>OX336392.1:73665102-74975102 GCA_946902985.2 Meconema thalassinum
ACCCTGTCAAGGACACCGTGCTGCCAACTAAACTGCTGACGCTAGTTCTGGCAGAAACCCGTAGTCACTGCGGATAACAATTCCTGGCGCCCTGTATATCTCCGAAACTGTTACTGATATCAGCCTGAAAGTTTGAATGGTAATAAAGGGCACTGCTAAAAGTTCACTTATGCAACTTTCAAGAGCCTGTTATGTACAAAACTAACATGGCGACCAAGCAAAATTGAAACATTTAAATAGACTTTACTCGTGAATTAACCATCCGAGCGCAGTTAAACAAGGCACAGCAAATGTTTATACACATTGTAATGCACAGACATCTAATTTAGTTCAATTGCTTACATAACCTGAAGATAGCGGCCGTGCAAATTTTAAAATTATTTTTATCATTTTAAATGATCTTGTCGACTTCTTTGTTACGCTGGGGTGACGGGACGAAATGTACCCAGATGCACTGAGGTGTGTGACGTCATAGCACTGCTTGGTGCATGTGTTCCCCCTCAATCTCTACTTCGTTAGTATAAGACATAAATCCCCGATTCTTGGATGTCACGGGTAATCTCGAGAACCACTGAATGGATTTTGATGCGGTTTTCATCATTCTGTAAAGGATATCTCGAGGAAAGATTCTATAGAAAATAATTTATATATGATCAAAGGAAGCCAAGCAGTAACGATTCAGTGAAAAAATCGAAATCAAACTTGGCGTCCGTGCGCTTCTTAAGCTTACGCTGGGCAAACCGTTAAATTATCAATATACTATGAGCGTAAGAATTGGTCAGCATGAAAAGTTCTACAAAAACGTCCGCGAGAGCATATCTCTATCTTCAATACATCTCCCACTATAAGTGTTTTTAGACTGGATGGAAGGGGCACGACCCTGGTGAGCTCTTGGCCTTGGTTTGCCCTTGGTTTGCACTTGCCCGTCGCGAGTAATTTGAAACAAGATAAGCAAGATAAGTATTATGTAGATAATTTTCTAACATGTCAAGAGTCTTTGGCTTCGAGCATTTTTCAGCATTTGTAGCATTTAAAATGATACAAAGTCTAGTCTTTCAGACTGACTGTCACTTTTTTTAATATCTTGTGTCCTAATCAGGCGATTGAATCAACGTTTGAATAGTGAATCCACGCAGTAATCGTCATCTAATAGTATATAACTCTATGGCCTACATTATATAAAAATCCAAGATAGCGACCATCCGAAATATTTAGACGGTTCTCAATATCTACGAATATATTACATCAATCAAACTGAGATTTAGTATGTTGATAGAGGCAATTAAAATGAGTAGGATATATGAAAATAGGCTGTAGAGTTCTTCACGGAACTATTTGTTTTCTTTTATAAATGTATGTTCATACAATCACAATAATAATAAGCCTCAAACCACTATTCCTTTGTTGGTGTTCCATGTGAACGTCGAAAATGAGGGTGCTATAGGAACTCAGCGATAAGAGGCATAGTGCTTTGTTATCATAATAATAATATTAATAATAATAATGATAATAATAATCAGGTCCTGTGGAAAGGCACACTGGACAGCAAACTTTCTCCAACAACGTCGGTCGATCGCAACAGCTTCGCCATCGACCCAAGATAAGAGGAAACAAGTAGTTCCGTGATGAACTATACAGCTTATATTCATATATCCTAGTTATGTTAATTGCCTCTATCTACATATGAAATTTCAGTTGATTGCTGTAATAGATTCGTAAATATTGATAACCCACTAAATATTTCGGATGGTCGCCATGTTGGATTTTATATATGTAGTTCCTAGAGTTATGTACTGTTACATGAAGATTATTGAGTATGTGTAGCATTCAAACTTCAATCGCATGATTAGGACACAAGAAATAACAAGGAGATTTTTAAATTTCGCACAGCTGCCTTCTTATGTTATGGAAACAATTGAAATAAATTAGATGCCAGTAGATTAACATTCGTATAAGGATTTTCTGTACAATGTTTCACTGGTTAAATTGCGAGAAAAGTCCATGTGAATATTTTATAATTAGCGTCACCGCCATGTGGATTTCTGATCACCAGGTTATTTAAAGTCCTGTAGGTGAACTTAAGTTCATAGGCCTTCTTGTGGTTATGGAAACAATTGAAATAAATTAGATGCCAGTAGATTAACATTCGTATAAGGATTTTCTGTACCAAGTTTCACTGCTCTCGGATGGTTAAATTGCGAGAAAAGTCCATGTGAATATTTATAATTAGCGTCGCCGCAATGTGGATTTCTGATCACCAGGTTATTTAAAGTCCTATAGGTGAACTTAAGTTCATAGCCCCTATGAACATTAAAAAATCAGTTTAATTGCTATAATAGATTTGAAGATGTTCAGAGCCGTCTACATATTTTGGATGGTCGCCATGTTGGATTGTTAAATGTATAGGCCATAGAGACATGTACCATTAAAGGAAAATTATTGCGTAGGTTCATTATTCAAACTTTCACTTCGATCGCATGATGGCGACACAAGAAATAAAAAGTTAATTTTAAAATTCGCAAAGCCGCCATCTTGAGGTTAAGTGAACAATTCAACTAAATTAGATACCAGTGTATTACAATGTGTATAAACATTTCCTGTACCAGATTTCTTTGCGGTTGAATCATTAAATTGCGAGAAAGGTCTATTTAAATTTTCAAATTCGCTTGGCCGCCATGTTCGTTTTGTAGTTAACCGGTTTTTGAAAGTCTTCTAGATGAACTTCCAGTAGTGCCGTTTATCTCCGTACAAAATGTCAGGATGATACCGCTAATAGTTTCAGAGATATAGAATGCCAGTGAAATATTTCGCACATCCGCCATCTTGTGGTTATGTAAACAATTGAACCAAGTTAGATGTCGGTGCATTACAATGTGTATTAACATATACTGTACCAAGTTTTATTGCGTTTGGTTGGTTAAATCGTGAGAAACGTCTATTTAAATGTCGCAAATTCGCCTGGCCGCCATGTTGGTTTTGTAGTTACCAGTTTTTCAAACGTCACATAGGTGAACTTCTAGTAGCTTCCTTTATCACCGTAATAAATTCCAGACAGATATCGGTAATAGTTTCGGAGATATTGAATGCTGGTGAAATATTTCGCACAGCCGCCATGTTGGATTGGTGAGACGTAACAAAATTTGAAGGGGACGGTCGGGGTCGTTCAGACTAGTGCTATGAACTTACCGACTTTCATTGAAATAGCTCCAGTCGTTTAGAAGTTATTAGGGGGACGGACACACACACACTCCTCACACACACGCACACACACGCGCACACACTCACGAACAAAAGGTGATCTCATAAGCCCATTTTTTTTTTCAAAATTGAAAATAGGCTTAAAAATAGCCTTTAATAAAATAAGTATTAATTACGCTAATTCCATGTAGAACATTGGCTGCTTGAGGTTTTAGTTCTCGCAGTAAATAGGCGCAGGTGCGCTTTATATGAAGGGAGGTAGCACGCAGTTCCCTACTCCTGTGGGTGTCCGGGCGGGGGAAAAAGAGCCCGCTGATGTGCCAGCTTGGTGTCCTGGGCGAAACACCACACATGACACGGCACAAACCTGGAAGAATTGCTGAGTTTTAATTCATTGGCCGTGAAATCCAATATACCATTTTATTAAACATATGATTGCTGTGCTATGGTTCTACCGTGCCTTTGCACGTGTAAGGGGACCCATCGGGCCTTCAAGACTTGTAATAGTGCAGAGCTTGCAGCTTCGGTGGCGTAGTTGGTAGCATGCTGAGCTACTATGCCCACGATCGCGGGTTCAAACCCGGCCGAAGTCGTCGGATTTTTCAAAACCGTTAAAAATCTCTCAGTATGCCTTCGTTTGGAGGGTAAGTAAAGCCGGCGGGCCATTGTCATAGATTTACGGCATGTAAAAGAACCTTCCACTAACTACAATTGTGTGAAGCTAAATTTGTAGGTTAGATTTGATTAGCGCACTAATAAGTTCCAACGTTCGGCGCCAGGTGTTGGTTGTGGCGGCATCATGTAGCCAAGTTCACAGCTAGGTGTCGTTAACGGTAGCATTTGGTAGCAAAAGTAGGAACTACTTGAAATTGATCGTCTGCAGTCCTTATCTGAATTACAGATAACACACACTAATATAACCATCACAATTAACACCGGTTATCAGACAGATTCTACTCACACCCAATGTACACGGGACAATTTGACCACGTTATCGCCACCCCTAAACTCAGGAACCAACCAACAGTTCGGAGCTAACTTCCAGTAAACGAAATCGGAAAAAGACGTTTAGAAAGTCATAAGCACACCAGGGCCTTTGGTATATTCTATGGAATATACGTCTTGTTAGAGTTAGTAGTCACTGCTCTTTGCTTCTCCATTTTTCACGCTCTTTTATTTCCGTTTCTCTGTACACTTGTTTATTCTGTTTGAAAGTTTGTTTCAGATGTCCATTTTCCTTGTAAAGCTTACCCTACAGCTCCACATACGTCAATTCGTTGAACTCCTCGATTCCGGTCATCTCAAGAACAATGACTGCAAGTTCTACAACTTTGAAGCAGATGGCGCCCTTGTCGTTAACTACAAACTCCATGAAGACTTTTATTCTACGCATCGAAATTTTATTACATATTTTCTTTTTCTTTTTCTAGAGTTGCCTACAATGTATATCTTCTTTTCTTTCCCCCCCTCCCTTCCACGCTTTGCTCTGGAAGCGTGTGTTTGAATATCTCAGTCATTTCTCGTTCAAGTGAGTCTAAGAGAAAGTTCAGTCCTCTCTTCTGGAGGCACACACCTCCTTTACCCATGAGGTAGTTTTAAATCGACGCCATGTCGTAAAAGTTTGTGTAACGGTTAGCTGGAAACATCATGTGCTATGCAATGAAAGATAAGTAACATTCTACAGTGATTTTAAACCACATTTTAAAGGTATTTAATCTGATCTAAAGCTTTTAATGATGACAACGGCAGTATTTGAATTATTGCAATTTTGTACAATCTTCTAACTGCCCTTCGAGGGATTATCTTGTCTTTCTTAAGCTAACTAAGCTTGCCATTTTGAAAGTCATGAAATCTAGTACTTCTTGAACGAAATAAGAAAGATACTTCTCTCCAGCAAGGGAATTTTGCTAAACTAACAGCTGTCTGAAAACATAACTTCGCTTCCTTAGTGAGATTTCTACTTGCCCTATTCAACTGTAACTACAATTCTGGAAACTTCCATTGCAATAGTGCGAAACTATGTTAACTGCAACATTAAAACTCTATAACGCCAAAAAACTGCTAATGTTCAACTCAGTACATCTACATAAACTGCAATAGTGAAAATTTAAAAATATATAACAAACTTAAGTGCTACAAAACAGTGTTCGTTTAACGATCTTCCGCGACGCGTATCACGATGAGAGCAATAAAATTCGCCAGACTTTAAATCCCTTACTTCCCACATCCCTATTTTCCTTTGCTAACAATTTCGTGTAATTTAAACATTTTCTTGTAAGCTACAACCGGGCTTAGCCTATAAATAGGCTCCCTCCAATTTTTTCATGTATTGAATCTTGTAATTACTGTATAAATACTCCATTTTGATACTCCACATTTTGATATGCCCTTGCGTTTTTTTTGCTGCGTTCAGGAATGTTGAATTCGTTATTTCCCAATTGTTAAAATGTTTGTGTCTATCTTATGTAATCAAGGCTTCAGTAACGTGACCTTTCCAATTTGAATTTAACATCTCTTAATTACTGCTTCACAATAATCCTTGTAGTTATACTGTAAATACACCTTTTAATCTCTTTTTTTTTCTTCTCCTACTGTGCCCAGGAATTTCAAATTATTTGTTTATAGATTGTTTCGCTTACTACAGAAGCATTCTGATAAACCATTGGTATTTTATCTAACCAATCTAAATAAATATTTATATGTTTCTATATGAAATACCTATACAGTTTGTAAAGTTTCTTATTGTTCTTATTAAAGGTCCCAGACATTTTAATTGTTCGAATTGTTCGAAAACCCTTGTGAGGGTCCATATTACTCTTGTTGTAAGTCTGAGACCTTCGAATTGTACAAACTGTGCCAAAATACTTCTTAATTGTACAAATTATTGTTGAGGCAATTAAAATTGCTATAATTCTCTGGAGTTCAATTATATTGCTCGAAGAGCTGTTAGGTGGCCTTTCGTTCCTCATATTTTCTCGAATTGCCTCCTATATCCAAGGAAATAATCACGAATACTGAATGCTAAGTTTAAAACAAATTCAATCATTTGTTGCGTTTATAGAAAAATGTCTGCTAACATTGCACATAAAGCTTACTTTAGCTATTTCTTGTGATTCATTAAAGGCAAGTATAGCTCGCTCAGCCAGCTTCCTACTTGAAGCAATTTTCGCTTTGTCCTATGATTTCCTACTTTGAATTTTGGTTTTGTCTAAGTTAGGTCTGGGTTTCTTAACCCGTTCTAAACGTTTAGTTGGCACTCTGTTGGATAAAAGTTTAGCCTACTTTAAACGCAACAAATGTTTACGTGTAGTAAATTTTACAAATAACAATAACCTCACTCAAAGCTCAGAAATCGCCTTATGACAGTCCACTCTGGGGGAATTTGGTTTCTCGCTCAGGGATCCATCCTTGTTGGGGAATAAAATTATTCCTGTCAATTACAATATCCTGAGTATATTAGAATACTCCCTAAAACAATTCCTTTCTGAAAGGAAAATAAATAATTCAACTTTCACTTGGTTGTATTTCCTCGCCAGCGACCTGTGTACCTACGTAGTAGGCCTATCCTATTTTCCGTTCAGGAGGGACGGTACACTTAGCGCTTGCTTACAGGCAACCTCAGCCTGAGTTGCTCGCACCAGTATAGCCTACTTGCTTATAGACACTTGATTTCTCACCTTGCGCTCGCAAGCCTTAATCAACGCACAACTATTTTTTAGCCTACTTTTCACATTTTGCAAAAATGAGGAAAAAGTAGACTTATGAGATCGATCCGGAAAAATGTGTGTCTCTCTGTCCTTCTGTCTGTCTGTCTGTCTGGCTGTGTGTGTGTGTGTGTGCCCCTATCAACTCCTAAACGGCTGCTGCAATCGAAACCAAATTTAGTATGAGTAAAGATGTATACCGGAATATATCAAGCCCATATTTGAAAATTATATCAGTGCTACCAACTGCTGAAAAAACGCATTAGAAAATTGAGCTCCATGTTGGATATCATGGAAGGTATGCATGGGAGCTATTCCAAAATTGGCACACATGTAGATAATACTATTTCAGTTTAATTTCCAGGAGGCCATATATGACAGTGTTGCCAAAATAATGGTAAGCCTTCTGATAATTCCAATTTTTAAATGCATATAACTTCTACACTATTAATTGGATATCAACCAAATTTTGTATGAAATATGTCTACATAAGCAGATATGACTGAGTGTATTCTTAAGAGCCACCATGGCTGCCTACTATTAATAATTGCTCTCTCTATTTTCTTCATCCAAATACCAATATATCTGAAAGTATGCAAGCCGACAGCTTTAAACTATGAACACGTACAGTACCTGACATTTTAGATTAATTTGGAATAACTTATATATTTCAGTTCTACCAACATGATTCTAAGCCTGCTGATAAGACCTATTTTTAAATACATGTAACTTCAATACTATCAGTTGGATTTCAACCAAATTTCGTATGTGCTATGTGTAACATAACAGATATGACTATACGTTTTCTTACGAGCAATCAGGGCTGCCAACTGTTAATAAACGCCGTCTATATTTTTTAACCTAATATCAATATATCAGAAAGTATGCAAGCCAACAGATCTATATTTTGCACACGTATAGCACCTGCCACTCTAGATTAATTTGAAGTAATTAATATAAGTCAGTGCTGCCAACATGGTTCTATGCTTGCTGATAGGTCCAATTTTAAAATACAAGTAACTTCTATACTAACAAATGGATTTCATTCTAAATTGGCACAACAAGATATAATATTTCCGATTATTTCTAACCAGCACACGCTAGACATTGTTGCCAACATGCTTTTACGCGTGCTGATAGATCCAATGTCTTACTGCATGTAACGTCCATTGGACTTCAACCAAATTTTGTATTCTGTACCTTAAGAGATGGAACAAAGAATATATTCAGTCACAAGGGCTGCCAACTGTAGTGCTCTATTAGGCTACATTATACCAGGAATATTTCGAACTAATTAGACAATTCGATATTACCAACTTAATTTCGTCATTATTATAGATAGGTTCATAAACTGTAGAATAATCATTGGCATGAAAAGCAGGCACTTTAGTTCGTCATGGAACTTCTTGTTTCATTATCTAACTATATTTTAGCTAGATTTCATTAGAAAGCTAACTATTGCAATGGGTACCATGTTTCGACTTCCAGAAAATTTCGACATATCTTCGCGTTTCACATCCCCCAGACCCCAAAACCACCGTCTGTTCAAAAGTTTATTTATAATTTATGTATATGTTTATATGTATCTATATATATATATATATATATTGAACCGTTATTGATTTGCCGATCAATAAGTCTTCATGATTTTTATTATCATTATTACTGATATCCAGGCAGTACATGTTGGAGATTGACAAAGGGAAGACAGGTAGTATGTCGCAATACTTGCAACAGAGGTAGCGTGGTAGTTATTCTTGGGGATGACCAGCTAAGCCGAGTTCAAGGACAAATTCAGGGTGAACGCGCATCCAAGTTGGCGTCATTATGGGCGTGCCAGAAATGAATTTCCAACCGATACACGATTGAATCAGCGAATCAGGAGAGAGGACGCCTAAACCACGCGGAGATTTGCATACCAAAAAAAGGCGCTAAAAACACGTATATGAGTACCGCCGATGCGATAGGATTCCGCATGAGTGCATTGAGACGTTTAAATGAAAAGAAGAAGTTTGATACTAGTCCCAAGTCTGTGAGTTGAAAATTAAAGATTATTTTCACAGATTGCCCCCACTCCACCCCATTCTGTCAGTTTCTAATAAATTGATCGGTGATGAGTAGTTTGACACACAACTTTATCGAGCTTTGGAGGAGCATCGTTCACGCCAGTTTGAGACACGATTTTATCAGGCTCTAGTGAGCATACTTCACGTCTGTATGAACGAACATTTTATTGTGCTCTTGGGAGCAGAGTTCAGGCCTAGCGGAGGGAGATCTCTAGTTGAGATAAGCGCTACGCGGTAGAAGTAATTTGTGAGACTTGTTAAAAGCCAGTTGCATCGTGGACGAAGATTGTAATATTTTCTGTAAATTTTGTGTTATATTTTGTGTGATGTATATGTGCGTGTGAAGTAAGCAAATGCTTAGATAGGGCCAGTTCAACGTTGAGTAATCGCCCAGGACATTTGAGTGAAAGTCAGTAGCTCATAGCGATTCTAGCTAGGTAGAATAATAACTTTGAACATTTCTTTCCAAGAAGCCACGCCAAGATGTCTACAGGAAGGTCGATTGGTGTAATGAAGTGCTACGCCTCAACCAGAACGTCGACGATGAAGGAGTAGATTTCCCGTCGGGGAATGCATTGGGATGGAGGTTGATATTCTACATGGTGCACGGTGATGTACAAACCATTGATTTATTCAATATGTAGCTAGATTAGACGCGGGAACGTTGTAAATAATTTTATTCATGATTTTCTTGTGTATTTACATTTTTGTGCGCCGACACTGTTATATTTAAATGTACGTTGGCACGTGGCCAAAATGATTGTTTGATTGTATTTTTCTTATGAGTCATTATTAGTATGCATGGCGTGTGTATTTTGATTTTATTCATGCGAAATTCGTCATGGTCGATAAATGGTGCTTTTATTCAAATTCATTTTTTGTAGGAGAAGGGGGTAAAAGTTGTTAGATGTTTTACGAACAGGTTTTTATTCATACTAGGGTTGCCGAGCGCAACAAGTTAAGATGTCACTGTAGAACACCTTAGTTCTATTTTTTTTTTTTTTTTTTTTTTTTTGAGATTCCTTTTCAGGTTCTTTAGTCACGGACTAGATTGGGAGCGCAAGTCGGTGGAAAATATTTTATGTCCTTTATTTCAGGTTTCTGTCAAACCCATACGTGTGATTCTGGTGTGTGTATTGTGTCAAGGTGTGTGTATTGATTCTTCGTGATGAGGGGTAGAATGTGTCTACCGCCCTCATAATATTGTGGTTGTGTTTTTATGGAAAGGCAGAGCACTCTTCGAAGCTACTGTACCTTGTCTTGTGCTGATTCTTGGATTTCCTTGGGAAATGCTAAGATATTTTATTTTGACACACACACACACGTATATTATGTGCTATTGGGAGCACGCTTCTTCGAGACTCGAGCCATGGCTACGGCAGGTCGAGGTAATTGACACGTGGGTTGACAGATGTGCAGATTCCACCATGCGCCCGTCTATGTCTGGTGATTCATCGTTTAGGCAGTCCAGCTGACCGACTGACCCCTGTAAGCTATCTGTAGCTAACCTGTTCTTTTAATGGTCATTGGATCATAATATTAAATTGGGAGTTCGCCATGTCCGTTACGAATTATGAAATGAAGTGTTTGTTTTATGATGTAAATGTTGGCTTTGAGCCTAGTGATTTCTGTGACTCATTTCATTTGTTTGTATTGTTAGATATTGTCTGTTGTGACACCGTTGGGTGTATTTTGTATTTCTCTTGTAAAAATGGCAAGCGGCCATATGTGTATTTTTCTTGATGGGTCACGTGTTGATTTACTTGTATAGATTTGAAAAGTTCTAATTTTTAGGCGTTAATGTTGTTTGCTACGGCAGTTCTTTGATTCCAATTTCAGACGGAAATTATTTTTGTCTTATTTAGTGTAGGAAGTGTCGGATTAGTTTAATTAGTGTTTAGTTGGTTCCTCGTGTCTGTCTAGCTCTAAGACAATGCAGATTCGTCCCCTGAAGGTTTACTGGATGGTAACGAATCTCGCATTAATTTGTACACATCGTAACGCATGTAGAAAAGCCGCACACGCACATGCCATTGCAGTATTTTGGGACATTTGGTCCAGATGTTTACGATCACTCCTGAGATCAGGCCTGTTTGGCAATTTTTATTAATTCAAGTGGGTGTCATTTGGGAGACCTTGTTTTTTTGTTTGTTGTAAATAGTGTAAATTTGTTGATCTGTTTATTAAATTCATATGTTTTAATCCTGGTATTCACTTTTTCCTGCATGTTATTTTGTTATATGTTACCCTGCATGTTATAAGAAGCGCTTAACAACAACTTTACGAAATGGACTGTTACACCCCCGAAATTGAGTCTCATATGCTTCTTTGCAATGGTTCAATATATATATATCAGTTTCTTGTGGACACGATAACTGCCGTAATTTTTCACCAATCACTTTGAATTTTTTACATAATATGTATTCCTATAAAATCTCGGTCGAGTTCGTTAATGCGAAAAATTGGTCGAAGGGGGTAAAGATGGGGGGCTTTTTTTCGAAAAAGTGAAATATCACTATAACTCTCTTAATATGTGAAATATCGAATCCCTTTAAAGTTCATATTATGTGTCGGATATGTGCCAAAAATTTATGTTTAGAAAGTTTTTTGATAGCACCAACCATTGGCCAATGGGGTGAAAAAAAGTGGATTTTTCGGGAAACATTAATCATATATTTCTTAATAGGCACAATATCAAAACCGTACAGAATGGACGATATTCCCCTATTAATTACCTAAAACGTTTGTCTGAAAGAATTTTTGATACAACCCACCATTACGCCAAGGGATGAGAAAAATTATTTCGGAATTAGAAGAAAATGCCAAGAGCCATCAGAGGGTACCTTCACAACGCCTCTAAATTGATGAGAGATGAGCTATCAGAGGTTGCCATGACATCAAGATCACATTCAGTTTTCCATCTGACTATGTAGGAAGCGGCTTCGGTGACGTAGCCTAGCTGGTAGCATGCTGAACTTCTATACCCAAGGTCACGGGTTCAAAGCCGGCCGATGTCGTCGGATTTTCTAAGAGCCCTAAAATCCCTCAGTATGCTTTCCTTCAGAGGGGAAGTCCAACGTACGTTGCAAGTTACTGGTTGCGGTGGCATCTAGTAGCCAAGTTCACAGCTAGGTGTCGTTGACGGTATATTTGGTACCAACATTAGGAACTATTACTTGAAATTGATCGTCTGCAGTCCTTACCTGAATTACAGAATAATACAGCCATCACAATTAACACCGTTTTTCAGACAGATTCTACACACAACCAAAGTACACGGGGTTACATGACCGCGTTGTCGCAGCCCTAAACTGAGGAATCAACCAACATCTCTGCGGGAGATAAAATTTGACGTGAAGAAGTAACAGACTGTTAGATAGTTACACATCAGTTCCAAACCTTGCTTAAGGACACTGTGACTACAAGTATAACAAGTAGTTCCGTGAAGAAATATACAGCCTATTTTCATATATCCTACTTATGTTAATTGCCACTATCAACATACAAAATTTCAGTTTGATTGCTGTAATAGATTCGTAGATATTGAGAACCGACTAAATATTTCGGATGGTCGCCATGTTGAATTTTATATATGTAGGTCCTAGAGTTATGTACTGTTACATGCAGATTATTGTGAACGTGTAGTATTCAAACTTCAATCGCATATTTAGGACACAAGAAGTAACAAGGAGATTTTAAAATTTTTCACAGCTGCCATCTTGAGGTTATGGAAACAATTGAAATAAATTAGATGCCAGTGGATTAACATTCGTATAAGGATTTACTGTACCAAGTTTCACTGCACGCGGATTGTTAAATTGCGAGAAACGTCCATGTGAATATTTATAATTCGCGTCGCCGCCATGTTGGATTTGTGTTCACCAGGTTATTTAAAGTCCTATAGGTGAACTTAAGTTCATAGCCCCTATGGACATTAAAAAATGCAGTTTGATTGCTAAAATAGATTCGTAGATATTCAGTATCGTCTTAATATTTCGGATGGTCGCCATGTTGGATTGTTAAATGTATAGGCCATAGAGCCATGTACCATTAAAGGAAAATTATTGCGTAGGTTCACTATTCAAACTTTCACTTCGATCGCATGACTACATCACAAGAAATAAAATCTTAATTTTAAAATTCGCACTGCCGCCATCTTGAGGTTATGTAAACAATTGAACTAAATTAGATACCAGTGGATTACAATGTGTATAAATATTTTCTGTGCCAGGTTTCAGTGCGCTTGGAACATTAAATCGCGAGAAAGGTCTATTTAAAATTTTCAAATTCGCTTGGCCGCCATGTTCGTTTTGTAGTTAACCGGTTTTTGAAAGTCTTATAGATGGACTTCCAGTAGTGCCCTTTATCTCCGTACAAAATTTCAGGGTTTTACCGCTAATAGTTTCAGAGATATAGAATGCCAGTGAAATATTTCCCACATCCGCCATCTTGTGATTATGTAGACAATTGAACGAAGTTAGATGTCGGTGCATTACAATTTATATAATCATATACTGTACCAAGTTTCATTGCGTTTGGTTCGCCAAATCGCGAGAAACGTCTATTTATAAGTCACAATTTCGCTTGGACGCCATGTTGGTTTTGTAGTTACCAGGTTTTCAAAGGTCACATAAGTGAACTTATAGTTGTTCCCTCTATCACCATAGAAAATGTCAGGGTAATATCGGTAATAGTTTCGGAGATATTGAATGCTGGTGAAATATTTCGCACAGCCACCATGTTGGATTGGTGAGTCATAACAAAATTTGAAGGGCTCGGTCGAGGTCGCCCGGAATAGTGCTATAAACTTTCCGAGTTTCATTGAAATCGCTCCTGCCGTTTAGATTTTATTAGGGGGGGGACACACACACGAATCACACACACACACGCACACACACACGGACAAAAGGTGATCTCATAAGCCTATTTTTTCAAAATTGAAAATAGGCTAAAAATGGACCCCAAATGACAAGAAGGTTACCGTCCCCCTAAGACAAGAAAATGTTAAAAATATGCATAGTAAGACGAAAGGAAAGTTAATTGAGCTCCAATTACATTGTAAAATACTTTCTCGCAATAAATGAGGTCTGATCCTTCTACGAAAACCTGCATATTATGTTGTCTATTATAGCCTATCCCCTAGTTTGCCCGGTGAAATCTACCTTCGCCTTCCGGCGTGCCGAGAGGATTTTTAGCCTACTTTCGATTTTTGCAAAAAATGAAAGTAGACTTATGAGATCAACACAGGGCGAAAAAAGTGTGTCTGTCTGTGTGTGTGTATGTGTGTGTGTGAGTCTGTGTGTGTGTCTGTGTGTCTGTGTGTGTGTGTGTGAGTGTGTGTACTCTGAATGTCTGTCCCCCCCTATCAATTCGAACACGGTGAATGCGAATTGAACGAAATTTGGTACAATGGTAGCACTAGCAAAGGACACCTCAGTGTCATGTTTTATATCGCCGCCATCTTTACTAAAACTGAATGGCGGCCACTCAAACGTTCAAAACGTAAAATCAAATAACGACTAACCAAATCATCCGATCTCTACCAAATTTGGTAACAACATACCTTCGTATAGGATGCGTCTTGTGACCAAACTACAAGGTCGTCCGCCATACCATTTCAGGATGGCGGCCGTGCGAATTATGCAAACTTTATAATCCATATCATGGGACCCACCAGTTCCGATTATCGAGCCGAGAATCGTTTTAACTGTTCTAAAGGAAGAGGCACGTTCGAAATTAAAAGTTTATTTTGTAATACTATAGTGCAGACGTGATTTTAAAAAGCTGAGCTGATTTAGTAATAAGACAAGATGGCAGCGGATATCTTGTGCCTGACTTATATTTCACTAATTTGAGTATTGCATGCAATATAGCGTACTGATATAAAATAAATAAACTTTGTATGAAATGCTTTATATATAAATAATATACTCCAGTGATGAAATCGTTTAGTATAAATCACTATTTGCTAACAAGTTCTATGTAATTCATTTTATATAGAACGATATTCGTTGACACAATTAGCTCAGTGGTAGAGCGTTAGCCTATCGCTCAAATGCCTATGGTTCAAACCCGATCAGAGCTAGTTTTTTTGCTTGAAATTTTATATGTTTATTGTTTTGTAATGACTCAGATGTTTTAAAATTAAGCGTTATATTGTGCATATTATGGTGTAAAATATATATTTAATTAAAACATAATTCGCCAGCAGATTTACTCGAGACATCTAGCTGCCAAAAAGGTAACTGCACGCCGACCAGATTTTATTGAAAAGTTTCTTCTTCTGGCCGCTAGAATGCACTCGCTCTGTTAGGATTATATTGTTAGATATTTCACCACTAGATATCACGACTAGTCTACGTGGGGCTCCATTGATTACTATACCATTTGCATTCTATGCGCATCGAATTTGAAGAATGACAAGATGATACTACGATACATTTTTACTTTCTATTTTAAAGGGTTTGGAACAGCCTATTGTGCGTTATTTGAAAATGTTAATTGAAGTAAAGAACAAAACGATTTCACATAGTATCTGAACTCTATCGTTGGTGCTAGTTCAGGATATTAATTAATACTTCTATTTCAGCCAAATAGCAATCGAAAATATCCACATAGTTGGTATACACACGTCTCTGTAGGGTCATGGAAAGATTTGTTAATTCAATTAGGGTTGTGAAAGTCATACGCAGCCAGACGTGTAAAGACATGCCTCAACTCAAAGTTGGATGTTGCCCGCGTCAGGCCGATTATGTAATAATAATAATAATAATAATAATAATAATAATGTTAGTGGTTTTACGTCCCTTTTAACTACTGTTGCTTTTAGAGACGCCGGGGTGCCAGAATTTTGTCCCGAAGGGGATCTTTAACGTGCCAGTAAATCTACTAACACGGCTCCCTCGCATTTGTGCACCCTCAAATGCCAGCTGACTGCGCCAGGATACGAACCTGAAACATACGGTCCAGCAAGCGAGAACGTTACCGCTGAGCCACGCCGCCAGTCCGGTCGATTATGTCTCCAGATCCATAACATTCTTGAGATATTTCTTATCTTTCTTTCTTCAATGATGGTAGCAGTTTTTATCTAGGTTGTGGCGTTTGGTAGAGGTAAATCGTTTCTAAGGTCTTCAACAAAGAATAGTTCTATTATACTCTTTGATAATAACAACGAGTTATAACTATACTCATACATTTAGGAGAAAGTAGGCTATATGTTCTTTACTGAACATCTTGTTTTAGTTAGATTTCATTAGAAAGCTAACTATTGCAATGGGTCCCATGTTTCGACTTCCCGAAAATTTCGACATATCTTCGCGTTTCACATCCCCCAGACCCCAAAACCACCGTCAGTTCAAGAGTTTATATATAATTTATGTATATATATATATATATATATATGTATATATGTATATCAGTTTCTTGTGGACACGATAACTGCCGTAATTTTGCACCAATCACTTTGATTTTTTTACCGAATATGTATACCTATAAAAAAGTCGGTCGATTTCGTTACTGGGCTAAATCGGTCGAAGGGGGTGAAAATGGGGGGCTTTTTTTCGAAAAAGTGAAATATTGCTATAACTCCCTTAATATGTGAAATATCGAATCCGTTCAACGTTCATACTATGTGTCAGATAAAGCTCAAAAATTTATGTTTGAAGAGTTTTTTTTATATCACCAACCATTGACCGAAGGGGTGGGAAAAAGTGGGTTTTTGGGGAAACATTAATCATATCTCTCTTAATACGCACAATATCAAAACCGTAGAAAAAGGACAATATTCCCCTAATAATTACCTAAAACCTTTGTCTGAAAGAATTTTTGATATGACCCACCATTACGCCAAGGGATGAGAAAAATGATTTCGGAATTATAAGAAAATGCCAAGAGCTATCAGAGGTTGCCATGGCAACACTACTAAATTGATGAGGGATGAGCTATCAGTGGTTGCCATGACAACGAGATCACGTTCAGTTTTCCATCTGACTAAGTGGGAAGCGGCTTCGGTGACGTAACTGGTAGCATGCTGAATGTCTATGCCCAAGGTCGCGGTTTCAAAGCCGGCCGAAGTCGTCGGATTTTCTAAGAGCCCTAAAATCCCTCAGTATGCTTTCCTTTGGAGGGGAAGTTCCAACGTTCCTTGTGAGTTGCTGGTTGGGGTGGCATCTAGTAGCCAAGTTCACAGCTAGGTGTCGTTGACGGTAGCACTTGGTAGCAACATTAGGAACTACTGATGAAATTGACCGACTGCTGTCCTTACCTGAATTTAGACTAATACAGCCATTACAATTCATACCGTATACATAGCGTATAGAAGAGAAAGTGACGCGACTTGTGGAGTTTGTATGGTCCAGCCGCTAGGCGGCTCTAGCGTCGGCTAGCGCTGAGTGCGGACGGTATCAATAGCCTACCAGCAGCTGAATATGGTTGAATGTTACGTTTCAGTTATCAGCTTCCACTACGATGAATTAGACATGATGACCCTTTGAAATTCTCCACACTGAGTACATGAAACGTCCGTTGAGTTAATTATGAAACATAATTTTATGTCATACAGTGGGTTCATATAATAAGGAAATAAAACATCCCAGTGGGGGTCAAAATATAACTGAATGTGTAAAAATCATAAGCTACAGACCATTCACAACTGAAAAGATACAGTACATAGGCCTATAATATAATATAAACTCACCCATGTAACTTATAGCTCTCAGTAGTTCGAAACTTTGCAAAGCTTACGGGACGATTTTGCAGACGTAGCAAATGACTGTTCTTTCCTAATTTCTACGAAAGATAAAGCGGCACTTCATGAAATGAAAAACGAGTTTTCCAATAAGGTCCAGTTTATGTTCCATAATATATCCTAAATCACAGGGTCCTAAAACAATCTCATCAATGCTGTCCCAACACTCATAAAATATAGCAACCCAAAAATTTGAGAGGGTAGAGTAATAGATTTTAATTACTACGGACAGGTTTATGCCATGGACACGTCCCCCGAGTTCGCAGTTCTTTTCAACGACTACTTCGACCTGTAAAAGAATGTTCAAGACACAGTCGGATGGGTGGATGGGTTAGGTAAGTAAGGGTATTTATTGAGCCAAAGTCCTTTATATCAGTGAAAGTTGCAGCAGTTGTGTCTGACGGCCTTTCACTTTGAAGGGTTGTTGCACACTTCACACAAATGATTCCTTTTTTTAGTTGCTTGACAGTGCACCCTGCTAGATAGTAAACCAAGTGTTGTTTCGGAATGTTGTCTTTATAAGGAAGGGGAAGATCATTCTCCCAGTCAGTTATCACCACTTTGTTTCTAATGTTGTCGTCCGCAGACAACTTAATAGATTTGTGTTGTTCCTCGGGTGGCTTCACACATAATCGCATTTCATTAACGAATGAAGTGAGAGGTGGTTCTAACTTAGGTTCGCAGTTCCCGGACAGAGATATAGCCACATTAATTGGAACATACACTGTAACATATGCAAATGCAGAAAATCTACAATTGATGGGTAATCGTCACAATTTATGGACCTTAAAATTCCGAATATACGTTCCAAGGGGTCTTGATTGAATTTCCCTTTCAACACGTACCTAAAGCTTTTGGACCATAAATATTGAGCGACTTCTAAGGCACTCTTTATCGTGATTCTAAGAGATTCCATTGTCTTATTTGAGGCAAAATTTCTGAGCTAATGGTTTCATAAAAGTCTATTAAATTAATGCCATGTGCGAAGGCGCATCTTTGCAGAGTGCGTTTGTTGGTATTCTGGAGTTGAGCTCATCTGCTAGATTGTTTATGTTTCTCGTGAATAATTCTGTATTCTAACTGCCGCTAAAAATGTCGGGGTAAGTTTGCAGGAAGACCTTAATGGCATTCACGGTCGCATTGCTGAATAATTGGAAAGAGAGTCTCACGTTCGTTCTTTGGAAAGACGTAAGGTTTATCTGTGTGGAAGTCAATTTTGAGGCCTGTGAATTCGGGTAACGTGTCCATGGCATAAACCTGTCCGTAGTAATTAAAATGTATTACTTGCTTTTTTTACAGCAACTTACTTTTAGCGCGGAAATCGCTTCTTGATAGAATACACTTCTTAGCACCAAGAAATACGAACTAAATACGGCAGCATTTCTGTGTTTAAAACTCGCGAGCGCTTAGAAAGTGACTCCAGCCAGCAACAGCCAACCGCTGCGCAGTCTGTTGGCGGGTGCAGCAACTTCCCATACTAAAGATAGGGCAGATTCGGGAGTCGGCACACTTTCTCTTCTAAACGCTATGCCGTTTATCAGACAGATTCTACACTCACACAAAGTACACGGGGTTAGATGACCGCGTTGTCGCAGCCCCTAAACTGAGGAACCAACCAGAGGTAGATATCATTAGAAAGCTAACTATTGCAATGGGTACCATGTTTCGACTTCCGGAAAATTTCGACATATCTTCGCGTTTCACATCCCCCAGACTCCAAAACCACCGTCAGTTCAAAAGTTTATATATAATTTTTGTATGTATATATATCTAACTTATATATATATATAAAAATGAAAGTTTGTCTGTTTTTTTCTGAATTTCCACGGAAATTTGCGATATTTGCGTGTTTCAGGCTGTTTTATGACGGATGCGCGCAAAAATAATTTTTTTGTCTGTCTGTCTGTCTGTCTGTCTGTGTGTCTGTGGACAACTTCTTCGAGTCCTTATAACTTGAGAACGGCTGGGTGGATCAACGTAAAATTTGATACAGATATCCATCAGAGGCACCACACTAATCATTGATGTAACTCTTCTCCGTAACTCTCATAAAAGGGGCCCTACCCCCTTTAAATACATGCTGAAATAGGCGTAGAAGGGGGAAACAAAGCTCATTTTCAGCCCCTCAATGTGAGAAACGAAACTCGGGGGCCCCAAAGGGTCCCCGAAAACCACATTTTAAGGCCCTAAAACCAACAGTTTTTCAGATATTCACAGAAAACTAATTTCACTTAATAAATTAATGCCGGTAACCATGGCAACTGAATCTCCGAAGTCCATCTATTTCTGTAAGACGCAATGCAATTCCATTTATTACATTACTGTGAAGGTTTGCAAACGGCTACAAGGCTATAATGGATCCAAATTAAGCTGAAATATTCATTAATACATACAATGCGCTTAAGGGGTCAAGGGGTACTCTAGAATTTTTTCACGCGATTTACACGTGCGGGTGTGGTACGGAAGGTCTATTATATCCCTTCTCTATTATATAAAAATGAATGTTTGTCTGATTTTTCAGCTTTTCTACGAAAATTAGACATATTTGCCCGATTCAGACTGTTTTGTGACGGATGCACGCAAAAATATATTTTGGTCTGTCTGTCTGTCTGTGGACAATTTTTTGTGTCCTTATAACTCGAGAACGGCTGGGTGGATTAACATAAAATTTGATACAGATATCCATCAGAGGCACGACACTGATCATTGATGTAACTCTTCTCCGTACCTCTCATAATAGGGGGCCTAACCCCTTAAAATACATGCGGAAATAAGCGTGAGACGAAGCTCATTTTCAGCCCCTCAATGTGAGAAACGAAACTCGGGGGCCCTAAAAGGACCCCGAAAACCATATTTTAAGGCCCTAAAACCAACAGTTTTTGAGATATTCCCAAGAAACTAATTTCACTTAATAAATTAATTAGGGAATGCATGCCGGTAACATTGGCAACAGAATCTCAGAGGTCCATCTATTTCTGTAAGACGCAATGCAATTCCATTTATTACATTACTGTGAAGGTTTGCAAACGGCAATAGGGTTATAACGGATCCAAATTAAGATGAAACGTTCATCATAACATATAATGCGCTTAAGGGGTCAAGGGGCAATCTAGAATTTTTTAACGCGATTTACACGTGCGAGTATGGTCCGGAAGGTCTATTATATCCCTATCCCTATATTGTTATATTATTATTATTCTTTTAATTATTATCATTATTATGGCGTACAACGAAGAGACAAAGCTCATTTTCAAACACTTGGGGTCAGAAACAAAACTCGGGGCCCCTCAAGAGCCGTAAAGGGTCCCCGAAAACTATATGTTAAGGCTCTAAACCCAACAGTTTCTTAGATATTCCCAGAAAACTAATTCCATTTAATAAACTAAAGAAGGAATGCAAGCCACTAACCATGACAACAGTATCTCAAGAGGTGGCATCCAACTTTCCATCTATTTCTGGAATAAGTAATGCCACTACATTAATTACATTTCTGTGATAGGTTGAAAATGGCTATAAGGTTATCACGGAACCAACTAAAACTGTAATATTCATCAATGCGCTTAAGGGGTTCAAGGAGTACCCTAGATTTTTTCACACGACTTACACGTGCGATATGTCGTACAGAAAGTCTATTATATCTCCAAACAGCAACATTATTTTCAGAAATTCCTGATTTGAAATAGTAGACTGTTTTTTGCTGATTTTAGGAATTTGGACAATTGGAGGCTAAAAAAAACAGAGTTTTCATGCACCACAAGCCTTTATAATTTATAAAAGGGGTCTTCTTGTAGTTGGGCACTTGACACAACGGTTAGGGTCAGTTGGTATGTGACGTGTATTGCGATTCGTCTACGAGGTTTTCAATTTTATTTTCACACCAGGAAGAACACGTTAGGTAAATTTAGTTTGAGAGCACATTTTAACTAATAATCTTTCTTTGCCAACAAACAGGTTCCAAGCCCCTAAACATTGCAACAGTAGCTTAATTGTTAACATCTGGTTATTAATACCGAAGACCGTTCGAAGAATGGGTACTTCTGCTAGTATATATATATATATATATATATATATATATATATATATATATCAGTTTCTTGTGGACACGATAACTGCCGTAATTTTGCACCAATCACTTTGATTTTTTTTACCGAATATGTATACCTATAAAATCTCGGTCGAGTTCGTTACTGGGCTAAATCGGTCGAAGGGGGTGAAAATGGGGGGCTTTTTTTTTTTTTGAAAAAGTGAAATATTGCTATAACAGTCTTAATATGTGAAATATCGAATCCATTCAACGTTCATACTATGAGTCGGATAAAGCCCAAACATTTATGTTTGAAGAGTTTTTTTTTACAGCACCAACCATTGACCAAAGGGGTGGGAAAAAGTGGGTTTTTCGGGAGAACATTAATCATAGCATGCTGAATGCCTATGCCCAAGGTCGCGAGTTCAAAGCCGGCCGAAGTCGTCGGATTTTCTAAGAGCGCTAAAAATCCCTCAGTATGCTTTCCTTTGGAGGGGATGTTTCTACGTTCGTTGCGAGTTGCTGGTTGCGGTGGCATCTAGTAGCCAAGATCACAGCTAGGTGTCGTTAACGGTAGTACCTGGTAACAACATTAGGAACAACTGCTTGAAATTGACCGTCTGCAGTCCTTACCTGATTTACAGACTAATACAGCCCCTAAACTGAGGATTCAACCAAAATTTAAAATTTAAAATTGTTGATTTGTGATCACCAGGTTATTTAAAGTCCTATAGGTGAACTTAAGTTCATAGCCCCTATGAACATTAAAAAATGCAGTTTGATTGCTAAAATAGATTCGTAGATATTCAGTATCGTCTAAATATTTCGGATGGTCGCCATGTTGGATTGTTAAATGTATAGGCCATAGAGTCATGTACCATTAAAGGAAAATTATTGCGTAGGTTCATTATTCAAACTTTCACTTCGATCGCATGACTACATCACAATAAATAAAATCTTAATTTTAAAATTCGCACTGCCGCCATCTTGAGGTTATGTAAACAATTGAACTAAATTAGATACCAGTGGATTACAATGTGTATAAATATTTTCTGTGCCAGGTTTCAGTGCGCTTGGAACATTAAATCGCGAGAAAGGTCTATTTAAAAATTTTAAATTCGCTTGGCCGCCATGTTCGTTTTGTAGTTAACCGGTTTTTGAAAGTCTCATAGATGGACTTCCAGTAGTGCCCTTTATCTCCGTACAAAATTTCAGGGTTTTACCGCTAATAGTTTCAGAGATATAGAATGCCGGTGAAATATTTCGCACATCCGCCATCTTGTGATTATGTAGACAATTGAACGAAGTTAGATGTCGGTGCATTACAATGTATATAAACATATACTGTACCAAGTTTCATTGCGTATGGTTGGTCAAATCGCGAGAAACGTCTATTTAAAAGTCGCAAATTCGCTTGGCCGCCATGTTGGTTTTGTAGTTACCAGGTTTTCAAAAGTCACATAAGTGAACTTATAGTAGTTCCCTCTATCACCACAGAAAATGTCAGGGTAATATCGGTAATAGTTTCGGAGATATTGAATGCTGGTGAAATATTTCGCACAGCCGCCATGTTGGATTGGTGAGTTGTAACAAAATTTGAAGGGCACGGTCGAGGTCGCCGGGAATAGTGCTATGAACTTTCCGAGTTTCATTGAAATCGCTCCTGCCGTTGAGATTTTATTAGGGGGGACACACACACGAATCACACACACGCACACACACACGGACAAAAGGTGATCTCATAAGCCTATTTTTTTTTTTTCAAAATTGAAAATAGCCTAAAAATGGACCCCAAATGAAAAGAAGGTTACCCTTCCCATAAGACAATAAAATGTTTAAAATAAGCATAAAATGAAGAAAAACAAAGTTAATTAAGCTCCAATTATAAAATACCTTCTCGCAATAAATGAGGTCTGATCCTTCTACGAAAACCTGCATATTCTGCCTATTTTCGCCTATCCCCAAGTTTGTCCTGTGAAATCTACCTCCGCCTTCCGGCGTGCCGAGAGGAACATTTTCTTTCTTGGCTTGGATTCTGTCCGGTCTGCCCAAAGATCTTCTTCACTCCCAAACCTTTTCCTTTTCTCATTTCATCTTCCCTCCGGTAGTGTTTTAGCCTAGGCTTGACCTACCAGTCATTGTACCATTGATGTTCCGTCATTTTAAGGCAAAACGAACCAATCACATAGAAGTAGAACCGAGTCACAAATAAAAAGTAAAAATTTGTGTTGCCCGGTGTAATCTGTGTAGTAATGTGTTTATTCTGGGACAGTGCCTCGAAAGTTGAAAACAATTTGAGATTATATACGAAAACGTGGGTAAAAGCCAAGCTTATAATGGCCACTGTAGGAACTAGGATGAGAACCTAAATTCTACAAACCGCAGCTTTCCATTGTTGTCGTGGAGCGTGACTTAACGCACTCAGCTACACTGCTGGTTTGCTGGTTTAGTGGTTTCATAATTATAAACCACCTTTTATGTGTAAGTTCGAGGGTGAAAATTACAGCAATCTGAGAGAATCAATTACAATTTCTATCAGGGGGCTGAAGCAAGTAACAAGTGACATTGCCCACATTGCCACTATGGCTGGAATGATAATTAGGTTCTCGAGTTCCGTATGTACCGTAGTCTACGTGCAAGATGCGTATCGCTACAAGGAAGATGTCATTCGGCCACTCCCAGCTCCTTAGTTTGCAAGATACATTGTGAAATAACGATCAGCTTGAGCATGTAGACGTGTGCTATCAAAGGTCGTGGATAACACAAGTGCCGTTATTAATGGGGAAAGTGACACGCACAATTTCATTGAAAATAAAATAATAATAATAATAATAATAATAATAATAATAATAATAATAATAATAATAATAATAATTTAAGAAAGAAAATATTGATGTACTCACTAAAATTAAAGACGACAACGGTTTGGATTAAACAAGTCCAAACTGATCTCAATAACGCCAACATCACACCCACAGATATCGAAGACCGCAAAACTTTCAGACATAAGATCTACACTTGGGAAGCTGCATCAGAAGATAAGCCCAGCAGACCTAGGGGAAAATGGACTGACGAACGTCGAGTTAAACATAGCGACATGATGAAAGAATTCTGGAACAACAAGAAAAATAACAGCAACAGATCATAACTTGCTTTATGTGAACCTGTATGGGTCGAAACATGCTAAATAAATAATAATAATAATAATAATAACTAATTGGTATCATGAAATAGAGGAAGACTTAAGGCAGGTGGGGATCGACAGGCAAATGATTGGAGACAGAGGAGAATTCAGAAAAAACAAGAAGTTCCGTGACGAACTAAAGAGCCTACTTTTCATGCCAATGATTATTCTACAGTATATGAACCTATCTAGAATAATGAACAAATTAAGTTGCTAATATAGAAATTTCTAATTATTTCGAAATACTGTATACCTTGCATAATGTAGCCTAATAGAGCACTACAGTTGGCAGCCCTGATGACTGAATATATTCTTAGTTCCATCTCTTAAGGTACAGAATAAAAAATTTGGTTGAAGTCCAATGAATAGCATGGACGTTACATGCAGTTAAACATTGGATCTAACAGCGTGCGTAAAATCATGTTGGCAACAATGTCATGCATGTATTGGTCAGAAATAATCTGAAATAATATGATCTATTGTTGTGCCAATTTTGAATGAAATCTATTAGTTAGTATAGAAGTTACATGCATTTTAAAATTGGACCTATCAGCAGGCTTAGAATCATGTTGGCAGCACTGACGTATATTAGTTAGTCCAAATGCATCTAGAATGCCAGGTACTATACGTGTGCAAAGTTTAGAGCTATTGGCTTGCATACTTTCTGATATATTGGTATTTGGATAAAATAAATTAGGAGCATTTATTAACAGTTGGCAGCCCTGGTGGGTCTTAAGAATACGCTCAGTCATATCTGGTTATGTATGCATTCAACATACGAAATTTGTTTGAATTCCAATTGATAGTGTAGAAGTTATGTGCATTTAAAAATTGGACCAATCAGCAGGCTTATAATCATTTTGGCAACACAGCGATGTATGGCCTCCTGAAAATTAAACTGCAATATTATTATCCATACGTAACTTATGCCAATTTTGAAATAGCTACCATTCATACCTTCCAAGATATCCAACATGGAGCTCAAATTTCAATTGCGATTTTTAGCAGTTGGTAGCACTGACATCATTTTCAAATATGGCCGTGAGATATTCGGGTATAGACCTTTACTCCAACCAAATTTTGTTTTGATTGCTCCAGCCGTTTAGGAGTTGATAGGGGGGGGGACACGCACACAGCCAGACAGACAGAAGGACCGACATACAGACAGAGGGACAGACAGACAGACTGACAGACACACATTTGCCCGATCTCATAAGACTACTTTTTCCTCATTTTTGCAAAATGTGAAAAGTAGGCTAAAAACCAAGATGTTCAGGAAAGAACATATAGCCTACTTTCTCCTAAATGCATGGGTATTGTTATAACTCTTTGTCCTTTTCAAGGAGTATGATTGAATATTGGTTGTAGTAGCTTGTTAAAATACAACGTGCTATAGGGATATTAAACATGAATATGAGGTGCCCTTTGCTAGTGCTACCTCTGTACCAAATTTCGTTCAATTCGGTTTCACCGTGTTTGAATTGATAGGGGGAATCGATTTGCACACATACTTGGCCACCATCTGCAAACTATTGGGCTGATGTTCTTGCAGTTTGGTCAGAATATGTTTCCCACAAAAAGATATGGTATTGCAAAATTTGGTAGAGACTAGATTATTAGGTTGGTCGTAATTACAATTTAGCTTTTAACAATTGGGTGGCCGCGATTACGTTTCCGTCAAGATAGCGGTGATATAAAACATGACACTGAGGTGCCCTTTGCTAGTGCTACCTCTGTACCAAATTTCATACCATTCGGTTTCACCGTGTTCGAATTGATAAGGGGAATCGATTTTCACACAAAGATGGCCGCCATCCGCAAAATATTAGGCTAATGACCTATTAGTTTGGTCAAAGGATGCTCCCTCCATAAAGGTATGTTGTTGCTAAATTTGCTAGAGATCGGATGATTAGGCTAATCGTAATTTGATTTAAGCTTTGATCATTTGTGTGGCCGCCATTACGTTTCTGTCAAGATGGCGGCGATATAAAGCATGACACTGAGGTGCCCTTTGCTAGTGCTACCTCTGTACCAAATTTCGTTCATTCGGTTCCACCGTGTTCGAATTAATGGGGGGAATCAATTTTGACATAAAGATGGCCGCCATCTGCAAACTATTAGGCTAATGACCTATTAGATTGGTCAAAGGATGCTCCCTCCATAAAGGTATGTTGTTGCAAAGTTTGGTAGAGATCGGATGGTTATGTTAGTTGTAATTTGATTTAAGCTTTAAACATTTGTGTGACCGCCATTACGTTTCTGTCAATATGGCGGCGATATAAATCATGACACTGAGATTCCCTTTGCTGGTGCTATCTCTGTACCAAATTTCGTTCCATTCGGTTTCACAGTGTTTGAATTAATAGGGGGAATCGATTTTCACACAAAGATGGCCGCCATCTGCAAACTATTAGGCGAATGACCTATTAGATTGGTCAAAGGATGCTCCCTCCATAAAGGTATGTAGTTGCAAAATTTGGTAGATATCGGATGATTAGGTTAATCGCAATTTGATTTAAGCTTTGAACATTCGTGTGGCCGCCATTACGTTTCAGTCAAGATGGCGGCGATATAAAACATGACACTGAGGTGCCCTTTGCTAGTGCTACCTCTGTACCAAATTTCGTTCCATTCGGTTCCACCGTGTTCGAATTAATAGGGGGAATCAATTTTGACATAAAGATGGCCGCCATCCGCAAACTATTAGGCTAATAACCTATTAGATTGGTCAAATGATGCTCCCTCCATAATGGTATGTTGTTGCAAAGTTTGGTAGAGATCGGATGGTTATGTTAGTCGTAATTTAACTTAAGCTTTGAACATTTGTGTGGCCGCCATTACGTTTCTGTCACTATGGCGGCGATATAAAACATGACACTGAGATGCCCTTTGCTAGTGCTACCTCTGTACCAAATTTCGTTCCATTCGGTTTCACCGTGTTTGAATTAATAGTGGGAATTGATTTTCACACAAAGATGGCCGCCATCCGCAAACTATTAGGCTAATGACCTATTCATTTGGTCAAAGGATGCTTCCTCTATAAAGGTATGTTGTTGCAAAATTTGGTAGAGATCGGATGATTAGGTTAATCGTAATTTGATTTAAGCTTTGAACATTTGTGTGGCCGCCATTACGTTTCCATCAAGATGGCGGCGATATATAGGACATGACACTGAGGTGCCTTTTGTTAGTACTACCTATGTACCAAATTTCGTTCCATTCGGTTGCACCGTGTTTGAATTAATAGGGGGAATTGATTTTCACACAAAGATGGCCGCCATCCGCAAACTGTTAGGCTAATGACCTATTCGGTTGGTCAAAGGATGCTTCCTCTATAAAGGTGTGTTGTTGCAAAATTTGGTAGAGATCGGATGATTAGGTTAATCGTAATTTGATTTAAACTTTGAACATTTGTGTGGCCGCCATTACGTTTCCGTCAAGATGGCGGCGATATAAAACATGACACTGAGGTGCCTTTTGTTAGTACTACCTCTGTACCAAATTTCGTTCCATTCGGTTGCACCGTGTTCGAATTAATAGGGGGAATCGATTTTCACACAAAGATGACCGCCATCCGCAAACTATTACGCTGATGACCTATAGTTTGGTCAAAGGATGCTCCCCCCATAAAGGTATGTTGTTGCAAAATTTGGTAGAGATCGGATGATTAGGTTAGTCATAATTTGATTTAAGCTTTGAACATTTGTGTGGCCGCCATTACGTTTCCGTCAAGATGGCGGCGATATAATACATGACACTGAGGTGTCCTTTGCTAGTGCTACCTTTGTACCAAATTTCGTTCAATTCGCATTCACCGTGTTCGAAGTGATAGGGGGGGACAGACATTCAGAGTACACACACTCTCTCACACACACACACACACACACACACAGACTCACACACACACATACACACACACAGCCAGACACACTTTTTTCGCCCTGTGTTGATCTCATAAGTCTACTTTAATTTTTTGCAAAAATCGAACGTAGGCTAATAAGAATAAAACATTAAGTAATTGAAAAGAAGAAGCCTCCGTGGCTCAGGCGGCAGCTCGCCGGCCTCTCACCGCTGAGTCCGTGGTTCAAATCCCGGTCACTCCATGTGAGATCTGTGCTGGACAGAACGGAGGCAGACAGGTTTTTCTCCGGGTACTCCGGTTTTCCCTGTCAAAATTTCATTCCAGCAACACTCTCCACTATCATTTCATTTCATCTGTCATTCATTTAATCATTGTCCCCGAGGAGTGCATCAGGCCTCGGCAGCCGGCACAGTTCATATCCTCGCCGCTAGATGGGGGCTTCATTCATTCCATTCCTGACCCGGTCGGAGACTGGAAGCAGGCTGTGTATTTTCATTTTCAATTGAGAAGAAGAAGACGGAAACATTGTGGCCAGAACAACGGAAACAGGAGCACAGTAAAAGGATGGAGAGATTTTGGTAAGAGCAGAGGAAAAAGAGAGATAAGTGCAAATTGTGTCATCATGAGATATTTAAGTTCAAACACTGCCCATAAGGGAAACAAGATGTTCAGTAAAGAACATATAGCCTACTTTCTCCTAAATGTATGAGTATAGTTATAACTCGTTGTTATTATCAAAGAGTATAATAGAATCATTTCTTGGTTGAAGACCTTAGAAACTATTTACCTCTACCAAACGCCACAACCTAGAAAAAAACTACTACCATCATTGAAGAAAGAGAGATAAGAAGTATCTCAAGAATATTATGGATCTGGAGACATAATCGACCGGACTGGCTGCGTGGCTCTGCGGTATCGTTCTCGCTTGCTGGGCCCTAGGTTGCAGGTTCGTATCCTGGCGCAATCAGCTGGCATTTGAGGGTGCACAAATGCGAGGGAGCCGTGTCAGTAGATTTACTGGCAGGTTAAAGATCCCCTTCGGGCCAAAATTCCGGCACCCCGGCGTATCTAAAAGCAGCAGTATTAAAAGGGACGTAAAACAAATAACATTATTATTATTATTGTTATTATTACATAATCGACCTGCCGTGGACAACATCGAACTTAGAGTTGAGGCATGTCTTTACACGTCTGGTTATGCATGGCTTTCACAACCCTAATTGAATTAACAAATCTTTCCGTGTCCCTACAGAGACGTGTGTATACAAACTATGTGGATATTTTCGATTGCTATTTGCCTGAAATAAAAGTATTAATAACCTGAACTAGTACCAGCGGCTAGAATTCAGTTACTATGTGAAATCGTTTTGTTCTTTACTTCAAATAACATTTTCAAATAACGCACAATAGGCTGTAACAAACCCTTTAAAATAAGAAGTAAAAATGTATCATAGTATCATCCTGTCATTCTTCAAATTCGACGCGCATAGAATGCCAATGGTATACTATCAATGGAGTCCCATGTAGACCAGTCGTGAAATATAGTGGAGAAATATCTAACAATATAATCCTAACAGGGCGAGTGCATTCTAGCGGCCCTAAGAAGAAACTTTTCAATAAAATCTGGAAGTTAATAAGTAGGCCGGCGTGCAGTTACCTTTATGGCTGCTAGATGTCTCGAGCAAATCTGCTAGCGAATTATGTTTTAATTAAATATATATGTTTTGCACCGTAATATGCACAATATAAGGCTTAATTTTAAAATGTCTGAGTCATTACAAAGCAACAAATATGTAAAATTTCAAGCAAAAAAACAAACTCTGATGGGGTTTGAACCATAGGCATATGAATGACAGACTAACGCTTTACCACGGAGCCATTTGTGCCAACGAAAATTGGTCTATATAAAATTACTTACATAGAACTTGTTAGCAAATAATGATTTAGACCTAACGATTTCATCAGTGGAGTATATTATTTATGTATAAAACATTTCATACTAAATTTATTTATTTTGTATCAGTACGCTATATTGCATGCAATACTCAAATTAGTGAAATATAAGTCAGGCACAAGATACCCGCTGCCATCCTGTCTTCTTACCGAGACGGCTCAGCTTTTTAATATCACTTCTGCACTATAGTATTACAAAATAAACTTTTAATTTCGAACGTGCCTCTTCCTTTAGAACAGTTAAATCGATTCTCGGCTCGATAATCGGAACTGGTGGGTCCCATGATATGGATTATAAAGTTTGCATAATTCGCACGGCCGCCATCCTGAAATGGTACGGCGGATGACCTTGTAGTTTTGTCACAAGACGCGTCCTATATGAAGGTATGTTATTACCAAATTTGGTAGAGATCGGATAATTTGGTTAGTCGCTATTTGATTTTATGTTTTGAACGTTTGAGTGGCCGCCATTCAGATTTGGTAAAGATGGCGGCGATATAAAACATGACACTGAGGTGCCCTTTGCTTGTTCTACCTCTGTACCAAATTTCTTTCAATTCGGTTTCACCGTGTTCGAATTGATACGGGGGGACACACATTCAGAGTACGCACACTCACACACACACACACACACACAGACTCACACGCACACATACACACACACAGACAGACACACAATTTTTGGCCCTGTAGTGATCTCATAAGTCTACTTTCATTTTTTGCAAAAATCGAAAGTCGGCTAAAAATGATGTAATAATGATTATGATAATAATGGGTAATGAAAGGCTTACTAAAACAACATTTAATCATGCCTCATCACTAGACAGCGGATTTTGGGCAAATGTCTATTTTCTTCCTTAACATGTACGTGACTCACCTGTTAAATTTACATGTTTTATGAATGTTTAGGTCTTTATAAAGCAGTTTTACAGTGCCCAAAAATGCCTATTTTTATGTTAGTGCCTATTTTCCAGTTTGACTGGTATTTCCTTTGTTAGATTTGAATTTCTGTTTTAATTTTGATATTTTTCACTGTTGAAAACATTGCTCTACTGTACTATTGTTTTTAAAGAACCTGTAAATTAAAGGTCAACTAGGATTCTTTTGAGCCTGTAACGTTAAACACTGCACGGACAAGTAACAACCCCTTCCTCCTTCCCAGCTTTGGAACAGAACCTCAGTCTGTAATTGTGAGTTATATGTGCCGATTGTGAAATGTATTTGATTTCTTTTCATGCCGATATTGCACATAAAATTGAGTTAAGGTCATTTACGTCACTGTTTCCACTTAAACAACAGAACAGCGGACTATAAACTGGAAGTCCGAATGAGAAACAAAGTGCTTCCCTACCAGAGTTATCCAAAATATCTTGGAGTGACTCTGTATAGGACTCGAATCTTCAAGAAACATTTGAAAATGTCTTTTCAAAAAGTAAGCACACGAAATAACCTCATCCAAAAACTTTGCAGCACTAGTTGGGGAGCATCAGCAGATACGCTTCGAACTTCTGCGCTCAGTTTAGTATATTCTACAGCGGAATATTGTGCGCCAGTTTGGATGAACAGCCCCCACGTAAAGAAGGTAGACACTCAGCTCAACATAGCCATGAGATCCATCTCCGGTTGTATAAGAACTACTCCATTCTACTGGCTCCCAACACTCATTCACATAGCCCCACCGCTGTTAAGAAGACAAGGTGCACTGAGGAAGGAATATTCTAAAATAATGAACAACCCTGCACTTCCAATCCATGACGACATTCCCACTCTGGCAATAAACCGGCTCCGGTTCAGGAAACCACCCCTGCGACTGGCTCAACAGCTTGCTGATAGTAATTTCAACATTGCAGCTAAATGGCGTAAAAAATGGACTAGAAAAGCCCCACCCGAAATACGTGACCTCATTGATCCTGTAAATAAAATCAAGGGCTTTGAACAACCGCGACATACAGTATATGGAAGACCATTAACCGCATCCGTACAGGACATGGAGTTTGTGCATACAACCTGCAAAAATGGAGTAAGCGTCCAAACCCCTGCTGTGATTGCGGTACATCAAATCCGACCATCAGGAACATTGTGGAGAACTGCAAAATAAGAGCAAACCCATAAGGATATAGGTCGATATCAGTGCTTGTATGTACTTATTGTTCTTCTTGTTCCGTATAGGCCAACTACGGCCCACGATATTCAACTATTTTGCTTGGAGAGGGTCTTGATGTTTGCCCAGTAGTCACGCATCCTCTGGCTGTGTTGTTCTTTTCTCTCCTTTGTCCAAAGGGCACCTGTCTTCTTCCTTGGGGGTTTGTACATGAACTTTATTTGCTTTAATTTACTCCTGAGAGACGTTCGATCTTTTATGTTATTTTCCGTAACTCCCAGTTCCAGCAGATCTTTGTGCATTTCTATCAGCCATGGTGACTTGGTCTTCCTTCTTTGTCAGTATGTGAGTAGCTGGTTGGTGAGCCTGGTTGGATGCATCCTGGAGACGTGTCCATAAAATGTTAGACGTCTCTTCCTGGCCACGTCTGTAATTCTTTCAGAGTAACTATAGAGCTCCTGGTTGGGCCGTCTTATGCATTTACTCCCTTCCTTGATTGGTCCCAATATCTTTCTCATTATCTTCCTCTCTTGGATTTCTAGTTTGTCCGTGAGTCCTTTCATGTTTAATATGAGGCATTCAGAAGCATATAAAGCTTCAGGGCGGATGACCGTTTGATAGTGCTTCATTTTGGTGTTGCGGGAGAGACATTTCTTATTGTAGATGTTCTTAGTCATTCGGTATGACAGTTCTAGCTTATGTACTCGAGTTGATAATACTGTTCCTTCGGAGAGATTGGGTTCCAACCATTCACACAAGTACTTGAATTTGTTGGTTTTCTTGATCCTTCCCTGTTCTAGAAGTAGTTCATGAGGTGATTCACTGATATTCGTGATGTATTGTGTTTTCTCTAATGACACTTGCAGTCCTATCTTCGCTGCTTCTTGTCCGAGAATATTGAGTTGTTTCACTGACGATTCTGTTGAATCAGATAGAAGTGCCAGGTCATCGGCAAATGACAGGCAGTCCACAATGAGTCCATCACGTTTGTGTCCCCTTGGGATCCCCTGTCTAGCTATCTCCTTTCGCCACTCTCTTATAACCTTTTCCAGTGCTCAGTTAATGAGGAGAGGTGAGAGACCATCTCCCTGTCTTGATTTCAAAACTTTCTGAGATTGTTCCTCTGAACTTTATTCGTGACGTGGTGTTATTTAAAGTCTGTTGGATAAGGTTAAGTGTCTTCTAGTCCAGTACAAGTTCCTGAAGGATTTTCATGAGAGTTGGTCTGTCAACTGAGTCGTACGCCTTCTTAAAGTCAACGAAGATGACTACAAACTACTTGCCTGCCATTTTTACTTGTCTTAGCTCTGACTTTAAGTTGAGTATCTGTTCAGCACAGGAGCGTCCTTTTCTGAATCCTCCCTGGTATTCTCCAATTTGTGGATCCAGTTGAGGATCGGCTCAATTTATCAGGGCCTTGGAGATAATCTTGTATGTGACGGGTATCAAAGAGATTCCTCTATAGTTGTTTATGTCGCTTAGGTCACCTTTTTCATGTAATGGGTGAATCAAAGCCGAAGTCCAGTCACTAGGAATTATTTCAGTCTCCCAAATGTTGTGTAGGATCTCTGTCAATTTACTGACTGCCCTGTCTCCAGCCTGCTTCCACAATTCTGCTACTATTGCGTCTTCTCCCGATGCTTTGTTGTTTTTCAGGGACTGAATTATTTTTATCACTTCTTCTTTGCTAGGTAGTTGAGAGTTGGGTTGTTTGATGGAGTCCTTATACGTAAAGAATGTGTCAGGTGATTTACATTTAAGGAGGTTCTCGAAGTACTTGGCCAGAAGGTTACAGTTGTCTATGCCATTATAGGCCATCTTTCCACCTGGTCCTCTGAAGTGGAGACTTCGTGGGTTATAGCGGCAGAGATTGCGTTTGAAGCTTTTGTAGAAGTTCCTTGAGTTGTTCTATTTGAAGTCTTCGTCTAACTGTGTCAATTGGTCTTTTGTGAACTGACGTTTTACCTGTCTGATGATTCTGGCAGTTAACTTCCGTTGCTCTATGAACTTACGCCTGCTGAACTGAGTCTTCTGTGAGTTCTACTTTAGCCAGGCTATCTGTTTCTGGGCGACCGCCTCTTCGCACATAGTTGTTCACTAGGCATGCTTCTTCTGTTTTACAAACGGAGCAGTCTCTGTGGCAAGTTTCACTAGATTGTTCTTCAGTTCGTCCCAATTGCTACAATCCAATGCTTCTAATTTATCTGTGAATTGTTTCATGTTGACAGTTTCTCTAAGTCAAACTTAGTAAGCTCCATTGACTTAGTATTTTTAGTATTCCTTGGTAGGAATCTGAGTTTTATTTTGGAGAGATAATGGTCTGAGTCCAGATTTGCTCCTCTTAATACTCTTACATTCTGAATCTCTCTATGAAACTTTCTTGAGATGGCTACATGGTCTATCTGGAATTCTCCCAATAGGTTGTTGGGTGATGTCCAGGTTTTCTGCTTCCTTGGTAGTCGCTTGAAGGCTGAAGACTTCATCACCAAGCTGAAGGCCTTACAGAGTCCCACTAGTCGCTCTCCATTCCTGTTGGTCCGCAAATGGGCTGGGTATTCTCCCACAATGTGTTTATACTTGCGCTCTTTACCTAATTGAGCGTTAAAATCACCAAGTAGGATGATTGTATGTCGCTCTGGGACCTTGCTAATGACATCTTCCAATTCTTCCCAAAACGTATCTGTATTTTCAGGGTTACGCTTGTTATCCTCATTGATAGGTGCGTGAACATTTACCACGGTGTAAATCTTGTTTGAGCACCGAAAGGTTAGTACAGACACTCGGCTATTGGGTGAGCTAAATTCTATAACTGAGTCCAGCATGATAAATCCAGTCCCCAGGTGTGGGACGTTCTTCATTCTCCTCCGCCCTATCTTTTCCTTAAAAATGCGATAGTCCTGCGAATCAAAAGCATGCTCATCACTTTACCTGGTTTCCTGTATTGCTGTGAGCAGTATCTTGTGATTAGTCAAAGTGTCTGTTAAATGCTTCAGTTTGCCTATCTTAAGTAGTGAGTTGATGTTCAATGTGGCGAAGTAGTTCTGTCGTTTATGTCTGATCGTGTTGTTAGTGGCTCCAGGACGCTCCGACCCGTCCTTAAAGTATGTTGGTGTAAGCTCCCCAGACTCCAAAGGCCCACTAACACCGCCGACAGCGCAGGTGGATTTGATACCACCTGGGGTAGTTAATTCCGTGCGTTTACTTTCCATGCTTTAGTTGAAGATTGGTTAGGGGGATCAGAGGTTTAACTCCCTGATCAAGTTACTACCGAGGTTGTGAGCTCCAGTAGGTTCGAATTAGGGTTGTCTCCCGTAGATTGTTAGCCTTCCAAGACTGAGGAGACCCCTGTTGGTTCTTCCGCCTTCCTTACCGTTGAGATGATGCCAACCATCTTCATCCGCCTCAGAAGCCGTTGTCCAGTTTTCACCTGTACCCTAGGCAGGGGCCCTTACAGGGTGCTATCAGCTGGGCCAGCTGAACCCTGTTTTTTCTAACGAGGTTGTTACTCCTCCCGCTCCTCCTTCCTCGACTCTTGCAAGAAGAGGCCCCGGGCTTGCGACCGGTATAGCGCAGTTTATGTAGTTTTTGATGTGTAACATCTTTATCACTCGGTATCTCGATATTTTAGAGGCACTCGGTAGCTGAACATTTTTGTTGGAGTGATTTTGGAAAAGAGACGGAAGTGAATGGGACGGAAGTGCATGGGACGGAAACAATGAGCGCGCGTGGTGGCGGAGATCGGTAAAACAACGTTCTGTACGCCATGTGGCTATGGGGAATGTATATCGCATACAGTTTAGTTCAAGGTTTGGAGACCCCAATTAAGATATTTCTACAATAAATCATCTTCAAGTTGTCGTTCTTTTGTGTGAAAATACTCATTATATCATATTTGCTGAAAACAATTACGATTTATTAAATTTTCATACTTTTGCTGTATTCTTATTTAATGTAAGCACTTGATGTACTGTCGGCCATGTGGCTATGTGGAATCTATATCGCATCAACAAACACTCCAAACAACGTAGGAATTCAGTATATTAACACCGACTACTAACAATAATTGAAACTTTGTTGGTCTAAACGTATCACTGGGAGAAACCTATTTAATATACCTTCTGCACACGTAATTTATAATCGCGCCTATTCTTGGCAGTGCGCTGTATCGACAAAAAGGAGGCCATTTTCAATAACATCGCTGGCATGGGTTCACTAACTGGCTGGTATAGAGCGCAGCTCGCATCAAGTAGGCAGTGGATTGCTTCCGCCACGGCCGACTACCGTAGTTCAACTAGCTGAAGGTAGATGCCACTACTGCAGATCCATTGGAGAACTTTGTTTTAATTAAATATATATTTTACATTGCAAAATGCACAATATAACGCTCAATTGTATAACGCATCAGTACTAAAAAAATATATATATGAAAATTAAGCAAAAGAATACAACTCTGTTAGGATTGGATCCCCAGCCGGCAGGTTGAGAGGCCAACGCTGTAACCACAGACCTAATTATGTCCTCCCAAAATGAATGTTATCAATCGATCAAGATACAACGTCTTAGCCAATAATGACTTTGACTAAAGGATTTCTTCACTGGAGTATATTTCAAACAAAGATCATTTCATACAAAGTTCCTATTATTTTTATATCTGAAGGCTATATTGCATGCTACATATTCAAATTAGTGAAATATAGTTCAGAACGAGAGATCAGCTGCTATCTTGTCTGCAACCGAGACGGCTCAGCTTTTTTAAGACACTTCTGCACTATAATATTACAATATACACTTATAATTTTCCATTGCGAAATGCACGATATGTTATCAATCGATTAAGATACAACGTCTTAGCAAATAACAATTATATTATGGCACTGGAGTTTTACAAGTAGTTATTTCAATGACCAATAGAGTTCACTGTTAACAAGGGATTTGCGCTCCCGGGACACACACAGTAGGATAACATGTCACATGTTACACATCATATGCGACTACTGTAAGGCTCGTATAGTTTTCTTTTTTTGTTTGTTTGTTTGTTTGTTTGTTTGTTATTATTATTATTGTTTCATGTGTAATGTCATAAGCTAAATAATAATAATAAACGTCACTGTTTTAATTGTTTCTTGATACCTGCTCAGTTATAAATATATCTGCTTATTATTCATTTTTGTGCTTAAATATAGCGGTTAAGGAGCCTATTTTAGGCGCCTAAAATATTACCTTTTAGAGCCTGAACTTCCGCTATCTAATTATCACTAAAAGTCAAGACTTACTGGAAAATCGAAATTGAAAATTACCTTCAAAAAATCAAAACAACAGACGAAATTTTATGGGACAAACCTTGCTTCAGAACGTTGGTGAACAAACATAATTTTTCTGCAAACCCTCGGATGAGGGCCACCACTACATGCACAGAAGAAATGGAAAATCATAGTGAGGAATGAAGAAGTGTTGGTAAGTGCAGAAAGCAAATTCATATCTTCCTGTTAATAGGATTAATCACATTCCTTAGCTGGGCATAACGTTAAGATTTTTTTGTTGTCGTGTGGCCTCCTGAGAGGCCGAGTCCAGGTTTTTCTAGTCGACGCCCGTTTATACACCCTCTGTCTGAAAAGTTCGGTGAATGGGCTATATTACGAACGGATTGTTGGCTTACCTGAAACAATCGTTACTGTCCTTCGAAGTAATCCCCGTGGATGGTCATGCACTTCTGAGAACGACTGAACAAGTCCTGGAAACTCCTAGCCCTCAGTTTGGGTCGTCAAAACTCTAAATTGAAAGCAAGAGAGAAGCGTGAATGTATGCAACCTGGCTTGCACACCTGATAGACGGGCGGCAGTGAGAATGGTGAATTTATGCAGCCTAACGTGCACACCTGTTCGACGGGTGGCAGTGAGAAGGGTGAATGTTCCGTGGAATGGAATGGTCTTGAAAACCATCGTCACGGGTGGCGAGACCTGGTGCCTGAGGTATGACCTCGAAGGCAAGCTTCTAAGTATGGAGTATCGGGCTCCAGGGTCACCGAAAAGCCCTGAAGGGCCAGAGGTTTTCGGACATTTCGGATATCCAACGTAATGTGACGACCCAACGGAAGGCTATCCATCAGGAAGACGATGCCAGGACTTGTACAGCCGTTCTAAGAAGTGCATAACCATCCATGGGGTTTACTTCAAAGGATAGTAACGGCTGTTTCAGGTAAGCCAAAAATCCGTTCGTAATATAGACCTATTCACCGAACTTTTCAGACAGAGGGTGTACTCAAAATCTATTCGCAAAGGTGCAGTATATTATTTCACCAAAATGCCACATTTCTTGTTATATATAAGTTTCAATGGCGAGTCGCTTGTTAACCAGGAAAACGACAGAACGATAATATTTCTTTCAGGATAGGATATATAAATACCTGTTTCCCGCCAAATGTAATTGGGCACAATTGGTGTTGACTGACTGAAAAGCTTTCTTTGATAGAACTCGGAAACGCTGAAAAGTGGCTTATGATACCTCAGGTAAATTCTCTCCTTGGCATCTAAATGTTTTCAAATACAAGGGTTGGAACTTAACTAGTGGCAACTATTTATTATCCAGAGGTACAAAAGTGGTACATGTTAGCAACCTTTACAGTCCTTCAAGGTAGTCACCAGCGTGGTGTAGAACCCGTAGCCAGCGATGTGGAAGTCGTAGTATACCTTTCGCCGAGCCCGTTCTGTCGATGGTGTACATGTAGCGGTCTACAGCCTGTCGAATCTCTGCAACAGTCCGGAAGCGAGTGCCACGAAGAGCTTCCTTCATCTTAGAGATTAAATCGGTGTCACCATGACTTAAGTCAGGGGAGTATGGTGGATGGTACAGTACTTCCAGCCCCATCGACCGAACAAACCTGCCACAGCTCGCGCTGTATGCGCCCGAGCATTGTCGTGCTACATGATGGGTGTTTGCCGCAGAAAGTGTGGCCGCTTCTTTCGCAATGCTGGGCCCAGGTGGTGCACCAAAAACGAACAGTAATACTGTGCATTGACGGTCTGTCATGGAGGAACGTAATGCGTTAGGATTACTCCATCACGAATGGTGGCATCATGGGACACCCCGAAAGTCCGTCAGACTGCCAGTGCTGTGAAGATGATGGTGATCCTCGTGCACGGGATGAAGGAACCGCTTCGTGGCACTCGCTTCCGGACTGTTGCAGAGATTCGACAGGCTGTAGACCGCTCCATGTACACCATCGACAGTACGGACTCGGCGAAAATTAAACTACGACTTCCACATCGCTGGAAAAAGGTTCTACACCACACTGGTGACAAGTTTGAAGGACTGTAAAGGTTGCTAACATGTACCACTTTTGTACCTCTTGATAATAAATAGTTGCCATTACTTAAGTTCCAAAAGCCTCCGTGGCTCAGGCGGCAGCACGCCGGCCTCTCACCGCTGGGTCCGTGGTTCAAATCCCGGTCACTCCAAGTGAGATCTGTGCTGGACAAAGCGGAGGCAGACAGGTTTTTCTCCGGGTACTCCGGTTTTCCCTGTCACAATTTCATTCCAGCAACACTCTCCACTATCATTTCATTTCATCTGTCATTCATTTAATCATTGCCCCAGAGGAGTGCGTCAGGCTTCGGCAGCCGGCACAGTTCATATCCTCGCCGCTAGATGGGGGCTTCATTCATTCCATTCCCTGACCCAGTCGGAGACTGGAAGCAGGCTGTGGATTTTCATTTTCACTTAAGTTCCAACATTGATATTTGTACAATGAACGGCCTAATTGTTGAAAGACTCAATTTACCAGCAATTCAGTCATGGAGATCCATTTCTTGGATGTGATGACCTCCGGATAGGCCAAGTGCTGGTCTTTCTAGTTGATGCCCGTGGGCGACCTGCGCGTCGTAATGAGGATGAAGTGATGATGAAGACGTCACATACACCCAGTTTACGAGCCACGGGAATTAACCCCAGGAGATTAAAATCCCTGATGGCTTGGCCGGGATTCGAACCCGGGGCACTTCGGGCCAAAGCCTAGTGCGCTAACCATTGCAGTACGAATGGGGACACTACGGTAACCACTTCCAGACTGTCTAAGATAGAAATGGAACCCATAATGCTTCACGAGGCTTTGTATACCTCCGTTCTAACCCTCAGACCAGATTTAAATTACTTGGCAGAGCTGGGAATCGAACCCGGAAATCAGAATGCTAATCGCTATGCCACGAGGTTTCATGCTACACAACAACATAGGCTAGAATCACAAGAACTAGGTGAGGTTTCAAAATCATTTCCGCTTACAAATAAATTTCAGTAATTTTTTAATTTATGACTTAGCTACTATGCTATTAATTTTAATTTATCTCGTGCTATTAACACAGCCTACAATTAGGACTTCAGCAGTTAATCAATGTAGGCTATTGGCAAGGAGAAATTAATTAGTGATACTCTTGTTTAGCATAAATTAATTAAAACATTTAAATCATTATCTTGACTATCTTAATCTTCGTCACTTCATAACAAGTATAACTACCAAGTGAAACTGAGGGGCTAGACCATTAACATTCTAAATGTCGTTTTGATAATCGTTTACCTGCATTGAAGATCATGATTATTATTGTTATACATTCAATTTCGCGAATCGGCCAACTAGGGACCACGATACGCCTCATTTTACTTTCTGGCATTTGTTCATTTTTCGCTTGATCCTCATTGTCTTCATGAGCTCACTGTGTTTAACACGACGTTCTTCTGTCCATTTCGCACCAGTTGTCCGTTTTTCGTCCCGGAAAGTCCCAAACGTCTTGTTGGCTGCTCTATAAAGATTTCGGTCTTGTGCATCTTTTGCTCGTATCCCCATTTCTTTCAGATCTTTCTGGAAGTGGGGCACGTTCCCAGATATCTTTGTTTGTAATTCCCACTTCTTGCAAATATTTGTCCACCTCAATGAATCAAGCTCCCATGGTTTCCTTTTTGAGGAAGTAGGTGAAAATTATATTTGTCAATCGCCCTGGGTTCATTCTTGTTATATGACTGTAAAAGGTAATTCTCCGTTTCCTCATGGTGTCAGTTATGTTTTCCACATGGGTGTAAAGTTCGTGGTTGGGAAGTCTCCTATATTCCCTATTTTCTTTTACTTCGCCGAAGATTTTTCTTAGAATTGTCCTTTCTTTCACTTACAGTTTCTCTATTAGTCCCTTGCGATGCATTGCAAGGCACTCCGCAGCATACATAATTATTATTTTCTTTACATAGTTCTTCTTGTGTAGAATTCTATGTGGTACCGTTCACACATTTTTCCACATAATGTGCACTCACAGTCTATACTTGTGTCATGGAAGTGTTTTGATTTGCAGAGTAGGTGGTGAAAATCGTGAACTGCCAACCTCGTAATGACATGTCTTAATTCGAAATTAGCTTTTGTCCACGAGCGGTCTATCATGGCGCCTGTGCCATAGAAGACTGGTTGTCAACAAAAAAAAAGTCAACCCCTGGCACTATCCAGCCCATGACGGGCTAAGGCCGACCAAGCGACCGCTGCTCAGCCATTTGGCCTGCAGATATTGGGGTGACGCGTGATCAGCGCGTCGGGTCCCCTCGGCCGTTAATCTTGGTATTCGTGATCGGGGCGCTGTCTCACTGTCAGACAGCTACTCAATTGTCCTCACGGGGCTGAGTGCACCCCGTTCCAACCCTCACGTCAGTTTTAAAATCCCTGACGGAGCCGAGGATCGAACCCGGGGCCTCCGGGTGAGAGGCAGGCGCGCTACCCCAACACCACGGGGCTGGCGAAGTCTGGTTGTACTTCTTCTAACTTCCCCGTCAACGTTGCCAGAAGTTTCTCTGATGCACTGGTGCTCGGTAGGGGTATGCTTGTCCTGAGGTCATCTATGAGGAAAGATTCCTTTGCCAGGAGATAAATAAGTCTAGATCGTGTGGTTTTTGATACTCTTATCACCTTCATTATGCAGTTTGCTTTCACTCTTCCCAAGGTGGATAGGTTCCTCGTTGTAAAATGTGTCCAGATGATTTCAATGCCACAGGTCATTATTGGAAGAATTTTTACTCTGAATAGCAACATTGCTGTCTCCAGACTGAGTGATCGGATGTCTTTTATTTCGTGCATTGCCATCATTGCTTGGGTTACCTAATCTGTGACATGTTTTGTGAAACAATATACACTCGATTGCAGTGTGATGCCTAAATATGTAAAGTCTGGAACTATCCTTAATTTAATATCCCGAATAAAAATCTCTGCTGAGGCGGGTATTTTTCCACCTTTTCGGAAGATGTTGTTTTGAGATGTTGATGTCCAGCTTGTGTTCGGAGCACCACTTTTGCACGTCATTTACAGTTTCCTGGAGTTTTGTAGTGATTATGCAAATTTGCAACCCATCAATGTAACGTATATTTTAAGTGATGGCTATTTGGCTGCATTAAATATAGTATTTTCTTTACACAGCTATGCCCGTGGAGCGCTATAGAACTTATTTACCCAATGATGTTTTGTTATTCTCTCAACATGTCTTCATCTGGGCACTGAAAATCTTCCTCCGTTCCTCAGGCCATGATTTCTTGGTCTTGGTGGTCATTTTCTCAATAGTTAAAATATTTGCTAATAATAACAGCCATTATTATTATTAGCCTGTTTTCAATTTTGAAAAAAAAAATAGACTTATGAGATCACCTTTTGTCCGGTGTGTGCGCGTGTGTGTGTGTGTTTGTGAGGAGTGTGTGTGTGTGTCTAATAAAATCTAAATGGCTGGAGCGATTTCAATGAAACTCGGTAAGTTCATAGCACTATTCCGGACGACCCCGACCGTCCCCTTCAAATGTTGTTACCTCTCACCAATCCAACATAGCGGCTGTGCGAAATATTTCACCAGCATTCAATATCTCCGAAACTATTCGCGATATCTCCCTGGAGTCTTTTATGGTGGTAAAGGGAACTACTAGAAGTTCACCTATGTGAATTTTGAAAATATAGTCACTACAAAACCAACATGGTGGCCACGCGAATTCGCGACTTTTAAATAGACGTTTCTCGCCATTTAACCAACAAAACGCAATAAAACTTGGTACAGTATATGTTTATACACATTGTAATGCACCGACATCTAACTTGGTTCAATTGTTTACATAACCACAAGATGGCGGATGTGCGAAATATTTCACCGGCATTCTATATCTCTGAAACTGTTAGCGGTATCACCCTGAAATTATGTACGGAGATAAAGGGCACTACTGGAACTTCATCCATGAGACTTTCAAAAACCTGTTAAGTACAAAACGACCATGGCGGCCAAGCGAATTTGAAAATTTTAAATTATTATTATTATTATTATTATTATTGTTATTATTAAGAATAATCAATATTACATCCAGCAATACAAGAAAATATATACACACATAGCTTTTTAAGTATTAGAACATACGTCCGTACATTGTTCAAGAAATCGCGTGTGCTATATACACATTGTCCTTTGCACTACAACATTGTATAAGTCACTTGTTCTCTTGATCACTGGAGTCCCCTTATATTAAATATGTACAATCTTCATCATATCGTAACTTTAGTCTATTTCTGATTATTATCTAAGTAAACGTATTGGTCTAAAATGTACATTCTGAGATCTATGTGATGAATATCAAATTCAGCCGAGTTAGGGAAGAATACATGTAAGCTATACCACGTAAGGCAAGGCCTTGTGGGTGGCAAATTAGGTCTACTTACCTAATTATAACGTTAAGTGTTCATGTTAAAAAATATATTACATATACTGTATATATTAAAATAAGCGTTGTGAAACATCTAGGTAGTAATGGTAATGCTAATTTATAGATTAAGCTACTTTAATATATCTTTAATGACATTTTTATTTTCACGAACAAATATCTTTGCGTTACGTATAAACTTTGTAGATTTTTGTAACTGGTCTTTTACGGGATTAGGAAGGATATTGTAAAATTTAGGAATAAAGTATTGAAAATTACGCTTTGCAATATATAGATTTGGTTTGAAGAGGACAGACATATTTCCTGTTCTACCTCTTGTTTGGTAGGTGTGGCTCATGTTTATGACTGCATTTTTATTTTTATAGATATATTTATAGACTTCCGTCACGTAAAGTTGTCCTATATTCATGACGTTTGCTTCCGCATGCAATTCATTCGTAGGATATAACCTTTCCTTTTTATACATGATACGCAACACCAAGTTTTGCATTACTTGAGCTTTTTTTACAATAGTTTGATAAGCTCCTCCCCATGCAATTATTCCATACGTGAGAGTAGACTGAATAAGTGCAAAGTAGATATCTCTCAGTAGTTTAATATTGAAAATGTGTTTCAGACAATGAAATACATAAACTGTCCTCCTTATTTTCTTTGTGATGAAATTAATGTGCGATCTCCACTTCATGTCTTCATCAAAATAAATTCCTAGGTATTTTATATTTTGTGTGCGGTTGATTTTTATGCAGTTACAGCTTGTATTACAGTTTTCCCGATGTACTGTAAGCTCGTTGAAGCAATTTTGATTGCTTTTTAATGTGAAAATAATAAATTTTGATTTATTTACATTCAGAAACAATTCATTATTATCCAGCCATAATTTAATCCCTTTTAAAGCTTCGGTTGCTTCTTGCCTGACTATTTCCCATGTATTCCCTTCAACAAATATAGCGGTGTCATCTGCATAAGTGATGATTGAACTATTTTTTTGATTATTTATTGATTTTTCTATGTCATTAATGTATATAATAAACAAGTAGTTCCGTAAAGAACTATACAGCCTATTTTCATATATCCTGCTCATGTTAATTTCTTCTAACAACATACAAAATTTCAGTTTAATTGCTGTAACAGATTCGTAGATATTGAGAACCGTCTAAATATTTCAGATTGTGGCCAGGTTGGATTTTTATTTTTGTACTATTACATTAAGATTATTGTGTTCGTGTGGTATTCAGACCTCAATCGCATGATTAGAATACAAGAAGTAAAAACGAGATTTTAAAATTACGCACAGCAGCCATCTTGTGATTATGCAAACAATTGAAATAAATTAGATGCCAGTGGATCAACATTTGTATAAGCATTTAACGTGCAACGTTTCACGGCACTCGGATAGTTAATTCGCGAGAATCGTCCATTTAAATATTTATACTTCGCGTCGCCGCCATGTTGGATTTGTGCTCATCAGGTTAATGAAAGTCCTATAGGTGAACATATGTTCATAGTCTCTATGAACATAGAAAAAAATCAGTTTGGTTGCTGTAAAAGATTCATAGATATTGAGAACCATCTAAATATTTCGGAAGCTCGCCATTTAGGATTGTTATATGTATAGGCCATAGAATTATGTACCATTCAAGGAAAATTATTGCCTAGGTTCATTATTCAAACTTTCACTTCGATCGCATGATTACGACACAAGAAATAAAAACTTAATTTTAAAATTTCGCACAGCCGCCATATTGAGGTTATGTAAACAATTGATTTAAATTAGATGGCAGTGCATTACAATCTGCAAAATCACTTACTGTACCACATTTCACTACGCTCAGAGAGTTAAATCACGAGAAAAGTCTATTAAAATATTTCAAATTCGCTTGGTCGCCATGTTCGTTTTTTACTTTACAAGTTTATGAAATATATATAGATAAACTTGTACCAGAACCCTTTATCACAGTACGAAATTGCAGGGTAATATCTGTAATAGTTTCGGAGATATAGAATGTCAGTGAAATATTTCGCACAGCCGCCATTTTGAAGTTATGTAAACAATTGAACTAAATTAGACTCCAGTGCATTACAATGTGTATAAACATTTGCTGTACCAAGTTTCATTACGTGTGGATAGTTAAATCGCGAGAAAAGTCTATTTAAAAGTCTCAACTTCGCTTGACCGCCATGTTCGTTTTCTACTTTACAAGTTTATGAAATATACATAGGTAAACTTGTATCAGTACCCTTTATCACCGTACTAAATTGCAGGGTGATATCTGTAATAGTTTCGGAGATATAGAATGTCAGTGAAATATTTCGCACAGCCGCCATTTTGAAGTTATGTAAACAATTGAACTAAATTAGACTCCAGTGCATTACAATGTGTATAAACATTTGCTGTACCAAGTTTCATTACGTGTGGATAGTTAAATCGCGATAAAAGTCTATTTAAAAGTCCCAACTTCGCTTGACCGCCATGTTGGTTTTGTAGTCACCAGGTTTTTGAAAGTCTCATAGGTGAACTTCTAGTAGTACCCTTTATCACCGTACACAATTTCAGGGCGGTATCGGTAATAGTTTCGGAGATTTGAATGCTAGTGAAATATTTCGCACAGCCGCCATTTTGCATTGGTGAGACGTAACAAAATTTGAAGGGCACGGTCGAGGTCGCCGGGAATAGTGCTATGAACATACCGAGTTTCATTGAAATCGCTCCAGCCGTTTAGATTTTATTAGGGGGGGACACACACACGAATCACACACACACACACACACACACACACACACGCACACACACACGGACAAAAGGTGATCTCATAAGCCTATTTTTTCAAAATTGAAAATAGGCTAAAAATAGTGATCCTAAGACTGTTCCTTGTGGTATGCCCCTTTTTACTTGCATCGGTGCACTCAATGTGTCATTTATTTTTACATATTGGAATCTGTCAGTAAGGTAACTTCCGATGAGATTAAGAGCTGTGCCTCGAATACCATATTTTTCCATTTTTTGGAGGAGAATATCATGTGATACAGTGTCGAAAGCTTTAGTAAGATCTAAAAACATCCCTAGTGATGGTTTGGAGCAATTTAATTTTTCTTGTATTTGTTTAGTTAGTGTTGCAATTGCATCCACAGTACTTCGACCTTTTATAAATCCATATTGCCTTGCTGATAGAATGTCATGTTTCAGTAAAAACTGGAAAATATTGTTCTTGATACATTTTTCAAATATTTTTGCTATTATTGTAATCAGAGATATCGGCCTATAATTTTCCATATCTATAGTATTGCCTGATTTTAAGATTGGTTTAACTATTGTTGACTTCAGTTGCTTTGGAAAATATCCTTCTGTAAAAGATTGATTTATGAGATTTAAAAGCGGTTTCTCTAATGATGCTATATTTTGTTTTATAACCTTTGCTGAAATATTGTCTATTCCCATAGCTTTACTGTCACTTATGCCACCTAGGATTTTTTTCAAATCAGTGGAATTTACCGGGGCCATGAAGCATGAGCTCTTATTGCTAGTTATATTATGTGTGGGGTTTCCACTTTTCTTTATACATTTGGACATCTCGGTTGTCTTATTTATGAAATATTCATTAAATTTATTCGCAATTTGCGTGTCACTTTTGTAAATTTCATTCTGATACCTTATTTCACTAATTTGCTCTTTTTGATTAATTCTCTGAGCTACCTCATTAACTATACCCCAAACCTTTTTGGGATTTCCTGAACTAGCATTTACTAAATGTCTGTAGTAATCTATTTTTGCCCATTTTATTGGCTCATTTAATTTGTTTCTGTATTTTTTATAATTCTCTCTTAATTGTTGTGGTGTTTGAAGCCATATTTTCAGTGTTGCCTTAGTAAACAAGAGTTTAGTGCTTTTCAGTCGGTCAACACGAATGTACATTCGTGTTGGCCGACTGAAAAGCACTAAACTCTTGTCTCTCTTAATTCTTCATTATTTTTATTTGCCATATAATCGCGGTATAATTTATCTCTAGTATTTATGGACTCTACCAATGCAAGGGTTATCCACTCTTTTCTTTTGACTCGCTTTGAGTTTAACTGTTTAGTAGATTCATGGATGCAGCTTTGAATTGTTTCAATAAATATATTTACTTTAGTATCCAAATGTCCTTCTCCAAGTTTATTATCCCAGTTGATGTTGTTTAACTTCTGTTTTAGTTCTACATAATCTAATTTATGTCTTTGATCATTCCTAATGTTTGGTTTATTTTTCTGACAACTAACTTGATTAAATTTTAGGCTAATTATTGTTGTATTGTGATCAGTTATTTTGCTTTCCGAGATGATAGAGAGAATATTTTCATTCGAAAGCCTACTTTTAAGAAATGCGTGGTCAATGCATGATTTACTAGTTTCAGTTTCCCTAGTTGTACCATTGATTATAGATCTGAAATCATATTCATTAAGAAGGTTTAAATAATCATCTGAATCTTGATTTTCGAATAAATTAATATTCATGTCACCAATTATTAATTCATTTTCTAGCTGACAATTTGTTTTTATATAGTTATTTAAATTCTCCACAAATAATGTTTTGTTGTATTTTGGTGGTTTGTACACCCCTGTTATTGCTATTTTGTTGTCGCTTTTATTAACAACTACTCGAATAAATTTGAAATCTTTATATGCTACACACTTAACTTCATGCTGTAATCCATCTTTTATCATGATGACTACTCCATCATTCTGATTTATTTCACTTTCATTATAGTACGATTTATAGCAGCTATGTTTAGTAACATTTGCGTTATTTAATTTCCACGTTTCCGTTAAGACCACAACATCAAATATATTTTCATAAGCCTTCAGAGTAACGTCTAAGCTATTCATGTGTTTTGCAAGACTTCTAATATTAGAATGGATTACTTTTAAATTATTGTTATCTTCATGTCTATCTAAGAAGTATTTACACTCACCTATACTCTTCCCCACCTCTGACCGAATTTGATACTTTACATAATCATCTGCATATGTGTTCATACAATTGAATTAGGAAAAATGTTAAGTGTTAGCGGTCAAGTTATTGTGAGATATCTTGGAGGGAGGGGTGGAGTGGAATTCAGCTGTTGAGGGGAGGAAAGTGAAAGGTCAGTTTGAAATAGCACCAGCAACACGGCAGGGGAGGTATGCAATGAACAGTTATGCGGGAGAGAGACAGACAGATTGTGGTGTGGGTTATCTTAGAGGGTGTACCAACTTTTGCTTACTAAAACAAACTATTGCTATATGTTAAGTGGCCTTACTTTAAGCTTTGGGTAACTCACACATCTTTGTAACACGGTGCTTGCTGCCATCTGTTTTCTTCACGTAAATTACGCCATCGTAAGTCCATACGTTGGATTGCTGAAATCTTGCAATTCCCGCCTTCAAAATCGCTAGTCTTGCGGCTGTGAGATCTTCCCTGATTGTCACCGGGGTACCTTTGAGCTGTTTCTTGTTTTTAAACAACTCATGCCTAGCACGATACGTCGCCAATTTTACTATGATTGGCCTGGGTTTGGTCCCAATCTTGGGGCCTAACCTATGGCTTCTGTCTATGTCCGCAAGAGCGATGTTTGCCTTAATGTCCCCGGCAACTTTCAGCACTAAATTATCTGTGTCCTCGTTAGGATGCTCTGGCACACCGAAGATACGGAGATTTTGCCTCCTTTGGTATTGCTCCAGTTCATCGTGTTTGGAGTTGCTTTCCGATTTGAGATCTTCGATCTCTTTATCCCGTTTCTTTATCTGAACTTTGAGGTCCTCACAAAGATTCACGTTTAATTGGATCGTTTCCTCAAGTTTACTTAATACACATTCCGTGATCTTATCCACTACAGTAGCCTACTTACAATTAGGTCCACAAATGATTTTGACTGCAAGGAATCCTCCATCACACGCCGTACTACTTCCTCTATGGAGTTGGTAGAACTGGAACTGTCGTTACCTATCTGATGCTTCTGCTGCTGCTGTTGCTGCCGCTTGCTCTTCTTAGAAGACATTTCCCTTTTTAGTTTTTACGATTTATGTAAATTAAAGGATGATGAGTGTGAAATAATCTCACCAGCTAAAACTTATATACTGAATTGATTCACACTATACTTCTTTTTCCTCTCTACACTGCGTTTACACCTGCCAAGTACACAATTTCCACGAGCCGATCCTTAGTCGTGTTACTCACTCTGCGCCATGACACAGAAAAAAATAGACCTTTCTTGCGATTTAACGTTCCAAACGCGATGAAATCTGGTACAGGAAATTTTTATACACATTGTAATGCTCTGGTATCTAATTTAGTTCAATTGTTTACATAACCTCATGATGGCGGCTTTGCGAATTTTAAAATTAAGTTTTTATTTCTTGTGTCGTAATCATGCAATCGAAGTGAAAGTTTGAATAATGAACCTACGCAATAACTTTCCTTTAATGGTACATGACTCTATGGCCTATACATTTAACAATCCAACATGACGACCATCCAAAATATTTAGAGGGCTCTGAATATCTACGAATCTATTATAGCAATCAAACTGAATTTTTATGTTCATAGGGGCTATGAACTTAAGTTCACCTATAGGACTTTAAATAACCTGATGATCACAAATCCAACATGGCGGCGACGCGAAGTATAAATACTCACATGGTCGTTTCTCGCAATTAACCATTCGAGTACAGTGACACTTGGTACAGTAAGGCTGTGTCCCAATACTCAAGTTGTCTGCTATTGACTAGCTGCTAGCTACTATGTGCTATGTGCTATGCACTACGGAGATTTGGGACATGTCTGCTTGATCACAGCCTCCTTCATAGACTTGTGTTATGAAACGCACTGGACTAACATGCTGGTACCAACCAAACCAACACTCAAGATGGCGGTGATCAGCTGCTCCTTGTAAGATCTTTGCGCTTTCATCAGCTGTTTTAAATAAACAATACCTGAACGATACATTCATGGATGCGCCAAGAAGATAACTTTTTAGCCGAGCCCTAATTATGGTTTGTGTTTGGCTGTTTAAGAGAATACAGTTCAGGAGGAAGAGAAGAAGGGCAAATTGACAATTTGAGACGAGGCCCTTATTGTGCGCTGGAGACCATGAACCGAGTTGTCGTTGCAATCCTCAGTCGTGATTACCACAGAACCAAACAACATATTCGCGTGAAAATAATTATCACAACAGAACAAGATATTATGCTTCCCTCGTGGGTTGTGGTTTGAAGCGTTGAATTTGGCAAAGACTATAGGCCAGATGGTCGTTGGTACACCGAGACGCCCTGAAGCCACACTGGTTTTCAGACAGGAGTCCTCGTTTCTCCGGGACCCGCACCGGGCGCCGATTGACCATCCTATCAAAGGAGCTTGCACGGACCGTTGCGTTGGTGAGACGAATAGGTATGTAACTCCCTGTCAAGTTGGGATCCTTATCGGGTTTCAGGATAGGTATAAGTATGAGTCAATAGATACAAACAAAAAATTCCAGGAATTCATTAATATTTTCCTGTATTATTTTGATATTGCATTTCCTTTGAAGAGTGTCAGACTGAAAGTTTCTTCTCCATCAAAACAATGGCTTACTATTGGAATAATTACTTCATGCAAAAGAAAACGTTTCCTCCACGATTTTCAAAGTTCACACGAAACCTCTAATGAATTTAACATGTATTTCAAGACCTATAAGACCATACTTAACAAAGTTATAAAATTAGCAAAGAGAATGTCAAATGTTAATTATATCCTGGAACCTAAAAATAAAACTATGGCTATGTGGAAAGAAAACTGAAAGCAGGCATACAAAACCGGCAGTAGATAACATAACATTATCAGGAGACTCCAAGAAGATCAATGACCCTCAAAGTGTCGCAAGAATTTTTAATGAGCATTTTGCTACCATAGCTGAATATACTGCAAACACCTCGTCTAATATAGGTCTCATTACATTATCGGTATAGTACAGTCGACTGATTAAGGTGAACTGTACTTAATTACATAAATTCGGGTTTAATAAAAATTTAATAATAGTATTATTATTATTACTGTAAATATTGTCAATTCAAATAACAGTACAGTACGTATGTAGTTAGTTTTAGTTGTAAGTAGGTAGTTAGTTTGTCTATTAGATATGTCGTTGTTCTATTAGACTGTGGTGTGTGAGTGTGTCTGGTAGCAGTTGCATTGTTTATTAGTTCTAGTTCATTGTTTCAGTAGACTGTGATGTGTGAGGGTGCATGTGAGTGTGCCTGGTGACAGACTGTTTTAGTGGTAGTATTTGTTGTTGGTGGAACTTTAGTACTTTTTTCGTTAGTAGAATTTTGGTATTTAATTGTTAGTACGGTAGAAGGTTAGTATTTTTGTTTAGTAGAATTGCTCTTTGCTTATTCTGAAAGGGAGTAGCAGCCTTTCAGAATAAATCAATTCTTTACTAGTCTTATTGACGGTTAAGATATTGATAATATAAGCCAAATAATGGCTACACTGCGTCCTGCTGCACGGCTGAAAGCAACGGGAAACTACAGCCGTATGCTATTCCCGAGGATATGCACCTCTCTATGCATAATTACATGTGATGATGGCCTCCTCCCTTGTAAAATTTCAATCCGGAGGTAAACTAGTCCCCCGTTCGGATCTCCGGGTGGGGACTACTCGAGAGGGGGTTAACATCACAGAAGTGACAAAGAGGAAATCTGACATTCTACGGATCGGAGCGTGGAATGTTAGAAGTCTGCTAGGAAGTGGAAGGTTAGAAAACTTAGAAAGGGAAATGGATAGGTTGAGGTTGGATTTGGTTGGGATTAGTGAAATGCGCTGGCAGGAAGAACAGGACTTTTGGTCAGGAGACTATAGGGTCATTAGCACTAAATCAAACAATGGCCAAGCAGGGGTTGGCCTCATATTGAGTAGGAAACTTGGACAGCGGGTGGAATATTATGAACAATATAGTGAACGGATTATTGTAGCAAAAATCAATACTCAACCTACCTGCACCACAGTGGTACAAGTCTATATGCCTACCAGTCAAGCTGATGATGAGGATGTTGAAAAGGTCTACGAAGAAATAGACGAAATTCTGAGGTATATCAAGGGTGATGAAAATGTTATAGTAATGGGAGATTGGAATGCTGTGGTAGGAAAAGGGAGAGAAGGGAAAATAGTAGGAGATTTCGGATTAGGTGAAAGGAATGATCGAGGAAGCAGGCTGGTAGAATTCTGCACCGAGCATGAGTTGGTCATAGCTAACACCTTATTCAATAACCACAATAGAAGAATATACACATGGATGAGACCAGGAGATACAGGGCGTTACCAAATCGACTTCATTATGGTCAAGCAGAGGTTTCGAAACCAGATTTTGGATTGTAAAGCATATCCTGGTGCTGACATAAACTCTGACCACAATCTGGTCGTAATGAAATGCAGATTAAAGTTGAAGAAACTGAAGAAAAGTCAAAAGCCAAAAAGGTGGGCAATAGACAGACTGAAAGAGAAGGATGTAAACGAAAGATTCAAGAAGAGTATAAAGGAAGGACTAATGAAAAACCCTAAACAAACTTCAATTGCAGACGAATGGGCACTTTTGAAGAATGAAATAACAAAATCCGCAGAAGAAAACATTGGTAGGAAAGAAAGAATAGGTAGAAAACCGTGGATCACTCAGGATATACTAGAATTGATGGATGAAAGGCGGAAACACAAGAATGTAAGAAATGAGAAGGGGAAAGCAGAATACAGACGTCTGAGAAATGAGGTTAACAAGAAGTGCAAGGAAGCGAAAGAAGAATGGTTGAAAGAGAAATGTGCAGGTATAGAAAATTGTCTGAAATTAGGTAAAGTAGACACAGCTTATCGAAGGATTAAGAATACTTTTGGGGAAAAGAAGACTAAGTGCTGTAATATTAAGGACACAAATGGAAAGCCTCTAACAGATAGGGAAGAAAAGGTTGAGAGATGGAAAGCTTACATAGGGAGTTTGTATAAGGGAAAGGAGATTGAGAATCATATAATGGAAAGGGAGGAGGAAATTGATGAGGATGCGAAAGGAGATTTAATATTGAGATCAGAATTTGATAGAGCTTTGGAAGACTTAAGCAGGAACAAAGCACCAGGCATAGATGATATACCGATTGAGTTGCTACGCTGCATAGGAGATGAAGGTCTGATCAGGTTATTTCACTTGGTGTGTAGGATTTATGAGACAGGTGAGGTACCCCCTGATTTCAAGAAGAATGTAATCATCCCTATACCAAAAAATTGGGAGCTGACAGATGTGAAGATTACCGTACAATCAGCTTGATTACTCATGCTTCAAAGATCCTGTCTAGGATAATTTACAAGAGGATTGAAAGCCAGATAGAAACGGAGTTAGGTGAAGACCAGTTTGGTTTCAGGAGAAATGTAGGAACAAGGGAAGCTGTACTAAGTCTTAGACTGATTTTGGAAGGTAGAATAAGGAAAGATAAGAGAACGTTCATGGCTTTTGTAGACTTAGAAAAGGCTTTTGATATCGTTGATTGGACTAAATTGTTTGACATTTTGAAATCGATTGGAATAAAGTACAGGGATAGGAGGGTGATATACAATCTATACAGAAACCAGACAGCAGTCATTCGAGTTGAAGGACATGAGAGAGAAGCTGGTATTCAGAAAGGTGTAAGGCAAGGCTGCAACTTATCACCCATACTTTTCAATCTTTACATTGAACAAGCAATGAAGGAAATTAGAGAAAAATTTAAAGTGGGAGTGAAGATTCAAGGAGAAATAATTTCAACTCTGAGATTTGCTGATGACATAGTCATCTTGGCCGACAAGCCTGAGGATTTGAATGAGTTTTTGAATGGTATGGACTCCGTCTTACAGAAAGAATTCATGATGAAAATTAATAAATGTAAATCAAAAATACTGGAATGCAGCCGAAATAAATCAGAAACCTCTATGGAGATCAAATTGACAGGTGAAAAGCTGAAGGAAGTAGAAGACTTCTGTTACTTAGGAAGTAGAATAACCAGTGATGGACGAAGCAAAGAGGATATAAAAAGTAGGTTGGCTCAGGCAAAGAAAGCTTTTCTACAAAAAAGGAATCTGCTGACATCGAATATAGATTTAGGTATTAGGAAGTCATTTTGAAAGCCTTTGTCTGGAGCGTGGCGCTCTATGGAAGTGAAACTTGGACTATTGGTGCAGCAGAAAAGAGGAGAATAGAAGCATTTGAAATGTGGTGTTACAGGAGAATGATGAAGATCAGATGGGTAGATAGGGTTACAAACAAAGAGGTATTAAGACGAGTGGGAGAGGAGAGATGTTTCTGGCGACTGCTAATGAAGAGAAGAGATAGGTTGGTAGGACACATACTAAGACACCCAGGAATAGCAAGCTTAGTTATGGAAGGAAGGGTCGAGGACAAGAACTGTAGGGGTAGACCAAGGTTAGAATAAGTTAAACAGATTGCCTCAGATGTAGGGTGTGGTAGTTATGTAGAGATGAAACGATTAGCTCAGGACAGGGAGGCATGGAGAGCTGCATCAAACCAGTCAAAAGACTGAAGACTCAAACAACATAGGCCAAGCATAAACTGGATTAAAATCAAAGACAACCTACAATTCCGATAAGCTACAATTTCTATAACTTCCTTGTACAAGTCGACAAGTCGGCCAATCTAGCAAGCACTTTCGTTCACTAGCTGCTACAGACTTGATTGCTATGTGCTAAGCAGTATTAGATCATGACTTCTGACGTCACATCCGGTAAAGTAGTCGACTATCTAGTTCACTACAGCTGAAATTGTACTATTGGGACACTGCCTAAATGCGTATACAAATGTTAATCCACTGGCATCTAATATTTTTCAATTGTTTCCATAACCACAAGATGGCAGCTGTGCGAAATTTTAAAATCTCGTTTTTACTTGTTGTATCCTAATTATTAATGGAAGTTTGAATACTACACGTATACAATAATCTTCATGTAACAGTACATAACTCGAAGACCTAGATATATAAAAATCCAACATGGCGACCATCCGAAATATTTAGTCGGTTCTCAATATCTACGAATCTATTACAGCAATCAAACTGAAATTTTGTATGTAGATAGAGGCAATTAATATAAGTAGGATACATGAAAATAGGCTGTATAGTTCTTCACGGAACTACTTGTTATTACTGTTATCATTGTACTTCGGAAGAATATGATCATGCATATTTTTATTTCATGGACAATTTTAAGATAATAATTTTGATCTCTTCACACCAAGTTCCTTAAATATTTACAAGTTTTCGTGCAATGTTCTTAACATAATTATTAGAATTTAAATGGAGAATATTTGACTCCGTCATCTTTCCCCCTGTTAAGTGGTGAAAGTTTGTCTACGGCAGGCCACATGCATCCCGTTATACCATATTATTTTATTTCATTTTATTTATTTGCACACGACAGGATTTTCATCCCAATTACAGCTGCATAAAAATTACACAGTTTGTTATCTTATAATTTATACTAACTTAATCTAAACAGTAACTAAATAAAACAAATTAAAATAACTAGCTGGGAAATTCAAACATTATAATACAAATAGGCTAATGCAAATGTAATACAAGTTTGGCTATGTAGAATGACACAGTGGTAAGAATTCATTATTTACAATTTGCAAGTTTTGGGACGTTATTTCTGGAGAGTGGTAGGAAATTCCATTGAAAATACTGTCAAGGAACTACTAAAATCTATGGCAGTATTTCTCTGAACAACATTGTTGAAGATATTACATAATCTGTGAATTCAGCGGTGAATTTTTGTGGGCAGATGTCCTGGTTCTTTTAATTTCAAATGTGATATTGTTCTTTGAATTGATGCGTGGTACATGGAAATTTAAGAATAATTCCGAATAATCAATAGAATTGTTTATAATTTTCAAAAGGACTTTCATAGCATCTATTTTTCTTCGAATTTCTGAATTGTCTGAACCGGGTATGTGCGCCCGTGATCTGCGCCAGTCACAGCCGGCTTAGCTTGCCGTGTTTATCGGGGCGCACATATTTGTATATTGACCCTTTATAAGTGTTAAACTATTACAGGAAATAGTTTGTGCATGAAACGCATTCCTCAGTAGATAATGGGTAGTGTTTAAAGTTTTATGAACCCAAGGCTGCGGTTTGATACTCGGGCAAAGAATGCAACAAGCTGCGTTGGGCTTGAAGCTCCCTGGCTTTGAGTCTAACCCGGAGCGCAGACAAACGTTTTCTAAAGGAGTTTGTAGGAAGGGGTATCACGATGATGAATGGATGTGAAAAAAACGTCCATCATGAAATATGAATTAATATAGCCAAGGCGACACCACTCACTAACCTATTTGATCAACATTCAACGCTCACCTCAATTTGCGAAGTAAAAAAGTGACAACGTGGCTGTTAGATAATATTTAAACTCATTACGTAACACAATATTAGTGAACATAATCCACCATTGTAACGTTACTGTAATGTGGTAATGATAATTATGATTGTTGATTTAAAGATTCTAACACCCCCAGGGACACGCAAATAATGGAACAAGAAATTGATGCTGAGGGTGTCCCAAAGTCGGTCGCATGCCCCTGAATATATCCGTGGCATATACGCTGGGTGGCAATCATCCTTGGAAATAAGCAGTCCTCGGGGCCAAAACGGAGATTTTATGGTCTTTTAGTTGGTAGCATGGCCTGTTTGCCATCTTTTGATGAAAGCAGTACATTTGTATTTGTCTGTTGGCACAGGCTTGAGTAAAATGTGGTTTTTCACCGATTTCTCAGTCTCACTCATGTCTGTGATTACATGGAAGCTACTGAGGTATGGGTGATGCTTAGTAATGCCATTCCGGGCGCAGTCAGTGCCTGTGTATGCTGTGAAAGGTTCTACTCTGTGCCCATTTAGGACTGGCACAAGATCAAAACCCCTGACCATTTACAGAGAATAAAAAAAGGAAGCTTGTAGTTTAACGTGACCGTTAATCTTGAGATCATGAGCCACGGGACCTCCTTTTTACGTGGAATCCGAACCACAGGACATGGCATTTCACTTCGAAAATCTCACATGCATTGGCCGGGAATCGAACCCGGACCGCCTTGGTGAGAGGCATACAGCTAGACCGCTGAGCCACCACGCCCCTACGTTACAGAGAATATTTTAAAGTCTTATAAAATAATATAAAATCTTAGAGTTGCACCAGAAGTCTCAGAGAGAAACTCACAGGAAAACGAACATTCAGGCATTCCTGAAGGGGAGATGGTTGAGTGGAAATACATATATTCCCATTTTAGTTGGCATTTTAAAAGCAAATCGCCATTAAAATAACGATTATCAAGCACCAGAAAGTCAGAGTCAAGAGGCAATAAGTAACACTCGAGATTCCAGGGAGACAGCAACTCCAGGAAAATATTGCGTTTCAAGTGGACACTAAGGGTTGGAAATATTTCTTAATAGACACTCGAAACTTAAAGCAGGAATCTGTTAAATCAGCAGTTTTTCTTAAATAGATAAAAGTGGGAGTTACCTCGTTAAACCTCACGAAATAAACTCCCCAAAGCTATTAGATACGAAGTCGAAACAAAATCTAGTGACCCAAAAATTCAAGAAATTGGCAGTCTTGAAAAACACTTGAGAAGAATGCAAGGTAAGGGAAAAAGGTCATAAACACTTGAGCGACAGGATACTAGCGGAGGGCAGTAAGTGAAAGATAGGCCCCGCCAAGAGCATATCAACTATTTTAATTAATTACAGAAAACCCAGCGAAACAATTTCATTCCGCCTGCCGGAAATTGTAATATTATTACCAATTACACTTGGGATTAAAATTTAAACAAGATCGAAGCTAGGATTCAGGATTTGAAATTCCGAAGCTCGTCAGGAACTAGTTCTCAGCCGAGATGAATAAATAGGCCTAAGACCCGAGCAAAAGTACGAAGTTCGTCAGTCAGATTCAAACCTCGGCCGAGGAGGTACGTTACGAAGTTCGTCAGTCAGATTCAAACCTCGGCAGAGGAGGTACGTTTTATACTCCGAATTAATATTGAGTTTTATACTCCGAATAATAATATTGAGTTTTATACTCCGAAAAATAGTATTGAGTTTTATACTCCGAATAATAATGTTAAAGTAAACAATGGCATTTTTGCAAGTTAATAATGAAATAATGAATGTTAATCAAATGATAATAATAAACTCGAGTTGAAGTGATAAAGTAATTGAAATAATTGAAGCGCGTGGAATAATTAACGTAATTGAAGGATCGTTGGGGATACCTTAAGACATGATATAATAAACGTTATTCAGCAAATGATAAAATGTAATGTGCTAAAAGTAATAGGTGAAAATTGAACACCGTAAAATAACGTTGAATGTTATAGGCTATAGGCCATGTCGAAATAAAATGCTAAACACGAGCAAAGTTGTTGTAATGAAGATCCAAGTCTTATACAAGTTATGGAGCCGGAAGAGGCCCGTAAAATGATGAAATGAGTCAAATAGGCTAGCTAGTGGAATAAATATGTCTTGTAACGTGCGTAAGATGAGAGATCTAACAGTAATAATGGTCAGGAAGTCGTCGGTATTGTTGTATTAGCGACGGTTCGACCCGTCTGGACGAACAGGGATTCGAACCAGAGGCATTATAGTTGTTGCAATCTAAGTCCCGCTGGGCAATTGCTAAATGTGTGTGTATTAATCTGGAAAGTATCAGTGCTTCTACGAGATATGGTTATAACTGGGGGAAACAGTGTGTTCCGAGCCTAAAAATCATATAGCCTTACTTTGCCAGCATCGAAATGTTATGACCAAGTGAAATGTGTAAAAAGAATGAACGGGATTCGAAGCAAGGAATGGTAAAGACCTCTTGTCTCCTCCCAATAAATAAATAAATGCGTCGTGATCTTCAATTATAGCACTGGTTACAAGGACAATGAAATGAATAAAAGTTAATGAGGGATAGAGTTGAATGAAGTAATGTCGCACTTGGATTTTCATGCATCTTATGTTGTAGAAATAAACAGTTGAAGGTTCTTTTAAAGGGAAGTGAATGGTGTGAGCGCAAGGTCGTAAATTATCGTGAAACGAGGGCGTGAGGGATGTTCTGCCACCCGGCCGACCGACCCTAAACACGAAAGGGAGTACAATGGACTTTTGTTTAAAAAGGTTGCGGTTGCTGAATAAATATGAAGTGCGTTATAGTCAAATATGCAAATTTGTAAATTAACGGTGCTATAGAGTTGTTAATCAAATAATTGAATTGGTGGGTTCTTGAAAATCATCCCCGCATTAAATTTGTTGAAATCTGATAATATTTGACCATAGTATTCAAAGTATAAGTTGAACACTGAATATCCGATTCCTACCTAAAAGAGAGATATGAAATGAAAACGGGTTAACTCATAACGGAGTTTGCAAGTAATTAAATAACTGTATAGTGATGGCCTATGATACCTCATTTATAAACCACCCTATTGCATGGAAGACATTTTGGAGGGACATGAATACGAGAACAAGGCATGGTTAATTGTTTTAAAGTGTGGATTTGTTGTGATAAACTAAGGCTTACCGGCAGAGGTAATATAATCAAAATAAAATGATAATTAAAGAATTTAAAGTCAACTGAGGGTAAAATAAAACCCAGAAGGGATGTTAATTAGACGGTTAAATATCCGTAAAGCCTTAGAGAAAAATTATATGAAATAATAGGCAAGCTTTGTGCCTAAACAGATAATGTGTTGTAAACAAAAATATAGTGAAATGCTAATGTATAAAATATGATCTAAGCAAGATAAAGATAAGGATAAGATAATGATAGAGACTTAGTGAATTTTTGATATTTTAGTGGATTTTGGATTTTCCAAAATTTTATGTATGACAATTTGTATTGTTCCTTGGAGTTTTTCTGCAATAAACTCATGTCATTTGTATCATGTCTGGTTTTTCAATTTAGTCTTGTAGATCCTAAAAAGTGCTATCATATCGAATGTGGAATCACGTTGGGGTTGACGTTACACGCCCCGGACCGAAGTAGTTAGCCAGGTCGTGATGAAGCATTCTCCATTGTGAAATGGGTACAACTCATAGGGTTAGTACTGCTATACTGACTCAGTGAGGAAAGCAATTGGCAAACTACCTCACTCCTCTTCTTGCCTAATACGTCTCAATATAGCTCTGCCTTGGGTTTTTGTGGGTAGACACCCACATAACCTAACGGCGGTACTTTTTGAGGATCCAACCAGCCTTTGGACTGACTACCTAACAGACAGACAGACAGTTTGTAGCAATTTGGTAACAGAGTTATTTGACTATTTATAATGTCCATTACCAGCTTTCTGTTCCGTAACATAGAACGTCAATGCTCCCGCAATAGCTTAACGTACAGTAGCCATTCCAGCATCAATTAATTCATTAATTTATTTACTCGTTCGTTCTATATTCTATTTTTTTAAGTCGTAAAATACTACATATCGCCAGCAATGTTCACACACTTCACTTACAACTGTTATTAATGAATGATTGCACTACAATGTCCCACCGAGGTCAGTCAGTCACACACCACTTGATTACCCAATTCTTTAAAAATGTATTTCGAATACAGTTTCCAAAAGTATTTTTTGGAGAGGAAGGCTTAAGGTTCACCATTAAAAAAAACATCTGAAACTCAATTCATACGGATGTTATAGGTAAACAAGTAGAGATTTGAAGCCATTGATTTCCAGTGTTGCCTATAGCCACATGCATACTCCATGAGAATCAAAAATAAAATGGTACTTCCCGACCACCTACAGAGCTGAAATTTGTTATGTTTGTAGAACGTTGGTAGCAACCGGTCAAAAAATACGAAATGTCAAAATTTTGCATTTGGGATAATACTGTATTAAGGGGGCTCAATCTAGCTAAGATAAATTCAAAATTTACATTTTAAGACCTACGATCTTGATATGCATTATACACATGCTATGTGAGGCTCTGGCTAATAATCAGTTGACAGAATGGAGCTATTTTAATGCATAAGGGAGACATTTGTTGTTGTTGTTTGAGTCTTCAGTCTTTTGAATGGTTTGATGCAGCTATCCATGCCTCCCTGTCCAGAGCTAATCGTTTCATCTCTACATAGCTACCACACCTTACTTCCGAGGTAATCTGTTTAACATATTCTAACCTTGGTCTACCCCTACAGTTCTTGTCCTCGACCCTTCCTTCCATAACTAAGTTTGCTATTCCTGGGTGCCTTAGAATGTGTCCTACCAACCTATCTCCTCTCTTCATTAGCAGCCGCCAGAAACATCTCTCCTCTCTCAGTAGTCTTCATACCTCTTCGTTTGTAACCCTATCTACCAATCAGATCTTCATCATTCTCCTGTAACACCACATTTCAAACGCTTCATTTACGATTTTAGATTTCTGGCTGCAATTTTTCTAAGTTATCGAGCTGTTTGATCAGAATAAATTTTCATTTTTCTTCAGTCGATTTACCCTCTAGGTTGGTGTATCCCACGGACTCAGCGAGGGAACTCACCACAACCATCGCTACGGGCAGTGTCCCGGAACTTGGAACATCTGGTCGGGATGGATACAACTGGGGAGGTGTGATCAGCACTTCACCCAGCCGGTCTCACCTGCAAAGCGAACAGGGGCCTCATGAGGGTTGGGAAGGGAGGGGAAGATCGGGATGGATAGGCAAGGATGAGGGAAGGAGGCGGCCGTGGCCTTACACTAGGGACCATCCCGGCATTTGCCCGAAGACGAAGTGGGAAACCACGGAAAACCACTTCGATGATGTCTGAGGGGGCAATCGAACCCGCTCTACTCATTTGGACCACCCGAGGCTGAGTAGTCCCCATTCCAGTCCTCATACCACTTTTCAAATTTCGTGGCAGAGCCGGAAATCGAACCCAGGACCTCCGGGGCGGCAGCTAACTATGCTGATCGCTACGCTACGGAGGCGACTTCAAAATTTGTGAATTTTGGAATACTTTCATTTGATTTATTATGTAATTTTAGGTCGAGAACCGTAATGTTATTTTGCTTTACTTTTGCTATTTTCTTTTCTCTGCTTTGGGTGATAGAAATTTTCAAGAATGATCAGATTCCTTCTTTTGAAGCTTTCCAGTCAGTCAACATTTGGACACAATCGTGCTGACCGACTGAAAAGCTGCAATAGACAATTGTAACAGGTAGTTCCATGAAGAAATATACAGCCTATTTTCATATATCCTACTTATGTTAATTGCCTCTATCAACATACAAAATCAGTTTGATTGCTTTAATAGATTCGTAGATATTGAGAACCGACTAAATATTTCGGATGGTCGCCATGTTGGATTTTATATACACACATCAAAAAAAGTTTTGCATCACCTCGGTTCCCAGATCTCCGGCATATAGACGTTGACTGTGTATATTGTATCAAAGATACAGTCCCTTTGACTGTTCATAGATGTCACTAAAACTGCTCAAAGATGTAAACAACCATGCATGAGCAGGGCCTATTAGACGGAGGGGGTACGACAGCCGATCAGTTCCAGTCATTCCACCAGGACGAAGGTACGCTGCTCATGTTGTCTGTAGTTCTACCATGCCTAGAAGGTCAATACCGCAGTTCGATCGCGTCCGCATTGTTACTTTGTGTCAAGAAGGGCTCTCAACAAGGGAAGTTTCCAGGCGTCTCAGAGTGAACCAAAGCGATGTTGTTCGGACATGGAGGAGGTACAGAGATACAGGAACTGTCGATGACAGGCCTCGCTCAGGCCGCCCAAGGGCTACTACTGTAGTGGATGACCGCTACTTACGGATTGCCGCTCGGAGGAACCCTGACAGCAATGCCACCATGTTGAATAATGCGTTTCGTTCAGCCACAGGACGTCGTGTTTCAACTCAAACTGTGCGCAATAGGCTGCATGATGCGCAACTTCACTCCGACGTCCATGGCGAGGTCCAGCTTTGCAACCCCGACACCATGCAGCGCGGTACAGATGGGCCCAACAACATGCTGAATGGACCCCACAGAATTGGCATCACGTTCTCTTCACCGATGAGTGTCGCATATGCCTTCAACCAGACAATCGTCGGAGACGTGTTTGGAGGCACCCTGGTCAGGCTGAACGTCTTAGACACACTGTCCAGCGAGTGCAGCAAGGTGGTGGTTCCCTGATGTTTTGGGGTGGCATTATGTGGGGCCGACGTACGCCACTGGTGGTCATGGAAGGCTCCGAAACGGCTTTACGATACCTGAATGACATCCTCCGACCCATAGTGCACCCATATCGGCAGAATATTGGAGAGGCATTTGTCTTCATGGACGACAATTCTCGACCTCATCGTGCACATCTTGTGAATGCGTTCCTTCAAGATAACGACATCGCTCGACTACAGTGGCCAGCATGTTCGCCAGACATGAACCCTATCGAACATGCCTGGGATATGTTGAAAAGGGCTGTTTATGGACGTCTTGACCCACCAACCACTCTGAGAGATTTACGCCAAATTGTCGTTGAGGAGTGGGACAATTTGGACCAACAGTGTCTTGATGAACTTGTGGATAGTATGCCACGACGAATACAGGCATGCATCAATGCAAGAGGACGTGCTACTGGGTATTAGAGGTAGTGGTGTGTACTGCAATCTGGACCACAAATGCTGAAAGTCTAGCTGTATGATGGTACAACATGCAATGTGTGGGTCTCATGAGCAATAAAACGAGCTGAAATGTTGTTTGTGTTGATCTCTATTCCCTTTGTATTTAAAGGTTCCGGAACTCTTGGAACCGAGGTGATGCAAAACTTTTTTTGATGTGTGTATGTTGGTCCTAGAGCTATGTACTGTTACATGAAGATTATTGTGTACGTGTAGCATTCAAACTTCAAACGCATGATTAGGACACAAGAAGTAACAAGGAGATTTTAAAATTTCGCACAGCTGCCATCTTGTGGTTATGGAAACAATTGAAATAATTTAGATGCCAGTGGATTAACACTCGTATCAGGAATTACTGTTTAAGTTTCACTGCACTCGGATGGTTAAATTGCGAGAAACGTCCATGTGAATATTTATACGTCGCGTCGCCGCCATGTTGGATTTGTGATCACCAGGTTATTTAAAGTACTATAGGTGAACATATGTTCATAGCCCCTATGAACATACAAATATTCAGTTTGATTGCTTTAATAGATTCGTAGATATTCAGAGCCGTCTAAATATTTCGGATGGTCGCCATGTTGGATTCCTTAATGTATAGGCCATAGAGTCATGTTCCATTAAAGGAAAATTATTGCGTAGGTTCATTATTCAAACTTTCACTTCGATCGCATGATTACGACACAAGAAATAAAAACTTAATTTTAAAATTCGCACAGCCGCCATCTTGAGGTTATGTAAACAATTGAACAAAATTAGATACCCGTAAATTAAAATGTGTATAAACATTTCCTGTAACAGATTTCATTGCGTTTGGAACATTAAATCGCGAGAAAGGTCAATTTAAAATTTTCAAATTCGCTTGGCCGCTATGTTCGTTATGTAGTTAACCGGATTTTGAAAGTCTTAAAGATGAACTTCCAGTAGTGCCGTTTATATTCGTACAAAACTTCAGGGTGATATCGCTAATAGTTTCAGAGATATAGAATGCCGGTGAAATATTTTGCACAGCCGCCATCTTGGGGTTATATAAACAATTGAACGAAGTTAGATGTCGGTGCATTACAATGTGTATAGACATATACATATACATATACATTTCATTGCGTTTGCTTGGTTAAATCACGAGAAACGCGTATTTGAAAGTCGCAAATTCGCGCGGCCGCCATGTTGGTTTTGTAGTTACCAGTTTTTCAAAAGCCACATAGATGAACTTCTAGTAGTTCCCTTTATCACCGTAAAAAATTCCAGGGTGATATCGGGAATAGTTTCGGAGATATTGAATGCTGGATAAATATTACGCACAGCCGCCATTTTGGATTGGTGAGACGTAACAAAATTTGAAGGGCACAATCGGGATCGTCCGGAATAGTGCTAAGAACTTACTGAGTTTTATTGAAATCGCTCCAGCCGTTTAGAAGTTATTAGGGGGACACACACACACACACACACACACGCACACACACACGGACGAAAGGTGATCTCATAAGCCTTTTTTTTTTAAATTGAAAATAGGCTAAAAATGTGGTGTGTGACTCACATTTTCGTGGAATCATGCTAAATGAAGGTCGTGTGTTCAAACCCGGCCAAAGTCGTCGGATTTTTAAGAGCGTTAAAAATCTCTCAGTATGCCTTCCTTCGGGGGTAAGTAAACCCGGTAGGCCCATGTCATAGATTTATGGCATGTAAAAGAACCTTCCACTAGCTGCAATTGTGTGAAGCTAAATGTGTAGGTTAGGTTTGAATAACGCTCTAGTAAGTTCCAACGTTCATCGCCAAGTGCTGGTTGCGTTGGCACTTAGTAGCCAAGTTCACAGCTAGGTGAGGTTGACGGTAGCATTTGGTAGTAAAATTGAGGAACTAGTTGAAATTGATCGTCTGCTGTCCTTATCGGAATTACAGATAACACACACTAATACAGCCATCACAATTAACACCAGTTATCAGACAGATCCTACACACACCCAAATTACACGGGGCTACATAACCGTGTTGTCGTAGCCCCTAAACTGAGGAACCAACCAACCATACTAATTGAACCACACAAGTAATGATTTTACAACCAGCCGCGGTTGGTTCGATAAACAACAAATCGCCTACTTCTATTTCGAAAATCAGTGCTACGTTACTATCTTTTGACATAGTCTACTAGGTCGTGTTCCAAAATCTATTTAGAACTAGCGGCTTTGGTGGCATGGTTGGTAGCATGCTGAACTGCTGTGCCCAAGATTGCGGTTCAAACCCGGCCGAAGTCGTTGGATTTTTAAGAGCGTAAAAATCATTCAGTGTACCTTCCTTCGGAGGGGAAGTAAAGCCGCCGATCCCATGTCATAGATTTATGGCATGTAAAAGATCCTTCCGCATACTAAACTTTTGTGAAGCTGAATTACTAACTTAAATTTCTTTGGAACGATCAAAGATCCATCGTTCACCACTGGGAATCATTGATATATGGTAGCGAAAGTTGGAACTGCTTGAAATTGATCGGAACTTGTAGCTCACCCTATGGGTGTCCGCTTGAAGCAGCTACAGCCTCTGGCGAGCCGAACATGTCCTCGGACACTCTCGGCACTAAAAGCCATACGATACATAAATACATATTTAGAACTTCACATGCAAACTCCTTATAATAGACTGAAGAATCTTTTATGGTGTAAACCAGAAGGATAAATGTTAATAAGTCATTTAGGTTTTCACGGAACTACTTGTTACCTATGTCTTAGGTGCTTCAGAGAGGCATGAGAGCATCACCCCACTGGAAAGTCTATTTAACACCAAGGATAATACTGATTCGGAGAGGTTCACACACACAGAATAAGTAGCCTACTCAGAACTGATGTCTACAAAATTCCTAGCTCCCGAATGTAGTAGGACAAACAACAGTTCTGCTGCTTATAACAATGTAATGTTGCACAAGAAGTAAAATTAGCAGGCCAAGAAATACGGATGAGATAAATCACTTGACTGATAAATGAGTCGTCCAGTTGCAAAACTCGTTTAATCCACTTGTGAATAAGAATCATTTTCATGAGAAACGTTTCTCTGGACTTTGCCTCACGTATCTTTTGTGTTTGTTGTTTTCTACTTTTTGCTTTTTGCTCAGTGTTTTTGGTTTTTGGTTTCGAGTTTTTTTGTGCTTTTGCTTTTGAATTTTACTTTTCGCTCTTCTTTCTTGATTTTGGTTTTGTGTTTGTTTTTTTGCTTTTGCTTTTTTGAATTTTGCTTTTTGCTTTGCGTTTCTTGTTTTTGTTTTATGCTTTTGCTTTTGTTTTTGATTTTCCTTTTTTCTTCGTGTTTTTTGTTTTTTTATGTTTTATGTTTGTTTTATGGAAAATCAAAATAAAACAATACAAAATAAAATAAAACAAAATAAACAAAACAAAATCAAAATAAAACCAAATAAATAAAATAAAAACAAAATAAAATAAAACAAAATAAACAAAAGAAAGTAAAAAAAAACCAAATAAACAAAACAAAATAAAAACAAAATAAAAACAAAATAAAATAAAACAAAAACAAAAAACAAAACAAATAAATAAATAAAACAATTTAAATGAAAAAAGAAAACAAAACAATATTAAATTAAATTAAACAAAATACACACATCAAAAAAAGTTTTGCATCACCTCGGTTCCAAGAGTTCCGGAACCGTTAAATACAAAGGGAATAGAGATCAACACAAACAACATTTCAGCTCGTTTTATTGCTCATGAGACCCACACATTGCATGTTGTACCATCATACAGCTAGACTTTCAGCATTTGTGGTCCAGATTGCAGTACACACCACTACCTCTAATACCCAGTAGCACGTCCTCTTGCATTGATGCATGCCTGTATTCGCCGTGGCATACTATCCACAAGTTCATCAAGACACTGTTGGTCCAAATTGTCCCACTCCTCAACGACAATTCGGCGTAAATCTCTCAGAGTGGTTGGTGGGTCAAGACGTCCATAAACAGCCCTTTTCAACATATCCCAGGCATGTTCGATAGGGTTCATGTCTGGCGAACATGCTGGCCACTGTAGTCGAGCGATATCGTTATCTTGAAGGAACGCATTCACAAGATGTGCACGATGAGGTCGAGAATTGTCGTCCATGAAGACAAATGCCTCTCCAATATTCTGCCGATATGGTTGCACTATGGGTCGGAGGATGTCATTCAGGTATCGTAAAGCCGTTTCGGAGCCTTCCATGACCACCAGTGGCGTACGTCGGCCCCACATAATGCCACCCCAAAACATCAGGGAACCACCACCTTGCTGCACTCGCTGGACAGTGTGTCTAAGACGTTCAGCCTGACCAGGGTGCCTCCAAACACGTCTCCGACGATTGTCTGGTTGAAGGCATATGCGACACTCATCGGTGAAGAGAACGTGATGCCAATTCCGTGGGGTCCATTCAGCATGTTGTTGGGCCCATCTGTACCGCGCTGCATGGTGTCGGGGTTGCAAAGCTGGACCTCGCCATGGACGTCGGGAGTGAAGTTGCGCATCATGCAGCCTATTGCGCACAGTTTGAGTTGAAACACGACGTCCTGTGGCTGAACGAAACGCATTATTCAACATGGTGGCATTGCTGTCAGGGTTCCTCCGAGCGGCAATCCGTAAGTAGCGGTCATCCACTACAGTAGTAGCCCTTGGGCGGCCTGAGCGAGGCCTGTCATCGACAGTTCCTGTATCTCTGTACCTCCTCCATGTCCGAACAACATCGCTTTGGTTCACTCTGAGACGCCTGGAAACTTCCCTTGTTGAGAGCCCTTCTTGACACAAAGTAACAATGCGGACGCGATCGAACTGCGGTATTGACCTTTTAGGCATGGTAGAACTACAGACAACATGAGCAGCGTACCTTCGTCCTGGTGGAATGACTGGAACTGATCGGCTGTCGTACCCCCTCCGTCTAATAGGCCCTGCTCATGCATGGTTGTTTACATCTTTGAGCAGTTTTAGTGACATCTATGAACAGTCAAAGGGACTGTATCTTCGATACAATATACACAGTCAACGTCTATATGCTGGAGATCTGGGAACCGAGGTGATGCAAAACTTTTTTTGATGTGTGTAAAATAAAGCAAAATAAAACAAAATAAATAAATAAATAAATAAATACATAATTTTACGACATGATCCTTATTCACAAGTGGATTAAACGAGTTTTGCAAATTGACGACTCAAATGCAAACATTTGAAAATTACTGAACCTTTGTCAATTTTTCATTCGAGAAGAGACATAAGCAGTCGTGGATTTAAAACAAATTGCGGGAGGGAAGGAACTTGCATCATAGCTAGGGAGTTAACACTGATGGATGCGATTACACATACTGTATAATAATGTAGAACCACAAACAGTGTTGCCAACGTTAACGTCAGGTCACTAAATATAGAGGATTTGAGAGATCTTTTGGAGAGAATGCTGCTGCAGGTATAGGGGGAGGGTATACAAAAACACAAAATTAAGGGGTGGTTTCTAAAACACCACTAAATCAATTTTATTTCATTTTAAAGAAACGGCAAAAGCTGCTCTCGGATAAACGGAGAAGTAAAAGGAAAGAAGCGTGTAGGTTAACGTGACCGTTAATCTCGAGATCATGAGCCACGGGACCTCCTTTTTACGTGGAATCCGAACCACAGGACATGGCATTTCACTTCGAAAATCTCACATGCAATGACCGGGAATCGAACCTGGACCGCCTTGGTGAGAGGCATACAGCTAGACTGCTGAGCCACCACGCCCCCAAAAACGGAGAAGTATCAAAGTTTTCAAACAATTTTCATCTTTGTTTAGTATGACTTGAAAATGTGGTCGCACTGGTGTAAGTATTGGTTGGTTGGTTCCTTAGTTTAGGGGCTGCGACAATGCGGTATGTAGCCCCGTGTACTTTGGGAGTGTGTAGAATCTGTCTGATAACCGGTGTTAATTGTGATGGCTATATTAGTGTGTGTTATCTGTGATTCAAGTAGAAGGACTGCAGACGATTCATTTATGCAAGTAGTTCCTAATTTTGCTACTTAATGCTACCGTCCACGACACCTAGCTGCGGACGCGGCTACTTAATGACATTGCAGTCAGCACCTGGCGGCAAACGTTGAAACTAATATAGCGTCATCAAACTAACCTACACATTTTAGCTTCCACAAGTGTAGTTAGTGGAAGGTTCCTTTTCAGGCCATAAATCAATCACATGGGACCACCGGCTTTACTTCCCCTCCGAAGGAAGGCATACTGAGGGACTTTTAACGCTCTTAAAAAATCCGACGACTTCGACCGGGTCGGAACCCGTTACCTTGGACATAGAAGCCCAGCATGGTACCAACTACGCCACCGAAGCCGCCTGAAATAACTTACATATGATTAAGATGTTGAAGGAGAAGAAGAAGGAGAAGAAAACTAAGTGATGATATATTTCGCTCATGAAGCGAGCATCATCAGTTCCAAATATGCAAGATAAATAGCTCCACAGAACACTCCTCTTTTGTAGTGTGGCCTCCTGAGAGGCCAATTGTAGGTCTTTCTAGTCGACGTCCGTGGGCTACCTGCGCACCGGAAGGAGATATGAAATGAATGAATGAAACTGGGCAAGGATGTGGAAGGAAAAGACCGTTGCCTGTTAGAAGGTACCGTCCCAGCATTTGCCTGGAGTTGAAAATGGGGAAACCACAGAAATCCATTTCAAGGACGGCAGACGGTGGGGCTCGAACCCACATCTACCAAGTCAGCCGAGAGCTTGTCCCCATGGCCTAACGCTGCGCTTTAGCGAGTGTTACAAAATACAGTGATGGTTTCTAACTGAACATTATGATGATGATTAGGGCCCGGATGTTGATGACATGTCATCTTTTTACTGAGCTGTCTAAAACAATGCTGAAGTACATAGAAACTCCGGACGGGCCAGCCCGTCTTCAAATATGTTATTTTAATTTTGCATTTTGTGCATTTTTTGATATTTTTCCATTTTAAGAGCATTTTTTAAAGTTTGGTAGAATTTTTTGGTCATATTTTAGAGAAATCGGCCTTTTAAGGTCATTTTCTTCCAATTTAGTAATGTCAAAGCTTTATATGAGGGAGTTACGTCTCTCAGAGTTATGAGAAGCTAGCAGCTGATACAAGATAATTTAACATATTGAAATATTATATTTCAGTATTGCTATTAGTAGAAAAATATATATCTTGGACGAACAAGAACAGTACTGTTTTCGTCGCAAACCAGTTATTTGCGGAATGACCAAGGTCAGCTGTGGCGGGGTAGAAAGGGGAAGGGGTGTATATTCTTGTCTCTGTTCCGCATAGTTCACGGCGAGAGATATCGTTCATTACCGCTCTCTCCATTTTATAGTGAATTATTCGAATTTTTAGGTCATTTATTACAGTCATTTTTGAAAATGTTAAGTGCATTTTTAATCTTTTTTACGGAATCAATATCCGGGCCCTAATGATGATTATTATTATTAAACTCCTGTGATGAGGATGACTATAAAAACCTCACCTAACCTTATCCCCGACCCCATAGAATACCACCAAGAAGGGGCAGAAATGTATTTAGAGTAATTAATTCCATTTAGGGACGTTTTGGTGGTATTTTACTACCAATTTGGTGACTTCGATGTAAGAACTATTGGCAACATTGATCGTGGGACAAAATGTTCGGTGCGGTGGTCTCACACGAGCAAGCCGTAGTGTCAATGGGAAGACCCGCCTTGAATTATGAGCTCCAGCAGCCACGGGGCCATGTTCATAAATCCTTCAGCAGGTCGCACGTAAATTCAATAAGCGAGCTTAATTCTGCTTCCAGGAGGTCAAACTTGGGGGCGTACAGAATGGTCATCTCTAATTGCATCTTTCCTTGGGTCAAAAGTGGAGTTGACCCGAGTTAATTAGCAAGCAATGACTCGCATGTGTGATGTGAGCCTATGTAGCATCATGCAATGAGTAATGGAAGCGTCTGATACTCCTGAAATTGCATCATATATTCTAGAAATAATCGAGCCTTCTGAAATGTTAATTTGATTGAATATTGAAATATATTCTAGTATTTTGCCATGTCTGTTGCGAGGTTTCGCCTTTCCTATCTTTTGGTATCTCTGTCGGGAGGAGAGGCTTCGGTGGCGTAGATGGTAGCATGATGAGCTTCTATGCCCAAGATCGCAGGTTCAAACCCGGCCGAAGTCGTCGTATTCTTAAGAGCGTTAAAAATCATCAGTATGCCTTCCGTCGGAGGGGAGGTAAAGCCGGTGGGTCCATGTCATAGATTTATGGCATGTAAAAGGAAGCGCCACTGTCGCTGAACGGTCGACCAATCATATTCGAGAGTGGCCTATTGCTAGGGTAACACGCACCAAGTCGCCTAATATGCTAACGTCAATAGTGTAAGTGACTAAACACGCCTGCCCGGAATGCAGGTGATTCGGGTTCTAATCCCGATTTTGGTCTTATAACTTTAGTCTTACTCAAAAGTGAAGTCCATTAAGGATTGGAGTAAAAACTGAAGAAAAATGTATTGCTTTACAAACTTGCTCAACAATCTACAAAACAATGGAATCTATACTTTTGGGACACATAACCGTCTCTTTTGATGACTGTAAATGTAGAATTTGATCCCTTACCTTACGTGAGAAAATTCGTAAAAAAATCCACTGGCAAGCAACTCAATTTTGAAAACATCTTTTAATGTCATAAACTAGATCTTCGGTTGGTTGGTTGGTTGGTTGGTTGGTTGGTTGGTTGGGTCTTCAGTTTAGGGACTGCGTCAACGCGGTCATATAGCCCCGTGCACTTTGGGTGTGTGCAGAATCTGTCTGATAACTGGTGTTAATTGCGATGGCTGTATTAGTATGTGTATCTGTTTTTTGTAATTCAAGTAAGGACTACAACTTTGAATTTTTCAAAAAGTTCCTAGTTTTGCCGCCAAACGGCACCATCAACGACTACTAGGCCAAGTTCAAGTTCAGAACATAGCTACTTGGCAACGAACGTAGAAACCTATAAGAGCGTTGTTTACATTCTTAACCTATCCAATTTAGGTTCACACAGGTGCAATTAGTGGAAGGTTCTTTAACATGCCATAAATCTATGACATGGGACCGCCGGCTTTACTTCCCCTCCGAAGTAAGGCATACTGAGGGATTTTTAACGCTCTTAAAAAATCCGACGGTTTCGGCCGGGTTTGAACCCGATATCTTGGGCATAGAAGCTCAGCATGCTACCGACTACGCCACCGAAGCCGCCTCGAGCCTTCTGAAATGTTAATTTGATGTAATATTGCCATATATTCTAGTATTTTGCCATGTCTGTTTCAAGGTTTCGCCTTTCCTATCTCTTGGTATCTCTGTAGGGAGGAGCGGTTTCGATGGCGTAGTTGCTAGAATGCTGAACTTCTATGCCCAAGATCGCGGTTTCAAACCCAGCCGAAGTAGTTGGATTTCTTAAGAGCGTTAAAATTCCCTCAATATGCCTCCCTTCGGAGGGGAAGTAAAGCCCTCGGGCCCATGTCATAGATTTATGGCATGTAAAATAATCTTCCACTAACTATAATTCTATGAAGCTAAATTTGTAGGATATATATCATTAACGCTCTATTATTTCCAACATTTACGCCAAGTGCCGGTTGCGGTGGCATCTAGCATACAAGTTCACTGCTAGATATCGTTGACGGTAGTATTTGGTAGCAAAAGTAGGAACTACTTGACAATGATCGTCTGCAGCCCTTACCTGATTTACAGATGAAAAAATGAAAATCCACAGCCTGCTTCCAGTCTCCGACCGGGTCCGGAATGGAATGAATGAAGCCCCCATCTAGCGGCGAGGATATGAACTGAGCCGGCTGCCGAGGCCTGACGCACTCCTCTGGGGCAATGATTAAATGAATGACAGATGAAATGAAATGATAAGGGCGAGTGTTGCTGGAATGAAATTTTGACAGGGAAAACCGGAGTACCCAGAGAAAAACCTGTCTGTCTCCGCTTTGTCCAGCACAGATCTCACATGGTACACACTAATACAACCACCAGAGGGGTGACAGTGAGATGGGAGTGGCATTTCTTTCCTCATCCCACTTGTCAGTTAGTGTCCGAGTGTGAGTGCCATTGTGTTAAGTTGTATTTCTGTTTTAAGTTAAACTTTAGTTTATTTACATTGATGCAATGCAGGTGATTTGGGTTCGAATCCCGATTTTTTCTTATTATTTTAATCTTACTCAAAAGTGAAGTCCATTAAGGATCGGATGATAAACTGAAGAAAAATGTATTGGATTACAAACTTGCTAAACAATCTACAAGTCAATGGAATCTATTTATTGGGACATAGGCCTATAATCCGTCTCTTTTGATCACTGTACATGTAGAATTTCATCCCTTTCCTTGCGTATGAAAATCCACAGGCAAGAAACTCAATGTTGAAAACATACTTTAAAGTCATCCTTTCTTGGGAGGTTCCTCTTCGCTTTTGACATTATCTTCTCGTTGTCCGTCGATCATTATTACATTTTCATCCGACTGCCAACTCGAACTCGAACCCGGTTTATCACTTAATGTTATTGAGGGTGCATATACATTATATAACGTGTTCCGCCCTTAGGCAGGTCTTCACACAGCAGTTCTCCATGCAGTCCTGTCTTCAGCCGTTCTCTTTGTTTGGTGGTAATTTCCTGCTATCTTGTTGACACTGTCCACCAGCTGGTACCTTCCCCGTCCTCTTTGTCTCTTTCCGTTTACTGATCCAACACTCTCTTTGCAGCAAGTGCCCAAGCCTGTTTCTTCTCCTTGTATGGATGGTATGTAACAGCCTCCAACTCGCTCCAATACCTCCTCATTCCGAACCATTTCAACCCAGATATCCTTTCCATCCTTCTCCATAACCACATTTCAAATGCCCCCAGTCTACTTTCATCATCCTTTCTTAGCGTCCAGGTCTCGGCTCCGTATAGCGCCACACTCCAAACAAAGCATTTCGCCAGCCTGTTCCTTAACCTCTAGTCCAAGCCTCCACACAATAGTCTCTTCTTTCTCTTGAAGGCTTATATAATAAATTTTCATTGTTTTCCGAGCTTGCCACGGTAGGTGAGTGGATAGCGTGTCGCTCTACTAACCCCAAGATTGCAGGTTCGCTCCTGGCCGTGGTAAGTGATTTTTGAAAGGCGACAAAAATACGAAACGCATGTCATGCGATGTTGACAGAACCCATTTGAATTCAGTAGGCCGTGTTCATAATGGCAAAATTCTTCTCGGGAGTTTCCGCCAACACAAAGTTCCTCATTTCTATATTAGAAAGCGCTTAGATATCTAACCTCCTTGACTTTCATAGTGATTCAAGGAACAACGAAATTCGACATGCAAGCTACCCTCTGGGTGTCAAATTACAAAGCTTGCAACCGGCACCCGAGGCCATACGATATTATTATTATTATTATTATTACATTATTATTATTATTATTATTATTATTATTATTATTATTGTTTTCCGAACTTTTCCAAACGTAAAGGACACACTAAACGTTTCTTACGAGGTGCCGGCATGAAGACACGCGGTAGACTGATTATTTTTCACCGAAAACTCAACCATATCTGGACGATTAGATTAGCAGTTCGCCTTATATATCAATACGAGTGCCAATTTGAATCAATGTCGAGTTTCACTTATTTCCTTATAACTACTTCATGTGAGAAGATTTTTCAAAAAATGTTGGTTGGTTGGTTCCTCAGTTTGGGGGCTGCGATAACGTGGTCATGTAGCCCCGTGTACTTTGGTATGTGTAGAATCTATCCTATAACCGGCGTTAATTGTGATGGCTGTATTAGTGCGTATATCCGTTCTTAATTCAAGTAAGGACTGCAGACATTTAATTTTCAAGTAGTTCCAAATTGTGCTTACAAACGCCACTGTCAACGAACAACTAGGTCTGAAGTTGGTTACGAGAGGCCACCGCAGTCGGCTCCTGGCAACGAACGTTGGAACCTAAGTGCGTTTGTCAAATCTAACCTATAATTTAGCTTCACACATGTGTATAGTGGAAGGTCCTTTTTCATGCCATAAATCTATGACATGGGACCACCGGCTTTACTTCCCCTCCGAAGGATGGCATACTGAAGGATTTTTAACCCTCTTAAAAACATCCAACGGCTTCAGCCGGGTTTGAACCAGCGACCTTGGGCATAGATGCTCAGCATATTTCAAAAAAAAAAAAATGCCTGAAGGTTTTGAACCAAGGAATACATTAAAGAAAGATATATGTAAATAAGGTAATTTGGCTAGGATTCGAATTAAAAAGAAAATGAGTCCTCGCGATTTTTGGCTGTTTTTCCGTAACTGCATTTAGACCGGAAATTATTTTTCGAAATAGGTTGTTTAGTTTGATAAAGCTCTGCAAGACTCACAATTTGAAACCTTTCCGGGCATTTTAGTCCTTCAAATTTTGGCATAATTGAGGAAAATGCATAATTTCACGTTTTTGCTAAGATGTGGACCCCTAATTTGTCCGCTAAAAATGTTTTCAAGATTAACGAGTAGTTCCGTGAAGAACTAAAGCCTATTTACCTTATGTTAATTGCATCTATCAACAAATGAAATTTCAGTTTGATTGCAATAGATTGGTAGATATTGAGAACCGCCATCTTGAGGTTATGTAAACACTTGAACTAAATTAGATGTCAGTGCATTACAATGTGTATAAACTTTTGCTGTGCCAAATTTTATTGCGTTTGGATGTTTAAATCGAGAGAAAAGTCTATTTAAAAGTCTCAACTTCGCTTGGCCGCCATGTTGGTTTTGTAGTACCAGGTTTTTGAAAGTCTCATAGGTGAACTTGTAGTGGTGCCCTTTATCTCCGTACAAAATTTCAGGGTGATATCAGTAATAGTATCGGAGATATTGAATGCTGGTGAAATATTTCGCACAGCCGCCATGTTGGGTTGGTAAGACGTAATACAATTTGAAGGCCACGGTCGGGGTCGGCCAAAATGGTGCTATGACCTTACCGAGTTTCATTGAAAGTAATTAGGGGGGGGGGGGGGGGGGGGTACACACAAACACACACAGACAGACACACACACACGGACAAAAGGTAATCTCATAAGCCTATTTTTTTTCATAAAATGAAAATAGGCTAAAAACGAATGCCGTCAATAATTTATAGTTCTCGGCAGGGAGAGATTTGTGATAGTACGCACCGGTACGCCGTACCGAAACCTCTGATCGGGGGAAAAGTCGAATATATAACATAATTTTTAGATCTGTGGAACGTTAGTTGTAAGTTAAGATCAACTTGGTCTTTGTCTGGATAATTATTTCAGAAAACTGTTAAGACAAAATTATCAAATAAACAAGATGTTCAGTAAAGAACATATAGCCTACTTTCTCCTAAATGCATGGGTATTGTTATAACTCTTTGTCCTTTTCAAGGAGTATAATTGAATGTTGGTTGTAGTAGCTTGTTGAAATACAACGTGCTATAGGGATATTAAACATGAATATGAGGTGCCCTTTGCTAGTGCCACCTCAGTAAAAACAAGAAGTTCCGTGAAGAACTATACAGCCTACTTTTCATGCCAATGATTATTCTACCTGTCTAGAATAATGACAAAATTAAGTTGGTAATACCGAAATATCAAATTAGTTCAAAATATACCTGCTATAATGTAGCCTAATAGAGCACTACAGTTGGCAGCCCTGGTGACTGAATATATTCTTAGTTCCATCTCTTAAGGTACAGAATAAAAAATTAGGTTGAAGTCCAATGGACGTTACATGCAGTTAGACACTGGATCTATCAGCACGCGTAAAAGCATGTTGCCAACAATACCATGCGTGTGCTGGTCAGAAATAATCTGAAATATTATGATATCTTGTTGTGCCAATTTTGGATGAAATTCATTTGTTAGTATAGAAGTTACATGTATTTTAAAATTGGACATATCAGCAGGCATAGAATCATGTTGGCAGCACTGCCTTGTATTAATTACTCCAAATTAATCTACAATGTCAGGTGCTATACGTGTACAAAGTATAGAGCTGTTGGCTTGCATACTTTCTGATATATTGATATTAGGGTAAAAAAATATGGACAGCATTTATTAACAGTTGGCAGCCCTGATTGATCTTAACAATACTTTCAGTCATATCTGTTATGGTACACATAGCACATACGAAATTTGGTTGAAATCCAACTGATAGTATAGAAGTTACATGTATTTAAAAATTTGTACTATCAGCAGGCTTATAATCATGTTGGTAGAACTGACGTATATAAGTTACTCCAAATTAATCTAAAATGTCAGAATATACGTGTGCATAGTTTAAAGCTGTTGGCTTGCATACTTGCTGATATATTGGTACTTGGATAAAAAAATAGAGAGAGCAGTTATTAACAGTTGGCAGCCCTATTGGATCTTAAGAATACGCTCAATCATATCTGTTTACGTACAGATATTACATACAAAATTTGGTTGAAATCCAATTGATAGTGTAGAAGTTATATGCATTTAAACATTGGACCTATCAGAAGGCTTAAAATTATTTTGGCAAAACTGTCATTGTTAGCCTCCTGGAAATTAAACTGAAATAGTATTATCTGCATGGGTACCAATTTTGGAATAGCTCCCATGCATAACTTGCGAGATATCCAACATGGAGCTCAAATTTCTAGTGCGTTTTTTCAGCAGTTGGTAGCACTGACATCATTTTCAAATATGGACGTGAGATATTTCGGTGCACATCTTTACTCATACTAAATTTGGTTTTGATTGCTGCAGCCGTTTAGGAGTTGATAGGGGGGACACACACACAGACAGACAGACAGACAGACAGACAGACAGACAGACACACATTTTTCCGGATCGATCTCATAAGTCTACTTTTTACTCATTTTTGCAAAATGTGAAAAGTAGGCTAAAAATCATTCAATTCGGTTTCAGCGTGTATGAATTGATATGGGGAATGGATTTGCACACATACATGGCCGCTATTTGCAAACTATTGGGCTGACGACCTTGTAGTCAGTCATAAGATGCTTTCCACAAAAAGGCATGTTGTTGCAAAATCTGGTAGAGATCAAATTATTAGGATGGTCGTAATTTGATTTAAGCTTTTAACATTTGGGTGGCCGTCATTCCGTTTCCGTCAAGATGGCGGCGATATAAAACATGACACTGAGGTGTCCTTTGCTAGTGCTACCCCTGTACCAAATTTCGTTCAATTCGGTTTCACCGTGTTCGAATTAATAGGGGGAATCGATTTTCACACAAAGATGGCCGCCATCCCCAAAATATTAGGCTAATGACCTATTAGTTCGGTCAAAGGATGCTCCCTCAATAAAGGTATGTTGATGCAAAATTTGGTAGAGATCGGATGATTAGGTTAGTATAATTTGATTTAAGCTCTGAACATTTGTGTGGCCGCCATTACGTTTCCATCAAGATGGCGGCGATATAAAACATGACACTGAGGTGCCCTTTTCTAGTGCTACCCCTGTACCAAATTTCGTTCAATTCGGTTTCACCGTGTATGAATTGATAGGGGGAATCGATTTGCACACATACTTGGCCACCATCCGCAAACTATTTGGCTGATGATCTTGCAGTTTGCTCAGAATATGCTTCCCACATAAAGATATGAAGTTGCAAAATTTGGTAGATACTAGATTATTAGGTTGGTCGTAATTACATTTTAGCTTTTAACATTTGGGTGGCCGCGATTACGTTTCCGTCAAGATGGCGGTGATATAAAACATGACACTGAGGTGCCCTCTGCTAGTGCTACCTCTGTACCAAATTTCGTTCCATTCGGTTTCACCGTGTTTGAATTAATAGGGGGAATCGATTTTCACACAAAGATGGCCGCCATCCCCAAAATATTAGGCTAATGACCTATTAGTTCGGTCAAAGGATGCTCCCTCAATAAAGGTATGTTGATGCAAAATTTGGTAGTGATCGGATGATTTTGTTAGTCGTAATTTGATTTAAGCTTTGAACATTTGTGTGGCCGCCATTACGTTTCTGTCAAGATGGCGGCGATATAAAACATGACACTGAGGTGCCCTTTGCTAGTGCTACCTCAGTACCAAATTTCGTTCCATTCGGTTCCACCGTGTTCGAATTAATAGGGTGAATCGATTTTCACACAAAGATGGCCGCCATCCGAAAACTATTAGGCCAATGACCTATTAGATTGGTCAAAGGATGCTCCCTTCATAAAGGTATGTTATTGCAAAATTTGGTAGTGATCGGATGATTTTGTTATTCGTAATTTGATTTAAGCTTTGAACATTTGTGTGGCCGCCATTACGTTTCTGTCAAAATGGCGGCGATATAAAACATGACACTGAGGCCTACTGGCAAAAAAATACAAGCCGTACGTACATTAAAATAAAATTAAAGTTAGACAGAGAATGACTAAGAATAAAGATAAAAAATATGGTAATTGGTATTCAGCATTTTTATTGACTCAAAGGCAGCATCCATATGTGTGTGAATATGCATAAGCCTACTATAAACAATTAAATAGATGCTTATTGAACAAAAATACAAACTTTATTTATACCAAACAACCACATGTTCAATATTCTTCTGAGCTATGGGGTGTGGTGGCGCAGCGGTCAAGCTATTCGCCTCTCACCAAGGTGGACCGGGATTGATTCCCGGTCAATGCATGTGTGATTTTCGAAGGGAAATGCCATGTCATGTGGTTCGGATTCCACGTAAAACGGAGTTCCCTTGGCTCATGATGACATGATTAACGGTCACGTAAAACTACAAGCTTCCTTTTCTTCAAAGCAGGTCGAAACGTAAACCTCACATAAGACATACAGCAAACGAACAGGGTCCTGCAGGGAAGATCCCTTAAGCCCAATTCTTTTTATCGTCTCCAGGACTGACATCATTAGAATAGACTGGAAAATGTGAAATTTGATACCTATGCTGATGCAAAAAATAACAGTAAATATTAGACCTAGGTCTACATCCTTCAACTTGTACTTGTCGTTCAATAACTCTCGGTCATTTCTTAGGTGGCAGAAGCAGATGCTGTGGGAAATTGAAAATTGCAGGTACTGCATCATCTTTAAGCAGTGGTTTGTTTATATTTAAATGAAACAAGTAGCATGAAAATGAAAATCCACAGCCTGCTTCCAGTCTCCGACCGGGTCAGGAATGGAATGAATGAAGCCCCCATCTAGCGGCGAGGATATGAAATGTGCCGGCTGCCGAAGCCTGACGCACTCCTCTGGGGCAATGATTAAATGAATGACAGATGAAATGAAATGATAGTGGAGAGTGTTGCTGGAATGAAATTGTGACAGGGAAAACCGGAGTACCCGGAGAAAAACCTGTCTGCCTCCGTTTTGTCCAGCACAGATCTCACATGGAGTGACCGGGATTTGAACCACAGACCCAGCGGTGAGAGGCCGGCGTGCTGCCGCCTAAGCCACGGAGGCTAAACAAGTAGCATGATTCATAAAATTGTTCGCAGCTATAACCTATTTCTTTAATACATCTGGGTGTTTCCATGGAAATCTGTAATATAAGCTAGGCCTAGGTTCTGTGACTAATAACTTATAACCTATAATAGGGCCTACCCTACGTGTATTTGTCATATGCTATTTACTCCTATTATGTCAAAATTTGATGTAAGACGTATCCATAAACGCAGAATAGGCTACTTCATTACAAATCTCAATTCGAAAATAAAGTAGACCGTAAACCTACCGAATTATTGGAAAATATCATACATATAACGTCGCACGGTGGTACGTACGATCAAATTATGGAAAGAATCACGACATATCAGCTGACTTGCAACCTAGGGTTCAATGGTATGACAATTTTTGGTGCGACTAGTTACGCCTGGTAGTGCACGTCAAGGAGGCGATGACCAGGAAGCAGTTTTCAGCGAGGGTTACGATGGGAGGAGTTGTTCCAGTAGTACCTACAGTTCAATGGTTACGTCTCACCAATCCAACATGGCGGCTGTGCGAAATATTTCACCAGCATTCAATATCTCCGAAACTATTACCGATATCACCCTGGAATATTTTACGGTGATAAAGGGAAATACTAGAAGTTCACCCATGCTACTTTTGAAAATCTGGTAACTACAAAACCAACATGGCGGCTAAGCAAATTTGCGACTTTTAAATAAACGTTTCTCGCGATTTAACCAACAAAACGCAATAAAACTTGGTACAGTATAATATGTTTATACACATTGTAATGCACCGACATCTAACTTGGTTCAATTGTTTACATAACCACAAGTTGGCGGATGTGTGAAATATTTCACCGGCATTCTATATCTCTGAAACTATTAGCGGTATCACCCTGAAATTGTGTACGGAGATAAAGAGCACTACTGGAAGTTCATCTATAAGACTTTCACAAACCGATTAACTACAAAACGAACATGGTGGCCAAGCGAATTTGAAAATTTTAAATAGACCTTCCTCGCGATTTAATAGTCCAAACGCAATGAAAGCTGGCACATGAAATGTTTATACACATTGTAATGCACTGGTATCTAATTTAGTTCAATTGTTTATATAACCTCAAGATGGCGGCTTTGTGAATTTTAAAATTAAGTTTTTATTTCTTGTGTCGTAATCATGCGATCGAAGTGAAAGTTTGAATAATGAACCTAGGCAATAATTTTCCTTTAATGGTACATGACTCTATGGGCTATACATATAAAAATCCAACATGGCGACGATCCGAAATCTTAAGACGGTTCTCAAAATCTACGAATCTATTATAGCAATCAAACTGATTTGTTTTATGTTCATAGGGGCTATGAACTTAAGTTCACCTATTGGACTTTAAATAACCTGGTGATCACAAATCCAACATGGTGGCAATGCGAAGTATAAATATTCACATGGACGTTTCTCGCAATTTAACCATCCGAGTGCAGTGAAACTTGGTACAGTAAATCCTTATACGAATCCACTGGCATCTAATTTATTTCAATTGTTTCCATAACCACAAAATGGCAGCTGCGTGAAATTTAAAAATCTCCTTGTTACTTCTTGTGTCCTAATCATGCGATTGAAGTTTGAATGCTACACGTACACAATAATCTTCATGTAATAGCACATAACTCTTGGACCTACATATATAAAATCCAACATGACGACCATCCGAAATATTTAGTCGGTTCTCAATATCTACGAATCTATTAAAGCAATCAAACTGAAATTTTGTATGTAGATAGAAGCAATTAACATAAGTAAGATATAAGAAAGTAGGCTGTATAGTTCTTCACGGAACTACTTGTTTTACAAGTCAAGCTCTGGTTCACGGTATTCAATCGTCTTGGTCGGGTCGAGGTTACGGTGATGTAAGTGGCTAAGCACGTCTGCCCGTAATGCAGGAGATTGGAATTCGAATCCCGACTATGGTCATGTATTTAAATTTTAAGCAACAGTTCATTCCAAGTTCGCAGTTCAAACTGCACACAAACAATTTATGCAAGCGATTGTAGATCATTTCTGCAAAAATGCATTAATCATTTATCTTATATTACTTGGTAAGCTCCTAGCTATTGCATATATCAGCATGCTTGGCATAAAATGTGTATCAGATCCCAGTATCAGTTGAATTACCGACTACCATAAAATTCACACTTCCCGTAAGCTCGCAAATATCTCTTTTTAGTGACGGGGCATATTGCTTATGCATGAGGATTGCGGAGACAGGTGTGAAATACCTCTCCATTGCTCGCGACTCAGGAAATGCATAAGGAAACTTGTTGCGCTCGGGGTTGAAGGTTAGGTCCTGGCATACAATGCTCCAGTAACAAAGACGAGTAGGTGTGGAACTAACACAGCTTTCTCGCGATTGATTCAAACAGTTCCGGAGAGAAGATGACTTGACACAGATCCTCCCTCTAACAAATTGATGATCGAGGCACTTTCTGTGTTCCTGTCTTAGCCTTCGACTGACACGGCACTTTCCATGCGCAGTTGGCATATGGATTATTACCCATCTGATAAATTTACTTGTCGTTTGTCTTTTCATTCAAGGAGTATGAGGGCAGGTAGCATTCATTGCACCACTTATACCAGGGAAGATCCGAAAATAGTTAGTTATTGTGGTTTTAAGGGACGGAACAACGAGGTCATCTGCTCCTCTTCACACATATTAAAGTAGACTATACAAATTTGGAATGGAATTTAAAATTTAGAGGTGGACACTTAAATTTGAAAAGATCGAAAATTAATGAAACAAAAAATTAAATAAAACTAACACAAAGAAAAATTACGTAAAAAGCAACATTTCAGCATTCGAAAACGAATAAGTCGTTGAGTCAATAATACACTGGAAAATTTAGATTGCTGGCCCTAACCCACTCTCACTTATAGAGCGGATGACGAGATCAGCAGCCACCGCATCATCGGCTAATATAAGTTTGAGTGTCATCTGCAAACCAAGGTTTCTTCGTAAGTCAGCAAGATCCACACACTCGGTTAAAATGTGGGCCACGGTGAAAACGGCACTACAGGTACAAAGTGGGGGGTATTCCCTTCTCAATAGGTACGAGTGGGTGGATCTTGTGTGACCTATCCTTAGCCTACACAAAATGACGGACTCCCTCCGTGACCGGAAAGAGCTCCGCCACATGCGAGTAGATCAGTTTTGTCATTTTATTGCACGAGGAAATGGTACACCATGTGACACAAACAATAGCCATAAGAATCCACATCCGTGGCTGGTTCAATGACGGAAGGAGCGTCAATGGAGGGTGAATGACGCATGCGCAGAGCGCCAACGAAGAGAGAGGAGCAGCAGACCGGCGTGCCTGATATCAATCGAGTACAACTCACGATGGTAGACGGGACGTGTACTGTGGAATTACGTGCTGTTATCCGGTATGAATGAGCACGTGGGACTACTGTCGACCAAAGTATTATGTGTACTCGAGTTTGAAGGTTGTTTGTGAAGTAACCAATAGACTTACATAAAATCCAATAACATCATCATTTTCGTCGTTCTATTTTACGTTAGTTTATGTAGGGTGGAATTTTTAATTTATATTTTAATATTTTTATCGCAGTTGGAACACAAAAGTGCCCGTTTTTAAGCGTGTTTCAACCATGCGTCACATTTAAGAATAATTATCTCACAAACTCGTCATCAGGTCGAATCCAAATTTTAACACAATATACATTGGGAAGTTGTATAACTGGTTCATTAATTTTAAAATTTTGTGTGTCCAAGAAACAAAATTGTCATCATTTTTGTAAAGTAACTTTTTCTCGGCTCGGGGTGGTTTGAAAATGTAGTTCTTGGTTGCATTGCAATCCTTATTCATCAAAAAGGTATGCTGTATGATTGTGAAATACGTAAATTAATTCACTTATTTTATATCGGTTTGTATTTGTACGGGGAATTAAGACATGGATCACCAGCTAGCCACTCCGCCGGGGAAAGCTGTACAGCGTTGCCAAGGTGGGCTCCATCACGCTTCATGGCACGCCTCGCTCGGAAGTGATGGGCTCCGTGTCAGCAACGCTGTACAGCATTTCCCGGAGCGACTAGCTGGTGAACCATGTCTTAATTCCCCGTACAAATACTAACCGATATAAAATAAGTGAATTGATTTACGTATTTCACAGTCATACAGTGCCTCCGTGGCTTAGGCGGCACCACGCCGGCCTCTCACCGCTGGGCCCGTTGTTCAAATCCCGGTCACTCCATGTGAGATCTGTGCTGGACAGAACGGAGGCAGACTGGTTTTTCTCCGGGTACTCCGGTTTTCCCTGTCAACATTTCATTCCAGCAACACTCTCCACATCATTTCATTTCATCTGTCATTCATTTAATCATTGCCCCAGAGGAGTGCGTCAGGCCTCGGCACCCGGCACAGTTCATATCCTCGCCGCTAGATGGGGCTTCATTCATTCCATTCCTGACCCGGTCGGAGACTGGAAGCAGGCTGTCGATTTTCATTTTTCATTTCACAGTCATACAGCATAACATGTTGATGTGTAAGGATTACAACGCAACCAAGAACTACATTTTCCAACGTCCCCGAGCCGAGGAAAAGTTACCATACAAAAATGATAACAACTTTCGTTCTTGAACACCCAAAATTTTGAATGTAATAAACCAGTTATTCAACTTTCCAAAGTATATTGTGTTAAAATTTGGATTTGATCTGATGACGGGTTTGTGAGATAATAATTCTTAAATGTTACGCATGGTTGAAACGCGCTTAAAAACGGGCAATTTTTGTGTTTCAACTGCGATAAAAAATATTAAAATATAAATTAAAAATTCCATACCTACATTAACTAACGTAAAATAGAACGACGAAAATGATGTTATTGAATTTTATGTAGGTCTATTGGTTACTTCACAAACAACCTTCAAACTGGAGTACACATAATATTTTGGTCGACAGTAGTGTCTCTGTCATCCGTGAGCGCCTACAGACTGAGAAGCGGTCATGTCTCGTCAAGTGGTTGGGCGCTGGTGTTCCATGTTCAGTGAAGGACGTCAGAGAGTGGAGGATGATGAACGAAGTGGTCGTCCCTCCACAACCCCGAATAAAAAGAACATTGCTCGAGTAGAGGACATAGTTCAGCAATTTTTCTAGGTTTGTGCCGTGTCTTGTGTGGGGTTTTGCCTAGGACACCAAGCTGGCTCATCAGCGGGCTCTTAGTGTCCCCGCCTGGACTCCCACAGGAGTAGTGAACTGTGCGCTACCTCCTTTTTTTTATTAAGTGCACCTGCATCTCTTTACTGCGAGATATAAAAGCTCAAGTAGCCATAATCTCCGTATGAAGGCTTCCAAAGAGGTGGTATTTTGGCCTTCACGGCCAGTTGAACGCCAATATACCATCTTTCTAGAGAACATAGTGTTAGCGGACAGACGCATAACCAGAGTGGTTTCTTCAAACTGATTGCACGCTACAACAAGTGTCTCAATATCGTTGGAGATTGTTTGGTTCTTAAGTTTAGGGGCTGCGACAACGCGGTCATGTAGCCCCGTGTACTTTGGGTGTGTGTAGAATCTGTCTGATAAACAGTGTTAATTGTGATGACTGTATTAGTGTGTGTTATCTGTTTTTTTTTTTTAATTTAAGTACTGCAACTTAGAATTTTTCAAATAGTTCCTACTTTTGCCGCCAAGCGCCACCGTCGACGACTAATAGGCCAAGTTGAGAACTTAGCTACTAGACGCCACCGCAGTCGGCTCTTGGCAATGAACGTAGAAACCTAAGAGCGTTGTTTACATTCCTAACCTACCGTATCCAATTTAGTTTCACACAGGTGCAATTAGTGGAAGGTTCTTTAACATGCCATAAATCTATGACATGGGACTTTACTTCCCCTCCGAAGGAAGAATCGTTGGAGATTATGTCGAAAAATAGTACAAGGTGTATAGTTCATGATGCCATGGTGTTTGTCAGTTTGGCAATACAGGGTCCCTGGGAACAAAATAACAAAACTTATTTTTGGAACTTCCCTCGTATTTACCCCCAGTTGCTTCATAATAGTACATTGTGCAACGAGCCTATAATGTCAATAATTGAGACACGAGTAGGCCAATGTTTAATTTCCATACGAGTGTCTTATTTACCCTTATAGGCGAGTTGCATACGACTGAATTTTATGTAGTGAACAGAGCGCGTGGAACGCATAGAATACCTTGTATTTGACCATGCCCTCCTCAATTACCCCACTATGGCACTAGCCACGCATTGAAATTTAAAATAGGAGGCCGTGAAAGTCAGCGCAGATGCGATGCTATCCTTACCTAATTGGAAACACAACAGTTTCTTCAGCTCTGATTGGTGGGAGAAACTGTTTCATAATGAAAAATAGTGTTATAATAACCCATATTATGATACAGTTTTCTGACATATAATACTTACATTTCTACATCGTCGAACAAAAAGAAAATTTCATTATCAACCTTATCCTTTTGATGATAAAATATTGTTCCTTTTTACTTAAGATTCTTTTCTTCAGTTTTTCAGTTTACTTGACTATCTATATTTCTTTTTCGAATGTCAGAAAAATATCCGGTTACCAAGCCAGGTCAATTAACTGTAGGAGAACAGGGAATAGAACCCGGGACCCTTTGAGCCAAAGCCTAGCATGCTAAACAATTAGCCACAGGCTCGCTGCGTGGCTCAGCGTTGACGTTCTCACCTGCTGTGCCCAAGATTGCAGAATCGAATCCTGGTGCAGTCAGGCATTTGAGGATATGCGAATGCGAGGGAAGTGTGTCAGTAGATGTACTGGCAAGTTCAAGATCCCCTTCGGGGCAAACTTCTGACACTGGCGTCTCAAAAAGTTGCAGTAGTTAAAAGGCGTGCTACCCCAATACCACGGGGCCGGCATGGAGGCCGTCTGTCTTCACTAACGTAGATCCATGCAGATCATTAGAGGCCCGATATCCTAGATGTTAGCCTCCTTATAATCATTATTAAGGTTCGGATGTTAAGTAAAAGTCATATTTTTTTCCTGAGCTCATTTTACCCGAAATCTGAAAAATAAGTTTGAATGACGGGTCCCTGACCACGTTGATGTTGCCTATACATGCATATTTCGTCCATTTTTATTGTTTTGGTCATATTTGGTTATAATTTCAGCATTTTTGTTTAAATTGAGGCGTCGTTAACAAGGTACGTGTTATCTACGTCGAGTTTCAAACACAGGATTTCCAAATAGTGTAGTAGATATATTTTTCTTTCTTTTCCCGGAACAGGCAGATAGCAAGTTTAGAAGACCTGATTCCAAGAAGGCGCTCCTCTATGGACGTCTTTTAGCATATATTTTTGGACAAGTTAGATTGCGACACTGTACGCATGAGGTCACGGAACATGGCGATAGTGGGCTTCCACCTTTCAATAGAATGCCACTCCAGTAGATATATTTAGCTCAGAAGTAATTAGCAAACAAGGAAAAGCCATGTTTTTTCGGTCATATTTTATAGTTTTTAGGTCATATTTAGCTAGTTTTTAGGGCATATTTGCTTGCATATTTTGTACTTCCTTAGGTCTCATGCTTCCGAACCCTAATCATTATTATCATGATCATCAGACATCGAGGCCATCTAATAATAACAATGACAATAATAACCCCTGGAACTACAGCCCGTGAAGGGCCTAGGCCTACCAAGCGACCGCTGCCCAGCCATTTGACCTGCAGATATTGTGGTGACGCGTGATTAGCGCATCGGGTCCCCTCGGCCGTTAATTTTGGTTTTCGTGATCGGGGCGCTGCCTCACTGTCAGACAGTTACTCAATTGTCCTCACGAGGCTGAGTGAACCCCGTTCCAGCCCTCACGTCAGTTTCAAAAATCACTGACGGAGACGGGAATCGATCCTTGTGAGAGGCAGGCGCGCTACCCCGATACCACTGGGCCGGCATTGAGGTCATCCGTCTAATGACCTATTAGATTTGTCAAATGATGCTTCCTCCATAAAGGTATGTTGTTGCAAAATTTGGTAGAGATCGGATGATTAGGTTAGTCGTAATTTGATTTAAGCTTTGAACATTTGGGTGGCCGCCATTACGTTTCAATCAAGATGGTGGCGATATAAAACATGACACTGGGGTGCCCTTTGCTAGTGCTACCTCTGTACCAAATTTCATTCCATTCGGTTTCACCGTGTTCGAATTAATAGGGGTAATCGATTTTGACACAAAGATGGCCGCCATCCACAAACTATTAGGCTAATGACCTATTAGATTTGTCAAAGGATGCTCCCTGCATAAAGGTATGTTGTTGCAAAATTTGTTAGAGATCGGATGATCAGGTTAGTCGTAATTTGATTTAAGCTTTGAACATTTGGGTGGCCGCCATTACGTTTCCATCAATATGGCGGCGATATAAAACATGACACTGAGGTGTTCTTTGCTAGTGCTACCTTTGTACCAAATTTCGTTCAATTTGCGCTCACCGTGTTTGAATTGATAGGGGGGGACAGGTATTCAGAGTACACACACTCACACACACACACACACAGACTCACACACACACATACACACAGAGACTCTCACACACACACACATACACACACACGGCCAGACACACTTTTTTTCGCCGTGTAGTGATCTCATAAGTCTACTTTCATTTTTTGCAAAAATCGAAAGTTGGCTAATAAGTTTAAAATTAAATTATGTAGGTCATTATCTACTCAGTGATCCCATTTTAATTGATTTCATCTCTTATAATGAAGAATGAAAATCCACAGCATGTTTCCAGTCGACCGACCGGGTCAGGGAATGGAATGAATGAAGCCCCCATCTAGCGGCGAGGATATGAACTGTGCCGACTGCCGAAGTCTGTCGCTCTCCCCTGGGGCAATGATTAAATGAATGACAGATGAAATGAAATGGTAATGGAGAGTGTTGCTGGAAAAAAAAATTGACAGGGAAAACCGGAGTACCCGGAGAGAAACCTGTCTGCCTCCGCATTATCCAGCACAAATCTCACATTGGGTGACCGAGATTTGAACCACGGACCCAGCTGTGAGAGGCCGACGTGCTGCCGCCCAAGCCACGGAGGCTCTTCTTCATCTCTCATAATAATAATAATAAAAATACGAGCCTTACAGTAGTCGCATATGATGTGTAACATCTGACATGTTATTCGAATGATTCCATATTACTTACTAGCATTTTCTTTAAGAATGAACTCATAGTGCTACCTTGTGCCAGCAAACATGAAAGGATTCTCCTCCAAAGCATCTGCAGTAGTGACATATAGGCCTACCTGCAACTGTATGCGGGAGATATCCACCGCCTTCTTGATGCGAGTTGCGCTTTATACCGGCCAGTTAGCGAACCCATGCCAGCGGCGTTATTGAAAATGGCCTCTTATTGCCGATATAGCGCACCGCCAAGTATAGGCGCAATTAAAAATTAGGTGTGCAGTAGATATATTAAATGCGTTTCTCCCAGTGATACGCTTAGACCAACGAAGTTTCAATTATTGTTAGTAGTCGGTGTTAATATACTGAATTCCTACGTTGTTTGGAGTGTTGGTTGATGCGATATAGCACTCGAGGTATCGAGTGCTTACATTACATAAGAATACAGCAAAAGTATGAAGATTTAATAAATCGTAATTGTTTTCAGCAAATATGGTATAATGAATATTTTCACACCAATGAACGACAACTTGAAGATCATTTATTGTAGGAATTTCTTTAATGGGGCCTCCAAACCCTGAGGTAAACTGTATGCGATTTACATTCTACATAGTCACATGGCTTACAGTACGTCGTTGTACCGATCTCCACCACCGCGCGCGCTCATTGATTCCGACCCATGCACTTCCGTCCCATCCACTTCCGTCCCTTTTCAAAAATCACTCCCACAAAAATGTCCAGCTACCGAGTGCCACAAAAATATCCAGATACCGAGTGGAAAGATGTTACACATCAATATTAATATAAAATTGTAGACATTGAAAAACACGAACGGAAAATTCTCCGGAAAATGTATGGTCCCACGAGAGAAAATAAAATGTGGATTAAGAGGAGAACAGCGGTCCTCTACTCCTTCACTGACAGGTTCACTGATGCCGGACGGAAGCGACGCCTCAATTTTTATGGCCATATCTACAGAATGAACAGCGACAGACTAACTAAGAGATTATTCAAAGTAATCAACTCAAAGAAGGTCAAGATAAAACGGCTAGAAGATACTAAGGCGGACCTCCAAGAAATGAATATCACAGACGACATCATAGACAATCGTAGAGCTTTTAGGAGTGGCTTCGGTGGCTTAGTCGGTAGCATGCTGAGCTTCTATGCCCAAGATTGCGGGTTCAAATCCGACCGAAGTCGTCGGATTTTTAAGAGCGTTAAAAATCTCTCAGTATGCCTTCCTTCGGAGGGGAAGTAAAGCCAGCGGTCCCATGTCATAGATTTATGGCATGTTAAAGAACCTTCCACAAATTACACCAGTGTGAAGCTAAATTGTATAGGTTAAGAATGCAAACAACGCTCCTAGGTTCCTACATTCGTTGCCAAGAGCCGACTGCGATGGCGTCTGGTATCTAAGTTCTGGACTAGTAGTCGTTGACGGTGGCGTTTGGCGGCAAAAGTAGGAAATATTTGAAAAATGCCAATGTCTGCAGTATATACTTGAATTAAAAAACAGATAACACACACTAATACAGCCCTCACAGTTAAAACCGGTTATCAGACAGAATCTAGACATACCCAAAGTACACGGGGCTACATGACCGCGTTGTCGCAGCCCCTAAACTTAAGAACCAACCAACGAGAGCTTTTAGGACAAAATTAGCCAACCATAAATTTAGGGAGAAACCCATAAGGAAAACTGGTAGGAAGTGGTCGACAGAACGCAAGATGTAACACAGTGCATTCATGAAGAGATTTTGGGAGGATGCTTAGTCGAAAACCATCAGGCCAACTAACAAGTTCAAACGCGCTCTTTGAATGGGCATAACGACGAAAGAAAATAATAATATAATAATGGTTCTGAAGCCAGAAGCCATGTATGCAGCAGAAACACTTTCCCTAAATATCGATAAAGGGCTCCAGGGAAAAGTTACGAAAAAAGAGCGCAGAATCATTAGAGGAATCATGGGATCCAATTACAAGGATGCCATCCATTAACACAGATCCAACAAGGAAGTCTATAGTAAAATAATGATGATAATTGTTTTAAGGTGAGGTTGTAAGCTGTTTAGGGTCAAAAAGTGGAATTTTAGATTTTATGTTATTTTGATAGCCTGTAGTCCAATTTATAATATATATATGCTTATTTGCTGAAAATGTTAACTAAACGCTATATATAGGTCACTAGCTGCACCCGGCATGCGCTGCAATGCCAATCAAAGAAAGTGTTGGCGTTGTAACTTTGTTTGTTGAAGTGCTTTTGGTTTCCCAATATGTCTTTCTTTTTCCGTTAACCAACTCTAAACTATTGTAAAATTGATTTTCTATCTCAAAACAAACCATGAGAGCGTCCTCAAACACTCAACAAAGTTTCATCGCAATGAAATGAATGGTATATGAACGCATACGGGATTTTGTTGAAACGATCCGAGCGCCGTCACGCATTTGTTGAATGTACTCGTACTCTACCTATTGTAAAATGGATTTACTAATTCGAAAATCTTTTCTGGCGTGTACGCAACAACTCATCAAAGTTTCATCACAATCGGATGAATGGCATATGAACGCATACGAGATTTTTTTTGACGATTCGCGCGCCGTCACTCTTCTGTTGATTCTACTTGTGCGCCACCCATTGAAAAACGGATTTACTAATTCATACACCTTCACAAGACTGTACTCAACTCACTAATGATTTATCACAATCGGATGAATGGTATATGAACGCATACGGAGTGTTTTTTTAAACGATACGCGCGCCGTTACTCATTTGTAGAATCTACTCATGAGCTAACTATTGTAAACATGATTACTAAGTCAGAAACCTTTCCTGGAGTGCGCACAACAATTCGCCAAAGTTTCATAGCAATCGGATGAAAGGTATATGCACGCTTACGTGACTTTGTTTAAACGAATCGCGTGCCGTCACTCATTTGTTGAATCTACTTGTGCGATACCTATTGTAAAGTGGATTTACTAAGCCAGAAACCTTCCCTGAAGTGTATACAGCATCTCACCCAAGTTTCATCGCTATCGGACGAATGGTATATGAACGCATACGGGACTTTGTTGAAACGCTTCGCGCGTGTTCCCTTATTAGCCTACTTTCGATTTTTGCAAAAAATGAAAGTAGACTTATGAGATCAACACAGGGCGAAAAAAGTGTGTCTGTGTGTGTGTATGTGTGTGTGTGAGTCTCTGTGTGTGTGTGTGTGTGTGTGTGTGAGTGTGTGTGTGTGTGTGTGTGTACTCTGAATGTATGTCCCCCCTATCAATTCGAACACGGTGAATGCGAATTGAACGAAATATGGTACAAAGGTAGCACTAGCAAAGGACACCTCAGTGTCATGTTTTATATCGCCGCCATCTTGACGGAAACGTAATGGCGGCCACACAAATGTTCAAAGCTTAAATCAAATTACGACTAACCTAATCATCCGATCTCTACCAAATTTTGCAACAACATACCTTTATGGGGCGAGCATCCTTTGACCAAACCAATAGGTCATCAGAGTAATAGTTTGCGGATGGCGGCCATCTTTGTGTGAAAATCGATTCCACCTATTAATTCGAACACGGTGCAACCGAATGGAACGAAATTTGGTACAGAGGTAGTACTAACAAAAGGCACCTCTGTGTCATGTCTTATATCGCCGCCATCTTGACGGAAACGTATTGGCGGCCACACAAATGTTCAAAGCTTAAATCAAATTACGATTAACCTAATCATCCGATCTCTACCAAATTTTGGAACAACATACCTTTATGGGGGAGCATCCTTTGACCAAACTAATAGGTTATCAGCGTAATAGTTTGCGGATGGCGGCCATCTTTGTGTGAAAATCGATTCCCCCCATTAATTCGAACACGGTGCAACCGAATGGAACGAAATTTGGTACAGAGGTAGCACTAACAAAAGGCACCTCAGTGTCATGTTTTATATCGCCGCCATATTGACGGAAACGTAATGGCGGCCACACAAATGTTCAAAGCTTAAATCAAATTACGATTAACCTAATCATCCGATCTCTACCAAGTTTTGCAACAACATACCCTTATAGAGGAAGCATCCTTTGACCAAATGAATAGGTCATTAGCCTAATAGTTTGCGGATGGCGGCCATCTTTCTGTGAAAATCAATTCCCCCTATTAATACAAACACGGTGAAACCGAATGGAACGAAATTTGGTACAGAGGTAGCACTAGCAAAGGGCATCTCAGTGTCATGTTTTATATCGCCGCCATGTTGACAGAAACGTAATGGCGGCCACACTAATGTTCAAAGCTTAAGTTAAATTACGACTGATATAACCATCCGATCTCTACAAAACTTTGCAACAACATACCTTTGTGGAGGGAGCATCCTTTGACCAATCTAATAGGTTATTAGCCTAATAGTTTGCGGATGGCGGCCATCTTTATGCCAAAATTGATTCCCCCTATTAATTCAAACACGGTGGAACCGAATGGAACGAAATTTGGTACAGAGGTAGCACTAGTGTTTTAGATCCCTTAGTGGGGGTAGTTAGATCTAAAACGGAAGTGTTATTGTGTTAATTTATAAGGGGGTGCCTAAAAGGGGGTAGCTCCCCGTAGTGGGGTAAGCTGACCAGTGTAGAATATTGTTTAGTGTTAGGATGCTAGGGGGTGCTCCTATAAAAGACGTAGGTGTATTTCAGGGGACGGAACTTAGTGTACAGGTCAACGTACTAGTCTTCCAGCTGGTTGGAGATAGTTATATAACCGACGTGCACGCGTCAGCTATGTGGCGGCACGCTGCTTCTGGCAGTCGGGCCGCTACGGGAAATACAATGATACCTGAGCTAGCAACTGTTTGGCTACTGTATGTCACGTCTAATCGTGACGGGAGTCATGAAGGACTTTAGGACGTAAAGAGGCGTGTAAACAGTAAGACAAGTGTAGTGTACTGACCAAGTATTTATTGGTCAGTAATATGAAATTATGAGTCCCTTTTAGGGGATGTAATAAATGTCACAATGTAAGTGTACAAGTCTGTAGAGTGGGTCACAAAATATAGGAACTCTGAACACTGCTGACTCACCTGATGATAACGGCTAGGGCCTTCGGCAGATGCTCTGTAAGACTGGTAATTGAGAGAGACTTGTCCTCCTTAAAGCCTACCTCTTATAGGCTTTGGTGCTGCTTCGTCGGCATTCCAATGGCATGGATGCCCCAGTTAATTATGTGTAGCTGTTTGTGGTGTGATGCAAGTATTTGGCAAGCTTTCTAGGCTGGTTAGCTGCCCTTGCGGTGTGAGAGATGTTGTTCTGGACTTACGAGATCTGCCAGTTAGGGGTAGTTTAAATAGATGATGGGGAGGATGGCCTCCAGGGGGTGCAGACTCCTGGGGGACTGTACAAGCCTCTTCCTCCATTTAGTTCGCGTCCCCGCGAACGGGAACGGAACGTGAGGTTGGGATGTTGATGTAGTAGTTCTTGGATCTTCCTTGTACCTCCTGTTGATGTCCTCCTCGTCGTATAGATGCAGTGATGTCGTGTTGATGTGTAGATGTGAGATCAGCTCGTGTTCAGAGGGGTGGGTTATGGGATATACATGTATATATTTGACATTGACTTTGTAGAATAGTGCATGAAAAAAAATCGACATTGACATATTGAAAGTTCAAAAAAAAATACAAGGTTTTGATAATTATGCGATTTATTGTTGTGCAGGGAGAAAAAAAACCCAGGGCTGGACGGATGATTGCGCCGTCCGCCCTATCTTAGGGAAAAAGTGCTCCCTGCAATGAGAAAGATAGAAGAAGTAGACAAATAGGTGTTCCAGGGTATAAGTTAAGGGAAATATTCAAAATGCATTTATTGAGTTGGGATGAAACGGAACACCTTTACAAGTTGGGAAGTTAGAAGAAAGAAAAATGAAAGAAAACAAATCAAAAACATTGTGTGCATGGGATCTCAAAAAAAAATATACCGTTTACTGTGTTATTTGGTGGTGTGCATATATTAACGTTTAGGAATATCAGTTATCACCTCCGCAGACAATGTGGGGGTGCGAAGTATTATATATATATTTATTTATAGTAGAATAATTGCCCGTGGGCGCATTAATGTATGTTAAGTTACCCTTTTACAAATATGAATTACAATTATCTTATATCTAGCTTAAGCGCGCTAATTTTCTATGCTCCTAGTTTATATGTTACCTCGCGTGCACGTTGCGCCTTTGCGTACATGCGCCGTCTCACGGCTAATCCTTTACGGCCTCTTGCTGGTATGGTTTAGTGGTCGTACCGCTTGCAATGTATTCCTATTCTGTGAAGCATTCCCTGTGGGCGAATGCCTTCACACTTGACAATGAGAGTCGCAGCCACAAGTCGGTTGCGCCCTCATTGCCGTAATTTGCGCCGCATTTTTGACGCCTTGTGTTTTTCTTGTTTACGTTGATCTGCCAGCGAGCCTGATACCCCACAGGTATCATCCCTGCTGAGCATATTTTTAGAGTGTAGCTGTAAAAAATGTGGTGAGCATGTGAGTGAAGATGAATACAAATATTAAATATAAATTAGTGCGCCAAGGTGGAATACAATAATAAGATGGCACAAATAGCATGCTGCTACTATATGGCAGCGAAATTATAGTCACCAGTGCCATATTCCTGGTGACGATGCCTGAAAAAAAATGGAGAGGTTTATAAAACATATAAATGTTGCATATTTTCTATGCCACTTCCTGTGGCAGTGTGTCCACAGTCTGAAGCTCTTTTTGCCAGAAAAGAAAAATGGCATGATTAGTGTTATTTGATGTATACCCGGGCTTACCCTATACGGTGCCGTAATGTCGTTTCTTATGCTCAGTGTGTTTATGTAACCTAGTTAATCTAGTTAATCCACTTAATGTATCACCTTAATATTATTCATATTACTATGTTGTCCTAATGTGTTGTCTTAATATGCTGTCGGCCTTACCCCGGTAGCGGAATTTTTGTTACCGGGTGCCGATATATTCTACCTTAATCTAAAAAGAAATTTCCTTAATTTAAAAAAAATTGCCTTAATGTTAAACTATGCTGTATATACAAGCCGAGTAGACCTTATTCTAAAGCCGAAATGTGCTGTGCCCACTTTTAGCAACAGCGCTTGTTGAATTTGCTTACATCTAAATGACCTTAAAAATGGCACTGTGACTTAAGTACTAAAATTTAGATGGAGACTGTTCGTTCGATTTCTCTCTCGGTGGTTCCCTTGTAGTACATTGTTGGGACCGGAACCCAACAATGCCTCGTAGTCCCCTCCGTCTTAATCCTAATTGTCGACGTCTATGCTAGTGCTTACTAACTAGTACTAATATAGTCGCAGGCGGCTTACGGTGCCACCAAGCAAACCGTCTCGCCTGCTGTATCTTCCTGCCCATTACCGTTGTCTTTCATACGTTGTCATAGATGGGTCGCCCACTTTACCCCTGTGAGTTGCTCGCTATGCTACTCATTTAATGCCCTAGGCTGCCTGATGCGTCGCCATTTATGTGGGCATTGGACATCGTCCAATTGCATAATATTATCTTCGCCTTCATTGGCAATTCGCGTTTATTCACAGTAATAATAATCTCTTCGCCACTGTTGGCAACCGTAGTATGCTTTTCGCAGTAATAATAATCTCTTCGCCTTTATTGGCAACCGTAGCATGCTTTTCGCAGTAATAACAATCTCTTCGCCACTGTTGGCCGCAATAATCCTTCACTCCCGCGCGTAGGAGTCTTGCTTCCCGCTGTAGAAGCCCTACTTACTTATAATTAACTAAGAGTCTAGTCCTAGTTTGGTCGTCCCTAGGGTCAACTCCTGGGTCCGGCGTGGAGCTAGCTATTTCTCCCACCATCCTCAGAAAGTCTCCCCTGCAGGTCATGGCTTTGACGACCGTGGCACATAGTGGGTGTAGCATCTCTTCCTCTCAGGGGCAGGCTAGGCACACCTAGGATTCCGAAGCTTGCCCGCGCCAGGCCGTGAGTGCGTCAACCTTACGTGGTTCGTCTGTTTGGTCTAGTCGTTAAGGTACTAGGGTAAGGCTCATCATCGCCTTCTTACTCTCAAAGTGTGGTGCCTTTGGCCTTTTGCTCGTGCCGCTATCACCAATCAGAGTGTTATCAGATTCCTTTTCATATAGAAAATACAGGCGTAACCTGTGTAAATAATTTATTTTGTATAAAATGTAAAATTTTTCAAGTGTTGTGGGGTTGTAGAACTTCTAAGTGCATAGACTACATTAGGCCTCCTGTTGCTACGTCGGCTTTCCAGCGGTAATGCTCTGCTAACATTTATGGAGGTGTTAGTAGGGTCTATGGTGTCAGGTACCCTGTTATTAGGATCTGGGGGTAGTTATTCGTAGAGTGGGCTGAAAGCATGGTAGGAAGCGGTTGCGCATCTCTGGGCTCAAATAAATGGTGGCCTTGAGCCGGTAATGCTGCTAGGATTGCTCTTACAATAAATGGATGGGCGCAGGTAATTCCCGGGATTGCAAAAATATAAAAATTCCATGCAGGTTTGATAGTAATAACCCTTGGTAAATGGATGGGATATTCCATGCATGTATCCGGCTATGAGGCATATCCGCACTCATGTAAGGATAGGTATAGGGTGAGGCGTAATAATAATATGTCCCTTTCATGCGGGATTATTTAATAGAGAAAAAAAAGAATTGTTAATATGTAAAGTTGGCCTCATCTCTCACTTAGAGATGCGCATTACGCTTAATTATCGTTGTCCGACACACCCCTAATACTCGGGTGTTAGCATTGGGGTCCAAGGCGTAGTAAGCCCTCTCTTTAAACGCATGAAGTCTATCAACCCCGATGTATACTTTGTAATGTAGTGTAGCTGTTTTCATCGTGTTTGTATGTCTGTGTTGGTCATGTTGGACGTGGGAAGGTTATGGACGGGGAATTAGGTATTAAAAAATGGTAGCCTGTGGGTGGTATGTCGGTAATCCCGCTGGGATTATCCACCTATGCTTCTGTCATTCTCCCTTGGTCCATGTCTTGATAGCCTGTAATGATTTTTGAGAACTAAAATCGAGAAAGGAAGTTATTGGGGGGGGGGTCTTGTGTCCTCAGAGCCCCTGTCTGTGTTCGCTCCTGATTAGTGAGCGCGTGTGTGTGTGACTATGTTCCGCTGCACCACGCGGACGGTTGGTCTGTTATGGGCTAAGTCCTAATGTGTATCGCGTGTCTGAGTGTCAGATGGCGTGGGCAACTTGTCAACATATTTGAGATATGTCCCTATGGCCCTATGATAAGTCCGGTGTTAAAGATGTCTATACGTTGCTAAATGTCACAATTGTTTTGCAGTGCTAAAAAATGTGTGGCATTATGATTGCTTTGCTCTTGTGATTTCACGGTCACTGCCGATATAACAATAGTGTCTGTCGGCAGCCGTGTGGCAATGTGGTGAAACCTGCAAGTCAGTTTTTTCGTCATGTTGTGCTTTCATTTGTTTGCGTACGTGACTTTTCGCCAGTATGTGAGTGTTGTCACTGTTCGGGATTCCGGGCGGACCAATGTAGCAATTCGTCCTATTTAGCTAGTACTGTTGTGTGGCCACTATTCCATAAGACTTTTGCCTTACGAAATTTTCATACCTGTGTCTGGGAAATCTATTTTCTATGTCAGGTGTAATTGAAATTTGTGCACGGTGTTTGGCCGGAGGAAATGTGGTATTACCTTTTTATGTACTTGTATGGGCCGATGCCGGTGTGATTGGAAGCCCGGATAGTTGTTTTCCATGGTGTCCACTTTTTACTGGGATTTGGACCCGTGATCTTATGTGATTCTCTGTGTTCTGTGTCTGCGTTGTGTTTCTGGGATTGAGGTGTCCTCAGTGTGGTTTTTGCTTGTGTCTCTCGTACCAAAAATACCGTTGGTTAGTTAGTTTTTGGTACGAGTGTGGTGTGTGATTATGAATCCGGACCCGGCTTACTGTAAAGACTTGGTATGACGATATCTATGCCGTATATATTATGGCACATGTACCGTGTATTTGAAATGCGCAGATGAGAATACGCATTCCTGTGAAGGATTTGTGTGTTTTTGAATTCTCCCCGTAGTGTAATTTGGGGAGTTATGGGGTTCTGGACTTGGCGTGAATGAACGTGTATTTCCCAGGTTCGCCTGGAGAGCTCTTAGTGTGTTTGTGCCAGCCAAGGTCGCTCACGAGGAGTGTGTTATCGCTGACGGCGGCGATAGTCTCGAGTTTCATTGACTTGTGCGTTATCTTGTTACTTGCTTGACAATGCTCCGTGTTTCCGGCACGTGTATGTGTGAACTTGAGTGCTATCTTTGTAATTGCGAGTGTGGCTTTCCGCAATGTAAAAGAACCTTTCATTAACTACATTCGTGTCCCCAATTTTTGTGTTAATTGTAACGTGGGTCGAGTATATCCCTATCCATGGTACAAAATGTCGTTATACACGAGTGTCTCCGGGCCGCTAGTCGCGTGTTTGGTGACTAGGTGTCGGAGGTGATTTTGTTGTTTTCCGCTTATGACCATCTGTTAGTAGAACTGTCCCAGTCTGTTTTAGATCCCGTACTTTCCTATCCTGCAACCAATCTGTTTTAGATTCCTTAGTTTCCTATCCTGCAACTGGATAGCTACCCGACCTTACATTCCTGGTATTCAGAAGGTTGCGGGTTTTGAGACCGTCTTTAACCAGGGTAATTGTTTCTGGTGCCATTCTAGGCTGTGTCTCCGGGACAGTTTGGTAGTGTATTACTGTTATGTGGCAATGTAAATTGACTGTGTGTCTTCCAAAAATATGTAGGGTTTCCCAAAGTCTGGGATTTTCACCCTATGGTGTGTTTGCGTTTTAGCTTGCGTGTTGTTATGGAGGTGAGAAAAAGTCATGTTATAGGCAGTGTAATGTGTCACGTATGCCTATGGATTAAATACATACAGTTCAACTTGGCCACCTTCCTTCCTCGGGATTAATGCGTGAGGCAAAAAAATGAGTTATGCCCCGCTCCGCATTCAGAGAACACTTTGAAAAAAAAAATGGAGAAAATATATTATATCTCGCCTGCCCACTGCTTTATGCTTATTAAAGCGGGTTGCCGGGCGGCGGTAGTCTGTAAAAATTGTATCGTAAATAATATGAAAAATGTTTAAAAATGAGAAGTGGGACCTGAGTGTACTGCTCACCCATTTGGTGACGTTAGTACTACAGTAATCTAGTTAAGTCTCAGGGGAATCTACTGACACTGTCTAGTACACACTGGGAAGGCCATTGCAAGACGTATTTGATACATGTGTATCCGCGTCACGAGCAAAGCCAGTGCACTATGGGAGTCGAAACTCCACTCCAAAGCAATTATAACCTTACCTTGGCATTGAATATATAATTTTCAAAAGAAAGATACGTATTGTCCGTTGAGCCATTATATATTTAAACACAAATTGTGCTAAATGTTCCGGCATAACTTAACAAAATGACAGTGTTTTGCCCCGGTGTGCAATTGGGCTCTTCAGTTGGTTAAAGCACACCTCATCAAATTTTTGAAAAATAGTTTGCGATTCTTAATTCTTGCCTCGGTTATGGCTCTCGCCCGTCACAAGAGAATCTATCAAACTGTGGGACCGGAACATAGAACATTTAGTCATTTCTACTTAGACCCGCCTAAGCTCTATGCTGTGATTTGGTGCTTATGCTGTGTTCAGAATAGCTCTTTCCGGCCTTAAGCCGTGTGGCTCGCCTGATTGGCTTCCGCTTGGCTTTGGATATTAAAAACTTTACGTTATCCAAGTTAAAGTGTGGCCCAACTATGATTAATAACCATCAATGGCCTGAGAAAAAAGCTGCTAGGGCCCAAAAAAAAACAAGAAGGATTTAGAATTATGCACTTCTGATGTAGCCATGTTGCACTGCATATACATGAAAAAAATTGTGCAGTTTATGTTTGTGAGTCTCTGTTTGTCTATTGTCGTATTTCTCAGTGTTAAACGAGCTTACGTGTACCTATAATGCAGGTGCAAGTGATGTTAGTTTATTTTTGTACTGTAGGTGAAAGTCGTTATTCCCGTCCGCGCGTCCTTGGTCGGAAAGGTGAACACTTTCGCCCAGTTACTAGAGCATAGGCCCCTGAAATCCACTGAGGTGCTCCTTTGCTATTTTCCGGCGGAATTTCTAGCAAAGTAAGTCTGGACCTACTTGCACCGTAATGTCTGACTGTTGGTCTGAGTGTGCCCGTGTTCGAGGGATTAATTGCGCTCTGCGCTACCCTAGTAGAGTTTACGGGGGTGTGTGTATTTTTGATTGCGTGGTTTTGTGGGGTAGGTAATAACACCTTTCTTATACCCCGTGTACCGTGTGTTAGCGCCTGGTCAGAGTGTGCGGGTGTGTATTGTGCATCCTGAGGGCCTGAAGGCAACACCCTCTTAGGCATTCGCACCTGGGGTACGAATGCCGGTGCCCGCTTCCGTCCTGGCAAAATTGCCCTTTGGACTAGCGGTAAAAGCCGCTTAATTGTCTGTGTATGCCCTAGCGATGTAGTGGCGTGTAGTCTGACCGCTTTCTGGCCTGTGGCCACGGTAGATTCCTGCCATTGTGTTTTCCTATTTGTGTAGGTGTATGTGGGTTTAATGTGCTGTAGGGCGGGCTCTACGTCCTCAGCCCATGACGTGGTTACGTCCCGTTGTCTCCCTGTCATGTTATGTGTGTCTGCGGGTCCTGGCTTCAACTCCCTCTCGTTCGTCCGTTCCGAAGGGGTTGGCCTAGGTTCTGCTGCCTGGTTTGGCAAAATTGCCTTCCGCACCGGAGCTAAGGGATGTGTAATGGTGTAACTTTGTCCCCGCAGTGTATTGGAGGCTTACCTGGCCGTCTTCTGGACTGTGGCCACGGTGAACTCCTTCCCATGTGTGCCAGTACATGGCGAGAGGGACATCCTTGCAAATTGCCGAGTTAGCGTATCTACGCTTATGTCCTCTCTCGGCTGGGTTGGTGGCCCTACCATGAACTCAAAAATAGCCTTGTTATTCTGGAGTTCGCGGTACTCGTCCCAAATTTGGGTGTACTGCCTGTTGAGGCTCATGGCCTGCTCAGCGACTTTTGTGCCATTGGACCCTATGCGTTGGTGTTCCCTGATGAGTGTTTCCCATTGCTGGAACATGAACTCGTGTCGGCAATGTAATTGCCAGTGTGCCTTAATGATTTGTGTACGGAGGGTGGGGATTTTCGCCCGAATCTTGCGATTCTTAGCGCTGCGGAGTGGCCGGACAAGTGCTCTTATGATCCGCATATACTGGGCGTGCAGGAGCTGCTGAAACCTTCTGAGGTAGTCCTGCCTAGTTTCAAAGACTCTGTGCCAGGCAATTAATTCCTGGTACTCCCCAATGCTCCTCAGCACAGCTAGGCGGTATAGAGGGGCCATGCTAAATGAAGTGTATGCGTCTTGTAATAAAATAAAATAAAAACTGTGCGTGTTTGTCAGTGTATCTTATATCTGTCTAATTCTTTCTGGGGATGGGGGGTTGGTTTGCTAAGAATTTCCCCTGTGTAGACAGTGCGAAGCAAAAAAAAAGACTGCTTTCTGTCTGAGAGGAAAAAAAAAATTCAGTCTCGCTTGGCTATATGCGGTACGGGCCGTTTTGACCACGAGAACTCGTTGTATGAGCCCTTATTTTACTGTGCGTGGTACCCGGCCTCCACCATCTGTTTTAGATCCCTTAGTGGGGGTAGTTAGATCTAAAACGGAAGTGTTATTGTGTTAATTTATAAGGGGGTGCCTAAAAGGGGGTAGCTTCCAGTAGTGGGGTAAGCTGACCAGTGTAGAATGTTGTTTAGTGTTAGGATGCTAGGGGGTGCTCCTATAAAAGACGTAGGTGTATTTCAGGGGATGGAACTTAGTGTACAGGTCAAAGTACTAGTCTTCCAGCTGGTTGGAGATAGTTATATAACCGACGTGCACGCGTCAGCTATGTGGCGGCACGCTGCTTCTGGCAGTCGGGCCGCTACGGGAAATACAATGATACCTGAGCTAGCAACTGTTTGGCTACTGTATGTCACGTCTAATCGTGACGGGAGTCAGGAAGGACTTTAGGACGTAAAGAGGCGTGTAAACAGTAAGACAAGTGTAGTGTACTGACCAAGTATTTATTGGTCAGTAATATGAAATTATGAGTCCCTTTTAGGGGATGTAATAAATGTCACAATGTAAGTGTACAAGTCCGTAGAGTGGGTCACAAAATATAGGAACTCTGAACACTGCTGACTCACCTGATGATAACGGCTAGGGCCTTCGGCTGATGCACTGTAAGACTGGTAATTGAGAGAGACTTGTCCTCCTTAAAGCCTACCTCTTATAGGCTTTGGTGCTGCTTCGTCGGCATTCCAATGGCATGGATGCCCCAGTTAATTATGTGTAGCTGTTTGTGGTGTGATGCAAGTATTTGGCAAGCTTTCCAGGCTGGTTAGCTGCCCTTGCGGTGTGAGAGATGTTGTTCTGGACTTACGAGATCTGCCAGTTAGGGGTAGTTTAAATAGATGATGGGGAGGATGGCCTCCAGGGGGTGCAGACTCCTGGGGGACTGTACACTAGCAAAGGGCACCTCAGTGTCATGTTTTATATTGCCGCCATCTTGACTGAAACGTAATGGCGGCCACACGAATGTTCAAAGCTTAAATCAAATTACGATTAATCTAATCATCCGATCTCTACCAAATTTTGCAACAACATACCTTTATGGGGGGAGCATCCTTTGACCAAACTAATAGGTCATCAGCGTAATAGTTTGCGGATGGCGGCCATCTTTGTGTGAAAATCGATTCCACCTATTAATTCGAACACGGTGCAACCGAATGGAACGAAATTTGGTACAGAGGTAGTATTAACAAAATGCAACTCAGTGTCATGTTTTATATCGCCGCCATATTGACGGAAACGTAATGGCGGCCACACAAATGTTCAAAGCTTAAATCAAATTACGATTAACCTACTCATCATATCTCTACCAAATTTTGCAACTACATACCTTTATGGAGGGAGCATCCTTTGACCAATCTAATAGGTCATCAGCGTAATAGTTTGCGGATGGCGGCCATCTTTGTGTGAAAATCGATTCCCCCTATTAATTCGAACATGGTGCAACCGAATGGAACGAAATTTGGTACAGAGGTAGTACTAAAAAAAGGCACCTCAGTGTCATGTCTTATATCGCCGCCATCTTGACGGAAACGTAATGGCGGCCACACAAATGTTCAAAGCTTAAATCAAATTACGACTAACCTAATCATCCGATCTCTACCAAATTTTGCAACAACATACCTTTATGGGGGGAGCATCCTTTGACCAAACTAATAGGTCATCAGCGTAATAGTTTGCGGATGGCGGCCATCTTTGTGTGAAAATCGATTCCACCTATTAATTCGAACACGGTGCAACCGAATGGAACGAAATTTGGTACAGAGGTAGTACTAACAAAAGGCACCTCAGTGTCATGTTTTATATCGCCGCCATCTTGACGGAAACGTAATGGCGGCCACACAAATGTTCAAAGCTTAAATCAAATTACGATTAACCTAATCATCCTATCTCTACCAAATTTTGCAACAACATACCCTTATAGAGGAAGCATCCTTTGATCAAATGAATAGGTCATTAGCTTAATAGTTTGCGGATGGCGGCCATCTTTGTGTGAAAATCAATTCCCCCTATTAATTCAAACACGGTGAAACCGAATGGAACGAAATTTGGTACAGAGGTAGCACTAGCAAAGGGCATCTCAGTGTCATGTTTTATATCGCCGCCATAATGACAGAAACGTAATGGCGGCCACACAAATGTTCAAAGCTTAAGTTAAATCACGACTAACATAACCATCCGATCTCTACCAAACTTTGCAACAACATACCGTTATGGAGGGAGCATCCTTTGACCAATCTAATAGGTTATTAGCCTAATAGTTTGCGGATGGCGGCCATCTTTATGTCAAAATTGATTCCCCCTATTAATTCGAACACGGTGCAACTGAATGGAACGAAATTTGGTACAGAGGTAGCACTAGCAAAGGGCACCTCAGTGTCATGTTTTATATCGCCGCCATCTTGTCTGAAACGTAATGGCGGCCACACGAATGTTCAAAGCTTAAATCAAATTACGATTAACCTAATCATCCGATCTCTACCAAATTTTGCAACTACATACCTTTATGGAGGGAGCATCCTTTGACCAATCTAATAGGTCATTCGCCTAATAGTTTGCGGATGGCGGCCATCCTTTTGTCAAAATTGATTCCCCCTATTAATTCGAACACGGTGGAACCGAATGGAACAAAATTTGGTACAGAGGTAGCACTAGCAAAGGGCACCTCAGTGTCATGTTTTATATCGCCGCCATCTTGACTGAAACGTAATGGCGGTCACACGAATGTTCAAAGCTTGAATCAAATTACGATTAACCTAATCATCCGATCTCTACCAAATTTTGCAACTACATACCTTTATAGAGGGAGCATCCTTTGACCAATGTAATAGGTCATTCGCCTAATAGTTTGCGGATGGCGGCCATCTTTGTGTCAGAATCGATTCCCCCAATTAATTCAAACACGGTGAAACCGAATGGAACGAAATTTGGTACAGAGATAGCACTAGCAAAGGGCATCTCAGTGTCATGATTAATATCGCCACCATATTGACCGAAACGTATTGGCGGCCACACAAATGTTTAAAGCTTAAATCAAATTACGACTAACATAACCATCCGATCTCTACCAAACATTGCAACAACATACCTTTATGGAGGGAGCATCCTTTGACCAATCTAATAGGTCATTAGCCTAATAGTTTGCGGATGGCGGCCATCTTTATGTCAAAATTGATTCCCCCTATTAATTCGAACACGGTGGAACCGAATGAACGAAATTTGGTTCAGAGATAGCACTAGCAAAGGGCACCTCAGTGTCATGTATTATATCACCGCTATCTTGACGGAAACGTAATCGCGGCCACCCAAATGTTAAAAGCTAAAATGTAATTACGACCAACCTAATAATCTAGTCTCTACCAAATTTTGCAACACCATATCTTTATGTGGGAAACATATTCTGACCAAACTGCAAGAACATCAGCCCAATAGTTTGCAGAAGTGGCCAAGTATGTGGGCAAATCGATTCCCCCTATCAATTGAAACACTGTGAAACCGAATTGAACTAAATTTGGTACAGAGGTAGCACTAGCAAAGGGCACCTCATATTCATGTTTAATATCCCTATAGCACGTTGTAATTCAACAAGCTACTACAACCAACATTCAATCATACTCCTTGAAAAGGACAAAGCGTTATAACAATACCCATGAATTTAGGAGAAAGTAGGCTATATGTTCTTTACTGAACATCTTGTTTGTTGAATCTACTTGTGCGCTACCTATTGTAAAATGGATTTACTAAGCCTGAAACTTTCCCTGGAGTGTACACAACAACTCATCCAAGTTGAGTCGCTATCGTAAAAATGGTATATGAACGCATACGGGACTATGTTGAAACACCTCGCGCGTCGTCGCCCATTTGTTTCATCTACGTGTGCGATACCTATTATAACATGGATTTACTAAGCGAGAAACCTTGTCTGTAGTGTACACAACCCCTCACCCTAGTTTCATCGCTATTGGACGAATGGTATTTGAACGCATACAGGACTTGTTTGAAATGCTTCGCCCGTCGTCGCTCATGTCTTGAATCTACTCGTGCGCTACCAATTGTTAAGTGGATTTAATATGCCAGAAACCTTCCCTAAAGTGTACACAACATCTCACCCAAGTTTCTTCGCTATCAGACTAATAGTATATGAACGCATACGGGACTTTGTTGAAACGCTTCGCGGGCCGTCGCTTATTTGTTGAATCTACTCGTGCACTACCTATTGTTACATGGATTTACTCAGCCAGAAACCTTGCCTGTAGTGTACACAACCTCTCACCCAAGATTCATCGCTATCGGACGAATGGTATGTGAACGCATACCGGACTTTTTTGAAACGCTTCGCCCGTCGTCGCTCATTTGTTGAATCAAGTCATGCGCTACCTATGGTTAAGTGGATTTACTAAGCCAGAAACCTTCCCCAAAGCGTACAACATCTCACCCAAGATTCATCGCTATCAGACGAATAGTATATGAGGGGGCGTGGTGGCTCAGCGGTCTAGCTGTATGCCTCTCACCAAGGCGGTTCGGGTTTGATTCCCGGTCAATGCATGTGAGATTTTCGATGTGAAATGCCATGTCCTGTGGTTCGGATTCCACGTAAAAAGGAGGTCCCGTGGCTCATAATCACAAGATTCACGGTCACGTAAAACTACAATCTTCCTTCCTTCTTCCTTTTTCAATAGTATATGAACGCATACGGGAATTTGTTGAAACGCTTAGTGCGTCGTCGCTCATTTGTTGAATCTACTCATGCGCTACCTATTGTAAAAAGGATTTACTAAGTCAAAAACCTTTCCTGGAGTGTGCACAACAATACAACCAAAGTTTCATAACAATCGGGTGAATGGTATGTGAACGCATATGGGACTTTTTTTAAGCGATTCGCGTGCCGTCACTCATTTGTTGAATCTACTCGTGCGCTACAACTTTCATATTTATTCACCTTTTAAACCTTCTCTGGACTTCCACAAATAATTCAAGACCAAAATTAGCAAATCGGTCCAGCCGTTCTCGAGTTTTAGCGAGACTAACGAACAGCAACTCATTTTTTGCCTATTTTCAATTTTGAAAAAATAAGCTTAAGAGATCACCTTTTGTCTGTGTGTCTGTGTGTGAGTGTGTGTGTTGTGTGTGTGAGAGGTGTGTGTGTCCCCCTAATAACTTCTATACGGCTGGAGCGATTTCAACGAAACTCGGTAATTTCATAGCACTATACCGGGAGACCCCGACCGTGTCCTTCAAATTTTGTTACATCTCACCAATCTAACATGGCGGCTGTGCGAAATATTTAACCAGCATTCAATATCTCTGAAACTATTCCCGATATCACCACGGAATTTTTTTCGGTGATAAAGGGAACTACTAGAAGTTCACCTATGTGACTATTGAAAAACTGGTAACTACAAAACCAACATGGCGGCCACGCGAATTTTCGACTTTTAAAGAGACGTTTCTCGCGATTAAACCAACCAAACGCAATAAAACTTGGTACAGTGTATGTTTATACACATTGCAATGCACCGGCATCAAACTTGGTTCAATTGTTTACATAAGCACAAAATGGCGAATGTGCGAAATATTTCACCGGCATTCTATATCTCTGAAACTATTAGCAGTATCAACCTCAAATTTTGTACGCAGATAAAGGGCACTACTGGAGGTTCATCTATAAGACTTGCAAAAACTGGTTAACTACAAAACGAACATGGCGTCGAAGCGAATTTGAAAATTTAAATAGACTTTTCTCGCGATTTAATGATCCAACCGCAATGAAATCTGGTACAGGAAATGTTTATACACATTGTAATACACTGGTATCTAATTTAGTTCAATTGTTTACATAACCTCAAGATGGCGGCTTTGCAAATTTTTAAATTAAGTTTTTATTTCTTGTGTCGTAACCACGCGATCGACATAAAAGTTTTAATAATGAATCTACGCAATAATTTTCCTTTAATGGTACATGACTCTATGACCTATACATTTAACAATCCAACATGGCGACCTTCCGATATATTTAGACGGCTCTGAATATCTACGAATCTATTATAGCAATCAAACTGAATGTTTTTATGTTCATAGGAGCTATGAACTTAAGTTCACCTATAGGACTTTGAATAACCTGGTGATCACAAATCCATCATGGCGGCGACGCGAAGTATAAATATTTAAATGGACGTTTCTCGCGAATTAACTATCCGAGTGCCGTGAAACGTTGCACGTTAAATGCTTATACAAATGTTGATCCACTGGCATCTAATTTATTTCAATTGTTTGCATAATCACAAGATGGCTGCTGTGCGTAATTTTAAAATCTCGTTTTTACTTCTTGTGTTCTAATCATGCGATTGAAGTTTGAATACCACACGTACACAATAATCTTAATGTAATAGTACAAAAATAAAAATCCAACCTGGCGACCATCTGAAATATTTAGACGGTTATCAATATCTACGAATCTGTTACAGCAATTCAACTGAAATTTTGTATGTTGATAGAGGCAATTAACATGAGCAGGATATATGAAAATAGGCTGTATAGTTCTTCACGGAACTACTTGTTATATATATACGATTTAAAGCCACGCCCCCCTTGAAGATCTGTTCCTGAGAACTGGCATATTTTCTCCTCCTCATTCTTCTGCTCCTGCTCGTCCTTCACCTTCTCCTGCTCCTCTCCTTCCTCCTTCTCTTGCTACTTCTTCTCTTTCTCCTTCTCCTCCTTCTCTTTCTCCTGCTCCTGCTCCTTCTCCTTCTCCTGCTCCTTCTTCTCTTTCTCCTGCTCCTCCTCCTTCTCCTTTTTCTATTTCTCCATCTCTTCCTTCTTCTCTTACTCCTGATCCTCTTTCTTCTCCTTCTCCTCCTCCTTCTTCTCTTTCGCCTTCCTTTCCTCCTTCTTCTTCTCCTTCTCCTGCTCCTCTTCCTTCTCCTTCTCCTGCTCCTTCTTCTCTTTCTCCTTCTCCTCCTTCTTCTCTTTCTCCTGCTCCTTCTCCTTCTCCTGCTCCTTCTTCTCTTTCTCCTGCTCCTCCTCCTTCTCCTTCTCCTGCTCCTTCTTCTCTTTCCCCTTCTCCTCCTTCTTCTCTTTCTCCTGCTCCTCTCCATACTCCTTCTCCTGCTCCTTCTTCTCTTTCTCCTTCTCCTCCTTCTCTTTCTCCTGCTCCTGCTCCTTCTCCTTCTCCTGCTTCTTCTTCTCTTTCTCCTGCTCCTCCTCCTTCTCCTTCTTCTATTTCTCCATCTCTTCCTTCTTCTCTTACTCCTGCTCCTCTTTATTCTCCTTCTCCTCCTCCTTCTTCTCTTTCTCCTACCTTTCCTCCTTCTTCTTCTCCTCCTGCTCCTCTCCCTTCTCCTTCTCCTGCTCCTTCTTTTCTTTCTCCTTCTCCTCCTTCTTCTCTTTCTCCTGCTCCTGCTCCTTCTCCTGCTTCTTCTTCTCTTCCTCCTGCTCCTCCTCCTTCTCCTTCTTCTATTTCTCCATCTCTTCCTTCTTCTCTTACTCCTGCTCCTCTTTCTTCTCCTTCTCCTCCTCCTTCTTCTCTTTCTCCTTCCTTTCCTCCTTCATCTTCTCCTTCTCCTGCTCCTCTCCCTTCTCCTTCTCCTGCTCCTTCTTTTCTTTCTCCTTCTCCTCCTTCTTCTCTTACTCCTGCTCCTCTTTCCTCTCCTTCTCCTCCTTCTTCTCTTTCTCCTTCCTTTCCTCCTTCTTCTCCTTCTCCTGCTCCTCTCCCTTCTCCTTCTCCTGCTCCTTCTTCTCTTTCTCCTTCTCCTCCTTCTTCTCTTTCCCCTGCTCCTGCTCCTTCTCCTGCTCCTTTTTCTCTTTCTCCTGCTCCTCCTCATTCTCCTTCTTCTCTTTCTCCTTCTCTTCCTTCTTCTCTTTCTCCTGCTCCTGCTCCTTCTCCTTCTCCTGCTCCTTCTCCTTCTCCTGCTCCTTCTTCTCTTTCTCCTGCTCCTCCTCCTTCTCCTTCTTCTATTTCTCCATCTCTTCCTTCTTCTCTTACTCCTGCTCCTCTTTCTTCTCCTTCTCCTCCTCCTTCTTCTCTTTCTCCTTCCTTTCCTCCTTCTTCTTCTCCTTCTCCTGCTCCTCTCCCTTCTCCTTCTCCTGCTCCTTCTTCTCTTTCTCCTTCTCCTCCTTCTTCTCTTTCTCCTGCTCCTTCTTCTCTTTCTCCTGCTCCTCCTCCTTCTCCTTCTCCTGCTCCTTCTTCTCTTTCTCCTGCTCCTCCTCCTTCTCCTTCTCCTGCTCCTTCTTCTCTTTCCCCTTCTCCTTCTCCTCCCTCTCCTCCTTCTCCTCCTCCTTCTTATCCTCTTTCTCCTTTTTTTCTCTCTCTAAATAAGCTAGGAAGTTAAAAAGAAACCAGAAGAGGGACAGAGAAGATGAAGACAACCCAGGTGATCCTGAATATGTGCCTGGTGCACATTAAGGTAACACTAATCTTGAAGAGCATTTTTCTTCACTTTGAATTTTTTCGAGGCAAATGTTCCTTTTTCTCAGGAAGTATTAACAATAGCGCTCTGAATTTTTGTTCAGTAATTCAATATAATCCACTAAAGGATTGTATGTTTTCCTGTGATGTTATCATAAATAGAAAAAATAATATTTTAAGTTTTCCTAGAGAAAAAAGTTGAAAAACTAACCTCTGAAAAAAAAATTACAAACATACACATTTCCAAAAACAACCATTTAAAGATAAAATATTGATCTAAATATCTGTAAGGTTTTGTTTCAATAGGTTAAATACTTAATGAGTAAAAACACATGAAGTTGACAAATTTAACATGGCGGAGATAGAGCTTACAACCTCCCCTTAAGGGACCTACTATCTAGGTTATCGGTCCCTAATGGTTTGGGTGATCATGAAAATGAAAATGAACCTATAATAAATTACAACTAACTACAGCTTACAAACTAGAAGAAGAAAAGGAAAAGAAAAGAAGAGGAAGGGAAATAAAGGATGAAAGGCAGATAGGGAAGGGAAAGAGGAGAGGGCCCGCCCCAAAGCCAATGAGAAAAGGTGGAAGAAACCAGACCCAGCTCAGGAATCCCTCGAGGTCGCCAACTCCCGAACTCACCAGACGTGAGCCCTTGAGGGTGTAGCACTATCTAGGGTGCACCATAAGTGGTGGGGCTACACACACCCTGCCTCCTTAGTGCCTTGAGCAGAAGGCAGGAGATACAATGAAACGAAAACTAGAGGTCTGACCCCTCGAAGAATGAGGGATCAGGAAAGCTGAGACAAGGGCCAATTAAGGCGGGAAAGTGAACAACTTCTTAGGCTTCGCTCGTTTTATAAACATACTCGTGTCTTAATTATTGCCTAGGCTCGTTGCATAATGTACTATAGTAATAATACTATTGTTGTTTAATTGGGGGGGGGGGCATGGAATTGTGCTCATATAAGTTATGTATAGAAAGAGAGAAAGAAATATGTATGAAAGCTTGTGTTATTGCGGTTAATGGATTGGATTGAGGTGTCTGTAGTAGTATGTGTGTGTTATGTAATTCAGGTGAGGATTGGGAAGGAGGAGGCCGTGGCCTTATGTTTGGAACCACCCCGATATTGGCCTGGAGTAGAAGTGGAAAATCACGGGAAGCCTCTACCAAGTTCGCTGAGGTTTTTCCTCACCATGCTAAATGTACCCCGTTCCAGCCCTCAGATCAGAATTAAATGTTTTGGGAGAGCCGAGAATCGAACCCAGGCCTCCGCAGTGATAGCCAAGAATGCTAGCCACTACACAACAAGGTGGACTCCCTTAACTCACGGTTACTCGCTAGATGAGCGTCACGCTAACTACTGTAGGATCATATTATTATTCCAGTAGTTACAGTAAATCCCTCCTGCAGCGCTCACAAGCGACCGATCGTGACAAATGAGCATTCAAATGAGCAGTGACGAATTCATAAATATGTATAATTTCTTTTAAAAATGACGTAAAGAAATGTAAGAAGTGTGCGATTTGCAGATACTGTTGCTGTAGGAAAATACGCTCCATAAACCACATTTTGGCCGCTGTGACGCCTGTTTCATGTCATTTCAACATTATCATTTTGCATGGATTTCAGGAACAGTAAATCAAAGGAATGAGTACTCAAAACGTATAATTTCATATATAACTGGTGAGTGTTATGATGATCCAATTTTCAGTAATTGCCTTCTTAAGTCAGGGGACGAAGAACTTGGAATTCTAACTGAAATGTAAATAGTGTTCTATAAACATTTGGTTGAAATAAAAACATAACAACTTTTACGTTCCACCCTGACTATTCTGTGTCAGAAATCTGTTCGACCTCAGACCTCTTCCTGTACCTTTCAATAAGACTGTTAGTAAGTTGAGGAGTCAATCATTTCCGTTATGTTTGTAAACAAAAACTCTCAGCCAAATATTAAACGCAACAGTGCACCCTTCGGTGAGCAGAGCGCAAAGTAGCAAGTAACAATTTTAGTAAAGTATCACGCATTGTAATAAGTTTGTCTTAGCCTATGCTTGTGCTAAGTGTTAAACGATAAATAGGAATAAACTGGAGAAGTTTACTGATACTTCCGTGTTTGGATGAAACAGTTGAGGAAGTGGACTTCAACAGAGTGATTGCAATGCCACATATGAGGTTTGCGAAGGTGATCATAACTCTGAAACAGAATCAGGAAGAGAGGCAAGTTTATTGATTGAAGGTCGATATCCATTCATTTTTCCAATGTAAACTGTTTTTTTTTTTTTTTTTTTTTTTTACTGTTATATTCGATTACCGGTTGTTGTTGTTTGAGTCTTCAGTCTTTTGACTGGTTTGATGCAGCTTTCCATGCTTCCCTCTCCCGAGCTAATCGTTTCATCTCTACATAGCTACCACACCCTACATCCAAGGTAATCTATTTAACATATTCTAACCTTGGTCTACCCCTACAGTTCTTGTCCTCAACCATTCCTTCCATAACTAAGCTTGCGATTCCTGGGTGTCTTAGTATGTGTCCTACCAACCTATCTTTTCTTTTCATTAGCAGTCGCCAGAAACATCTCTGCTCTCCCACTCGTCTTAATATCTCTTCGTTTGCAACCCTATCTACCCATCTGATTTTCATCATTCTCCTGTAACACCACATTTCAAACGCTTCGATTCTCCACCTTTCTGCTGCACCTATAGTCCAAGTTTCACTTCCATAGAGTGCCACGCTCCAGACAAATTCTTTCAAAAATGACTTCCTAATGCCAAATCTATATTCGCTGTCAACAGATTCCTTTTTTGGAGAAATGCTTTCCTTGCCTGAGCCATCTTCTCTGCTTCGTCCATGACTGGTTATTTTGCTTCCTAAGTAACAGAAGTCTCCTACTTCCTTTAGCTTTTCACCAGCCAATTTGATGTATATAGAGGTTTCTGATTTATTTCGACTGCATTCCAATACTTTTGTTTTACATTTAATAATTTTCATCATGAATTCCTTTCTCAAGACGGAGTCCATACCATTCAAACACTCACTCAAATCCTCAGGAGTATCGGCCAAGATGTCGATGTCATCGGCAAATCTCAGAATTTAAATTATTTCTCCTTGAAACTTCACTCCCATTTTAAATTTTTCTCCTATTTCCTTCATTGCTTGTTCAATGCAATGATTGAAAAGTCTCGGTGAAAAGTTGCAGCCTTGCCTTACACCATTCTGAATACAAGCTTCTCTCTCATGACCTTCAGCTCGAATTACTACTGTCGTTACCGGTACATTGTTTCTAATTTGTATTTCATACCAGCATACTCCTATTTCATATATGTTTGAATTTAAGAATCCGTGTTCCTATATAAATAACCATCTGAAATTGACTTATTCAAATACCTGCATCTTTATTAATGTAAATATAAGCGCTGCACTCACTAGCGAGTAACGGCGCATGGTAAAACTTAGCGAGTAATGCCGGGTTAAATAAGATAACCAATGAATCAATCAGACTCAAAAGAAACAATTCTATCATTTTGACAAACATAGCAAATATTTCCTTTTAACATTATTCGCCAACGTACAGCCTATAATAAAACTGGGAAATATGTGAGCTACCCACGTTTAATATTGCAGTATTTATGTATCTCGAGTTTCGTGTCGATGACTTGCTTGTGGGCAGTGTGTCTTGTGGTGTATGCACAATATTACTTTACTACAACGCTCCACCCATCATAAGCTTTATGAATCAATTACACCTCCGTGTAATTCCATGTCGTAGGAAAGAGCTAAGCATTGTTCATCACAATCAAAGATGACTTATTTATGATTATAAAATCACATCATTTGCATTATGTTTGTTGCTTTTTTTAACAGAAATTAAAATGCGTGTATATTTACATGGTAGATTGGTAACAGCTGTATCCGTATTGCCTAATGGTAGAATATATGTATTACTAGCTGTACCCGGCATGCGTTGCAATGCCAATCAAAGAAAGTGTTGTCGTTGTTACTTTGTTTGTTGAAGTGCTTTTGGAGTCCCAATATTTTTTCTTTTTCCGTTAACCACCTCTAAACTATTGTAAAATTGATTTACTATCTCAAAAAAAATCATGGGAGCGGGCTCAACAACTCAACAAAGTTTCATCGAAATGAAATGAATGGTATATGAACGCATATGGGACTTTGTTGAACGGATTCGAGCGCCGTCACCCATTTGTTGAAAATACAGTACTTGTGCGTCACACATTGAAAAACGAATTTACTAATGCATGCACCTTCGCAGGATTGTACTCAACTCATCAAAGTTTTATCACAATCGGATGAATGGTATATGAACGCATACGGGACTTGGTTGAAACGATTTACGCGCTGTCGCTCATTAGTTGAATCTACTCGTGCGCTACCAATTGTAAAATGGATTTACTAAAACAGAAATCTTCGAGGGAGTGGAAACAACATTTCACCAAATTTCATTGCAATCGCATGAATGGTATATGAACGCATACGGATTTGTTTTAAAACGATACGCGCGCCATTACTCATATGTTGAATCAACTCGTGCGCTACATATTGTAAAAGGGATTTACTAAGTCAGAAACCTTTCCTGGAGTGTGCAGAACAATTCACCAAAGTTTCATAGCAATCGGATGAATGGTAGCCTATATGAACGCATATGGGACTTTGTTTAAACGATTCGCGTGCCGTCGCTCATTTGTTGAATCTACTTGTGCGATACCTATCGTAAAGTGGATTTACATAGCCAGAAACCTTCCCTGAAGTGTACACAACATCTCACCCAAGTTTCAACGCTATCGGACGAATGGTATATGAACGCATATGGGACTTTGTTGAAATGCTTCGCGCGTCTTCGCTCATTTGTTGAATCTACTTGTGCGCTTCCAAATGTTAAATTGATTCACTAAGCCTGAAACATTCCCTGGAGTGTACACAACAACTCACCCAAGTTTAGTCGCTATAGGACGAATGGTACATGAACGCATACAGGACTTGGTTAAAACGCTTCGCCGTCGTCGCTCATTTCTTGAATCTACTCGTGAGCTACCTATTGTTAAGTGGATTTACTAAGCCAGAAATCTTACCTTAAGTGTACAGAACATCTCACCCAAGTTTAATCGCAATGGGATGAATGGTACATGAACGCATCTAGGACTTTCTTGAAACAAACGCGTGCCATTTTGTTAAAGCTACTCGCGCGCCATCTATTGTATATTGGATTAACTATGCCTATAATGATTTCGGAAGTGTGCACAACAACTCATCAAAATTTGATCGCAATCGGATGAATGGTTTATGAGCGCATAAAAGACGAACAAACGAACATCCTCTTTACTAGCTGTTATGCCCGGCGTTGCTCGGGATCACAATCGGATATTAAGAGATCATGCCTTTGCCCGCATTGTCGTATTGTGTGCAGCCCGGAGGAAGGTCGTTATTATAATGAGCAATATTAATGTCACTCAATGTCCTTGAGCGTGCTTTTTATATGATCAGATCACAAATTGTGTTGAATTTGTTAAATAGGTGGGTTCGACAGCTCTATACTGCTCGTAGCTTATAGATTAAGCCTGAAATTTCGCTAATATAACTGAATATTTAAGGAGCCTACCTTAATCATGCATTATGCATGCATTATTAACCTAACTATTACATTTTAGGGGCCAATGATTTCCTTTTTCCTAATTGTATTACGCTTGCGGGTTTTGTCGAACAGGAACATTTCAAGAGGATAATGGTAGTCCGAGGATAAACGCTTAGAATCCCAGCTTCATAATAATATATGCATTTGATTATGGGAAAAAAGAATACCAAAAAATAAAAAACATACTAAATATCATCTAAGAATCTATATGTCCGTCTTTAAATAAGAACTACTCATACATAACGCACATTTACAATGCTAGATTAACGTGAAATCACTTTTTTGTCATTTTCTTTGGTATTTTAGTTCTTTATGTGGTTGGCAAATAACATTGACTTAAAATTTTGATTTTTATTGACAATAATATTCACATTATTATTGTTATCATTATTACACTATTAACAAGGGGCCGTGTTTGTGCTGTAATCACGCTGCTTGCTACTCACCAAGGCAGATGGAGTTTAATTCCTGCCAAAGCCATGTAAGACTTTCGGAATGAAATATCATGTACTATGGTGGAGAATCCACGTAAGGAAGGAAGCCCCGTGCCTCATTTTCGCGTGAATAAAGGTCATGCCAACTGCAAGCTTCTTTCCATTTTCACTACTATGTTGTGTAGACTACAAGCATCTTCACTCACCTAATTATTAATCAGAGGCAGGAAAGTGCGTCTATATATTGGAAATAAGCATCAGCTTCTATGTAGTGAACTTGAAAATCCACAGCCTGTTCCCAGTCGACCGACCGGGTAGCGAGATTGCAATTTCTAGTTCACTTTTAGCATTGGAGAAGTCACGGCTTCCTAATTGGCTATTCTGAGGAAACACGACTGCAGCAAGGGCTGTGATTAGTCAGCGAAGTTATAGGGTGGAGCCTATCTGCGATGTAGTTCCAGGTTTGAAAAAAAATATGTAGAACTCCCGCTGTTGTAACTTCGTATTTTCTAGGTACCCGTATAAATTGTAATGCGCCAAGCAATAGCTGCATGATCATTGTTCCTAGGCCATAAGTGTTTCCGTATCTCCTTAAGTCAAGAAGAATCATCACCAGAATGTTTTTCATCTATTTGCTCATTTACTCTGTACGAACGCGGAAGTAGCTTATCATCCACTCCCGGTCAAGAATTGTATGTACATGGGAGATGGCTCAAAATATTTCATTTCCAACGGCCCGAATGGCACAAATGGCAACCAGGGGCAGAAAGAGGAGCTTGCTATTCACCGCAATTCATGACTTAAGAAGATATGGAAATACTTATGGCCTAGAAACAATGATCAAGCAACTATTGCTAGGCGAATTACAATTTATGAAGGTACCGTACCAAGAACATACGAGGATAAAATTGTGGGAGTTCTAAATATTTTGTTCAAACCTGGAACGACATCGCCGATAGGTTCCACTCTATAACTATGCTGTCTAATCACAGCCCTGCTGCAGTCGTGTTTCATCGGAACATCCAATCAAGAGGCCGTATCGCTCTCTAATGCTAAAAGTGAACTAGAAAATGCAATCTCGCTACCGGCGAAGGGAATGGAATGAATGAAGCCCCCATCTAGCGGCGAGGATATGAACTGTACCGGATGCCAAAGGCTGTCGCACTCAACTGGAGCAATGATTAAATGAATGACAGATGAAATGAAATAATAGTGGAGCATGTTGCTGGAATGAAATTGTGACAGGGAAAACCGGAGTACCCGGAGAGAAAACTGCCCGCCTTCGCTTTATCCAGCACAAATCTCACATGGAGTGACCGGTGTTTGAACTACAGACCCAGCGGTGAGAGGCCGGCGTGCTGCCACCAAAGTCACGGTGGCTTCTATGTAGTAAAATTTAAATAACCTTCTTAAATACTGAACACCCATCGTTTAACGTCCTCATACTACTGTACATTTAAAAATGAACAATAGTATGCTAAAAATACATCAAACCTGGTAGCAATTGTCATATCCGCAGTAAGTAATACTGTGCAAACTGCGTATCATGCCATGATTAAAAGTAAATTAACAAAACAAACTGTAATCATTTCAAGTAATAATAACAAAACAATTTTAAACACATCAATATTTCTAAGTTTATGCCGTATCTTGTGAGGGGTTTCGCCTAACAACACCGAGATTGGCAATCAGCGAGCTCTTGTTGTCAATTTGGGGACCCACAAAGGAGTAGCGAATGGCGCGCTACTAAATTCTTATCTAGTGCACCTGCGGCACTTAACTGCGAAAGGTAATCTCTCAACAGCCTTTCACCAACCTATAAAGGCTTCCAAAAATGTTAAATATTGGCAATCATGGCCAAGCAGTTAAAATTCAGGTACATTTATAGGTTTATGCTGTGTCTTTTGCGGGATTTACTTGGCCGTGAAAGAAGAAATACCAATTTAATTCAAATATGTTAGCGCAAATGATCAGTGAGATTTATGAGGCAAACTTAATAAACAAATGCGAGAGTCGGTAGAATACGTCACAGTAGTCTGTGAATTTAGGCTGCACAAAATGGTAGAAAACTACAAAAAGCAGTTAAATATAAAACAGAAGAATTCAACTAACAAAGAATAAATCTATAAAGAGTAAGAAAGCATACCGTACAAAATAGAAACAATCATACCTTGGTAAACCGACGAAAAAATCAAAATACTCACATACAATAAGCGACGCAGAGACTATAAAATTAGACTCAAAATCACACCTCATTTCGGACCCCACAATCCACCTATATAAATAATACAGTTCATGTTCGCGTGCAGCAATGCAAGGAGCAATCTTCGGTGGAAACCACGAACCCCGCGTTTTAAGGCCCTAAAACAAACGGTTTTCGAGATATTGCAAGAAAACTATACCTGCTCTGCGAAATTAATAAACGTTGTCATGCCAACGCCATTTCACGAGGTCTCATTCTGCTTTCATTCAGTCTCTGTAAGAGATAATATTTGCATGAAGGGATAACAGACTGTTAAACAGATAGACGTCAGTGTCGAGACTTTCGTACTGAACCCTTGCAAAGAAGCTTATGAGACTCAGTTTCGGGGGGTGTAACAGTCCATATCGTAAGTTGTTGTCAAAGCGCTTCATTAACATGCAGGGGTAACATATAACAAAATAACATGCAGGAAAAAGTGAAGCCGGGGTTAAAACAAATGAATTTAAAAACAGGTCAGCTATTTACAACAATGAATTAACAAAACAGACTCCCAGATGACTCCCACTGACTAAATTAAAGTTTGCCAAAACTAGGCCAAATCTCAGGAGAGATTAATACTCGGACCAAGTGTCCCAAAGAAAATCAACAAATAGTGACAAATGTATGCGCGCGTGCTGTACTACATGCTTCACGATGAGTACAATCGAATGCATGATTCGTCATCATCCAGAATAAACTTTCAGACGGCGAATCCACATTGCTTAGAGCTAGACAGACGCGGGGAACAACTATACAACACTTAAAACTAAACCGACACTTCCTATACTTAAAAATAAACAACACAATAATTTCCGCGTGAAATTGGAATCAAAACTGCCGTAGCAAAAACATTACTGCCTAAAATTAGGACTTCTCACACAAATCAACACAAGTAAGTTAACACGTGACCAATAAAAGAAAATACACATATGACTGCCGTCATTTTTACAAGTACACTACCACTACACCACACAGGCGTCACCTACTAAATTACATGAACTGAGTCATAAACAAATCACTAGGCTCAAAGCCAACATTTACATTATTAACACAATATTCTATCCTTACGACATGCAAAAATCCGTCACACACATGGCGAACTCCCCAATTAATTATGGTTCAAAATAACCATCACAAAGAACAGGTTTGCTGCTTGAAAGCTTAAAGGGGCCAGTCGGAACATAGGACTGCCTAACAAAAATAAGTCACCAGGCAAGACGGGCGATTTGTGGAAATCTGCATATCTGTCAACCCCGTTGTCACAATAACCTCGACCTCCCAAGGTACGGGATCGAATCTCGAAGAAGCGTGCCCCAAAGCACAATAATACGTGTGTGTGTGTCAGAACAAAATATCCCGGCATTTCCCCTAGGAAATCCAAGAATCAGCATATGGACAAGGTACAGCGGTCTCCCTGGAGCACCCTGCCTTTCCATCAAAAAATACAACAACAACAAAAATATGAGGGCGGTAGGACCTCTACCCCTCTTCACGTAGAATCAACACACACCTGACACAATAACACACTCATAATCACACGTATGGGTTTGACAGACCCTGAAATAAAATGACATAAATATTTTCCACTTGCTGGCGCCTCCGTTCTATGCCGTGACTAATAAACCTGAAAAGGACTCAAAAAATCTAAAAAATTAGAACTAAGGTGTTCTACAATTACATCTTAAATTGTTGCACTCGGCAACCCTAATATGAATAATAACCTGTTCAGCAAACACCTTACAGTAATTACCTCCCTTTCCTATAAGAAATATGAACTTTAATAAAGCACCCCTTATCGAATGTAATGGGTTTCGCATTTGCATGGATAAAAATCACGTACACGCTCCGTGTACCTTAAATATGACTCCAAAGAAAAATAAATACACAACAAACACTTTGGCCACGTGCCAACGTACATTTAAAACATTTAGTGTCGGTACAAGAATAACACTCTAAAACCAGAAAAGGACTAAAATTAACTATTTACAAAGTTCCCCCGCCAATCTAACTACATAATTGAATAATCAATTGTTGTACATCACCGTCTCAGCTTGTAGAACATATGACCTCCATCTCAGCCCATTTCCCTACGGGAAAATTAGCACTCCATCGTTGTCTTCGTAGAAACGTCGGACATCACTCCGGCTCCTGACCACACGTCGGACATCTTGGTGTAGTCTCTTTGGAAGAAAAGTTCAATGTTATTATAATTTGACCTGGCTATAATCGCTTGTGAGTTACTAAATTCGCCCACAAATAGTCCTATGCGATTAATCACGAAGACTTTCCCTAACTCTCGCTCACACACGCACGATACACACATGAAAAAATACAATAAAAATTTACATGAAATATACACTTCGAGTCCATCGTCACTGGCTCGACAATACAAGTTTTAACTCTGCCTGACTTACAGTCGTTATCTCGCTCAGTAATCTCTACTGCTCTGCTTGACCTTCGCTCGGGTGAGCGCTAATTAGAATGTTACTCATGTCTTGCCCCCCTAAGAGCTGAAAATAGTTGTCTTTAAGATAATATTCAAGTTTCAAATCACCACGCAAACTGGCGTGAAATTAGCTCACTGAGCTCACAAAGTATTAGACTTCAAATAATATTAGAGCATTAAAATCATTACACAAACTGACGTGAAGTTAGCTCATCAGAGCTCCAAATAAAATGACTTCGAAATAAAATTAGAGCGTTAAAACCACTACGCAAACTGGCGTGAAGTTAGCTCATCAGAGCTCCAAAACGAATGACTTCAACTAATATCATAGCGTTATAATCACTACGCAAAAGGGCGTGAAGTTAGCTCACAGAGCTCCAAAACGAATGACTTCAACTAATATCATAGCGTTATAATCACTACGCAAACGGGCGTGAAGTTAGCTCACAGAGCTCCAAAACGAATGACTTCAACTAATATCATAGCGTTATAATCACTACGCAAACGGGCGTGAAGTTAGCTCACAGAGCTCCCAAACGAATGACATCAAACAGCGTCTCGTCGATCAATTTATTAGAAACTGACAGGGGGATGAAGAGTGGGGTAAATTAAGAAAAATTTTCCAGAGTTTTCATCTCACACACACGGGACTAGTGTCAATCTTCATCAATTAATTCAAACGTCTCAGCGCACACATGCGGAGATAATTCCGATCGGCGGTTCTTTAGATAATCAACTCCGCGCGCTTTTTACCACTGACGCCATCCATCGCGTGGTCTCGGCTTGGTCTCTCCTGATTGGGTGATTCAACCGTAGGTCGGTTGAAAGAAACTCGTGACCATCCCTTTATGATTCCAATTCTGGTGCAAGTTGTTACACAATTTGGCCTTGAACTCAGCTTATCCGGCCGTTTTCAAGAATAGCTTCCAAGCGCTACTTCTGTGGCAATCATTGCGACACGCTACCTTGCCTTTATCCTCGTCAACTTCCACAAGTACTGCCTGGGCTGCAGTAATAATAATAATAAATCATGAATACTTATTTATCGCAGATAAATAAGGGTTCATTTATCCTCAGCAAGGTTTTGAAATTCGAAGCAAGTGATTGATTTGGATTTCAAAAACAATATCCACAGTCGTAACAACATCTCTTTAGTACCTCGCTCAGCTGCTCGAGTGTACACTCCACTGACCTAATTAGTGTGCGCGCTCCCTCGCCGGAATGTCATTCATACTTCTTCGCTAGACCTCCCCTTCTCCTCACGTGATTGCCACTCCTGTCGTCTCAGCTGCTTGTTGTTTACAAACAAAGCGCGCTCTCTCCGGCGCTCCACGGCCACGTACATTTGAGTGTTGGCTCTCAAAATAAAATTCTGCCATACTGATTCTGCACACATGATCCTTCTCATTCATCAAATGGTTCTCTTCTGTAATATGGTTTTAAGTTGGCGCTATTAAAAACAGATTTAGCACCAGTGCTCACTTCTTCAAGCCTGTAAGCATTGTTACCCAGATTCTTAATGACACGGAACGGGCCAATAAATTTTGGACAGAATTTTGCAAATACTTTGTTTTTGGGATCAGATATCGGTGGTCTGCGAACCAGCACTAACTCTTGTTCTTGTAATTCCCGGTGAAACTTCTTTCCTCTGTACATTCTCAGTCTTCGGTCCGCTTGGTTCCTCATGTGCTCTCTCGTTCGCTGAATTCGCAACTCATGCGCTAATAGTGGATCCCTTGGACATGGAATAATCTTGTCCCACGATCTCTCTGGCAAACTGTTGTGGTGTACAATTAGTGGGACTTGACCCGTCGACTCGTGCTTAGTGGTGTTCATGCACATCTCAATATCTCCTACTTTGTCAACCCATTTATTATGATCGTTAGGAATCATTACTCTGTAGTACTTGGCAACACAGCGAATCGTTCTCTCGCTCGGATTCCCACAAGGATGACGGATGCTCGAAAATATATGTTTTATTCCTAGGCTCTCTAGACCTTGCCTAAAAGCATTGCTCGTGAAATAAGTACCATGGTCTGATAAAATGGATTCCGGCTTCCCAAGCATCGGAATAACTTTGTTCTGAATTCTACTGAGGACTTGTTTTGATGTCGTCTTCTGGATTGGACATAACACTACCATCTTTGAAAATACATCGACACACACCAGAAGGTGTCGGCATCCACGTTTTCCTTTAACCAAAGGGCCAAAACAGTCGATAGCGAGCATCTCGCATGGTTTTTGAGGTAATAGTGGTCTTGGAGGTTGTTTCATAATGAAGTTGTTCGGTTTAGTGCGCTGGCACGCGTCACAAGCTCTTATTACTTCCACAATGGTGAATCGCATCTTAGGCCAAGTAAAAGTCTCCCCTATCGTAGCATCAGTCTTATCCGTGCCGATATGTGCTAGGCTCTCGTGGACATGCCACGTCAATCCTCTCTGTAGTGATGCTGGAACTAGGATTCGCAGTTTGGTATGATGCTCATCCACGTACTTATGCAACAGGTTATTTAAGTAGTGAAATCTCGCTTCTTCAGCACGGGCTTCTCGGTATTCAGGTGAATCTGGTTGTAATTCCTTCCTGTAGAACTTGATCATCATCATCATCCATGGGTCTGCTTCTTGTTCCTTCCGAATTTCCTTTAATTTCTCCAAAAACTCACGAGCCTTAGGTGTTAGTGTTATATGGTGAACCTCCGCTGTTACTTCGTTCTCGTTTACAGGATTCCTGCTCAAAGCATCTGATATGATGTTCATCCTTCCAGGCCAATGCTCTATTGTAATGTCAAACTGCTGTATGTAGATGGACCAGTGCGTAACTCTCTCGCTTGCCATCGTCGTCTTGAATAGAAATGTCAGTGCATGGTGGTCGGTTCTAAGAATAATGTAATAGCCGAAGATCATCTTTCGCCATTGTTGGAGAGAATATAAAATTGCTAGCAGCTCAAGCTCCGTCACAGAGTAGTTCCTCTCGTGCTTCCTCAATTTACGACTCGTAAATGCCAAATATGAACTCTTCTTGGGTTCTTCAGCGTCCTCTTGGTACAGCATAGCACCGATTCCAATCAATGAAGCATCTGCTTGAATAATAAATCTCTTCTCAATGTCCGGATACCCTAGCTTCACACAGTTTTCCAGTAAGTCTTTCGTAGCTCTAAAAGATTGTCGCACTCCTCATTCCACGACCATCGATTTGCCTTCTTTAACATCTCTTGCATAGGTGCTACTGTTTCTGTGTATCCAGGACAATTCTCTTTGAAGAAGCCTGTCACTCCCAAAAACGCTCTTACATGTTTGACTTTAGTTGGTGTGGGAAATTTCTTGATAGCATCAATTTTCGCTGGATTAGGTCACACGCCCTCAACATCAATTATATGCCCCAAATACAGAATCTCGCTCTGGCAAAAGTGTGATTTCTTTAGATTAATTTTGAAGTTCATGGTTCTCAAGTTATCCAGAAGTTTGTTTAAGTTCACCAAGTGTTCCTCCATTGTTTCAGATGGAATTAATATGTCGTCAACATATCTTGTAGTGAAGCTCTTGACCTCCTCAGTCAGATTCCTATCTAGTGCTCTTATCAGTGCACATCCAGCAGTTTTCACGCCAAAGGGCATTCGAGACGAGATATAACTTTGGTTATCGAATAAAAATCCCGTCAATAGTTGGGATTTTTCTTCAAGTTCAAGATGGTGGAAACTATTTGTCAAGTCGACACTCGAATAAATCTTCTTCCCACGGAAGCCCTTCAAAACATCTTTGATCCTAGGTGCTTGGTCATGCTCAACTAGCAGTTTACTGTTCAAAACTCGCGCGTCTAGGCATAACCTAATTGATCCATTTGGCTTGGCCACAGCCAGTATTGCGTTCAGGTACGGGGTTGCTGCTTTCCTTATCATGCCGGAATCTAATAAATTACTAATGATGTCCTTCACTTGAGCAAAATGTTTCTCTGGGATCGGGTACAATTTACTTTTAAATGGGGTCCAGTCAGTAACTTGCATGGCATATTGGAAATTTAAAACTTTTCCAGGTATGGTGTCAAAAGCTCCTTTATGTAATCTCAAAATTTCTTCCAGTTTTCTTCTATCAGGTTCCCCTACTATGGCCTCCTTAAGCCGTTCCTGAAGTATAATTTCAAATTTGGTTCCGCTAATTTCTTCTTCCGCCAAATGTACCCAAAGTTCCTGCGAAATATCTTGGCTGTCAATTTCCACCACTGCTGATTGGCTTACTTGCTCCTCCGTCAAGTTCTTATCTCTGAACACCTCATTAGTGCATTCTTCAACGACCCAAGTATTCGCCTATCTCTCTAGTGGACTCTCTTCCATGTTTAAACTCACGTGATTCAACCCCTCAACTTGTTTGAAACTTACAGTGTTGTTATGTAAGTCAATTACAGCATGAAAATCACAGATAAAGTTGGCTCCCAAAATGATGTTATAATTCATCTTCGGTATGACAATGAATGTTTGCGAAAATGTGTGGTTCAATATTTCCAGGTCTAAATATGCTTGCTGCTTACAATTGATGGTCTTGTCAGGAATAACCCCTCTGACTTTCATTAGCGGTACAGGCATAATTGGAACAGTTTGTTTTCTTCCGATTTCTTTTACCAATTCTTCAGTGACTAAGCTCACCTGGCTACCTGTGTCAATTAAACATCTCACCCTCATACCTCCAATATGTGCGTAAATAATTGGCAATTGTCTGATTACATTTTCTCGGTCTTTCACCACTTCCTCCAGGCAATCGTCCGGGAATGCTACCCACTCTTCTATATTAGCCACAATCATCTCTTCTCGCTCCCTGGCGTCCCCCATTTTCAGGCTATCAGGTTTTAGTTAATTTGAAGTTCTTTTTATCCCGGGACCCATTCGTTGAGTTCCGTCGGTTGTCATCGCGCCTCTCCTGCTGCCGTAATAGACTTTCTGCCCCCTCTCCTTGATGATTATCTGGGCTCTGTCTATTTGCCATTGCACGCCCCCACTTCTCTTTCTCCGTCTCTTCGGCGTTTAATTGATCTAAGTACTTTTGCGACTCGACATACCGCTCATGCCAATTGTTGCGATAGTCTCCCCTATTGTCTTGGTGATAGTTCCTCGTGTTGTTCCACCTGCCATCTCCATTTCTTTGGTAAGGTCTACCCTGCCTTTGATTTCCCCTCCAATTGGTGTATTCCCGCTGGTACGTCCATTGATTGTGCTGGTTTTGATTGTTTTGGTTATATCTATCTCGGTGATTTTGAAAATTTCGATTATTCTGGTTGAATTGGTTTCGGCCATCATAGTCTTGCCTTCTCGGTGTAAACTGCGTTCCTGTGGATTGAGTTTTCGTTTGGTTCCCCTGGCTGTGACTAGTTTGGTGTCCCTGAACCACTTCTGCCGTGTTGACACATTCCATATTTCTCCTCCCTGTCTGTGGACTCACCATACTTGTCTCGTCTAGGTGTCGGAGTAATTCTTCGGCCTGCACTGCGGTCTTAATATTCCCGGCTACTAACAGCTGTTGAATGTTCATAGGAAGTTGTTTCCCGATGGTTAGAACCATATTTTGTTCGCTAGGGGGGTCGTCAAAATCGCGGAATTGCACCAGCTGTTGGCTAAAGAATTCTGAAAATCTGGTCGGATGCGTGCTGTGGTATTTTCGAGTATACAGGTCCATTCTTAATCCCTGCTGTAAAGGAGGGCTCCAGAACTTCTTTAAAACCGCTTCTCTGAATTGAGCCATGTCGGTGAATGTATATTTAAAGCTCAAAAACCAGGTTAAGCTTGGTCCCTCTAAAAACTTCTCCACGAGTCACAACTGTTTTTCGGGACTAATATGTTGATCATTAAAATAGTCAGTCAACTGACGTAAAAAGGCTTTGGGAGTGGTTCCTGAGTGCTCCCTGAATTTATCGGGTTTGAAATCATTTCCCCTAATGACTTGAATTACTTGGGCGGGTGCCAAGTTTGGTTGTGGTGTGGAGGTCTCCCCCCTGTACTGTTGGAATGCGTTGCTCGTTAATTTGGGACTTTGTCTCCCGCCAGGCACTTTGCCGTTATGCGTCGCCTGCGCGGCATTGAGTCATTGAGTATAGGAATTTGTACTTAAATTTGTACTTCAATGTGATCCTTGACCAATTTTTTGACGGACTGACTTACGGAGAGCGATTGTCAACTTATTTTCAACAAGATTCTGCCACTGCTCACACTGACGAAGCATCCATGACAGAATTGCGTCGCATTTTTGGTACTAGGAATATAAGTCGGAACGTGTGGCCCCCGCGAAGCCCAGACTTATCTCCATGTGACTTTTATTTGTGGGGGACGCTTAAAAATAGAGTGTATGCGAGAAACCCTCCACTATAAATGAGCTTAAATACTATATTACAGCTGAAATACAGTCAATCGGTGCTGAGGAACTTCAGAGAGTACATGCCAGTTTCATAAAATGGTGCCAGCGATGTGTAGCAGTGAATGGCGTACATTTTTAGCACCACCTGTGAACTAGGTAAGTACAAATTCCTATACTCAATGACTCAGTGTAGCGAGGGCGCCGCATAACGGCAAAGTGCCTGGCGGGAGACTGGCTCGCGCCGCAGGCGAGCGGGCAAGCGAGGGTCTCCGATACATCCAAACTAACCTCTCTGTATAATAGGGCACCCCCTGGTCCCCTTAAGCGCATTGGATGTTTTGTTGAAATTTACATCCTAAAGTGATTCCGGGATGTTCTTATAGCCATTTGCAAATTATGAACGAAATCTGTTGATCCGTTTTCAATTGATGGAGGAACCGACAGACAGACAGACAGACAGACAGACAGAAGGACAAATGAACAATTATATATATATATATATAGGGATAAGATGTAATCCACGTTGCCAATACAATGAACTGATGTTTATCAATATTTTAAACGTACATGTTTCGAAGTAACAATGATATCATCTTCCGCGTTAATAGTTTAACATCCATCATCAGCTTCTAAAGGATAAAAGTCTTGTCGTTGCAGCCATTTCTTACGATCTTCAGCAATCCTCTTCATATGGGCTTACGAGTCACATTCCATTTCCTTGACAATGTTCTTGAGATACGATTGTCTTGGTCGACCCCTTGTTTTTTTCCCCCCCAAAATTTTTCATTCAAAAATTACCTGGAGAAGAGTGTAATGTCTGAGTATGTGTCCCTTGAATTTTGCTTTCCTTTTCTTGATGGCGTTCAACAGGCATCGATTCTCCTGAATTTGGTTCAGAACAGGCTCATTTGTCTTTCTTTCCAACCAGATTTCAGCTGCCTCAAGTTTAGTTTCTCCTCTTTTCCGAGGTGTCCATGTTTCACAACCAGAGGTCAAAACACTCCAAACAAAGGTCTTGAGAAATGACTTCCTTACCTTCAAGTTGAGGTGCTCATTGAGTAGCAAATTCTTCTAATTTTGAAAGGTTTTCTTCGCCAACACTATTCTTGTCTTAATTTCTGAGATGCATCTGTTGTCATAATTAATCACACTTCCCAAATAACAAAATTCTGTTACTTGTTCAATGGCACTATCATTTAACATTATATTAGCTAAAATTGGATATCCTTACGAAATTTGAATTTAAAAAACGAAATATTCACATAAAAGTTACATTTTTAAACACTAGAGAGATGTTACTAAAATGGAGTTGCGAATGATTCGGGTGAAATGTAAAAACAATGATATAGAAAAATTGGGATTTATACCTTATGAAACTGACCAAGTCACACTCTGTTTTACCGTAGTAGATGTTCGAATAATCTCAACAGACAACAGAAGACGCCGCTTCCAAATGAAATGAGGTGAAAAACGTAAATCTGATATGGCTATAGAACCTTCCAACCTCGACATCTTAAAAAGAAGGAATTATTTCACAGCAAATCATCTATTGGAAATCATTAATTTATTGTAGAGATATGAAACCATTATCTTTCATTGTTGCCTATACAAATTGACTTTTTGTAGCTTTTCAGTCGGTCAACAGGGTTTTGCCCAATGAAGATACAAATATCTTTACATATCATTTTGATGAAATGTTTTAATTTTATTAGAGTGGGTCCCTGCATGGTTTAGATTCACAATATGACCCGGTAGGTGGAATGAACACAATTTTAGAACCACAATTTACACACAATTTTAGAACCACATTATACAGTCAAAACCAGTCGTCATGGAAACCGATAGCCTTACTGAATGCTGAAGCCATTGGACTGTTTGTCACTGCACGTTAGAGCCACCTGGTTGCAACCTGTGCAACTACCGCCATACCTTACGCCCGTGGCGGAAAGTTATGTTTTGTACCATAGGCAGCGGTGATTTTGGTAGCGCAAGAGTGGATTCGACAAATTATTGACGGCGCGAATCATTTCAACAAAATATCGTATGCGATCGTAAATCATTCATACGATTACGATGAAACTATGATGAGTTGTTGTGTATGCTCCTGCAAAGGTTTCTTGCATAGTAAATCCAATTTACAATAGGTAACGAACGAGAAGATTCAACAAATGAGCAACGACGCGCGAAGCGTTTCAACAAAGTCCCGTATGCGTTCATATACCATTCGTCCGATAGCGATGAAACTTAAGTAAGATGTTGTGTACACTCCAGGGAAGGTTTCTGGCTTAGTAAATCCATTTTACAATAGGTAAGGCATGAGTAGATTCAACAAATGAGCGATGACGTGCGAAGCGTTTTAACAAAGTCCCGTATGCGTTCATATAGGCCTACCATTCGTCCGATAGCGATGAAACGTTGGTGAGATGCTGTGTACACTTCAGGGAAGGATTCTGGCTTAGTAAATCCATTTTACAATAAGTAAGGCACGAGTAGATTCAACAAATGAGCGACGACATGCGAAGCGTTTCAACAAAGTCCCGTACGCGTTCATATAGCCCTACCATTCGTCCCATAGCGATGAAACTTAAGTAAGATGTTGTGTACACTCCGGGGAAGGTTTCTGGCTTGGTAAATCCATTTTACAATAGGTAAGGCATGAGTAGATTCAACAAATGAGCGGCGACGCGCGAAGTGTTTTAACAATGTACCGCATGCGTCCATATACAATTCGTCCGATAGCGATGAAACTTGGGTGAGATGTTGCGTACACTTCTGGGAAGGATTCTGGCTTAGTAAATCCATTTTACAATAGGCAGCGCAAGAGTAGATTCAACAAATGAGCGGCGACGCGCGAAGTGTTTTTAACAATGTTCCGTATGCGTCCATATACCATTCGTCCAATAGCGATGAAACTTGGGTGAGATGTTGTGTACACTCCAGGGAAGGTTTCAGGCTTAGTAAATCCATTTTACAATAGGTAGCGCACGAGTAGATGCAACAAATGAGCGACGGCACGCGAATCGTTTCAAAAAAAGTCCTGTATGCGTTCACATACCATTTATCCGATTGCGATGAAACTTTGGTGAGTCGTTCAGTACACTCCAGGGAAGGTTTCAGGCTTAGTAAATCTATTTCAGAATAGGTAGCGCATTCGACAAATGAGCGACGGCACGCGAATCGTTTAAACAAAATACCGTATGCGTGCATATGCCATTCATCCGATTGCGATGAAACATTGATGAGTTGTTGTGTACACGCCAGGGAAGGTCATCGACTTAGTAAATCCATTTTGCAATATTGGTAGCGCACGAGCAGATGTAACAAATGAGTGACGACGCGCGAAGCGTTTCAATAAAATCCCGTATGCTTTCATATACTATTCATAGATTACGATGAAACTTTGGTGATTTGTTGTGCACGCTCCCACGAATGTTTATAGATTAGTAAATCCATTTCACGATAGTTTAGAGGCTGTTAACGGAAGTTGAAACAAATATTGTGTATCCAAAAGCACTTCAAGAAACAAAATTACAACGCCAACACATCCTTTGATTGGCATTGCAACGCACGCCGGGTACAGCTTATATGGATACAAAAAAACATGCATTAGTTACTATTCACAATTAAATAGCCATTGCCCCATTTAATAAGTGTAAATAATGACTAATACATGTAATTTTTTTCTAGGAGTGCATTTATATATTTGTATCTTGTACCCCACCCGTTCATTGGGCAAAATCGTGTTGACAGACTGAAAAGCAAGTCAAAATTAATTTTATTAATTTCCAGCCCCGTTAGCTCAATTGGCGGCCAAAACTGGTCTGGTTAGGATGCCACAAAAAGAGCATTCTCATCATAAGGGTACAGGAAATCTATACATTGTTGAAGATTTTGTGAACTAATTAGGCCTACTAATAAATAATCCAGTTCTATTCAGCTTTACAACAATAATTTGGCCACCTGTGTAATATATCGTAGCCCCACAAAGGAGAGCATGTTGGCTATACTGAGCTGAATCGGGTGGGGCCAAATGTGAGGTGTGGCCCTCTCAATAGTGAGTGACAATCAGCAGTTTCTCAACATCACACAATACTAAATGTTGTGTTATTGTTAATTTAAGGGTGGTAATAACAGGTCAGGCCACCGGAGTAATGTCGTTCCCTTAACTCATTCAGCACAGCAGAATGACAAAGCGCACACCTGGCTCTTACAAGTGGAACATTCATTATTCCTTTCCGTCGCCTCTTTATTACAACCTGGCATATCTTAAAATGAGCACGTAGGAGCGTGTCCAGAAGGAAGGGGGGCTGGCTGTAAGGTCTGCAGTCCTCTCAGAATTGCTAATAAAATTCCTACAAGAGTGACCTGTAATTTATTTTATGTTCAAAGATGTCGATATCTAAATATTATATGTCAGAAAACTGTATCATAATGATGATGATGATGATGATGATGATGATCAGGTGCCATCAAGTCGGCGTCAACTCCTAGCGACTGCATGGATGGACTGTCTCCATATGATTTGGTCTTCACCATCATCTCCGAGACCCTTCCACCTTTCCAAGCATAATTGTCTTTTCCAGCGAATCAGAACGCTGTAATCGATGGCAGCTGTAACCGTGTTATCAATGCTTCAAGAGACGGATCTGGTTTGATCTTTTGGATCACCCATACATCAGCCTTCTTGGCTGTCCAAGGAATACGCAGTATCCTTCCCCAACACCAGAGCTCAAAGCATCAATGTACTTCCTATCTCGTTTCCTTATGGTCCAGCTTTCGCAACCATATGTAGCTATGAAAGAGACTAGTGCCTTAACCATTCTAATTTTAGTAGGCAAAGAAACATCGGAACACTTGAAGATCTTATCCAAGTCATTAAAGTACTACTTTTCATTATAAAACAGTTTTTCCAACGAATTAGAGATCAATATTTTCCTTCATTGACCAATTAAGGAAGGATAGCTTCTGACATGCACTCAAAATCCAACATGTCGGACATGAATTACATGATTTGAAAGTTGACAATGTAGCCTATATTGGATCAACCATTGTAGTTACAATGCATAAACAAACTGGGCGATATTGTTAAAGAAATAGCATTGTACCTTAATATCCGCAACTCCAATTTCTACAAATTCGTAAGATTTCGCCGACAATTTTAGTGAATGCTGTTGTTGACGTTAACACACCAGAACGTCAAGGAGGAAGCAAGTGTATGACATTGGTTTCAAGAAAATTATAATCCAGCTCTCTGTTCAGTAAATGGATTTCTTATGTGAAACTATTCCGCCAGATGTCATAATTGTTCTATTTGGAACTTAATTGATTTGCCTACCGTTGACTTTCTATACGCATCGAATTTGAAGAATAACAAGTTGATAATACGATACATTTTAATTTTAAAGCATTTGTAACAGCCTATTTTGTGTTATTTGACCAAAATAACAAAATGATCCAACATAGTACCTGTGCGATATCTGTTGGAGCTACTTCAGGATAAACAATGTTTCAAAGCATTGGGATTCGTTATAGGGTAGAGATCAAATGCTGAGCCCTCACAATTCCCAATAAGAATTCAACCGACAGAATCTCGATGGATATTTATGAATATTTATGTTGTTTTTTTTTTAGTTTTTTTTAGCGTATGGCTTTTAGTGCCGGGAGTGTCCGAGGACATGTTCGGCTCGCCAGTTTTGTAGTAGCTGCTTCGAGACGGACACCCAATGGGTGAGCTACAAGTACCGTTGGTGAGGGAAGGAGGGAAGTTGGATTGTAAGGACGAGGAGTTGGAAAGTAGCGGCTGTGGCCTATAGTTAGGGACCAACCCCGGCATTTGCCTGGAAGGAAGACGGGAAACCACAGAAGACCATCTTCAAGGTTGCCGGCGGGGGGATTCGAACCTCCTCGCCTCCCGGATGTGAGCGACTGCCATCAGTCATGCCGTAACGACCACGGCTAACTCACCCGGTAATATTTATGTTAGAACATAATTATAATAAAGTTATAATTATCGTCGAACAAAACGGTCGTATGCAACCTGCCTATAATGGTAATTAAGACACTCATATAAAAATTATATTCTCGTGTCTTAATTATTGCCATTATAGGTTCGTTGCATAAGCCTCCGTGGCTTAGGCGGCAGCACGCCAGCCTCTCACCGCTGGGTCCGTGGTTCAAATCCCGGTCACTCCATGTGAGATCTGTGCTGGACAAAACGGAGGCAGACAGGTTTTTCTCCGGGTACTCCGGTTTTCCCTGTCACAATTGCATTCCAGCAACACTCTCCACTATCATTTCATTTCATCTGTCATTCATTTAATCATTGCCCCAGAGGAGTGCGTCAGGCCTCGGCAGCCGGCACAGTTCATATCCTCGCCGCTAGATGGGGGCTTCATTCATTCCATTCCTGACCCGGTCGGAGACTGGAAGCAGGATGTGGATTTTCTTTTTTCATAGGTTCGTTGCATAATTTACCATTTTCGGTATATAACAATACTTTTTGAAACATAATAGTATCATACGAAATATTGGGATGACTATTATTTAACTAGCAGTAGTACCCGGTTCAGCCCGGGGAGTGACCATGAATTTTTAAATAATCCTTAAGCTCCGTGGTCCGATAACACTCAAAGTGATTTTTTAATTAATTCATTTATTAATTTATTTATTTTAAGGATGATGATAATGAAAACTAATACAGAACTGACACATCAAACATAAAAACTAATAAGAAAAATTTTCTTCGGCTTTTCCCAATTAATTGGGGTCGCTGGAGCCGACCAGGCTCATTCTGGTTTTGTCCGGGCATTTAAGACTGAATGCAGTTCCTGACGCCACGTGATTTTTCAGGTGAAAATTCCACACCACTGTCACCAGGATTCGAACCCCGGCCGTCCAGGACGAGCAGAAAATCCACTGCGACATCACGCTCCACAAACTTACAAACTAATAGAAAAACTAAAACTCAGTAACTCTTCTAGGTTTGTGCCGTGTCTTGTGTGAGGTTTCACCTAGGACACCAAGCTGGCTCATCGGCGGGCTCTTGGTGTCCTCGCCCGGACCCCCACAGAAGAGACGAACTGCGCGCCACCTCCCTTTATATTAGGAGCAACTGCACCACTTGACTGCGAGAACTAAAAGCTCAAGCAGCCAAACCTCCCTATGAAGGCTTCTAAAAAGATGGTATATTGGCTTTCATGGCCGGTGAATTAAAACTCAGCAATTCTTCTAGGATTGTGCCGTGTCTTGTGTGGGGTTACGCCTAGGACACCAAGCTGGCTCATCGGCAGACTCTTGGTGTCCCCGCCCGGTCCCCCACAGGAGTGACGAACTGCGCGCCACCTCCCTTTATATTAGTTGCAACTGCACCACTTGACTGCGAGAACTAAAAGCTCAAGCAGCCATAACCTCCCTATGAAGGCTTCCAAAAAGATGGTATATTGGCCTTCACGGCCGGTGAATTAAAACTCAGCAATTCTTCTAGGTATGTGCCGTGTCTTGTGTGGGGTTTCGCCTAGGACACAGAGCTGGCTCATCGGCGGGCTCTTTTTGGAAGCCTTCATAGGGAGGTTATGGCTGCTTGAGCTTTTAGTTCTCGCAGTCAAGTGGTGCAGTTGCACCTAATATAGTGGGAGGTGGCGTGCAGTTCGTCACTCCTGTGGGGGTCCGGGCGGGGTAACCAAGAGCCCACCGATGAGCCAGCTTGGTGTCCTAGGTGAAACCCCACACAAGACACGGCACAAACCTAAAAGAATTTCTGAGTTTTAATTCACCGGTCGTGAAGGCCAATATACCATCTTTTTGGAAGCCTTCATAGGGAGGTTATGGCTGCTTGAGCTTTTAGTTCTCGCAGTCAAGTGGTGCAATAGCACCTTATATAAAGGGAGGTGGCGCGCAGTTCGTCATTCCTGTGGGGGTTCGGGCGGGGACATCAAGAGCCCGCCGATGGGCCAGCTTGATGTCCTGGGCGAATCCCCACACAAGACGCGGCACAAACCTAGAAGAATTCCTGAGTTTTAATTCACCGGCCGTGAAAGCCAATGTACCATCTTTAATAGAAAAACTAATTTTAAAATCACAGTCGGGGAATAATGAATGTTGTGGTGATCAGTAGTGGCTGGGTTGGATAGGTGGGCGTACTGAGACCCGATGTTCGAATCCTGATGCTAACACCAGCCATCCTAAGCTTATTTTCACCCTAGGTTTGTACATTCCAGGTACCCTTTTTCAAGCAGTTCTGAGTCACCTACCCAAATTCTGTTACACACACACCTACAATTATAACACATGTTACCCGACAAATTTATTTTTAGCCTATTTTCAATTTTGAAAAAATAGGCTTATGAGATCACCTTTTGTCCGTGTGTGTGTGCGTGTGTGTGTCTGTGATTCGTGTGTGTGTGTCCCCCCCCCCTAATAAAATCTAAACGGCAGGAGCGATTTCAATGAAACTCGGAAAGTTCATAGCACTCTTCCAGGCGACCTTGACCGTGCCCTTCAAATTTTGTTACGACTCACCAATCCAACATGGTGGCTGTGCGAAATATTTCACCAGCATTCAATATCTCCGAAACTATTACCGATATTACCCTGACATTTTCTATGATGATAGAAAGAACTACTATAAGTTCACTTATGTGACCTTTGAAAACCTGGTAACTACAAAACCAACATGGCGGCCAAGCGAATTTGCGACTTCTAAATAGACGTTTCTCGCAATTTGGCCAACCAAACGCAATGAAACTTGGTACAGTATATGTTTATATACATTTTAATGCACAGACATCTAACTTCGTTCAATTGTTTACATAATCACAAGATGGCGGATGTGCGAAATATTTCACCGGCATTCTATATCTCTGAAACTATTAGCGGTATCTCCCTAAACTTTTGTGCGGAGATAAAGGGCACTACTGGAAGTCCATCTATAAGACTTTCAAAAACCGGTTAACTACAAAACGAACATGGCGGCCATGCGAATTTGAAAATTTTACATAGACCTTTCTCGCGATTTAATGTTCCAAGCGCGCTGAAACCTGGTACAGGAAATATTTATACACATTGTAATCTACTGATATCTAATTTAGCTCAATTGTTTACATAACCTCAAGATGGCGGCAGTGCGAATTTTAAAATTAAGTTTTTATTTCTTGTGATGTAGTCATGCGATCGAAGTGAAAGTTTGAATAATGAACCTACGCAATAATTTTCTTTTAATGGTACATGACTCTATGGCCTATACATTTAACAATCCAACATGGCGACCATCCGAAATATTAAGACGATACTGAATATCTACGAATCTATTTTAGCAATCAAACTGCATTTTTAATGTCCATAGGGGCTATGAAGTTAAGTTCACCTATAGGACTTTAAATAACCTGGTGATCACAAATCCAACATGGCGGCGACGCGAATTATAAATATTCACATGGACGTTTCTCGCAATTTAACCATCCGCGTGCAGTGAAACTTGGTACAGTAAATCCTTATACGAATGTTAATCCACTGGCATCTAATTTCTTTCAATTGTTTCCATAACCTCAAGATGGCAGCTGTGAAAAATGTTAACATCTCCTTATTACTTCTTGTGTCCTAAATATGCGATTGAAGTTTGAATACTACACGTTCACAATAATCTGCTTGTAACAGTACATAACTCTAGGACCTACATATATAAAATTCAACATGGCGACCATCCGAAATATTTAGTCGGTTCTCAATATCTACGAATCTATTACAGCAATCAAACTGAAATTGTGTATGTTGATAGTGGCAATTAACATAAGTAGGATATATGAAAATAGGCTGTATAGTTCTTCACGGAACTACTTGTTATACAGGGTCTTTATATTTGCTTGGCAAGGACATTCTCGCTCACGCGCTCCGCCAGTGACGGCTCAGTTCCCGGCTACCACGCGCGCATATGTACGGCAGAATACGGTGCTTAAAATCAGTATCATGCATATTTACTCACCATATTTACATTTGATGCTGAAAATGTTCCCCATCGCTGCCAAGCATAATCGGCATCTCCTTATGAAGTTATCGGTAATTCCGGTTAATTTAGCTTCAGTACGGAAATAACGACCTTTACGTCTATTTTCATTCTTTACTGAACCTGTTCGTTTGAATATCTTAGACAGTTGTTTTATTGTACGATGTATAGGAATGGGTCTCCCTGAAAATCCCATTCGAAACTTTTGTCTTGTTCTAGCGCAGGATTTCCTGCACTTTATGTACGTATTGTGCAGATTCGCGTAACGAATATTTCACATAAGACATTACAGCACTATACACAATCACAATAGGCCTAAAACACTATACAATACGATATACAGTACACAGCTTTATAAAACACCCAATTAGCTTGGAGCTCAAATGTCTCCCGCAGCAAGAGCGTGGGAATACGGCCGGCACCACGCGTGCCAACCTGTAACAGCCAGCTATTGGCCGGACACCGGCGGCCAAAGTCGAGCGGAATCGCCTTGCCTAGCAAAATAAAGACCCTGTATTTATTTACATAATTATTACAATTTTATTCTCTGGCTTACTTAATTAATGCCGTGTTTCTTTTTTATTTGTTCCACCCAAATTTGGGGTACATGAAATCAATCACTTTTTATTGTTTTGAGCTTTCCTTTTGGCCCAGTATTGCCTCATTCTTTGAGATCTTGCTTCCCATTTTTTTCGTCAGAGATGTGGATCGTACGCTTTTGTTTGAGTCTCACTTGGAACCGTTGTTTCTTATCCTTGGTGGCGGTTTTGGTTGTTTTGTTCATGAGCATGGTGTCTGTAATTTGGAGTTCCACGAGGTCTTTCTCGGTTTCCTTTAACCAGAGAGGTTTTTAGCCTATTTTCAATTTTGAAAAAATAGGCTTATGAGATCACCTTTTGACCGTGTGTGTGTGCGTGTGTGTGTGTGTGTGTGTGTGTGTGTGTGTGTGTGAGGTGTGTGTGTGTGTCCCCCTAATAAAATCTAAACAGCTGGAGCGATTTCAATGAAACTAAGTAAGTTCATAGCGCTATTCCCGGCGACCTCGACCGTGCCCTTCAAAATTTGTTACGTCTCACCAATCCAACATGGCGGCTGTGCGAAATATTTCCCTAGCATTCAATATCTCCGAAACTATTACCGATATCGCCCAGAAATTGTGTACGTTGATAAAGGGCACTACTAGAAGTTCACCTATGAGACTTTTAAAAACCTGGTGACTACAAAACCAACGTGGCGGCCAAGCGAATTTGAGACTTTTAAATAGACTTTTCTCGCGATTTAACTATCCAAACGTAATGAAACTTGGTACAGCAATTGTTTATGCACATTGTAATGCACTAGAGTCTACTTTAGTTCAATTGTTTACATAACCTCAAAATGGCGGCTGTGCGAAATATTTCACTGACATTCAATATCTCCGAAACTATTACATATATCACCCTTCACTTTTGTACGGTGATAAAGGGTACTGATACAAGTTTACCTATGTATATTTCATAAACCTGTAAAGTACAAAACGAACATGGCGACCAAGCGAATTTGAAATATTTTAATAGACTTTTCTCGTGATTTAACTCTCTGAGCGCAGTGAAATGTGGTACAGTAAATGATTTTGCTGATTTTAATGCACTGCCATCTAATTTCATTCAATTGTTTACATAACCTCAAGATGGCGGCTGTGCGAAATTTTAAAATTAAGTTTTTATTTCTTGTGTCGTAATCATGCGATCGAAGTGAAAGTTGGAATAATGAACGTAGGCAATAATTGTCCTTGAATGGTACATAACTCTATGGCCTATACATATAACAATCCTAAATGGCGAGCTTCCGAAATATTTAGACGGTTCTCAATATCTATGAATCTTTTACAGCAACCAAACTGTTTTTTTTTATGTTCATAGAGACTATGAACATATGTTCACCTATAGGACTTTCAGTAACCTGGTGAGCACAAATCCAACATGGCGGTGACGCGAAGTATAAATATTTAAATGGACGTTTCTCGCGAATTAACTATCCGAGTGCCGTGAAACGTTGCACGTTAAATGCTTATACAAATGTTGATCCACTGGCATCTAATTTATTTCAATTGTTCGCATAATCACAAGATGGCTACTGTGCGTAATTTTTAAATGTCGTTTTAACTTCTTGTATTCTAATCATGCGATTGAAGTTTGAATACCACACGTACACAATAATCTTAATGTAATAGTACAAAAATAAAAATCCAACCTGGCGACCATCTGAAATATTTAGACGGTTCTCAATATCTACGAATCCGTTACAGCAATTAAACTGAAATTTTGTATGTTGATAGAGGCATTTAACATGAGCAGGATATATGAAAATAGGCTGTATAGTTCTTCACGGAACTACTTGTTTTTATTACGAAAGTGGTCGAAGATCTTTTTCGTTGTTATTGTTATTGTTGTTGTTTTTTTATTTTTGGCTTGGGCATCTTATTCATTTGGACCCATGTATTGTACTTGGGGGGGGGGGGGGGTGCGTATACTGTATAAAATTTGTTTGATAACCTATGTAATTATGGTAGCCTAGAGTAGTGTGTGTGCATTTGAAATTCAGGTGAGGATTAGGAATGAAGAGGCCGTATTCTTACGTTAGTCCACAGTGTGAAGTGAAGTTAAGTATACGTTAGTAGGCTACACGAACATCCAGGAATCAGCTAAGTCTACACAAGAAACATTAACAGCTTAGTTATATTTAGTACTAGCCACCCAGCCCGGCTTCGTCCGGTAACTTTAACGGTTTACCCAGCGTAAGCTTAAAAGGTGCAAGGACGGCAGGTCCCAGACGCAATTCAGAAAAGCCGAGGTGAACAGCGAAACTCCAAACACATATACCCTTCTGTGAATTCTCAATTCGACACGACTCAACAGTTTCATGCAGGCTTGAACCGAAGCTAGTAATTTCAATTTCCACTGAACGGAGATTGTTGGAAGAAATGAACACGTAAAAACACTTACAGTGGGCGATGTATTAAAGTGAGAGATATGCTGTCGTCGAATCTTTTGTAAAACTTTTCATGCTGAACAATTCTTAAACTCATAGTATATGATATTTTTAACGGGTTACCGAGCGTAAGCTTAAAAGGCGCACGGACGGCAGGTTTTTCTTCGAGTCGATTCACTGAAATCGTTACTGATCGACTTCCTTTGGTCATAAATGAATGTTTTACTACAGAAACCTTCTCCGAGAAATCCTTTACAGAATGGTGAAAACCGCATCTCGAGGTTACCCGTTACATCCAAGAATCAGGGAATTAGTTATTATACTATTTAGACATTTGTACAAGTGATGAACCTAACTAATCAATACAAAAGCTCATTACGTAAATAGAAATTTTGAATAACAAGGGTTACTAACAAAACAGTTTAGAGCGCAATCACTTCAAAAGCTCGCTACGGTAGAAATTGGCGATTCAAAGGGTTTTAGTACGAAAACATACCAAACAAAAACTAACACCAAAAACGCAACACTTACGGAAGTGTAATAGATTAATGGAATGACTTACAAATGTCCATGTTAGCCCGATCCCTTATTAATTCTGTATTAATTATAATAAACTTCATATTTATTACCTTAAAACATATTCAGCAAATCTATTTTCACATCTACGTAAGTGTTATAGTTTTTAAATCTTTTTCCGTTCTGTTTTCGTGTTTTTCTTTCTCAGTTTAAGTTCTTATTTTTAGATCTCTTCAATTCAACGCTGTTTTATCAAGACTTTTTCATGTTTTTCTTAACACATCTTGTAACAGATCTGGTTTTTAAAATTTTACTTGGTGAGCTTTTGAAACAAATTATTTCAGTATCCACTGTTATGCCAAAATGTTATTAAGTGTATGTTATTGCACATTTTGCTGAGGGTTTATTGTACAATATAATGGCATAGGGTAATAAATATTTTATTATGAATGAAAATCCACAGCCTGCTTCCAGTCTCCGACCGGGTCAGGAATGGAATGAATGAAGCCCCCATCTAGCGGCGAGGATATGAACTGTGCCGGCTGCCGAGGCCTGACGCACTCCTCTGGGGCAATGATTAAATGAATGACAGAGGAAATGAAATGATAGTGGAGAGTGTTGCTGGAATGAAATTTTGACAGGGAAAACCGGAGGACCCGGAGAAAAACCTGTCTGCCTCCGTTTTGTCCAGCACAGATCTCACATGGAGTGACCGGGATTTGAACCACGGACCCAGCGGTGAGAGGCCGGCGTGCTGCCGCCTAAGCCACGGAGGCTTGCCAAATATTTTATTATAATTAAGAATAATCATACTAATATATAACAAGAAGTTCCGTGAAGAACTATACAGCCTACTTTTCATGCCAATGATTATTCTACAATATATGAACCTATCTAGAATAATGACGAAATTAAGTTGGTAATATCGAAATATCTAATTAGTTCAAAATATACCTGGTATAATGTAGCCTAATAGAGCACTACAGTTGGCAGCCCTGGTGACTGAATATATTCTTTGTTCCACCTCTTAAGGTACAGAATACAAAATTTGGTTGAAGTCCAATGGACGTTTCATGCAGTTAGACACTGGATCTATCAGCACGCGTAAAAGCATGTTGCCAAAAATACCATGCGTGTGCTGGTCAGAAATAATCTGAATTATTATGATATCTTGTTGTGCCAATTTGGGATGAAATCCATTTGTTAGTATAGAAGTTACATGTATTTTAAAATTGGACATATCAGCAGGCATAGAATCATGTTGGCAGCACCGCCTTGTATTAATTACTCCAAATTAATCTAGAATGTCAGGTGCTATACGTGTGCAAAGTATAGAGCTGTTGGCTTGCATACTTTCTGATATATTGATGTTAGGTTAAAAAGAATATAGACAGCATTTATTAACAGTTGGCAGCCCTGATTGCTCTTAACAATACTTATAGTCATATCTGTTATGGTACACATTGCACATACGAAATTTGGTTGAAATCCAACTGATAGTATAGAAGTTACATGTATTTAAATATTGGTACTATCAGCAGGCTTATAATCATGCTGGTAGAACTGACGTATAGAAGTTACTCCAAATTATTCTAAAATGTCAGAATATACGTGTGCATAGTTTAAAGCTGTTGGCTTGCATACTTTCTGATATATTGGTATTTGGATTTTAAAAAATAGAGAGAGCAATTATTAACAGTTGGCAGCCCTGGTGGCTCTTAAGAATACGCTCAGTTATATCTGTTTATGTACAGATATTACATACAAGATTTGGTTGAAATCCAGTTGATAGTGTAGAAGTTATATGCATTTAAACATTGGACCTATCAGAAGGCTTAAAATTATTTTGGCATCACTGTCATGGTTGGCCTCCTGGAAATTAAACTGAAATAGTATTATCTACATGTGTGTCAATTTTGGAATAGCTCCCATGCATAACTTGCAAGATATCCAACATGGAGCTCACATTTCTAGTGCGTTTTTTCAGCAGTTGGTAGCACTGACATCATTTTCAAATATGGACGTGAGCTATTCCGGTGCACATCTTTACTCATACTAAATTTGGTTTTGATTGCAGCAGCCGTTTAGGAGTTGATAGGGGGGGGGGGGCACACACACAGCCAGCCAGACAGACAGAAGGACAGACAGACAGACAGACAGACACACATTTTCCCGGATCGATCTCATAAGACTACTTTTTCCTCATTTTTGCAAAATGTGAAAAGTAGGCTAAAAATGAGAAGGTCTGTCTGTCTGTCTGTCTGTCTATCTGTGTGTTACTCAATAACGCAAGAACCACTGGTCCGTTTTAAATGAAATTTTGCATGGATGTAGCTGATTTACCATGTTTACATATAGGATACTTTTAATTTCGATATTTTGTACTATTAAAAAATGGTGACCATTTTAGTGACGTCACTACACCCTTTGGTTTCGAAATTTCATACTTCCATATCAAATAAAATGAGAATGCTAAGAAATATCAAACTTTTGATGGCACATATGATCGTCAAAATTTAATTTCTTATCTGAAAGGTCCTTATCGCTTTTCGTGTATCTCCAACGGTTAGCGACTAAAACCCACATATGTGACGTCACTACACCCTTTGGTTTCAAAATTTCATATTTCCATTTCAAATAAAAAGAGAACGCCAAGAAATAGCAAACTTTAGATGCATACACGAGATTGAAAATTTAAATTTCTATCCAAAAGGTCCTGATCACTTTTCGTTTATCTCCAACGGTTAGCGAGTAAAACTTAAATTTGTGCAATAAAACAAAGGAAGGAAGATTGTAGTTTTACGTGACCGTGAATCTAGTGATTATGAGCCAAGGGACCTCCTTTTTACGTGGAATCCGAACCACAGGACATGTCATTTCACTTCGAAAATCTCACATGCATTGACCGGGAATCGAACCCGGGCCGCCTTGGTGAGAGGCACACAGCTAGACCGCTGAGCACCACGCCCCTTGCAATAAAACACGGTCAACACCGAGCGAAGCAGATATCTCTACATACATAAAAATTAAAAATTGTATGTTTTTTTCGCAATTTCTACGGAAATTTGAGTTATTTACGCGTTTCAGACTGTTTTATTATTGATGCGCGTGAAAATAATTTTTGGTCTGTCTGTTTGTTTGTCTGTGGACAAATTTGTTCCCTTATAACTCGAGAACGGCTGGGTGTATCAACGTAAAATTTGGTACAGATATCCATCAGAGGCACGACACTAATCATTGATGTAACCCTTCTCCGTACCTCTCATAAAAGAGGGCCTACCCCCTTAAAATACATGCTGAAATAGGAGTAGAAGGACGAGGCAAAGATCATTTTCAGCCCCTCAATGTGAGAGACAAAACTCGGGGGCCCTAAAGGGTCCCCGAAATCCACATTTTAAGGCCCTAAAACCAACCATGATTGAGATATTCCCAGAAAACTAATTCCATTTAATAAACTAATGAACGAATACAAGCCGGTAACCATGGCAACAGGTTCTCAGAGGTCCATCTATTGCTGTAAGACGCAATGCAATTACATTAATTACATTGGTGTGAAAGTTTGCAAACGGCTTGAAGGTTATCACGGGACCAAATTAAGCTGTAAAATTCATCAATACGTGTAATGCGCTTAATAGGGTCAAGGGGTACAATAGAATTTTTTCACGCGATTTACACCTGCGGGTGTGGTACGGCAGGTCTATTATATTCCTATCCCTATATTACATTATTATTATTAGTATTATATTATGGCGTACAACAATGGTGCCAGAAACAAAACTTGGGGGCCTCGAAAACTACATTTTAAGGCTCTAAAACCAACAGTCTACCTGAAATATTCCCAGAAAATAAATTTAATTTAATTTAACAAACTAATGAAGGAATGGAAATCGGTAACCATGACAACATTATCTCAAGGGGTGGCATCCAACTTTCCATCTATTTCTGTAAGAAGCAATGTCACTACATTTATACCTTGCCACGGTGGGTGAGTGGATAGCGTGTCGGTCTAATAACCCCAAGATGTTAGGTTCACTCCTGGCCGTGGTACAAGCCGGACGTTTGTTTTAGACGAGTGAAAAATCTTAATGGAAGCCTGGAGGCGAGTTACTACAGTACCTGTGTTGTTATCAGCTGCCCCAAGCGCTCCAATGATTGATAAAGCTATTTCACACTATTGCTGAAGTATAGTCACTGGCAAATATAATGACGTTCTGTTCGTAACTACGTAACGTGTACTTCCGTGTCACACAATACTTCGACGTGGACTGTACTGTCTGCTCAAGTCTGGAATTCCATTACATCAGATCGGTGGTGACAAATGTGAAGTGATAGGGTGAGAAAGTGACTGTGTACAGGCTCACCCGCAGGCTTCAAGGTCAAGGGCAATCGTCTAAAACAAACGTCCGGCCTGTACGTGATTTTTGAAAGGCGGCAAAAATACGACTCGTATGTCATACGATGTTGCCATGTCAAAGAACCCATTTGAATTCAGTAGGCCGTGTTCATAATGGCAAAATTAACCTCAGGAGTTTCAGCCAACACAAAGTTCCTCATTTCTCTACAAGAAAGCGCTATAGTGAAGGAGCTTAGATATCTACCCTCCTTGACTTTCATAGTGATTCAAGGAACAACGAAATTTCGACATGCAAGCTACTCTCTGGGTGTCAAATTATGAAGCTTGCACCCGGCACCCGAGGCCATACGATATTATTATTATTAGGCTACTCCATTTATTACATTTCTGTAAAAGTTTGCAAATGGCTATAAGTTTATCACGGAACTAACGTAGACTGTATAATTCGTCAATGCAATTAAGGGGGTCAAGGGGTAACCAAGAATTTTTTCATGCGATTTCACGTGCGACATATAGTACAGAAAGTCTATTATATCTACAAACAGCAACATTATTTTCAAAAATTCCTGAATTGAATCAGCATTTTTTGCGGCTTTTAGGAATTTGGGCCATTTGAGGCTAAAGAACCTGAATTTTCATGCACCACAAGCCTTTATAATTTATGAAAGAGGTCTTCCTGTGTATGGGGACCTAACACAACGTAGAGGGTCATTTTTTATGTGAGGTGTATTGCGTTTCGTCTACAAGGCTTTCAAATCTATTTCACGTCAGGAAGTACACGTTAGGTGAATTTAGTTTGAGAGCACATTTTAACTAATCTTTTTTTGTTGTTGTTGTCGACATACGGGTTCATCGTAGGGATGATTTTGTTTGATACGTATGGTATATATACCCATATTTGGATATCTTGGTGATAATTATGTTGTAGACAATAGAATTGTCTGTCTGTCTTTCTGTGTATCTTTATGTACGCCTATAAATCGTGTTCGGATGCTTTGTGCATCGTAAAATTAGGTATGGTAAACATGAGTCAATACACCAATCATTTATAAAACTCCTCATCGTACTTTTCATACAGTAGAAGGGTGGATATAGGAAAAAACTTCTCAAAATACATGCTAAAATAGGCGAAATAAAAAATTTATCCTAGAAGGACGATCAAAGCATATGTTGCGCTTCTCATTGTGAGACACAAAATTCGAGAGTCTATAAGGGGTCTTCGAAAACCACATTTTAAGGCCCTTAAATTAACAATGTGTGTGATATTCCCAGAAAACTACCTTCGTTCTGATAAACTTATGAATGAATGACAAACCGCTAACCATAGCAACAGTACCTAAATTGATAATGTCTGGTGTTAATATGTAACACCGTTCGAAGAACGGGTACTTCTGCTAGTGGAATATAAAAATGCTTAAAAGTCTGACTCACTACAAAATTTAACTAAAATCAACGGCAAGTCCGAGTGTGGTTTTCCCCAGGATTTTCCACACTCCTCTCACTAAAATGCGCGAGTGAAGCTTATTTTAATTTCCCAATCCTAGACTCGAATAACTATAGTTTATGTTCGACGATGTCGAAATGTAAATGTTATATGTCAGAAAACTGCATCGTAATGAGGGTCATTATTGTACTATTCTTCATTATGAAACAGCTTCTCCAGCCAATCAGAACTCATTCATTGACCAATTAGGTAAGGATAGTTTCGCGCATGCGCTCAAAATCCAACATGTCAGACATGAATTACATGATTTCAAAGATCAAATTGGATATCGGATCAACCATTGTTGTTACAATCCCACACACAAAGACAAAATCAGCACGAACCTTTACGGTAACAAGAAAATACTATGACATATGCAAGAAATGTATGAATCTACGTCCAGAAGTCCTTCTACATAAATTACCGACATGGAAAGTGCACCGTCCATATGTTCGCGTAAATAAACTGGCGAATATGAGACAAGAAATAGCACTGTACATTAATATCCCCAACTACAAATTTCTACACAGCGCATTGCTTTCAAACGACTTTGCTGACAATATTAGTGAATGCTAGTTCTGATCGGAACTAGATAACATGCAGTCTATAAACAATAGCATTGCAAAGCAAAGTAAATGGTCTCTGCTTCCGAAATTCTTTGACCCACGCATGCGCTCTGTTCAGTCAGCAAACCACCCAGCGCTCTGTTCACTGACTGAAGTTAATAAATCCCACAGATATTTATGAATATTTATGTTAAAACATATAATAATGTTACAATTATCGTCGAACATAAACAGTCGTATGCATCTCGCCCATAATGGTAATTAAAACACTAGTATGGGAATTATAAACATACTCGTGCCTTCATTATTGCCATTATAGGCTCGTTGCATAATGTACACATTATTACAGGCCTCACAGAAACTCATGTTATAATACACAGGAATGATGACCATGATGTCCCAAGTTCCTAAATAAAACCAACAAGGCAACAAATAACCTAAGGAGGTAGGTCAAATAATTACCAAGTAAAGATTTAGGCTAATATTTCATTTTCAATCCATAAATTATGAAGTGACTTGCCGACAACAAAATCATATTTCATCGTATTGAAATTCGCTGTCAATATCTCCATCAACAACCTTTCACTTCCTAATCTTCATAAGAAGTCCTTAGAACAGAAAATATATTAAAACCACAAAATAAATTATAGTCTATTAGTGAAGATGTCTATCGACTTCAACAAGTAGTTTGAATGACCCAGGGTGACAATGTTACCACAAAAAATCCCAACTAGAAGACAGATTCATTAATAGCCCACAACTTATTATGTTTGGAAGGTCGGCGGTACTTTGAGCGTTGAAATAGATTTGTTCCGTGGCGTCGACAGACAACTCTGTTTACCAATCAGTCTTTATAAATTAAATAGTTAAGTTAATTTCTTTCATGGAGAGGTTGATTTTTTGTGGTAAATGTAATACTTCCTGGATGTCTACACATTCGCAGACTAATTATTCTAAGCCGTGGAAGTGGTGATCTGAAGGTTAATAGAAGTAATATGAACTGGTTACGGCCTCTTGACAGCTTAACTGTTCTTATTCGTGTTGCTTGTGCAGTGCATTATAAAACAGCGTGCAAAAAAATACTCTTGCTATTTTATCGACGCGGCAGTGAACAGGAAATTCAACATGGACATGGACATTCTGCCAGCTCTTAATTTGGCTGTTTTGTTATCAGATGTAGGCTTACAGTAACTAGCCAGATTATAATAATTCCTTTTAGTCCAGTCAAATTAGACATGAAAAAATGAAAAAAATATTCAACATTTGAAGAACCGTATCTCGGGATCTACTAAGCATACAGTATTCGCGTAGGTCTCAAATTGTAGTAAAGTTAATCTAGTTAACAAAAGATAAGTATGTTGGTTTTTGGCAGATGCATATTTTAAACGACATTGAGCAAAAACCGAAAAAAGTGTGGAACGTTTGCGTGTTTTGGGTATTATACGACTAGCACAGATCTTTCGAGTATCATTTTTAGCCTACTTTTCACATTTTGCAAAAATGAGGGAAAAGTAGACTTATGAGATCGGGCAAATGTGTGTCTGTCTGTCTGTCTGTCTGTCTGTCTGGCTGGCTGGCTGTGTGTGTGTGTGTGTCCCAACTATCAACTCCTAAACGGCTGCAGCAATCGAAACAAAATTTGGTAGGAGTAAAGATCTATACATGAATATCTCACGCCCATATTTGAAAATGATGTCAGTGCTACCAAATGCTGAAAAATCGCAATTGAAATTTGAGCTCCATGTTGGATATCTTTGAAGGTATGAACAGGAGCTATTTCAAAATTGGCACACGTATAGATAATAATATTGCAGTTTAATTTCCAGGAGGCCATACATTGCAGTGTTACCAAAATGAATATACGCTTGCTGATAAGTCCAAATTTTAAATGCATATAACTTCTACACTATCAATTCGATTTCAACCAAATTTCGTATGTGCTATGTGTACATAACCAGATATGACTGAGCGTATTCTTAAGAGCTTCCAGGGCTGTCAACTGTTAATAAAAGCTCTCTATTTATTTTATCCAAATACCAATATATCAGAAAGTATGCAAGCCGACAGCTTTAAACTATGCACTCGTATTGTACCTGACATTCTATATTAATTTGGAGTAACTTATATACGTCAGTGCTACCAACATGATTCTAAGCCTGCTGAGAAGTCCAAATTTAAATACATGTAACTTCTATACTATCATTTGGATTTCAACCAAATTTCGTGTGTGCTATGTGTACCATAACGGATATGTATATGCCGATTCTTAAGAGTAACCAGGGCTGCCAACTGTTAATAAATACTGTCTCTATTTTTGTTACCCTAATATCAATATATCAGAAAGTATGCAAGCCAATAGCTCTAAACTTTGCACATGTATAGTACCTGGCATTCTAGATTAATTTTGATTAACTAATATACGTCAGTGCTGCCAACATGATTCTAAGGCTGCTGATAGATCCAATTTTAAAATGCATGTAACTTCTATACTAACTAATGGATTTCATTCAAAATTGACACAACAATAGATCATATTATTTGAGATTATTTCTGACCAATACATGTATGTCATTGTTGCCAACATGATTTTACGCGCGCTGTTAGATCCAATGTTTAACTGCATCTAACGTCCATGCTATCCATTGGGCTTCAACCAAATTTTGTATTCTGTACCTTAAGAGATGGAACTAAGAATATATTCAGTCACCAGGGCTTCCAACTGTAGTTCTCTATTATGCTACATTATGCCAGGTATACAGTATTTCGAACTAATTAGAAATTTCGATATAACCAACTTAACTTCGGCATTATTCTAGATAGATCCATATAGATTAATCATTGGCATAGATCTTAAATTTTAAGAAAAGTAGGCTCTTTTTTTTACTATTGGCAGAGGTCCAAACAACATACAAAATAAATTAGAACTACATGATCTTTTGCAAGGTCGGATGTCTAATTTGACTGGACTATACGTGTGTGATGTCTTCCTACATGTGCCGTGTTTCTCTACCTTCTTATATCCTAAAACAGGGGTCTCCAATGAACGGTCCTCGTAACAACACCCGCCTCCGAGCAACATCAATCCGTCCTGCGGCATGCCCGGTATCCGGCCCACCATAATAATTTTGATAAAATTGTGAAATTTACAATATTACTTCTTTTTAGCCTACATTCGATTTTTGAAAAAAAAAAAAAAGTAGACATGAGATCAACACAGGGCCAAAAATTGTGTGTCTCTCTGTGTGAGTCTGAGTGTGAGTGGGTGTACTCAGAATGTCTGCCTCCACCCCTATCAATTCGAACACGGTGAAACCAAATTGAACGAAATTTGGTTCAGAAGTAGCACTAGCAAAGGGCACCTCAGTGTCATGTTTTATATCGCCACCATCTTGAAGAAAACGTAATGGTGGCCACCCAAATGTTAAAAGCTTAAATCAGAATACGACCAACTTAATTATCTGATCTCTTCCAATTTTTGCAACGGTATGCCTTTATGTACGTAAAATCTTTTGACGAAACTACAAGGTCATCAACCCAATAATTTGCGGATGGCGGCCATGTATGTATGCAAATCGAATCCCCCTATCTATTCAAACAAGGTGGAACCGAATTGAACGAAATTTGGTACAGAGATAGCACTAGCAAAGGGCACGTCAGTGTCATGTCTTATATTGCCGCCATCTTGACAGAAACGTCATGGCGGCCACCCAAATGTTAAAAGCTTAAATCAAAATACGACCAACCTAATCATCTAATCTCTACTAAATTTTGCAACAACATACCTTTATGTGGTAAGCATCGTTTGGCTAAACGACAAGGGCATCAGCCCAATAGTTTGCAGATAGTGGCCATGTATGTGTGCAAATCGATTCCCCCTATCAGTTCAAACATGGTGAAACCGAATTGAACGAAATTTGGCACAGAGGTGGCACTAGCAAAGGGTGCCTCAATCCATTGTTTTATATCGCCACCTTCTTGACTGAAATGGAATGGCGGCCACCCAAATGTCAAAAGCTTAAATCAAATTACAACCAACCTAATTATTTCATCTCTACCAAATTTTGCAACAATATACCATTTTGTGGGAAGCATCTTCTGACTGAACTACAAGGTTAACAGCCCAATAGTTTGTAGAAAGCGGCCATGTATGTGTGTAAATCGATTCACCATATCAATTCAAACACGGTGAAACCTAATTGAATGAAATTTTGTACAGAGGTAGCACTAGCAAAGGGCACCTCATTTTCATGTTTAATATCCGTATAACGATATATTTCAACAAGCTATTACAACCAACATTCCATTATACTCCTTGAAAAGGACAAACAGTTACAACAATACCCATGCATTTAGGAGAAAGTAGTCTATATGTTCTTTACTGAACATCATGCTTTTTTCCTCGAATGAACCAACTATGGACTACGTAGGTTAACCAAAATGGTTTTCAGCTTGATGAGTTGGGATTGGTTTCACGTTGTAAAGAGTCTTCTTCCTATCCCATATCTCCTTCATTTTCTGACTTTGTAGTTGTTTATCTGCTTCTGACCATTTTGGTCTCTGCCCTTCCTTAAGTTTAATCTGTGGGTCTTCTTTTAACATTTTCCGGAAAGCTTGTCTGTCTTGTATAACGGATTCAGAGATGTTAAAGGTTTGCAGATCTTGTTTAACTTGCCGGTACCACAGTGATGTTGTTTTCTTGCATGAGCTGGCTCTGTGGATTACACTGGTCAGTATTGACTCGTTCATTCTCTCAAGGTGTCCGTAGAATTGGAGGTGTCTCTTGATGATTGTGTCGATTAGATGATGATGATGATAATTGTTGTTTAAAGGGGCCTAACATCTAGGTTATCAGCCCCTAATGGTTTGGGTGATAGTGAAAGGTGAGATGAGAATGAAAACTATAAGTAATAGTAACTAAAAACTTACATACTAGAAGAAGAAATGGTAAACAAACGAAGGATAAGGCAAATAAAGGACAGGAAGAAAAGAAATGCCCGCAACCCTCGAAGAATGAGGATTGAGGGACTTGGAAGGAAAGAGAGCCATGAAAGGCAGATAGGAATGGGGAAAGAGAAGAGGGCCCGCCCCAAGGTCAGAGGAAGAAGGGGAAAAAAACTGACCCAGCTCAGGAATCCCTCGGGATCGCCAACTCCCGAACTCACCAGCCGTGAGCCCCTGAGGGTGTATCAATATCCAGGGTGCACCAGAAGTGGAGGGGCTACATACACCCTGCCTCCTTGAGAGCCTTGAGCAGAAGGCAGGAGATAATATGAAAAGAAAAAGAAGGCTGAGCCCTAGAAAGAGGAGGGAATCAGGAAAGATGAGAGAAGGGCCAATTAAGGCGGACAAGTGAAAGACTCACTGGGCCTCGGATACCCTAATACCGTCGGTGTCCGAAGAGAACAAGAGTTTACCAAGAGAGGACGACAGGGAAGAAGACGGAGAGGAACCCGGCACAAGTAAGTGGAAACAAAGCCGGTGTCTCAGTTGGGGTCCCGCGGTCGCCAACCAACGTCCCACTAGATGTAAGCCCCTGGGAGGGAGGTGGGGGGGGGGGGAGGGGTGTGCATTAGAGGTTCTTGCTTTAGGTATTTATTATTTATTCTTCTTTTTTTACGAGGGAATTGGAAAATCTTGCATTAGACACTTCAGAAGAGACCGCACTCCTCAATCGTGACGGATTCTTACCCACTAAAAACCACACCCTATCCTTATGACAAATCCATCCCAGGACCACTTACGTATTACTTCAGGGTGGGTTTGTTTTCTATGCTTCTCAAACACCTTCTTACTTCTCTTACTTACTTACTGGTCGGCGCTACAGTCCCTGAATAACCTTGGCCTCCTTTATCACCTGCCTCCATTCATCTCTATCTTCTGCCATCCTTCTCCAGTTCCTGATTCCCAGACTCCTAAGGTCGTCTTCCACGCCATCTATCCACCGTCTCCTGGGTCTTCCGCTTCTCCTTCTTCCATCCGGTCTTTGTGTAAACACCTTTTTGACACTACGTGATTCTGGCATTCCCTGTACGTGTCCTGCCCATCTTATCCTCCCCTGCTTCATTTTCATCACAATATCTGCCTGTCTGAAGAGTTCCTGTAGTTCCACATTTGTCTTTATTCTCCAATCTTCCTCCCCCCTCACTGGCCCGTATATTTTCCTCAAGATCTTCCTTTCCCATCTTCACAACCAGTCTTCTTCTCTTCTATTCAGAACCCAAACTTCCGATCCATACAAATGTAAATGTAAATGTAATGTAAATGTTGACTCAAGTATTCCTACTAACATTTCTGGATTCAAACAGGGCGCTTACTTCTCTATCCATGGGTAATCCGTAGATCGAAGCCTTTCTCTCTTAAGTCGCCCTCTTTCTTCTTATACCGGAGAACCGTTTCGACAAAGAAAGCTACAAATTAAGTTTCGTTCGCTAAATCACGATATTCTGAACGAAAGTCAATTTGTCGTGATAGATCGATTTGAATGGCAACCTTAGATTGGCCAGTTAAATTGAGGGTCCCGTGGTCGCCAACCCTCGTTTCACTGGCAGTGAGGTCCAGGAGGGAGGGGAGGAGAAAGTGAAATTCAATTCACAGCATGTCTATACGAGCAGTAAATTTGAATGTGTTAATAGCGCTTCTAATCATTAATTTCATGCAGGTGCGTACAGAGGATCTTCTGGTGTGGCCAAACCCCTCCAGATACGAAATGAATGAAATGTACAGTAGGTACGTAATTAGAAGATACACATTACGGTATAACATGGTTTCACTCATAAATAAAAACACTTGAGAACCAACTACAATCCGTGCTAAATGGTGCACTTTTCACCTGTATCTTGAAGAATGTACGGCACATTCGGTAAGGTTCTACCCTCCCATGTCTTAGTTTTCGGATCAAATTCCGGCTTAGTCTCGTGTCTTTTGAAGGTGAAGGTGATGGACGATGTTGATGATGATGATATTTCCTGTTTTAAGGGGCATAACATCTAGGTTATCGGCGCTAATTAAATAAAATGTTATGATAAAACAGCCCACTGCCAGGGATGAAAAAAATGTATGTATTTGTTTATTTTTATCGTATGGCAAAACAAGGATACATTATAATAGTACATTATGCAACGAGCCTATAATGACAATAATTAAGACACAATTATGTTTATGTTCGACCCTGACTATTATGTGTCTGTAAACTGTATCATAATGATGGTCATTATAACACTATTATTCATTATGAAACAGTTTCTCCCACCAATCACAGCTCAAGAAACAAATTTTTTGACCAATTAGATAAGGATACCTTCGCGCATGCTCTCAAAATCCAACATGTCTATATAAATTACCGAAAGTGCACCGTCCAAATGTTCGCGTAAATAAACTGGTGAATATGAGACAAGAAATAGCACTGTACCTTAATATACCTAAATCCAATTTCTACTCGGCGCGTTGATTTCAAACGACTACGGTGACAGTTTTGCTGAATACTGGTTCACGATCTGCACATCTGGCATTGAATCACACAGAGCGCATGCGTCGGCCGGCCAGAGAGCTTGGAACAGGGAGATGTGCTACCTAGCGCACCACCCGATCACAAAATTCTAGTTACTGAACAGATATTTATGAATATTTATGTTAAAACATGTAATAAAGTTATAATTATCGTCGAACATAAACAGTCGTATGCAACTCACCTATAATGGTAATTAAGACACTCGTATGGAAATTATAAAACTCGCTAAAGCTCGTTTTATAAAGACACTCGTGTCTTAATTATAGCCATTATAGGCTCATTGCATAATGTACTATTATAAAACGAGCGTAGCGAGTTTTATAATTTCCATACGAGTGTCTTAATTACCATTATAGGTGAGTTGCATACGACTGTTTATGTTCGACGATAATTATAACTATTTTATATTGGAATATAAACATTCATAAATATCTGTCGAGATTTCCCAGTTTTGTGTACTGAACAGAGCGCATGGGACGCAGAGAATACCATGGTCTCCTCGAATACCCCACTATGACACGAGCCACAGGAGGCCGTGGAAGTCAGTGCAGGTGCGATACTATCCTCAACTAATTGGTCACACAACTGTTCCTTGAGCTCTGATTGGTGGGAGAAACTGTATCATAATGAAAACTTGTACTATAATGAGCCTCATTATAGTAGAGTTTTCTGACATATAATATTTACATTTCGCCATGGTCGAACATAAATACATATATCTTACAATCATATACAGGGTGTATCTTAATTATACCGACAAAAATATCAGGGACGCTCTGCGTGTTATGTAAAAGACGATGCCGCAATCGGATTGGCGGAGAAAATTTTTCCCTCCGAGAAAATGAGGTTACTTTGTTACTTCCGGGCGCGCGATTCAAATCTACGAAGTCGCCGTATTTGCTGAAGTAGAGAGCAAGCCGCTGGCCACCGCTGTGCTTCAAGCAAGGGAAGGGAGTGTGATCGAGGCTGACAGAGATATGCTGGCGGGCATGCGCAAGTTTCCTCGATCGCCTCGGCTTGCCGCATGCCCACCAGCATATCTCTGTCTCCTATCACACTCCCTTCCCTTGCCTGAAGCACAGCAGTGGCCAGCGGCTTGCTGCCTGGCTCAGCAAATACGGCAAGTTCGTAGATTTGAATCGCGTGCCCGGAAGTAACAAAGTAACCTCATTTTCTCGGAGCGAAAAATTTTCTCCGCCAATCCGATTGCGGTATCGTCTTTTACATAACACGCAGAGAGTCCCTGAATTTTTTGTCGGTATAATTAAGATACAGCCTGTATACAATTATTAACAGGTCAACATTCAAAACTTAATGTCCAGACTTTTCAGCCAGTCCACTGTCTCTGTAGAGGCACTATGTAGTTCTTGAACATATCCATTGAATCTTCTTTTTGGGCAGTCAATAACAAGCTGGATGGTCTGAGGCACATTGTCACAGTCGCAGAATAGGTCTTCAGATCTTCCCCACTTGTGAGGCCAGAATTTCCACCTGCCATGATTTGTCCTGATTCTGTTCAGAGATGTCCATTCCCTTCTCGGTAATTTGAAACCAGATGGAGCTCTACAAGGATAATGGATTAAACGCAGGCGGTCAGGGTTTGAAGAGGTCCAATGTTCATGCCAGATCTCAGCAGCATCAAAGTGTGTTTCCAGGAGCTTCTCACCTAGCTTCCATGATGGTTTTCTGGACTTTAATCTCTTCGGTTTCTGAGGGTTGCAGTCTTGATGTATGGGCAGCTGAGGGTTGCTACGACACTTCTGCCATTCTCTTACAAGAGCCAGTTTTCTTCGTATGTGAGGGGGGTGCATGTTGGATAAAACGGATAGCCATTTTAGAGGTGTCGATTTAATGGTGCCGGATATTGTCCTCATGATTTCTATAAAACAGACAGTGAACCCCAACAATTATGCCTTATTTGATTTAAAGGAGTAAAAACTGGAATGATAAAAACAATCAAACAAACAAGGTATATTGAAAAATAAAATAGATATGAACACAATAAAAATATAAAACAGACTAAAACTAAACTAAAAGCTTCAAACTACATTAAAACTTTGAAAAGTTGCCACTCTCCTTCCTGATCCAGATGACGAGGTCTGCTGACGGTCCATCACATAGAAGAAGGGAGAGGGTGTTAGGTAGTTTGAGTGTTTTTAGCAGATCGGCCAGGTCCACACACTCCAAGAGAATGTGTGCCACGGTAAGGTGGGCGCCGCAAGTACACACAGGGGGGGTCTTCTATCTTTAGCAAGTGGGAGTGCGTAGCAATCCCATGGCCGATCCGGAGTTGACAGAGTACCACACCCCCCTTCTGACTAGGTTGGAAGGAAGATTTCCACACCTTCGTTGTCTCCTTGGTGACTCCCAGTTTGTTGGGCAGAGGCATGGCGCCCACGCTTACTCCCAATGCGTCAGTCTTTTGAAGGCACAGAGGGGTATCTGCCTGTGATGATACGAATGATAAGGAAAATGAACGCTACTGATTTTTTTTTTGTCGTGTGCCCTTTGAGAGGTCGAGTGCAGATCTTTCTATTCGACACCCGTGGGTGACCTGCGTGCCATGATAAGAGATGAATGAAACTGGGAAAGGAAGTGAAAGAAAGCGGCCGTTGCCTGTCAGAAAATACCGTCTCAGCATTTGCCTGGTGTTCAAAATGGGAAACCACGAAAAATGATTTCAATGACGGCCGACCGTTGGTCTCGAACCCACGCGTCTACCGAGTCAGCAGAGAGCTTGGCCCCATGACCTAACGCTGCGCTTTAGCGAGCGTAGCCACTGTTGTCGGTAACGCTACTGATGGAGATAAATCAGTAGTTAATCCTAGTAGCCTAATTTACATACTAGAGGAGAAAAGGTCGTCAGAGAAAGACACACTCAGAATGGCCACCACGGTCATAGTCACTTCAAACTACGGACCTCCAGCTTACCGGTGTAGACGTGGGTACAATGCAGAGTAGTTGCTTAAATTACCACTTCCTGGTGTAGTGGCTAGCGTTCTTACCTGCCACCCCAGAGGTCCGGGTTCGATTCCCGGCTCAGCTAAATTTCATTGTGGTTTGAAGGCAGCAAAAGGCTACACTGAGAAGAGATGAGTTCGACTCCTACTTCAGCTTTCTTGGAAGTGACTCTCCATGGTTTCCCACTTCTACTCCAGCAAATGTCTGGATGGTTCCTATCATAAGGCCACGGCCGACTCCTTCCCAATACTCTCCTAAATTACAAATACACAGAGAAATACAGCCATCACAGTAACACAGGGTAACAGACATAATTCCACACGCACTCAAGAACATGGAGCTGAATGAGCATGATGTCCAAGCCCCTCAAATAAAACAAACATCAACAAAAACAATAACAAGTGACAGTCAGTCTGAAAGACTAGACTTTGTATCATTTTAAATGCTACAAATGCTGAGAAATGCTAGAAAGGATGGAGGCTTCTCGCTTCGCTCGAAGCCATAGACTCTTGACATGTTAGAAAATTATCTGCATAATACTTATCTTGCTTTATAATACTTAACCTTGTTTCAAATTACTCGTGAACGGCAAGTACAAACCAAGGGCAAAGCACGGTCAAGCGCGCGGAGGGAGATGGCTGGATGACGTGCCCCTTCCATCCAGTCTAAAAACACTTATAGTGGACGATGTATTGAAGATAGAGATATGCTCTCACGGACTTTTTTGTAGAACTTTTCATGCTGACCAATTCTTACGCTCATAGTATACATATTTTTAACGGTTTGCCCAGCGTAAGCTTAAGAAGCGCACGGACGCCAAGTTTGTTTTCGACTTTTTCACTGAAATCGTTACTGCTTGGCTTCCTTTGATCATACATAAATTATTTTCTACAGAATCTTTCCTCGAGATATCCTTTACAGAATGGTGAAAACCGCATCAAAATCCATCCAGTGGTTCTCGAGATTACCCGTGACATCCAAGAATCGGGGATTTTGTCTTACTGTATACTAATGAAGTAGAGATTGTCGGGGAACATATGCACCAAGCGGTACTACGACGTCAGTCACCTCAGTGAATCTGGGTTCATTTCGTCCCGTCACCCTAACGTAACGCCAGACCCCAGCGTAACGACGAAGTCGACAAGATCATTTAAAAATGATAGTACACACAGTAATACAGCCATCACAGTAACACAGGGTATCAGACATAATTCCACTCGCACCCAAGTACACGGGACTGAATGACCACGATGTCCAAGCCCTTCAAATAAAACAAGCAGCAACAAAAACAATAAAACGCTTAAGCGCCGACCTACACGGAAGTATTGAAGAACACTACCCTCTTACTGGACCGTATTATTTATTAGAGTGGTATTTTGTCTGGTTGTAGGTAGCACACGATCACTGACCGGAAGCAACGGTTGAATGCATTCCATTAGCTCCGATAGATGCACGAATTACTATTGAAGTAAGGGGTGACGGAAAAGAAAAATAAGACTTAAAAGAGCTCATAATAACATTAAATGAACGATTCAAATTCCCCTTCCATAATTCATTAGTGGGGTTTCATGTTGGAAAGGTATTATTTACTTAATCTTAACGGGACACCACTTTTTTGAGCGTCTGACCTACTTAGTAAAGACTTATATCATAATTCATGCGTTTTTAATGGTTGGAGAGAAATCATCTTTCTACTTTATGGACTAAGATTTGATGTAATTAACATAGTTTGAAGTGTTAAGTATAGGATACAGAGACCTGCTGTAAGTCATTCAGATGGTGTTCTACATTAAAAGGCATGTTAGTGGTACGGAGAACAGGTAGCGGAAAGGAGGAGAGGGGAGATGCACAATTCACTTAACCCTTTATGTATGGTCTCTATATTAACCACCTGTCATAAGGACAGTTTATGCTTTCAAAGATGCTGATAGTGGAATCATTAAGCCAAATGTTGGTTAAATTTCATGCCGAAATGCTAGTATTTTAAAAAATCAAATATTATATAGGTATCTGCTTGACGCAATATGTTGGAAAAACTTCAAAAAAATAAACTAAAAACATTAACAATTTAAGTGTGAAAATAAAATTAAAAAAAAATCATAAAAATAAAATTACAATAATTTCAAAGGAAATATAAAAATTAAAATAATAAACATAGCAATAAAATAATTGTGATAATCAATTCGAAATTAGTTAATTAATTCAATAAAAAAATCAAAATTAAACCTATAAAAACATCAATTGATAATCTATATATATATAACAAGAAGTTCCGTGAAGAACTATACAGCCTACTTTTCATGCCAATGATTATTCTACAGTATATGAACCTATCTAGAATGACGAAATTAAGTTGCTAATATCGAAATTTCTAATTAGTTCGAAATACTGTATACCTGGCATAATGTAGCCTAATAGGCCACCACAGTTGGCAGCCCTGATGACTGAATATATATTCTTAGTTCCATCTCTTAAGGTACAGAATACAAAATTTGGTTGAAGTCCAATGAATAGCATGGACGTTACATGCAGTTAAACATTGGATCTAACAGCGTGCGTAAAATCATGTTGGCAACAATGTCATGCATGTATTGGTCAGAAATAATCTGAAATAATATGATCTATTGTTGTGCCAATTTTGAATGAAATCCATTAGTTAGTATAGAAGTTACATGCATTTTAAAATTGGACCTATCAGCAGGCTTAGAATCATGTTGGCAGCACTGACGTATATAAGTTACTCCAAAATAATATAGAATGTCAGGTACTATACCTGTGCATAGTTTAAAGCTGTCGGCTTGCATACTTTCTGATATATTGGTATTTGGATAAAATAAATTAGGAGCATTTATTAACAGTTGGCAGCCCTGGTGGGTCGTAAGAATACGCTCAGTCATATCTGGTTATGTACACATACACCATACGAAATTTGGTTGAATTCCAATTGATAGTGTAGAAATTATATGCATTTAAAAATTGGACATATCAGCAGGCTTATAATCATTTTGGCAACACTGCCATGTATGGACTCCAGGAAATTAAACTGCAATATTATTATCTATACGTGTGCCAATTTTGAAATAGCTCCCATTCATACCTTCCAAGTTATACATCATGGAGCTCAAATTTCAATTGCGATTTTTTAGCAGTTGGTAGCACTGACATCATTTTCAAATATGGCCGTGAGATATTCAGGTATAGATCTTTAATCCTACCAAATTTTGTTTCGATTGCTCCAGCCGTTTAGGAGTTGATAGGGGGGAACACACACACAGCCAGACAGACAGAAGGACAGACAGACAGACAGACAGACAGACAGACAGACAGACAGACATTTGCCCGATCTCATAAGTCTACTTTTTCCTCATTTTGGCAAAATGTGAAAAGTAGGCTAAAAATCAATGTAACGTGATAGTTTGTCTGTGGGTGTGTATGTCTCCTATGCGTTCATATACCATTCGTCCGATTGCGATGAAACTTGGGTGAGATGTTGAGTACACTCCAAGGAAGGTTTCTGACTTAGTAAATCCATTTTACAATAGGTAGCGCACGCGTAGATTCAACAAATGAGCGACGATGCGCGAAGCATTTCAACAAAGTCCCGTATGTGTTCATATACCATTCGTCCGATTGCGATGAAACTTGGGTGAAATATTGAGTACACTCCAAGGATGGTTTCTGACTTAGTAAATCCATTTTACAATAGGTAGCGCACGCGTAGATTCAACAAATGAGCGACGATGATCGAAGCATTTCAACAAAGTCCCGTATGTGATCATATACCATTCGTCCGATAGCGATGAAACTTGGGTGAGATGTTGAGTACACTCCAAGGAAGGTTTCTGACTTAGTAAATCCATTTTACAATAGGTAGCGCACGCGTAGATTCAAGAAATGAGCGACGATGCGCGAAGCATTTCAACAAAGTCCCGTATGTGTTCATATACCATTCGTCCGATTGCGATGAAACTTGGGTGAGATGTTGAGTACACTCCAAGGATGGTTTCTGACTTAGTAAATCCATTTTACAATAGGTAGCGCACGCGTAGATTCAACAAAAGAGCGACGATGCGCGAAGCATTTCAACAAAGTCCCGTATGTGTTCATATACCATTCGTCCGATAGCGATGTAACTTGGGTGAGATGTTGAGTACACTCCAAGGAAGGTTTCTGACTTAGTAAATCCATTTTACAATAGGTAGCGCACGCGTAGATTCAACAAATGAGCGACGATGCGCGAAGCATTTCAACAAAGTCCCGTATGTGTTCATATACCATTCGACCGATTGCGATGAAACTTGGGTGAGATGTTGAGTACACTCCAAGGAAGGTTTCTGACTTAGTAAATCCATTTTACAATAGGTAGCGCACGCGTAGATTCAACAAAAGAGCGACGATGCGCGAAGCATTTCAACAAACTCCCGTATGTGTTCATATACCATTCGTCCGATAGCGATGAAACTTGGGTGAGATGTTGAGTACACTCCAAGGAAGGTTTCTGACTTAGTAAATCCATTTTACAATAGGTAGCGCACGCGTAGATTCAACAAATGAGCGACGATGCGCGAAGCATTTCAACAAAGTCACGTTTGCGTTCATATACCATTCGTCCGATAGCGATGAAACTAGGCTGAGATTTTGTGTGCACTCCAGGGAACGTTTCTAGCTTAGTAAATCCCTTTAAAAATAGGTAGAGCACGAGTAGAATCAACAAATGAGCAACGGCGCGCGAAGCGTTTCAACAAAGTCCCATTTAATTTCATATACCATTCATCCGATAGCGATGAAACTTGGGTGAGATGCTGTGTACACTCCAGGGAAGGTTTCTGGCTTAGTACATACATTTTACAATAGGTAGCGCACCAGTAGATTCAACAAATGAGCGATGACACGCGAAGCGTTTCAACAAAGTCCCGTATAAAGTCATATACCATTCGTCTGATAGTGATAAATGTTTGGTGAATTGTTGTGTACACTCCAGGAAAGGTTTCTGGCTAAGTAAATCCATTTTACAATACGAAGCGCACGTTTATGTTCAACAAATGAGTGACTACGCGCGAAGCGTTTCGACAACGTCCCGTATACGTTCACATACCATTCATCCGATTGCGATGAAACTTGTGTGAGATGTTGTGTACACTCCAGGGAAGGTTTCTGGCTGAGTACATCCATATTACAATATGTAGCGCAAGAGTAGAATCAACAAATGAGCGACGACACGCGAAGCGTTTCAACCAAGTCCCGTATGCATTCATGTACCATTCGTCCGTACCTATGAACCTTGGGTGAGATATTGTGTACACATCATGGAAGGTTTCTGGCTTAGTAAATCCACTATACAATAGGCAGCGCACAAGTAGATTCAACAAATGAGCGATGACACGCGAAGCGTTTCAACCAAGTCCCGTATGCATACATGTACCATTCGTCCGTACCTATGAAACTTGGGTGAGATGTTGTGTACACGTCATGGAAAATTTCTGGCTTAGTAAATCCCCTATACAATATGCAGCGCACAAGTTGATTCAACAAATGAGGGACGACGCGCGAAGCGTTTCTACAAAGTCCCGTATAAGGTCATATACCATTCTGCCGTTAGCGGTGAAACTTGGGTGAAATATGGTTGACACTCCAAGGAAGGTTTCTGGCTTAGTAAATACATTTCACAGTAGGTAGCACACGAGTAGATTCGACAAATGAACGACGATAGCGATGAAACTTGGGTGAGATGTTGTGGACACTTACGTGACGGTTTCTAACTTAGTAAATACATTTTACAGTAGGTAGCGCACGAGTAGATTCAACAAATGAGTGACGAAGTGCGAATCGTTTAAACAAAATCAGGTATGCGTTCATATACTATTCATCCGATTGCGATGAAACATTGATCAGTTATTTTGTACCCGCCAGGGAAGGGGACTTAGTAAATCCATTTCACAATAAGTAGCGCAAGAGTATATGCAACAAATGGGTGACGACGCGCGAAGCGTTTCAACAAAATTCCCTATTGCGTTCATATAACATTCTTCGATTGCGATGAAACCTTGATGAGTTATTGTGTACACGCCAGGGAAGGGCTTCGACTTAGTAACATTTCTCAATAGGTAGCGCACGAGTAGATTCAACAAATGAGTGACAGCGCACGAATCGTTTAAACAAAAAACCCTATAAGTGCATATACCATTCATCCGATTGCGATGAATCATTGATGAGTCATTGTGTACACGCCAGGGAAGGGTTTCGACTTAGTAAATCCATTTCACAATAGGTAGCGTACGATTAGATTCAACAAATGAGTGACAGCGATGAAACTTTTTGAAAGTTGTTGTGCACGCTCCCTCGAATGGTTCTAAATTAGAAAATCCATTTTATGATAGCTTAGAGGCAGTTAACATGTTGTGAATCCAAAAGCACTTCAAGAAACAGAATTTCAACGCCAACACTTTCTTTGATTGGCATTGCAACGCATGCCGGGTACAGCTTGTCTATATATATAAAAATCAATCTTACGTGATAGTTTGTCTGTGGGTGTGTATGTCTCCTATGCATTCATATACCACTCAACCGATTGCGATGAAACATGGGTGAGATATTGAGTACACTCTAAGGAAGGTTTCTGACTTAGTAAATCCATTTTACAATAGGTAGCGCACGCGTAGATTCAACAAATGAGTGACGATGCGCGAAGCGTTTCAAACAAGTCCCGTATGTGTTCATATACCATTCGTCCGATTGCAATGAAACTTGGGTGAGATGTTGAGTACACTCCAAGGAAGGTTTCTGACTTAGTAAATCCATTTTACAATAGGTAGCGCACGCGTAGATTTAACAAATGAGCGACGATGCGCGAAGCATTTCAACAAAGTCCCGTATGTGTTCATATACCATTCGTCCGATAGCGATGAAACTTGGGTGAGATGTTGAGTACTCTCCAAGAAAGGTTTCTGACTTATTAAATCCATTTTACAATAGGTAGCGCACGCGTAGATTCAACAAATGAGCGACGATGCGCGAAGCATTTCAAAAAAGTCCCGTATGTGTTCATATACCATTCGTCCGATTGCGATGAAACTTGGGTGAGATGTTGAGTACACTCCAACGAAGGTTTCTGACTTTGTAAATCCATTTTACAATAGGTAGCGCACGCGTAGATTCAACAAATGAGCGACGATGCGCGAAGCATTTCAACAAAGTCCCGTATGCATTCATATACCATTCGTCCGATAGCGATGAAACTTGGGTGAGATGTTGAGTACACTCCAAGGAAGGTTTCTGACTTTGTAAATCCACTTTACAATAGGTAGCGCACGCGTAGATTCAACAAATGAGCGACGATGCGCGAAGCATTTCAACAAAGTCCCGTATGCATTCATATACCATTCGTCCGATAGCGATGAAACTTGGGTGAGATGTTGAGTACACTCCAAGGAAGGTTTCTGACTTAGTAAATCCATTTTACAATAGGTAGCGCACGCGTAGATTCAACAAATGAGCGACGATGCGCGAAGCATTTCAACAAAGTCCCGAATGCATTCATATACCATTCGTCCGATAGCTATGAAACTTGCGTAAAATGGTGTGTACACTGCAGGGAAATTTTCTGGCTTAGTACATCCACTTTACAATAGGCAGCGCACGATTAGATTCAACAAATGAGCTACGACGCGCGAAGCATTTCAACAAAGTCACGTTTGCGTTCATATACCATTCGTCCGATAGCGATGAAACTAGGCTGAGATTTTGTGTGCACTCCAGGGAAGGTTTCTAGCTTAGTAAATCCCTTTAAAAATAGGTAGAGCACGAGTAGAATCAACAAATTAGCAACGGCGCGCGAAGCGTTTCAACAAAGTCCCATTTAATTTCATATACCATTCATCCGATAGCGATGAAACTTGGGTGAGATGCTGTGTACACTCCAGGGAAGGTTTCTGGCTTAGTACATACATTTTACAATAGGTAGCGCACCAGTAGATTCAACAAATGAGCGATGACACGCGAAGCGTTTCAAAAAAGTCCCGTATAAAGTCATATACCATTCGTCTGTTAGTGATAAATGTTTGGTGAATTGTTGTGTACACTCCAGGAAAGGTTTCGGGCTAAGTAAATCCATTTTACAATACGAAGCGCACGTTTATGTTCAACAAATGAGTGACTACGCGCGAAGCGTTTCGACAACGCCCCGTATACGTTCACATACCATTCATCCGATTGCGATGAAACTTGGGTGAGATGTTGTGTACACTCCAGGGAAGGTTTCTGGCTGAGTACATCCATATTACAATATGAAGCGCAAGAGTAGAATCAACAAATGAGCGACGACACGCGAAGCGTTTCAACCAAGTCCCGTATGCATACATGTACCATTCGTCCGTACCTATGAAACTTGGGTGAAATATGGTTGACACTCCAAGGAAGGTTTCTGGCTTAGTAAATACATTTCACAGTAGGTAGCACACGAGTAGATTCGACAAATGAACGACGATAGCGATGAAACTTGGGTGAGATGTTGTGGACACTTACGTGACGGTTTCTAACTTAGTAAATACATTTTACAGTAGGTAGCGCACGAGTAGATTCAACAAATGAGTGACGGAGTGCGAATCGTTTAAACAAAATCAGGTATGCGTTCATATACTATTCAACCGATTGCGATAAAACATTGATCAGTTATTTTGTACCCGCCAGGGAAGGGGACTTAGTAAATCCATTTCACAATAAGTAGCGCAAGAGTAGATGCAACAAATGGGTGACGACGCGCGAAGCGTTTCAACAAAATTTCCTACCGTATTGCGTTCATATAACATTCTTCGATTGCGATGAAACCTTGATGAGTTATTGTGTACACGCCAGGGAAGGGCTTCGACTTAGTAATACATTTCTCAATAGGTAGCGCACGAGTAGATACAACAAATGAGTGACAGCGCACGAATCGTTTAAACAAAAACCCCTATACGTGCATATACCATTCATCCGATTGCGATGAATCATTGATGAGTCATTGTGTACACGCCAGGGAAGGGTTTCGACTTAGTAAATCCATTTCACAATAGGTAGCGTACGATTAGATTCAACAAATGAGTGACAGCGATGAAATATTTTGAAAGTTGTTGTGCACGCTCCCTCGAATGGTTCTAAATTAGAAAATCCATTTTATGATAGCTTAGAGGCAGTTAACATGTTGTGTATCCAAAAGCACTTCAAGAAACAGAATTTCAACGCCAACACTTTCTTTGATTGGCATTGCAACGCATGCCGGGTACAGCTTGTCTTTATATATAAAAATCAATGTAACGTGATAGTTTGTCTGTGGGTGTGTATGTCTCCTATGCGTTCATATACCATTCGTCCGATTGCGATGAAACTTGGATGAGATGTTGAGTACACTCCAAGGAAGGTTTCTGACTTAGTAAATCCATTTTACAATAGGTAGCGCACGCGTAGATTCAACAAATGAGCGACGATGCGCGAAGCATTTCAACAAAGTCCCGTATGTGTTCATATACCATTCGTGCGATTGCGATGAAACTTGGGTGAGATATTGAGTACACTCCAAGGATGGTTTCTGACTTAGTAAATCCATTTTACAATAGGTAGCGCACGCGTAGATTCAACAAATGAGCGACGATGCGCGAAGCATTTCAACAAAGTCCCGTATGTGTTCATATACCATTCGTCCGATAGCGATGAAACTTGGGTGAGATGTTGAGTACACTCCAGGGAAGGTTTCTGACTTAGTAAATCCATTTTACAATAGGTAGCGCACGCGTAGATTCAAGAAATGAGCGACGATGCGCGAAGCATTTCAACAAAGTCCCGTATGTGTTCATATACCATTCGTCCGATTGCGATGAAACTTGGGTGAGATATTGAGTACACTCCAAGGATGGTCTCTGACTTAGTAAATCCATTTTACAATAGGTAGCGCACGCGTAGATTCAACAAAAGAGCGACGATGCGAGAAGCATTTCAACAAACTCCCGTATGTGTTCATATACCATTCGTCCGATAGCGATGAAACTTGGGTGAGATGTTGAGTACACTCCAAGGAAGGTTTCTGATTTAGTAAATCCATTTTACAGTAGGTAGCGCACGCGTAGATTCAAGAAATGAGCGACGATGCGCGAAGCATTTCAACAAAGTCCCGTATGTGTTCATATACCATTCGTCCGATTGCGATGAAACTTGGGTGAGATGTTGAGTACACTCCAAGGAAGGTTTCTGACTTAGTAAATCCATTTTACAATAGGTAGCGCACGCGTAGATTCATCAAATGGGCGACGATGCGCGAAGCATTTCAACAAAGTCCCGAATGTGTTCATATACCATTCGTCCGATAGCGATGAAACTTGGGTGAGATGTTGTGTACACTTACGTGAAGGTTTCAAAATTAGTGAATACATTTCACAGTAGATAGCGCACAAGTAGATTCAACAAATGAGCGACGACACGCAATGCGTTTCAACAAAGTCCCGTATGCATTCATATACCATTCGTCCGATAGCTATGAAACTAGGCTGAGATTTTGTGTGCACTCCAGGGAAGGTTTCTAGCTTAGTAAATCCCTTTAAAAATAGGTAGAGCACGAGTAGAATCAACAAATGAGCAACGGCGCGCGAAGCGTTTCAACAAAGTCCCATATAATTTCATATACCATTCATCTGATAGCGATGAAACTTTGGTGAGATGTTGTGTACACTCCAGGGAAGGTTTCTGGCTTAGTACATACATTTTACAATAGGTATCACACCAGTAGATTCAACAAATGAGCGATGACACGCGAAGCGTTTCAACAAAGTCCCGTATAAAGTCGTATACCAGTCGTCTGATAGTGATAAATGTTTGGTGAATTGTTGTGTACACTCCAGGAAAGGTTTCTGGCTAAGTAAATCCATTTTTCAATATAAAGCGCACGTTTATATTCAACAAATGAGTGACTACGCGCGAAACGTTTCGACAACGTCCCGTATACGTTCACATACCATTCATCCGATTGCGATGAAACTTGGGTGAGATGTTGTGTACACTCCAGGGAAGGTTTCTGGCTGAGTACATCCATATTACAATATGTAGCGCAAGAGTAGAATCAACAAATGAGCGACGACACGCGAAGCGTTTCAACCAAGTCCCGTATGCATTCATGTACCATTCGTCCGTAGCTATGAAACTTGGGTGAGATGTTGTGTACACTCCAGGGAAGGTTTCTGGCTGAGTACATCCATATTACAATATGAAGCGCAAGAGTAGAATCAACAAATGAGCGACGACACGCGAAGCGTTTCAACCAAGTCCCGTATGCATACATGTACCATTCGTCCGTACCTATGAAACTTGGGTGAAATATGGTTGACACTCCAAGGAAGGTTTCTGGCTTAGTAAATACATTTCACAGTAGGTAGCACACGAGTAGATTCGACAAATGAACGACGATAGCGATGAAACTTGGGTGAGATGTTGTGGACACTTACGTGACGGTTTCTAACTTAGTAAATACATTTTACAGTAGGTAGCGCACGAGTAGATTCAACAAATGAGTGACGGAGTGCGAATCGTTTAAACAAAATCAGGTATGCGTTCATATACTATTCATCCGATTGCGATAAAACATTGACCAGTTATTTTGTACCCGCCAGGGAAGGGGACTTAGTAAATCCATTTCACAATAAGTAGCGCAAGAGTAGATGCAACAAATGGGTGACGACGCGCGAAGCGTTTCAACAAAATTCCCTACCGTATTGCGTTCATATAACATTCTTCGATTGCGATGAAACCTTGATGAGTTATTGTGTACACGCCAGGGAAGGGCTTCGACTTAGTAATACATTTCTCAATAGGTAGCGCACGAGTAGATACAACAAATGAGTGACAGCGCACGAATCGTTTAAACAAAAACCCCTATACGTGCATATACCATTCATCCGATTGCGATGAATCATTGATGATTCATTGTGTACACGCCAGGGAAGGGTTTCGACTTAGTAAATCCATTTCACAATAGGTAGCGTACGATTAGATTCAACAAATGAGTGACAGCGATGAAATATTTTGAAAGTTGTTGTGCACGCTCCCTCGAATGGTTCTAAATTAGAAAATCCACTTTATGATAGCTTAGAGGCAGTTAACATGTTGTGTATCCAAAAGCACTTCAAGAAACAGAATTTCAACGCCAACACTTTCTTTGATTGGCATTGCAACGCATGCCGGGTACAGCTTGACTTCTATATATATAAAAATCAATCTTACGTGATAGTTTGTCTGTGGGTGTGTATGTCTCCTATGCATTCATATACCACTCAACCGATTGCGATGAAACTTGGGTGAGATGTTGAGTACACTCTAAGGAAGGTTTCTGACTTAGTAAATCCATTTTACAATAGGTAGCGCACGCGTAGATTCAACAAATGAGTGACGATGCGCGAAGCGTTTCAAACAAGTCCCGTATGTGTTCATATACCATTCGTCCGATTGCGATGAAACTTGGGTGAGATGTTGAGTACACTCCAAGGAAGGTTTCTGACTTAGTAAATCCATTTTACAATAGGTAGCGCACGCGTAGATTTAACAAATGAGCGACGATGCGCGAAGCATTTCAACAAAGTCCCGTATGTGTTCATATACCATTCGTCCGTTAGCGATAAAACTTGGGTGAGATGTTGAGTACACTCCAAGAAAGGTTTCTGACTTATTAAATCCATTTTACAATAGGTAGCGCACGCGTAGATTCAACAAATGAGCGACGATGCGCGAAGCATTTCAAAAAAGTCCCGTATGTGTTCATATACCATTCGTCCGATTGCGATGAAACTTGGGTGAGATGTTGAGTACACTCCAAGGAAGGTTTCTGACTTTGTAAATCCATTTTACAATAGGTAGCGCACGCGTAGATTCAACAAATGAGCGACGATGCGCGAAGCATTTCAAAAAAGTCCCGTATGTGTTCATATACCATTCGTCCGATTGCGATGAAACTTGGGTGAGATGTTGAGTACACTCCAAGGAAGGTTTCTGACTTTGTAAATCCATTTTACAATAGGTAGCGCACGCGTAGATTCAACAAATGAGCGACGATGCGCGAAGCATTTCAACAAAGTCCCGTATGCATTCATATACCATTCGTCCGATAGCGATGAAACTTGGGTGAGATGTTGAGTACACTCCAAGGAAGGTTTCTGACATTGTAAATCCATTTTACAATAGGTAGCGCACGCGTAGATTCAACAAATGAGCGACGATGCGCGAAGCATTTCAACAAAGACCCGTATGCATTCATATACCATTCGTCCGATAGCGATGAAACTTGGGTGAGATGTTGAGTACACTCCAAGGAAGGTTTCTGACTTAGTAAATCCATTTTACAATAGGGAGCGCACGCGTAGATTCAACAAATGAGCGACGATGCGCGAAGCATTTCAACAAAGTCCCGAATGCATTCATATACCATTCGTCCGATAGCTATGAAACTTGCGTAAAATGTTGTGTACACTGCAGGGAAATTTTCTGGCTTAGTACATCCACTTTACAATAGGCAGCGCACGATTAGATTCAACAAATGAGCTACGACGCGCGAAGCATTTCAACAAAGTCACGTTTGCGTTCATATACCATTCGTCCGATAGCGATGAAACTAGGCTGAGATTTTGTGTGCACTCCAGGGAAGGTTTCTAGCTTAGTAAATCCCTTTAAAAATAGGTAGAGCACGAGTAGAATCAACAAATTAGCAACGGCGCGCGAAGCGTTTCAACAAAGTCCCATGTAATTTCATATACCATTCATCCGATAGCGATGAAACTTGGGTGAGATGCTGTGTACACTCCAGGGAAGGTTTCTGGCTTAGTACATACATTTTACAATAGGTAGCGCACCAGTAGATTCAACAAATGAGCGATGACACGCGAAGCGTTTCAACAAAGTCCCGTATAAAGTCATATACCATTCGTCTGATAGTGATAAATGTTTGGTGAATTGTTGTGTACACTCCAGGAAAGGTTTCTGGCTAAGTAAATCCATTTTACAATACGAAGCGCACGTTTATGTTCAACAAATGAGTGACTACGCGCGAAGCGTTTCGACAACGTCCCGTATACGTTCACATACCATTCATCCTATTGCGATGAAACTTGGGTGAGATGTTGTGTACACTCCAGGGAAGGTTTCTGGCTGAGTACATCCATATTACAATATGAAGCGCAAGAGTAGAATCAACAAATGAGCGACGACACGCGAAGCGTTTCAACCAAGTCCCGTATGCATACATGTACCATTCGTCCGTACCTATGAAACTTGGGTGAAATATGGTTGACACTCCAAGGAAGGTTTCTGGCTTAGTAAATACATTTCACAGTAGGTAGCACACGAGTAGATTCGACAAATGAACGACGATAGCGATGAAACTTGGGTGAGATGTTGTGGACACTTACGTGACGGTTTCTAACTTAGTAAATACATTTTACAGTAGGTAGCGCACGAGTAGATTCAACAAATGAGTGACGGAGTGCGAATCGTTTAAACAAAATCAGGTATGCGTTCATATACTATTCATCCGATTGCGATAAAACATTGACCAGTTATTTTGTACCCGCCAGGGAAGGGGACTTAGTAAATCCATTTCACAATAAGTAGCGCAAGAGTAGATGCAACAAATGGGTGACGACGCGCGAAGCGTTTCAACAAAATTCCCTACCGTATTGCGTTCATATAACATTCTTCGATTGCGATGAAACCTTGATGAGTTATTGTGTACACGCCAGGGAAGGGCTTCGACTTAGTAATACATTTCTCAATAGGTAGCGCACGAGTAGATACAACAAATGAGTGACAGCGCACGAATCGTTTAAACAAAAACCCCTATACGTGCATATACCATTCATCCGATTGCGATGAATCATTGATGATTCATTGTGTACACGCCAGGGAAGGGTTTCGACTTAGTAAATCCATTTCACAATAGGTAGCGTACGATTAGATTCAACAAATGAGTGACAGCGATGAAATATTTTGAAAGTTGTTGTGCACGCTCCCTCGAATGGTTCTAAATTAGAAAATCCACTTTATGATAGCTTAGAGGCAGTTAACATGTTGTGTATCCAAAAGCACTTCAAGAAACAGAATTTCAACGCCAACACTTTCTTTGATTGGCATTGCAACGCATGCCGGGTACAGCTTGACTTCTATATATATAAAAATCAATCTTACGTGATAGTTTGTCTGTGGGTGTGTATGTCTCCTATGCATTCATATACCACTCAACCGATTGCGATGAAACTTGGGTGAGATGTTGAGTACACTCTAAGGAAGGTTTCTGACTTAGTAAATCCATTTTACAATAGGTAGCGCACGCGTAGATTCAACAAATGAGTGACGATGCGCGAAGCGTTTCAAACAAGTCCCGTATGTGTTCATATACCATTCGTCCGATTGCGATGAAACTTGGGTGAGATGTTGAGTACACTCCAAGGAAGGTTTCTGACTTAGTAAATCCATTTTACAATAGGTAGCGCACGCGTAGATTTAACAAATGAGCGACGATGCGCGAAGCATTTCAACAAAGTCCCGTATGTGTTCATATACCATTCGTCCGATAGCGATAAAACTTGGGTGAGATGTTGAGTACACTCCAAGAAAGGTTTCTGACTTATTAAATCCATTTTACAATAGGTAGCGCACGCGTAGATTCAACAAATGAGCGACGATGCGCGAAGCATTTCAAAAAAGTCCCGTATGTGTTCATATACCATTCGTCCGATTGCGATGAAACTTGGGTGAGATGTTGAGTACACTCCAAGGAAGGTTTCTGACTTTGTAAATCCATTTTACAATAGGTAGCGCACGCGTAGATTCAACAAATGAGCGACGATGCGCGAAGCATTTCAACAAAGTCCCGTATGCATTCATATACCATTCGTCCGATAGCGATGAAACTTGGGTGAGATGTTGAGTACACTCCAAGGAAGGTTTCTGACTTTGTAAATCCATTTTACAATAGGTAGCGCACGCGTAGATTCAACAAATGAGCGACGATGCGCGAAGCATTTCAACAAAGTCCCGTATGCATTCATATACCATTCGTCCGATAGCGATGAAACTTGGGTGAGATGTTGAGTACACTCCAAGGAAGGTTTCTGACTTAGTAAATCCATTTTACAATAGGGAGCGCACGCGTAGATTCAACAAATGAGCGACGATGCGCGAAGCATTTCAACAAAGTCCCGAATGCATTCATATACCATTCGTCCGATAGCTATGAAACTTGCGTAAAATGTTGTGTACACTGCAGGGAAATTTTCTGGCTTAGTACATCCACTTTACAATAGGCAGCGCACGATTAGATTCAACAAATGAGCTACGACGCGCGAAGCATTTCAACAAAGTCACGTTTGCGTTCATATACCATTCGTCCGATAGCGATGAAACTAGGCTGAGATTTTGTGTGCACTCCAGGGAAGGTTTCTAGCTTAGTAAATCCCTTTAAAAATAGGTAGAGCACGAGTAGAATCAACAAATTAGCAACGGCGCGCGAAGCGTTTCAACAAAGTCCCATGTAATTTCATATACCATTCATCCGATAGCGATGAAACTTGGGTGAGATGCTGTGTACACTCCAGGGAAGGTTTCTGGCTTAGTACATACATTTTACAATAGGTAGCGCACCAGTAGATTCAACAAATGAGCGATGACACGCGAAGCGTTTCAACAAAGTCCCGTATAAAGTCATATACCATTCGTCTGATAGTGATAAATGTTTGGTGAATTGTTGTGTACACTCCAGGAAAGGTTTCTGGCTAAGTAAATCCATTTTACAATACGAAGCGCACGTTTATGTTCAACAAATGAGTGACTACGCGCGAAGCGTTTCGACAACGTCCCGTATACGTTCACATACCATTCATCCGATTGCGATGAAACTTGGGTGAGATGTTGTGTACACTCCAGGGAAGGTTTCTGGCTGAGTACATCCATATTACAATATGAAGCGCAAGAGTAGAATCAACAAATGAGCGACGACACGCGAAGCGTTTCAACCAAGTCCCGTATGCATACATGTACCATTCGTCCGTACCTATGAAACTTGGGTGAAATATGGTTGACACTCCAAGGAAGGTTTCTGGCTTAGTAAATACATTTCACAGTAGGTAGCACACGAGTAGATTCGACAAATGAACGACGATAGCGATGAAACTTGGGTGAGATGTTGTGGACACTTACGTGACGGTTTCTAACTTAGTAAATACATTTTACAGTAGGTAGCGCACGAGTAGATTCAACAAATGAGTGACGGAGTGCGAATCGTTTAAACAAAATCAGGTATGCGTTCATATACTATTCATCCGATTGCGATAAAACATTGACCAGTTATTTTGTACCCGCCAGGGAAGGGGACTTAGTAAATCCATTTCACAATAAGTAGCGCAAGAGTAGATGCAACAAATGGGTGACGACGCGCGAAGCGTTTCAACAAAATTCCCTACCGTATTGCGTTCATATAACATTCTTCGATTGCGATGAAACCTTGATGAGTTATTGTGTACACGCCAGGGAAGGGCTTCGACTTAGTAATACATTTCTCAATAGGTAGCGCACGAGTAGATACAACAAATGAGTGACAGCGCACGAATCGTTTAAACAAAAACCCCTATACGTGCATATACCATTCATCCGATTGCGATGAATCATTGATGATTCATTGTGTACACGCCAGGGAAGGGTTTCGACTTAGTAAATCCATTTCACAATAGGTAGCGTACGATTAGATTCAACAAATGAGTGACAGCGATGAAATATTTTGAAAGTTGTTGTGCACGCTCCCTCGAATGGTTCTAAATTAGAAAATCCACTTTATGATAGCTTAGAGGCAGTTAACATGTTGTGTATCCAAAAGCACTTCAAGAAACAGAATTTCAACGCCAACACTTTCTTTGATTGGCATTGCAACGCATGCCGGGTACAGCTTGACTTCTATATATATAAAAATCAATCTTACGTGATAGTTTGTCTGTGGGTGTGTATGTCTCCTATGCATTCATATACCACTCAACCGATTGCGATGAAACTTGGGTGAGATGTTGAGTACACTCTAAGGAAGGTTTCTGACTTAGTAAATCCATTTTACAATAGGTAGCGCACGCGTAGATTCAACAAATGAGTGACGATGCGCGAAGCGTTTCAAACAAGTCCCGTATGTGTTCATATACCATTCGTCCGATTGCGATGAAACTTGGGTGAGATGTTGAGTACACTCCAAGGAAGGTTTCTGACTTAGTAAATCCATTTTACAATAGGTAGCGCACGCGTAGATTTAACAAATGAGCGACGATGCGCGAAGCATTTCAACAAAGTCCCGTATGTGTTCATATACCATTCGTCCGATAGCGATAAAACTTGGGTGAGATGTTAAGTACACTCCAAGAAAGGTTTCTGACTTATTAAATCCATTTTACAATAGGTAGCGCACGCGTAGATTCAACAAATGAGCGACGATGCGCGAAGCATTTCAAAAAAGTCCCGTATGTGTTCATATACCATTCGTCCGATTGCGATGAAACTTGGGTGAGATGTTGAGTACACTCCAAGGAAGGTTTCTGACTTTGTAAATTCATTTTACAATAGGTAGCGCACGCGTAGATTCAACAAATGAGCGACGATGCGCGAAGCATTTCAACAAAGTCCCGTATGCATTCATATACCATTCGTCCGATAGCGATGAAACTTGGGTGAGATGTTGAGTACACTCCAAGGAAGGTTTCTGACTTTGTAAATCCATTTTACAATAGTAGCGCACGCGTAGATTCAACAAATGAGCGACGATGCGCGAAGCATTTCAACAAAGTCCCGTATGCATTCATATACCATTCGTCCGATAGCGATGAAACTTGGGTGAGATGTTGAGTACACTCAAGGAAGGTTTCTGACTTAGTAAATCCATTTTACAATAGGGAGCGCACGCGTAGATTCAACAAATGAGCGACGATGCGCGAAGCATTTCAACAAAGTCCCGAATGCATTCATATACCATTCGTCCGATAGCTATGAAACTTGCGTAAAATGTGTGTACACTGCAGGGAAATTTTCTGGCTTAGTACATCCACTTTACAATAGGCAGCGCACGATTAGATTCAACAAATGAGCTACGACCGCGCGAAGCATTTCACAAAGTCACGTTTGCGTTCATATACCATTCGTCCGATAGCGATGAAACTAGGCTGAGATTTGTGTGCACTCCAGGGAAGGTTTCTAACTTAGTAATCCCTTTAAAAATAGGTAGAGCACGAGTAGAATCAACAAATTAGCAACGGCGCGCGAAGCGTTTCAACAAAGTCCCATGTAATTTCATATACCATTCATCCGATAGCGATGAAACTTGGGTGAGATGCTGTGTACACTCCAGGAAGGTTTCTGGCTTAGTACATACATTTTACAATAGGTAGCGCACCAGTAGATTCAACAAATGAGCGATGACACGCGAAGCGTTTCAACAAAGTCCCGTATAAAGTCATATACCATTCGTCTGATAGTGATAAATGTTTGGTGAATTGTTGTGTACACTCCAGGAAAGGTTTCTGGCTAAGTAAATCCATTTTACAATACGAAGCGCACGTTTATGTTCAACAAGTGAGTGACTACGCGCGAAGCGTTTCGACAACGTCCCGTATACGTTCACATACCATTCATCCGATTGCGATGAAACTGGGTGAGATGTTGTGTACACTCCAGGGAAGGTTTCTGGCTGAGTACATCCATATTACAATATGAAGCGCAAGAGTAGAATCAACAAATGAGCGACGACACGCGAAGCGTTTCAACCAAGTCCCGTATGCATACATGTACCATTCGTCCGTACCTATGAAACTTGGGTGAAATATGGTTGACACTCCAAGAAGGTTTCTGGCTTAGTAAATACATTTCACAGTAGGTAGCACATCGAGTAGATTCGACAAATGAACGACGATAGCGATGAAACTTGGGTGAGATGTTGTGGACACTTACGTGACGGTTTCTAACTTAGTAAATACATTTTACAGTAGGTAGCGCACGAGTAGATTCAACAAATGAGTGACGGAGTGCGAATCGTTTAAACAAAATCAGGTATGCGTTCATATACTATTCATCCGATTGCGATGAAACATTGATCAGTTATTTTGTACCCGCCAGGGAAGGGGACTTAGTAAATCCATTTCACAATAAGTAGCGCAAGAGTAGATGCAACAAATGGGTGACGACGCGCGAAGCGTTTCAACAAAATTCCCTATTGCGTTCATATAACATTCTTCGATTGCGATGAAACCTTGATGAGTTATTGTGTACACGCCAGGGAAGGGCTTCGACTTAGTAATACATTTCTCAATAGGTAGCGCACGAGTAGATTCAACAAATGAGTGACAGCGCACGAATCGTTTAAAACAAAAAAACCTATACGTGCATATACCATTCATCCGATTGCGATGAATCATTGATGAGTCATTGTGTACACGCCAGGGAAGGGTTTCGACTTAGTAAATCCATTTCACAATAGGTAGCGTACGATTAGATTCAACAAATGGGTGACAGCGATGAAACTTTTTGAAAGTTGTTGTGCACGCTCCCTCGAATGGTTCTAAATTAGAAAATCCATTTTATGATAGCTTAGAGGCAGTTAACATGTTGTGAATCCAAAAGCACTTCAAGAAACAGAATTTCAACGCCAACACTTTCTTTGATTGGCATTGCAACGCATGCCGGGTACAGCTTGTTATATATAAAAATCAATGTAACGTGATAGTTTGTCTGTGGGTGTGTATGTCTCCTATGCGTTCATATACCATTCGTCCGATTGCGATGAAACTTGGATGAGATGTTGAGTACACTCCAAGGAAGGTTTCTGACTTAGTAAATCCATTTTACAATAGGTAGCGCACGCGTAGATTCAACAAATGAGCGACGATGCGCGAAGCATTTCAACAAAGTCCCGTATGTGTTCATATACCATTCGTCCGATTGCGATGAAACTTGGGTGAGATATTGAGTACACTCCAAGGATGGTTTCTGACTTAGTAAATCCATTTTACAATAGGTAGCGCACGCGTAGATTCAACAAATGAGCGACGATGCGCGAAGCATTTCAACAAAGTCCCGTATGTGTTCATATACCATTCGTCCGATAGCGATGAAACTTGGGTGAGATGTTGAGTACACTCCAAGGAAGGTTTCTGACTTAGTAAATCCATTTTTTTACAATAGGTAGCGCACGCGTAGATTCAAGAAATGAGCGACGATGCGCGAAGCATTTCAACAAAGTCCCGTATGTGTTCATATACCATTCGTCCGATTGCGATGAAACTTGGGTGAGATGTTGAGTACACTCCAAGGATGGTCTCTGACTTAGTAAATCCATTTTACAATAGGTAGCGCCCGCGTAGATTCAACAAAAGAGCGACGACGCGCGAAGCATTTCAACAAAGTCCCGTATGTGTTCATATACCATTCGTCCGATAGCGATGAAACTTGGGTGAGATGTTGAGTACACTCCAAGGAAGGTTTCTGATTTAGTAAATCCATTTTACAGTAGGTAGCGCACGCGTAGATTCAAGAAATGAGCGACGATGCGCGAAGCATTTCAACAAAGTCCCGTATATGTTCATATACCATTCGTCCGATTGCGATGAAACTTGGGTGAGATGTTGAGTACACTCCAAGGAAGGTTTCTGACTTAGTAAATCCATTTTACAATAGGTAGCGCACGCGTAGATTCAACAAATGTGCGACGATGCGCGAAGCATTTCAACAAAGTCCCGTATGTGTTCATATACCATTCGTCCGATTGCGATGAAACTTGGGTGAGATGTTGAGTACACTCCAAGGAAGGTTTCTGACTTAGTAAATCCATTTTACAATAGGTAGCGCACGCGTAGATTCAACAAATGAGTGACGATGCGCGAAGCATTTCAACAAAGTCACGTTTGCGTTCATATACCATTCGTCCGATAGCGATGAAACTAGGCTGAGATTTTGTGTGCACTCCAGGGAAGGTTTCTAGCTTAGTAAATCCCTTTAAAAATAGGTAGAGTACGAGTAGAATCAACAAACGAGCAACGGCGCGCGAAGCGTTTCAACAAAGTCCCATTTAATTTCATATACCATTCATCCGATAGCGATGAAACTTGGGTGAGATGCTGTGTACACTCCAGGGAAGGTTTCTGGCTTAGTACATACATTTTACAATAGGTAGCGCACCAGTAGATTCAACAAATGAGCGATGACACGCGAAGCGTTTCAACAAAGTCCCGTATAAAGTCATATACCATTCTGCCGTTAGCGGTGAAACTTGGGTGAAATATGGTTGACACTCCAAGGAAGGTTTCTGCCTTAGTAAATACATTCCACAGTAGGTAGCACACGAGTAGATTCGACAAATGAACGACGATAGCGATGAAACTTGGGTGAGATGTTGTGGACACTTACGTGACGGTTTCTAACTTAGTAAATACATTTTACAGTAGGTAGCGCACGAGTAGATTCAACAAAAGAGTGACGGAGTGCGAATCGTTTAAACAAAATCAGGTATGCGTTCATATACTATTCATCCGATTGCGATGAAACATTGATCAGTTATTTTGTACCCGCCAGGGAAGGGGACTTAGTAAATCCTTTTCACAATAAGTAGCGCAAGAGTAGATGCAACAAATGGGTGACGACGCGCGAAGCGTTTCAACAAAATTCCCTATTGCGTTCATATAGCATTCTTCGATTGCGATGAAACCTTGATGAGTTATTGTGTACACGCCAGGGAAGGGCTTCGACTTAGTAATACATTTCTCAATAGGTAGCGCACGAGTAGATTCAACAAATGAGTGACAGCGCACGAATCGTTTAAACAAAAAAACCTATACGTGCATATACCATTCATCCGATTGCGATGAATCATTGATGAGTCATTGTGTACACGCCAGGGAAGGGTTTCGACTTAGTAAATCCATTTCACAATAGGTAGCGTACGATTAGATTCAACAAATGAGTGACAGCGATGAAACTTTTTGAAAGTTGTTGTGCACGCTCCCTCGAATGGTTCTAAATTAGAAAATCCATTTTATGATAGCTTAGAGGCAGTTAACATGTTGTGAATCCAAAAGCACTTCAAGAAACAGAATTTCAACGCCAACACTTTCTTTGATTGGCATTGCAACGCATGCCGGGTACAGCTTGTTAAAAATAAATACATAAACTTTAAAATTAGAGATACAAAATATAACATTATTAATAATTATTATGATAAATAAAATAAATAAAAATGTAAAAACACATAAAAAATAGGTTTGCCCTTTAAAGGGTTAAGGAACCTGAACACTTTTAAATATTGTATAATGCACTCATAAGAAGTACACAAGAATCTTGTTTATGCGGATTAAGTGGGACCAGAAATTATCCGGATTATCGAAAAATCCTGATAATCCGGAAAAAATAAAATACAAATACATGTTATAAAATTTATTAACATAAGTTTTTGCTCGACCATGGCGAAATGTAAATATTATATGTCAGAAAACTGTACTAAAATGAGGCTCATTGTAGTACAAGTTTTCATTATGAAACAGTTTCTCCCACCAATCAGAGCTCATGAAACAGTTGTGTGACCAATTAGGTAAGGATAGCATCTCAACTTCGCTGACTTCCATGGCCTCCTATTTTAAATTTCACTGCGTGGCGAGTGTCATAGTGGGGGATTCAAGGAGGCCATGGGCGAATAGAAGGAATTCTCTGCGTCCCATGCGCTGTGTTCAGTACATAAAACTGGCAAAATCTCGACAGATATTTATGAATGTTTATGGTTGAACATAAAATAGTTATAATTATCTTCCAACATAAACAGTCGCATGCAACTCGCCTATAATGGTAATTAAGGCACCCGTAAGGAATTATTAAACTCGCTACGCTCGTTTTATAAACATACTCGTGTCATAATTATTGCCATTATAGGCTTGTTGCCTAATGTACTATTTTCAATTGTACAAAAAATATAAGAACACTTTTCTTACATTTACGACTGTCTTATACACTAAATTAATGTGTGAGTTTCTTCTGTTTTAAATTTGTAAAGCGTTGGAGCGCAGCACGAAGACGTTTTACTAACATCAGTTCTCAATTCCAGGTGAATGCCGGGACGGTACCCTTGATAGACTGAGGCCGAATTACTTTAAATTCCTGTCGTTAACTACCCTTGGAGGAAATGACATTCCAAAAAAGTCGACCCCGTAAAAGAAATACTGTACAGTAAAACATTTCTTTTTATTATATTTGATCCGGATTAATGAGAGGTAAACGAGGTTCTTGTGTAGACTTCAATATGGCTCAATAGTTTGGAACCCAATTGTCAACAACAGAATTGAAATATTGCAAAATACATTTCTTAGATATCTGGAATACAAAAGGACAAAATGTATGTCCTAAATACAGTATAACACCTAAGGGACACTGGGACTGAGGTTTCTAATTCCTGTAAATATTAAGGTACAATCTTGATATTTTGTTTGCTATTAGTATGTGGTAGTATAAACATGTGCACCAAATTTGATCAATGTAGCTTCACTAGCTGCATAGAAATTAATTATTTTCCAATATTTATTTCCAAATTATTCAAATATTCAAAATGTCAAGCGCGTCAAACTAATGTAGATAGCACAATTTATTTTTATTTTTTTCTAGTACCTTATTCTTATACAAATAAAATAGTGCATCGAATTTGAGATTGTATTGTTTACTATGAAGATATAATTTGTTTCCCCAATAAAGTTTAATTTTTGTAAAATTCTTGAAATTTGAAGGTTTAATTCTTTTTACAGGCAAACCAGAACTCCAATCCAAAAAGTAATGCACACATTTGTGGATAAAGTACTAAGGAACGGGCCTGTTAATTTACAAGAAAATCGCATTACGTCTAGATTTTGTACATCAGAAAATAAGAAACTGAGAAGACTGCATTTTTCTAAAAACATGCATATATTTTAATATTTCCACTCAACTTACCCATTAGAACTCTCCTGCAGCATAACTAACACCTTCCTTCTTCTGTTTTGTAGCCTCCTTCTTCATCTTTGTGACCTTGGTCTTGTGTAATGTGTGTGAATAATAACTTCACACTAGCCTAGCGTCCAATAACTTGTTTATAAACAGAGGTAGACCATGCGTACTCTTCTAAAGTCAACACAAATATCAAATAAAGATAAATTGTGCATTTACTGTCATTCTATAAGCGACTAGAAACTCTCATGAAATTAAAAAATACAATATAAATGCAAAATTTCATCATGTCAACCGTTTGAGACATTTATGTATTTATTTATTTAATTTCATACATTTGAAGTATTTGTAAAGCTTACGTAGTAAATAATGTCCATATTCATCGTTAGATAGTAGCACAATGCAGAGCCAGTAGTACAGAGGGAATTTCAAATCCGTATTCAAACTACTCCGATACAAAAAATGCATAAATGCGTGTACAGGATAATGGACCAAGAGAAAGGGGCGTTTAAATGGCAGTGCGGCCGGCATTTAAACGTCCCGCCGTGCCTCAAACAATGGCGGAATGTGGAAAATGATACCGCTAATTGATCCGTTATGGTCAGGGGTACAATCATATGTCAAAATCGAAAATTTGAATTTTTTAATAAAATATACCGGTACTTAAAACTCAGTCCCAGTGGCCCTTAAAAATACTAGGTCAATACAAATTATGAACCATCTATTCAATATGTTGTGCGTGTTTCGATATATATTGATATCTCCTTCAGCTTGCAACGGCTGGACGCCACTGCACTAAGGCATGGAAGGCATGGGAATCTCGGGACTTAAAAGCAATATAATGGCATTGACAGTGCACAGTGGGTCAAAATCGAAATCTAGGGGGACAAAATTATTTTTACGTTATAATCATGAATTTAGATTTAAGGCAACGTATATAATTTGTTTACTTCATAATATACATCAGTTAAGACCTTTTTAAGCTACGTCTACACATGCAAGTAATTGTCTATGACTAGGAGTTGGATAGAGCATTCAGTTATCTCTTCAGAACAATTTTCTGCCCCTAATTTACTTTTAACAAAGTCACAAAGTTCCACTTTTGACATAATCGTCGAACCCAGTGCTTCAAACAGTTGTAAAGTGTGAGAACTGGTTGCGCGGCATCTTCTAAAACGTAAAATAATTAAGTAAGTTGCAAAAAGATGCAAAAATCTTATAACAGGCGTAAACTACAAGACTTTATCTACATTTTAACATTAAGTAGAAAGTGACGCAGAGTGACGCGAATACTAAAAATCTAAGTAAAAATATAATTTTAAAAATAATAGTTAAATATTATATAATGCAAATATAGCTAACATTACGTAACAATTACGCCCATTATTAACTGAAACACGTTACAAAGATCATACCTTCAGCTGCATGTTCCATCTTAAAGCATCACTCTAACCACAAAGACAACCAAACCACAGCCACTTACATTCACCCTTCAATTCAGACTGCTCGAACAGAGGTGACAGATTTACACTAAGATGCGTTTATATCCCAGAACAGTGAGCGGCAATTGTATGAGAATGCTGTAGAAGTAATCAGTTTTGATTTATTAATTATGAAAATAAATAATTTTGTCCTCATAGATTTCGATTTTGACCCACTGTGCAGTGGCGTACCGACGGGGGGGTTTATGGTTTAACCCCCTCCCCCAGAGAAATTTGTTTACTTGAATCCATATATTTTCCCATCACGAGCTTTACATTACCATCTCCTTTCCTCCTGTATACATTTTAAATTCGGCCATGTTCGTCACTCGCAGCGTGACTCCTCCTTCAATGTTGGAATGTTGGAGTTAGCCATGGATCCGTTTCTTGGTTGGTTGGTTGGTTGGTTGGTTGGTTGCTCCTTAGTTTAGGGGCTGCGACAACGCGGTCATGTAGCCCCGTGTACTTTGGGTGTGTGTAAAATCTGTCTGATAACCGGTATTAATTGTGATGACTGTATTTGTGTGTGTTATCTGTTTTCAATTCAGGTGAGGACTGCAGACTTTTGATTTCAAGTAGTTCCTACTTTTGCCGCCAAACGCCACCGTCAACGACTAATAGTTCAGAATTTTACTACAAGAGGCCACCGCAGTCTGCTCTTGGCAACGAACGTAGGAACCCAAGAGCGTTGTTTACATTCTTAACCTATACAATTTAGCTTCACACTGGTCTAATTAGTGGAAGGTTCTTTAACACGCCATCAATATATGTCATGGGACCGCCGGCTTTACTTCCCCTCTGAAGGAAGGTATACTGAGGGATTTTTAACGCTCCTAAAAATCCGGAGACTTCGGCCGGATTTGAACCCGCAATCTTGGGCATAGAAGCTCAGCATGCTACCAACTACGCCACCGAAGCCACCGGATCAGTTTCTCTGTTGAAGTGTGCGATCGATAACTTTCATCACATCGCCTTAATAATGTGTGTCTGTTTCGTTGAAGATAATTCGCTACATGTTGAGTTTCTGCAATTTATTCCTGTCAATGATGCAGATAAAACCATTAGGGTTGGTGTATTTTCAGAACCAATAGTAATGGCTATAAGAACATGGAGAGCAAAACCTTATTATTCTCTCACATAATATCAATATGATAAATAGGGCTCGGATCGATATGCTCGATAAAATCTCCAGATATGCTCGAAAACCATGTGTTTTATGCTCGATAGATATGCTCGAAAAACCCATTATATGCTCGATAGATATGCTCGAACAAAACATTATATGCGGTTAAATATGCAGAATATGCTCGAAAAACACCGTTAATAACTATAGAAAGGAAAGTGAAACGGAAAAACCAATAACATATCTTTATATACGGGCTTTATTTTCTAATTGTATGTATGATACACTGCGATATGCTCGCATTCAAGTTTCAAGTATATAAGAGAAGTTTTCTTATAAAAGTTACAGTTTAAAAGTTCATTTACAAAATGTTCAGAATTAGGCGAACCTATGAAGTAGATGTGCATTGGTCTGTACAACAAGAATGTTTTCTATGTTTTCAGTTTTGAATGATTTTCTTAAATCAATCAATAAAAGTTTCAATGACGAGAACGACCTCACTAAAGGTTGAAAACCTGCGGTTCTATTATTCGCACCAGATAGGCTTTTCAATAATTATTTCTTTTTTTCGAACCTTAAGAATGGTCAGGGCCCGAATTAGGGGGGAAATTCGAAGAAGAACAAACTATTTGGACGAAAACTAAAAGAATATGCATTTATATGCTTCTATTCTGAAACCCGCGGTTTTATGCATTTATATGCTCGATAAATTTCAATTATGTTGGTCCCAGAGAGGTGAAAATACCACCGAAAGGCTTCTTTCAATGTTTACTAGTCAGGAAAAAATATGCAAATATGCTCGAATCCGATCCCTAATGATAAGCATTCACGTCAGGACATGATGATACCACTGCATCATTTCAGAGGGCCGATAATCCAGATGTCAGACCCCTTAAAACAACAATAATCATCATCATCATTTCAGTTTTTTTTTATTTAGTTAGACTACTGTTTTCCATATTTAAAAAACTTGACGAGCCTTACAGTAGTCGCGTATGATGTGTAACATCTGACACAGAAGAAACCTCAATTGAAATTGTTGATACACCAGTAATGGTATGTCGACCCATTATTATTCCCATTTTCCTACGGGGTCGGGGATGAGATGCGATGGAAGTATTTGTGGCGGATGGTTTGTACGGCCGGATGACCTTCCTGACGCCAACCTCACGAGAGGTGTTAATGAGAGATGAAATGAATGATGGTGAATGAAACTGGGTAAGGATGTGGAAGGAAGCGCCCGTGGCCTGTCAGAAGGTACCGATCCAGTATTTGCCTGGAGTTGAAAATGGGAAACCACGGAAGACCATTTCAAGGACGGCAAATTGTTGATAACCACAATTAACCCCGGTTATCAGACAGATTCTACACACACCCAAAGTACACGGGGCTACATGACCGCGTTGTCGCAGCCCCTAAACTGAGGAACCAACCAACCAACCAACCAACCAAATTGTTGATACACCGGTATTTTATAATATATTTTGCACAAATATTAATCTATTGTAAAAGGGAGTGATTTAGAGATACTGTAGTTGATAATACGGAACTCATTTTATTAGAGGTTTTGTAGCTTCCACCAGCACTAGCCTAAATAAAGAATACGATATAGGTCAACTAGATTAATAGACGCGACAACGCTCATAACCTTAAATTCCCTATAAATAGGCCAACTTGCGAGTAAATGCAATGTGCACAGCAGTAGATCATGAAAGGCTTGCCCAGTTCCCGGACCTCGTGATTCACAGACCAAGACGTAATTTCTAATGGATTCTGTTAAAATGAGTCATATTTATATGATAAATATCCTTTAAAAAGATAATCTGGCAGCAAAAATATCTAACCCGTCCGGGATTCGAACTCGAGATCTCTAGATTCACAGTCAATGACGCTAACGCCACTGCCATTTCGCCAAAACGAGTATTAGGTACAGGATGGTGAGTTATTTTCACGTTCCAATAACACTGCATCACGGAATTAAGTTTCATTTTTATTTTGCTGGTTTCGATAATGTTCCTGCTTGAAATTGAGTTTAAAATACCTTATGAATAGGCCCTCTTGTGAGTAAAGAGAATGTATTCAGCAATAGTTCATGAAGGCTTGCTCAGTTCTTGTATAAACACAACGATTATATTATACTAGCTGAAGTACCCGTGCTTCGCTACGCGTCACAAATAAATTAAAATGTGAAGGTGACAGTTAAAACAGGGGATAGGCGAGGTGCTGCGCAGAGGGAGATTAAGGATGGAACATTTTGTCCAACTACACCGCTCGGCGTTGGCCGTGTTTTATAGCACAAATTTGGGTTTTACTCGCTAACCGTTGGAGATAACTTTCGGATAGAAAATGTAATTTTAAACCTCGTATATGCCATCAAAAGTTTGCTATTTCTTAGCGTTCTCTTTCTATTTGAAATGGAAATATGAAAGTTTGAAACCAAAGGGTGTAGTGACGTCACTAAAAAGGTCACCATCTTTAAATAGTGCAAGTATTGAAATCAAAAGTAACCTATATGTTAACCAGGTAAATCAGCTACTTCCATGTAAAATTCATGTAAATCGGACCAGTGGTACTTGCGTGATTGAGTAATACAAAGACACACACCATCTCATTTTTAGCCTCGCTTCGCTCGCGTCAGAGTCGTGTCATATTGTTATTCAATGAAATGCAGGTTTAACCCCGTTAACATCCCTTTAGAACCTGAATACCCAAAAATCCCTCCTTAGTAGACGTTTTCGACACACAACAAACATATCCCCAAAATATCATTCTTCTAACTTTAATAGTTTTGGTTGGTCGATGAGAGTGAACATCCAGAAATCCTTCCTTAGTGGACGTTTTTCTTCCAGAATTTCACCCCTCCACATAGGCCCCTTAAATTGCATTTATGAAAAAAAAGGGTCGAACACCTATTTATTTTCTTTCTTTATTTATTTATTTATTTTTAAGCTGATTGATTTCCTCCGAGTTTCAAACTCCTCGCCTATGTCGTTTAAGATATACACGCTCCGTTAGGAATCTTTCGACCCCCTCTTTTCATCCCTTTCACCTCATAATATACACTACATCGAAAAACCATTAGACATGTGTCAGCTTATTTTTAATGATTAGTATATGTGCCAAGTATCACATCCCCAAATGAAACCATTCGTGAGATATTGTTATTCAATGAAATGCACGTTTACCCCCTTAACACCTCTATAGAACCTGAATATCCAAAACTCTTTCCTTAGTGGACGTTTTCGACATACAACGAACATATCCCCAAAATTTCATGTTTCTAACTTCAATAATTTTGGCTGGGCGATGATGAGTGAGTGAGTCAGTCAGTCAGGACATTTTTTTTCATTTATTTTTGATAATTTCACCCCTCCCCATGAACCCCTTAAAATGGATTTATGAAACAAACGGTCAAACACCTATTTACTTATTTAAAGCTGTTTTCCCCCTGAGTTTGATGAGTGAGTATGTGAGTCAATCAGTTAGGACACTTTCTTTCCTGTTTTTTCCCCCAGAAATTCACCCCTCTCCACGGGCCCCTTAAATTGGATTTATGAAAAAACGGTCGAACACCTATTTACTTGTATTTTAAGCTGTTTTTTCCCGCTGAATTTCAAACTTCTCGCCTATGTCGTTTCAGAGATACACGCTCCGTTAAGAATCCCTCAACCCCCTATTTTCACCCCTTTCACCTCATAATATACACCACATCGATAAACCCTTAGACATATGTCTGATTATTTTTAATGATTAGTTTATATACCGAGTATCACATCCCCAAAGAAACAACTCGTGAGATATCGTTATTCAATGAAATGCACGTTTACCCCCATTAACACCTCTTTAAAACCCCAATAAACAAAAATCATTCCTTAGTTGACGTTTTAGTCATACAGCGAACATGTTCTCAAAATGTCATGTTTCCAACTTTAATAGTTTTCGCTGGACGTGATGAGTGAGTGAGTCAGACAGGACATTTTCTTTCAAATATTTTTACCAGAATTTCACCCCTCCCCATGGGCCCCTTAAATTGGATTGATGAAAAAACGCTTGAACACCTATTAACTTAATTTTTAAGCTGTCTTTTCCCCTGAGTTTGATGAGTGAGTGAGTTAGTCAGTCAGTTGTTCTCTCCGTTTTTTCCTAGAATTTCACCCCACCCGATTGGCCCCTTAAATTGAATTTATGAAAAAACGGTCGAACACCGATTTACTTATTTTAAGCTGTTTTTTTTTTTTCGCTGAGTTTAAAATTTCTCGCCTATGTCGTTTAAGAGATAGGCCTACATGCTCCGTTAGGAATCCTTCAACCCCCACTTTTCACCCCTTTCACCTCATAATAATACACCACATCGAAAAACCCTTAGACACATGTCTGCTTATTTTTAATGATTAATTTATATGCCGAGTATCATATCCACAAATGAAACCACTTGTCATATATTGTTATTCAATGAAATGCAGGTTTAACCCCCTTAAGACCCCTTTAGAACGTGGATATCCAAAAAACCTCCCTAAGTGTACGGTTTTGACATACAACGAACATATCCCCGAAATGTCATGTTTCCAACTTCAATATTTTTGGCTGGGCGATGATGAGTGAGTGAATGAGTCAGGACATTTCCATTCAATTTTTTTTCTTCAGAATTTCACCCATACAGATGAACCCCTTCAATTTGATTGAAAAAAAAAACCTGTCGAAAAACTATTTACTTACTTTAAAGCAGTTTTTCCCCCCTGAGTTTGATGAGTGAGTCAGTCAGTCAATCAGTTAGGACATTTTCTTTCCTGTTCCCCCCCACCCAGAATTTCACCCCTCCCCATGGGCCCCTTAAATTGGATTTATGAATAAACGGTCAAACACATATTTACTTATTTTTTATGCTGATGTTTTTCCGCTGAGTTTCAAACTCCTCGCCTATGTCGTTTAAGAGATACACGCTCCGTTAGGAATCTTTCAATCCCCAGTTTTCACCCCTTTCACCTCAAAACACATCGAAAAACCCTCAGACACGTGTCTTGTTACTTTTTAATGATGAGTTTATATGCCGAGTATCACAATCTCCAATGAAACCAATCGGGAGATATTGCTATTCAATGAAATGCAGGTCTACCCCCTTAACACCCCCTTTAGAACCTGAATATCCAAAAATCCTCTCTTAGTTGGCATTTGCGGCCCTTGAGGAAGCTGCATACCAGATTTCATTCCAATCCGTTCGGTGGTTTCTGAGATTTCGTGGTGAATAAATGAATGAGTGAGTGAGTGAGTGAGTGGTATTTGACAAATATATAGTAGAAAGAAGATAGTGTCAAGTCTTTGTTGTGCTATACTCGTTTGACAGTGCTGTGTGAGCAGTTGAGTAACTAACGGGATTTCAAGTAAAGATCCTCATTTTCTATACCGGTAGTGCAGAGCGCAAATGGCATCCAGTCGGCCGTGTCTCGACTTGAGCTATGTTGCCATGGAAACTATCTGCCTTGCCATTCCTTCATGAGTATATTTTATGATTTGATTAGCCTGTGCTTGAGTGCAAAAGGGCCGAAATCAGAAGAAGGAGAAAGACTATCGAAAATTCATGTAGCCAGCGGTTCCTTCTGGGTCCTAAACTATGTGTATGCAAAATATGGTTGAGATTGGTGGAACGGTGTAGATTTGTATACGGAACCAACATATATACATACATACATACATACAGACTTTCACTTTTATATATTAGATTGATGACTGCATTACCGTTATGTGGGTTAATATTTGAATAGCCATTGTGCAGAAACATAATACCGGCAATGGCGACTACTTACAATGTTTGATATTAAGGCATTTTACCATTTAGATACTGATACGAAGACTTCGAACATGTACCATGTGCTTTGTTTGAATCACTTGACACCAGAGTTTGCATGAGCGTTTACCGTCAGAATGAACGTGTTCAGCAATGCTGGCAGTGCGTCTTACACACTTCTGTTCGATCCACCACTGCCAGCTGGATCGTACGATCCACTTCCGTCCCATTTTTCAAAATCACTCCCACAAATATCCAGCAACCGAGTGGAAAGATGTTACACATCAAAAAAATCTTTTTTTTTTAATTTTCTATTGTGCTGAAAATACAATGAGGCCCAAAATAGCTTTCATCCAAAGAGAACTTTTTTATGATTATTAATCGAAATATTATAGTAATATATGATTATGACTGTCGTTTTACGGGTGAACAGCAAGGTCATCTGCCCCTACACAATTGCCCTTCTATAGTAATGAACCCCTTCCCCCACCGAAGGAAATTCTGCGTACGCCACTGGGCATTGAGAAGAGGACACGCAAGAGCATAATATCTTATAGTGCGGGACAAACCATTGGAAGCCTGAAGGTCAACCGGCTCTCCGCTCCACTCTCCACCCCTCGCCCGGCGGTGTTGCCATGCTATAGCATCGTACCTTCAGTCGCGTGCTGCATGCGAGAACGTACAGGACAACACCGCACCGACTACGCGTGACCTTCAAGCTTCCAATGGTTTGTCCCGCACCATAGAAGTTTCGCGAAAATGGGGCAAGTCAAACGATCCTTTGCGATCACCATTTCCCGTAGTCACCAGCCATGGGACCCAGAAGTCCCGGGTGGGTGCATTAACAGGTAGTAAAAGGGAAAATAAAGTGGTCTGAACCCTCTAAAAATCTGCAGGTCTAGAATATGTCAACCAATTATTATTTCAGTTTCAATGGTGTCAAGGATCATGTGCGGGAAATTTCTCTACGGTGGGTAGATTTTATGGTCGGATGCTCTTCCTGATGAAAACCACATGGGAGGATTAATATTCCGAATTGATGGTGTGGCCCCTTGTAATGTGGGATGCCATATCGAGAGAGAGAATGCGCTCCTCGAGCCGTAGGGAATGAACACGGAACCGGTTACTGTTTCTGGCGTGCTATGCTGTGTGTCACGCTCCAGTCGGGGTTAAGTCGTACGTTACGACGAAGAATCCTAACTACGGATGAAATGTCACCTGCTCTAACCGAGATATGATGGTTTAACAACATTATTATAATTAATATTGTTTATCTATCAAGTTTGGGTCAATGTCGGACTCTACTTGGGTCCTATGGTCGCTAATCCACGACACATTAGATTTGAGCCACAAAGGCGGGGAATCCACAATTTAACTTGTGTATCAGTGAATTATCGCCTCCGTGGTGTAGTTGTCAGCGTGCTTAGCTACCACCCCAGAAGTCCGAGGTTCGATTCCTGGATCTGCCACGAAATTTGAATAGTGGTATGAGGACTGGAACGGGGTCTACTCAGCCTCGGGTGGTCCAAATGAGTAGAGGGGATTCGATTTCCACCTCATCCATCATCTAAGTGATTTTCCGTGGTTTCCCACTTCGTCTTCGGGCAAATGCCGGGATGGCACCTACCGTCAGGCCACGGCTGCCTCCCTCCCTCTTCCTTGTCCATCCCTCACATTCTTCCCATCCCGTCCCATTCATCACGAGACCCCTGTTCTTTTTGCAGGTAAGGGCGCCTGGGCGAGGTGCTAGTCCCGCCTCCCTAGTTGTATCCCGCGGCCCAATTTCATGCTCCGTAGAGGCGGTAAAGTTGGGATCTCTTGCTGAGTCCGTGAGAAAAGCCTACCTGGATAGTAAACTGACTAAGAAAAAAATTAGTGAACCAAGAAATGTAGTTCTGGTCTGAGGGCTGGAGCGGGGTACACTCAGCCTCGTGGGAAAAAACAGAGAAGAGGTGGGTTCGTTTCCCACTCACCACCCATGCTGGAAGTTGTTTTTCATGGTTTCGCATTTCCACTCCAAGTAAATGCCAGGATGTTTCCTAATTTAAGGCCATTGCCGCCCCCTTCCCAATCCTCAACTTTAGAAATTAACACACTACTGACACCACAATATCACAGGTTATCAGCCAAATATTACACACCAAGCACAATTTATTACCGGCAGTTACCTCTGCACTTCCCCATCCCACTCCCCTGGTATACTACTGCAGCGTAAAACATTTGCCACACTGAGAGTGTCTGTCTGATTTTGATAACCTAAACCCCCCAGGGGCTCACATCTAGTGGGACGCGGATTGTCGACCACGGGACCCCAGCTGCGTCCGGCATTGCTTCCACGTACTTGTGTCGTGCTCCTCTCTGTTATCTTTCCTCTCGACTTCCCTTATCCTACCCCGACGGTATCTGGGTATCTGAGGCCTAGGGAGTCTTTCACTTTCCCACCTTAATTGGCCCTTGTCTCATCTTTCCTGATACCCTCATTCTTGGTGGGGTCAGCGTTCTTTTTCTTTTCACGTTATCTCTTGCCTTCTGCACAAGGCCCCCAAGGAGGCAGCGTGTATGTAGCTCCACCACTTCTGGTGCACTCTGGATAGTGCGACACCCTCAAGGGCTCACGGCAGGGAGTTGGCGACCCTGAGGGATACCTGAGCTGGGTCCGTTTTGTCTCCTATTTCCTCTGCCTTTGGGGCGGACGCTCTCTTCTTTCCCTTTCCTATCTGCCTTTCATGGCTCTCCTTCCTTCTTCCAAGTCCCTCAATCCTCATTCTTCGAGGGTTGAGGGCATTTCTTTTCTTCCTGCCCTTCGCCTATCCCTCATTTGTTTACCATTTCTTCTTCTAGTATGTAAGTTTGTAGTTAGTTTTAGTTATAGTTTTCATTCCCATCTCATCTTTCACTATCACTCAAACCATTCGGCGCCAATAACCTAGATGTTAGGCCCCTTAATACAACAATTATCATCATCATGATAACCTAAAGCCTTGTTCCCACGGCCTGTGGCTTGGCGAACGTACTCACAGACTTGTATTCTGTTGTGGCCTGTCATGCTCTGTGTATTCCGACCTCAAGCCATTTCCACTAGTCTAGAAGAGTCACCAAAGCTAGTACCGACAGCAGTGACTAAGCTCGCTAAAGCGCAGCATTAGGTCATGGGGCCAAGTTCTCTGCTGACTCGCTAGACGGTAGGCTCGAGCCCCACCGTCGGCCGTCCTTGAAATGGTTTTCCATGGTTTCCTATTTTCAACACTAGGCAAATGCTGGGACGGTACCTTGTGCCAGGCCACGCTCGCTTCCTTCCACATCCTTGCCCAGTTTCATTCATCTTCATCCGTTTCATCTCTCATCCCGACGTGCAGGTCACCCACAGGCGTCAACTAGAAAGACCTGCACTCGGCCTCTCAGGAGGCTACACGACAAAGCTAGTAGATACAGTGTTCCAGTCCCTTTTTCAATGGCTGGTTGCGTGGCTCGCGGTAACGTTCTCGCTTCCTGTGCCCAAGGTTGCAGGTTCGTATCCTGGCGCAGTCAGCTGGTATTTGAGGGAGCGCAAATGCGAAGGACCCATGTCGGTAGAGTTTACTGGCACGTAAAATATCCCCTTCAGTGCAAAATTCCCACACCCCAGCGTCTCTAAAAGCCCGAGTAGTTGAAAAGGACGTAAAACCAATAACATTATTATTATTATTATTATTATTATTATTATTATTATTATTATACATTTTCCCTATCTGCTTCGGTGGCGTAGTTGGTAGCATGCTGAGCTTCTATGCCCAAGATCGCGGGTTCAAACACGGCCGAAATCGTCGTATTCTTTAAGACCGTTAAAAATCCCTCAGTATGCCTTCCTTCGGAGGGGAAGTAAAGCCGGCGGTCCCATGTCATAGATTTATGGCAATGATATAGAGCCTTCCACTAATTACACTTGTGTGAAACTAAATTATAGGTTAGATTTGACTAACGCTCATAGGTTTCAACGTTTGTCGCCAGGAGCCGACTGCAGTGACATCTCGTAACCACGTTCAGAACTAGTTGGTCGTTGACGGTGGCGTTTGGTATCAGAAGTTGGAACTACCTGAAAATCGAATGTCTGCAGTCCTTACTTGAATTGAAAACAGATAACACACACTAATACAGCCATTACAATTAACACCGGTTATATCAGACAGATTCTACACACAACCAAAATAAACGGGGATATATGACTGCGTTGTCGCAGCCCCTAAACTGAGGAACCAACCAACCATACCTTTCCCCGTAATGTTCCTTAACTTTAACGCCAGCTTGCTTCTATTTCAGCTCTTTTAAAGAACACTCAACTCTGATGCTACTTTGGATTCGCTTCCAATCATCATATAATCTTGGTATATTGGATTTCACGACCCGTGAATTAAATCTCAGCGTTTTTTCTTGGGTTATGCCTTGTCTTGTGTGGGGTTTCGCCTAGGAACACCAAGCTGGCTCATCAGCGGGCTCTAGGTGTCCGCAGTCGGACCCCCACAGGAGTAGCGAGCTGTGCCTAGACCAATATTGCTGAATCAAATAATCTTGTTTCTATCTTTGCGGGTTCCAGATGGTGCTCCCTTGTACAGATCTAAAAACCTCCATAATCACCACAGGTGCTGGATAAGGGGAAATGATGATGATGATGATGATGAATCACCACATTGGACCACTCGAAAATTATCCATAATCAAGCACTGAAAACGTTCAGGAAACTGAACAAACCTGCACAAACCACTGCGATAAACTGCAACAAACCACAGCAGATCGTGGGAACGGGTGCTTGATCTGTACTGAGGCCTGCCATCCGTAGAGCCAAAGCCTTTGATGTCGGAGGGAGGTACCGACAATACACGGAAAAGGCCGAACCACCTCGAACCAACCCGAGCAATAACGAGTATTTGCGTTCCCACGGTGTGAGGTCTGACAAACTTCAGGGCAGGTCTGCCAAGCCACAGGCCGTGGGAACAAGGCTTAGTGTAGAGCGCGTCAATGGTCTCAGATAGGGAAGTGTTCAGCACACTCCCCGCACCGCTCTACACCTCTCTCCTACCGCTGAGTTCTCAAGGTCCAGTGTAGAGGTAAACGCCGGTATCTGTCCATAGGGCTAAAAAAAAAAAAAAGACCACGATGTCCAACCCCTTCTACTTTAAAAAGCCCTTACATTTCGGTCCACCTGCTGTCACTATTCAAACTATAAGAGGCCCTTCCCTTTCTACCAGGCTCAATGATTTTCTTCACATTCCAATCACTAGGCATTCGAGAATCAAACGATCCTTCCAAAACAGCATATCATCCCTGTACAGCTGCCACGGTGGGTGAGTGGTTATCGTGTCAGACTACCAACCCCATGATTTCAGGTTCGCTCCTGACCATGGTAAGTGATTTTTGAAAGGTGACAAAAATCACGGCACGCATGTCATACGTTGTTGGCATGTTAAAGAACCCATTTGAATTCAGTAGGTCGTGTTCAAAATGGCAAAATTAATATCGGGATTTTCCGCCAACACAAAGTTCCTCCTTTCTCTACTGGAAAGCGCTGTTGTGCCAAGGAGCTTAGATATCTAACCTCCTTGAATTTCATAGCGCTCCATGAAACAACAAAGTTCGACATGCAAGCTGCCCTCTGGGTGTCAAATAACAAAGCTTTCACCCGTCACCCCAGGCCATACGATATTATTATTGTTATTATATCCCTGTACAACAACATCCACAACCAAGAGGATGTTTTTGAAGCAAGTGAACAGACTGTATGTCGAGCTGTCATCTTGACCATTCACTATCAACAAGGACATTCTACTGGATCTTGGTCTGGGCTCGTTTTGTTACGAGATTTATTACATTTTTAGCCTATTTTCATTTATGAAAACAAGATGTTCAGTAAAGAACATATAGCCTACTTTCTCCTCAATGCATGGGTATAGTTATAACTCTTTGTCGTTTTCAAGGAGTATAATTGAATGTTGGTTGTCGTATATTGGCTTTCACGGCCAGTGAATTAAAACTCAGCAATTTTTCTAGGTTTGAACCGTGTCTTGTTTGGGGGTCTAGGCGGGGACACCAAGAATGTATGTATGTATGTCTACCCCTTATTATTCCCGTTTTCCAACGGGGTCGGGGATGAGATGCGATGGGAGTCTTTGTGGCGATGGTTTTTACGGCCGGATGCCCTTCCTGACACCAACCTCATGAGAGGAGGTAATGAGAGATGAAATGAATGATGGTGAATGAAACTGGGCAAGGATGTGGAAGGAAGCCGCCATGGCCTGTCAGAAGGTACCGTCCCAGCATTTGCCTGGTGTTGAAAATGGGGAAACCACGGAAAACCATTTCAAGGACGGCCGACGGTGGGGCTCGAACCCACGCGTCTACCGAGTCAGCAGAGAGCTTGGCCCCATGACCTAATGCTGCCAAGAATAATAATAATAATAATGTTATTGGTTTTACGTCCCTTTTAACTACCCTGGCTTTTAGAGACGCCGGGGTGCCGGAATTTTGCCCCGAAGGGGATCTTTAACGTGCCAGTAAATGTACTGACACGGCTAAATGACCATGATGTCCAGACCGCTCAAATGAAACAAAAGAACAACAGCTTCCTACCCAAATTTTTCCAGTCAAATCCTGCCTTGTGAGACAAAACTGACATTCGTGTTTTCCCACTTCTACTCATGGCGAATGTCGGAATAGTACCTAACTTAATGTCACGAACTTGATTATAATTACACACACTACAATAACACAGATAATCAAACAAATGCCATACACACACAAGTTTTGTTGTTGTTGATTGATTTAGGGGCTTTGCAACATCGTGGTCATGTAGCCATGTGTATGTATGTGTGTGTGTGTGTGTGTGTGTGGTGTTTGGCTGATAACCTGTGTTATTGTGAAGGCTATATTACTGTGTGCATTTGCAATTCAGATGAGCATTGGGAAGGAGGCGGCCGAGGTCTTAAGTTAGGAACCATCCATGACTTTGCCTTGAGTAAAGAAAGAAACCACGGAAAATCACTTCCAAGATGGCTGAGATGGCAATCGAATCCTTTTCTTCTCAGATTTCCCCCACGAGGCTCTGTGTACTCTGTTCCAGCCCTCAGACCAGAATAACAATTTTATTGGAGACCCGTGAACCTAACCCGAACCTTCGGGGCGAAAGCCAAGAATTCTAGCTGCTACAGCATGAAGTAGTAGTGGTCCACACCCAAGTACATGGGTCCAAGACCCTATAGTCTTTCTGTTTGGCCATGATACCCACAGCCGGCCCCGTGGTGTTGGGGTAGCGCGAATGCCTCTCACCCAGAGGCCCCGGGTTCGATTACCGGCTCCGTCAGGGATTTAAGAAACTGACGTGCGTGCTGGAATGGGGTCCACTCAGCCTCGTGAGGACAATTGAGTTGCTGTCTGACAGTTAGGCAGCGCCCCGATCACGAAAACCAAGATTAACAGCCGAGGGGACTCGATGCGCTGATCACGTGTCACCCCAATATCTGCAGGCCAAATGGCTGGGCAGCGGTCGCTTGGTAGGCCTAGGCCATGCATGGGCTGTAGTGTCGGAGGTTATTAGCCTACTTTCGATTTTTGCAAAAAATGAAAGTAGACTTATGAGATCAACACAGGGCGAAAAAAAGTGTGTCTGTCTGTGTGTGTGTATGTGTGTGTGTGAGTCTGTGTGTGTGTGTGTCTGTGTGTCTGTGTGTGTGTGAGTGTGTGTACTCTGAATGTCTGTCCCCCCCTATCAATTCGAACACGGTGAATGCGAATTGAACGAAATTTGGTACAAAGGTAGCACTAGCAAAGGACACCTCAGTGTCATGTTTTATATCGCCGCCATCTTGACGGAAACGTAATGGCGGCCACACAAATGTTCAAAGCTTAAATCAAATTACGACTAACCTAATCATCCGATCTCTACCAAATTTTGCAACAACATACCTTTATGGGGGGAGCATCCTTTGACCAAACTAACAGGTCATCAGCGTAATAGTTTGCGGATGGCGGCCATCTTTGTGTGAAAATCGATTCCCCCTATTAATTCGAACACGGTGCAACCGAATGGAACGAAATTTGGTACAGAGGTAGTACTAACAAAAGGCACCTCAGTGTCATGTTTTATATCGCCGCCATCTTGACGGAAACGTAATGGCGGCCACACAAATGTTCAAAGCTTAAATCAAATTACGATTAACCTAATCATCCGATCTCTACCAAATTTTGCAACAACATACCTTTATAGAGGAAGCATCCTTTGACCAAATGACTAGGTCATTAGCCTAATAGTTTGCGGATGGCGGCCATCTTTGTGTGAAAATCAATTCCCCCTATTAATTCAAACACGGTGAAACCGAATGGAACGAAATTTGGTACAGAGGTAGCACTAGCAAAGAGCATCTCAGTGCCATGTTTTATATCGCCGCCATCTTGACAGAAACGTAATGGCGGCCACACAAATGTTCAAAGCTTAAGTTAAATTACGACTAACATAACCATCCGATCTCTACCAAACGTTGCAACAACATTCCTTTATGGAGGGAGCATCCTTTGACCATTCTAATAGGTTATTAGCCTAATAGTTTGCGGGTGGCGGCCATCTTTATGTCAAAATTGATTCCCCCTATTAATTCGAACACGGTGGAACCGAATGAACGAAATTTGGTACAGAGGTAGCACTAGCAAAGGGCACCTCAGTGTCATGATTTATATCGCCGCCATCTTGACAGAAACGTAATGGCGGCCACACAAATGTTCAAAGTTTAAGTTAAATTACGACTAACTTAACCATCCGATCTCTACCAAACTTTGCAATAACATTCCTTTATGGAGGGAGCATCCTTTGACCAATCTAATAGGTTATTAGCCTAATAGTTTGCGGGTGGCGGCCATCTTTATGTCAAAATTGATTCCCCCTATTAATTCGAACACGGTGGAACCGAATGGAACGAAATTTTGTACAGAGGTAGCACTAGCATAGGGCACCTCAGTGTCATGTTTTATATCGCTGCCATCTTGACTGAAACGTAATGGCGGCCACACGAATGTTCAAAGCTTAAATCAAATTACGATTAACCTAATAATCCGATCTCTACCAAATTTAGCAACAACATACCTTTATGGAGGGAGCATCCTTTGACCAAACTAATAGGTCATCAGCCTAATATTTTGCGGATGGCGGCCATCCTTGTGTGAAAATCGATTCCCCTTATCAATTCGAACACGGTGAAACCGAATGGAACGAAATTTGGTACAGAGGTAGCACTAGCAAAGGGCGCCTCAGTGTCATGTTTTATATCACCGCTATCTTGACGGAAACGTAATTGCGGCCACCCAAATGTTAAAAGCTAAAATGTAATTACGACCAACCTAATAATCTAGTCTCTACCAAATTTTGCAACACCATATCTTTATGTGGGAAACATATTCAGACCAAACTGCAAGAACATCAGCCCAATAGTTTGCAGATGGTGGCCAAGTATGTGTGCAAATCGATTCCCCCTATCAATTCAAACACGGTGAAACCGAATTGAACGAAATTTGGTACAGAGGTAGCACTAGCAAAGGACACCTCAGTGTCATGTTTTATATCCCTATAGCACGTTGTATTTCAACAAGCTACTACAACCAACATTCAATCAAACTCCTTGAAAAGGACAAAGAGTTATAACAATACCCATGCATTTAGGAGAAAGTAGGCTATATGTTCTATTCTGAACATCTTGTTTATTATTATATGATACCCAGAAGATTAAGGGACTTCTCAGAACTCAACTGACGTCACTCACTCACCCTCCCGACCCGCTCGCCGGACAATGACACACCTACTAGCGCTGTCCCACAGGACTAAAACATTTTTACCCTACTTCTCAAATTTTGCAAAAATGAGGAAAAAGTAGACATATGAGATCGGGCAAATGTGTGTCTGTCTGTCCCCCCTATCAACTCCTAAACGGCTGCAGCAATCGAAACAAAATTTGGTAGGAGTAAAGATCTATACCTGAATATCTCACGGCCATATTTGAAAATTATGTCAGTGCTACCAACTGCTGAAAAATCGCAATTGAAATTTGAGCTCCATGTTGGATATCACGGAAGGCATGAATGGGAACTATTTCAAAATTGGCACACGTATAGATAATAATATTGCAGTTTAATTTCCAGGAGGCCATACATGGCAGTGTTGCCAAAATCATTATAAGCCTGCTGATAGGTACGAAATTTAAATGCATATAACTTCTACACTATCAATTGGATTTCAACCAAATTTCGTATGTGCTATGTGTACATAAGCATATATGACTGAGCGTATTCCTAAGAGCCACCAGGGCTACCAACTGTTAATAAATGGTCTCAATTTTTTTTTATCAAAACATCCATATATCAGAAAGTATGCAAGCCGACAGCTTTAAACAATGCACACGTATAGTACCTGACATTCTATATTAATTTGTAGTAACGTATTTACGTCAGTGCTACCAACATAATTCTAAGCCTGCTGAGAGTTCCAATTATAAATACATGTAACTTCTATACTATCATTTGGATTTCAACCAAATTTCGTGTGTGCTATGTGTACCATAACAGATATGACTATGCCGATTCTTATGAGTAACCAGGACTGCCAACTGTTAATAAATAGTGTCTCTAATTTGTTACCCTAATATCAATATATCAGAAAGTATGCAAGACAATAGCTCTAAACTTGGCACACGTATAGTACCTGGCATTCTAGATTAATCTGGAGTAACTAATATAGGCCTATGCCAGTGCTGCCAACATGATTCTAAGCCTGCTGATAGGTCCAATTTTAAAATGAATTTACCTTCTATACTAACGAATGGATTTCATTCAAAATTGACACAACAATAGATCATATTATTTCAGATTATTTCCGATCAATACATGTATGTCATTGTTGCCAACATGATTTTACTCGCGCTGTTAGATCCAATGTTTAACTGCATGTAACGTCCATGCTATCCATTGGACTTCAACCAAATTTTGTATTCTGTACCTTATGAGATGGAACTAAAAATATATTCAGTCACCAGGGCTGCCAACTGTGGTTCTCTCTTAGGCTACATTATGCCAGGTATACAGTATTTCGAACTAATTAGAAATTTCGATATTACCAACTTAATTTCGTCATTATTCTAGATAGATCCATATAGATTAATAATGGGCATGAATGTTAAATTTTAAGAAAAGTAGGCTCTTTAGTTCGCCACGGAACTTTTTGTTTTATTTCAAATTTAACTTTACAATTTTCAATTGTTTTGAATTCTACATCAAATTCTAAAGAAAATGAATCCAACTGCGACTGAAATGCTTCATATCCACGGTTGATAGTCGGTCCAAACTTATTTCTTTTATTCATTTGTTTGAAATTTTAAAATTACAGTAGTAATACAATCATAAATGACATGTAATAAACGACAGCTTAAGAAGTAAGAAGTGCGAGTTTGGACTCTTTTTCTTTAGAATTTGATGTAGAATTTAAAAAAGGGAAATTTTAAATGTATACTTCGAAATAAGAAAAGTTTTAGTTCTGTGATACAGCGCCAGAAGGTGAGCTATTGTTTGCCACCGGCCGGTCCGGTGAGCGGGTCGGGAGGGTGAGTGAGTGAGGTTAGTTGAGTTCCGAGAGTTCCATTAATCCTCTGGGTATCATGGCCAAACGGAAAGACTATAAATGAAAGTACAGGATTTTCCTCCTAGTACTGACTGGAAGAAATGATTCGTCGGAAAGAGGAGGAACTGCGTAAGTCCTGCCAACTACTTGCGGATCTTAGCACCCTATTATCAGAAGTAGAAACTTGAGCACTTATCCAGATATGACGCAACTCTACGAAGACCACGCCCGGGAACCAGTTCCAGTTCTATGAACGAGAGCAGTCCCAGAAGGATGACATCATTCCTTCCTGAAGGCCCTTCTGTTATGCGCTTCATGCTTGTCAGCCTTGTGTAACATTTAATATGTTCGTATTAGCACCAACTAAACGAGATGGGTAAATAATAGTGGCTTATGTTGTTGTGGTTAATAATTTATTTGCGGGATCACGAGTTAGAAGAAATATATATTTAGAAATGGGCATGCGTGCCAACCACTGTATAATTCACGAAAATACACTAAACAGATATGTAGCATCGGATATTCACTGCAATCAGTCCCGTACAACGTGGTTTGGAACAATTTAGCATTTACAGTATGTTCGTGAGCCAAATACAAATTGTGGAGAAATTAATTGTCTGCCCCTTAACGTTACTGTTTTCAACAGGGTCGGGGATGAGATGCGAAGAAGGCCTAGTTGGTGGGTGGTTTTTACAGCCAGAAGCCGTTTCTGATGCCTACCTCATGAGATGAGTTAATGAAAGTTGAAGATGGATAAAACTGGGCAAGGCTGTGGAAGGAAGCGGCCGTGGTCTGTCAGTAGGTATCGTCCCAGCTTTTGCTGGAGTTTAAAATGGGAAACCACGGAAAACCATTTCAAGGACGGCCAATGGTGGGGCTCGAATCCACGTCTACCGAGTCACTGATAGCTTGGCCCCACGGCGTAGTGCTGTGCTTTAGCGAGCGTAGCTACCACTGTCGGTTGTGGTGAAATTAAATAAATAAATTTTGTTGTTGATTCTTTAGGGGTTTCGCTGTATCGTGGTTATGTAGCTCCGTGTACTTTGGTGTGTGTAGAATTTGTCTGATAACCTGTATCACTATGATGTCTGTACTAGTGTGCGTATTTGTAATAGAGGAAGAATTTGGATAGGAAGCGGCCGTGGCCATAAGTTAGGTATCATCCCAGCATTTTCCTGGTGGAGAAGTGGGGAAACCACGGACAACCACTTCCAGGATGGCTGAGGCAGAATTCGAACCCGCCTTATCTCAGTATATGCCTCTCGACACAGAGTAGGCTATACCCCGTTCCAGCCCTCAAACGAGAATTGAAAATTTATTGGGAGAGCCGGGAATCGAACTCAGGCATCCGTTGTTACAGCCAAAAATGCAAGCCACTATGCAACGAGGCGGACCAATAAAATAAATAAATACAGAAATAAGCAAGTGGAGAAATCGATTTAATGAAGGATGTTCTGTCCTCCGCCTTATTGTTTTCTTGAAAGTTTCACATCCTCTACAGTGCCTTCCCTTTAGAGATACAACTGCCCCACTGCCATCTAGCAGAGAACAGAAACTCTGCAGGAGATACATGGTTGAAACTTAAGACTTTTTCTCGTCACATAATGTGTTGATTGGTTGGTTGGTTCCTCAGTTTAGGGGTGTGTGTAGAATCTGTCTGATAACCGGTGTTAATTGTGTTGGCTGTATTAGTTTGTGTTGTGTGTTTTTTTTAAATTCAAGTAAGGACTGCATACATTCGATTTCAATTAGTTCCAACTTTTGCTACCAAACGCCACCGTCAACGACTACTAGTTCAGAACTTGGTTACTAGACGCCACCGCAGTCGGCTCCTGGCGACGAACGCTGGAACCCAAGAGCGTGTTTCAATTTTACCTGTAATTTAGCTTCACACAGGAGTAATTAGTGGAAGGTTCTTCAGCATGCCATAAATTTATGACATGGGACCACCGGCTTTACTTCCTCTCCGAAGGAAGGCATACTGAGGGATTTACAACGCTCTTAAAAATCCGACGACTTCGGCCGGGTTTGAACCCGCGATCTTGGGCATAGAAGCTTAGCATGCTAACAACTACGCCACCGAAGCCGCTACGGCGGGGTGTAATGACCCCTGATAGTCCCACACGAAATTCCTCTCAATGTTTGTGCCACGAAGTGTACAGTACCTTAATTTAAAAAGCATTTACCTTAAGGTATCATTAAGTATATTAATAAACACCATTAGTAATGCGACTATTCCCATGCACCTTCCACTTTAAGTTTATTCGGGATCATATTTCGTTGTAAATCAATCATTTAATGACCATAGGTAATTATCAATTGGAGCCTCCACCCGAGGTTGATCGTGTGAACTCGCTTTTCGTGGCTATGGAAATACAACACACATAGTGAACAAAAGCAAGTGTATTACGAGCAAAGAACAAGGACGTGACTGGAAAGAGATCACGAACCTCCAAGATCAATCAAGATGTGTTTCTCTACAGCTGACAGGCTTTGCGGCGTGATTCACCAGTCTACGTAGTCTCGACCTGTTCTAAGTGGAGCAATTTATATGAACTCACAAAATATGAGTTCCGAGTATGAGCGCTCTCAAGGAATCCACAACGGTGCGAGTCATCAGAGCAAGTGGATTTCATTTCCTTTCTGATTCATCTGCTGCTACTTCAAGTGCGTCATCAGCAATCATTGCTTTTTCCGGAAGGTGATAACTACGGCTTTCAAAATTTCAACCTACTCAGTTGGGTAATTGGTAGCATGCTGAGTTTCTATGCCCAAGATCGTGGGTTCAAACCCGGCCGAAGTCGTCGGAATTTCTAAGAGCGTTAAAATCCCTCAGTATGCCTTCCTTCAGAGGGGAAGTAAAGCCGGCGGTCCCATGTCATAGATTTATGGAATGTTAAAGAACCTTCCACTAACTACACCTGTGTGAAGCTAAATTATGGGTTAAATTTGAACAACACCCCCAGGTTCCAACCGTTCGTCGCCAGAAGACGACTGCGGTGGCGTCTAAGAACCAAGTTCTGAACTAGTAGTCGTTGACGATGGCGTTTGGTGGCAAAAGTAGGAACTACATGAAAATTCAATGTCTGCAGTCCTTACTTGTATTAAAAAAACAGATAACACATTAATACAGCCATCACAATTAATACCGGTTATCAGACAAATTCTACACACACGCAAAGTACACCGCGTTGTCGCAGCCCCTAAATTAAGGAACCAACCAACCATACTCAGTTGGGAGTCTCGAGATTTTGCACCTCATAAAGTAATTATAACACCACTATCAACTCTCACAACCTACAAGAGATTTTATGGATTCATATGTGTTACAAGGACGACCGACAGCGGTAGCCATGCTCACTAACGCGCAGTGCTAGGCCATGGGGCCAAGCTCTCTACGAACTCGGTAGACGTGAGTTCGAGACCTACCGTCGGCCGTCCTTGAAATGGTTTTCCGAGGTTTCCCATCTTCAACTCCAGGCAGTAGAAATACCTTCTGAAAGGCCATGACCGGTTCCTTCCACATCGTTGCTCAGTTTCATTCATCTTCATTCTTTTCATCTCGCATTAACACCTCACCTGAGGTTGGCGTCAGGAAGGGCATCCGGCCGTAAAACCATCACCTCTCATCCCCCTACTCCGTTCGAAACGGGAATAATAAGGGGTAGTCATGCACACAGCACATGTTACAAGGAGAGCCGTTTAGTCTAACATACAACCTTCAAGTCGATGGAAAAAATTCCGAATTAGTCCCACGCTGAAAAATATTTCACGCTTTTCAAAAAATAGCGATTTTAGCACCTAAAATTAACATTGTAAAGAAATCAATGACAAAGTTTTAGACCTAATCCCAGGATCATCGAGAACTTACATCAGTGTGAATAATTTGATTACTGAAAATGAGAGTGATCGTCTACAATTCCCAATAGAATTTTTAGACAGCATAGGCATAAGTGGATTGCCATCTCATATCCTTCGACTAAAAGAAGGCTCAATTGTGATTTTGTTGAGAAATATTAATGTTACCCAAGGTCTGTTGAACGGTACTAGACTGTTGGTTTGGAAGATACATGACAATTGCTTACACCTGGAAATTATTACTGGCGGAAATGTTGGAAACAATGTCCTACTCCCTCGCCTTGACCTTACGCCATCAGATACTTCTATGCCTTTTTCCTTCAAAAGGAGGCAGTTTCCAGTACGTTTGGCTATTTGTATAACAATCAATAAAGCTCAAGGTCGAACACTAGATCAAGTAGGCATTTATTTACCTCAACCGGTGTTTAGCCACGGACAACTTTACTGTATGCCGCACTATCGCGAGCAAAATCCTTTCATGACGTCAAAGTTCAAATAGAACCAAAAGGCAAGCGAACAGCAAACGTCGAATGGAAGGAAGTACTATTAGAATTTTGAAACGAATGTTGCGGAGGAGCACAGACCTCAGCAAACGGGACACAGATTAAGTAACAATTATACAAGGACGTCCACATCCCTAATACGATAACTGTCCTGTGGTAATGGTAAAAAAATTACTATTGTCCTACGTCGGTGATTACTATCCTACATCCTGTTATTTCATTCCCTCAGTTCTATAACAAAGATATACTCAATCAAATTTACAGCTTAATAAATATGAATTCCTTCTGTGTGAGTTATCTTTTCATTTCTCATCAATCGCCTTTACTTACTATTCTATCTGTAGGGGTGGAGGCGATAGCTGTCTTTACAGAGATGTGCAAATTATTAGATTCGATGTCAGTTTTCCAAAATTGCATTTTTACTTTTCACGGTTTAATGCACTAAGTATGATTACAAGGCGATGAAATTACTTCAAATGTTTAACCAAGACTCCTAATTATATTTTCATTTAAGAAACTCAAATTAAAATGATTTTTTACAATTTCCACTAACAGAGGAGCCTTGCAAATGCAAAATGCCACACGTTTCGTTTTTATTACTTCAATCTACTTAACGTGTGAATTTAGAGCGGAGGGATTTGGGGTCTTTCAACTGATGAACGCTATTGAACTATTCAAAGATTCATGAACTATGCAGTGAAATCACCTTACTTGAATTCTAAAGTCAATGAAAAATTGAAAATGGACCCAGCTCAGATATCCCTCGGAATCCAATAATCTGAAAGTTTCCAGACTCAATTCCTTAAGGGAAAAGGTGTAATTCCACGGGAGAGTAAACACTACTAAGTAGGACAACAAAAGAAGTTGGTCAATAAAATGATTTTTAATAAAAGTAATTATGACTGATTAAAATTATGTATTTAATTCTATTAATTTGCACACCTCTATATGTTAACCAAGAGTTACATCTCTAAATTCATATATAAGAGACCCATCTTTTATTTTAAATTTATACCATTGTTCATAAGTAGACAAAACACCAACTTGTACCGCTGTAGCCTTAAATTGTGTGGATATCTCTATCTACTTAGTATATATCAAAGTTCCCAATTATTGGATGTAACTGGTAATCTCGAGGGCAACTTGATGGATTTTGATGCGGTTTTCACCATTCTGTAAAGGATTTCTCGATGAAGGATTAGGTAGAAAAATATTTATTTATGACCAAAATAAGCGGAGCATTTACGATTTCAGTGAATTGAGTTGAAGAAAAACCTAACGTCCATGTGTCTTTTAAGCATACACTGTGTAAACAGTTAAAGTTAAACATATAGATATTCTCTGAGAATTGTTCAGCATGATAAGTTCTGCAAGAAAGTCCGTGACAGCTCCCACATCGACCACTGTAAGTGTTTTTACGTTTTCATTTCTTCTAGAAATCTCCATTCAGTGGAAATTTAAATTACTAGCTTCAGAGTGAGTTTACGAGCTTGCAAGCGACCTATCACCCTAGCTTCAGCCAGCATCAAACTGCTGAGTCGTGTCGAGTTAATTCTTCAGAGAAGAGTATAGCTTATGTGTTTGGAGTTAGCTGTTCACCTCGGCTTTTCAGAATTGTGTCTGGAACCTGACGACCGTGTGCCTTCTAAGCTTACGCAGGGTAAATAGTGGGACACACACACACAGAGGACAGGCAGACACCCACACATTTGATCCCATAAGTCTACTTCATCATTTACCCAAAAGCGACGGTACCGTAAATGTCTGTTCAGGTCACTAGCATGAAGACATGCAAATGTCATATGGACAGAAGTGCTGTAGGATTGTTGAAGTCAATGCTGCGGAGCAGCACGGGTCTTCTAGTTTAGTTCAATTGTATATATAACTTCAAGATGGCGGCTGTGCGAATTTTAAAATTATTTTTTTATTTCTTGTGTCGTAATCATGCGATCGAAGTGAAAGTTTGAATAAAGAACCCACGCAATAATTTTCCTTTAATGGTACATGACTCTATGGCCTATACATATAACAATCCAACATTGCGACCTTCCGACATATTTAGACGGATCTCAATATCTACGAATCTATTACAGCAATCAAACTGATTTTTTTTAGGATCATAGGGTCTATGAACATAAGTTCAACTATAGGACTTTCAATAACCTGGTGATTACAAATCCAATATTGCGGCGACGCGAAGTATAAATATTCACATGGACGTTTCTCGCAATTTAACCATCCGAGTGCAGTGAAACTTGGTACAGTAAATCCTTATATAAATGTTAATCCACTGGCATTTAATTTATTTCAATTGTTTCCATAACCACAATATGGCAGCTGTGTGAAATTTTAAAATCTCGTTTTAGCCTACTTTCGATTTTTGCAAAAAATGAAAGTAGACTTATGAGATCAACACAGGGCGAAAAAAGTGTGTCTGTCTGTGTGTGTGTATGTGTGTGTGTGAGTCTGTGTGTGTGTGTGTCTGTGTGTCTGTGTGTGTGTGTGTGTGTGAGTGTGTGTACTCTGAATGTCTGTCCCCCCCTATCAATTCGAACACGGTGAATGCGAATTAAACGAAATTTGGTACAAAGGTAGCACTAGCAAAGGACACCTCAGTGTCATGTTTTATATCGCCGCCATCTTTACTAAAACTGAATGGCGGCCACTCAAACGTTCAAAACGTAAAATCAAATAACGACTAACCAAATCATACGATCTCTACCAAATTTGGTAACAACATACCTTCGTATAGGATGCGTCTTGTGACCAAACTACAAGGTCGTCCGCCATACCATTTCAGGATGGCGGCCGTGCGAATTATGCAAACTTTATAATCCATATCATGGGACCCACCAGTTCCGATTATCGAGCCGAGAATCGTTTTAACTGTTCTAAAGGAAGAGGCACGTTCGAAATTAAAAGTTTATTTTGTAATACTATAGTGCAGACGTGATTTTAAAAAGCTGAGCTGATTTAGTAATAAGACAAGATGGCAGCGGATATCTTGTGCCTGACTTATATTTCACTAATTTGAGTATTGCATGCAATATAGCGTACTGATATAAAATAAATAAACTTTGTATGAAATGCTTTATATATAAATAATATACTCCAGTGATGAAATCGTTTAGTATAAATCACTATTTGCTAACAAGTTCTATGTAAGTCATTTTATATAGAATGATATTCGTTGACACAATTAGCTCAGTGGTAGAGCGTTAGCCTATCACTCAAATGCCTATGGTTCAAACCCGATCAGAGCTAGTTTTTTTGCTTGAAATTTTATATGTTTATTGTTTTGTAATGACTCAGATGTTTTAAAATTAAGCGTTATATTGTGCATATTATGGTGTAAAATATATATTTAATTAAAACATAATTCGCCAGCAGATTTACTCGAGACATCTAGCTGCCAAAAAGGTAACTGCACGCCGACCAGATTTTATTGAAAAGTTTCTTCTTCTGGCCGCTAGAATGCACTCGCTCTGTTAGGATTATATTGTTAGATATTTCACCACTAGATATCACGACTAGTCTACGTGGGGCTCCATTGATTACTATACCATTTGCATTCTATGCGCATCGAATTTGAAGAATGACAAGATGATACTACGATACATTTTTACTTTCTATTTTAAAGGGTTTGTAACAGCCTATTGTGCGTTATTTGAAAATGTTAATTGAAGTAAAGAACAAAACGATTTCACATAGTATCTGAACTCTACCGTTGGTGCTAGTTCAGGATATTAATTAATACTTCTATTTCAGCCTAATAGCAATCGAAAATATCCACATAGTTGGTATACACACGTCTCTGTAGGGTCATGGAAAGATTTGTTAATTCAATTAGGGTTGTGAAAGTCATACGCAGCCAGACGTGTAAAGACATGCCTCAACTCAAAGTTGGATGCTGCCCGCGTCAGGCCGATTATGTAATAATAATAATAATAATAATAATAATAATAATAATAATAATAATAATGTTATTGGTTTTACGTCCCTTTTAACTACTGTTGCTTTTAGAGACGCCGGGGTGCCAGAATTTTGTCCCAAAGGGGATCTTTAACGTGCCAGTAAATCTACTAACACGGCTCCCTCGCATTTGTGCACCCTCAAATGCCAGCTGACTGCGCCAGGATACGAACCTGAAACATACGGTCCAGCAAGCGAGAACGTTACCGCTGAGCCACGCCGCCAGTCCGGTCGATTATGTCTCCAGATCCATAACATTCTTTAGATACTTCTTATCTTTCTTTCTTCAATGATGGTAGCAGTTTTTATCTAGGTTGTGGCGTTTGGTAGAGGTAAATCGTTTCTAAGGTCTTCAACAAAGAATAGTTCTATTATACTCTTTGATAATAACAACGAGTTATAACTATACTCATACATTTAGGAGAAAGTAGGCTATATGTTCTTTACTGAACATCTTGTTTACTTCTTGTGTCCTAATCATGCGATTGAAGTTTGAATACTACACGTACACAATAATCTTCATGTAACAGTACATAACTCTAAGACCTACATATATAAAAATCCAACATGGCATCCATTCGCAATATTTAGTCGGTTCTCAATATCTACGAATCTGTTACAGTAATCAAACTGAAATTTTGTATGTTGATAGTGGCAATTAACATAAGTAGAATGTATGAGAATAGGCTTTAGTTCTTCACGGAACTACTTGTTTAGTATGTATTTCTAATGTTCTTTATATTTAAACTAGCAACCCAGCCCGGCTTCGCCCGGGAACACCTGTGAATGCATTACGTGATAAGCGCTTCTTTACGATATCAATGAACTACGATCGATATCCGTTTTACGTCTCGGCATGATGGGTTAAAATCACTGACTGGACGATTAACTATATTATCACGGAGATGCATGAGAAACGAATTCTTGTCAGACGTAATTTAAGAATGGCGAGGTGCATGAAAAAAAATCCCCTTTCCCTCCAATCTAAAAACACTTATAGTGGACGATATATTGAATATAGGGATGTGCTCTCGGGTACGTTTTTGTAGAACTTTTCATGCTGAACAATTCTTACACTCATTGTATATTTATATGTTTAACGGTTTGCCCAATGTAAGCTTAAAAACGCACGGACGCCAGGAATTTTTTCGACTTTTTCTCTGAAATCGTTACAGCTTGGCTTCCTTTGATCATAAATAAATTATTTCTACAGAAACCTTCCCCGAGGTATCCTTTACAGAATGGTGAAAACCGCATCAAAATCCATGCAGTGGTTCTCGAGAATACCCGTGATATCCAAGAATCAGGGACTTTGTTTTATACTAAGTAGAGATTATACGCCAATCAGTATACTGTAATTTAATATAATATAATCCCCCTTCCGTCCAATCTTAAATTGACTGTGAATTTTGCGGACTGAAAATTTCACATGCGAAATGAGAGTTGCCGATCCAGGTAATGGCGAGGTGAATGAAACTCAAATCCCCCTTCCGTCCAATCTTAACTTGACTGTGTTTCACAGGCGAAATGAAGAAAACCCGAGTTGCACTTCCTGGGAAACTCCAACACAACCCTTGTCAGAAGTCTTAACTCAACACGACTCGACGGTTTGCTGCTAGCTGTGTATGGGGCAATTGGTTCGACCGCTAGCTAGGCTGTAACAGGGATGATAGACTCGCCCTTATCTAGTTCGTAAACTGCCGCCTCAGTAGTTGAATGGACATGGTTGGAAGAAATTAAAACGTAAAAACACTTATAGTGGGCAATGTATTGAAGATAGACATATGATCTCGCAGACGTTTTTGTAGAACTTTTCATGCTGAACAATCTTACACTCATAGATATTTTTATTTTTAGATATTTTTAACAGTTTGCCCAGCGTAAGCTTACAAAGCGCTCGGACGAAAGGTTTTTTTTTTTTACTTTTTCACTGAAAACGTTACTGATCGGCTTCCTTTGAACATAAATAAATTATTTTCTACAGAAATCATCTTCGAGATATCCTTTGCAGAATGTTGAAAACCACATCAAAATCCATCCAGTGATTCTCGAGTTTACCCGTAACATCCAAGAATCGGGGACTTTGTTTTATACTAAGTAGAGATATGTAAAATACTGCATTGCATAATGTGATCTTCATAACTTTCCAAGCGTAGATTGTCATTACACGGCTCACTCTCGGTATTACGCGGTACGCTGGTTGGTTGGTTCCTCAGTTTAAAGGCTGCGACAACGCGGTCATTTAGACCCGTGTACTTTGGGTGTGTGTAGAATCAGTCTGATGGCTGGTGTTAATTGTGATGGCTGTATTAGTGTGTGTTATCTGTTTTATTTCAAGTAAGGACTGCAGATTTTTAGTTTCAAGTAGTTCTTGTTTCTGCTGCCAAATGCTCCCGTCCACGACACCTAGCTTGCTGACTTGGCTACTAGATGGCATCGCAGTCAGCACCTAGCGGTGGACGTTGGAACTAATAGAGCGTTATCAATTCTAACCTTTTCATGCCATAAATCTATGACATGGGACCGCCGGTTTTACCTTCCCCTCCGAACGAAGGCAAGCTGAGGTATTTTTTAACGCTCTTAAAAATTCGACGACTTTGGCCGGGTTTAAACCCGCGACCTTGGGCATAGAAGCTCAGCATGCTACCAACTATGGCACTGAAGCCGCCAGCGGGTACGCTATAAAGTGGGGGGGGGGGGGAAGGCGTAAAGCACGTTCCCCGACAACCCCGACATACGTAGACAGAACTCTCTCTTGAGGGAATATCAAAAGATAATTTCCTCTCCAAAGCTTCCTATTCATTGTGACATACCTACAGTAAAGATAAGTCGCTTGAAATCCCGCCGACCACCCATCCTAACAGCGGAATATCTACAATTAAATACTTTTCAGATTGACAACAAGTGGTCTGAGGTATGGAATAATTTATTCCATGAGAAATATGGAAACTTCATTGATCCTATCAAGAAACCAGCTGGCATGGAACTACCACGCCATACATGGAAATCACTCAACAGGATTCGAACGGGACATGGGGTCTGCGCAGACAGCTTATTCAAGTGGAATAAGGCTTCCCACCTCAGTGCGACTGTGGTTTTGAAAGACAGACCATCCAACATATCGTGGAGGACTGCAGCCTTCGAGCCTATAATGGGAACCTGAAAGACTTTCATGATGCAATGCAGCCTGCTCTAGATTGGATTTCAAATTTAAATCTTACCTTGTAAATCTGAACATTTTATCTATTGAATATGTGTCTCCTCATTCAAAAGTTATTTTAATATTTATTGTACTTTTGGGCTAAATACTAATGTACTGTATATGTTTAATTTGTTCTTTAGCTTGTAATTATGTAACCATGCCATACGCTAAATAATACTCGGGCTTCTGCTATATTTGATTACATATTGATGCTCCGCCACTACACATGTAGGCAATGCACTCCAATAATTTTGCTGAATCAACTCTTTCTTTCTTTCTTTCTTTCTTCAGCTTGCTGGATAGTAGTAATAAATGATATTGCTTCTAGTTTTACTCAAACAGATTGAATAATGATTGTAGGTGCGTAATTACTTGTCCAATTGTTACGTGTATACTTGAAGGTGTAAGCCATCTAATAGCATTTATAATAATGAACATTCTTGTTGTCTGCAAAGAACCCTCCTGTAATTCCTTATGTACAACCACAATAATGATATATTGTAGGAAAAGTGCTCGCCCAAGAGAATGTGACTATCTGACGCCGTACTTTGGCTTCACGAGACAGGCTGACGGCGCATGCGAAACTATCGATCGCCTTTCACCAAGAGCACAGCGTTGCTTATCCCTTTGATGCCATGCTATTATGAGCGGTTATGTTGATAATGCCAAGCCAAGTTTCGCGAAATTACTAGTCGTTGTCTTAAAAAATTGTTTCCTAACTATATTTTTAAGATAAAATATTGATAATTTTCCCGCAGCAAGTAAAGATATATTTATTTATTTCCACAACAGGGCAGTGCCCCAATTACAGCAGCGAACAATTGTACACACACAGATATGCACGAAAACACAATACAAAACAAGATGTTCAGTAAAGAACATATAGCCTACTTTCTCCTAAATGCATGGGTATTGTTATAACTCTTTGTCCTTTTCAAAGAGTATAATTGAATGTTGGTTATAGTAGCTTGTTGAAATACAACGTGTTATATGGATATTAAACATGAATATGAGGTGCCCTTTGCTAGTACTACCTCTATAAAAAAAACTTCAATCAATTCGGTTTCACCGTGTTTGAATTGATATGGGGAATCGATTTGCACACATAAATGGCCGCCATCCGCAAAGTATTGGGCTGATGACCTTGTAGTTTGGTCACAAGAATTTTCATACATAAGGGTATAATGTCGCGAAATTTGGTAGAGATCAGATGATAAGTTGGTCGTAATTTGATTTAAGCTTTTTGGGTGGCCGCCATAACGTTTCCGTCAAGATGGCGGCGATATATAACATGACACTGAAGTGTCCTTTAAAAGTGCTACCTCTGTACCAAATTTCGTTCAATTCGGTTTCACCGTGTTTGAATTGATGGGGAGAATTGATTTGCACACATACTTGGCCGCCATCTGCAAACTATGTGGCGGATGACCTAGTAGTTTAGTCAAAGGTCGCTCGCTCTATAAGTATATGTTATTGCAAAATTTAGTACAGATCGGATGATTAGGTTAGTCGGAATTAGATTTAAACTTTGATCATTAGGGTGGCCGCCATTACGTTTCCATCAAGATGGCGGCAATATAAAACATGACACTGAGGTGCCCTTTGCTAGTTCTACCTCTGTACCAAATTTCGTTAAATTCGGTTTCACCGTGTTCAAATTGATATGGGGGGACAGACATTCATACTACACACACTCACACACACACAGACTCACACACAGACAGACACACAATTTTTGGCCCTGTGTAGATATCATAAGTCTACTTTCATTTTTGCAAAAATCGAAAGTAGGCTAATAAAAATACATTAGAATAAAAAATAAAAATTGAAACTTAGAAATTAAAGATTAAAGATTAAAGATTAAAGATTAAAGATTAAAGATTAAAGATTAAAGATTAAAGATTAAAGATTAAAGATTAAAGATTAAAGATTAAAGATTAAAGATTAAAATTTTTAAAAATTGTTAACAAGAAATATACACAAGTTCTAGTCACAATAACAGTAAATGAAGCATGATTTTTAATATTTGGTCACATACTGTAAAACTAGATTGATATTATAGGTATTAATACAATAGCAATGAAAGTTTTAAAGTTGGCATTAATTATTAGTATTGGTAATTAGTAATAAAGGGAAACCTAAACTTATAGCAGCTAAATTTAATATCTTTGTAATAGTGAATAATTTTACAGCTAAAACTAAGTGTATTTTTCTTCTATAATTTAACAAGGACATTCCAAATTCTAAATTGTTGTCAGCTGAGGTTTGGTAGGCTATATGCTTATCTGAATTTTTATCCACTGGCATCTAATTTATTTCAATAGTTTTTCATAACCACAAGATGGCAGCTGTGCAACATTTTAAAATCTCCTTTTTATTTCGTGTGTCCTAATCATGCGATTAAAGCATGAATAAAACACCTACACAATAGTCTTCATTTATTCTAATATATAAAATTGAAAGTCTGTATGTATGTATGTATGTATGTATGTATGTATGTATGTATGTATGTATGTATGTATGTATGTGGGTTGGTTCCGTATACAAATCCACACCGTTCCACCAATCTCAACCATATTTTGCATACACATTATTTAGGACCCAGAAGGAACCGCTGGCTACCTGAATTTTCGATAGTCTTTCTCATTCTTCTGATTTCGGCCCTTTTGCACTCAATCACAGGCTAATCAAATCATAAAATATACTCATGAAGGAATGGCAAGGCAGATAGTTTCCATGGCAACATAGCTCAAGTCGAGACACGGCCGACTAGATGCCAATTGTGCTCTGCACTACCGGTATAGAAAATGAGGATCTTTACTTGAAATCCCGTTAGTTACTCAAGTGCTCACACAGCACTGTCAACCGAGTTTAGCATAACAAAGACTTGACACTATCTTCTTTCTACTATATATTTGTCAAATACCACTCATTCACTCACTCACTCATTCATTCATTTATTCATCACGAAATCTCAGAAACCACCAAACGGATTGGAATGAAATCTGGTATGCAGCTTCCTCAAGGGCCGCAAATGCCCACTAAGAGAGGATTTTTGGATATTCAGGTTCTAAACGGGTGTTAAGGGGGTAGACCTGCATTTCATTGAATAACAATATCTCCCGATTTGTTTCATTGGGGGATGTGATACTCGGCATATAAACTCATCATTAAAAATAAGAAGACACATGTCTGAGGGTTTTTCGATGTGGTGTATATTATGAGGTGAAAAGGGTGAAAAGTGGGGATTGAAAGATTCCTAACGGAGCGTGTATCTCTTAAAAGACATAGGCAAGGAGTTTGAAACTCAGCGAAAAAAATCAACATAAAAAGGAAGTAAATATGTGTTGACCGTTTTTTCATAAATCCAATTTAAGGGGCCCATGGGGAGAAATGAAATTCTGGGGGGGGGGGACAGCAAAGAAAGTGTCCTAACTGATTGACTGACTGACTCACTCATCAAACTCAGGGGGGAAAAACTGCTTTAAAGTAAGTAAATAGCTGTTCGACAGTTTTTTTTCATAAATACAAATTTAAGGGGTTTATGGGGAGGGGTGAAATTCTGAAAAAAGAAAATTGAAAGAAAATGTCCTGACTCACTCACTCACTCACTCACTCATCATCCCCCAGCCAAAATTATTGAAGTTATATACATGACATTTCGGGGATATGTTCGTTGTCTGTCAAAACCTTACACTAAGGGAGGTTTTTTGGATATTCAGGTTCTAAAGAGGTCTTAAGGGGTTTAAACCTGCATTTCATTGAATAACAATATCTCACGAGTGCTTTCATTTGTGGATGTGATACTCGGCATAAAAACTAATCATTAAAAATAAGCAGACATGTGTCTAAGGGTTTTTCGATGTGGTGTATTATTATGAGGTGAAAGGGGTGAAAAGTGGGGGTTGAAGGATTCCTAACGGAGCGAGAAATTTGAAACTCAGCGGGAAAAAAATCAGCTTAAAAGTAAGTAAATCGGTACTCGACTGTTTTTTCATAAATTAATTTAAGGGGCCAATTGGGTGGGGTGAAATTCTGGGGGAAAAAGGAGAGAAAGTGTCCTAACTGACTGACTAACTCACTCACTCATCACACTCAGGGGAAAAAGACAGCTTAAAAATAAGTTAATAGGTGTTCAAGCGTTTTTTCATCAATCCAATTTAAGGGGCCCATGGGGAGGGGTGAAATTCGGGGGGGGGGGGACAGGAAAGAAAGTGTCCTAACTGATTGGCTGACTGACTCACTCATCAAACTCAGGGGGGAGAAACTGCTTTAACGAAAGTAAATAGCTTTCCAACAGGTTTTTTTTTTTCAATCAAATTGAAGGGGTTCATCGGGAGGGGTGAAATTCTGAAGAAAAAAAATTGAAAGAAAATGTCCTGACTCATTCACTCACTCATCATCGCCCAGCCAAAAATATTGAAGTTGAAAATATGATATTTCGGGGATATGTTCGTTTGTTGTCAAAACCGTACACTAAGGGAGGTTTTTTGGATATTCAGGTTCTAAAGAGGTCTTAAGGGGTTTAAACCTGCATTTCATTGAATAACAATATCTCACGAGAGCTTTCATTTGTGAATGTGATACTCGGCATGAAAACTAATCATTAAAAATAAGCAAACATATGTCTAAGGGTTTTTCGATATGGTGTATTATTATGAGGTTAAAGGGGTGAAAAGTGGGGGTTGAAGGATTCCTAACGGAGCGTGTAGGCATATCTTTTAAACGACATAGGCGAGAAATTTGAAACTCAGCGAAAAAAAAGTCAGCTTAAAAGTAAGTAAATCGGTATTCGACTGTTTTTTCATAAATTAATTTAAGAGGCCAATGGGGTGGGGTGAAATTCTGGGAAAAAAGGAGAGAAAGTGTCCTAACTGACTAACTCACTTACTCATCAAACTCAGGGGGGAAAGACAGCTTAAAAATAAGTTAATAGGTGTTCAAGCGTTTTTTCATCAATCCAATTTAAGGGGCCCATGGGGAGGGGTGAAATTCTGGTAAAAATAATTGAAAGAAAATGTCCTGTCTGACTCACTCTCATCACGCCCAGCGAAAACTACACACATCAAAAAAAGTTTTGCATCACCTCGGTTCCAAGAGTTCCGGAACCGTTAAATACAAAGGGAATAGAGATCAACACAAACAACATTTCAGCTCGTTTTATTGCTCATGAGACCACACATTGCATGTTGTACCATCATACAGCTAGACTTTCAGCATTTGTGGTCCAGATTGCAGTACACACCACTACCTCTAATACCCAGTAGCACGTCCTCTTGCATTGATGCATGTCTGTATTCGCCGTGGCATACTATCCACAAGTTCATCAAGACACTGTTGGTCCAAATTGTCCCACTCCTCAACGACAATTCGGCGTAAATCTCTCAGAGTGGTTGGTGGGTCAAGACGTCCATAAACAGCCCTTTCAACATATCCCAGGCATGTTCGATAGGGTTCATGTCTGGCGAACATGCTGGCCACTGTAGTCGAGCGATGTCGTTATCTTGAAGGAACGCATTCACAAGATGTGCACGATGAGGTCGAGAATTGTCGTCCATGAAGACAAATGCCTCTCCAATATTCTGCCGATATGGTTGCACTATGGGTCGGAGGATGTCATTCAGGTATCGTAATGCCGTTTCGGAGCCTTCCATGACCACCAGTGGCGTACGTCGGCCCCACATAATGCCACCCCAAAACATCAGGGAACCACCACCTTGCTGCACTCGCTGGACAGTGTGTCTAAGACGTTCAGCCTGACCAGGGTGCCTCCAAACACGTCTCCGACGATTGTCTGGTTGAAGGCATATGCGACACTCATCGGTGAAGAGAACGTGATGCCAATTCCGTGGGGTCCATTCAGCATGTTGTTGGGCCCATCTGTACCGCGCTGCATGGTGTCGGGGTTGCAAAGCTGGACCTCGCCATGGACGTCGGGAGTGAAGTTGCGCATCATGCAGCCTATTGCGCACAGTTTGAGTTGAAACACGACGTCCTGTGGCTGAACGAAACGCATTATTCAACATGGTGGCATTGCTGTCAGGGTTCCTCCGAGCGGCAATCCGTAAGTAGCGGTCATCCACTACAGTAGTAGCCCTTGGGCGGCCTGAGCGAGGCCTGTCATCGACAGTTCCTGTATCTCTGTACCTCCTCCATGTCCGAACAACATCGCTTTGGTTCACTCTGAGACGCCTGGAAACTTCCCTTGTTGAGAGCCCTTCTTGACACAAAGTAACAGTGCGGACGCGATCGAACTGCGGTATTGACCTTCTAGGCATTGTAGAACTACAGACAACATGAGCAGCGTACCTTCGTCCTGGTGGAATGACTGGAACTGATCGGCTGTCGTACCCCCTCCGTCTAATAGGCCCTGCTCATGCATGGTTGTTTACATCTTTGAGCAGTTTTAGTGACATCTATGAACAGTCAAAGGGACTGTATCTTGGATACAATATACACAGTCAACGTCTATATGCCGGAGATCTGGGAACCGAGGTGATGCAAAACTTTTTTTGATGTGTGTATTAAAGTTGGAAACTTGAAATTTTGGGAATATGTTCGCTGTATGTCGAAAACGTCAACTAAGGAATGATTTTTGTTTATTCGGGTTTTAAAGAGGTGTTAAGGGGGTAAACGTGCATTTCATTGAATAACGATATCTCATGTGTTGTTTTTTTGGGAATGTGATATTCGGTATATAAACTAATCATTAAAAATAATCAGACATACGTCTAAGGGTTTATCGATGTGGTGTATATTTTGAGGTGAAAGGGGTGAAAATTGGGGGTTGAGGGATTCTTAACGGAGCGTGTATCACTGAAACGACATAGGCGAGAAGTTTGAAATTCAGCGGGAAAAAAACAGCTTAAAAAATAAGTAAATAGGTGTTCGACCGTTTTTTCATAAATCCAATTTAAGGGGCCCTTGGAGAGGGGTGAAATTCTGTGAAAACAAAAACAGGACAGAAAGTGTCCTAACTGATTGACTTACTCATCAAACTCAGGGGGAAAACAGCTTTAAATAAGTAAATAGGCGTTTGGCCGTTTGTTTCATAAATCCAATTTAAGCGGTTCATGGGGAGGGGTGAAATTATCAAAAATAAATGAAATAAAATGTCCTGACTGACTCACTCACTCATCATCACCGAGCCAAAATTATTGAAGTTAGAAACATGAAATTTTGGGGATATGTTCGTTGTATGTCGAAAACACCCACTAAGGAAAGAGTTTTGGGTATTCAGGTTCTAAAGGGGTGTTAACGGGGATAAACATGCATTTCATTGAATAACAATATGACACGACTATGACGCGAGCGAAGCGAGGCTAAAAATGAGATGGTGTGTGTCTGTGTATTACTCAATCACGCAAGTACCACTGGTCCGATTTACATGAATTTTACATGGAAGTAGCTGATTTACCTGGTAAGCATATAGGTTACTTTTGATTTCAATACATTGCACTATTTAAAGATGGCGACCATTTCAGTGACGTCACTACACCCTTTGGTTTCAAACTTTCATATTTTCATTAAAAAAAAAAAAAAAAGAGAACGCTCTGAAATAGCAAACTTTTGATGGCATATACGAGGTTTAAAATTACATTTTCTATCCGAAAGGTATCTCCAACGGTTAGGGAGTAGAACCTAATTTGTGCTATAAAACACGGTCAACGCCGAGCGGTGTAGTTGGACAAAATGTTCCATCCTTAATCTCCCTCTGCGCAGCACCTCGCCTATCCCCTGTTTTAACTGTCACCTTCACATTTTAACTTATTTATGACGCGTAGCGAAGCACGGGTACTTCAGCTAGTAGTACATAACTGTAAGGCCTATATAAATAAGAATACAACATGGTGACCATCCAAAATATTTAGACGGTTCTCAATATCCACGAATTTATTTCAGCAAGCAAACTGAAAATTTGTATGTGGATAGAGGCAATTAATATTAGTAGGGTGTATGAAAATAGGCTATACAGTTCTTCACGGAACTACAGTACTTGTCATTTATGAAAAAATAGGCTTATGAGATCACCTTTTGCCCGTGTGTCTGTCTGTGTGTTGGTGTGTGATTCGTGTGCGTGTGTGTGTGTCCCCTAATAACTTCTAAACGGCTCGAGCGATTTCAATGAAACTTGGTAAGTTCATATCACTATTCCGGATGACCCCGACCCTGCCCTTCATATTTTGTTACGTCACACCAATCCAACATGGCGGCTGTGCGAAATATTTCACCTGCATTCAATATCTCCGAAACTATTACCGATATCACCCTGGAATTTTGTACGTTGATAAAGGGATCTACTAGAAGTTCACCTATGTGACTTTTGAAAAACTGGTAACTACAAAGCCAACATGGCGGCCAGGTGAAGTTGCGACTTTTAAATAGACGTTTCTCGCGATTTAACCAACCAAACGGCATGAAACTAGGTACAGTATATGTTTATACACAGTGTAATGCACCGACATCTAATTTCGTTCAATATTTTACATAACCTCAAGATGGGGGCTATGCAAATTTTAAATTAAGTTTTTATTTCTTGTGTCGTAATCATGCGATCGAAATGAATGTTTGAATAAAGAATCTACGCAATAATTTTCCTTTAATGATGCATGAATCTATGACCTGTCTACATATAACAATCCAACATGGTGACCATCCGAATTATTTAGACGGATCTCAATATCTACGAATCTATTACAGCAATCAAACTGAATTGTTTATGTTCATAGGGGCTATGAACTTAAGTTCACCTATAGGACTTTCAATAACCTGGTGATCACAAATCCAACATGGCGGAAACCCGAATAATAAATATTCATATGAACGCTTCTCGCAATTTAACCATCCGAGTGCAGTGACAGTTGGTACAGTAAATCCTTATACAAATGTTAATCCACTAGCACTTAATTTATTTCAATTGTTTCCATAACCACAAGATGGCAGCTGTGCAAAATTTTAAAATCTTGTTTTTACTTCTCCTCCTAATCATGCGATTGAAGTTTGAATACTACACGTACACAATAATGTTCATGTAACAGTACATATTATATAAAAATCCTACATGGCGTCCATTCGCAATATTTAGTCGGTTCTCAATATCTACGAATCTACTATAGCAATCAAACTGAAATTTTGTACGTTTATAGTGGCAATTAACATAAGTAGGATATATGAAAATAGGCAAGAAATACACATACTTCCATAGATATAACACTAACACAGCTTACTGCATTATTAGGCGGCTTCGGTGGCGTAGTTGGTAGCTTGGTGAGCTTCTATGTCTAAGGTCGCGGGGTCAAAACCGGCCGAAATCGTCGGATTTATTAAGGACGTTAAAAAGCCCTCAGTATGCCTTCCTTGGGAAGGGGAAGTAAAGCCAGCGGGCCCATGTCATAGATTTATGGCACGTAAAAAAACTTCCTTTAATTACACTTGTGTGAAGCTAAATTTGTAGGCTAGATTTGATTAACGCTCTATTAAGTTCCAACGTTCGTCGCAAGGTTCCGGTTTTGATGGCATCTGGTAGCCAAGTTCACAGCTAGGTGTCGTTGACGGTAGCATTAGTTAGCAAAAGTAGGAACTACTTGAAATTGATCGTCTGCTGTCCTTGCCTGAATTACAGATAACACATATTAAGACATCCATCACTATCAACACCGGTTATCAGACAGATTCTAAACACACCCATAGTACACGGGCCTATATGACTGCGTTGTCGAAGCCCCTAAACGGAGGAAGCAACCCACCACCATATTAACCCAGCTTAACAGACAAATTCTACACACAACCAATTACACGGGGCTGAATTGACCACCCTGCCCTAGTTCCTGAATAAAAACAACAACAACAACAACAAAAACAAGTTTGACTAAAACTTGATAATGATGCAAATGCAATTATAATAAGAGTGAAATTTATCTCAGGAGCTCAAACACATATGTAGCCTACTTTTCACATTTTTCACAAATGATGAAGTAGACTTATGAGATCAATACGGGCAAATGTGTGCGTGTCTGTCTGTCTGTCATATCTGTCCATCTGTCTGTATGTCTGTCTGTCTGTCTGTCTGTGTATTCCCCCTATCCGCTCCTAAACGGCTGCAGCTATCAGAACGAAATTTGGTATGAGTATAGACCTATATTAGAACCTCTCACGATCATATTAGAAAATGATGTCAGTGCTACCAACTGCTGAAAACACAGAATTGAAGTTTTAGCACTATGCTGGATATCTCTGAAAGTATGCATGGGAGCTATTCCAAAATTGGCACTCATATAAATAACAATAATTCATATTAAATCGTAGAAGCTCATATATGACAAAGTAGTCAACATGATTCTACGCGTGTTAATAGGTCCAATATTTACAAGGATGTAACTTCCATTTACACTGCTCAACAAGAGTTTCGAATACCGTCATCAAAAATGCTGACGCTGCCATAGAGCAGTGGGACCTCTTACCCCAAGATAGACTTGATGGTCTCATTCAGAGCATGCCTCCTCCGTGTGCGGGGAGGACTACTAATGACTGATACTGATCATCAAGAGATACAGTTTTTCAATGTTTTTGTTTTCAAAAGGGACACTTAGAAGCGAGTTCGCTTTGTTTTTGTACCGTTTCATTGTTATGTAACCACGATTGTCATACCCGTTGCTCACGGTAAAATTTTCCTTCAAATTTATTGTACAATAATTTAATTTTATAAAATTTCTGTTGCACACGGTCAAATTCAAGTTTTATAAAAACTTTGATAAAACTTTCCATAAAATAAGGCATGTTCTATTCCGTAAAATTATTTTTACGAAACGAATCAATCAGGGGAGCTGACATGAAGATGATGCTGGCGCCACGTGGTGAGAAGATTGTGAAGCTCGCTTGTAAACAAACACTTTGAAAATGGCCGGCTCCGGCTGGACTAATTAAGAAGCTGTTAGTGTTTTACTGGACGAGTACCAGAAATATCAGTGTTTGTATGAGGTTAAAATGCCCATATACCACAATAGAAATGCAAGAAGGGAGGCAGAAATCTCAATCGCCGAATATGTTTCACAAATCCGATCGAACACAAGCCAGGCTGATGTGAAGGGGAAGATAAACGGGCTTCGAACTCACTTGCATTCTCATTTCAGGAGAAATGGCTTGCCTCATGTTAGTGTCCTGTCGAATGATTTTGGGACCAACAAGATCTAGGTGTTTTTTTTTAACTGCTTTCCTCCATTCTTAGAAAATTCCTATATGAATTCTGACCTTCTAACCTCAACACATTTTCGACCAAGGACAGCATTCCTCTACTCTTCTCTTCTTTTTATCCATTCCCGAGTCCAGGACTTCCTAGCATTTCTTTTCTTCCTTTTTTCCAGTGTACGATATATAAATTGTAGCTAAAGCAGCAATTTTTGCAATTTTTGCTTTGTTTGTTGGAGCCATACTCTCAAACCAATGTGTGTTGAACAGCTGATTCTTGGTTCAGAAGTTTATCGGTAGATAGCGATCCTGATACATCCACGGATTTTATAAAATAATTTTACCGTGAACAACACAGCTTGCTTTCGTCAAATTTTTATAAAATTAGTTGTAAAATAAATTTTAAGAATTATATTACCGTGAGCAACGGGTATTATTGTTTTCAGAAGGACTAATGTTTCGTTTGTTATGTTATTGTACAGTGAGATTCTTTCGCTGGAGCGGGGTCGGTGGCCGACTATCGGGCGCGCGCGCTTTGCGCCAGCCAATTGAACTCGTTCCGCAGGGTCGCGCGAGTCAGAGGCGAGCTAACCAGGGTCATTAAAGTCATTAAGTCACTAAACTTTTATCAACGATGGTGTGTAGTGTCAGCGCACAAATAAGAAGGTAACATAAACAACAGCTGCAATATTTAATTAAAGAAGCACAGATGTTTCTTTTTATTTCTTGGGAATCTGGATGACCTCACGTCACCAGTTAAAGGTTAGAACTTATCATTTCACAGAAGATACTAAAAATGTTCTCCTTCAGTTGACAGACAGTAACGTTGGAAGTTACATCGTTACATTATGTAGCTACTCCTGCACCCCCACCCCCTCTGCGTGTTTACTGTAATTAATCGAAGCATGGACCTAGCCTGTTTGATGTTCACTTCTGGGTTAATTTAAAATACAAAGTGTACAGATCAATTACCCGTACTCTAGTGGAGCTGGAGAACAATATACGGTAGCAGATATCCCTCACACCAGAAGGGAATCACAACGTGTAAACGCTAATTTATTTACACGGTACAACGCCTGTCTGTCAGCTGAAGGACAACACTCTCAGCATCTCCTGAGGATAGGTAAGTTTTTAAATCATGATTTGCTGGTGAATTTACCATTAATTAATGTACTTTCTTACGTTTTCCACCTGGGCGCAATCCGCGGTGCGAGCTCGAATGGCCGGCGGAATGCGCGCGCCCCCGGCAACCGGCCGTCGGTCCCGCTCCAGCAAAAGAATCACCCTGTGCTAACCTGCCAGGGAATTCTTACCGTTAGACGTGGAGCGGGGCTGTAGTGTATACATTTCGTCATTCCGCCACATTATGGTTACCGCGGTTGATTGCGGAGAAAGAGGGGAAATGTATGTACAGTCATACAATTAGAACAGTACTACTAACATGTGTAACTTAGCAACCATATACTGCTCCCTTAAAATTGCTTTTTGAAGGGGTATAAGTACTCTTCTCTCTTTTTTCCTCTTTACAAAACTGCACGACATTATATATCATTTTCTTCTCCGCGGAATTAGTCCATTTCCCCACCATTTCTTCATACTATGAATGACTCTTACTATTATATGACTTCATATTTATGTTCAATTACATCTACTCCTCGGCGTAACGAACAATATAGCCTATTAACGTACGTGCGTACTCTAGTACACTAATCTACAACGCACTCCGCATAGCGCACAACCCAGAACGAACCATGCACACACACGACATGCGATGAGGTTTCGCTGGTGACGACTGCGCGTCTATCGCAGGCGTGAGGCTGGGCGGGGCGCATTAGTTCCGATTTCCGCCACTGGCAACAATTTTTTTGGCTGGGTAATATAAACCTCAATGGGATTACTATAAGAAGTCATTGTAGTAAGATATATGCTAATCCAAACTTGTATTGAGCAGAGTAGTTCGCACCCTTTCCTGATTAGCTAACGGCGACTCAAACGTAAGGCAGTAGCACGCTCTGACAATAACCAATGTTCGCTACTGACCAATAGCTGTTGGTTGTTGACCAATAGCGTGCTTCCTCTATCACTCCACGTGGACTCTAAAGTCCCACCCTGGCGGCTAGCTTGCGTGTCACGCAGGTATCAGGTGTCCAGTGTTGCACATCTGCACGTAGTTCTGTCCAGTCTCGCTGCTTGCTCTCAGTTACTACGGTGGAAAAGTGCTGCTTGATCTCAGTGGCTACGGTAGAAGGCTGACAACGCTGTGCCTCGCGCTGGGAAGCCTTAGCTCCAGGCAGCCATATATATTTACATATCCGTCCAGCTTGATTTCAAAGGCGAGCCGCACGTTAGCGAGGAATGTGCAAGAAAACTACTATCAATTGGATTTCAACCCAATTTCGTATATGCTTATGTGTACCGCAACTCAGTCAGCAGGACAACCTTCTGTTGATAAATACTCTTTGTAATTTTTAGCCTACTTTTCACATTTTGCAAAAATGAGGAAAAAGTAGACTTATGAAATCGATCAGGGAAAATGTGTGTCTGTCTGTCTGTCTGTCTGTCTGTCTTTCCTTCTGTCTGGCTGTGTGTGTGCCCCCCGCCCCCTATCAACTCCTAAACAGCTGCAGCAATCGAAACCAAATTTAGTATGAGTAAAGATGTATACCGGAATATCTCAATCCCATATTTGAAAATGATGTCAGTGCTACCAACTGCTAAAAAATCGCACTAGAAATGTGAGCTCCATGTTGGATATCATGAAAGGTATGCATAGGAGCTATTCCAAAATTGGCACACATATAGATAATACTATTTTAGTTTAATTTCCAGAAGGCCATACATGACAGTGTTGCCAAAATAATGTTAAGCCTTCTGATAGGTCCAATTTTTAAATGCCTATAACTACTACACTATCAATTGGATTTCAACCAAATTTTGTATGTAATATGTGTACATAAACAGATATGACTGAGTGTATTCTTAAGAGCCACCAGGGCTGCCAACTGTTAATAATTGCTCTCTCTATTTTCTTCATCCAAATACCAATCTATCTGAAAGTATGCAAGCCGACAGCTTTAAACTATGCACACGTATAGTACCTGACATTTTAGATTAATTTGGATTAACTTATATAATTCAGTTCTACCAACATGATTCTAAGCCTGCTGATAGGACCAATTTTTAAATACATGTAACTACTATACTATCAGTTGGATTTCAACCAAATTTCGTATGTGCTATGTGTAACATAACAGATATGACTATAAGTATTCTTAAGAGCAATCAGGGTTGCCAACTGTTATTAAATGCTGTCTATATTTTTGTTACCCTAATATCAATATATCAGAAAGTATGCAAGCCGACAGCTCTATACTTTACACACGTATATCACCTGGTACTCTAGATTAATTTGGAGTAATTAATATAAGTCAGTGATGCCAACATGATTCTATGCCTGATGATAGCTCCAATTTTAAAATACATATAACTTCTATACTAAAAAATGGATTTCATCCAAAATTGGCACAAAGATATATCATAATATTTCCGATTATTTCTGACCAGCATACGCATGACATTGTTGCCAACGTGCTTTTACGTGTGCTGACAGATCCAAGGTATAACTCCATGTAACATCCTTTGGACTTAACCACATTTTGTATTCTGTACCTTAAGAGATGGAACTAAGAATATATTCAGTCACTAGGGCTGCCAACTGTAGTGCTCTATTAGGCTACATTATACCAGGAATATTTCGAACTAATTAAACATTTCGATATTACCAACTTAATTTCGTCATTATTCTAGATGGGTTCATATACTGTAGAATAATCATTGGCATGAAAAGTAGGCTCTTTAGTTCGTCACGGAACTTCTTGTTATGAAAGCCGGATCTAAAGATCCTATAGGCTTTCATATAGCCGTGGTATATTGGAAAAAGTCTGTCTGTATGTACGTACGTACGTATGTGTGTGACGTTTTTGCGTTTAGCAAAGTACAGGTCGCAATTTTCAAGATATCGAGCTGAAATTTGGTACGGTGAAAGAGTTGGGGCCTGTGACGAACCCTATTGTTGGGCGTTAAGATCGGTGCAGGGACGGACCTTCTTTTGGGGCCCTGAATTTCATCCTATTTTTTTGAATCGATATATCTCGGAAACGGTTGGTCGTATCGAAAAATGTTAAATGTATAGGTGTAAGATCTCCGCGGTATGCAACTTTTTTACTCAAAACGATTTTTTGATATCTCTCACCGTTTTCGTTTTTTGGGGCCCTGAAAATGTCCATTGTGTGTGACATTTTTGCGTTTAGCTAAGTACTGGTCGCAATTTTCAAGATATTAAGCTGAAATTTGGTACGGTGAAAGAGTTGGTGACTGTGACGAATCCTGTTGTTGGGCGTTAAAATCGGTGCAGGGCCGGATCTTTTTTGGGGGCCCTGAATTTCTAACTGTTTTTTGGAATCAATATATCTCGGAAACGGTTGGACGTATCGAAAAATGTTAAATATACAGGTGTAAGATCTCCGTGGTATGCAACTTTTTTACTCAAAACGATTTTTTGATATCTCTCACCGTTTTCTTTTTTTGGGGCCCTGAAAACGTCCATTGTGCGTCACATTTTTGGGTTTAGCGAAGTACAGTTCGCAATAATCAAGATATCGAGCTGAAATTTGGTACGGTGAAGGAGTTAGTGACTGTGACGAATCCTATTGTTGGGCGTTAAAATCGGTGCAGGGCCGGAACTTTTTTGGGGGCCCTGAATTTCAAACTTATTTTTGGAATCGATATATCTGGGAAACGGTGGGTCGTATCGAAAAATGTTAAATGTACAGGTATAAGATCTCTGCGGTATGCAACTTTTTTACTCAAAACGATTTTTTGATATCTCTCACCATTTTCTTTTTTTAGGGCCCTGAAAATGTCAATTGTGCGTGACATTTTTGCGTTTAGGTAAGTACTGGTCGCCATTTTCAAGATATGAAGCTGAAATTTGGAACGGTGAAAGAGTTAGTGACAGTGCCGAATCCTATTGTTGGGCGTTAAAATCGGTGCTGGGCCGAATCTCTTTTTTGGGGCCCTGAATTTCATTTTTTTTTTTGGAATCCATATATCTCGGAAACGGTTGGTCGCATCGAAAAAAGTTAAAGGTACAGGTGTAAGATCTCCGCGGTATGCAACTTTTTTTACTCTAAACGATTTTTTGATATCTCTCACCGTTTTCTATTTTTTGGGCCCTGAAAATGTCCATTGTGCGTGACATTTTTGGGTTTAGCGAAGTACAGGTCGCAATTTTCAAGATATCGAGCTGAAATTTGGAGCTGTGAAAGAGTTGGACCCTGTGAGGAAACCAGTTGTCGGGCGTTAAAAACGGTGCAGGGCCGGATCTTTTTGGGGGGCCCAGAATTTCAAATTTTTTTTGAATCGATATATCTCGGAAACGGTCAGTCTTATCGAAAAATGTTAAAGGTATAGGTGTAAGATCTCCGCGGTATGCAACTTTTTACTCAAAACTGTTTTATGATATCTCTCACCGTTTTCTTTTTTTGGGGCCCTGAAAATGTCCATTGTTCGTGACATTTTTGCGTTTAGCTAAGTACTGGTCGCAATTTTCAAGATATTAAGCTGAAATTTGGTACGGTGAAAGAGTTAGTGACTGTGACGAATCCTATTGTTGGGCGTTAAAATCGGTGCAGGGCCGGATCTTTTTTGGGGGCCCTGAATATCAAACTTATTTTTGGAATCGATATATCTCGGAAACGGTTGGTCGTATCGAAAAATGTTAAAAGTACAGGTGTAAGATCTCCGCGGTATGCAAGCTTTTTACTCAAAACGATTTTTTGATATCTCTCACCGTTTCCTTTTTTTGGGGCCCTGAAAATGTCCATTGTGCGTCACTTTTTTGGGTTTAGCGAAGTACAGTTCGCAATAATCAAGATATCGAGCTGAAATTTGGTACGGTGAAAGAGTTAGTGACTGTGACGAATCCTATTGTTGAGCGTTAAAATCGGTGCAGGGCCGTATCTTTTTTGGGGGCCCTGAATTTCAAACTTATTTTTGGAATCGATATATCTCGGAAACGGTGGGTCGTATCGAAAAATGTTAAAGTACGTGTGTAAGATCTCTGCGGTATGCAACTTTTTTACTCAAAACGATTTTTTGATATCTCTCACCGTTTTCTTTTTTTAGGGCCCTGAAAATGTCCATTGTGCGTGACATTTTTGCGTTTAGGCAAGTACTGGTCGCCATTTTCAAGATATGAAGCTGAAATTTGGAACGGTGAAAGAGTTAGTGACAGTGACGAATCCTATTGTTGGGCGTTAAAATCGGTGCTGAGCCGAATCTCTTTTTTGGAGCCCTGAATTTCAAATTTTTTTTGGAATCGATATATCTCGGAAACGGTTGGTCGCATTGAAAAAAGTATAAGGTACAGGTGTAAGATCTCCGCGGTATGCAATTTTTTTTTACTCTAAACGATTTTTTGATATCTCTCACCGTTTTCTATTTTTTGGGCCCTGAAAATGTCCATTGTGCGTGACATTTTTGGGTTTAGCGAAGTACAGGTCGTAATTTTCAAGATATCGAGCTGAAATTTGGAGCTGTGAAAGAGTTGGACCCTGTGAGGAAACCAGTTGTCGGGCGTTAAAAACGGTGCAGGGCCGGATCTTTTTGGGGGGCCCAGAATTTCAAATTTTTTTTTGAATCGATATATCTCGGAAACGGTTGGTCGCATCGAAAAACGTTAAATGTTCAGGTGTAAGATCTCCGCGGTATGCATCTTTTTTACTCATAACGATTTTTTGATATCTCTACCCGTTTTCTTATTTTGGGGGCCCTGAAGATGTTATTAAATGTTTTTGGTTTTTGAAAAAAAAAATGGGGCCCAAATGTATATAATAATAGGCTAAATTTAAACATTGGTCTAATTGAATTCTACGGAAAATTATCTATAATAACCCGTTTTCACCTTTTCAATAAGTTAAATAATGTATTTACAGCTGTAATATACTTTCCATTTCCCAGCACGTCCGGCTTTCATAACCACGTGATGGTGTCAGCATTGCCTAGAATAGCATTTTATAATATTCCTACATTACCACACAATCGGGCCAAAGGCCCGAAATGCTAGGCATCAGGCCTTGCCGCCAACGAAGTTGTTGTTTGAGATTATAACCCCTCTTGCTGGCGCCTTGCTGCTGCGCCACTGTCTCATCAAAAGCTGGTCGTGCTGCGGGGACTCCTACTTGTTATGAAAGCCGGATCTAGATCCTATAGGCTTTCATATAGCCGTGGTAGGATTTTTTGAGATCTCGGAAACTAAGCGTCGCCCAGTGTTCAAACCTATACCAATCGAATCGGAGTTGAAAAAAAAATCAAAAAAGTATGTCTGTATGTATGTATGTATGTATGTATGTATGTACGTACGTATGTGCGTGATGTTTTTGCGTTTAGCAAAGTACAGTTCGCAGTAATCAAGATATCGAGCTGAAATTTGGTACGGTGAAAGAGTTGGGGCCTGTGACGAACCCTATTGTTGGGCGTTAAAATCGGTGCAGGGCCGGACCTTTTTTTGGGGCCCTGAATTTGATCCTATTTTTTTGAATCGATATACTGTATCTCGGAAACGGCTGGTCGTATCGAAAAACGTTAATTGTTCAGGTGTAAGATCTCCGCGGTATGCAACTTTTTTACTCTTAACGATTTTTTGATATCTCTCACCGTTTTCTTCTTTGGGGCCCTAAAGATGTCCATTGTGCGTGACATATTTGGGTTTAGCGAAGTACAGGTCGCAATTTTCAAGATATCGAACTGAAATTTGGTGCGGTGAAAGAGTTGGACCCTGTGAAGAAACCTATTGTCGGGCGTTAAAAATGGTGCCGGACCGGATCTTTTTTGTGGGCCCTAAATTTCAAACTTTTTTTTGGAATCGATATATCTCGGAAACGGTTGGTCGTATCGAAAAACGTTAAAGGTACAGGTGTAAGATCTCCGCGGTATGCAACATTTTTACTCAAAACGATTTTTTGATATCTCTCACCGTTTTCTTTGTTTGGGGCCCTGAAAATGTCCATTGTGCGTGACATTTTTGGGTTTAGCGAAGTACAGGTCGCAATTTTCAAGATATCGAGCTGAAATTTGGAGTTGTGAAAGAGTTGGACCCTGTGAGGAAATCTGTTGTCGGGCGTTAAAAACGGTGCAGGGCTGGATCTTTTTGGGGGGCCCTGAATTTCAAACTTTTTTTGAATCGATATATCTCGGAATCGGTTGGTCGTATCGAAAAACGTTAAATGTACAGGTGTAAGATCTCCGCGGTATGCAACTTTTTTACTCAAAACGATTTGTTTATATCTCTCACCGTTTTCTTTTTTTGGGGGCCCTGAAAATGTACGTATGTGCGTGACTTTTTGGCGTTTAGCAAAGTACAGGACATAATGTTCACGATATCAAGCTGAAATTTGGTACGGCGAAAGGGTTGCAGCCTGTGAGGAAACAAATTGTTGGGCGTTGAAATCGGTGAAGGGCCCGACCTTTTTTAGGGGCCCTGAAATTAATCCTTCTTTTTTGGAATCGATATATCTCGAAAACTGTTGGTCGTATCGAAAAACTTTAAACGTGCAGGTGTAAGCCCCCCGCAGTATGCAACTTTTTTACTCTTAACGTTTTTTTGATATCTCTCTTCGTTTTCTTTTTTTCGGGCCCTGAAAATGTCCATTGTGCGTGACAATTTTGGCTTTAGCGAACTAAAGGGCACAATTTTCAAGATATTGAGCTGAAATTTGGTACGGTGAAAGAGTTAGGGTCTGTGAGGAACGCTATTGTTGGGCGTTAAAATAGGTGCAGGGCCGGTCCTTTTTTGGGGGCCGTGAATGTCATCGAATCGCTATATCTCGGAAACGGTTGGTCGTATCGAAAAACGTTTAAGATCTCCGCGGAATACATCGTTTTTATTCATGACGATTTTTTGATGTCTCTCACCGTTTTCGGTTTTTGGGGCCCTGAAGATGTACGTATGTGCGTGACGTTTTTCCGTTTAGCAAAGTACAGGTAGCAAGTTTGAAGATATCGAACTGAAATTTGCTACGGTGAAAGGGCTAGGGCCTTATAGGAACCCCATTGATGGGCGTTAAAATCTGTGCAGGGCCGGTCCCTTTTTTTGTGGCCCTGAATTTCATCCTCTTTTTTTTGGACTCGATATATCTCGAAAACGGTTGGTCGTATCGAAAAACGTTAAATATACAGGTGTAAGACCTCCGTGATTAACAACTTTTTTTTAACCCTTATCATATTTTGATATCTCTCACCGTTTTAATGTTATTAAATGCTTTTGGTTTTGGAAAAAATGGGGCCCAAATGTATATAATAATTTGTAACAATTCAACTGATCATCTCATTGAAATCTACGGAAAATTATCTATAATAACCCGTTTTAACCTTTTCAATAAGTTAAATAATGTATTTACAGCTGTAATATATTTTCCATTTCCGAGGACGTCCGGCTTTCATAACCAAGTGATGGCTTCAGCATTGCCTAGAATAACATTTTATAATTTTCCTACATTACCACACAAATGCAAGGCAGAGACCCTGCTACCAACGAAATTGTTGTTTGAGATTATTACCCCTCTTGCTCGCCGCTATCTTCCCGCGCCTTCTCATCCAAAGCCGGTCGTGCTGCGTGGACTCCTACTTGTTTATCATCCTTTCATTTTTATCCCCATAGATACTGCAGCTCGTCATAGCACGATCAGCTACACATGTGGGTTCTGCTGTAGGAAGTACGACGCATGTATTCTTTCTGTGACATTAAACCATCCAAAGGTCCCACATTGGGAGATGTCATACATCCACGTTAAACTGTGGCTTCCATTTATAAAGTCAAGGCCTGGGTTCACTTCGCGCTGCGACCCTTCATTTGTAGCTGTCCATCGCGCACCGGGAGACTGACTTGGATCATTATCTGGCAGTGCCCGCCTAGAATGACAGCTACAATGATAACAAAAACCGTCGAGACTGATGTGAAACCTCCAGACCTCCATCCACCTTGAGAAGATAAGATAGCATATCATGGTACTGTCGCTGAACAAACAGTTTGAGATTAATTAATAGTTTCTGCAAGGACGCGTTAGTCCATATCCAATAACAAGTTACCGTATTCGCCAGAAAATATAAGCATACTAGCAGTAGTGCCCGGCTTCGCCTAGTGGATTTATTTGTTTTATGGATGATAATGAATACTACAAAAGAACTGACACATGACACTTAAACTAACAAAAAAAAAGAAGTATTTTAAAAACATAACTTTTTGTGGTGGTGGTTGTAGTGGGGGTGATAAGTAGTACAGTATAATGGACGTAACATTAAGGTCATTTTCCCCTAATGATAATGATAATATTGAATAGGGAAACGGCTACTTACTAACTACAGAACTGACACATGTAATTTACAAACGAATTGAAAATTATTATTAGAAAGAGGAGTAAGTGAAATAAAAGACACTGCCTAGGGCCTATATCTCATTGGCTGTTAGAAAATTACAGACCAATAGTGCCATCTTTTGTAGCATAGCACCGTAAGAAAATAATCACAGCACTTTGGAAAACTTCAGCTGTCCCGAGCTCCTGAGGTAGCAATAGTGTCATTTATCGCCGCACAGCGCTGAAGGATAAGGATCGGAATAAATGAAAGTAAATTTGAAAGCACCAAAGCCTATTGCAGCTGATAACCTCAATGTACTGCTACAACAACATCGTACTTATACAGAGGCATAATATTTTCATGATGATAACTGTTTTAAAGGGGCCTAAGAAATCGTTTTGCAGTAATCCCCGTGACTGCAATTTATTAGCAGCGCATGATGTAACTATTTTCGCAATTCTGCACTTGGCACCAGGCAGCCCATATTGCCAGCCAATAATAGACTTATTAAAAAACATTCTTACAGTTACACTACTACGGACATTAATGGTTCTAGGGCCTTAAAACGTGGTTTTCAATTTCATTTTGTCTGTTATTCTAAATGTAGGGAATGGAGAGGGTTGTCCAAAATATCAAGTGGACAGTGTTACCAGCAGGGTTCCAAAGGGTAAGTATGTACAATTCGGTGCAATTAGGTGAAACGGTGTGAATTTGTGTTAAATGGCCTAAATTCAGGCAAGGGAGTGGTCTGCTGGAAATTTAAAGTGGACAGTGTTATCCGCAGGGGTCCAAAGGGTAGGTATACAAAATTTGGTTCGCATCAGTGAAACGGTGTAGATTTGTGCTAAAGAGCCTAAATGCAGGGAATGGAGTGGTCTGTCCGAAATTTAAAGTGGGCAGTGTTACCTGCAGGGTGCCAAAGGGTACGTATACCAAATTTGGTTAAGATCGTTGAAACGGTATTGATTTGTGCCAAAGTGCCTAAATGCAGGGAATGAAGTGGTCTGACCAAAATTTCAAGTAGTCAGTGTTACTCGACGGGTTCCAAAGGGCAAGTATGTAAAATTTGGTTGAGATCGGTGAAACGGTGTAGATTTGTGCCAAAGGGCCTAAATGCAGGGAATAGAGTGGCCTGTCCGAAATTTAAAGTGGGCAGTGTTATTCGTCGGGTTTCAAAGGGTAAGTACTGTATGTAGAATTTGGTTGAGATAGGTGAAACGGTGTAGATTTGTGCCAAAGAGCCTAAACGCAGGGAATGGCGTGGTGTGTCCGAAATTTCAAGCAGACAGTGTTTTTCGACAGTGTTTTTGAAAAATTTGGTTCAGATCGGTGAAACGGTGTAAATTTTTGCCAAAGGGCCTAAATGCAGGGCATTTCAAGCAGACAGTGTTACTCGTCGGGTTCCACAGAGTAAGTATGCAAAATTTGGTTCCGAACGGTGAAACGGTGTAGTTTTGTGCCAAAGGGCCTAAATGCAGGGAATTGAGTGATGTTTCCGAAATTTAAAGTAGACAGTGTTGCCGGCAGGGTTCCAAAGGGTTAGGAACTTATACCAATTTTGGTTCCTATCGGTGAAACGGTGTAGATTTGTGCCAAAGGATTGCTTTTAGTTTTACGTTATCGTTAATCATGCGATTATGAGCCACGGGACCTCCTATTTACGTGGAATCCGATCGACAGGACATGGCATTTCACTCCGAAAATCTCACATGCATTGACCGGGAATCGAACCCGGTCCATCTATGTGAGAGGCCAAGAGCTAGACCGCTGCGCCACCCTGCCCCATTTGTGCCAAAGGGCCTAAATTCAGAAAATGGAGTGGTTTGTCCGAAATTTAAAGTGGTCAGTGTCACCCGTAGGGTTCCAATGGGTAAGTAGGGCCTATACAACATTTGGTTCAGATCAGTGAAATGGTGTAGATTTGTGCCTAAGGGCTTAAATGCAGGGAATGGACTGATCGGTCAAAAATTTAAAGTAAACAGTGTTAACCGCAGGGTTCCAAAGGGTAAGTATACAAATTTTGGTTCAGATCGGTGAAACGGTGTAGATTTGTGCCAAAGGGCCTAAATGCAGGGAATGGAGTGGTCTGTCCGAAATTAAGTAGACAGGGTTACCCGCATGGTTCCAAAGGGTAAGTATAAATATTTTGGTTCAGATCGGTGAAACGATGTAGATTTGTATAAATAACAGACAGACAGACTGACAGACAAACATTGAGCTTTGTATATATAGATAGATAGATAAGCCACACCCTTAATATTTAAAGAGGAAAAAAGAAAAAAATAATGTTAAAGCCCAAAAATAAGCCACATCCGGATTAAGGGGACACATTTATTTTCTTGCAATTGCCAACATGTAAACATTTATTTCTGACATTAGTATTTTCTTCCAGCCTCTCTGTTGGTAGTGCTTTGGCATAACGCACAACTGCTGCATCGTAAGCACGCCGAATTCCTTTGCCTGACGGAGCTTTTCGCTCTACCGGTAAATGATCGCTTATATTTTTGCGTTAAACAGGCTTTCTTACAGATCTTACTGAGACTCAGCTACTGTACATTATTCAAACTTACGAAGCAATTCCGTGTTACCGAATAACAATGTCACCTATATAGCAACAATATCCAATTTGCAATACAAAATGTTTTTATATGATGTCCTTAACTTTTTTGATACATGTTTCGGTTCTTGTGAATCTTCTTCAGTCAAAACACATTCTCATATGACAATCTTGTTACACTTATAAAAACTCTTTTTTACATTCGTCAAAATTGTTTAAAATAGACATCGTGGTGAACAAAGCAGTTCAACAACACATATGTACATCATTTAAACAGTGAGGTGCTGTCTCCAACGTCTTCAAATCTGCGGTAGTTAAAGCCACAACAACAAGTTTTAAGCAAGGATCATCCGTTCACCCATAGCCGCAAGGATTTTTATACACGATTTTAACAAGACACTTGTACAATGGGATCCTGAGTTTAAAATTTGGGGATTTCAACGACGAAAGGCCTAAGACCTGAACTTCAAATACATAATCGAATTCTTTAAGTATTTTAGGACTATTTTAATCAATTTTGACGAATGTAAAAAAGAGTTTTTATAAATGTAACAAGATTGTCATATGAGAATGAGTTTTGACTGAAGAAGGTTCACAAGAACCGAAACATGTATGAAAAAAATTAAAGACATCATATAAAAAAAATTGTATTGCAAAGTGGATATTGTTGCTATATATCAAATCAATACGGGAAAATCTAGAAGAATGACAAAAGTCATAGATATTCTTAACAATGTCTCCGCCAAAACAAAAGGTCGCATTGTTGTAATTAAATGCCGCTAGTTTCTCTTACAGACTGTATCATTGCTTTGATGCTGTGTTCTTGCTAATGAATGTGCATTCCTTTTTAAACAGTACATGACCTGTAAAAGTGTAGGTAGCGAAATTTAATTCTGATTTGAGGGCAGGTACGGGATACACTTAGACTCGTGAGGCAAAGCTGAAAAAAGGAGAGTTCGATTCCTAACTCATCCATCCTGGGAGTGGTTTTCCGTGTCTTCCCACTTCTACTCTAGCCAAATGCCGGGATGGTTCCTAACTTAAGGCCCCGGCCGCTTCCTATCCCAATCTTACCTCAGTTACAAATACACACACAAATACAGGCATCACAGTGGCACAGGTTATCAGCAAATTCTACACACACCCATGTACACGGGGATGAATGACCACGATGACCAAGTCCCTTAAATGAAACAACAAGGTACCCCCATAGCTACAACCCTGCGTGGATAAACAAAACGTTATCTGCATCCGCTCCACATCCGCACAAATGTTGTCCACATCCACACGACTGTGGTCAACATCCGCACGACTGTTATCCGATTCCACCCCGCATCCGCACAAATGTTGTCAGTAGGGGGATGATAGGGGTTCTGCCCCACTTCAGAACCCCGTTATTACCACTACTAAGCCTCAGCCATGTTAAATATCTCTCGAACGCATGGTCCGATTTTGACAAATGGCGTGTCAGTGGACTCGGGCTGACGTTCTCTTTCCTATGGACCATGTATTATATTTTTCAAAAATTCTTTGAATTTTTTTGTTTTGCAACGTTGGTGATAGTTTGAAAACCAAACATGGTAGAACGTTGTGCCATGGCTCAAACGAACGGCCTTTATGACCTTTATTTTTTGTAATAAAACTTTTTTATTTTTTATGTTTTTTTGAAAACACTCGAATTTTGAAAATCCTATATTTTGGAAACTAGGAACTCTACAAAAAAAGTTTGTTTGACGTAAATGAAAGGTCCCTACCCCCTCTACCTCAAAAATAAATTTCAAGTCTCTAGGATGAAAACCTGTAGGTAGTAGTGTGGTAGTGAGAGAGCTGTCTCACTTAGGAAGTTGTGAGCCCCTGCGACCTTGGAATGGAAGGAGCCATGCTAGGAGGGCGTGCTTGGATTCGTTTTTTTCGTCTCGTCGTGCTCTTTACGGGAATGTAGGTGTCGAAAAGGTGAAAATCTGGAAACACGGTCTTTTTGGGGTAAAAACGTGATTTTAGACTTTTTGCTATATCTCGCGAACCAAGTATGCTAGAGACATGAACGAGGGGTCCAAGGACTCGGAGTGACGTCCTCTTTGCTATGGACCACTCGTTATATTTTTTTAAAAAATTTGGAAACGCGATTTTGGGGTAAACACGTGTTTTTTGTGATTTTTGCCGATATTTCACGAACCCATAACCGTAGAGACGTGTACGAGGTGTCCTAGGACTCGGGCTAACGCCCCCTTTCAAATGTGGTAGATATTTTTTTTTCCAAAAAGATAATTCACAAAGGGCCTAACGCCATACATGTTGAAAAAACGTTTTCTTTTTCTTTACCTGTTTATAATGTTTATGAAGCGTGGTGGTTGAGAGAGACGATACTGCTGGATGTGTGTGTTTCAACAAACCTGTCGCTGACCAAGGTGGCTGTGTTCAATAGATCAATTGATATTTCGACGAGTCGGTGTATGACAGAGCGAGGGTGCGTTTTCTGATATTTTACCTTTAACGTGTAAACGGTGATGAGAACTTGGTTCTATGTTGATCGAAGCGAGTACAGAAAACAAACTTACAGGAGGTGAAGGTCATTTGAGCTTATGGGAAGGCTCCGATCTGACTTGACAACAGGTGACGCTTGAAGGTGAAATAATCTGACCATTGTGCTGGCAGGGAAGTGCGAAAGGCGTGCACACACATGTGTGAAACCACAGGCACGCTAAACCAGTCACATCCTGTTTTGCTTCGTACGTGACAAAATGCAAGTTCATGTGAAATTTGATCCGGCACAGGTGTTCGCCTGGGACGTTATCTGTCCACGTGCGCGATAACTGTTAACAAGTCACATTCTGTTTTGCTGCGTACGTGACAAAATGCAAGTTCAGGTGAAATTTGATCCGGCACAGGTGTTCGCTTGGGTGTTATCTGTCCACGTGCACGATAAGAGAATGTTCAAAGCGTGGAAAAAAAAAAGATTATGCATGCAATGTGATATATAAAGACACGTCGCTGACATTTCCACTCGCACTTATGTGACTACTTTTGAACACGCTACAGCGTTGTGTGAAACACTTGGCCTTGTTTAACAGTTTTGGTGTTGGTGGAAAATACTTATTCTTGTTGTGAGGTAGGTATATATTTATTCATTTATACATTTATTGATTTATATATAAATACATGCAATTATTTATGGATTAGGTAATTAATGATTTTATTTATTTATTTGTTTGCAGATAATCGGTATAGCCTACCTGTCGTGTGTGTGTGTGAACGATATTAAAGAAAGAGAGAAAAACGGACAACTAGAAAGGAAACCATTTCCACACTAGCCCACGAGACGGGAATATAGCAAAGCATTACACGTGAAGGTGAGATTTGTTTTTTTTAATATATAACCTGTTTGATTTTGTTTTGTTTATGAAATGCATAAACTATATGGAATGGATATACTTATGGTGGTTTATTTTATTTCTTTTTAGAGTGTTGGAAAACGCTTGACCTCTGTTAATAATCGGGAACGTGTGTGTTTGGGACCATTGTCAAGCAGTCTACAGCTGAAAACTCAGGTGAGAGTGTTCTTTCAAAATAATGTCTTTTGCCATTGCTACCGATACGTTAATTTGGGAGCCCCTTGAGTCTTGTTTCAAATCGCGTGTGTGCTCTGGTCGTGTGGTCAATGTTAGAAAAAGTTTGATTCCCAAAGAATTTTTACAATCTTGTTTTGAAATTTTTAAAATTGAAATTTGTACAGCGCAAAGGTTGCATACGGCTTTAAAGGTGAATACAGAACTGGTGTGCGATTTCATATATAAAAAGAAGGACGTAGAGCATAAAGAGACATTTTATATTTGCAGTAAAATGCAAGAGCTGTTCATAGCCCATAATTTGGAACAGTGGTATGAAACCCACGTGGTGAATGCCTTGCTATCAAAATTTGATAAACTGCAACAAGGACCGAGTGGCCTTGCCTTAGACAAAATTCATCATCTACAAATCAACATTTGCCAATTCAACCCGTTGAATGCTGGGTCTAGCTATATTGAAACACCACCAGCCATAGCTTCGAAAAAGGCTGTGGTGAATATTGAAAATGTTGATGATGATTGCTTTCTGTGGGCTGTAGCTGCGTATTTGCAGCCAGCACAACGTGACAGTTGTCGACCAGGAATGTACAAGGCCAAGTTTGTCGAATTGAAACATACTTTAAATTTAACTCGAGTGTCGTTCCCTATGGACTTAACCGAGATCCATAGGTTTGAACGAGACAACCAGGACTTTTCGTTCATGGTGTATGGCCTTGACGGTGATGAGATTGTGGGTCCTCTTTATGCCACAAATGAACCGAAACGACACCACATTCATCTTTTATATTTATCTGTAGGAGAAGTGAATCACTATTGCCTCATTAAAAGCCTGAGTAGATTGCTAAGCAGTCAAATGTCAAAGGACAAGCGTCCAAAACATATTTGTGACCGTTGCTTGCAATATTTTAAAACCCCTACGCTTTTGGAACGTCATAGGGTAGATTGTGTTACTCAGGAAGCGGTGAGATTGATATTGCCACAAGGGGACAAGGCTGTGTTAAAGTTTAAGGACATTCATAAGCGTGACACTGTTCCCTATGTGGTATATGCAGATTTCGAAGCTCTCACTACACCCATGGCGGGATGTGAACCAGATCCCTCCATGAGCTCAACCACACCCATTCAAAAACATGAACCCTTTGCCATAGGATTTAATGTGGTGTGTGCCCATGACCCCACACAATCCGTTTACAAATACCGTGAGGGGCCAGATTGTGCCAAATGGTTCTTGGATGAACTTGTCAAGTTGGCTCATGATGTACAGGAATTACTAAACCACCCAGTACCCATGAGTCTATCTCCAGAACAGCAGCAGCAGTATGAGCATGCCATGACATGCCATATTTGCGAAAAGCCACTGATCAGTGCTGAAGACACCGTTCGTGATCACTCGCACTTTACGGGGGAGTTTCGTGGAGCTGCGCATAGTAAATGCAACTTGAACTTTCCAGCTCCTCGCTTCATCAGTGTCTTTTTCCACAATCTGGCAAATTATGACATTCAGTTTTTGATTCGTGAATTGGGCCATGTTAACAAGGGCTCGTTTACCATTATTCCCCAAAACCATGAGCGTTTTACAGCCCTGACATGGTGGTTGGGCGACTTTAGCATTCGATTTTTGGATTCCTTTAAGTTTATGGCATCCTCGCTAGACAGCCTTGTGAATGGCTTGAATGAGGAGGAATTAAAAAATACTAGAATGCATTTTAATGATCCTGAGCAATTTCAGTTGTGCATTCGGAAAGGTATATTCCCGTATGATTTCTGCAACAGCTGGGACGTGTTAAAGCAAAGAAAACTCCCTCCACAAGAGAAATTTTACTCGAAACTAACACGCAGTACCGTTTCCGATGAAGACTATGCACATGCATGTCAAGTTTGGCGAGTGTTTGGCATGAACACGCTAAGTGAATATGATTTGCATTACCTAAAACTGGATGTATTGCTGCTCACTGATGTGTTTGAAAAATTCCGTGAGTTGTGTCAACACATTTACGGTCTTGACCCGGCTCACTATTACACGAGTCCTGGACTCTCGTTCGATGCCGCTTTGAAATACACTCAAGTGGAATTGGATTTACTCACTGATGTAGACATGGTTCTATTTTTTGAAAAGGGCATTCGTGGCGGCTTTGTGTCGCTTAACCAACGCCATGCTGAAGCGAACAATGTCTACATGCCTGATTATTCACCAGACAAACCAGAATCGTACTTAATGTACTATGACGTGAATAATTTGTACGGTTACGCCATGAGTCAGCCTTTGCCCTATGGGAAGTTTGCTTGGCTGACAGAGAAACAAGTGTCAGAATTTCATGTGAACATGGCTAGCCAAGAAACAGGCCGTGGATATGTGCTAGAAGTGGATATTGAATATCCCTCATCCTTGTATGATGAACATGCCGATTTCCCATTCTGTCTTGAGCAAATGGTTCCCCCTGACAGTAAAGTGAAAACTGAAAAACTCATGGGCACACTTTACAACAAAAATCGGTATGTGCTACATATCCAAATGTTGGTGCAATGCCTCGCCCAAGGCTTGGTGTTGAAGAAAGTCCACAGGGGTATTTCTTTTGCTCAAAAAGCATGGCTTGAGCCATACATGCGACTCAACACAGAGCACCGACAAATGGCAACACAGCAGTTTGAAATTAATTTTTTTAAATTAATGAACAACTGCATCTATGGCAAGTCTATGGAGAATGTCCGCAAATACCGTGACATTAAATTGGTGAATGTCTGGGAGGGGCGGTGGGGTGCCCGGCGGTACATTGCCAAGCCAAATTTCAAATCGATCAAAATTATCGATGAGGATTTGGCTACTATTGAAATGAGTAAGACCAGCGTGACCATGGATAAGCCCATTTACTTGGGTCAAGTCATTTTAGACTTTTCTAAATCGGTCATGTATCGATTCCACTATGAGTTTGCGAAACGCCATTTTGAGGACGTCTCTCTTTTGTATATGGGCACGGACTCATTCATTTACCACATTCGCCACTGCAACCCCTATGACGTCATGAGGCAACATAGTGACTGGTTCGACACCTCTTGCTATAGTGCTGACAACGTGTTTCAGCTGCCCATAAAGAACAAAAAGGAAATGGGCGTTTTAAAAGATGAATGCGGTGATTCCATTATGACGGAATTCGTAGGTTTGGCTTCAAAAATGTATGCTTACCGCACACTCGACTGTAAGGAAGCCAAGAGAGCAAAAGGTGTAGGTAGGGCAGTGGTAAAATCGCTACGTGTAGACGATTACTTAGCGGTTTTACGCACTGGCAAAGCTATGTCTCATACACAGTGCAGGATACAATCCAGCAACCATCATTTGTATCTTGTGGAACAGAGAAAACGCACCCTCGCCTCCATGGATAACAAGCGTGTGTGGGCTGATGACCTGCTCACTAGCCTGCCCTGGGGTTATGATCGCAACGAGGAGGAGGTGTGATTTCACTGTTTAATCGTTTATGGGACATAGCTTTATGTAACTTGTAGATTTAGTATTTTGTAAATATTGGTTTCTGCAATTGTAAATAGTAGATTTTGTAAAATAGTGACAACCCACTTGGACCTTTTGCTCTTTAAAAAAGTTGTGTGCAACCTTATTTTTTAAAAATTTTTTGATTGGTAAATAGTGTGAATCTTGTAACGCTGTACAAAGTTGAGTTTTTTTTTGTAAATATGAAATAAGTAAGATTTTTAGTAACTTTAATAACTAGTATTTAATTATTTTTTGAAATAGTAAAATGGTAAACTAAAAAGTTCTTTTGGGATGAGTGTGCATGTCGAGAATGTGCTTTTGGGAATAAATAAAGTGGTTGTGTTTGTTCCCAAAGACAGGTGTGAATGTATGAGTGGAAAGAGAAAGCTGATGTATATAATTGACCAGAGCAAACACAATGAGGTAGGGTGGGTGGGTGGGGAGGGGGTAAATGGTCACTTATATACTCATTTTGTTTTAAATAGTTTCGTTTTTCATTGAAATGTGGCAGACAATAGACATTATTTTTGCAAAAACAGTCTTACCTGCAGTAGTCGTAGACATTGACGTTTCTCCAAACACACATCAACACATTGCAGTATTATCAAGGTCAAGCACTCGCATCAACATCATTGTCAAATCTCAACTTTCGACATACACCAAATGGAAAAAATGTGAAAACAGCAAAATGGAAAATCCATGTTTCCATATCACCAAAAACGCAAAACTTAAAACGGACATTTTTAAAAACTGGAAATGGCCATGTGTGAAATTTGAAAATTTAAAAACTTCAAACAGACATTGTTTAAAAAGTGTCATCAGCAAAATGGAAAAATCCATATCATCAAAAACGTTAAACTTGAAACGAACGTTTTCAAAAACTGTAAATTGCAAAATGATAAATGACAGTGTGTGGAATTCATCATGTGTGAAATGTGTAAAATGAAAAAATCAGCCATCAACATCACGATTTCTTAAAATTAAAAATAACAAAACATCGTGCTCTGGAAAACTTTTGTTTTTATTTCATAGTCATAGTGAATTGACAAAAGAAAAATAGAATACAAACAAATCCCAATTCCTCACTCCTCAATGTTTATGTCCATGCATCATCAACTTTCCTTTCATAGCACTCATGACAATTAGGGCTGCCATCCTTTCACCCACTGAGGCATCACTGGATGTGAAACGTTGTTTAGCTTTCTTCAATAACAATTTATCTGCCACATGTCTTAAACCAGAATGACTATGGCGATAAGAAAGGTCATGTTCCTTGCATGCTTGATCCAAAAGATTAATGGGTACATCACCACGTTGTAAACGTTTTCCGAGACGAGTTCCAGGGCCGCAAAAACGATAACCTGGAAGATGGATTTCGAAAGGTAAGTATTGAATCACTTTGTCAATGACGCCATTGCCAGTACAGGTCTGGCATATCCTTTTCCATCGATGGTAAAAAGGTTTGGTCTTCCTCCTCCTCTGTGGACGATGTTTGTGTTTGTTGTTGTTGTTGTTGCTTTTTCTCGCCATGACACCCGTGGAATGATTCAACAAAGTCTTTACATGGACTTTTATGACCGTGATACAGTTTCACTAGCTGGCAAGTCGCACACTGACGCATAGACGGTATTTTTGCCATGGCCACTTGCTTATGGTGATCGTAATCCGTACAGGGTTGCAATTCACTCAACACAGGATCTTGAGTCCATGATTTTGGTACATGTTGCCAGATTTCTTTGACCGCGTTGGCGGCCACATAATAAATGAACGACTTGGGCAGCGCCAAGAGTTCCTCTTTGGTAAAACTGTCTAGTTTCTTTTTGCACACAAAGAACTTGCCGATGGCTTTGTCCGTAGCATTGCCTTTCTCCATGGTATCACGTGCTGTAGATGTTTACACGTCGCTTGTAGAAATCTCACTGACGTCATTCACAGGTAAATCTTGAGTTATAATTTTGTTCAACAACTCCCAGCAGGCATGGGTGGTTAACCAATGAAAGAGATGCCACGCATGTGATAGGGCTGTATGGGTAATGTTGCCACAGGAACAAGTATCCATGAGCGTTTGCAGGGAGGGGCAGCCCAACTCCATGAGGTCGATACATTGGCAGTAAGACGCCAAAAATGGTTGCAACCATTGACGTTTTTCATTACCTTTCACAAATACCACATTGGCCGAGGACAAGTGTGCTTTCATGACCACGTCCAAATATTTATAGGAAATGGTTCCCTGATTCCAGTCTAGTTGCCTATGATTTTCAATCCACTGGGTTTGTTTACGGTCTTTTTCACACAACAAATCAAAAGCATGGGGTGGTTTAAATAGCAAATGCGTAGCTTGTGATATCCAAAACGTGGTACAATCGATCATGGCCACTTGTTTAAATATAAATTTGTTGTCACCAATTTTAAACCCTTGGCAATCCACAATGAGTGTGCGCAACATGTTGACGCTTGCCTGGACCAAGTTCAACTGACGACTGACTGACGATCAGGTGTGATCATGGCATGGGCTTACCTTCCATGCTAGTTTCAAAATTGAGGTTAGGGTAGGACAGTGGGGGCATGCAAAATAAGAATTTAAGAATTACATCATTTTATTATCATAACACGTCTTACAGGCTTTTCTCATTTTAGGATAAGGACGATAGCAACTGATACAACAATATAGTCTCTTGTGTTTGTAACGTCCATAACACCGATGATGTCCCAATGTCTCTAAACTAGGCGTTTTTGATGGTGAGCTGCTCACCGAAGCACCATGGATACCATACGGCCCACATGTATCGTAACTTGTTTTTTTTCATCACCCAGAGACACAAGTGAGGGATAGCTTGAATGGCAGGGTATATTTCCCACTTTCATTCTACACAGGTAGGGGCAGGTGGGTGACCAGCGCTGATGTTCCTGCATGGGTTCATCGCCCTCCTGCCATTGGTCTATAATGATTGGACAAAAGGCACATTTCACTTCATCTCTTGTTTTTAAATAGTAGAATCCAGCAGCTGCCAAGGCTTGAGGGTTTATGAAAGGCACTGGCCATGTGGCAAAAGTCTTGAAACGTTGTTCCTCAGAGTTTAAATTCATGGATGTAACGTCTCTTGAGGCTTTAAAGCAAGACATGACTGAGCGGCTTGACGTGGGATGACCTGTTATTTATACACTCGTCACTTGGTTGGACAGTGGATAATAGTTGACTTGTTTGTGATGAATAATCAGACAGTAGGCCGTCGTATTGGCTGGTACATTGTTATGCGTTTCAAAATCTAGTCGAATGTCGATATTGGATGGCTTGACAGACTCTTCCAGGTAAGAACAGTCAAAAACAATCAGTGGTGCTCTTGCCTTAAACGCTTGGGGTAGTAGCATGGGGACGTTCTCTTTTTGATAATACGACCATCGAAATTTAGAAAACAAGTCGTACAGGGGGCCAAACTTATTTTTTGAAAAATCCAAATCCAGTCCTTCATAGGGAAACACAGCTCCGTTGAGGAAAAGACGTGCATTTCTCAATTGCAGGTGATCAAATTGCGTGGCATCTTTGGTTTGTTGATACTTGCGATTCGTTTGAAAACCCACGATCAGGTAGAGAGGTCTCTCTGTATAGCGAGCTGTTTTTACAGACCAACTGTGTGTGTTGGTGGTGGGCAATAGCGGATACTCATGGAGTGCCCAGCTTCTAAATTCCATGGGTAGAGGCATATCTCTCTTTACCATTTTGAGTATGTCCAGTTTTTTGCTATCGTTAAGGGTCACATGAGGCACTTTCCATAGCAAGCGTTGTAGTTGAACTTTTGAATCGATGGGGGCATTGTCGGCTCCCTTGAGTGCATTATTATCACTCCTGTCTCTCACCAGATAAAGCACTTGCCTTGCGTTAACCACAATGCGTTGGTGATCTTCAGCAAAGCCTAGAACCAGTTTAAGAGGTAAATATCCAGTAAAGGTTCCATCGGTGTGTACCATCCAGTCATTGGTCGAGTCAGGACACCAACCTGCCATGCAAAGTGTTTTACCTTCTTCCTCACTATAAGAGGGGTATAGTTTCATGACACTGGAAATGCCCACATTTCGAGTGCTATCCACCACGATATCGTTAATGACATACCGCACTTCAGAAAACAGAAAGGCTAAACCATGGTTGGCCAACTTGGATGTGGTAGGTGTAGAGCCATCGGCTTTGGTGAGCCGACCTTCAATTTGAATGACACTTTCATGCGGTAGGGTGTAAATATCTTGGTTGTTGATAACAAATTGAATTTCATCATTGTTATTGAGTCCAGGTGTTTGAGCTTGATAGGAATGGAGATCAATTCTTACCACTCCTGGTTGCTCTTCGATGTGGTTCGCTATCTCTAGGATAGAATTCATCATGAGGGTTGACGTGGTAACCCAAATGCTGTAATATATGCTTGTTCTGAGATGTTAACGTGTATTCACGTGGCAAACAACTAACACCATTCCTAGACGGTGTTGTTGCTTTATACACAAATTTCATAGTGGCTTTAGCACCAACTTGTAAGTCACTGGTGTGGTAGAATCTAGATCAATGAGTTGTTGATCTCTATTGATCAGTCTTAATGTTATATTACTAATATTATCGACAGCCACAGCATGAAAAAGCACCACTGGAGGGTTTTCACGAATAATATAGCCATTGGGCGATGTCACAATAAAGTCATAAAGTGAATGCGATGGTTCCTGATTGGTGTACACTTGGCTAATAATATTACACGTCACCGACACATGATGGTCCTCAATGAATTTCACTTCATGGTCTGATTCATGTTTTTTGTTGGGCTCTAACACACGTGGTTTAAATCCTAGTAATGGACCAATGGAATCGGGGTGTGATTTAAAGTCAATGTTGAAGGTAGAGAAAATACTGCAGCGATGAGTGTTGGTATTGCCTACAAGTTCAAACTTGTGCGTTCCGTCGAGAAATGACTTTAAACCATATTGATTGATCAACACCACATAAATGTGTTCATAAATGTCATCGATCGTGTATCCACCAGAGTTCAAGGTGAGCACAGAATCATCATAGTAAAACTTGTTGTTCACATTTTCACGTATGTTGTATATTCGATTGTACGTTTCAAGAGAAACAAGTCCTAAACCATAGGGTTTTTCACTCAATTCGATAGGCGGGTAAAAGTCTAGGCTGACTTCAGGTCCACGTCCATGCACTGTAAACGTTTTACTTTCTGCCGACATACTGGTGGCGTTTTTGCTTATGCTGCGTCTTATATAAAAAAATTAAACACAAACGTCCACACTGTTGGCTGTTAAACGTTTGCTCTCGTTTCACATTATAATATATCTTGATCCTGTTTCCAAAATAGGTCACTAGTTCCATGGGCGGGGGCAAATTCCCAAAACTGTCAAAGTACCATACCGTGGATCCCTCTTTGACATAAGCTACATAATGCGTTCCTGGTCCTCGGTGATCATCCAAATTGACAACAGCACATTCCTGTTTCCAGGGTCGTGGGGGTAATTGGTTTCGCATAAACACACCTCGAAAATGAGAAAGCTTTAGTTGTTTAGCATAGCTTTCCACTTGTTGATGCGTCAGGGCATGTCTCGCTATGGCAGAGGTTAAATTTTTTTTTTTTTAATATTTCGAAATGGTGAAATCCCAAATCCTTGTTGATAAAAGGCTGGCTTTAAATTGGCATTTCTAGCCCCCATGGCAATCGCTTCCATCGTTTCATTGTGTCGCTGACTTTCTTTGAGTTGTTGCTTGCCCTGCTGCGCGGCTTTAATGGTTTTCGCCACTGCACTGGCACCGCCCAAAAGTGAGCCCAGAGCAGCCAACCCGGCAAATAATGCAGGTAAAAATCCCGCTCGTTTGGGGACGGGAATCACTCGCCCTTGGTTTGAAACCTGTCGCCGACGTTTTGGAATAACCTGTCTCTGTGCTGCTCGAAGGGCTTTCCTTATGGTCAATACATTATTTTTTCTTTTTTTCTTTCGCAAGGGCTTGTCCTCGAATGTTGAAAACCCTGGCTTTGCCAAGGACAATGTCCTTTTTTTAGTCTTTCTCACCACATACCTTTGTTTCACCATGATGATAATGACCAACAACCTTTCACACGAAAGTTTAAATCACAACTAACGTCAGATGGTTATTTCATGGCTGTATATTCCAATTCCACATAAAGTGGGAAGTCGTTTATGGTTTTCCCCGCTTGCTTTTCATTCCATGTCAACATGAGGTGAAAGGATAATTCGCCCCCTGCATTGACCATTTCATGGTCATGGACCAACATCCTATGACCATTTATCTTTATTTGTAAATGGTTCTCATCAGGTATGGCATATTTGATGTGAATGGTTCCATCATAGTGTAATCGATAGTGGCTTAAACCCGAAGCAAGCACATAGGTCAAGTGCTGATCATGGACTAGCGGTAAATGGTTTCTGTCATTCACAGGTTTTTCATTTGTCAGATACACTAAAAACACAGATGGGATAAATTTATAAAGCCTTTTCATTTCATGGGTCACGTAACGCTTGGTACAAACATCGTCTTCGTCTTGTGGGTCTTCCACGTGAATAATCCGATGGTGATTAGCGCTATAGCCATTCACCATAAGCTGGGGCACTTTGTCATAAAACTCATACACTTTGTTATCCACATACTTTTTCGTAGTAACGTCTGTAGACACTTGAGGATGTTTTACATGGGTTAACCGCTTTCCCTTAAAGTCATAATCTCCCTGTTTTGTGCGTGGCACTACTGACCTATCCACATAGTGTTTATTAGCAGGATCTGTTTCCTGTTTAGGATCATGTATGAGGACAGGCCTAGCTTTGGCCATCAACGCACGTCCAAAGACATCCATCGTCAACCTGTAGTAGCAGTCTACTGTTTTTATGACAAGGCTCGGTGTCCTGTATATAGACAGCCGGCTAGCCTGTCTAAGCCTTAGTTGACATGAAGATTATTAAGCAGCAAGAGTCATTCCCCGTGGGGGACATGGTTTCCCATCTCTGTCCCACATCACGTGAACAACGCCATGGTTCACTGTTTCCATCTTCCATTCGCTGCATCATTGTGGGGCCTTCCGGCTGTGGAAAGACTAATCTTTTGCTAACGCTCATTACAGCGCCCAATGGTCTGCGTTTTCAAAATATTTATATTTTTGCAAAATCTCTCTACCAACCCCTCTACGTGTTTCTGGATCAAGTCATGTCTGGATTACAAAAAGAGAATATGGGTTATTTTACATTTTCCATGCAAGAAAATGTGATTTCACCGGATGAGGTAAAGCCTGATTCACTCATGATTTTCGATGATGTATCCACTGAACGTCAAGGCATCATTCAAAGCTATTTCAGCATGGGTCGACACAAACATATCGATTGCTTCTATCTTGGGCAAACGTATTCTAAAATGTCCAAACAGTTGATTCGTGACAATGCCAATGTCATTGTTTTATTTCGTCAGGACGAGAGGAACAGTCGTCACATTTATAATGAACATGTGAATCCGGATATGACCTTTCAAATGTTTACAGAATTGTGTGCCAAGTGCTGGAACACTCAACGTCATGCCTGTTTAGTGATTGACAAACAACGTGAACTCAACCAAGGACGGTATCGCTTAGGGTTTGATCATTTTATTGCTAATTAAGGCCTTGTCTCATTCCCCGGCAAGTCATTTGTCAAGACACCATGGCGTTAGCAGAGAGTCAATTGAAAAAGCATATTATTAAAGCAAAACATACTATTCGCCAAAAGTTTCGTCAATTGAAACAATCACGTGCCAATCATGCTTTGTTTATTCAGCAACATTTAGCACCTCCACTAAAAGCCATGTTGAAACCCTCTTTCAAGCCATCTGAAACGCTACCCACCGTTTCACAAGCCACGCAGACGCTGCACGAGGACCCTGAGGAAGAGGAAGAGGAACAGGAAGATTTGACTAGTGTTAGTGAAGTTGAGGATGAGGAGGAACAAGTGTTTACGCCTCAAAAAAAGGCTGCACCCCTTGCAGAGTTTTTGAGAAAAAAGAAATCCTTGGCCATGGTCGAAACACCTTGCCCTTCCAGAGCGTCTCCGTTTTCACAACTCTTGGCCAACCCTCAACATAAAGCTCAACTGAAAACCATTTTAATAAAATATTATGGATCAACATTGGAACCCTATTTCACCGATCTATTTATTGGAAACACAGATACCACGTATGGTGTTCGCTATGAGAATGATAGTTTTAAAATTGGCGATTCATCCATTAAATTTGCTCGTACTAAAGCTGTCATTAAAAACATCAACTATAAATTAACGCCAGGACTGTTAAAGCTGCTCTTTTCTCGGACCCCCTCTTTCCATGATTATACGTCAGAGGACCTTGACAAATATAAATCCATTTTATTGGATACCCATGCTCACAAAAGACAGTATGATCCCACGCAACAAGTGAATGCCAATATATCTCAAAAATATAAAACCATCATTGCAAAAATGTTTCCCACCAGTCAAAGTACTCGTCGTAAAGCATCCGCTTCGGGAGTGACTTTTAAACCATTAAAACCCCTTGTGGATGTTACCTACTGGCACAATCCCAATAAGCTCGTCCAGCGGCTACAGTTGTTGCATGCCTCACGTCAAGCTGGCCATACCGGTCACGATTGGGAAATTCAAGAAATTGAACAAGAACTTCGAAATGCCAAAATTATTGTTTAAGCCCTCACCCATTAAAATGGGTATTGCTCACGAGTTGCATCGCCCAGCTAGACGTCATTATCCACGACTCAAGGTGATTTCACGAGGTGTGGATGAACTTTGGCAGGCTGACTTGGTTGAAATGATACCCTATGCTGGCGTTAACGACGGTGTACGCTATATGTTGACCGTCATTGATGTCTATTCCAAAATGGCCTTTGTTGAACCTGTGCGTCGCAAGTCTGGTCCACTAGTTACCAAGGCCTTTCAACATATTATTCAACACTCCCAACGTCAACCTCAGCTGCTACAAACCGACCAGGGGAAAGAATTTTTCAACAAGAACTTCTCCAGTTTTCTCAAATCTAAGGATATTCACCATTACACCACCTACAGCAATCTGAAAGCCAGTGTGGTCGAGCGGTTCAACCGAACATTGAAAACCCATATGTGGAAAGCGTTTACCGCTCAGGGCAGTTATCGCTGGTTGGACATGTTACCTGAGCTAGTGACACGTTACAATGACACCAAACATAGAACGATTGGGACCAAGCCACGTCTCGTAACTAAAAATATTCAGCGATTGGATAAACTGTTTAACCCCATAAAAACAGCTGATCCTAAACGTCACCGACTGAACATTGGGGATTTTGTTCGTGTGAGCAAATTTAAGTCTGCGTTCAATAAGGGCTACACGCCTCAGTGGGGGACTGAACTATTTCGAATTCGTCGAGTCAACTTGGACACTCCAGTCACCTATTTACTCGAGGACCTCAACCATCAACCCATAAAAGGTAGATTTTATCTCCAGCATTTCCTCAGCATTATCTTGTGGAAAAAGTGTTGAAACAAAAAGGAAATAAACTCTACGTCAAATGGTTAGGGTTTAACTCTACGTTTAATTCCTGGATCAATAAATGACATGTTGTGTGAACCTGTGTACTTTTTATTTATTCACCCATGTTGTACACCACCTATAGCTCTATGTGTACAGCGCTCCGCGCTTCATGCATGTTCATACATGTTTGTCTTTCCCTTTCCTCCTGTGTTCTCTCATACATCACCCCCTCCCCTCTCCCTCCCTTCACCTCCCACCACTGCTGTTTGCAGCTCTTGCCTATCTATTGGTTGTGACATCATTCCGACAAGTTGCATTATACTTTTTACTGATTCAGCGATTCCCACGCTTTGAACATTCTCTTATCGTGCACGTGGACAGCTAACGTCCCAGGCGAACACCTGTGCCGGATCAAATTTCACATGAACTTGCATTTTGTCACGTACGCAGCAAAACAGGATGTAACTTGTTAACAGTTATCGCGCATGTGGACAGATAACGTCCCAAGCGAACACCTGCGATAGATCAAATTTCACGTCAACTTGCATTTTGTCACGTACGAAGCAAGACAGGATGTCACTGGTTTAGCGTGCCTGTGGTTTCACACATGTGTGCACGCCTTTCGCACTTCCCTGCCAGCACAATGGTCAGATTATTTCACCTTCAAGCGTCACCTGTTGTCAAGTCAGATCAACGCCTTCCCATAAGCTCAAATGACATTCACCTCCTGCTCCTCGGCAAGTGTGTTTTCTGTACTCGCTTCGACCAACATAGAACCAAGTTCTCATCACCGTTTACACGTTAAAGGTAAAATATCAGAAAACGCACCCTCGCTCTGTCATACACCGACTCGTCGAAATATCAATTGATCTATTGAACACAGCCACCTTGGTCAGCGACAGGTTTGTTGAAACACACACAAACAGCAGTATCGTCTCTCTCAACCACCACGCTTCATAAACATTATAAACAGGTAAAGAAAAAGAAAACGTTTTTTCAACATGTATGGCGTTAGGCCCTTTGTGAATTATCTTTTTGGAAAAAAAAATATCTACCACATTTGAAAGGGGGCGTTAGCCCGAGTCCTAGGACACCTCGTACACGTCTCTACGGTTATGGGTTCGTGAAATATCGGCAAAAATCACAAAAAACACGTGTTTACCCCAAAATCGCGTTTCCAAATTTTTTTAAAAAATATAACGAGTGGTCCATAGCAAAGAGGACGTCACTCCGAGTCCTTGGACCCCTCGTTCATGTCTCTAGCATACTTGGTTCGCGAGATATAGCAAAAAGTCTAAAATCACGTTTTTACCCCAAAAAGACCGTGTTTCCAGATTTTCACCTTTTCGACACCTACATTCCCGTAAAGAGCACGACGAGACGAAAAAAACGAATCCAAGCACGCCCTCCTAGCATGGCTCCTTCCATTCCAAGGTCGCAGGGGCTCACAACTTCCTAAGTGAGACAGCTCTCTCACTACCACACTACTACCTACAGGTTTTCATCCTAGAGACTTGAAATTTATTTTTGAGGTAGAGGGGGTAGGGACCTTTCATTTACGTCAAACAAACTTTTTTTGTAGAGTTCCTAGTTTCCAAAATATAGGATTTTCAAAATTCGAGTGTTTTCAAAAAAACATAAAAAATAAAAAAGTTTTATTACAAAAAATAAAGGTCATAAAGGCCGTTCGTTTGAGCCATGGCACAACGTTCTACCATGTTTGGTTTTCAAACTATCACCAACGTTGCAAAACAAAAAAATTCAAAGAATTTTTGAAAAATATAATACATGGTCCATAGGAAAGAGAACGTCAGCCCGAGTCCACTGACACGCCATTTGTCAAAATCGGACCATGCGTTCGAGAGATATTTAACATGGCTGAGGCTTAGTAGTGGTAATAACGGGGTTCTGAAGTGGGGCAGAACCCCTATCATCCCCCTACTGTTGTCCACATCCGCACGAGTTGTCCGTATCCGCCCCGCATACGCACGACTGTTGTACGTATCCGCCCCACATACGCACGACTGTTGTCCGTATCCGCCCCGCATACGCACGACTGTTGTCCGTATCCGCCCCACATACGCACGACTGTTGTCCGTATCCGCCCCACATACGCACGACTGTTGTCCGTATCCGCCCCGCATACGCACGACTGTTGTCCGCATCGGCCCCACATACGCACGACTGTTGTCCGTATCCGCCCCACATACGCACGACTGTTGTCCGTATCCGCCCCGCATACGCACGACTGTTGTCCGCATCAGCCCCACATACGCACGACTGTTGTCCGTATCTGCCCCACATACGCACGACTGTTGTCCGTATCTGCCCCACATACGCACGACTGTTGTCCGTATCGGCCCCGCATACGCACGACTGTTGTCCGCATCGGCCCCGCATACGCACGATTGTTATCCGTATTCGCCCCACATACGCACGACTGTTGTTCGCATCGGCCCCGCATACGCACGACTGTTGTCCGTATCGGCCCCGCATACGCACGACTGTTGTCCGTATTCGCCCCGCATACGCACGACTGTTGTCCGTATCAGCCCCACATACGCACGACTGTTGTCCGTATTCGCCCCACATACGCACGACTGTTGTCCGCATCGGCCCCGCATACGCACGACTGTTGTCCGTATTCGCCCCGCATACGCACGACTGTTGTCCGTATCAGCCCCACATACGCACGACTGTTGTCCGTATTCGCCCCGCATACGCACGACTGTTGTCCGCATCGGCCCCACATACGCACGACTGTTGTCCGTATTCGCCCCGCATACGCACGACTGTTGTCCGTATCAGCCCCACATACGCACGACTGTTGTCCGTATCAGCCCCACATACGCACGACTGTTGTCCGCATCAGCCCCGCATACGCACGACTGTTGTCCGTATCAGCCCCTCATACGCACGACTGTTGTCCGTATCAGCCCCACATACGCACGACTGTTGTCCGTATCAGCCCCACATACGCACGACTGTTGTCCGCATCAGCCCCACATACGCACGACTGTTGTCCGTATCAGCCCCACATACGCACGACTGTTGTCCGCATCGGCCTCGCATACGCACGACTGTTGTCCGCATCGGCCCCACATACGCACGACTGTTGTCCGCATCGGCCCCGCATACGCACGACTGTTGTCCGCATCAGCCCCACATACGCACGACTGTTGTCCGTATCTGCCCCACATACGCACGATTGTTATCCGCATCGGCCCCACATACGCACGACTGTTGTCCGTATCTGCCCCACATACGCACGACTGTTGTCCGCATCAGCCCCACATACGCACGACTGTTGTCCGCATCGGCCCCACATACGCACGACTGTTGTCCGTATCTGCCCCGCATACGCACGACTGTTGTCCGTATCGGCCCCACATACGCACGATTGTTATCCGTATCTGCCCCACATACGCACGACTGTTGTCCGCATCGGCCACGCATACGCACGACTGTTGTCCGTATCGGCCCCACATACGCACGACTGTTGTCCGTATCTGCCCCACATACGCACGATTGTTGTCCGTATCCGCCCCACATACGCACGACTGTTGTCCGCATCGGCCCCACATACGCACGACTGTTGTCCGTATCGGCCCCACATACGCACGACTGTTGTCCGTATCGGCCCCGCATACGCACGACTGTTGTCCGTATCGGCCCCGCATACGCACGACTGTTGTCCGCATCCGCCCCACATACGCACGACTGTTGTCCGTATCGGCCCCACATACGCACGACTGTGCTCCGTATCCGCCCCACATACGCACGACTGTTGTCCGTATCTGCCCCACATACGCACGACTGTTGTCCGTATCTGCCCCACATACGCACGACTGTTGTCCGTATCTGCCCCACATACGCACGACTGTTGTCCGTATCTGCCCCACATACGCACGACTGTTGTCCGCATCGGCCCCACATACGCACGACTGTTGTCCGTATCCGCCCCACATACGCACGACTGTTGTCCGTATCTGCCCCACATACGCACGACTGTTGTCCGTATCTGCCCCACATACGCACGACTGTTGTCCGTATCTGCCCCACATACGCACGACTGTTGTCCGTATCTGCCCCACATACGCACGACTGTTGTCCGCATCGGCCCCACATACGCACGACTGTTGTCCGTATCCGCCCCACATACGCACGACTGTTGTCCGTATCTGCCCCACATACGCACGACTGTTGTCCGTATCGGCCCCACATACGCACGACTGTTGTCCGTATCTGCCCCACATACGCACGACTGTTGTCCGTATCTGCCCCACATACGCACGACTGTTGTCCGTATCTGCCCCACATACGCACGACTGTTGTCCGTATCTGCCCCACATACGCACGACTGTTGTCCGCATCGGCCCCACATACGCACGACTGTTGTCCGTATCCGCCCCACATACGCACGACTGTTGTCCGTATCTGCCCCACATACGCACGACTGTTGTCCGTATCTGCCCCACATACGCACGACTGTTGTCCGTATCTGCCCCACATACGCACGACTGTTGTCCGTATCCGCCCCGCATACGCACGACTGTTGTCCGTATCTGCCCCGCATACGCACGACTGTTGTCCGTATCGGCCCCACATACGCACGACTGTTGTCCGCATCGGCCCCGCATACGCACGATTGTTATCCGCATCGGCCCCACATCCGCACGACTGTTGTCCGTATCCGCCCCGCATACGCACGATTGTTATCCGCATCGGCCCCACATACGCACGACTGTTGTCCGCATCCGCCGCGCATACGCACGATTGTTATACGCATCGGCCCCGCATACGCACGATTCTTATCCGCATCGGCCCCGCATACGCACGATTGTTGTCCGTATCGGCCCCGCATACGCACGATTGTTATCCGCATCGGCCCAGCATACGCACGATTGTTGTCCGTATCCGCCCCGCATACGCACGATTGTTATCCGCATCGGCCCCACATACGCACGACTGTTGTCCGCATCGGCCCCGCATACGCACGATTGTTATCCGCATCGGCCCCACATCCGCACGACTGTTGTCCGTATCCGCCCCGCATACGCACGATTGTTATCCGCATCGGCCCCACATACGCACGACTGTTGTCCGTATCCGCCCCGCATACGCACGATTGTTATCCGCATCGGCCCCACATCCGCACGACTGTTGTCCGTATCCGCCCCGCATACGCACGACTGTTGTCCGCATCGGCCCCACATACGCACGACTGTTGTCCGCACCCGCCCCGCATACGCACGATTGTTATCCGCATCGGCCCCACATACGCACGATTGTTATCCGCATCGGCCCCACATACGCACGACTGTTGTCCGTATCCGCCCCGCATACGCACGATTGTTACCTGAGGAATAACCCACCCACCAAGGGAAGATGATTGAGAGAAGGAAGTAGATTTGGGATTGGAAAAGAAGGATAGAAAAATAGGAGGAGAGTCCCACAAAATTAATAAGTTTAGCTTTAAACACACTTAAAGGTGGTTGTCACCGAAAATCCGCTTTCGGATACCTAAAATGAGTAAGGACTTGGTCTAAGCTGACGAGAAACACAGATAGATCTTGGGCGGTTTGCAACAGAGTGGCTTTCGTATAATCCCTCTCAAGCATATATAAAACTACTATGGGGAAGAGTGATGGTCTGGCAAGACTGAGAGGAACAAATTTACTGTATGTCTTCTCAAAGAAATTGGGTTTTTCAAAATAATTCGAAGAATGCCAATGATTTAACTCAGGTTTGGTATTTTCAATTTCCAAAATTATGGAGTTCCTGTAAGGGCGACCAAGTGTCTCTAAGAAGGAAAATGATAAAGGATTATGCCTTATGGAGTAATCTTGGTAAATGAACCAATGGTTGCATTGGAAAATGGCTAAGCTTTTACTCAGCGAGGAGCCGGCTAAAAGTTTAGACAAAAAGAAACACTTATCTTTTAGAAAACTGACCATAAGTTTTCGGAGAGGATCTCCACAAGCATGTAGCTGGCTTAGCGAGCTTTACTTGCCTTACTGGCCAATTAGAATTAGCTATTAAAGCTAAAAAGAACTTTAGTGAGGTGAAAATTAAGAGTTCTTGCTCAAATGCAACAAAGGGGAAAAGCCCTATTAATGATTTTAATGTCATTAAGTGAGGAGAGTCAAGGAAGATAGGATTTTGCCTAAACTTTGTATTCGTAAATGAAAAAGCGATAGGATACGCTTCATTTATTTTACAATTACAAGAAGTTTGAAGAAATTAACAATTATGTAATATAATTTAGACAAACAGTTCATTTGAACTTTTTAACAAATGGGGTCGCAGACCTCTCAACATTAAATGTTTGCTCCAGGCAATTGACAATTTACAAGGTTTCAAACCTTACATGTTTCTAAAATCTTTATAAGATTTAAACAAATAAACAATGAAGTAATTAAAGTTGGAAAGTGAATTGTAGTACAAAGAGTGTACCTTAAGAAATTCTTGAGAGAATGTTCTAGAGAAAGTGACAACTTCGAATATAACAATAATAAAAACATGAAAAATAAGATAGAAGTTCCTACAACTTCTTATATTTATACAGAATTATTATATGAGAATTATACAAAAGAGGGCAGGTCACTTACTGTGAAACCTGAAGAAGGTGAAAAGGAAAGTTCTAGACTTCCCAAGTTTGAGCAGGAATCACTAGCCAAATGGGACAGTTTCCATTTCGTGAAACCTGAACATGACTCGCTCAAGAGTTTAAAGAAATGTTTTCCCTGATTATAGGAAAGGAACAATGTGATTTGAAACTTGTATCACACAAGCAATTATGCAGAATTTAATTAATGTTAAACTAGCAAAGTTGGAAGGGCACTTCGTGAGTGACACCTTATAGAAAGTTACAATTTTATTAATAATGGTGGTTAGTAGAAGGTTGAGGAAAGATCATTGGGATATAGGATCAATGTTCATGGCCGTATTTAATATAACCGGACGATCGCGACGCGGTAGAAACGTGGAGCAAGCACTGATTATCACTATAGTCTGTAAAGATTGATGCAAAGTTCACTGTAGAAACTCGAAAGTTCATGAGAAAGAAAGTTTTTACAATGCTGGAAAGAACTGGTTGCACTAGGTAGGCGAGAGTCTATTGCTGGAGAAAATGGTGGATTACAGTTAAATGCGCCATAGAACATCCCAACGGTGGACGAAAGTTAGCTATTGCAGTAATTTAAGGAAGATTCCTCATTTTAACTAGTATTTTCACAAGTGAGTGAAAAATACCTGACGGCAAGCCTCGCAGATAGAGTACCAGATCTGGAAAGTTCCAGAACGATCTTTATAGAAGAATGGAGTCAAAGTTAATCCAGCGGAGGAACTAGCTTTATAATTTATAGACAGCGGGTATTAGATAATATCCCACGTAGCGAGAGGATTTCTCATTTGAATAGCTTAAAAAAAGCTCTTTTTTAGTAAGGTTGGCTTATACAAGCAAAAGCTCAACATGGCAAATCCCACGAAGAATGATTTTTGCCCCAAAGTAAATAATTTCACACTGTCTATAAAATATCATTAAAAGCACGTGGAAGTTAAAACCATGAAGATGAGGTTAAAACTTTTAAAATGGTACTTATCTTGATTTCATGTTGAAGGCGAAGTTTCCTTAGAAGATAACTACTTTGCCAACATGGCGTAGAAGAGAGTATGCCTCTTGGTTTGAGGAGGCTAGCTCGAGTGGAGCTTTAACTGATCGAGTCAACTGCCGACTGAGAAGTGAGACCTGCTCAACGGAGCACGGAGAGACCAAGGAAGGGGAAAAGAGTGGGGGGTAGGAGACAAAAGGAGAACATATAAGCATTGCCAACTTTAAAACAAAAAATTGATCTCTTGCTGAGCCGGTCTTCAAAGAGTTGACAACAGATGATACTAGCGCAGCATGGTGAGTAAAGAAGTAGACGTAGTCCTCTTGCTCCAGGAGAAAATAGCTGGCGATGGTAACAGGATCTGGTGGCCAAATGGATAAGTAAGTCCTCTAGCACCAGGAAGAATTGAGGAGCTTCTGAGATTCGCTGCGAGATGACGCTAGGTGGGTCACAGAAGTTATATATCTAGAACAGACTTATGAAGACATAAGAGATATGCCCAACAAGGAGAAAACAGATGATCACTGTTGGTGTTTGACAAAGAGGAAGGAAGAAATGAACATGCAAAGAGCAATAAAAATTATATCTCAGGTACCGTGTATTCAAAGAATACACCATACTGGGGGGAAACACCAACAGAGAGCAAATAAGCAGTTACACATTTAATGGAAGAGGAGCGATCAAAGACAGGGGTCTTGTAATCGAACCGTTAATGGTCAAGACTCTGACCACCCTGACTCTCCCATCTCTTCCAGGATAACACTTGGTTACTCTACCGGAAGTCCAAACTAGAGGGGGAGAAACATCCCTAACCAAGACCAAGTCCCCCACTTTAATGTCGGGACTGGAAAGAAACCACTTCTGCCTCCGTTGCAAGGAAGTTAAATATTCCAGGTTCCACCTCTTCCAAAAAGAATTACGGAGGGCTTCAAGTTTACGCCAAACAATAGGTAGATTAAAATCCCTGTAAGAATTGGGAAGAGGAGGAGGGGCAGAAAGAGAAGTGCCGATAAGGAAGTGACCAGGGGTGAGTGGAAGTAGGTCATCAGGGTCATTGGAAAGCGGAGTTAAAGGGCGAGAGTTAACAACACCTTCAATCAGAACAGACAGTGAATTGAATTCTTCGTAAGTCAGAATTCGATTACCTAAGACTTTTCTTAAATGACGTTTAGTGAGCTTTACGCAAGATTCCCACCTACCACCGTGATGAGGAGCGTAAGGAGGTATAAAGCGCCATTTGAAACCCTTTGAGTAGGAAAAATTAGAGATTTGTTCCATGGCAGGAGAGGAAGTGAGAGCTTTCTTCCATAGGGAAGCTGCGCCCTGAAAGGTGGAAGCGTTATCAGAGAACATCTCAGAAGGAACACCACGCCTAGCAGTGAAACGAGAGACAGCTGATAAAAAATAAGAAGTAGAAGCATTCGTTACTAGTTCCAAGTGGATTGCGCCGGTAACCATGCAAACAAAGAGAGAAACATAAAGCTTACCAAACAATTTGCGTTTAGCTTCAGGAGAGTTTCGTTGATATTGGAACGGACCCATATAGTCCACGCCAGTTAAAGCAAATGGGCGTATAGGAGAAGAACGAAAAGAGGGCAGATCGCTCATTAATTGAGTATTGATTTTAGGTTTCGCTTTGAAACAAGGAATGCACTTATGAATTACAGAAGAAACTTCATGAATTCCATTTATAATCCAGTACTTTTCCCTTAAGAGGCAAAGCAGAGTACGTGTACCAACATGAAGATTACGGTAATGAAAGTCACGTATAATTAAGGAAGTTACGTGATGTTTGGAAGGCAAAATAACGGGATGCTTTATGTCCACAGAGAGTAAAGATTGCGAGAGCCTTCCACCTACCCTGAGTAACCCATGGTCATCACGAAACGGGGCTAAAGCACGGAGACGGCTGGATTTGGGAAGATCTCGTTTAGAAGAAAGCAATGACAATTCAGAAGAAAAGGCTTCTTGCTGTGTCAGTTGTAAAACCTTAACGGTAGCGAGATTCAATTCATGATTGGTAAGGTGTGGTTTAGGGAGAAGAGGTTGGTCAACCACAAGATATTTCCATCTAAGGAGATAGGCGACAATTCGTAGTAATTTATGAAAAGAAGAATAGCGGGACAACAAAGGATGAGAAGCGTTGGAATCAAGACAAGAAGTAATGGGTAGAGGTACTTTAGCGTCAGGCAAGTTGGAGTTTATAGCTGGGGGTTTAGAAGGCCATGAGGAAGATTCGTCGATTAGCCACGAGGGCCCATGCCAGTACAATTGGGAAGCTGCCAATTGAGAGGGTAAACAACCACGAGAGATAATATCGGCTGGATTATCCGCACTGGGAACATGCCTCCATTGACATCCAGAAGAAAGAGTTTGAATTTTGGAAACCCTGTTTGCAACGGAAGTTTGCCAGTGAGAGGGGTTCTTGGCGATCCAAGAAAGGGCGATCATGGAATCGCTCCAGAGATAGATTTGCGAGAATTCGACTTTTAATACTTCCCGTAATTTCTTGACAAGTTCTGCAGCCATTAGTGCAGCGCACAGTTCGAGCCTAGGCAAAGTGATAGTTTTAAGAGGAGCGACCTTCGATTTGGCACAAACAAGGTTGGAAACTGGAGATCCAGAGTGAATCGTGATAAACTAAATATGCACAGCAACCATAAGCTTTTTCGGAACTGTCCGCGAACACATGAAGGAAAAAAGATGCATTAGAATGAGAGCTGATTAAATTCCTGGGAATTTCAATAAGGGAAAGACCCAACAAATTGCTGCGAAACGAGAGCCAACGATTAAGAAAAGAAAGAGGGACAGTGTCATCCCATTCACATTTAAGCGACCACAGCTCTTGCATGAAGAGTTTGGCTATAACGATAACTGGGGCAAGGAATTGAAGTGGATCAAAAATTATTGCAATTTCAGAGAGAATTTGACTTTTTGTATTAGGAAGCTCTTCTGCGAGCGAAACTTTATAGATAAGAGTGTCAGTGCTAGTGCACCAGTGAACTCCTAGAGTTTTTATAGATTCGGAGTTTCCACAAATTTCGACAGAAGAAGGATCTACGTCTTCGATGGGAAACTGAGCGAGAAACTCAGGAGAGTTGGAGTTCCACTTATGGAGTGGGAAACCTCCATTCCTTAGTAATGCCTGAAGTTCTAAAGATACAAAAGAAGCTTCCTCCAAAGAGGGGAAGGATTGCAAATAATCGTCAACATAGAATGACGTAGTTAGTGCATCAGAGGCTTTGGGGTTAAATAAATGACCATCTTGAGAGGCTAGCAAGTGTAGGGATCGAATAGCAAGGAAAGCAGAGGGTTTTAAGCCATAAGTAACCGTTTTCAAGCGAAATACCTTAATGGGCTTACTGGTTTCATCACGCCACAAGATTCTTTGAAGATCTCGTTGTTCTGGTTGAATTAACACTTGACGATACATCTGCTTTATGTCGGCTATGACAGCTATGGGAAATAATCGAAAGTTTAAGAGTATAGCAGATAGATCTGATTGAATAGCAGGACCAGAATAAAGAGTATCGTTAAGGCTGTTGCCATTAACGTCGGGTGATGAACCATTGAAAACAACTCGAATTTTATCTTTTACAAGAGGGTTTTTCCACACGGGATGATGATTTAAATAAACCGTTTCAATTGGGGGGTGCAATTCATCATCAGATTTGTTAACAACTTCCATATGATCTAAGCTTTCATACTCATCCATGAAATCAGTGTACTGTTGTTTAACAAGAGGTTCCTTCTTGAATTTGCTCTCGATAGCGAAGAGAGCTTTTCGAGCTTTAGGCTGAGAGTTGATAAGTTTAGGAGGATTATTTAATCTTGGCATTTGAACGACGAACCGGCCATCAGAAGAACGAGTGGTGGTATTTAAAAAAAGTTGCTCACAGAATTCATTTTCTGAAGAGGTTACATTAGGAGAATTAATATTTTCAAGTCTCCAGAACTGTTCCAGGTCAGTATTGGAGAAGTAACATTGCGATGCGGGTTGAGGAGAATAATGGGGAAGTTGCCCCGTGACGATCCATCCAAAATTAGTGTCTCTGGCGACCACGTTTGAGGATAACTTACGAACCTGTTTACGTAGGCAATTCCAGAAAACATTGGCACTAAAGAGTATGTCAATAGGGTTCTGCATATTAAAACAAGGATCGGCTAGCCTTAAATGCGAGGGAATGTTTAACCCTGAAATATCCACAGAGTGACTTGGAGTGTCTTCTCCGATGCTATTAAGAATTAGACAATTAAGTTTAAGAAAGTTGTTTCTATGACAAGTATCTCTTATAGTTAGCTTTGAAAATTGTAAAGCTTGCGATTTTGAGCTGTTGATGCCCGACACGTTGATAGAAGTGGGGTTTACAGGTAGACCTAGTTTTCTAATCAAGGAATTAGACACAAAATCATGAGTTGCCGCTGAGTCTAGAAGACCGCGTGCACGGACCCAGTTGCCAAAGTTATCCTGAACTTCGATTTGGACAGTGGACAACAATACTTGGGCACTGCGTATGGACTTGGCATTTTGAATATACGATGAAGCATTAGAGCTGTTAGCACTATCATTTTTCGGAGAAGTAGATGCTGTCGATGACCTTGCCTGATCATGACGATGTAGCAAAGTATGATGAGCCTTTTCACAATGGTAGCAAAGTCTTGTGGACTTACAGTTAGAAGCAGAATGCGTGGGCGCTAGGCAGTTGAAACAATGTTTGTTTTGAGCGACTAATTTTCGTCTGTCGTCGACTGACATTTCTTTAAAAGATTTGCAGAGGTATAAGGCATGGGGATCTTTACAAAGTATGCACTTTACAGGTTCGTTTAAACTTTTGCGAGGTTCGCTTTGCGTGTTTAGAACAATAGAGCTAGCAACACGACGTTCACTAGACCTGGTTGGGTAACCAGTAGTGTTTGATTTAAATTTGGATGAGCTGGACCCGGGTTTTTGGGTATTGGACGCTGAGCGTTCACTTTTGGATTTGATGGACATTAATTCGAATTTGGAACTAGGAGATGAAGGTTCACTTTGATTAGCTAGAGCGGTTAAAAGTTGGCATCTAGCGTTTATGAAAGTGACTAAATGCTCGTAAGAGTAGTCGTCTTCTTTAGAAAGTTCAATTTCCCAAGCTTTGAGGGTAGCAGCATCAACTTTAGAGACTACTAAATATATTAGGAAAGTATCCCAATGTTCAGTAGGTTGATCTAATTGGGACAAAGCTTTAACGTGGAGTTGGGTAGTGTCAACTAAAGTACGCAAACTAGTGACGTCATTGTGCTGTGACGCAGGTAGGTTAAATAGAGCCTTCATATGGCGTTGAATACGTAAACGTAAATTTCCATATCTTTCTTTTAATAAGTTAAAGGCAATGGGGTAATTTTCGGCACGCAGAGGAAGTGCTTCGACCAACTGCAAAGCTTGACCTCGGAGGATAGATCTCAAGTAATGAAACTTGTAAATGACTTGAATGTCTTCATTGTCATGAACAAGGGAGCAAAATAATTCATAGAAAGAATCCAAGTGGATTCATCTCCAGAGAAATGGGGTAAATCAATTTTAGGTAAAGTTGGTTTGGGCTTGTGAGTACCCTCACGGAAAGAAGTTTGTGGTTCGTGAAGGGAACCAAGAACAGAAGCGTCCTTTTTCTGCTCCTCTTCGAGTTGGCGTATTATTTTGAAAGCAGAACCTATGCCTTCGTAATATAGGTTTTCTACTTCGACACGATCTTCTGTTTGATTGAGCATGCAAGTTTCTATTTCAGTTTGAATGTTACAATAGTTTTCATATGAACGTTCAAAATCCTTTACACGATGTTTCAACAAGTCTAATTGCGCGTCTGAGGGATCTAATTCTTTTATGTACCTTCTGAATCGGGTAATTTGCCCTTTATAGGATGCTCGTTTAGAAGTAAGTTTTTCATCCTTATCCTTATCAGTGGGAGCCATATTAAAGAAGGTAGATGAAAATGTAACTCACGAAACTGTGGAACCTTGGAAATGCTGTCAAGCTGGCAGCAGCGAATGAGTAGAAAGAACGGGGCACACCAAAGGAGACAGGAGCGGTCTCTTTCCCGTTCACAGGCTTTGCATGATGTAATTATAGCTGAAAAATTCAAAGCAGATATTAGTTATATGCAAAGTATTGTCAAATGACACTTTTTTTAAGAAAAAAGAAAAAATGGGCTCTCCCGGGTTTCGACACCAAATTTTGGGTAGTTTATTACCTGAGGAATAACCCACCCACCAAGGGAAGATGATTGAGAGAAGGAAGTAGATTTGGGATTGGAAAAGAAGGATAGAAAAATAGGAGGAGAGTCCCACAAAATTAATAAGTTTAGCTTTAAACACACTTAAAGGTGGTTGCCACCGAAAATCCGCTTTCGGATACCTAAAATGAGTAAGGACTTGGTCTAAGCTGACGAGAAACACAGATAGAACTTGGGCGGTTTGCAACAGAGTGGCTTTCGTATAATCCCTCTCAAGCATATATAAAACTACTATGGGGAAGAGTGATGGTCTGGCAAGACTGAGAGGAACAAATTTACTGTATGTCTTCTCAATGAAATTGGGTTTTTCAAAATAATTCGAAGAATGCCAATGATTTAACTCAGGTTTGGTATTTTCAATTTCCAAAATTATGGAGTTCCTGTAAGGGCGACCAAGTGTCTCTAAGAAGGAAAATGATAAAGGATTATGCCTTATGGAGTAATCTTGGTAAATGAACCAATGGTTGCATTGGAAAATGGCTAAGCTTTTACTCAGCGAGGAGCCGGCTAAAAGTTTAGACAAAAAGAAACACTTATCTTTTAGAAAACTGACCATAAGTTTTCGGAGAGGATCTCCACAAGCAGGTAGCTGGCTTAGCGAGCTTTACTTGCCTTACTGGCCAATTAGAATTAGCTATTAAAGCTAAAAAGAACTTTAGTGAGGTGAAAATTAAGAGTTCTTGCTCAAATGCAACAAAGGGGAAAAGCCCTATTAATGATTTTAATGTCATTAAGTGAGGAGAGTCAAGGAAGATAGGATTTTGCCTAAACTTTGTATTCGTAAATGAAAAAGCGAAAGGATACGCTTCATTTATTTTACAATTACAAGAAGTTTGAAGAAATTAACAATTATGTAATATAATTTAGACAAACAGTTCATTTGAACTTTTTAACAAATGGGGTCGCAGACCTCTCAACATTAAATGTTTGCTCCAGGCAATTGACAATTTACAAGGTTTCAAACCTTACATGTTTCTAAAATCTTTATAAGATTTAAACAAATAAACAATGAAGTAATTAAAGTTGGAAAGTGAATTGTAGTACAAAGAGTGTACCTTAAGAAATTCTTGAGAGAATGTTCTAGAGAAAGTGACAACTTCGAATATAACAATAATAAAAACATGAAAAATAAGATAGAAGTTCCTACAACTTCTTATATTTATACAGAATTATTATATGAGAGTTATACAAAAGAGGGCAGGTCACTTACTGTGAAACCTGAAGAAGGTGAAAAGGAAAGTTCTAGACTTCCCAAGTTTGAGCAGGAATCACTAGCCAAATGGGACAGTTTCCATTTCGTGAAACCTGAACATGACTCGCTCAAGAGTTTAAAGAAATGTTTTCCCTGATTATAGGAAAGGAACAATGTGATTTGAAACTTGTATCACACAAGCAATTATGCAGAATTTAATTAATGTTAAACTAGCAAAGTTGGAAGGGCACTTCGTGAGTGACACCTTATAGAAAGTTACAATTTTATTAATAATGGTGGTTAGTAGAAGGTTGAGGAAAGATCATTGGGATATAGGATCAATGTTCATGGCCGTATTTAATATAACCGGACGATCGCGACGCGGTAGAAACGTGGAGCAAGCACTGATTATCACTATAGTCTGTAAAGATTGATGCAAAGTTCACTGTAGAAACTCGAAAGTTCATGAGAAAGAAAGTTTTTACAATGCTGGAAAGAACTGGTTGCACTAGGTAGGCGAGAGTCTATTGCTGGAGAAAATGGTGGATTACAGTTAAATGCGCCATAGAACATCCCAACGGTGGACGAAAGTTAGCTATTGCAGTAATTTAAGGAAGATTCCTCATTTTAACTAGTATTTTCACAAGTGAGTGAAAAATACCCGACGGCAAGCCTCGCAGATAGAGTACCAGATCTGGAAAGTTCCAGAACGATCTTTATAGAAGAATGGAGTCAAAGTTAATCCAGCGGAGGAACTAGCTTTATAATTTATAGACAGCGGGTATTAGATAATATCCCACGTAGCGAGAGGATTTCTCATTTGAATAGCTTAAAAAAGCTCTTTTTTAGTAAGGTTGGCTTATACAAGCAAAAGCTCAACATGGCAAATCCCACGAAGAATGATTTTTGCCCCAAAGTAAATAATTTCACACTGTCTATAAAATATCATTAAAAGCACGTGGAAGTTAAAACCATGAAGATGAGGTTAAAACTTTTAAAATGGTACTTATCTTGATTTCATGTTGAAGGCGAAGTTTCCTTTGAAGATAACTACTTTGCCAACATGGCGTAGAAGAGAGTATGCCTCTTGGTTTGAGGAGGCTAGCTCGAGTGGAGCTTTAACTGATCGAGTCAACTGCCGACTGAGAAGTGAGACCTGCTCAACGGAGCACGGAGAGACCAAGGAAGGGGAAAAGAGTGGGGGGTAGGAGACAAAAGGAGAACATATAAGCATTGCCAACTTTAAAACAAAAAATTGATCTCTTGCTGAGCCGGTCTTCAAAGAGTTGACAACAGATGATACTAGCGCAGCATGGTGAGTAAAGAAGTAGACGTAGTCCTCTTGCTCCAGGAGAAAATAGCTGGCGATGGTAACAGGATCTGGTGGCCAAATGGATAAGTAAGTCCTCTAGCACCAGGAAGAATTGAGGAGCTTCTGAGATTCGCTGCGAGATGACGCTGGGTGGGTCACAGAAGTTATATATCTAGAACAGACTTATGAAGACATAAGAGATATGCCCAACAAGGAGAAAACAGATGATCACTGTTGGTGTTTGACAAAGAGGAAGGAAGAAATGAACATGCAAAGAGCAATAAAAATTATATCTCAGGTACCGTGTATTCAAAGAATACACCACGCACGACTGTTGTCCGCATCGGCCCCACATACGCACGACTGTTGTCCGCATCGGCCCCGCATACGCACGACTTTTGTCCGCATCCGCCCCACATACGCACGACTGTTGTCCGCATCGGCCCCGCATACGCACGACTTTTGTCCGCATCGGCCCCACATACGCACGACTGTTGTCCGTATCCGCCCCGCATACGCACGATTGTTATCCGCATCGGCCCCGCATACGCACGACTGTTGTCCGCATCGGCCCCACATACGCACGACTGTTGTCCGTATCCGCCCCGCATACGCACGATTGTTATCCGCATCGGCCCCACATACGCACGACTGTTGTCCGCATCCGCCCCGCATTCGCACGATTGTTATCCGCATCGGCCCCACATACGCACGATTGTTATCCGCATCGGCCCCACATACGCACGACTGTTGTCCGTATCCGCCCCGCATACGCACGATTGTTATCCGCATCGGCCCCACATACGCACGACTGTTGTCCGCATCGGCCCCGCATACGCACGACTGTTGTCCGCATCGGCCCCACATACGCACGACTGTTGTCCGTATCTGCCCCACACACGCACGACTGTTGTCCGTATCGGCCCCGCATACGCACGACTGTTGTCCGCATCGGCCCCACATACGCACGACTGTTGTCCGTATCTGCCCCACACACGCACGACTGTTGTCCGCATCGGCCCCACATACGCACGACTGTTGTCCGTATCTGCCCCACATACGCACGACTGTTGTCCGTATCGGCCCCGCATACGCACGACTGTTGTCCGCATCGGCCCCACATACGCACGACTGTTGTCCGTATCTGCCCCACACACGCACGACTGTTGTCCGTATCTGCCCCACACACGCACGACTGTTGTCCGTATCTGCCCCACATACGCACGACTGTTGTCCGTATCGGCCCCACATACGCACGACTGTTGTCCGTATCGGCCCCACATACGCACGACTGTTGTCCGTATCTGCCCCACATACGCACGACTGTTGTCCGTATCTGTCCCACATACGCACGACTGTTATTCGCATCTGCCCCACATACGCACGATTGTTTTCCGCATCGGCCCCACATACGCACGACTGTTGTCCGTATCTGCCCCACATCCGCACGACTGTTATCCGCGTCCACCCCGCATCCGCACGACTGTTATCCGCATACGCACTTTTATTATCCGAATCTACTGGCATTACAGTAATATTAAGTATTAAACCAACAAATTTATAGTGAAGCCATCATTACTTCCGACTTGACGTTTCAGTACTAGACTAGAGTTTCTTTCGCTTAATCGCGACATCGCGAACGAAAGTCAGTTGTCGTGATATATCGATTTGAATAGCTGCCTGTGATTGGCTAGTAATAGTGATTTTCTTCTGACCGCTTGATAACACTAGGGTAATACTGAAACGTCAAGTCAGAAGTAATGATAGCTTACTATAGACATTTGAGGGGAAAGTCGTTCCCTTATGGCATCTGCTATGTTTGAAATGAATGTTAAACTGTCAGAATTGCCACCCTTTCCTGTTCGGAGGGTTTAATATGCTTAATGACATAATTTGAATGAGATTAGCTTAAATCATCTTACATTTGTCCTTAAAAAACATAACGAAATAATATATGTCATAAACATCCGGGCTCTAGTAGTGATATTAAACAAATTCGGATTGTTACTTATTCTAAAAACTATCCGCAATTATTTTTTTTTTATTTAGTCAATTTACCCTCTAGGTTTGTGGTTCCCACGGACTCAGCGAGGGAACTCACCTCTACCGCCTCTATGGGCAGTGTCCTGGAACTTGGAACATCTGGTCGGGATGGATACAACTGGGGAGGTGTGATCAGCACTTCGCCCAGGCGGCCTCACCTGCAAAGCGAACAGGGGCCTCATGAGGGATGGGAAGGGATGGAAGATTGGGACGGATAGGCGAGGAAGAGGGAAGGAGGCTGTCGTGGCCTTACAGTAGGTACCATCCCGGCATTTGCCCGAAGACGAAGTGGGAAACCACGGAAAACCACTTCGAGGATGGCTGAGGTGGGAATCGAACCCCTTCTACTCATTTGGACCACCCGAGGCTGAGTAGACCCCGTTCCTGTCCTCATACCACTTTTCAAATTTCGTGGCAGAGCCGGGAATCGAACCCAGGACCTCCGGGGCGGCAGCTAACCTTGCTGACCGCTACGCTACGGAGTCCGCAAATTTACTCCAAACATTATCCGCAGCTTATCCGCTATCCACACAGCCATACAAACTATATCCTCATGGCGAAACATGTTGTGGATATCTGCGGGTTTATCCGCGGATATCCGCACCCACGCAGGGCATTACCTGTAGCCTACCAGCAGGGTCGGAAGAGAACAAGAGTTGACCAAAGCCAACCACAGGGGAGTGGAAATAATGCATGACTCAGCTGGGGTCCCGAGGTTGCTCCACTAGTTGTGAATCCCTGGGGGATTGATGGAATGTGTGATTTGAATGCGGTAGGTACTCACTGATCTAGACGGTACCTGTCACACTTTTACCGAAAGCTCTTCAAGCAACATTTCACTTTTGCTCTCGTCCACGCAAAGTGAATTGAACTCCTACCTGCGACAACATCCATCCATCAAGTTAAGTCGACACATCAATTTGATGTTTGCGTAATTCTCATTGTACATCTTTTTATCTCACTTTACCGTGCGTCAACAGTGACCGATACAACTTTCATGTGCCCAGAATGAGGTCACGCACGGTAGCATGCACTCACAAATCTAACTGAGTCGTGACCAAGCACTTTCAAGATGATGGTGAGGATGAATACAATGATTGTGTTGGACTGAGCTGTTGTTGTTGTTTCCTTTTTCATTTAGGGGCTGGGGCATCGTGATGATCAGCTACGAGCAGGGCCGTGGAGACCGATCACGGGCCCTAGGGCAGAGTTTTTCGCCCCCATTTGTCTTCAACCTGAGACATTACTTTGGAAGAAGTAAGCAGGTTTTCTTTTAACCCATAAAAAACTCCATGGAATTTAGCATGTTCATATTGAATATCAATTAACTTGTTTCCCAGTTATTCAACCACTCTTCTTTATGTCTTTCATTAAGCTTTTCATTAAGATGGTTGGTTGCTTCCTCACTTTAGGAGCTGCGACAACGCGGCCAAGTAGCCCCGTGTACTTTGGGTGTGTGTAGAATCTGTCTGATAACCGGTGTTAATTGTGATGACAGAATTAGTGTGTGTATCTGTTCTAATTCAAGTAATGACTGCAGTCATTGAATTTTTTCAAGTAGTTCCTACTTTTGCCGCCAAACGCCACCGTCAACAACCAACTAGTTCAGAACTTAGTTACCAGATGTCACCGCAGTCGGCTCTTGACGACGAACGTATGAACCTAGGAATGTTTAACCTATATATAATTTAGCTTCGCACAGGTGTACTGTAATTAGTGGAAGGTTCTTTAACATGTCATAAATCTATGACTAGGGACTGCCGGCTTTACTACCCCTGCGAAGGAAGGCATACTGAGGGATTTTTAACGTTCTTAAAAAAACCGACGACTTAGGCCGGGTTTGAACCCGCAATCTTGGGCATAGAAGCTTTTCTCTAAGATGTTGACCATCATGGACTAAAAATGTTCATTGCATCTGACCATTTTCGGTCACCACAAGAATAAGCCATACATCTTTCATAAAAACATGAAGAAAATAGTCGATTTTTTCAGAGATTGAATTAGAACCTTTCCACCCAGCACATAACTTTCGTGGAGATTTCTGGCAACTGCGCCCTTTCCCCTGCAAAGAAGCAAAAAACACAATGAATTCCTTATACAGGGTGTAACAAAAATGTACGACACAAAATTCTGGACACATTCCTCACACGTAGACGAAGAAATTATGTTATATGAACGTGGGTCCGGAAACGCTTCGTTTCCATGTTACAACTCATTGTCTCCAACTCATGAAGCACGGGAAAAACACAAGAACAGAACGTTAGAATCGTGGGGAACATGCACTCTTGGTTACGTCTGGTTACGTTGCCATTATCGTAGGTGCACCGCCAGTGTTTTGTTTTACATGGCCCTGTTGCCATGCGACTTAACAGATGTGCCTTTAGCTGTGCGACAAAACATGTATTTCATGCACCATGGAGCACCTCCTCATTTTAGTGTTAATGTCCGTCGGCTTCTAAATAACAGATTTGGTGACAGATGGATAGGTAGATGTGGACCAATTGCCTGGCCTCCACGCTCTCTGGACCTAAAATCACTGGACCTTTATTTGTGAGGGCATTTGAAAGCTCTTGTGTATCGAACCCCCTGCTAAGGCGGCAGCACGCCGGCCTCTCACCGCTAGGTCCGTGGTTCAAATCCCGGTCACTCCATGTGAGATCTGTGCTGGACAAAACTGAGGCAGACAGGTTTTTCTCCGGGTACTCCGGTTTTCCCTGTCAAAATTTTATTCCAGCAACACTCTCCACTATCATTTCATTTCATCTGTCATTCATTTAATCATTGCCCCAGAGGAGTGCGTCAGGCCTCGGCAGCCGGCACAGTTCATATCCTCGCCGCTAGATGGGGGCTTCATTCATTCCATTCCTGACCCGGTCGGAGACTGGAAGCAGGCTGTGGATTTTCATTTTCATTTTCAACTGGAAAGTGTATCGGCGAGTCTGTCTGTGCTATTAATATTATCTCTCATAAATCCTACAGCAATATGGCAGCTCTAACACAAATTACATCTACTGTGCATTTAATACGTACATTTTATATATTTTACGATTTTAGAAGAAAATTCACCAACATTTATTTTTCACTCAGTCGCTCCCTCACGTACGCACATTGACCATATCAACTCTCTCTTCATCCATTACTTTATGAATTCATACACTTATCCATTAATTAATTAATTAATTCATTCATTCATTCATTCATTCATTCATCACCAATTCAATCATTCAATTTTCCAAGATGCTCTTGATGGAAAGTCTCAAGGAGTAGTAGTACATGTATCTATCATTAATAACACCCGATATGCTGATGACACTGTCATCCTTGCAACAAGTATGGATGATCTACAAACACTACTGGATTCTATTTCTGAAGAGAGTAACGCAATGGGATTACATTTAAATGTACAAAAAACGAAGTGGATGGTTGTTAGTAGAAACAAAGATGAAATTCAGGGCATTCTTACACTTGGTAATGAAAGAATTGAAAGAGTATCATCATATAAATATTTAATGTCAAATCAATGATAACTGGGACTTAAATGAAGAAATTCGCTGTAGAATTGAGCAGGCCAGAAGTTCTTTCATGAAAATGAGAAAAGTTTTGATCAGCCGTGATTTAAGTCTGCCATTACGCACCCGACTGCTTCGATGCTACGTTTTTAATGTCCTGCTCTATGGAGTTGAATCATGGACACTTACCGAGGTTTTAAATAAGAAACTGACAGCATTTGAAATGTGGACGTATCGCAGGATTTTAAGGATATCATGGACATCTAAAGTCACAAATGTGGAAGTACTGCGGCGTATGAACAAAGACTTGGAAATTCTCAGTATCATCAAAAGGAGAAAACTAGAATACTTTGGTCATTTTATGCGCAACAACAAATACCACCTCTTGCAATTAATTATCCAAGGGAAGATTGATGGCATTAGGGGTCCAGGACGCAGACGAATATCCTGGCTAAAGAACTTAAGCCAGTGGTTTGAACTCAATACAGTGTCACTGTTTAGAACAGCAATGGACAAACAGCAGATCATGCTACTGATCGCCAATGTTCTAGGAGGACGAGGCACTTGAAGAAGAAGAATTAGCTTATTCGTATATCATTCATTCACTCATTCATTCATCTATTCATTCAAGCAATTTGAAACTGTGGATGCCGCATAGACTAGAGCACATGGTTATCGCTCCAGTTACATGTTAATGAGCCTTTTCAAGCTAATATATATTGTCTGTATTTACCAATTGAGGGAACAAGAGTTGCAACTGTTGGGACACCCTTAGTATACTTCCGGATGTATTAAGTCTTGCCAAAAAACAAATCTTACGCCGATGAATGTAACAATTGTTGTAGTTTGAGTGGGGAATATCCTAGAAAAATGCACACTCAGAACGGTTACTTGCAGGGCATGACATTGAAACTCGAATCTCTGAAATTTTAAATAATCTCGAGTTCAATCCGATCTACCAATTTTGTATATAAAACGTGAATTTTGATTTAAGGAGCTCATTAAAACATCTGTTGACGTTCAGAGCTCCATCTCGAATGGATTAAGAAGAGAGAAATTCCTAATATTACTATTAAGGGTATAGGAATGGAACATTTGCTTTAAAAACAGCAATTACTGCCGTCTTCATCTGGACAAAAAGTGTACAGAAAAACAATTGTGAATGCAAGGTTATTCATGCAAGATTGCGAGTTTCGATGTCAATCGTTGTACAGCTGTACGAACTTGCTGAATTTATATCATTCACGTTGCGTGGGATGGCGGACAGAAAATGAAACCATGTAATGCAATCCTCTGAATCAGTTCCGGAAACCCATCCTAGTTATTTTGAAGTTTCTTCACATGTGTAGCGGAATCCCGCTTCATAACCAGGTCATGGCACTGTGTTCACTAGAAGACAAACCAAGAGGAGATTGTTAGAAGGAAGATTACATCCAAGGTTTATGACTTCTCCGTGCGTGGTCGTTAAGACAGGAGCTCATCAGGACACTCCCTGTTAGAGAGAAAATGACATCTGTCGTAAACATTTAACTCACATGCGATGCAATGCGGTGAGATTTATCGGTGTAGTTAACCTCTCGACCAGGTGATTGGACTTATGATAAACCCCAGGTTGATCCAGACACACACACCCAAGTACACGGGGTGTAAAGACAACGATGTAGCAGAGCCCTTAAATGAATTAAAAACAATAACTCACTCTAAATGTTCTCAAAGATTCTTTATCAATTGTTCAAAATCACCTTTATAATGTAAGTTCCCCAATAGGAGCCGACCTCAGCTAATTGGTCATAATTGTTTATTAAAATAATTATTTACCCTCTTCATTTAGGGGCAGATGACCTCGTAGTTCCGCCCCTTAAAACAACAATAACTAACTAACCCTCTTTCTTCATTGTTCTTGTTCAACTGAATTTATTGATAGGATGCATTTTTATAGTAACCTTTGGCTAATAAGAACAGCTATACGTTTTGGGTTTCTCTCTCTGACCAAAATGCGTGTAAGCTATTCTTTGTGCTACTGAGTGTATCATGTAAATATCATAAATATCATAATAACAAAGTTAGTTTATATTTACGGCTCTGCGGCCATTGAACTTCAATTAATCAAGTCGAATGTTTTTTTTTTTTTTTTTATAATCGTTTCGGTCGTCTATGGACCACGTTATTTCAACTGCCTTTTCCCTCTCTCTTTGACATTGGCCCAGTATTCGCGCATTCTTCTTCGGTGAGCTTCCCTTCGTTCTTCGGTCCACTTCTTGCCGGTTTTCAATATAGGTTTTGGCTGAAAACTCTGTATCTCCCCAAGTTTCTTCTTCAAAGAGTCACGTTCCAAGATGTCCTCGTGTGATAACCCCAGTTCTTGTAGGTCTTTTTCCACCTATGTAAACCAGATTCCTTTGGTTTTCTTTCCCACAAAGTATGCACAGATTCGATTGGACAATCTTCCGGAGTTCATTCGTGTTAAATGGCCATAAAAGGAGAGTCTTCTTTTGCGAATGGTGTCCGTTATTTTCTCCACATGTAGATAAAGTTCAACGTTGTGTCGTCTTCCATACTCTCCTCGTTCCTTGACCGGGCCCAAGATCTTTCTCAGAATCTTCCTCTCTTTGGTTTCGAGTTGTTCTGCCTGGCTTTTCTTATTCATCGCCAAGCATTCTAGTGCATATAACGCCTCCGGGCGAATAACGGTAACGTAGTGCCTCAGTTTGGCCCTGAAGGACATTGATCGTGTTTTGTAAATGTCTTTGGTTAAATGGTAAGCCATTTCCATTTTGTTAATTATTATTATTATTATTATTATTATTATTATTATTATTATTATTATTATTATTATTATTATCAAACGTTGACACACCCAATAATACAACTATATGGTTTAAGGAACACTAAACCGTGAATGAACCGCTGCGCGCTGGTAAAAATATACCAGATAGTGCATTTAAGATCAGAGATGTCAAAATCACGCTCTGGAGGGGAACTCCAACCTAAATTACCGACACGAGGTTGTCTCGTTTTCAAACAAAAAGAATAAAGTAATAATAATAAATCGTAAGGAAGCTTGTAGTTTTACGTGACCGTTAATCTCGCGATCATGAGCCACGGGTCCTCCTTTATTACGTGGATTCCGATCCACCGGACGTGGCATTTCACCTTCAAAAATCTCACATGCATTAACCGGGAATCAAACCCTGTGCACGTTGGTAAATAGCTAGCAGATTGACAGCTTCGCCATCACGCTACCTTGAATGATATCGGACTGAGCCGATACCAAACTCCGCAATCTTGGGTTTTGAAGGCGTGACGGGGGAGGGGTCAGATTGTTGGTGATATTTCATAGGTTCCAAGGTTTTCCATTTCTCACATTCATTCGGACCAGAGCCATCTAAACTGAATCTACTCCAGCTTGCTGCCGACAGAGCACAGCCATGTGAAGTGACTCTACTCCACCTTGCTGCCGACAGGGCACGGCCATCTAAACTGAATCTACTCCACCTTGCTGCCGACAGGGCACGGCCATCTAAACTGAATCTACTCCACTTTGCTACATGACAGAGCACAGCCATCTAAAGTGACTCGACTCCACCTTGCTGCCGACAGAGCACGGCCATCTAAACTGAATCTACTCCACCTTGCTGCTGACAGAGCACGGCCATCTAAACTGAATCTATTCCACTTTGCTGCTGACAGAGCACAGCCATCTAAAGTGACTCTACTCCACCTTGCTGCCGATAGAGCACGGCCATCTAAACTGACTCTACTCCACTTTGCTGCCGACAGAGCACGGCCATCTAAACTGAATCTACTCCACTTTGCTGCCGACAGGGCACGGCCATCTAAAGTGACTCTACTCCACCTTGCTACCGACAGGGCTCGACCATCTAAACTGACTCTACTCCACTTTACTGCCGACAGAGCACGGCCATCTAAACTGACTCTACTCCACTTTGCTGCCGACAGAGCACGGCCATCTAAACTGACTCTACTCCACTTTACTGCCGACAGAGCACGGCCATCTAAACTGACTCTACTCCCCCTTGCTGCCGACAGAGCGCGGGCATCTAAACTGACTCTACTCCACCTTGCTACCGCAGGGCACGGCCATCTAAACTGACTCTACTCCACTTTGCTGCCGACAGAGCACGGGCATCTAAACTGACTCTACTCCACTTTACTGCCGACAAGGCACGGCCATCTAAACTGACTCTACTCCACTTTGCTGCCGACAGAGCACGGCCATCTAAACTGACTCTACTCCACTTTGCTCCCGACAGAGCACGGCCACCTAAACTGACTCTACTATACTTTATTTCCGACAGAGCATGGCCACCTAAAGTGACTCTACTCCACTTTTCTGCCGACAGAGCACGGCCACCTAAAGTGACTCTACTCCTCTTGCTGCCGACAGAGCACGGCCACCTGTACTGGCCATAGGTAATCTGTGGTACTGGCCGACCCGTAAAGCTGTTGCCGTTATCTTCTTCTTACAGAGACTCGTCAATAGATGGCAGTGACGTCCCAACTTGTGTGTGCACTGGACTTCGAGTGAATCTCCGTGCATCATTGTTGTTGTTTCAAGTGAGCGGCTTCGACATCGTGGTGATTTAGCCTCATGTATTTAGTGGTGTATGGAAATTTTGTCATATAACTAAGTTATTGTGATGGCTGTATTAGTGTGTGTATAGCGGCTTTGGTGGCGTAGTCGGTAGCATGCTGAGCTTCTATGCCCACGATCGCGGGTTCAAACCCAGCTGAATTAGTCGGAATTTTTAAGAGCGTTAAAAATCTCTCAGTATGCAATCCTTTGGAGGGGAAGTAAAGCTGGTGGTCCCAAGGCATAGATGTATGGCACGAAAAGGAACCTCCCACTAATTACACTTGTGGAAGCAATTTGTAGGTTAGTTTGATAATGCCCTATTAGTTCCAACGTTCACCACCGGGGGCTGACTGCGATGGCATTTAGTAGCCGTGTCCGCAGCTTGGTGTCGTGGATGGTAGCATTTGGTGGCAAAAGTTGGAACTACATAAGAAATTAATCGTCTGCAGTCCTTCTACCCGAATCGCAGATAACACACACTAATACAGCCATCACAATTAACACCGGTTATGAGAAAAATTCTACAGACACCCAAAGTACACGGGCTACATGACCGCGTTGTCGCTGCCCCTAAACTAAGGAACTATCCAACCAGTGTGTGTATTTAATTCAAGTCAGGATTGGGAAGGAGTTGGCCGTGGCCTTAAATTGGTAATCGACCCGGCATTTCCTTGGAATAGAAGTGGAAATCCACGAAAAAATCTCTTCCAACCAACCTTTTATAAGTGTTTTTTGGGGGGCGTGGTGGCTCAGCGGTCTAGCTGTCTGCCTCTCACCAAGGCGGTCCGGGTTCGATTCCCGGTCAATGCATGTGCGATTTTCGAAGTGAAATGCCATGTCCTGTGGTTCGGATTCCACGTAAAAAGGAGGTCCCGCGGCTCATGAGCCCAAGATTAACGGTCACGTTAAACTAAAAGCTTGCTTCCTTCTTAAGTGTTTTTCCCCCACGTAGCCAAGTGTACCCCGTTCCATCCCTCAGACCTGAATTTAATTTCTTGTCAGAGACGGAAATAATTTCTTGAATTATTTTCAGTTTTGATATCCAACTGCACTTAGTTTCTGAGAATTTTTATTAGCTTTTGACTTCCTTAACATAATTCAGAATTATAATGTTTCAATTCATTTTTCAAATTTAATGACTGTAAGGATATCCATTAATTTATTTACAGTATAATTATTTTTACACTAAGTTTTAATAAGAATAGATTTTGCCTTAGATATGAGCTGAAGAAGACTCCATCGAATGGTCGAATCATGTACTTTAAATCATTACATGTTTCATCAATTGTATGGACAGGCATATTATTTTTAAGGGGAAAGCTTCCGTGGCTTAGGCGGCAGCACGCCGGCTCCTCACCGCTGGGGTCCGTGGTTTAATCCCGGTCACTCCATGCGAGATTTGTGCTGGACAAAGAGGAGGCAGACAGGTTTTCCCTGTCAATATTATATTGCATTCAAGCAACACTCTCCACTTTCATTTCATTCCATCTGTCATTCATTTAATCATTGCCCCAGAGGAGTGCGACAGGCTTCGGCAGGTGGCACAGTTCATCTTCTCGCCGCTAGATGGGGGCTTCATTAATTCCATTCTTGACCCGGTCGGTCGACTGGAAATAGGTTGTGGATTTTCAATATCTTGCCCTATCATGGTAAATGTTATTGTTTTCTATAGATTTCAATGTTAGTAGGTTCTTAACTCTTCATGTAACATCTTGGATTGTATGAGTTACTCCAGTGTTGGGTGATTTAGAAGTCAATACTACTACTAATAATAGACTAATGTTAGGCTTATTGATTCTACGCCGGGGTGCCAGAATTTTGCCCCGAAGGGGATCATTAACTTGCCAGTAAATCTACTGACATGGCTCCCTCGCATTTGCGCACTCTCAAATGCCCATTGATAGCCCCGGGAGTCGATCCCACTATCTAGAGCTCAGCAGGCAGGAACGTTACCAGTGAGCCACGCAGCCAGACGATTTCGAAGCCAAGATTGTCCTCTATTAGCCTACTTTCGATTTTTGCAAAAAATGAAAGTAGACTTATGAGATCAACACAGGGCGAAAAAAGTGTGTCTGTCTGTGTGTGTGTGTCTCTGTGTGTGTGTGTGTGTGTGTGTGTGTGTGAGTGTGTGTACTCTGAATGTCTGTCCCCCCCTATCAATTCGAACACGGTGGATGCGAATTGAACGAAATTTGGTACAAAGGTAGCACTAGCAAAGGACACCTCAGTGTCATGTTTTCTATCGCCGCCATCTTGACGAAAACGTAATGACGGCCACACAAATGTTCAAAGCTTAAGTTAAATTACGACTAACATAACCATCCGATCTCTACCAAACTTTGCAACAACATACCTTTATGGAGGGAGCATCCTTTGACCAAACTAATAGGTCATTCGCCTAATAGTTTGCGGATGGCGGCCATCTTTGTGTAAAAATCGATTCCCCATATTAATTCAAACACGGTGAAACCGAATGGAACGAAATTTGGTACAGAGGTAGCACTAGCAAAGGGCACCTCAGTGTCATGTTTTATATCGCCGCCATCTTGACTGAAACGTAATGGTGGTCACACGAATGTTCAAAGCTTAAATCAAATTACGATTAACCTAATCATCCGATCTCTACCAAATTTTGCAACTACATACCTTTATGGAGGGAGCATCCTTTGACCAATCTAATAGGTCATTCGCTTAATAGTTTGCGGATGGCGGCCATCTTTGTGTCAAAATCGATTCCCCCTATTAATTCAAACACGGTGAAACCGAATGGAACGAAATTTGGTACAGAGATAGCATTAGCAAAGGGCATCTCAGTGTCATGATTTATATAGCCGCCATATTGACAGAAACGTAATGGCGGCCACACAAATGTTTAAAGCTTAAATCAAATTACGACTAACATAACCATCCGATCTCTACCAAACTTTGCAACAACATACCTTTATGGAGGGAGCATCCTTTGACCAATCTAATAGGTCATTAGCCTAATAGTTTGCGGATGGCGGCCATCTTTATGTCAAAATTGATTCCCCCTATTAATTCGAACACGGTGGAACCGAATGAACGAAATTTGGTACAGAAGTAGCACTAGCAAAGGGCACCTCAGTGTCATGTTTTATATCGCCACCATCTTGACGGAAACGTAATGGCGGCCACACAAATGTTCAAAGCTTAAATCAAATTACGATTAGCCTAATCATCCGATCTCTAGAAAATTTAGCAACAACATACCTTTATGGAGGGAGCATCCTTTGACCAAACTAATAGGTCATTAGCCTAATATTTTTCGGATGGCGGCCATCTATGTGTGAAAATCGATTCCCCTTATCAATTCGAACACGGTGGAACCGAATGAACGAAATTTGGTACAGAGGTAGCACTAGCAAAGGGCACCTCAGTGTCATGTTTTATATCGCCGCCATCTTGACGGAAACGTAATCGCGGCCACCCAAATGTTAAAAGCTAAAATGTAATTACGACCAACCTAATAATCTAGTCTCTACCAAAATTTGCAACATCATATCTTTATGTGGGAAACATAGTCTTACCAAACTGCAAGAACATCAGCCTAATAGTTTGCAGATGGTGGCCAAGTATGTGTGCAAATCGATTCCCCCTATCAATTCAAACACGGTGAAACCGAATTGAACGAAATTTGGTACAGAGGTAGCACTAGCAAAGGGCACCTCATATTCATGTTTAATATCCCTATAGCACGTTGTATTTCAACAAGCTACTTCAACCAACATTCAATCATACTCCTTGAAAAGGACAAAGAGTTATAACAATACCCTTGCATTTAGGGGAAAGTAGGCTATATGTTCTTTCCTGAACATCTTGTTTTTAGCCTCCTTTAATTTTATGAAAAAAAATAGGGTTATGAGATCACCTTTTGTCCGTGCGTGCGTGTGTGTGTGTGACCCCTTATAACGTCTAAGCGGCTGGACAGATTGCAATAAAACTCCGTAAAGTCATAGCACCTTATCGGCCGACCCCGACCGTGCCCTTCACATTTTATTACGTTTCACATATCCAACATGGTGGCAGTGCGAAATGTTTCACCAGCATTCAATATCTCCGAAACTTTTACCGATATCACGCTGAAATACTGTACGGTGATAGAAGGTTCAACCATAAGACTTTCAAAAACCTGTTAACTACAAAACCAACATGTTGGCCAAGCGAAGTTGAAACTTTTAAATAGACTTTTCTTGCGGTTTAACCACCCAAACGCAATGCAACTAGGTACAGCAAATGTTTATATATATTGTAAAGCACTGGCATCTAATTTATTCGGCGTCGGCCAAAATAATACTATGAACTTACGGAGTTTCATTGAAATCGCACCTGCCGTTTAGATTTTAAAACGGGGGAACACGCACGCACACACACACTCACACACGCACGGGAAAAGGTGATCTCATAAGCCTATTTTTCATAAATGAAAATAGGCTAAAAGCAACAACTATGTTACATTATAGAGGAAGAAATGATAAAGAAAGAAGGGAATCAAAGAGACAAAAATATAGAAATGCCCTCAAACCTCGAAGAATGAGAAGTAAGGGACATTGAAGGAAGCAGAGAAATGAAATGCAAAAGGAAAAGAGGAGGTCCTCCCAAAGTCACTGAAAAAAGGTGCGAGGAAACGGATCCATCTCAGGAATCTCTTGGGATCACCTACCTCCGACCCTACCAGCTCTGAACCTTTGAGAATATAGCTCTATTCAGGGAGCACTTGGCACGATGGATCTCCGCACACCCTGCCCCTTTTAGGGTCTTTTACAGTTTCCCATAACAAAATCACAAAGGGAAGAAATATAAACCCTCAAAAATGAGGGTATCAGAAAATACAAGGACCAATATGGTGGGAGAATGAAATACACTTTAGGCCAGAAGAGAACACTAATTGACCATGGGAGGTTGACAAGAAAGTTGAAATAGAGGAGCTTAGCAGAACTAACTAATCTTGATGTTTTTAAGTGCTTGTTTTATTGGACGTTTTGAGCTATTTTTAAGTAATTTTATTTTTTGTGGTTTTATGGGTGGGGACAGGGTCGGGAAGTTTTTAAAGAAGCTTACAGAGGGGATGGAGGTTAAAAGGGTGTACAACATTCGCTGGGAAGGGAGAGGATGCTGACAAAAGTAAACGAAACTGAAGTGATATTCATCCCTGAAATGTGTAGTCACCATCTATTTCACGTCTCACCAGTTTTGAGACCCTGGTGAGAGTTTTGAATTACTCTACTGCCTATTATACGAATTTGCATACGAAATACATTCATCCATGCCGCCGCATTTATATAAATGAAATATGCTAAACCTAATAGGAGTTATGGATATGTTATTGGTGTCGAATAAATGCCGCCAAAGAATCCCTGTGTGAAAAGCGTAATATAAAGCATCAATTGTGATACATGGAGATGTAACCCTATATTACAACTTTATTTACCTCCATATGTATCGTGATCTATGGAACAAGGTAACAAGCTCAGCATGCACTAGCGTGTTCCAAACGAGCAAATCAGCTCTGCCAATACATAACAATACCTCGAACTACAGCAGAATCCAATACCCTCATTAAAATTCCTTACTTCAACGTGACGAGGCAAACCAGAATCTTGCATGTGATTCCCTTTCAGCTTACCGGAATTCGTACAAATATGTTTTCAGAGTTTAATCTTTCCTGATTCCTCATTCTTAGAGGGGACCTCTTGTTGTTCTTTCATGTACCGTATCTCCTGCCTTCTGCACAAGGCTCTCACGGAGGCAGGGTGTGTGTAGCCCCACCACTTATGGTGCACCCTGAATAGTGCTACACCCTCAGGTGTTCATGGCTGCTGAGTCCGGGAGGCGGCCCCGAGGGATTCCTGAGCTGGGCCCGTTTTTCCCTTTCTCCATTGCCATTGGAGCGGACCCTCTCCTCTTTCCCTTTTCTCGCTGCCTTTCCTGGCTCTCCTTCCTTCCAAGTCCCGCAATTCCCTTTCTTCGAGGTTTGAGGGCATTTCCTTTCCTTTCCTCCTGTCTTTTATTTATATTTTTCTCCTTGTTGTTTACCATTTCCTCTTCTAGTTTGTAAGAGAGTAGTTAGTTTTAGTTGTGGGTTTCATTTGTTCATCTTTCATTTTCACGATCACCATTAGGGGCCGATAACCTAGATGTTAGGCCCCTTAAAACAACAATTATCATCATCATCATCTTCGGTTGGTCCCTCAGTTTAGGGAATGCGACAACGCGGTCATGGAGCCCCGTCTACTTTGAGTGTGTGTAGAATCTGTCTGATAATAGGGCTCGGATTTTTAGGTAAATAAATATTTTTTTATGTTAATACATATTTTAAGCATTTTTTCTATAAATACATAAGTTCCTGCTTTTCACTTATTAGCACATAAAAATACATAATATTTACATTTTTTAAATCAGTATGCTAGATCTTTAGTATGTTGCATTTTTGTTCTGTGTTGCTTCAACGGGGAAGAACATGTGAGCTATCTAATCTTCATCCAGAGCGTATGTCAGCTTGGAATTGTGTTATTCTTAACTTGTCGCCCCGTCCCACTCACTGTGGAAGCCGGGGATTTCCTTGTTCATAGCCATATTGCACCTCGTGCTAGACCTCCCCCTACCCTAGCTAGCTGGAACCAGTGTCACTCCCATGCAGTTCATTTCTGGCACTGTGAAGTGTAAGGCAGTCCTACGATGCCTAAAATAAAAACTACTACAAGTTATCGTCTGTTGCAGAATTTAAAGGTAATTTTACTTCTGATGGGGGCGTTCTGTTCTGCCAGCCATGTGGGAAAGCAATCAAGGCTGAACAGCGATCTCAAGTTACACAACACCTTAAGGGCAAGAAACATATTGCCGCAGTTTTGCGCCTTCAGAATAAGTGTTTCGCGATAATCGTCGGTCATTTGTGATGGACAACCTGAAGATGTATCTCGTTGTGTATTGTAATGCTTCAGCAGTCAGTGAGACACAGCATAAATTGCATTCGTGAGTACTGCATATTGTTTATAATCACATTAATAAACTAAATTATAATTAAATATTTTTACTTTTTTGTCACATATTTCAGGTATTTTTAATACATAAAAAATAAATATTTTCCCGATTTTTAGCACCTAAAAATCCGAGCCACCGGTGTTAATTCTGATGACTGTATTAGTTTGTGTTTCTGTTTCTAAATTCAAGTAAGGACTGCATACTTTGAATTTTTCAAGTAGTTCCTACCTTTGCCGCCAAACGCCACCGTCAACAACTACTACTTCAGAACTTGGCTACTAGACGCCACCGCAGTCGGCTCCTGGCGACGAACGTAGGATCCTGAGCGTTCTTTACATTTTTAACCTAATTTAGCTTCACACAGGTGTAATTAGTGGAAGGTCCTTTAACATGCCATAAATCTATGACATGGGACCACCGGCTTTACTTCCCCTCCCAAGGAAGGCATACTGAGTTTTTTTAGCGCTCTTAAAAAGTCTGACGACTTCGGCCGGGTTTGAACCCGCGATCTTAAGCATAGAAGCTCAGCATGCTACCTACTACGTCACCGAAGCCGCCATCATCATCTTCACAAACCCATGAGCGTAAGCTAACTGGACTGCATGCGTTTAACCCAATTAGCGCAGTTCGACCATCCCACCCCATAAATCCCTCCCCCAGCATACAGTAGATCAGACAGGAGTTGAACCCACGACCTTGCCCGTCTATGGCAGGCGCCTGGTGATAAGCAGCCAATAAGACTCGTCCTCTCATTGATATTGCCGGGACACAGCTACATACAGGCACTGTGCCAGACAATCTGCACAGATTCCACAAACACGGAATACTGATGACGTAACTAGGTCAAGGCAGGAGTTAGCCGAGCGCGCAGGGAAAGGAAGATACTGATAAAAGAGAAGAATGTAAATAACAGATAGAAACTGTATCAGCGTGCCGTGAGAAATACTTGATGATGTCCAAGGTGCATGCAAATGAAGGCCTGGCTGCTGGCATGTGAACTAAACATCGCTTACTTGTTGAAAAACTAAGGATTAATCAACATGACTTGTGAATACGGGCAAATTATCACAAGAAGCATTCTTAACGTTGGGGGTAGTTCAAGGATGGGAAGTTCAAGGGTTTGAATAGTGTCGTCTGTCAAAAGTGGCATCGACCGTGAGTGATGAATCAGGTGCCATACTTTTAATATGTCTTCATAATAATAATAATAATAATAATAATAATAATGCCGGACACGGTAGCCGAGAGCACTAATGCGCACTAACTCGTTGGCATCGGGAGAGCGTGGGTTCGAGTCCCACCTCGACCGTCCAGAAAGTTGCTTTCGTGGTTTCCCATTTTCACCACCAGGCAAATGCCGGGACGCTTCCTTTCAACAGGCCCACGGCCGACTTGCTTCCAGAATAACTTCCCCTGTTCTTGCTTAATTATACCCAAATTAACGGTCTCTCTCTCAGCAGCCCCAGTTGTATCTGCAAGCAAGTGTGTTCAGCTACCAGACACCGTCCTTCCGACGGTAGAGGAATAATCCCTCTCAGGGTCCGTGGGCGAAGCCGAGCTTGGAGAATAAGTGATTTTAATAATAATCATAATAATAAAATGTCAAGTAATTCGGAAGAGAAGAACATCTTCATATGGCCACTTAACTCGTATGAAACCCGACAGAATCGCCAATCGGATATAGATCTATTTTCTTAACAAGAAAACCAAGGAGGGCTGGTTTTGTGAGGTAGACAAGGATTTGCAAGAAGAATGGATTACCCACGCAGACATTATGGAACGTGAGCTTTTGAAGGAAAGCTTGGAACCCACCACCAATTATTCCAAGAAAAAGCGAAATTAAAAACCGGCAAGAAGTCGTCTGATGAAAGAAACAAACTTCACAGGCAGCGAATGCTTGAACACTGGGCTAAGATCAAGGCCCAAAGACGGAAGCAGTTGAAATGACCTGCTCCATAGCTGGCCTAAACGAAAAAAGAATAATAGTATTAATAAGAAAGTGCCTTACCACTAATGTGGCTTTAGAGACTCTGGGGTGTTTATATCGGTAGATATCGTTATTGTGACGATCAAACTATTGACACAATGTTGTTGCATCGTACCCACCATATTGGATTCACTGCAGTTGATTTAAAGACATCCAATGCAGAAGTTACAGATTAAAATATAAAATTATAGTTTGACGTGTATTCTTCAACACATCAATTATATTCATCATAATTTTAATTAGCGAGCCTCCGTGGCTTAGGCGGCAGCACGCCGGCCTCTCACCGCTGGGTCCGTGGTGCAAATCCTGGTCACTCCATGTGAGTTTTGTGCTGGACAATAACGGAGGCAGACAGGTTTTTCTCCGGGTACTCCGGTTATCCCTGTCTCAATTTCATTCCAGCAACACTCTCCACTATCATTTCATTTCATCTGTCTTTCATTTAATCATTGCCCCAGGGGAGTGTGACAGGCTTCGGCAGCCGAAACAGTTCATATCCTCGCCGCTAGATGGGGGGCTTCATTCATTCCATTCCCTGACCCGGCCTGGAAGCAGGCTGTGGATTTTCATATACTAACAATATAGAATAGGTTGTAACAAAATGTATCCCACTGGGCTCACACGGACGACCACGGAATCCCAGCTGAGTTCAACATTGCTTCCATTTACTTGTGCCAGACACCTCACTTTCAACTTTCCTGTCCAATTCCCTTGGTCAACTCTCGTTTTCTTCCGACCCCGATGGTATTAGGGTGTGTACCATTTTTCTGCTGATTGCCCCTTGCCTTTTCATTCGTGACACCCTCATTTTTTGAGGAGTCAAGCCTCTTCTTTACTGTCTTGTACACTACTACAGTCACCACAGTAATACATGTTATTCGATACATTAACTACACACCTAAATACACGGGGCTATTAACTAAGGTCTCCTAAGACCCTATTTATTTATTTATTTATTTATTTATGTATTTATTTATTTATTTATTATCGAGTTTGGCCAACTATGGACCGCAAGGAACTCAGGACTTATTGGCTTTCTTTCTCTTCTCTTCCCAGAACTTCTTCATCCTGTCACTGTTTTCTCTCCTCCTCGGAAATGATCCATTTTGTCCTCCTACTTGGTGGTTTCTCCTAAAATGATTTTACTCCGTCAACTCGACTGCGGAACTCTCTTCTATCGTGGGCCATCGGTGGAGTAATTACAACTTCCGCTGCATCCCTCTTCACCTCATCTACCCATTTAGATGTAACCTTTAACCCCATGATGTAGCTGAAGATCCTTTTGGTCAGCCTGCCTTCATCCAATCGTAGTAAATGTCCGTAGAACTTTAGCCTCCGCTTCTTCATTACGTCTGTGATATTTTCAGTACACTTGTAAAGTTCTTCATATTTCCTCTTCTTCCATGTCCCATCAGTAGTCTTCTGTGGTCCAAGTATTTTTCTCAGAATCTTCCTTTCTCTCTTTTCTAGTACTTGAAGTTCTCCCTTTTTACTTAAAATAAGACACTCTGAAGCGTACAATCCTTCAGGTTGTACTACCGATTTGTAGTGTCTGATTTTGGCTCGTTTGTTGTATTTATTCTGGGTTAGTTTGTAGTGCCGGGAGTGTCCGATGACAACGACAGTCACAGCTTGTGTTCAGCAAGATCGTAATTTTTACGTCCTATTCTAAGCGACAAGATAATCGAATATTTTCTTTACTTTGTCAACAATGTACCTAGTGTGTCCGGCTAAATGGTTGATTATTAATAGAAACCACATTGGTGACCCCGATGTGATTTGCTTTACTCCCGGTAGCAATAAATCGTTCATATACAGTTCATTAGCATAATGACCAACTTAGAACAGCAAACATCAGATATGCCTACATCAAATAATGAACCCGAAATTTCACGAGTGTCAATTAAATTCACGTCGGGGTCACCAATATGTTTTTTATTAATAATCAACCACTTGACATTATTTAGCGTTATTTCATTTTATATTCAGGACCAATCTTACTGAAGGTACACAACAACATAGCGGAGAGTTAATTATAAGAATACATAAGAAAAAATTCCTCTCGGCACGCCGGAAGGCGGAGGTAGATTTCACCGGGCAGACTAGAGGATAGGCTAAAATAGGCGAAATATGCAGGTTTTCGTAGGTGGATCAGACCTCATTTATTGCGAGAATTTATTTTACAATTGGAGGTTAATTAAACTTTTTTTCGTCTTTCTATGCATATTTTTAAAATTTTTTGTCTTATGGGGATGGTAACTTTCTTGTCATATTTGGGGTTCATTTGAATACTTTTGATCACAATGTCCTTATGCAAGGTTTGGAACTGATGTGTAACTCTCTAACAGTCTGTTACTTCTTCGCGCAAAATTTTATCTCCCGCAGAGATGTTTGTTGGTTCCTCAGTTTCGGGGCTGCGGCAAAGTGGTCATGTAACCCCGTGTACATTGGGTGTGTGTAGAGTCTGTCTGATAAACGGTGTTAATTGTGATGACTGTATTAGTCTCTAATTCAGTTAAGGTCTGCAGAAGGTCAATTTTAAGTAGTAGTACCTAATTTTGTACCAAATACTACCGTCAACGACACCTACTGTGAACTTGGCTGCTAGATTCCACCGCAACCAGCAACTTGCAATGAACGTTGGAACTTCCCCTCCGAAGGAAAGCATGCTGAGGGATTTTTGGCGCTCTTAGAAAATCCGACGACTTTGGCCGGTTTTGAACCAGCGACCTTGGGCATAGAAGTTCAGCATGCTACCAGTTAGCCGCTTCCCACATAGTCAGATGGAACAAGAAGTTCCGTGCGGAACTAAAGAGCCTACTTTTCTTAAAATTAAGATTCATGCCAATGATTAATCTACAGTATATGAACCTATCTAGAATAATGACGAAATTAAGTTGGTAATATCGGAATGTCTTAATTAGTTCGAAATACTGTATACTAGGCATAATGTAGCCTAATACAGCAATACAGTTGGCAGTCCTGGTGACTGAATATATTCTTAATTCCATCTCTTAAGGTACAGAATACAAAATGTGGTTGAAGTCCAAAGGATGTTACATGGAGTTATACATTGGATCTATCAGCACACGTAAAAGCACGTTGGCAACAATGTCATGCGTATGCTGGTCAGAAATAATCGGAAATATTATGATATATTTTTGTGCCAATTTTGGATGAAATCCATTTTTTAGTATAGAAGTTATATGTATTTTAAAATTGGAGCTATCATCAGGCATAGAATCATGTTGGCATCACTGACTTATATTAATTACTCCAAATTAATCTAGAATGTCAGGTGCTATACGTATGCAAAGTATAGACCTGTTGGCTTGCATACTTTCTGATATATTGATATTAGGGTAAAAAATATAGACACCATTTATTAACAGTTGTCAGCCCTAATTGCTTATAAGAATACTTATAGTCATATCTGTTATATTACACATAGCACATACGAAATTTGGTTGAAATCTAACTGACAGTATAGAAGTTACATGTATTTAAAAATTGGTCCTATCAGCAGGCTTAGAATCATGTTGGTAGAACTGACGTATATAAGATACTCCAAATGAATATAAAATGTCAGGTACTATACGCGTGCATAGTTTAAAGCTGTCGGCTTGCATACTTTCTGATATATTGGTATTTGGATAAAAAGTAGAGAGAACAATTATTAACAGTTGGCAACCCTGGTGGCTCTTAATAATACGCTCAGTCATAACTGCTTATGTGCTTATATTACATACATAATTTGGTTGAAATCAAATTGATAGTATAGAAGTTATGTGCATTTAAAAATTGGAACTATCAGAAGGCTTAAAATTATTTTGGCAACACTGTCATGTATGGCCTCCTGGAAATTAAACTGAAATAGTATTATCTACATGTGTGCCAATTTTGGAATTGCTCCCATGTATGCCTTCCATGATATCCAACATGGAGCTCAAATTTCTAATGCGTTTTTTTAGCAGTTGGTAGCACTGACATCTTTTTCAAATATGGGCATGAGATATTCCGGTATTCATCTTTACTCATACTAAATTTGGTTTCGATTGCTGCAGCCGTTTAGGAGTTGATAAGGGGGACAGACACACACACACACAGCCAGCCAGACAGAAGGACAGACAGACAGACAGACAGACACATTTTCCCGGAGCGATCTCATAAGTCTACTTTTTCCTCATTTTTGCAAAGTGTGAAAAGTAGGCTAAAAATGACTGTGATCTCGTCAATGGCGTTGTCTTGGCTACCTCTGATAGCTCATCCCTGATCAATTTAGAAGCGTTGTCATGGAAACTTCTGATGGCACTTGGCATTTTCTTTAGTTCCGAAATCGTTTTTCTCATCCCTTGGCGTAATGGTGGGTCATATCAAAATTTCTTTCAGACAAAAGTTTTAGGTAATTATTAGGGGAATATTTTCCATTTTGTACGGTTTTGATATTGTGCCTATTAAGAGAGATATGATTAATGTTTCCCGAAAAACCCACTTTTTTCCACCCCTTTGGTCAATGGTTGGTGCTACCAAAAAACTTATTTGACATAAAGTTTTGGCACTTATCCGACACATATTATGAACTTTGAATGGATTCGATATTTCATGTATTAAGAGAGTTATAGTGATATTTCACTTTTTCGACCCCCCCCCCCCCCCATTTTCACCCCCTTTGACCCATTTTGCCCATTAAAGAACTCGACCGAGAATATAATGGGATACTTATTATGTAAAAAATTCAAAGTGATTGGGGCAAAATTACGGCAGTTATCGTGTCCACAAGAAACTGATATATATATACATATATACTGTACCCATGTGAGTAATCTCGATGGAAAATATGCTTCTGCCTCCAGCTAGCGTCAGGACCCGGGCGTGTACCGTCTCCCCATTGAACAGTTGCATATTTTGGATTTGAGGCTAAAAGGTATCAACTCTACAATGATAAGGCACAACTCTGTTCTAAAACTTTAATTCAGCAATGAAATTCATGGCTTCAAACAAACAAAACAATCCCCACAAACATAAACCAAAATCAAATAAAATTTACTTCCACAATCCATTGATATGAACATAATATTATCACAATAACACCATACCATAACTCAAACCTTTACCCTTATATCAACTTCACAATAATACTTTAGTGCGCTGATGCACATACAACTTCAGAAACAAACTGTACTTTAATTCTACTGTCATCCAATGTGACTTCTTTAATTCTACACAATTATTTATTCCTTAAACCTTGTCTTAATTTGACAATAATGTGTACCGTGTGTGTGTCTTGATCTTTCTCCTCCCACCAAATGCTTTACATGCATTAGCCTATTCTGGTGTTGCACAGCAGTCTACGTACAACTCCATAATTATGTAAGCTACCCCTACACATCCTCTATTTATATAGTTCCACTGCATGCCGTTTGTGATTTCATCTTAAAAACGTTAATTATTGCTGTGTCGGATGGTACAATTAAACTACCTTGCGCGCGTAGCCTGTGGCATCTAGTAACCAACTTCTGAAAAAGTCGTCAGTGACAGTACAAATGCAATGTCTAACCATTCGTTAGATAGCTAAAATCATGAACCATCAGGGTGATCTATAATTATCAATGTGTTCTTAAACCACATGGCTTCATTACTCAATACAACAACATTTCATTTCCTGTCATTAACAGGGTCTAAAATCTGCCGTCTTAAACCACCTTTCACGGTTTGCTTGCCTGTCCCAGATCCTCCTCTGAGCGGCCTGCACACAATAGAAGTGGAGTGGGGTTCCAACATTACCTCGACCCTCCCTTCCTGTCTCAAGGCTTTCTTCACCAAGCAGTAAAAGATTTTACAAGACAAATACTGTGGTCCCAATGACACACATATCCCAATGGACTTTAATTGAATATTATGCAAATAGGTACTGAATGAGCTTTACATTTACTCCTATCCTGAGGATAATAATATCTGGCACCAAATAGGCCCATTTCAACATGAAGGTACGAGGTTCATAAAACATTGGTCTAGTAGGTAACCGGTGTCTTAAATAACTGCTGCGGTCAGCCCATGCTGCCGTTATGAGGTTCGCTTCAACGAGCCGAATCACTCAACAATAAGTTCTCGGGGAATCAGATAGAGTGTAGAGGTGTCCATCGTTTGCCTCTCACCTATCACGGGATTCCAACCCGGACCATTCCATATCCATCATCAGAGTTAGGGTCCAAACCCTAATTACACTCTGGTACAAAGCATATCTCCGATTATGCCCACGGCATACGAGATTTCATACGTCGAATAGACCACCTGGTTCCTGACCTAATGTTACGACCTTCGTCCTATAATATTAAGAGAAATCTATCAATTACTCTATGAGCTTTTCACATAAGCTGCAAATTCAATTCCCTAAAAGCTCTTCCATTTCCTGGCATAATTATATTCCCATTAATACAATATATTCTGATATAAACTCTTTTCTTAATCCCGTAATGTAATCTTACTGTTTAATCTTACTGCTTAGATCGATAATTCTCGCAATTAGCGTAACTATTTCTTGCTTACAACATTTTTTCTGATGCATTCATTCATATCTTTATTTATATTATTATTATTATTATTATTATTATTGTTATTATTATTATTATCACTGACATACATTACCAAAATCCGACACAACTAATCATCTTAAAAATCCGAACAACCGTGCTCGTAACATTTACATAACTGATTGCCATTTTTAATTAATAGTGGTAACGATTAATCCACTCATTGATGCAAAACAACATCTCAAATCTATTAAAATCAACACAATAATGATTAAACCTGGAGAGTCTATCTCCTAATCTGATTCTTACTGGCATCTTTATAACTCTGAAATCACATTACATGCAGTGGCCTATACCTCTACTTAAACATAATTTGTGGGGTACTTACATATCGGCTCATCATGGTGGCTCCACCCACTCATATCCTTCCGGGTCGCCTGCCATATGCAGATTTAGTGCGACATTTGCATCTTGAATACACACATTTTATGATACATATCTTCCGTTAACCACACGACACTTTGCATTTATATAAAGAAGCTATTGCTTCCAAAACACATGACACTTTATAACACTTATTAAACCATTACTTTAAAAGATATTTCACATATGATTGATACATAACACACGTCACTCTGTACACTTTTCATTGGTTGAAATTTCCTAGCAAAGATATCGAAATTGCAGGTGTCGACGGAATCTCCCGTGCTCCTACCAACTCCTGATTGAAAGTCTGGTTCATCTGCCCTCGGAATTCACCAACAGTTTATCCATACTCCTACGGTAAGCTCCCTGATTTGCATAAATATGCTAACTTCCGTCCTGAGTGTTACTATTTGGTATTCTTAATACATTACCAAATGCTTCGTAAAGTTTCTCCCAGCGCATTCCAGCGTAATTAGACATGTATGATCAGTCAATATTTTATACATTGCGCTTAATACTGTACATAACTTTACACAGATTATTATTTACAATAGTTCTGCAACTTATCTCACACGTTGTTTCCTAAGTGAACACACCATTGTTCGTACTGCCGACTAAATATGCAGCGACGACTGTCTGCGACTCTCCGTGACAAACTGTGTCCAACTGGGTAAACTGCGTAAGACTGGGGTTAAGACTGGGGTTAGACTGGGGTGCTCTGCCAAGGGTCGACTCCCTTATATTGGATTCACACAAAAAGTAGAGCTAAATTTTCCCGCGTTATCTCGACACCTCTCCCAGCATGATTCTGGTCTCGAAACCATGCTCAATCGGGTTCCTTTTTCTTCACTGATCCCAGAACTATCTGCGTGCTGGAGAATCGCTTGGCCAATTAATTAATATTAATTCCTTTCTCCATAGCGTGGGGACGCTGTTTCACTGGGAATCCCTGGCGACCTCTTCAAACTCAGCCGCGAACAACCATAGTCTCTGTTCTTCCGCACTTCATTAAATATGCGTCAATTTCGCAGATTAAAGGCTCTAAAATTAGCCTCCTGGCTAAAGATTCACCTGTGTGCCACTCTCATGTCATTGCGTTACTCCAATCACGAGTAATCAATGATTTTCCTTGGGATCTCTCCCCACTCTTCTCCGTCCTATTCTCAGTCGGGGAAAAACTGGGTCATTATTCAAGCCCCCAACCTCTTCCAGACGACATAACGAGGTCAGCAAGATTGACGTGGCTCCAAGGAGCACCTCCCAAAATTCTGAGCCTATTAGTAAAACGTCAAACTCTGCACTTTCTGTGCTCCAAGCCCAGCATAGCCTACTCCAAGTAGTCTAATAATGCTGTATTCTTCTCAATTTCCCTGCATTATTTTAATAAATATTGTCATTATCAACCGAAATCACACCAGTGATTAAATATACTTTTCTCTAGGGGTTTTTACAATGAAACTCCCTCAACAGACCTCGGGTTCGTTCCCTGGTGGAACCTTTATACTGAGATCACAGTCTCTGAGATCCACGTTCGATATCAGTCAGCATAACCCCCTCGGGTTCATATTCCTCTTGCAAAACTTATACAAGTCAATTACAAGTGACTCTCTATAAGTAACCAGCTGACTGTCTACCACTGTCTGTGTTTACATTTGGGGTCCTTCACCTCGTCTGGCTGCGAGTAGGTTTGTTCCGCTCCCCCTTCCACACTGCGCTTAGCTCTAAGCTGTTCATTCTCTTGACGGAGGGCTTCGTTTATGGCCTCGACTTGCCTTGCCGCTTCGACCATTTCTTTGCAGAATTCTCGCAGGCACTGGCATTCTTGCTGTTTGTCCCTTCCACTGGGCAAGATGTCTGCTTCTCGTTCCGCCTCGCCGCGTGAACTTTCAGGTCTGACAGCCTGGTTGACTTCGCTATCCACGTTCAGTTGGGTGTGCGCTGTAAATACTTCTTCTTGTTCTTCGAATTCTTCTGGCGAATAATAAACTTTTAAATTGGCTGCATTCATAATGACCTCGTTTCCAGTTTCTAAATGCTTTATCCTGTATGCATTGTTTTGTAGGTCTCTAATCACCTCGAACGGGCCGTGATATGCAAAAATGAACTTCTTATACTTCCGTGCCTCTGGATCTGAACTGGCGGGTTTCCTGACTAAAACTTTTTCACCGACGAGAAGCGGTCTGTGATACCTCTTCGCACGATTTCTTCTCTGACGTCTCTCCGCCTGTGCTTTGAGATATTCGAAGGTTCGTTGGATCCTCAATTCTCATCCTGGCTGTGCGTCTACTGGTAATGGAATGACACCAGTTCACGGTATCTCCGGTCTCTGATCCAAATGTAGAGTCACGGGAACCTGACTTGTCGCCTCATGTACGGTATTATTTATACAGTATTCAATTACTTCTAGGAATTCAATCCAACGCCAATTCTCTTCAGAGCAGTAGATCTTCATGTATTTCTGGATCTCTCTCATTACTCTTTCAACTGGACTTGCCTCAGGATGGCGAATGGTAGATAAAATCTGCCTAATTCCTAGAGTTTCCAGTTCTCGACGAAATTCTGCACTTGTGAAGCAACTTCCGTGGTCTGAGAGGATGTTATCCGTCCTCCCAAGAATCGGAATAACTCTCTCTTTCAGGCGTTTCAATACCTGCTTTGAACTTGTCTTCTGTATGGGGCATAATACCACCATTTTTGAAAATACATCCATGGCTACAAAAATGTGTCTATTGCCTCTACGTGCTCTAGGCAGTGGTCCAAAGTTATCTATGCTCAATAGCTGCCTTGGCTTCTCCGGTAACAACGGGATAGGTCGTTGTCTCATTAAAAAGGGATTTGGCTTTATCCTTTGGCACAGATCACATGTCCTAATAGCATTTCTCACCGTTTCTCTCAACTTTGGCCAAGTAAATGCTTCTTTCAACAGAGCACAAATTTTGTCTATCCCGGGATGTCCAAATGCTCTGTGTGCTAGCCACACCAATCTCCTCTGCAAAGATGCAGGAATCACAATCCTTTGACGTGTATGATCTACATCATCCCACTTGTGCAGTATCTGATTATACCATACATAATCTGTTGCCAATGCCTCTGCCTCTCTGTATATTGCAGTTCCCCTTGCTAAACGTCCCTCGAAGTAATCGATCATCATCTTCAACCACGGGTCTTCGCGTTGTAGGTTGGTAAGATCCCTTAAGTCATCCAACGTCTTCTGATCTCGATTCTCAATCTGGACAGCTAGCGCTTCCTCTTCTCTAGGGTAACGGCTTAATATGTCCGGTATTACATTCTCTTTCCCTGGACAGTATTCTATTTCCACATTGAATTGCTGAATATACAGAGACCATCTTGTCAATCGCTGGCTAGACAAGTCTGTCTTTAACAAAAATGTTAAAGCTTTATGGTCTGTTCTGAGGACTATTTGAAAGCCATACACGAGTTCATGCCATGATTGCAACGCGTACAAAATTGCGAGCAACTCTATCTCTGTAATCGTGTAATTTTTCTCATGGGCTTTCAGCCTCCTACTTATAAAGGCAATAAAAACTTTCTTTTCAGGCTGGTCAACATTTTCCTGGAATAGCATCGCTCCAATCCCAATGAGTGATGCATCCGTCTGTATGATGAACTTCTGGGTATAATCCGGGTATCCCCGTTTCACATATTCCAAAAGCATTTGTTTTGACCTGACGAATGCTTCCTGACATTGCTACGTCCAATTCCATTTGCCGCCTTTCTTCAATAGGTCCTGCAGGGGTGCTACTGTCGTAGTATAGTTTGGGCAGTGGTTCGAAAAGAATCCAATTACTCCCAAATACTGTCGGACGTGCTTTACTTTCGTGGGTCGAGGGAAATTCCGAATTACCTCCAATTTATCTGGATTAGGCTTCACTCCATTTGCATCAATAACACGCCCTAGGAATTTAACTTCCCTCTGACAGAAGTGCGATTTCTTGATATTAACCTTAAAGTTAGCTTCTCGAAGGTCATCTAGCAACTTCTTCAGGTCTCTCATGTGCTCCTCCAGAGATTCTGACGTGAGTAGAATGTCGTCTACATATCTGATGGTACTCTCTTTCACATCATCTGATAGATTGCGATCTAACGCTCTTATCAGTGCTGAACCAGCTGTTTTCAAACCAAAAGGTAGCCTTAAGAACGTGTATGTGTGTTGATCAAACATGAATCCTGTCAACAGACTAGTTTTCTTCTCTAATTCAAGATGGTGGAAACTGGAAGTGATATCCAAGTTTGTGAATACGGTCTTCCCTTTGAACTTCCTGAGGATCTCTTTAATAGGTGGCACTTGGTCAAACTCCGGAATAACCTTCAAATTTAAATGTCTCAGGTCCAGACATACTCTGACAGTCCCGTCTGTCTTCGGTACAATTACCAATGGACTTACATAAGGCGTAGGTGTCTTCTCAATAACACCGGCCTCCAACATCTCCTGAATTGCCTCTTTCACTTTAGCATAATGCTTTTCGGCTATAGGGTAGGGTTTCTGCCTAAATGGTGTCCAATCACTGACTTGAAAAGCATAAGTGAAGTTCTTTATACGACCAGGTCTCGATTCAAAGACTTCCTTCTGTTCCAGTAATAATTGCTTTAAATTTTCCTTCTCTTTTAGCCCAATTTTCGCTTCTTCTAGTTTTTCCGAAATATATTCTTCCAGTTCGGGTTCCAGATCTTTCTCCAAGTCTGTGGCTAGTGTTTTCAGTTCTTCTTCCAACTGCTCCATGGCTAACACTTCTTCCTCCGCCACGTCTCTGTATGTATGCCATACTTGTTCACTTGACCCTGGTTCAATCTCATTGAGTGCGACCTCCAAGCCTTCGGCTTCCTCATTCACATGGAACATAACCCTGTCCTGTGCTAGGTCGATTATCACTCTGTATTCCCTTATAAATTCTGCCCCAATAAGTAGGTTATAAGGCAGTTTGTTTACTAATAGAAAACTCTGTGAGAAGATAGAGCCTCCTATCTGTAAATCTAGGAATACCTGATATTTACATATCATCGTTCTGTCTGGAATTACCCCTTTTATTTTGACACTAGAGATCGGTATTTTCAAAATATTCTCTCTCTGGGCTATTTCATTATATAAAGCTTGTGTCATAAGGCACACAGTTGAACCCGTGTCTAATAGACTTCTTATTTTCAATCCTGCCACTCTTATTATTATAATAGGCAATTCTTTCTTGACCATGACCTGTGATCCTCCTGTATCCTCGATTAGCTCTTCTGGTTTGGCTATCCAATTGATGATGTTAACAGACTTCCATCCATCAGTCTCGAACTCTTCTAATTTTGGCGTTTTTTTTTCTTCAGCGCCCGTCCCCTTGGAGTTTCTTCTCTCCTGTTCGCTGCGCTGTAGCTCCAAACTCTTAGCTCCATCTCCATATCAGTCTGGCGATGTCCTGTTCTGCATAACTTCTTGCCAGCGGATTTGTTGTTTCTGGGGCTCATCTCCCCTTTCCTCGAGGTATCGCAATGAAGCGTGATATCGTTCCTCTACCTCGTCATCGAAGTTACTTCTTCTTTCTTGGGGTCTCCAATTTCTATTGTTGCCTTCTTGGCCATTGTTACCTCCATTGTTTTGGTACGGTCTACCCCTGGTATTCTGCTTATTCCACGAATTTCGGCCTCTTCCTCTTCTACTAGCATTCCCTTTGTACTTTGGCTGCCATCTTCTGGGTTCCTGTTCCCATTGCCGTCCGTAGGAATCTAATGTTTCAGTGCTCGTAGCTTTGTTGTTCCTTGGAGCTTGATGTTGGTCAGTCTGCGTGTTGGTCACGTGTACCTGTTCCACGGTTCGACTCTGACGCATCGTATTGGCTGTTGTGAGGTCCAGTTGTCTAAGAACTGTCTCCATTTCTAATGCAGTTTTCGCATTAGCCGAGATTAACAGTCTTTGGATCTCGTATGGGAGCTGTTTGGCGATAGCAATACATAATTCCAGCTCGCTCGGTTTTTGATCCAGTTCTTTGAAGCGACACATCTGCGATATAAAAAATTCTGCGTACTTCGTTGGGTTGTTGGTGCTGTATTTTTTTGAATACAAATCCAACCGTAAATTCTGTTGAGTCGCTGGATCCCAGTATCTCTTCAAAAATGCCTCTCGAAACTCCTCAACAGTATCGAAAGTATACCGGAAACTGCGAAACCATAATGCACATTCTCCCTCTGTTAGTTTCTCAATGGCTCGTAGCCTGCGCTCTGGCGGTATCCGCGCGTCATTCAGATATTCAGACACTTCCTTCAACCAATATTTTGGTGTCATATTACAGTGGCTACCTGAGAATTTCCTTGGTTTCTCTTCGCTTGCCCTGATTACGTTTATCACCTGGGTGTGCATAGCATTTTCATGTGGCGTTGATGCTGCAACTGGTGCCCCTGGCGTCATATAAGGACTTTCGCCTGGGCCTGTAGCATTCCTGATTATAGGTTGGGTTTCTAAGTCTGCCCACCTTGTTTTCCTCATATCTTCCATGCTGCCTTCGCTTGACTTAGGATCTTTCATAAGGGTTTCCTCCTGTGCGATTATCCTAGTCTCCATTTGATTGTGGCGCATCTCCGCCCTTTCCAGTCGAGTAATTACCTCCTTCTCGATTCTGGTAAGCCTATCTCGATTTTCCTCGGCCACTTGAAATATTTTCTTCTTGTCTTCCTTTAGGCTTTGTTTGATATGGGAGATTTCATCCTCTACATCTTCCTTAATTTAAGCAAGGGTCTTGTCGCTTGCCTCTGTCTTCTGGCCTTCTCTCACTTCGAGTTCTTCTCTCAGCCCTTTAATCTCCTCTTGAATGTGTCCATTGACCTTAGACAATTCATTCCGGACCTTGATGATCTCACCTCTATTCTCCTCTTGCCTTTTTTTAACTACAACAATGTCACTTTGAACATGGTCCAGTTCTTGATGAACTTTGCCCATCTGAACTTTGCTTACCAGCTCTTTACTTTCATTAGCGATAGCCTTAATCTCGCTTATTTCCTGACATTGATCTAATATGTTCTGATCCTGTTTCTTGAGATCACCGTTAATTGCTCTAGCATAGCTTTTCAATTTCTGGTCCCATTTAGAGTCGTTCTCTTCTAACCTCTGATCTACCGTTCTCGTAAATTCTGAAAATTGTTTCGCTTGGCGTTCGAGATTCGCCTCATTTTGGATTTGAATATCCTTAATGTCGTTAGACAGCGCATCTAACCTACTGTTGGTTTCATCCTGAGCATGTTTACACGCTTGTAAATTACTTTCGAGCTTGGCTTCTATAGCCTCGAAACGTTTATCTGTTTTAACCTGCATTTCTGATACAATGCTTACAACAGTTTCTGTTACTTCGGTCTTAATTACCTCTTGCATTTGACCTAACTTATTGTTTATTTCAACCTTATTTGCATCTAATCGGTTGTTTATTTCAACCTGATTGGCATCTAACCGGTTACCCAATTCAACCTGATTAGCCTACAAACGGTTACTTAATTCATTCTGGTTGTGATTAATTGCCTCCTGATTGGCATCTAACCGATTATTCAATTCACTCTGATTATCATCTAAACGAGCGTTTATTCCATCCTGGAAAGCCTTAGCTCCCAGCCTATTCTGTATATTAACAGCGTAAAAATGCTGTTTCAACCCTGCAATAACCTGCAGGATCTCCTCTGTACGTGACATCTTTACAATAATACACTTTGATATGCAGGCAGGCTTCCTGGAAAAACGTGTGGATATGTTTTAAAGAGAAACATCAAACACTGTACACATATTGTAAGATCGTACAAAACCTGTCAATATTATGATAAATTGTGGATCGGGTGTGTAGCGCTCGTACCCTTGGGTTATCCTCTTCTCAATAGAGAGATTCTGCGTTATATCAAAAGCCTACTGAACTCAACAATCACTCAAACACAGTTTGAGGCAAAAAAACAATTACTATGGTTTTCCCCATGAAATATCATAAAAATCTATGGGTTTTCCCTAAATCCCATAAGCTCCACGAACCTGGGCGCCATGATAAATGAAATGATATATACCATGGGAGGTGGTCCACGTTAAGACATCGCAGCAACCCTCCAAGGTCTCGGTTGTACTGTCGAATGCCCCACTTGGGTCTCGCCATGATAATGAAATACACCTCTGCGCCTATGGTGACCTGTATTTAAAAACGGCCCACATACCAGCGCCATGATAAATACTATGAGAGTCAATATCGTCGTACGAGTGTCCAGATAAATAAAGATCAGGTCTTGCAATGCCAAAACATACATATTGCACTACTGAGGCGATTCCATGATAGAATACTACCGCCCCAAGTTACCTGGATTCTGTTAATTAAGGTGTTTATCAAAAATTTATATTGTTCGTATCGGAGCTTAGCTTAAGATTAGGTGCGGTCATTCCCTACTTCATGTTAATTGTTACTTTAATAGAGTTGTGTGCACTATATCTAGAACGACTTTAGTTGTACCTATAGCTCAAATCACTGTACAGGACATCAATTTCCATGTACCCATGTGAGTAATCTCGATGGAAAATATGCTTCTGCCTCCAGCTAGCGTCAGGACCCGGGCGTGTACTGTCTCCCCATTGAGCAGTTGCATATTTTGGATTTGAGGCTAAAAGGTATCAACTCTACAATGATAAGGCACAACTCTATTCTAAAACTTTAATTCAGTAATACAATTCATGGTTTCAAACAAACAAAACAATCCCCACAAACATAAACCAAAATCAAATAAAATTTACTTCCACAATCCATTGATATGAACATAATATTATCACAATAACACCATACCATAACTCAAACCTTTACCCTTATATCAACTTCACAATAATACTTTAGTGCGCTGATGCACATACAACTTCAGAAACAAACTGTACTTTAATTCTACTGTCATCCAATGTGACTTCTTTAATTCTACAAAATTATTTATTCCTTAAACCTTATATAACAAAGGAGAAACTGTTCCGCCTAGTCAATACATTTATTTACAACAAGTTATAAACTTGCTATTATATGGTACATGTTTCGGGGCCTCTAGTACTGGTCCCTTCTTCAGCCATAAATTAAGTTGCTAGGTTCTTGAGAATACACTATATAGCACTGTTCTAATGTTTGTGCATGTGGAAATCACTTCACATTCTGTGAATTAGATCAACAAAGGAAATTGTTTTAGTTGGTCTAAGTAAAATATGTTTTTCCCTTACTTGGACGTCTCCTAATCATGATGATGTATTTCATTACATGACATTCGATGTTTTCCCTCTAATGCATGACTATAAGCTCAGAAGCCCCAGCTTGAACAGCAAGTTTCAGTCAACCGCATTGTAAACAACAGGCTATAAATCCCAAGTGAAGTGATTTCCACATGCACAAACATTAGAACAGTGCTATATTGTGTATTCTCAAGAACCTAGCAATACCAATGGTGTTAATTTTTACTGATGTGGACTCACATTACTTCTCATGAGTAATATGTTCTTTTTCGCCTCATTTCATCCATTCACTCATCATTTTATGTATTTTTTATTATGATGTCTTTAATTATGCTGGATTTTGCAACTTAATTTATGGCTGAAGAAGGGACCAGTACTAGAGGCCCCGAAACATGTACCATATAATATCAAGTTTATAACTTGTTGTAAATAAATGTATTGACTAGGCGGAACAGTTTCTCCTTTGTTATATAGTGAATCTGTCAATACGGAAAATGAACTTCTTTCAGAGCACAATTTCCTTAAACCTTGTCTTAATTTGACAATAATGTGTACCGTGTGTGTGTTTTGATCTTTCTCCTCCCACCAAATGCTTTACATGCATTAGCCTATTCTGGTGTTGCACAGCAGTCTACGTACAACTCCATAATTATGTAAGCTACCCCTACACATCCTCTATTTGTATAGTTCCACTGCATGCCGTTTGAGATTTCATCTTAAAAACGTTAATTATTGCTGTGTCGGATGGTACAATTAAACTACCTTGCGCGCGTAGCCTGTGGCATCTAGTAACCAACTTCTGAAAAAGTCGTCAGTGACTGTACAAATGCAACGTCTAACCATTCGTTAGATAGCTAAAATCATGAACCATCAGGGTGATCTATAATTATCAATGTGTTCTTAAACCACATGGCTTCATTACTCAATACAACAATATTTCATTTCCTGTCATTAAGAGGGTCTAAAATCTGCCCGTCTTAAACCTTCTTCCACGGTTTGCTTGCCTGTCCCAGACCCTCCTCTGAGCGGCCTGCACACAATAGAAGTGGAGTGGGGTTCCAACATTACCTCGACCCTCCCTTCCTGTCTCAAGGCTTTCTTCACCAAGCAGTATAAGATTTTACAAGACAAATACTGTGGTCCCAATGACACACATATCCCAATGGACTTTAATTGAATATTATGCAAATAGGTACTGAATGAGCTTTACATTTACTCCTATCCTGAGGATAATAATATCTGGCACCAAATAGGCCCATTTCAACATGAAGGTACGAGGTTCATAAAACATTGGTCTAGTAGGTAACCGGTGTCTTAAATAACTGCTGCGGTCAGCCCATGCTGCCGTTATGAGGTTCGCTTCAACGAGCCGAATCACTCAACAATAAGTTCTCGGGGAATCAGATAGAGTGTAGAGGTGTCCATCGTTTGCCTCTCACCTATCACGGGATTCCAACCCGGACCATTCCATATCCATCATCAGAGTTAGGATCCAAACCCTAATTACACTCTGGTACAAAGCATATCTCCGATTATGCCCACGGCATACGAGATTTCATACGTCGAATAGACCACCTGGTTCCTGACCTAATGTTACGACCTTCGTCCTATAATATTAAGAGAAATCTATCAATTACTCTATGAGCTTTTCACATAAGCTGCAAATTCAATTCCCTAAAAGCTCTTCCATTTCCTGGCATAATTATATTCCCATTAATACAATATATTCTGATATAAACTCTTTTCTTAATCCCGTAATGTAATCTTACTGTTTAATCTTACTGCTTAGATCGATAAGTCTTGCAATTAGCCTAACTATTTCTTGCTTACAACATTTTTTCTGATGCATTCATTCATATCTTTATTTATATTATTATTATTATTATTGTTATTATTATTATTATTATTATTATTATTATTATTATTATCACTGACATACATTACCAAAACCCGACACAACTAATCATCTTAAAAATCCGAACAACCGTGCTCGTAACATTTACATAACTGATTGCCATTTTTAATTAATAGTGGTAACGATTAATCCACTCATTGATGCAAAACAACATCTCAAATCTATTAAAATCAACACAATAATGATTAAACCTGGAGAGTCTATCTCCTAATCTGATTCTTACTGGCATCTTTATAACTCTGAAATCACATTACATGCAGTGGCCTATACCTCTACTTAAACATAATTTGTGGGGTACTTACATATCGGCTCATCATGGTGGCTCCACCCACTCATATCCTTCCGGGTCGCCTGCCATATGCAGATTTAGTGCGACATTTGCATCTTGAATACACACATTTTATGATACATATCTTCCGTTAACCACACGACACTTTGCATTTATATAAAGAAGCTATTGCTTCCAAAACACATGACACTTTATAACACTTATTAAACCATTAATTTAAAAGATATTTCACATATGATTGATACATAACACACGTCACTCTGTACACGTTTCATTGGTTGAAATTCCCTAGCAAAGATATCAAAATTGCAGGTGTCGACGGCATCTCCCGTGCTCCTACCAACTCCTGATTGAAAGTCTGGTTCATCTGCCCTCGGAATTCACCAACAGTTTATCCATACTCCTACGGTAAGCTCCCTGATTTGCATAATATTTGCTAACTTCCGTCCTGAGTGTTACTATTTGGTATTCTTAATACATTACCAAATGCTTCGTAAAGTTTCTCCCAGCGCATTCCAGCGTAATTAGACATGTATGATCAGTCAATATTTTATACATTGCGCTTAATACTGTACATAACTTTACACAGATTATCATTTACAATAGTTCTGCAACTTATCTCACACGTTGCTTCCTAAGTGAACACACCATTGTTCGTACTGCCGACTACATATGCAGCGACGACTATCTGCGACTCTCCGTGACAAACTGTGTCCAACTGGGTAAACTGCGTAAGACTGGGGTTAAGACTGGGGTTAGACTGGGGTGCTCTGCCAAGGGTCGACTCCCTTATATTGGATTCACACAAAAAGTAGAGCTAAATTTTCCCGCGTTATCTCGACTCCTCTCCCAGCATGATTCTGGTCTCGAAACCATGCTCAATCGGGTTCCTTTTTCTTCACTGATCCCAGAACTATCTGCGTGCTGGAGAATCGCTCGTCCAATTAATTAATATTAATTCCTTTCTCCATAGCGTGGGGACGCTGTTTCACTGGGAATCCCTGGCGACCTCTTCAAACTCAGCCGCGAACAACCATAGTCTCTGTTCTTCCGCACTTCATTAAATATGCGTCAATTTCACAGATTAAAGGCTCTAAAATCAGCCTCCTGGCTAAAGATTCACCTGTGTGCCACTCTCATGTCATTGCGTTACTCCAATCACGAGTAATCAATGATTTTCCTTGGGATCTCTCCCCACTCTTCTCCGTCCTATTCTCAGTCGGGGAAAAACTGGGTCATTATTCAAGCCCCCAACCTCTTCCAGACGACATAACGAGGTCAGCAAGATTGACGTGGCTCCAAGGAGCACCTCCCACAATTCTGAGCCTATTAGTAAAACGTCAAACTCTGCACTTTCTGTGCTCCAAGCCCAGCATAGCCTACTCCAAGTAGTCTAATAATGCTGTATTCTTCTCAATTTCCCTGCATTATTTTAATAAATAATGTCATTATCAACCGAAATCACACCAGTGATTAAATATACTTTTCTCTAGGGGTTTTTACAATGAAACTCCCTCAACAGACCTCGGGTTCGTTCCCTGGTGGAACCTTTATACTGAGATCACAGTCTCTGAGATCCACGTTCGATATCAGTCAGCATAACCCCCTCGGGTTCAATACATACATATATTATATATAAACTTTTGAACTGACGGTGGTTTTGGGGTCTGGGGGATGTGAAACGCGAAGATATGTCGAAATTTTCCGGAAGTCGAAACATGGGACCCATTGCAATAGTTAGCTTTCTAATGAAATCTACCTAAAAACAAAAAGACTCGGATACTAAGTCTGAAAGACTAGACTTTATATCATTTTAAATGCTAGCAGCTGAGTACCAAGGAGGCAGTGCATGAACAGAGTTTCAAGATTCTATTTTGTTTCGTCACTGCCTACTTGATTGTTCTCGCACTGCCTTCTTGAAACTCTGTTCTCACACTGCCTTCTTGGTACTCGGCTGCTACATCGAACCATGACGTCACACACCTCAGTGCATTCTCGGTACACTTCGTCCGTCACCGTATCGTAACGCCAGACCCCAGATAAAGTCGACAAAATCATTTAAAATGATAAAAATGGAAGTAAGTAATTCCTTCAAGGAATAATTATTAAGTTTTATGAGCAGACGGTAGAGTCGCCACAGTCACCACAAATATAATGTTGCAAAAATGCAATATTCTGGTGGTATGCAACACACAGAGTAAAAAGCTTCATCTCCCAGACATTTTCTGTTATTTACATTAACATATTTTGAAAGAGCTGTTATATCAATTCCATATTTGTTTAAAAAAATGTTAAAAGAGTTTAGAATACAGTGTATCACTACAGTTATCCCCAGGTTCTTAGGTGTAAATGAGAATCAGCACTAAAAATTTAGTCGAAAGAAGGTTAAGTTGCAAAAAGGAAAAAGGAAGCCGCTAATACCTAAAAGAAAAGCCTTACCTCTGGGTTACTACTGTATGCAAACGTAACACCATTGCTAATCTGTGTCTGACAGACCCGGATGGTATACCGCACACTTATGATGGACAAAAGGAGTAACTACGATTCAGGATATAAAAATAAGTTATTTATTTTTTACTGAACCCTTATTGATCTACGATAAATAAGTATTCATATTTATTATTATTATTACTACTGCCCAGGCAGTACTTGAGGAAGTCGACTTGGATAAAGGGAGGCCAGCATTTCGTAATGATTGCAACAGGAGCTGAGCTGGTAGCTATTCTTGGGGGACGGCTAGAATTAGTCGGGTTCAAGGCCAAATTGAGCAACTACTGTACCAAAATTGGAAGCATAAAGGAAGGATCACGAGTCACTTGCAACGAACATACGATTGAATCAGCCAATCACAAGAGACCAAGCCATGACCACGCGGTGGATAGCGTCAGTAGTAAAAAGCCCGCGGAAGTGATTATCTAAAGAACCGCCGAACGGATTAATCTCCGCACGAGTGCATTGAGACGTTTGATTTATTTGAAGAAGATTGACACTAGTCCCATCTTTGCGAGACAAAAACTCTGGAAATTTTTATCCGATTCCACCCCACTCCTCCGCCCCCTGTCAGTTTCTAATAAATAGTTTGGCATGACGCTATTCTAGGTCATTCGTTTTGGAGCCTTGAGAGGCTTACTTCACGCCAGTTTGTATCGTGATTTTTACGCTCTGAATTGGTTAAGTTATTTTATTTGTGAGCTCTGAGGAGCTAAATTCACAACAGTGGTATTAACGAATTTTTAAAGCTCTAGTACATTTTCATCTCAAATCAACTTTATTTTGTGAGCTAAATATTTCACGCCAGTGCGTGGTAACTTGTAACATTTACTTAAAGACGACCATTTCGGCTCTGAGGGGCAAGTCTTGTAACACCCTAATTAGCGCTCGCCGGAGCGAAGGTCAACAGTACAGTACGGAAATACCGAGCAAGATAGCGACTGCCAGTGCAGCCAAGATCTTAAACTTGTTATCGAGCCAGTGACGTGGTCTCGAGGTGTATATTTTATGTACAAATTGCAGTGTATTTTATATGTGTTTTATTGTGCGTGTGTGCGAGATATCTAGGGCCAGTCTTCGCAATTAATCGCATTAGGACAATTGTGGGCGAATTGAGTAACCTGCAAGCGATTATAGATAGGTCAAATAATTAACATTGAACTTTTCTGCTAAGGAGTCGATACCAAGATGATCAGCACGTGGTTTGGAGTTGGGATGACCTTCAACAATTCAACGCAGACGACCACGATGGAGTGCTAATTTTTCCATAGGGGCAATGGGCTGAGGAGGATGTCCTTAGTTCTACAAGCAGATCGGTGATGTACAAAAATTGGATTATTTCAATTATGTAGTTAGATTTGGCCGGGGAACTTTTGTAAATAGTCATGTTTCTTTTCTTGTTGTTTAGAGTTTTCCTTGCACCGACACTAAGTGTTTTAAATGTCCGTTGGCGCGTGGTCAAAGTGTTTTGTTAGATAGTTGTTTTTCCTTGAGTCATATGTAATGTGCGCGGCGTGCGTGCGTGATTTTTATCCTTGCAAATGCGGAACCCGTTACATTCGATAAATGGTGCTTCATTAACGTTAATATTTGAAATAGGAATGGGAGGAAATTACTGTAAGATATTTGCTGAACAGGTTATTATTCATATTAGGGTTGCCAAGCGCACCAACTTAAAAAGTAATTGTTAGAACACCTTCGTTCTAATTTTGATAGATTTTTTTTGAGTCCTTTTCAGGTTGACTAGTCACGGCATAGAACGGTGGCGCCAGCATGTGGAAATTATTTGTGTCTTTTTATTTCAGGGCCTGTCAAAACCCATACGTGTGATTGTGTGTGTTACTGTGTCAAGTGTGTGTTGATTCTACGTGAGGAGGGGGTAGAGGTCCTACCGCTCTCATATTTTTGCTGCTGTTGTATTTTTGATGGAAGACCGCTGTTTCTTGTCCATGTTATTCTGACACACACACACGTATTATTGTGCTTTGGGGCACACTTCTTCGAGATTCGACTCCATGTCCTGGGAGGTCGAGGTTATTGACACGTGGGTTGACAGACATGCAGAGTTCCACAAATCGCCCGTTTTGCCTGTGACTTATTTTGATAGGCAGTCCTGATTGTCCGACTGACCCCTGTAAGCTTTCATGTAGCAAACCTGTTCATTGTGATGGTTATTTTTAAGCCATAATTAATTGGGGAGTTCGCCATGTGTGTAACGGCTTGTTGTACGTTGTATGGGTAAAATATTGTATTATTAATGTAAATGTTGGCTTTGTGCCTATTGCTTTGTTTATGACTCGATTCATGTAATTTTTTTTTGTGTGTCACACCAGCGCGGTGTAGTGGTAGAGTACTTGTAAATTTTGACGGCGGTCATTTGTGTATTTTTATTGGTCACGTGTTAATGTACTTGTGTTGATTTGTGTGAGAAGTCCTAAGTTTTTAGGCAGTAAATATTGCTACGGCAATTTGATTCCAATTTCACTCGGAAATTTTGTGTTTGTTTTTATTAGATTTAGGAAGTGTCGGTTTAATTTTAAGTATTGTAGTTGTGTTCCCCCGTGCCGGTCTAGCTCTAAGAAATGTGGATTCGTTGTCTGAATGATTATTCTGGATGATGACGAATCACGCATTCATTGTACATATCGTGATGCATGTAGAACGACATACGCACATATATCGTCACTTTTTGTTATTTTATCTTAGGGATACTTGGTCCATGTAATTAATCTCTCCAGAGATTTTGGCCTAGTTTTTGGCATTTTAATTAAGTGGGAGTCAGATGGGAGTTTTTTTGGTGTTAATTGTTAAGTGTAAATATGGTGATTTGTTATTAAATTCATTTGTTTTAACCCTGGCTTCACTCTTTCCTGCATGTTATTTTGTTATATGTTACCCTGCAAGTTAATGAAGCGCCTTGACAACAACTTACGACATGAACCGTTACACCCCCCGAAACTGAGTCTCATATGCTTCTTTGCAAGGGTTCATAAAACAAAAATGGCTGCCCAAGTGGGGATTGTTGTTGTTGTTGCTTCGCTGACCTCATATTTATTTCGTTGAGAAATGATGCCAGGTCAAGCGGACGTGTAAATTCAGTAAATTGAGGCGATGTTGTACCGCCATGTGCATTAGTAAAATCACTGAGTTCCTAAAGTTAGAGATATTGAACAAGGTTAGATTTTGATATTGTATTTGTTATTAACTTGTTCTGGCGCCCGACATTAAAATTAGAAATTTGCATTATTATTGAACTCAGTCAAAGCAGGAAGGTGTTGCCTTATATTTGACATTTAATTGACTTCGGTTAATTGGAGTTCGTAAATTCTGTTGGTTAGGAATTTAAAAGCAGATCACTAGGGGTTATTTTGTTGTTTGGGAATAAGTGTCATTGTATTCAGTAAATTTTGTTACTGAAAATTTCATTAAATTAGAGCCAGTAATATTTAAATGTTGTGACATGTATGTGTGTATAGGACTGAAATCTTGGCCCATAACCCTGTTTTCTCTGAATATATTTGTGTGTGTGATATGGCGAGTGTCGATGAAATTAAGGGATTGTTGGAACAGATGTCGATCCAAATGTCCGTAAAGACGGAAGAACAATTAAAGAACATGAAGGAGGAAATAAGCGAAGACAATAATAAACAATTAGAACACATGTCGATCCAAATGTCCGTAAAGACGGAAGAATAATTAAATAAACAATTGAAAGAACAATTAGAAGCTCAGCGGGAGCATAATGATAAACAATTAAAAGAACAATTAAGTGACATTACGGTCCAGTTACAAGCGCAGAAGATAGACAGTGAAAAACAATTAAATGACATTACGGTCCAATTACAAGCGCAGAAGGTAGACAGTGAAAAACAATTACATGACGTGAGCGGTAATATTTCGGTCCAGTTAGAAGTCCAGAAATTAGACACGGACAAACAATTAAATGAACTAAATCACAAATTGTCGGAACAGGCGGTAACACAAACGGCACAAACCGAACAATTAGGAAAAATCACTAATGGCATTAATCAGAGCGTTAAAAAGGTAGAGAAACTGGCAGGCGTGGTTGCGGAGAACAACGTCAAACAGTTAGGCGAGATTAAGAAGTTGGAGGCGAAATTTGCTAACAAATTAATACAATTTGACGAGATGGTGGCAGATAATCTCAAGCAGATAGAGGCAGCATGTGTCAATAACACCGCGGGAATGAAGAAAACCCAAGAGAAATTACAGCAACAAATTAATTCGGTAGACAGCAACGTGCTGGAATTAATAAAGGAAATTGATAAAGTCGAGGTTAAGGCCGAAACCGAACGGATACACTTGCGGGAGAACTTAGAAGAGCAATTAGGCAAAACACAAGTGATCATAAGAAAAGAGATGGAAGGCCAGCTAATAAACACACAAGAGGTCATAAGACAAGAAGTAGGAGAACAGCTAGTAAAAACACAAGAGATCATAAGAGAAGAGGTGGGAGAGCAGCTTGTCAAGACTCGGGATAATCTGGAAGGCCAGTTAATAAAAACGCAAGAACAGATACGTGAAGAGCTAGAGAAATATCAGGAAAGGAACGAGGAGAAAATTAATAGCTTGAAAAGTAGGATCCGGCGAGATTGGGACCAGCAGGCTCACGCAAGTAAGGAAGACCGCTTGACAATTTTAAAACGCTTGGGGGAACACAGTTCAATAATGCAGGCACTGGAGGAAAATATAAAATCAAAATTACAGGAACACTCAGAGTTAATCATCAAAAACGAGATTAGATCTTTAGAGAATGCGACATTATTTTCGGCTGAAAATATACCGGAGAAGCAAACAAGTATTGGAAGTCCTGCAGGCTTGAAGTTGGCTGAGGATACCAGTCGGGGTCAAAGTCCCAGACTAACGAGTAATGCATTCCAGCAATACAGGGGGGGAGACTTCAACACCGCAACCGAACTTGGCACCCGCCCAAGTCATCCAAGTCATTCGGGGTAATGATTTTAAGCCCGATAAATTTAAGGAACATTCAGGAACCACTCCCAAAGCATTTCTACGACAATTAACTGATTACTTTAATGACCAGCACATCGGCCCTGAGAAACAATTAAGACTAGTGGAGACATTTTTAGAAGGACCTAGCCTAACCTGGTTTTTAAGCTTTAAGTACACGTTCACAGACATGGCTCAATTCCGCGAAGCATTTTTGAAGAAGTTTTGGAGCCCTTCGTTACAGCAGGGGTTGAGAATGGACCTGTACACGCGAAAATATCATAGTACGCATCCAACCCGGTTTTCAGAATTCTTCAGACAGCAACTGGTAAAATTCAGAGATTTTGACGACCCGCCTAGCGAGCAAAATATGGTTCTAACCATCGGGAAACAACTCCCAATGCACATCCAACAACTATTAGTCGCAGGAAACATTCAAACCGCAGTCCAAGCCGAAGAATTACTCAGACACTTAGACGAGACGAGTATGGTGAGCCCACAGACAGGAAGGAGGAATATGGAATGTGTCAACACGGCAGAGGTAGTTCAGGGACTCCAAAATAACCACAGCCAGGGGAACCAAACTAAGACACAGTCCACAGGGACACAATTCACACCAAGAAGGCAAGATTTTGACGGCCGAAACCAGTTCAACAATAATAATCAGAATTATCAGAATAACCGTGGGAGATACAATCAGAACAACCAAAATCAAAACAATCAGTGGACGTACCAGCGGGAGTACACAAATTGGAGGGGAAACCAGAGACAAGATAGACCTTACCAAAGAAATGGAGATGGTAGATGGAATAACGGCAGGGACTATCGCCAAGAAAATAGGGGAGATTATCGGAACAACTGGGACGAGCGATATATTGAATCACGCAAATACTTGGATCAATTAAGTACCGAAGAAGCGGAGAAAGAGAAGTGGGGGCGTGCCATGGCGAACAGACAGAGCCCAGACAACCATCAAGGAGAGGGGGCAGAGAGTTTATTGAGGCAACAGGAGCGACAGAATGACAACCGGCGAAACACAACAAATGGGTCCCGGGATAAAAAAAAACCAAATGAATGGAGGTCGCCAGGGAGCAAGAAGAGATGATAGTGGCCAATATAGAAGAGTGGGTAGCATTCCCGGACGACTGCCTGGAGGAAGTGGTGAAGAACCGTGAAAATGTTATCAGACAGCTACCAATTATTTACGCGCATATTGGAGGCATGAGGGTGAGATGTTTGATTGATACAGGTAGCCAGGTGAGCTTAGTCACTGAAATTTTGATAAAGTAAATAGGAAGAAAACAAACTGTTCCTATTATGCCGGTACCGCTAATGAAAGTCAGAGGTGTTGTTCCTGACAAAACTATAAATTGTAAACAGCAAGCATTTCTAGATCTGGAAATATTGAACCATACTTTTTCACAAACATTCATTGTTATTCCAAAGATGAACTACAACATAATTTTAGGAGCAAACTTCATCTGCGATTTTCATGCTGTAATTGACTTACATAACAACACTGTAAGTTTCAAACAAGTAGAGGGGTTGAGTCATGTGGGTTTAAACATGGAAGAGAGTCCGTTGGAGAGAAAGGCCAATACTTGGGTTGTTGAAGAATGCACTAATGAGGCCGGAGATAAGAACTTGATGGGGGAGCGAGTCAGCCAGACAGCAGTGCTAGAAATTGACAGCCGAGATATTTCGCAGGAACTCTGGGTGCATTTGGCAGAAGAAGAAATTAGCGGAACGAAATTTGAAATTCTACTTCAGGAGCGACTTAAGGAGGCCATCGTAGGGGAACCTGATAGAAGAAGACTGGAAGAAATTTTAAGATTACATAAAGGAGCTTTTGACACCATACCTGGGAAAGTTTTAAATTTTCAATATGCTATGCAAGTGACAGATTGGACCCCATTTAAAAGTAAATTGTACCCGATCCCAGAGAAACATTTTTCTCAGTTGAAGGACATTATTACTAACTTATTAGATTCTGGCATGATAAGGAAAGCGGCAACGCCTTACCTGAACGCAATATTGGCTGTGGCCAAGCCGAATGGATCGATTAGGCTATGCCTAGACGCGCGAGTTTTGAACAGCAAACTGCTAGTTGAGCATGACCAAGCACCTAGGATCAAAGATGTTTTGAAAGGCTTCCGTGGGAAGAAGATATACTCAAGTGTTGATTTGACGAATAGTTTCCACCATCTTGAACTTGAAGAAAAATTCCAACTGATGACGGGATTTTTATTCGATAATCAAAGTTATATCTGGTGTCGAATGCCCTTTGGCGTGAAAACTGCGGGTTGTGCAGTCATTAGAGCACTCGATAGAAATCTGACTGAGGAGGTCAAGAACTTCTCCACGAGATATGTTGACGACATATTAATTGCTTCTGAGACAATGGAGGAACACCTGATAAATTTAAATAAACTGCTGGACAACTTGAGAACCATGAACTTCAAAATTAACCTAAAGATATCACATTTTTGCCAGAGCGAGATTTTATATTTGGGGCATATAATTGATGTCGAGGGAGTGCGGCCTAATCCAGCCAAGATTGATGCTATTAAGAAATTTCCCACACCTACCAAAGTCAAACATGTGAGAGCGTTTTTGGGAGTGACAGGCTTCTTCAAAGAAAATTGCACTGGTTACACAGAAACAGTAGCGCCTATGCAGGAGATGTTGAAGAAGGCAAATCGATGGTCGTGGAACGAGGAGTGCGACAGGTCTTTTAAAGCAACGAAGGATTTATTGGAAAACTGTGTGAAACTTGGATATCCGGATTTTAAGAAGCGATTTATTATTCAAGCAGATGCTTCATTGATTGGAATCGGTGCTATGCTGTACCAAGAGGACGCTGAAGAACCCAAGAAGAAATCCTATTTGGCATTTACGAGTCGTAAATTAAGGAAACATGAAAGGAACTACACAGTTACGGAACTTGAGCTGCTAGCAATTCTATATTCTCTTCAACAGTGGCGTAAGATGATTTATGGTTATTCCATCATTGTTAGAACCGACCACCATGCACTGACATTTTTATTCAAGACAACAATGGCAAGTGAGAGAGTTACGCGCTGGTCCATCTACATACAGCAGTTTGACATCACAATAGAGCATTGCCCTGGAAGGATGAACGTCATACCAGATGCCTTGAGTAGAAATCCTGAGGACGGAAACGAAGTAACAGCGGAAGTTCACAATATTACATTAACACCTAAGGCTCGTGAGTTTTTGGCAAGATTGAAGGATATTCGGAAGGAGCAAGAAGCAGACCCATGGATGATGATGATGATAAAATTCTACAGGAAGGAATTACAACCAAATTCACCGGAGTACCGAGAAGCCAGTGCTAAACAAGCGAGATTTCACTACTTAAATAACTTGTTACATAAGTACGTGGATGAGCATCATACTAAACTGCGAATCCTAGTTCCAGCATCACTACAGAGGGGATTGACTTGGCATGTTCACGAGAGCCTAGCACATATCGGCACGGATAAGACTGAAGCTACGATAGGGGAGACCTTTACTTGGCCTAAGATGAGATTCACCATTGTTGAAGTAATCAGGACTTGTGACGCATGCCAGCGCACGAAACCGAGCAACTTTATTCTGAAACAACCTCCAATACCACTATTACCGCAAAAACCATGCGAGATGCTCGCTATCGATTGCTTTGGTCCTTTAGTAAAAGGAAAGCGTGGATGCCGACACCTTCTGGTGTGTGTCGACGTATTTTCGAAGATGGTCGTGCTATGTCCTATTCAGAAGACGACGTCAAGACAAGTCCTCAGTCGAATTAAGAACAAAGTTATTCCGATGCTTGGGAAGCCGGAATCCATTCTATCAGATCACGGTACCTATTTCACGAGCAATGTTTTTAGGCAAGGTTTGGAGAGCCTAGGAATAAAACACGTATTTTCAAGCATTCGTCATCCTTGTGGAAATCCGAGCGAGAGAACTATTCGCTGTGTTGCCAAGTACTACAGTGTAATGATTCCTAACGAACACAATAAATGGGTTGATAAAGTAGGGGAAATTGAGATGTGCATGAACACCACTAAGCACGAGTCGACGGGTCAAGTCCCACTGATTGTACACCACAACAGGTTGCCAGAAAGAACTTGGGACAAGATCATTGCTTGCCCAAGGGACCCACTATTAGCGCATGACTTGCGAATCCAGCGAACGAGAGAGCACATGAGGAACCAAGCGGACCGAAGGTTGAGACGGTACCGAGGAAAGAAGTTTCACCGGGAGTTACAAGAACAAGAATTAGTGCTGGTTCGTAGACCACCGATATCCGACCCTAAGAACAAAGTCTTCGCAAAATTCTGTCCAAAATTTATTGTCCCGTTCCGGGTAATTAAGAATCTGGATAACAATGCCTATAGGCTTGAGGAAGTGAGCACTGGTGCAAAATCTGTTTTTAATAGCGCCAATTTAAAACCTTACTACAGAAGGGAACCATTTGATGACTAGGAAAGATGATGTGTGCAGAATCTGTATTGCAAAAATTTTATTTTTAGAGCCAACACTCAAATCTACGGGGAGCGCCAGAGTACGCACTTTGTTTGTAAACAACGAGCAGCTGAGACGACAGGAGTGGCAACCACTTGAGGAGAAGGGGGAGACCTAGTGAGGAAGTATGAATGACATTCCAGCGAGATCGAGTGCGCACTAATTGAGTCAGAGGGGCGTACACTCGAGCAGCTGAGTGAGATTTAAAGAGATGTGTTGTTACTACAGTGGATTTTGTTTTTGAAATCCAAACCAATAAATTGCTTCGAATTTCAAAACCTTGCTGAGGATAAATGAACCCTTATTGATCTACGATAAATAAGTATTCATATTTATTATTATTATTATTACTACGGCCCAGGCAGTACTTGAGGAAGTCGACTTGGATAAAGGGAGGCCAGCATTTCGTAATGACTGCAACAGGAGCTGAGCTGGTAGCTATTCTTGGGGGACGGCTAGAATTAGTCGGGTTCAAGGCCAAATTGAGCAACTACTGTACCAAAATTGGAAGCATAAAGGAAGGATCACGAGTCACTTGCAATAAACATACGATTGAATCAGCCAATCACAAGAGATCAAGCCATGACCACGCGGTGGTTAGCGTCAGTAGTAAAAAGCCCGCGGAAGTGATTATCTAAAGAACCGCCGAACGGATTAATCTCCGCACGAGTGCATTGAGACGTTTGATTTATTTGAAGAAGAATGACACTAGTCCCATCTTTGCGAGACAAAAACTCTGGAAATTTTTATCCGATTCCACCCCACTCCTCCGCCCCCTGTCAGTTTCTAATAAATAGTTTGGCATGACGCTATTCTAGGTCATTCGTTTTGGGGCCTTGAGAGGCTTACTTCACGCCAGTTTGTATCGTGATTTTTACGCTCTGAATTGGTTAAGTTATTTTATTTGTGAGCTCTAAGGAGCTAAATTCACAACAGTGGTATTAACGAATTTTTAAAGCTCTAGTACATTTTCATCTGAAATCAACTTTATTTTGTGAGCTAAATAATTCACGCCAGTGCGTGGTAACTTGTAACATTTACTTAAAGACGACCATTTCGGCTCTGAGGGGCAAGACTTGTAACACCCTAATTAGCGCTCGCCGGAGCGAAGGTCAACAGTACAGTACGGAAATACCGAGCAAGATAGCGACTGCCAGTGCAGCCAAGATCTTAAACTTGTTATCGAGCCAGTGACGTGGTCTCGAGGTGTATATTTTATGTACAAATTGCAGTGTATTTTATATGTGTTTTATTGTGCGTGTGTGCGAGATATCTAGGGCCAGTCTTCGCAATTAATCGCATTAGGACAATTGTGGGCGAATTGAGTAACCTGCAAGCGATTATAGATAGGTCAAATAATTAACATTGAACTTTTCTGCTAAGGAGTCGATACCAAGATGATCAGCACGTGGTTTGGAGTTGGGATGACCTTCAACAATTCAACGCAGACGACCACGATGGAGTGCTAATTTTTCCATAGGGGCAATGGGCTGAGGAGGATGTCCTTAGTTCTACAAGCAGATCGGTGATGTACAAAAATTGGATTATTTCAATTATGTAGTTAGATTTGGCCGGGGAACTTTTGTAAATAGTCATGTTTCTTTTCTTGTTGTTTAGAGTTTTCCTTGCACCGACACTAAGTGTTTTAAATGTCCGTTGGCGCGTGGCCAAAGTGTTTTGTTAGATAGTTGTTTTTCCTTGAGTCATATGTAATGTGCGCGGCGTGCGTGCGTGATTTTTATCCTTGCAAATGCGGAACCCGTTACATTCGATAAATGGTGCTTCATTAACGTTAATATTTGAAATAGGAATGGGAGGAAATTACTGTAAGATATTTGCTGAACAGGTTATTATTCATATTAGGGTTGCCAAGCGCACCAACTTAAAAAGTAATTGTTAGAACACCTTCGTTCTAATTTTGATAGATTTTTTTGAGTCCTTTTCAGGTTGACTAGTCACGGCATAGAACGGTGGCGCCAGCATGTGGAAATTATTTGTGTCTTTTTATTTCAGGGTCTGTCAAAACCCATACGTGTGATTGTGTGTGTTACTGTGTCAAGTGTGTGTTGATTCTACGTGAGGAGGGGGTAGAGGTCCTACCGCTCTCTTATTTTTGCTGCTGTTGTTTTTTTGATGGAAGACCGCTGTTTCTTGTCCATGTTATTCTGACACACACACACGTATTATTGTGCTTTGGGGCACACTTCTTCGAGATTCGACCCCATGTCCTGGGAGGTCGAGGTTATTGACACGTGGGTTGACAGACATGCAGAGTTCCACAAATCGCCCGTTTTGCCTGTGACTTATTTTGATAGGCAGTCCTGATTGTCCGACTGACCCCTGTAAGCTTTCATGTAGCAAACCTGTTCATTGTGATGGTTATTTTTAAGCCATAATTAGTTGGGGAGTTCGCCATGTGTGTAACGGCTTGTTGTACGTTGTATGGGTAAAATATTGTATTATTAATGTAAATGTTGGCTTTGTGCCTGTTGCTTTGTTTATGACTCGATTCATGTAATTATTTTTTTGTGTCACACCTGCGCGGTGTAGTGGGAGAGTACTTGTAAATTTTGACGGCGGTCATTTGTGTATTTTTATTGGTCACGTGTACTCCTAAGTTTTTAGGCAGTAAATGTTGCTACGGCAATTTGATTCCAATTTCACTCGGAAATTTTGTGTTTGTTTATATTAGATTTAGGAAGTGTCGGTTTAATTTTAAGTATTGTAGTTGTGTTCCCCCGTGTCGGTCTAGCTCTAAGAAATGTGGATTCGTTGTCTGTATGATTATTCTGGATGATGACGAATCAAGCATTCATTGTACACATCGTGATGCATGTAGAACGACATACGCACATATATGGTCACTTTTCGTTATTTTATCTTAGGAACACTTGGTCCATGTAATTAATCTCTCCAGAGATTTTGGCCTAGTCTTTGGCATTTTTATTAAGTGGGAGTCAGATGGGAGTTTTTTTGGTGTTAATTGTTAAGTGTAAATATGGTGATTTGTTATTAAATTCATTTGTTTTAACCCTGGCTTCACTCTTTCCTGCATGTTATTTTGTTATATGTTACCCTGCAAGTTAATGAAGCGCCTTGACAACAACTTACGACATGAACCGTTACACCCCCCGAAACTGAGTCTCATATGCTTCTTTGCAAGGGTTCAATACTTAAGAAGTATTTTGTTTTGGTTTATGATTACTATATTTATCATTTACAGAACAAATTACTAATTTACACTACTGAATTTAACGAATACTCCATTTACAAATTTAGTGGCATACTGCGTATGCAATTTAGTCTCTCACACTTTTCAGTCCTAAAGACATCAGAAAACATTGTAAATATCACTCAGGAGAATCCTAACAATGAGAACCTGTTACATTGTTACTACCCGTGTTTCACTTACTTGCTTCCAGAAATAATATTCTACAGAAACTGCGCGCTACAACGTGGGGTTCATCTGCTTCTACACTTAGACCGGTGTACCCAGTAGCTGAATACTGTGCGTCCACCTGGATGAGTAGTGCTCATACCACGCTCGTTGATATTCAGCTCAAACAGACTATGCGCATCACCTCCGGGACAATTAGATGTACTCCAACATATTGGCTGCCAGTGCTCAGTCACATTCCACCTCCAAATATGACACGAGAACTTGGACTTACGGAGGTGTATAGTGCCATCTGCAAAAGTCCTTATCTTCCCGTGCACCATGATCTTCCTGATATTAGTTGGAACACACTTGCCACCCTCCTCTGACTACTGCACGAAGGCTCGTTGAAAGTGAGTTGGAAGCAGTTCTGGTCGATCTCTGCCTCACCGGACCAACAAACTATGCCATTCATTATTACCAAGCCTCCGGGTTTTGAGCTTCCTAGAAAAATTTGTTCTACCCAAAATAGAATTAGAACAAATTGTGGCAGATGCGCGGACTCTCTTCACAGGTGGAGGAAAATTCCATCTCCGAAATGTATCTGCGGTGCTGAAAGACAAACTATTCAGCATATTACACAAGATTTTCCACTAACAGCCTTCTCTGGGGCTTCAGTTGAGTTCCTGATGGCTACAGAAAGATACATCGACTAGATAAAGGATGTAAATCTAACTTTGTGACCCTTATCTGAGTTCAGCTTTGTAAATAGTTATTTTGTCAATCCTGTTTTAATATCGTTGTATTATAATATGTATTGTGATGTGTTTTGTACCATTGGCAAAATAAATAAATAAATAAATAAATAAATAAATAAATAAATAAATAAATAAATAAATAAATAAATAAATAAATAAACTTACCTGCTTGCTACCGTGGGGTCTATGGAGCCCTAAACGATTAGAACAAAACTGGAATATAAGGTCCCGACTGGCGTGCACTATCAAACTATTAACAACAATAATGTAGGAACCAACTGTAGAGGACAAATGAGCATTGTCCACTGTAGGCAACATGTTCAGAAATAAGACTGGTTAACGTCCAGGCGAGGATCTAGAGTTTGGCTTTGGAGGGGGGGGGGGGGGGTTAGAGAATCGAAATTGTTAAGAAACACATCACAAAAACGCAATCACAAAATAAACAAACGTACAAACCAGACCATTTTTTTTTGGCAAGCTACATGGATAGAAATTTGATGCGTTTAGCGCACCAAAAATTTTCGTACAAATTGCATCGGCGTGTTTTGCGACTTTTACATCGAGCTTCGAGAAAAGTATCAAGGTACGTTACAGTTTCGGCAAGTCGAGTTGGTACCGACAAAGGGAGAAAGTCACAGCTTAAATTGCCAACCAAGCTTGCAGTTTGGACGCCAGCAAAATTTTTTGGTGCGGAAAAAAAAATCCTATCCGTGCGTTGCTGCACATTCATCGTGACATCACTATAAACATCGATTCGGTAATCACAAGGTTTGCTAAACAAAATTGACGAGTTGATTTTGTTTTATAAATAATCGTTTTTATATAAAAGGTATGAAGTTGTAATTATGTACAGATGTAACAGAACATAATAATTGCAATAGAGATATTTTCAGTATTGAATAAAATGAAAAAAAAACCACAAAGTTTTTCAGTTAAAATTCGTTAAGTTTTAGTTGTCTGGCTATTGTGTTTTCGTTTTTTGAGTTTGCAAAAAAAAATTGTCTCCGTTTGGGGGGGGGGGGCATGACCCCCGTGACCCCCCCCCCCCCCCCTTGAATCCGCGCCAGTTAACGTCGTGGGTCTCTCAGGCACAAGAGTAGCAACGGAGGATTAAAAAGCCCAATAAGTCAAAAAACGACCAAATAGACAAAAAAGGACAAATAAAGTAGTTACGTGAAGAACTATACGTCTATACAGCCTAGTTTCATATATCCTACTTATGTTAATTGCTTCTATCAACATACAAAATTTCACTTTCATTGCTGTAATAGATTCATAGAATTTGAGAACCGTCTAAATATTTCGGTTGGTCGCCATGTTGGATTTTTATATACGGTATATAGGCCATATACTCTTAGATAACGATTTTTGTAGAGGTGCATTATTCAAACGTTCACTTCGATCGCATGATTAATGCAAATTAAATTACAACTTCATTTTAAAATTGCGCACATCTGCCATCTTGAGGTGACGTGAACAATTGAACTAAATTAGATGCCAGTGCATTACAATGTGTACAAACATTTACTGTACCATATATCACTGCTCTCAGATGGTAAAATCGCGATAACAGTCTATTTAAAAGTTTCAACTTCGCTTGGCCGTCATGTTCGTTTTGTATTTAAGTGTCATAGGTGAAATTCTAGTAGTGCCCTTTATCACCGTACAAAATGTCAGGGTTATATGGGTAATAGTTTCGGAGATATAGAGTGCCGGTGAAATATTTCGCACAACCGCCATGTTGGATTGGTGAGACGTAATCAAATTTGAAGAGCACGGTCGGAGTTTGCCGTAATAGTACTATGACCTTACCGAGTTTCATTGAGATCGCTGCAGCCGTTTAGAAGTTATCACGGGACACACACTCACATCCACACACACAGACACACACACATACGCACACACACATGTACAAAATGTGATCTCATAAGCCTTCTTTTTTTTTTCATAAAATGAAAATAGGCTAAAAATGGTGGAAATTCGTGTGTTGAGTCTAATAATTTGAACAGGGCCTCGTCTTCGGACACTAAAAAAGTATATGATTTCTCCTCAACTTCCGGGGCCTAGTTATCATCAACACACTCCCAATTACATCGCGCTGATCATGATGTTGTAAACCCAAAAAAAGAAACATCAAATCAACAACACGAAACATTGCCTGAGGTTGCAACATTGGTCTCTCAACAGGTTGCATGCGTCCCTGAATCTCACCAATGTTCGTCACACACCACTACACTATATTTCTGATGCAGCAGGCTTCTTCATTCAGGTGGGTGTGCACATTTAGGTCCAGCTAACCTTCGCATTGCTGACACTACACACGTAATCGTGTAATCGTGTTGCAACACTCATGTAGGTTATCGTATTTCTCAGGTGTGATAGAGCATACTTTTCGCAAGAAACAAACAGAAATAGCATTGGCAATATCGTCTCTGTCGCCTAGAAATCCCACCTGTCTGCTCAGAATTACTAATCGAATTTACCGTCACAAGATTTCAATACTATTGTATCCCATAATTAAGTTGATATATAAGGTGCGTTCAAAAAGTAACGAGCCGAAGGCATAATTACAGAAACCAGCACCTGTATGTTAGAAGTATTGGCCCTGGCTGTTGAGGCACTCGTCCACTGTGACACGAGGCGGTGAATGGCTGTCTCATAAAATTCCCTGGGCTGCGATGTGAAGCAGTTCCGCACGTACAGCTGGACGTCGGCGTCCGAGGTGATTCGTTGGCCCCGAAGAGCCCTTTTCATGGGACCAAACATGGCGTAACCACAGGGAGAGAGGTCTGGACTGTATGGAGGGCGGCCGAGAACCTCCCATTTGAATTTCTGCAGGAGTGCCGCGACTGTGTTGGCCGTATGAGGTCGTGCAGAGCCATTTTCATGGGACCAAACATGGCGTAATCACAGGGAGAGAGGTCTGGACTGTATGGAGGGCAGCCGGGAACCTCCCATTCGAATTTCTGCAGGAGTGCCGCGACTGTGTTGGCTGTCTGAGGTCGTGCATTGTCGTGGAGCGACCACGGCGGCTATGGCGTTTACTGTCACTCGGCGGTCATGGGTAATGAGTGCATCAACCAGCTGGACGTTGTCATCGGTAATACAGCGGGGTACCCCAGACCAGGCATCATAGGCTAACGACACCCATCCTTCCCTGAAGCGCTTGTGCCACGCCTTAACCCTTGCAAGGGACATGCAGTGTTCGCCGTACACTTGTGACATTTGGCGATGAATGTCCGTTCCCCCTACTCCTTCCGCTGTTAGAAACCGAACAACACCTCTTTGCTCTTCGGCTGCCGCCTCCATGTCACTGTTTGCAATGCGACTGGCAGCTTTGGATGATTGATGCATGGTGCTGCTCACTTTGTATCGTCACGTGACGTGCACGAGTGCATTCTAGCGACGGGCTGTGACCTTCCACGGTCTGTCGGAACCACACCCAGTTACACACGCCACGATTAGCCGATGTAGTCAACGGTTTGCCCATTCCAGCCTCCGGCTCGTTACTTTTTGAACGCACCTTATATATATAACGTGTTCCGCCCTTAGGCTGGTCTTCACACAGCAGCTCTCCATGCAGTCCTGTCTTGAGCCGTTCTCTTTGTTTGGTGGTAATTTCCTGCTATCTTGACACTGTCCACCAGCTGGTACCTTCTCCGTCCTCTTCCTCTCTTTCCGTTTACTGATCATTCGAGAGCATCCCTCAGCAAACACTCTCTTCGCAGCCAGTGCCCAAGCCTGTTCCCCTTCCTTGTATGGATGGCATGTAACAGCCTCCAGGATATCATTTCCATCCCTCTCCATAACTACATTTCAAACGCTTCTAGTCTTCTCTCATCATCCTTCCTTAGCGTCCAGGTCTCGACTCCGTATAGCACCACACTCCAAACAAAGCATTTTGTCAGCCTCCTCCTTAACGTCAAGTCCAAGCGTCCACACAATAGTGTCTTCTTTCTGTCGAATGCTTCTTTAGCAACGGCAATGCGAGTTCTTAGCTCGTTACTGCTTCTCATATCATCCGTTAGTACGCTTCCTAGATATTTAAAAACTGACATTTGTTCAATATCCTGTACTTTGATAATGATTGTTGCTATTTATAAGACCTAACAACACAATCATAAACCGTTTAAGCGAATGAGTTCAATACATCTGAATGGGAATGTCGGGATTCGGAAGTAGGTAGAGCAATGATAGATGTCGGGAAAAGGAATCCATCTCAAAGTCATTGGTAACAGGATACCCATCTCAGAAATCCCTCCAGGTAACCAATTCCATAATATTCATCAGTCGTGAACTCCTCAAGGTGTAGTAGACCTCTTAGTGTTAATCAGGAAGCACAATGCGTAGCGAGTAACCCGCACCATGCCACACTAGCCACCTTTTGCGGCATTTTGGAGGATATAGAGGGTGTTTCTGAACTCCCAACTGTGAAAAAAGAGACAGTTAGTCTGAAAGACTGGACTTTATATCATTTTAAATGCTACAAATGCTGAAAAATGCTAGAAAGGCTGGACGCTTCTCGCTTCGCTCGAAGCCAAAGACTCTTGACATGTTAGATGATCAAGAAACAATCAGTACGCTAGAAAGTTACAAGTCACGCTCGCCGTGTTGTTGCCGTCTCGTAACTCCAGAGCTCATCAGAGAACTCAGTACACATGCACCAAGCGATATTATGACGTCACACACCTCAGTGCATTCTCGGTACATTTCGTGACGTCGCCGTAACGTAACGACGAAGTCGACTAGATCATTTGAAATGATAAAAAAAATGGAGATCGGACTCCTCGAAAAATGCGGAAAGAAAGAGAGGGATCATTCAAAGCGAGAAAATGAAAGACATTCAGATACCCTAATATCATTGGTGCCAGAAGAGAACAAGAGTTAACAAACGGACTTTCCTTTTCGCGGAGAGTACCGTTAATTCACAAAGGTACCTATTAAGCTTTAGCACAACGTCCTCGTGGTGTGATCTTCCAACAAGATGGCGTGCTATGTCATTGTGTGGATATTGTCTGAAATTTCATAGACCGTAATTTTCCAGGGCACCGGATTGGGAGAGGTAGTCATCTATTGATCTCTTGATCGCATATCTTGATCTCCCAGACCGGACACCACTTGATTATTCCTGTAGGATGTTGTCAAGAATCAAATGTACCAAACACCAATTCACAATCTACCAGATCTACTCCATCGCATTCGAATACAGTAATTATCACAAATAATACACCTAAAACGCCACAAAACACATGGGGAGAGGTATAATATACACACATCAAAAAAAGTTTTGCATCACCTCGGTTCCCAGATCTCCGGCATATAGACGTTGACTGTGTATATTGTATCCAAGATACAGTCCCTTTGACTGTTCATAGATGTCACTAAAACTGCTCAAAGGTGTAAACAACCATGCATGAGCAGGGCCTATTAGACGGAGGGGGTACGACAGCCGATCAGTTCCAGTCATTCCACCAGGACGAAGGTACGCTGCTCATGTTGTCTGTAGTTCTACCATGCCTAGAAGGTCAATACCGCAGTTCGATCGCGTCCGCATTGTTACTTTGTGTCAAGAAGGGCTCTCAACAAGGGAAGTTTCCAGGCGTCTCAGAGTGAACCAAAGCGATGTTGTTCGGACATGGAGGAGGTACAGAGATACAGGAACTGTCGATGACAGGCCTCGCTCAGGCCGCCCAAGGGCTACTACTGTAGTGGATGACCGCTACTTACGGATTGCCGCTCGGAGGAACCCTGACAGCAATGCCACCATGTTGAATAATGCGTTTCGTTCAGCCACAGGACGTCGTGTTTCAACTCAAACTGTGCGCAATAGGCTGCATGATGCGCAACTTCACTCCCGACGTCCATGGCGAGGTCCAGCTTTGCAACCCCGACACCATGCAGCGCGGTACAGATGGGCCCAACAACATGCTGAATGGACCCCACGGAATTGGCATCACGTTCTCTTCACCGATGAGTGTCGCATATGCCTTCAACCAGACAATCGTCGGAGACGTGTTTGGAGGCACCCTGGTCAGGCTGAACGTCTTAGACACACTGTCCAGCGAGTGCAGCAAGGTGGTGGTTCCCTGATGTTTTGGGGTGACATTATGTGGGGCCGACCTACGCCACTGGTGGTCATGGAAGGCTCCGAAACGGCTTTACGATACCTGAATGACATCCTCCGACCCATAGTGCAACCATATCGGCAGAATATTGGAGAGGCATTTGTCTTCATGGACGACAATTCTCGACCTCATCGTGCACATCTTGTGAATGCGTTCCTTCAAGATAACGACATCGCTCGACTTCAGTGGCCAGCATGTTCGCCAGACATGAACCCTATCGAACATGCCTGGGATATGTTGAAAAGGGCTGTTTATGGACGTCTTGACCCACCAAACACTCTGAGAGATTTACGCCGAATTGTCGTTGAGGAGTGGGACAATTTGGACCAACAGTGTCTTGATGAACTTGTGGATAGTATGCCACGGCGAATACAGGCATGCATCAATGCAAGAGGACGTGCTACTGGGTATTAGAGGTAGTGGTGTGTACTGCAATCTGGACCACAAATGCTGAAAGTCTAGCTGTATGATGGTACAACATGCAATGTGTGGGTCTCATGAGCAATAAAACGAGCTGAAATGTTGTTTTTGTTGATCTCTATTCCCTTTGTATTTAACGGTTCCGGAACTCTTGGAACCGAGGTGATGCAAAACTTTTTTTGATGTGTGTAGAATCGACACTATGGTGTGCATATCGCGGTGTATTGGGTATGTAGACAATTATTTTGAGTTTTTCAGCTTGTAGAAACAAGGTGCCAATAATTATCCCTCCCTATATTATTCTGCTAAGGTCCCATTCCAGTTTTGTACCGAAAATAGGGTCCCATTAACACCAACCTACACATATGGGGTACCTACAGGTTCAGCATAACCCAATGCGTAGAAACGCACTCACTTGCTCTTTAAATGCCTCACAATTAAAGAAATACCTTAAAACATGAAATAATGAAGGAATGCAACACGGTAACCATGGTAACATTATCTCACAGGTCCAATGCAATTCCAATTATTACAATGCTGTGAAAACTTCCAGACGGTTATAAGGTTTTCACTTAACCAAATTAACCTGTAAAATTCATCAATACATACACTACAGTATAATGCACATAAGGGGGTCAAGGTCACTCTAGAATTTTTTCACGCAATTTTCACGTGTGAGTGTGGTACGAAAGGTATTTTTCACCCGACTATAAAGGGTCTCCGAAAACCACATTTAAAGGCCCTTAAATTAACAGTGTCTGTGATATTCCCAGAAAACTAACTTCGCTCTCATATACCTATGAAGGAATGACAAACCCCTAACCACTGCACCAGTAGCTGAATTGAAAAAGTCTGATTATTCATACCAAGGAAACATCAGTCATAGCATTCATGATTGAGATTTTGCTAAGTGTACTCTTTACAACTAGAATATTCGCGGGCGAAGCCGCGACGGGTAATGATAGTCACTATTACTTTACTTGTTTTATTATAAGCTTACGTTGAAGCCGGACACCGTGTATATGGAGGTATGATGAATTTTCGTAGACTAGATACACCGGGCACGGTTCGTTCTCATACCCCCAAATACAGTTACACACACTATTACAATATTGATACCGGGTGAGTTAGCCGTGGGTGTTACGGCGTGGCTGCAGGCAGTCCCTCACATCCGGGAGGCGAGGAGGTTCGAATCCCCCCACCGGTAACCTTGAGGATGTCTTCTGTGGTTTACCATCTTCCTTCCAGGCAAATGACGGGATTGGTCACTAACAATAGGCCACAGCCGCTACCTTCCAATTCCAAGTCCTTACACTCAACACTTTCCTCCCCTGACAACACTCCACACGCGACGGTATTTGTAGCTCACCCCTTGGGTGTCGGCATAGAAGCAGCTACTAACTCTGGCGAGCCGAACATGTCCTCGGACACTCCCGGCACTAAAAAAAATGATATTGCAAATTTTCCCAATTAGTGGAAGAAGTGAGAAAACAACCCGAAAATAATTAAATGTGATTTATCATTCTCAGTTTTTCTTCACATGTCCATGTAATCGAGATTATTTTGTGTTGACCGACTGAAAGTCGATTGGAACTTGACTGAGCGTATCTAACGATATAACCTACAAATTTTTACTACGCACTACCGATTGTAGTGGTAGGTTCTTTTACATGGCATTAAATGGCATCAAACTCTCTATAGGCCTAAGGCGAATATGTTAACATTTCAAGGCTGCCTAGAGCCAGGGCTTTCCCAGCACGACGCACAGCGTTCTTATCTTTCCACCGTAGCCACTGAGAGCAAGCAGTGAGACTGGACAGAACTGCGTGTAGATGTGCAACACTGGACACTTGACACCTGCGTGACACGCGAGCTGACCGCCAGGGCGGGAGTTTGGAGTCCACGTGGAGAGAGAGAGAGAGAGAGAGAGGAAACATTCTATTGGTCAAGAACCGTCAGCTATTGGTCAGTAGTGAATAATGGTTATTGTAGCGCGTGCTACCGCTTTAAGTTTGAGACGCCGCTCGTTAACCCTTGAGAACTGGCGTGAAACAAGTAGTTCCATGACGAACTAAAGAGCCTACTTTTCTTAAAATTTCTAATTAATGCCAATCTATATAGACCTATCTAGAATAATGACGAAATCAAGTAATAGAGTAATAGAGTAACTTACTACATTAGGCAGCCCTGGTGACTCTGAATATATAGGCCAACTTAGTTCGATCCCTTATGGTATAGAATGCACATACAAAATTTGGCTGAAGTCTAAAGTATAGTATGGACGTTACATGCTGTTTGATATTGGATTTTTCAGTGCGCGTAAAATCATGTTGGGAACAATACCATGTTTGTGATGCTCAGAAATAATCTGAAATATTACGATCTATTATAGTGCCAATTTTGGATAAAATCCATTTGTTAGTATAGAAGTTACATGTAATTAAAAATTGAAACTATCAGAAAGCTTAGAATCATGTTGGCAGCACTGAGGTATATTAGTTACTCCAAATTAATCTAGAATGTCAGGTACTATAGGTGTGTAAAGTTCAGAGATGATGACTTGCATACTTTATGATATATTGATATTAGGATTAAACAAATAGAGAGAGTATATATTAACAGTTGGCAGCCCTGCTTGTTCTTACGAATACGCATAGTCATAACTGTTATGGTACACAAAGCACATACGAAATTTTGTTGAAATCCATTTGTTAGTATAGAAATTATATGCATTTAAAAACTGGACCTATCAGCAGGCTTAGATTCGTGTTGGCAACACTTATGTATATACTGTAAGTTACTCCATACTAAGGTAGAATGTCAGGTAGTATACGTGTGCAAACTTTAGAGCTGTTGGCTTGTATACTTTTTGATATATTGATATTAGGATTAAAATATAGAGAGAGCATTTATTAACAGTTGGCAGCCCTGGCGGCTCATTAGAATACGCACAGTCATATCTGCTGTAGTACACATAGTACATACGAAATCTGGTTGAAATCCAATCGATAGTAGTTACATGCATTTAGAAATTGCACCTATCGGCAAACTTAGATTCATGTTGGCAATACTAGCATGTATGATCTTCAGAAAATTAATCTGTAATGCTATTGTCTATATGTGTGCCAATTTTGGAATAGTAGGCATGCATAACTTCTGAGATATCCAACATAGAGCTAAAATTACAATTGCGATTTTTCAGCAGTTGGTAGCACTGACGTCAATTTAAAATATGGCCGTGAGATATTCAGTTTGCTATTACCAAATTTGGTTTCGATAGCTGCAGCCGTTTAGGGGTTGATAGGGGGGGGGGGGGACACACACAGCCAGATAGACAGAAGGACAGACAGACACACATTTTCCCGGATCGATCTCATAAGTCTACTTTTTCCTCATTTTTGCAAAATGAGAAAATTAGGCTAAAAATATAACACGAGGACTGGCGACGGGTCATTTTTACCCATAGTGTTTCACTCCTTCTTTGTCGTAGTCGTACGGATTTTAATGAAGTAATTTTATACCTTGTGTCTTCCTAAGAACTATTCCCAATATAAAATTATGTTTATATGTCGCCTCCGTAGCGTAGCGGTCAGCATGGTTAGCTGCCGCCCCGGAGGTCCTGGGTTCGTTTCCCGGCTCTGCCACGAAATTAGAAAAGTGGTATGAGGACTGGAACGGGGTCTACTCAGCCTCGGGTGGTCCAAATGAGTAGAGGGGATTCGATTCCCACCTCAGCCATCCTCGAAGTGGTTTTCCGTGGTTTCCCACTTCGTCTTCGGGCAACTGCCGGGATGGTACTGTCCCCGTAAATCCGGATAGTAGGCTGTCAGATATCCGCCCCCTCAAACGGATTGCCCATAATCAAACGCACCGGCACAGCTACATCAATGAAAATGGCACTGACAGATACTACCGAGATTAGAGCACAGCAGTTAACAAGAAATTATTGTGGAACACACCAAAATATACGGGGGTTCATACTTACCTTTACTTACCTCTTCTAATTAATCTCGGGAATGGGTTGCCAACTGGATCACTTAAAGTATGCCCACACAATAACCTCCACCATGATATTTAAAATGAACCAAAACGAAGACAAGAAACTTTAAACTGTACAATAATTTATTTCACATAAAGGGAATGACTTTAACAAAAACTCAACAAAATACACGTGGCAATCAGAAGCCATTGTCAATATAATCATGTCCTCCTGTAGGACTTGTAGACGTTACATACAAAATTTTATCTTTCACTCGCTTATAAAGAACGTAATAATAGTAATACACTTGGAATGGATGAGGGAATTGGAACAAGACACGTAGCAATTGTTTTCCTCTTTCATAAACATCACACTTTATTTATAACTGCAAGCCTGTTATGTAATTGACCTTGGCCTCTAACATACAGTTGTCAGGCCAGCTGCGATCCACCCTTCAACAAGTCGGATGCCTACGTCGTCAAACGGGCCCACCTGTCCGTACAGTGCTAGCATATGCTCGTAACTTCAGAGCTTAGCTCCTTTTCAAACGCTGTAAATGTCCTCAACTCAACTCAAATATTAACACGCAAATCTTTTAAATGCTCCAATCAAATGTTACTGGATTACTCTAATAATCCCAAAACTTGTTTAATGGTATAATCCACTTGTATAATTAGCGTTCTTTAGAGTATATTAACAAAACTCTTAATGTTTATAACAAATGCTCATTAATTGTTTATAACAATTACAAATTGTTTATAATCTTGTCAAATGACAATTGAAAAATCTATACACGCCTCTCTTAATTCCTTTCATTTCCAATTATTATTAAAGATAATTACATAATTTATTTACAATATTTATATTTATTTATTTATTTTAGAAATACATTAAACCACACGTTTATCCGATTGATAATTACTCAAATCAGGTTAACATAATCGACCAATGAAGGTTAGTTATATTTAAGTGTTATAAATTCAGGTTTAATAAGTTTTGATAATTATTATTATTATTAGTGACGGTAACCTCCATTCAAAATCATTATCTCAAATTATTTAACACTCTTGTTAATTTTAACAGTAATTTCACATGATTAATTTTCAAAGGACCTGGACAATAAACTCAGCGGAAAAATACTTCGCTTCAAATGCACAAAATTGCATAAAATAGGCCCAGAATTCATCATATCCCTATATATATTATAATTGTGAAAATCTGTGTGTCCGTGTGTATGTTAGTTTGTTACCTCTTGACACTAAAACGGCTGGACGTATTTGGATGAAATTTGAAATGGAGACAGCTTATACCCTAGGATAACATATAGGCAGCCTTTCATTCGGAAATAAATCATTGTTCCCGTCGAACGGGCAACATAACTGAAAAGTCACCAAAAATACTCAGCCGGGACAAAATATCGAAGTTGTCGCATATGGACCGGACAAAGCTCATTTTACGCCCCTCAATGCGAGAAACAATACTCGGTAGGTCCCTACGGGACACCGAAAACCACATTTTAAGGCCCTAAAACCAACAGTTTCAAAGATATTCGCAGAAAACTATCTTCACCCTGGTAAACTGATGAACTAATGGCAAGTCCGTTTCCATGGCAACTGAACCTCAAGGTATGACATCCGATTTTCTTTATATCCCTGTAGGAGGCAGTGCCAATCCATTTATTATCTTTTTCAAGAGATATATAAACACAAGAACAGGGTAGCGTGCCTGCCTCCCATCCGGAGGCCCCGGGTTCGATTCCCGGCCCCGTCAGAGATTTTAGACACAGGCGTGAGGGCTGCAACGGAGTGCACTCAGCTTCGTGAGGACAATTGAGTAGCTGTCTGATAGAGAGGCAGCGCCCCGGTCACGAAGAACAAGATAAACGACCAAGTGAACACGATGCACTGACCACGCTTCACCACAATATCTGCAGGCCAAATGGCTGGGAAGCGGTCGCATGATAGGCCTAGGCCCTTCGTGGTCTGTAGTGCCAAGGGTAAAAAAATTAGGGATAGCGCCTTCTAATACCACTTGTAAATTTTAAACACTACACTAGCGGCTATTCAATAAAGTTAGCGATATACCTGCGTTCAATTTCATAAACATTGGGCTTACAAATCCCGTATAGTTAAGTACAAATATCAGTCTGGTCGTTATTTCAGTAGCAACGAAGCTCTGTGGCGGCTATTGCCGTTTCCGTAACACTTAAGGCATCTCGCCGTCACATACCTCAATGTGCACTTACAAAATTGTGAACCAGTCTATTTACTGAAAAGAATTTCTACGTGCGAATATCCACTCTGGCAAAAACCACACTCACCACCTTTTCCAAAATGTACACAAGACATGATTTTTAAAGCACTCTTCTGTATGTTGAGGTACAGAGATATACCACATGGAAAGATACAATAAAATGTTGGCAAATCTGAATTCAAGGAACTGCTGTCCAGAATAGGCTTTCGGTGCAGGTTATGCGGCCCATGTTCGTAACATGGAATGTTATCCTTTGACAATGCATCTACACCATTTGCGAAGACAACGCATTTCAAAGATCTCTAATACCACAATAATCACCGACAGTAGTGGCTACGCGTTCTAAAAGCGCTGCGTTAGATCAAGGGGCCAAGCTCTCTGCTGACTCGGTAGACGCATGGGTTCGAGCCCCACCGTCGGCTGTCCTTAAAATGGTTTTCCGTGGTTTCCCATTTTCAACACCAGGCAAATGCTGGGACAGTACCTTCTGACAGGCCACGGCCGCTTCCTTCCACATCCTTGCCCAGTTTCATTCATCTTCATCCATTCCATCTCTCATCCCGACGCGCAGGTCGCCCACGGGCGTCGACTAGAAAGACCTGCACTCGGCCTCTCAGGAGGCTACACGACAAAAAAAACAAAAAAAACCCACAATAATCAGGAAATTGGAGAAAAACTTAAAGTGGGAGCGAAGATTCAAGGATAAATAATTTCATCTTTGAGATTTGCTGATGACATCGTCGTCTTGGCCGATACGCCAGAGGATTTGAACGAGTTTTTGAATAGTATGGACTCCGTCTTGAGGAATGAATTCATGATGAAAATCAATAAATGTAAAACAAAATTATTGGAATGCAGCCGAAATAAATCAGAAACCTCTATGGACCTCAAATTGGCTGGTGAAACGCTACAGGAAGTAGGATACTTCTGTTAATTAGGAAGAAAAATATCCAGTGATGGACGAAGCAGAGAGGATATAAAAAGCAGATTGGCTCAGGCAAGGGAAGCATTTCTACAGAAAAGGAATCTGTTGACATCGAATAAACATTTAGGTATTAGGAAGTCATTTTTGAAAGCTTTTGTCTGGAACGTGACATTATAAGGAAGTCAAACTTGGACTAATGGTGCAGCAGAAAAGAGGAGAATTGAAGCGTTTGAAATGTGGTGTTACAGGAGAATGATGAAGATCAGATGGGTAGATAGGGAAACATATGAAGAGGTATTAAGACGAGTGGGAGAGGAGAGTTGTTTCTGGCGACTGCTAATGAAGGGAAGATATAGGTTGGTAGGACACATAAATAAGACACCCAGGAATAGCAAGCTTAGTTATGGAAGGGAGGGTCGAGGAAAAGAACTGTATTCGTAGACCAGGGTTAAACAGATTGCCTCGGATGTAGGGTGTGGTTGCTGTGTAGAGATGAAACGATTAGCTCAGGAGAGGGGACATGGTGGGCTGCATCAAACCAGTAAAAAAACTGAAGAATCAAGCAACAACAACAACAATGAGGAATTTTAATTATTTAGAGAGGTATGTGAGGCAAATGGGTTTTTGGAGAATTTCAATCCCTGGGACGTAACACTGGAAGAGACTGCATAATGTACGAGTACATCAGCGGCCAAGGTGAGATATATTTTACTATAGGTCTATTAATAGCGACATGTTGACGTTCAAATCATCAAAAGTGTGGCAAAATTACACCCAGAATAGCTTAAGGAAAAATACTTTTAATTCCCCATATTCCGATAGATTTGCCATTCCAGTGTGCAAGAGTGCAGTTCCCTCTTCAAACTATATTCGCAATTTCTATTAACAAAGCGCAATGACACACACTTAACAGCAGCAGGTGTACATTTAGACAAAACCTTTTTTTCCCATGGGCAACTGTATGCGGCGTGCTCGCGAGTATCCGGACAACAAAATCGTTATGTCTCAGCAGAAGATGGCAAAACCAAAAACGTAATTTTAAAATGTGTTCATATAATGTAACATTGTACCCTGCAGATTTTGACAACTCTAAAAAAATCCCACTTTTCGGCTCATATCAATATACTGTACTGGATGTATCAGAATTTTCAGAATTAGAATTGACCCATCTGTAGCCGCGATTGCTGTAATAGAATAGACCAATTAATGCATCGTCCCCATTGTCTTGATCGCGAGCGAAGCCGCGGGTACCTGCTAGTATTTCCATATATATGGCATAAAAATCTTCCATAATCCATACACAAAACCTCCACTTATAATCTCATCAACATCATTAATATTACTGTGGGAACCTCCTTCAATTATTCAAGGGCATTATTCATCAGCGACTTTTACATGTCCACTGGACTAACGATTATACATCCATAGTTCCACTTTAAAAATTCTTATATTCATTAATTGTTTCAAAACTGTTATTTATTTAACCTTCGTGGGTTTCATTCATGAATCGATATGAAGTAAAAATTTGCCAATCACAAAAATAAATTTAATAGCAAATACGATTATACACGCCTTTCTGGTCTATCAAAATTGAGATTAATATCTCCTAAGTATCGTAGTATAAAAATACTATCTTCTAACAAAGTTCATCTAAACTGCAAAATAGTCGAATAGAATACAATTAGACTGTGGAATGCAAACATTATTGTTCCAATCTAGTATTGAGAAAAACTCCTATCAAATGTTCATTACTATAGTGTATTCAATAAATCGTAATCAATATTCATATTTCATAAAATTGTCTGTAATGCAATGGTAATGACGATAACTGACGATAAATGTCTATGTTGCAATCATGTTCATAAAACGACTAGTATTTCCAAGATCGTCGATACAGAAATAGATTTTAACGCTCTAAAATCTTTTAATTATTCTTCTTTCTTGAGGATGACAGAAAATTGGTCAAAGTAATTTACTGAAAAGAATTACTTTAATAAAATGACACGCTGTCTGAATTCAAATCTGCCATAGAAAATCATTAACTTTACAGTCAAATCGTGACTTCAAAAATATGCAAATTACTGAAAGAAAATACTATATTATCAGTCTCCACTGATCCAAAATTATTTAAATCTGCCAATGACATAACAATGTCTTAATAAATCGTAGAAAAAGCATAACTCATCTAAGTGTACTGAGTACAGAATTATCAAGCAAGAAAATGGGGCAAAATACATATATGGGACAAAAATATGAGTAAAATAGTTGCTCAGATATCGCTAAATGGCTCAAATAAAACAAGAAACGTTCACGACTACCTTATCTGTTGATTGAAGTTCCAGAGGAAAATCTTCCAAAGAAGACTGTTGATGGTTCCATTTCACCAAAAAGATGTGCTCCGTCCTCGAACCTGGAATCAGCGCCCTCGGAGAATCGAACTGCTTCCTCCTCCGGAAATTGCACTGCTCCGTGTATACGATAGACATCCTTCTGGCAAAACTCTTCTGTGTGAGCCGGGTCCACCCTGGCCTCTCTTGATAGTTCCTGAAGTTCTGGTAGTAATTCGCCATGAAGTTTATTGCAGTTATTTCCGTAGAAATATTCATATTTGTGGAGTATGAATATGTTTCCACTGCCATTTGATATAATTCAGCGTTGGACAACGATGCATGAGTGTAGTTGGATGTTCACTACATGCTCGCTTTTGTAGAAAGACGATTAGCGAAGTTCCATGCTGTTAATTCACTCCATCGATATATGTCCCAATTGCATTAAAGTCCTTAGTCTTCCATCTCCACTTCCGTTATAATAGTTGAAAGAATTGCCATATTATATTGTTCCATGTTAGAATGCAGCGTTATAATATCAAAAGCAATATGCAGTAGCACGGTTGCAATACCAGTGTCAGCCGTAGCGTACAATGTGATATTTTAAAAGTGCTTCTCAGGCGGCGAGAAAATCACTTTTGTCTGCCGTCTTAAAATGCCAATATCTTTCGAATTAGAATCTTGAAAATGTTCAACCTTCCTACACACTTTAATATCGTACTGCACAATCGAATTAGCTTAAAGGCATTAGTCAACTCTTGATATGTTAACTTGTAGACTTGAAAATGAGTGCGTTTCAACTTCGCCTAGTTTCAAATACCGTAAAATGGAACTGCGGCGCGCTCGAAGCTCGTTCGATGCGGTTGGCTTTACCACACGCTAAAGACGACTTGTTTCACTTTATCACTCGAAAACGGCTATAACATCAGCAATATATATGCGGTATGAGACACATGAGCTATGAGCTATGAGCTATGAGATATGAGCTATCAGAGCTCCTCTCTGCTGTGCAAGACCTTTTATCAACTTCTTAAGGGGCGTATCCATCCCTTCCATAGCTTGTTTCTCCGTCATAGCTAGAAGTTCAAACTTTGGCAATACTTGACGGATTTTCAAATTTCAAAAACTCAAAAATAATTTCTTCAAAATTCCACATCAATGCCATAACTGAAAATAGTTTTCCACAATTCTGCATTCCAAAAGTAACTAAAATATGATAGTTTCAGTAATCTCCGTCTCCCTCCTAACTATCGTTCATTGGTTTGAGTCTCTCCTCCAATCGCGTAACTTCTTCCTCAGCACAATTCCATGTTTCCATGCGACTGCGTCATAAATCTCAGATCTTTCTCGAACAAAATCATGACGTCACCAAGAATCTCAGCTCAATCAGCCTACTTGCGTGAAGTCTGCGTCATCCGTGCCTACGTCATGAATATCCACGTCACAACTATGACAGCCATAACTTTCTTCATATTTTCCAATACAGCCATCGTGGTCTCAATATAATTCAAATTACGGGGGAAGTACCTACTGTAAGGCCACGGCCGCCTCCTTCCCTCTTCCTAACCTCTCCATCCCAACCTTCCATCCCATCCCTCATGTGGCCCCTGTTCGCTTTGCAGGTGAGGTGCTGATCACATCTCCCCAGTTGTATCCATCCCGACCAGATGTTCCAAGCTCCAGGACACTGCCCATAGAGGCGGTAGTGGTGAGTTCCCTCGCTGAGTCCGTGGGAACCACCAACCTAGAGGGTAAATAAAATAAAAAATTAAAATAATTTTTTTTATTATTATTATTTTGTATTTTTCAAAATTAACATTCAGAAAAATGCCAATAATTTTCGTAACACTATAATTGGCCTTGATAGCGGCGGAAAAACAGTCATCTTAATTTTTTGAACAAAGGTGCTGATGATCAAGGTGTCCCTAGATTCTAAATGGATCAATAAGAGCGTGAGCTATGTGATTGTGCTGCACCAAAATAGTTGGATTTTCCCCCTTATTTTTTACAAATTGTTCCGACTAACGTAAGGCGAAAATTGTCACGCGAGGACTGGCGCCATGGGTAAATCTGACCCGACCGTAAATAATATAGAAATAACTTGAGTGTTACTTTTTCAGGGCGAAGTTCAAGGCTGTGAAGGAAGGTACAGTAAGCGACAGGAAATAAGGGCTGACCAAATCGAAAATATAGAGCATTATCTAAGCCTCGGGTCAAAGGGCAAGATACACCCAACTACACGGAGCTGATGACCAAGATGTCCCAATCCCCTAAAATAGATTTACAACAATCAAATACCAATGGACTGCGCCGGGATTCGATACCACAACCCCTCAGGTTCTCACATCTAGTGGGACGTGGGTTGGCGATCACGGGACCCCAGCTGAGTCCGGCATTACTTCCACTTACTTGTGCCAGGCTCCTATCCGTCTTCTTTCCAGTCGACCTCTCTTGGTCAACTCTTCTTCTCTTCCGACCTCGACGGTATTAGGGTATCCGAGGCCTAGGGAGTATTTTACTTTCCCCGCCTTAATTGGCCCTTATCTCATCTTTCCTGATACCCTCCTTCTGTGAGGGGTCAGCTTCTTTTTCTTTTAGCTGCCTGCGTGGCTCAGCGGTAACGTTCTCGCATGCTGGGCCCATGGTTGCAGGTTCGTATCCTGGCGCAGACAGCTGGCATTTGAGGGTGCGCAAATGCGAGGGAGCCGTGTCAGTAGATTCACTGGCACGTTAAAGATACCCTTCGGGGCAAAATTCCGGCACCCCGGCGTCTCTAAAAGCCAGAGTAGTTAAAAAGGACGTAAAACAAATAACATTATTAATTATCTTTTTCTTTTCATGTTATCTCCTGCCTTCTGCTCAAGGCCCTCAAGAAGGCAGGGTGTATGTAGCCCAAACACATCTGGTGCACCCAGGATAGTGCTACGCCCTCAAGGGCTGGTGAATTTGGAAGTTGGCGACCTCGAGGGATTCCTGAGCTGGGTCCGTTTTGTCCCCATTTCCCTCTGACGTTGGTGAGGGCCCTCTCCTCTTTCCCTTTCCTATCTGCCTTTCATGACTCTTCTTCCTTGCAAGTCCCTCAATCCTCATTCTTCGAGGGTTGAGGGCATTTCTTTTCTTCCTGTCCTTTACTTGCCTTATCCTTTATTTATTTACAAATTCTTCTTCTAGTATGTAAGTTTTTAGTTAGTATTAATTATAGTTTTCATTCTCACCTCATCATTCACTATCACCCAAACCATTAGGGGCCGATAACCTAGATGTTTGGCCCCTTAAAACAACAATTATTATCTTCATCATCATCATCGATCCCACAACCTTGGACATAGCAGGTGAGAACGATAGAGGGGGAGGGTTTGTACGCAGCGCGGCCACACACAGTTTTCGCGTAAGAGCACGAATCCTCACCAGCTACTGTATAAGGAATTAGCCATATTCAAGGTCTTCCCCTGCGGTCCCTCATTACAGAGGACGGATGGCTAAAGGCAGGCTACATTAAGTGGTACCACTGTACACTGCATTAAGTACAGTCTGAGGAAAACCACAAACTGTAATTGAAACCAACAAGTTAAAGAGAATAGAAACTTGTGTAGGAGTTCCTTGAACACAGTTTGGACAGCGACTCAGAGAAACAGAACGAGAATTAGGGCAACCCATTTCTACTTGTTGAGTAAATACTGTATTTGAGATAATATAATTTGCAGCAAACTTATGATAATGACTGCACTGTTATATCTATGATATATGATTCAAATTGCTACATTTTGTAGACTATAACTATAACTACAGTCCGTGAAGGGCCTAGGCCTATCAAGCGACCGCTGCTCAGCCATTTGGCTTGCAGATATTGGGGTGACGCGAGGTCAGCGCATCGGGTCTCCTCGGCCGTTAATCTTGGTTTTCGTGACCGGGGCGCTGCCTCACTGTCAGTTAGCTACTCAATTTTCCTCACGAGGCTGATCCCCCAGGGGCTCACATCTAGTGGGACGTGGGATGGCGACCACGGGACCCCAACTGAGTCTGGCATTGCTTCCACTTACTTGTGCCGGACTCCTCTCTGTCTTCTTTCCTGTCGACTCCCTTGGTCAACTCTTGTTCTTTTCCGACCCCGACAGTATTAGGGTATCCGAGGCCTAGGGAGTCTTTCACTTTCCCGCCTTCATTGGCCCTTGTCTTATCTTTCCTGATCCCCCATTCTTCGAGGGGTCAGACCTCTTTGTTTTCTTTTCATTATATACCCTTTTCTCTTTAACATTCCCGCATTGTTGTTGTTACTTGGCTCCCCGTGTATCTAAATTCCCTTTACCGATTTTTTTTCTTTTTTGCATTTTGTAGGTATTTTCAATCTACGTTGCATTTTGTAAGTCTTTTCGATCTAAATTGCATTTTGCGAGTGTTTTCAACCTCAATTGCATTTTGCAAGGATTGACAAGCTAAATGGCTTTTAGTAAGTCTTTCAATATAGGGGGTGGAACTTTTGTGAGAATTTTGAATTTCAATTGCATTTTGTGAGTATTTTCAACCTAAACCGCTTTTTGCAAGTATTTTCAATCTAAATTGCCTTTTGTATGGTGGGCATTTTGCAAGTATTTTGATTCTCAATTGCATTTTGTGGGTATTTGGATCTAAATTACATTTTGTAAGTATTTTCAATCTAAATTGCATTTTGTAAGTATTATCCATCCAAACGAGTAGTTTGAATCTACCGTGCATTTTGTAAGCATTTTCAATTTCAATTGCATTTTGTAAGCATTTTGAATATCAATTGCACTTTGTGAGTATTTTGGATCTGAAATGGGAGTTTTAGAACCTGAATTGCATTGTGTATTTTCAATTTCAATTGCATTTCGTACGTATTTTCAATCTCATTTGCATTTTGTAAGTACTTTGAATATCAGCTGCATTTTGTAAGTATTTCGACTCTACATTGCATTTTGTATGTATTTTGAACCTAACCTACATTTTGTGCGTATTTTTCAATAAATTCCTTTTGTGAGTATTTTCGTTCTAAATTCCCTTTTTTAAGTTTTACCGCTCTCCAATTTGTGAGTTCTTTTTGTAAGTATTTTCCGTGTCACTTAATTTTCGTTCTGGTTTCCATTTCTTTGTCATTTTCGCTATCACCCAGACCATTAGGGGCCGATAATATAGATGTTAGGCCCCTTAAAATAACAATTATCATCATCATCATCACGAGGATGAGTGCATACCGTTCAAGTTTCTAAAATCCCTGACGGAGCCGGGATCCAACCCGGGGCCTCCAGGTGAGAGGCAGGTGGGCTACCCCAATACCTCGGGGCCGGCTTTTGTAGACTATACTGAACCCATGTGCTGTTGGTTCAAGCGTCGAATCCATAATTTATTGGTAAAAGAAGAGAGGAAAAAATACAGTCTTTAGAATGACTTAGAAAGATTTTACGAAGAGGACTGTTATAACCTGGCGCAATAATAAGGGACCACGAGTCACGCGGACATGATATCATGCATGACGCATTGATAAGGAGCCGATCATGACTATAAATAGAACGATAAAAAAAACTTTCCACTGCGTGTAAGAGAGATGAGGTTTCGGAAATTAACCTTACGCAGCAATAAAATGACAACCTCGCAATTGCGCAAGAAGAGAAATAATTAGAATTAAGCCATTTGCGAGCATTTAATTAATGAAAGAAACATATCATGGTTGATCATTTTGGAAGAGAGATTTTTGTGTGAGGAAAAAGTTTATAATATTTGCACAGGAAAGAAGTGCAGATGCAGCATGACGTCGTTAGTGATTCCCCGAGACCAGAGTTGGTAGGGATAGAAAAATAAACCGCAACACCTACGTATCTGGAGAGCAAAATTATTTAATATCTTGGAATTGTGCGATCGATTTTTATGATCAAAGAAATCAGTTTACGTTTAGAACAAGAGCTTTCCAGAGATATATTTTTAAAAATTATACGACAATTACTTCAAAAGTTAGTGCTGGAGAAGATGCGGATTTTATCTTTTTGTCGCCGTTTTGTATAAAAACCCTGGCTGAGCCAGGAAGATCATGCAGTTTACAACAGACCTCGTACGGAGGTGCTGCATCACAGCACATGCAGTTATTCCGAGAACCCGAGAGGGGGTGTCCGGCTGTATCACAACACGCAGTTATTGTCTGCCTGTGGGCGTGACACTGTGTCACTATCATCGTAAGTGCAGTCTTTACCAGACCTTGAGAGGTCGTGATAGGCAGTATCACCAACGAGCACCCCGTATGGGAGTGGCCGAGCAGTATCGTCATTAGTATCGCCGTGTGGAGACATATTAGAATCCTAGTATAGGATTAATATCAGCAAGCTTCAGACTTTAACGTTAAAGTTCATTAGTACAGTCAAAGTTAGGCTGTGAACTTGAAGAAATAACAGGCGATAGGTACTCGAATAATAGTTCAGTTAAATACATAAAGCGTCATAAGGTTTCTAAGTACCCAAGGAAGTGAAATAAACAGTTCTATCGAAGTTAAGGAACCCGATCAGGGTAGAACGAAATATATAACGCCTAGTGTTCCGGAAAGATAGGAACTAGAGCGTAGGACGATCAGAATTAGGAATTATAGTTCCAGGTTTTGTCTAGGTAGGCAAACGAACAAGTAAACATTGGGGAGGACTCCAATAAGCTACACATTAAAGTAATAGCAAATTAATGCAAGGAAATTACTAGGTCACCGATAAAATATTCGAGTGGCCGTAATAGTAACACATTAAGGACAGACTTTATCTAGACGAACAAGTTAGCGTCTAAGAAGAAACGACATCGTGCAGTTAAAGTATAGAAGCCGATAGTCAAACCCCGGATTTGAAGATCATCCGTTCCAGTGAGGTGTAGTTCAATCGAGACTTTCCATCATCTGGTCAGATTAGGAAGCTGGCGTTCTATAAATGCCACCCTTGGAAACGGGAAAGAAATGAAATCACGCGTGTAAGGCGAGTGATTAACGCCCAAGTGATAAAAGTGTTATGTAATGTAAATATTGTGAAAATTTTTGAGTGTAATATTTTTTGTGAATTTATATTGTGTTAATTGAAACGAATACAAAATGGAATTCAATATATTCCAAGTGATTAAGGTAAATATTTTCTGTGTAGTTAAAAAAGTGTCATTAAGTGTAAGTGTATCAATAAAAATGGCTTAGAAAACAGTGAGTGGGCAAACATGTTCCATCGTTGGAGGATTCGGTCGCTGACCGGACAGTCATGTGAGTAACTATTTCATTATGATATGTGTTTGGGAAGATTTGCGTATAATCCACATAAAGAAAGAAAGAATAGGGATGTTGAATAACAGGTAAAGGAATAATAGCGCGATCTGAACGATAAATTTGAGATAAAAATAATAAATATGTGAAATGTAAATGAATCCCATGGGGAATGTATTCAGTAAAATATCAGTGTAAATGATAAAATATATAAATATGAGAAAGCAAGTGTAATGATGATAATAATAATAATTACATAAATGAATGAATAGTATGATGAATTTTATATTGAAAGTAGTAGCTTCCGAGCACCTTTAGAGGAATTAATACATGTTATGAATACATGTTCTTTATAGTAAAATGATTATTGTCAAGGGAGAAGAGTAAAATATATTTGAGATGTAGATCAAACGTTGATTTTGAATTTATTAGTTCTTTGAAGGCAACTTGGCTAATTAAAGTATAAGCGCCATGTAGTGCATTGAAGTAATTTATCACGCTAGAAATGCGTTGAAATGCTCGGTAAAACTAATTATGAGGGGCAGTTGGTCGGGGTAATTGAACTATGGTAAGTCCTCAAAAGTTGTGACAAGTGATCACGAGGCTGCGTGTATGTTGTATGGTAAAAAAAAGGGTGCTATTATGTTGTATTATGAGCGCTGGTATAAGGTGAGCCCTGCCCTAAGTCGCTAATGTTATAAGTCCTCCATTTTGGGATACTGATCCCGAGGCATTTGAAAGGATCGAACTCAGAGTCGTCCGTGTTGAAGCCCCTAAATATTGGTTGTATTATTGAATTTTTCTTACCCGCCAATGAGGACACTTCATAATTACTTTATACCGAAGCTAAGAGAATAGGTCTGTTGAACCTAAATATGTTGTGTTAAGAATCTGTATTTAAAAGCCTTGTCGGTCAGAGAATTACATTTGAAAACAGCTGTATGAAAGCTGACGGTAGCCAGTCTCTTGTAGCAGCGAGACTGGGGACTCTCTGTCTCCCTGCAATAAATCACGCTAAGTAGCCAAGGATAGAGCCTCACCCTCGACGTATTGTGGTAGGTCGGGGAATGGTCTGTTTGAGTTATAGTACACAGAAGTGTTTCGAGTTTGTTTTAACGACCCGGTCTTGGAACCGAGGTCCCTTTATATGAATGATTATCGCTTGCAGAGTGCAGATCGTGGCTGTCTTATAATATAATGGTCTTTTAAGACAAATAATAATGATAAATCCCTATTGTAATGATTATATGATTCAGTGATTCACGAGTTCGATTGAAGACATTAGATTCCGGGAGTGATCTAAAATTTGACTTGTTCAGTAGTCTTCTGTAGCTCGGGAGTACGCAAGTTTTCCCCAATCACAGTAGTGAGTTGTTGACTTGAGAGAGAGGGATGGTAACATATGAACATTGTGAAAGCCCAAAATTAAGTAATGATTAACAATACTTTGGTAATTTTGATATTTATGATTAAAAGATATACTCATATAAATAATAATGGATGTGTATTACATTGATAGCACATTGTAAGTAAACATTACCGAGCCGTTTGGAGCTCTTATTTTAAAGATTGTGAAGTGATACTATATGGAAGTGAAACTTAGTAGAAGTTTGTTGGTTTATGGAAATACCAGTCATTATGATCTTAGATTTGTTTAATATGAATTCCTTGTTAAACTTTGAACAAATATGATGTGAAGGGTCAGTAATTTATTTGTTTAATTTTTGTAGCGCCATATATTTGGATAATTAAATGTTTTTAATAGTAGGAGTTGATTTTTGTTTATTTTTGGAAGTGTATCCTCTATTTAGTCCAAAGTGTGTAGATCACAGAGTGGGAGAACAAACCATGAACCCCGATACTCCCGATTGAGCATTGCTGGCAAACTGTGATTTGCTTATTTCATTGCTGAATGGGCACAATACCATAGTTAAAATAATTTAAGTAACACTGATTCTAGTTACTAATTACGTCAGTTCGGCATATCGGGCAAAGCTATGGGGGGATTCGGGGAGAGAAATTAGGCTCCTCGAAGAATAAGCGTTAATTTGGACATCCTCATTATTCTAGGTGTTTACTTTCTCCCCTCCCCCCCCCCCCCCCCGCTCCCTCACCCCCCCCCCCCCCCACCTCACGCCCCTTCCCTTTCATTTCCACACCTTCCGCACTTCTACTCAAAAACAGCGCGTTGTCTGCCTACATTCATTTAGTAGCTTCAGTCAGTCGTCTGGTGACGAACAGAGGAACATTACTGTTTTATTTTTGTAAACTCATTGACATGTTTGACCACATTGGTTTGTTCTATTGGAAAGGGAGGCGAGGTCCCTCACGAAACGTATATTGGTGTATTTCAATACTTCATTAATTTTCGCGCGGCATAACCCCCATAAAACGATAGCATGAACAGTATTCCGGGTCGTGGAAGTCTTACCCTACGCGTTTCCCCTGGAACACCACACTGGGGTCTGAGCGACCCTGCAAAAAAAACTATTGAATGTTTTTAAAATGTGAAACAGTACGCTGCTAAGATATGTTTGCAAATTAGGATAATACAGGATCTTTCACTCAAAGTGGGGCCGGCCACTTGGCAGGAGCACCACTGCATGTAGAAAGTGGAGCTAAAGGTCAGACGAGCATATCGCAACGCGCGGCTGTGACAGTTAATGTCATAAGATAAAGAAAGAAGTGATCTTGGATCGATGAAATTAATGCTGCGGAGCAGCGTGGGACTTCGGGGTGCTGAGACAGTTATTTATTTATTATTTATCGTTTGGCTTTTAGTGCCGGGAGTGTCCGAGGACATGTTCGGCTCGCCTGAGTCTGTAGCTGCTTCCAGCGGACACCCTAAAGGGTGAGCTACACGTTTCGTTCAATTTCAAGTAGTTCCAACTTTCGCCACCAGATATCAATGATACCTAGTGGTGAACGTTGGAACTTTGATAGAGCGTTCCGACCAAATCTAACCTAACAAATTTTGCTTTACACAAGTTTAGTCTGTGAAAGGTTCTTTAACATGCCATAAATCTATGACATGGGACCGCCGGCTTTACTTCTCCTCCGAAGGAAGGCATACTGAAGGATTCTTAACGCTCTTAAAAAATCCGACGACTTCGGCCGGGTTTGAACCCGCCATCTTGGGCATAGCAGTTCAGCATGCTACCGACTACGCAACCGAAGTCGCTATGCTGAGACAGTTGCGATGCAGTATTTGCCAAGTAAAGTTGACTTTGTTATTTCGTTTATGGCCTACATTAAGTTATACGTGATATAAGTTCATAACGTGTGTGGTTATTGTCTACGACGTAGGTATACGTGGTTATTGTATAATTGTTATTGTGTTTCAAAATTTTATAACGTGTTATTGCGAAGTGTTAAAACCTATTGTTTCAATAATGCCTCAACCTGCACACCCATTCGCACAAAATATCACGAGAGAAATTGAGTCTATCTCGGTAGATGAAATAAAGCGTGTGAATGAAAATTTTCTTAGACGATGCCTGAAATGTGTAGATGCAGGTGGAGGACATTTACAACATCTCCTGTGACAAGTCAGTTTACTTTGATTAAGTGTTATTGTGTGCTTGTTATTTACGTGTGATTCGTACGGGCGCTCTGTCGACCCCAAGCCCAGTGAGTTGACATGTGCTCGTCCGACCCTCCAAGCGTGCGCCGCGTTGCCGGCCCTACTTTGAGTGAAATACCCTGTAGCTCACTGCTCTCGGCTAGTGACATTCAGATCTGTCAGCGTACAAGAACATTCTTGAGACAGAAGTAAATATAGGTCAGGGTCATAGAGACCCGAGTGTGGTATTTACGCTTGTCTTTTTTGGTGTGACATAACATCCTGCTATTGCTGCAGTTCTTGATAGGTAATGGACGAGGTGAGATGAACTTCCTTAGTGTTAGAAACAGTGTGTGAAATGGCTCATTCCAAGAAAGAACTGCCTGATTGCAATTTCAGGGGATTATTGTCAGAAAATAGTGACAATGAGCAGGATGTCGGTGGTGACTCAGATTTCGAATCTGACTATGTTTTTTGAGAATAGTGAACAAGAAAGGGAATTGCAGAATATGAAAGCGACACCAACGTTGAAATCGAAGTCCCGGGTTCAAGTTGCTATTCTGTCAGAGTCACCGAGCCATGGTGTGCGATTGCGTCTCTTGTGAAGGATATTGTAAACCCTCACTAAGGAAAACTGTCAGTGTTATTTGTTCCAAGTGACTGTTTTATAGCTATTTTATATGTTTACTGCAAAATTACCCCAAAACTTGAGAAATATTGTCCACAGTAATAACAAATGAAACTAAATAATGTACCTCTGCAATATTCAGGCTGTAACTGCTTTCATTGTGTTCATAATTTTATTAATTAAAATATGTAAGCAACAGGCATCAAACTAATTATTTTTCGGTATCCTCTAACTATAAAGTAGACAGCTAGAATAATAACAAGTAGGAGTCCACGCAGCACGACCTGCTTTTGATGAGACGGTGGCGCAGCAGCAAGGGGCCAGCAAGAGGGGTTATAATCTCAAACAACAACTTCGTTGATGGCAAGGCCTGCGGATTTGCATTTCGGACCTTCGACCCGATTGCAAGGAAATGTAGGAAAATTATAAAATGTTATTCTAGGCAATGCTGACACCATCACATGGTTATGAAAGCCGGACGTCCTCGGAATTGGAAAATATCTTACTGCTGTAAATACATGATTCAACTTATTGAAAAGGTTAAAACGAGTAATTATAGATAATTTTCCGTAGAATTTAATTAGACCATAAGTTGAATTTTTACCAGATGTTATATACATTTGGGCTCCATTTTTTTTTCAAAAACCAAAACATTTAATAACATCAAAACGGTGAGAGATATCAAAATATCATGAGGGGTAGAAAAGTTGCAAATCACTGAGATCTTACACCTGTAGATTTAACTTTTTTCGATAGGATCGACGCTACCCGAGATATAACGATTCTAAAAAAAGAATGAAATTCACGGCCCCAAAAAAGGAAAATGGTGAGAGATATCGAAAAATCATTTGAGTTAAAAAAGTTGCTAATCACTGAGGTCCTAAATTTGTAGATTTTACTTTGTTCGATACGTTCAACCGTTTCCCAAATATAACGGTTCGAGAAAGAGGAAGAAATTCAGGGCCGCAGAAAATCAAATCGGTGAGAGATATCAAAAAATCTTAAGGGTTGAAAAAGTTGCTAACCACTGAGATCTTACACCTGTAGATTTAGCTTTGTTAGATACGGCCAACCGTTTCCCAGATATAACAGTTCGAAAAAAAGGATGACATTCGGGGCTCCAGAAAAGGAAAACGGTGAGAGATATCAAAACATCATCAGGGATAAAAAAAGGATGAAATTCAGGGCCCCAAAGAATGGTCCGGCCATGCACCAATTTTAACGCCCGACAAGAGAGTTCCTGACAGGCCCAATTTCTTTCCCCGTGACACATTTCAGCTCGATATCTTGAAAATTCCGCCCTCTAGTTTGCTAAACGTAAAAAAGTCACGCACATACGTACATTTTCAGGGCCCCCAAGAAAGACAACGCTGAGAGATATCAAAAAATCGTTATGGGTAAGATCGTTGCATACCGCGGAGATTTAACACTTGTGTATTTAACTTTTTTCGATATGACCAACCGTCTCCGAGATATATCGATTCCAAAAGAGTTTCAAATTCAGGGCCCCGAAAAAAGATACAGCCCTGCACCGATTTTAACGCCGAAAAATAGGGTTCCTCATAGGATCTAGCTCTTTTACCGCTCCAAATTACAGCTTGATATCTTGAAAATTGCGACCTGTACTTTGCTAAACCCAAAAACGTCACGCACATACGCACAACCTCAGGGTCCCAAAAAAAGAAAACGGTGAGAGATATCAAAAAATCGTTTTGAGTAAAAAAGTTGCATACCGTGGAGATCTTACACCTATACCTTTAACATTTTTCGATACGATCAACCGTTTCCGAAATATATCTATTCCAAAAAAAAGTTTGAAATTCAGGGCCCCACAAAAAAGATCCAGCCCTGCACCGATTTTAACGCACAACAATAGGATTCGTCACAGTCACTAACTCTTTCATCGTACCAAATTTCAACTTAATATCTTGAAAATTGCGACCAGTACTTAGCTAAACGCAAAAATGTCACGCACAATGGACATTTTCAGGGCCCCCCAAAAAAGAAAACGGTGAGAGATATCAAAAAATCGTTTTGAGTAAAAAAGTTGCATACCGCGGAGATCTAACACGTATACCTTTAACATTTTTCGATACGATCAACCGTTTCCGAAATATATCTATTCCAAAAAAAAGTTTGAAATTCAGGGCCCCACAAAAAAGATCCAGCCCTGCACCGATTTTAACGCACAACAATAGGATTCGTCACAGTCACAAACTCTTTCACCGTACCAAATTTCAACTTAATATCTTGAAAATTGCGACCAGTACTTAGCTAAACGCAAAAATGTCACGCACAATGGACATTTTCAGGGCCCCCAAAAAAAGAAAACGGTGAGAGATATCAAAAAATCGTTTTGTGTAAAAAGGTTGCATACCGCGGAGATCTTACACATGTAGAATTAAAGTTTTTTGATAAGACCAACCGTTTCCGAGATATATCGATTTCAAAAAAAAAATTGAATTTCAGGGCGCCAAAAAAAGATTCGGCCCAGCACCGATTTTAACGCCCAACAATTGGATTCGTCACAGTCACTAACTCTTTCACCGTACCAAATTGCAGCTTCATATCTGGAAAATTGCGACGAGTACTTAGCTAAACGCAAAAATGTCACGCACAATGGACATTTTCAGGGCCCTAAAAGAAGAAAAAGGTGAGAGATATCAAAAAATCGTTTTGAGTAAAAAAGTTGCATACCGCGGAGATCTTACACCTGTACATTTAACATTTTTCGATACGACCAACCGTTTCCGAGATATATCGATTCCAAAAAAAAAGTTTGAAATTCAGGGCCCCCTGAAAAGATTCGGCCCTGCACCGATTTTAACGCCCAACAAAACGATTCGTCACAGTTACTAACTCTTTCACCGTACCAAATGTCAGCTTAATATCTTGAAAATTGCGACCAGTTCATGGCTAAACGCATAAATGTCACGCACAATGGACATTTTCAGGGCCCCAAAAAAAGAAAACGGTGAGAGATATCAAAAAATCGTTTTGAGTAAAAAAGTTGCATACCGCAGAGATCTTACACCTGTATATTTAACATTTTTCGATACGACCAACCGTTTCCGAGATATATCGATTCCAAAAAAAAGTACCAAAATCAGGGCCCCCAAAAAAATCCGGCCCTGCACCGATTTTAACGCCTAACAACAGGTTTCCTTACAGGGTCTAACTCGTTCACCGCTCCAAATTTCAGCTCGATATCATGAAAATTAAGACCTATACTTCATCCAAACCAAAAATGTCATGCAAAATTGACTTTTCCAGGGCCCCAAAAAAATCAAAACAGTGAGAGATATCAAAAGTCGTTTTGAGTAAAAATGTTGCATATCGCGGAGATCTTACACCTGTACATTTAACTTTTTTCGATGCGACCAACCGTTTCCGAGATATATCGATTCCAAAAATAAGTTTGAAATTCAGGGCCCCCAAAAAAGTTCCGGCCCTGCACCGATTTTAACGCCCAACAATAGGATTCGTCATAGTCACTAACTCCTTCACCGTACCAAATTTCAGCTCGATATCTTGATTATTGCGAACTGTACTTCGCTAAACCCAAAAATGTGACGCACAATGGACATTTTCAGGGCCCTAAAAAAAGAAAACGGTGAGAGATATCAAAAAATCGTTTTGAGTAAGAAAGTTGCATACCGCAGAGATCTTACACCTGTATATTTAACATTTTTCGATACGACCAACCGTTTCCGAGATATATCGATTCCAAAAATAAGTTTGAAATTCAGGGCCCCCAAAAAAGATCCAGCCCTGCACCCATTTTAACGCCCAACAACAGGATTCCTCACAGTCACTAAATCCTTCACCGTACCAAATTTCAGCTTAATATCTTGAAAATGGCGACCAGTACTTAGCTAAACGCAAAAATGTCACACACAATGGACATTTTCAGGGCCCCAAAAAAAGAAAACGGTGAGAGATATGAAAAAATCGTTTTGACTAAAAAAGTTGCATACCGCGGAGATCTTACACCTATACCTTTAACATTTTTCGATAAGACCGACCGTTTCCGATATATATCGATTCAAAAAAATAGGATGAAATTCAGGGCCCCAAAAAATGGTCCGGCCCTTCACCGATTTTAACGCCCAACAATAGGGTTCGTCACAGGCCCGAACTCTTTCACCGTACCAAATTTTAGCTCGATATCTTGAAAATTGCGACCTGTAATTAGCTAAATGCAAAAATGTCACGCACAATGGACATTGTCAGGGCCCCAAAAAAAGAAAACGGTGAGAAATATCAAAAAATCGTTCTGAGTAAAAAAAGTTGCATACTGCGGAGATCTTATACCTATACATTTAACATTTTCCGATACGATCAACCGTTTCCGAGATATATCGATTCCAAAAAAAAGTTTGAAATTCAGGGCCCACAAAAAAGATCCGGCCCTGCACCGATTTTAACGCCCAACAACAGGATTCGTCACAGTCACTAACTCTTTCACCGTACCAAATTTCAGCTTAATATCTTGAAAATTGCGACCAGTACTTAGCTAGACGCAAAAATGTCACGCACAATGGACATTTTCAGGGCCCCAAAAAAATAAAACGGTGAGAGATATCAAAAAATCGTTTTGAGTAAAAAAGATGCATACCGCGAAGATCTTACACCTGTACATTTAACATTTTTCGATACGACCAACCGTTTCCGAGATATATCGATTCAAAAAAAAAGTTTGAAATTCAGGGCCCCCAAAAAAGATGCGGCCCTGCACCGATTTTAACGCCCAACAATAGGATTCGTCACAGTCACTAACTCTTACACCGTACCAAATTTCAGCTTAATATCTTGAAAATTTGCGACCAGTTCTTGGCTAGACGCAAAAATGTCACGCACAATGGACATTTTCAGGGCCCCCAAAAAATAAAACGGTGAGAGATATCAAAAAATCGTTTTGAGTAAAAAAGTTCCATACCGCGAAGATCTTACACCTATACATTTAACATTTTTCGATACGATCAACCGTTTCCGAGATATATCGATTCCAAAAAAAAGTTTGAAATTCAGGGCCCCCAAAAAAGATCCGGCCCTGCACCGATCTAACGCCCAACAACAGAATACGTCACAGTCACTAACTCTTTCACCGCACCAAATTTCAGCTTAATATCTTGAAAATTGCGACCAGTACTTAGCTAAACGCAAAAATGTCACGCACAATGGACATTTTCAGGGCCCCAAAAAAAGAAAACGGTGAGAGATATCAAAAAATCGTTTGGAGTAAAAAAGTTGCATACCGCGGAGATCTTACACCTGTACATTTAACATTTTTCGATACGACCAACCGTTTCCGAGATATATCGATTCCAAAAAACAAATAGAAATTCAGGGCCCCCAAAAAAGATCCGGCCCTGCACCGATTTTAACGCCCAACAACAGGATTCGTCACAGTCACTAACTCTTTCATTGTACCAAATTTCAGCTTAATATCTTGAAAATTGCGACCAGTACTTAGCTAAACGCAAAAATGTCATGCACAATGGACATTTTCAGGGCCCCAAAAAAAAGAAAACGGTGAGAGATATCAAAAAATCGTTTTGAGTAAAATAGTTGCATACCGCGGAGATCTTACACCTGTACATTTAACATTTTTCGATACGACCAACCGTTTCCGAGATATATCGATTCAAAAAAATAGGATGAAATTCAGGGCCCCCTAAAAAAGTCCGGCCCTGCACCGATTTTAACGCCCAACAATAGGGTTCCTCACAGGCCCCAACTCTTTCACCGTACCAAATTTCACATCGATATCTTGAAAATTGCGACCTGTACTTTGCTAAACGCAAAAACGTCACGCACATACATACATACAGACAGACTTTTTCCAATATACCACGGCTATATGAAAGCCTATAGGATCTTTAGATCCGGCTTTCATAACAAGTAGGAGTCCACGCAGCACGACCTGCTTTTGATGAGACGGTGGCGCAGCAGCAAGGGGCCAGCAAGAGGGGTTGTAATCTCAAACAACAACTTCGTTGGTGGCAAGGCCTGCGGATTTGCATTTCGGACCTTCGACCCGATTGCAAGGAAATGTAGGAAAATTATAAAATGTTATTCTAGGCAATGCTGACACCATCACATGGTTATGAAAGCCGGACGTCCTCGGAAGTGGAAAATATCTTCCTGCTGTAAATACATGATTTAACTTATTGAAAAGGTTAAAACGAGTAATTATAGATAATTTTCCGTAGAATTTAATTAGACCATAAGTTGAATTTTTACCAGATGTTATATACATTTGGGCTCCATTTTTTTTTTCAAAAACCAAAACATTTAATAACATCAAAACGGTGAGAGATATCAAAATATCATGAGGGGTAGAAAAGTTGCAAATCACTGAGATCTTACACCTGTAGATTTAACTTTTTTCGATAGGATCGACGCTACCCGAGATATAACGATTCTAAAAAAGAATGAAATTCACGGCCCCAAAAAAGGAAAATGGTGAGAGATATCGAAAAATCATTTGAGTTAAAAAAGTTGCTAATCACTGAGGTCCTAAATTTGTAGATTTTACTTTGTTCGATACGTTCAACCGTTTCCCAAATATAACGGTTCGAGAAAGAGGAAGAAATTCAGGGCCGCAGAAAATCAAATCGGTGAGAGATATCAAAAAATCTTAAGGGTTGAAAAAGTTGCTAACCACTGAGATCTTACACCTGTAGATTTAGCTTTGTTAGATACGGCCAACCGTTTCCCAGATATAACAGTTCGAAAAAAAGGATGACATTCGGGGCTCCAGAAAAGGAAAACGGTGAGAGATATCAAAACATCATCAGGGATAAAAAAAGGATGAAATTCAGGGCCCCAAAGAATGGTCCGGCCATGCACCAATTTTAACGCCCGACAAGAGAGTTCCTGACAGGCCCAATTTCTTTCCCCGTGACACATTTCAGCTCGATATCTTGAAAATTCCGCCCTCTAGTTTGCTAAACGTAAAAAAGTCACGCACATACGTACATTTTCAGGGCCCCCAAGAAAGACAACGCTGAGAGATATCAAAAAATCGTTATGGGTAAGATCGTTGCATACCGCGGAGATTTAACACTTGTGTATTTAACTTTTTTCGATATGACCAACCGTCTCCGAGATATATCGATTCCAAAAGAGTTTCAAATTCAGGGCCCCGAAAAAAGATACAGCCCTGCACCGATTTTAACGCCGAAAAATAGGGTTCCTCACAGGATCTAGCTCTTTTACCGCTCCAAATTACAGCTTGATATCTTGAAAATTGCGACCTGTACTTTGCTAAACCCAAAAACGTCACGCACATACGCACAACCTCAGGGCCCCAAAAAAAGAAAACGGTGAGAGATATCAAAAAATCGTTTTGAGTAAAAAAGTTGCATACCGTGGAGATCTTACACCTATACCTTTAACATTTTTCGATACGATCAACCGTTTCCGAAATATATCTATTCCAAAAAAAAGTTTGAAATTCAGGGCCCCACAAAAAAGATCCAGCCCTGCACCGATTTTAACGCACAACAATAGGATTCGTCACAGTCACTAACTCTTTCATCGTACCAAATTTCAACTTAATATCTTGAAAATTGCGACCAGTACTTAGCTAAACGCAAAAATGTCACGCACAATGGACATTTTCAGGGCCCCCCAAAAAAGAAAACGGTGAGAGATATCAAAAAATCGTTTTGAGTAAAAAAGTTGCATACCGCGGAGATCTTACACCTGTAGATTTAACGTTTTTCGATACGACCAACCGTTTCCGAGGTATATCGATTCCAAAAATAAGTTTGAAATTCAGGGCCCCACAAAAAAGATCCAGCCCTGCACCGATTTTAACGCACAACAATAGGATTCGTCACAGTCACAAACTCTTTCACCGTACCAAATTTCAACTTAATATCTTGAAAATTGCGACCAGTACTTAGCTAAACGCAAAAATGTCACGCACAATGGACATTTTCAGGGCCCCCAAAAAAAGAAAACGGTGAGAGATATCAAAAAATCGTTTTGTGTAAAAAGTTTGCATACCGCGGAGATCTTACACATGTAGAATTAAAGTTTTTTGATAAGACCAACCGTTTCCGAGATATATCGATTCCAAAAAAAAATTGAATTTCAGGGCGCCAAAAAAAGATTCGGCCCAGCACCGATTTTAACGCCCAACAATTGGATTCGTCACAGTCACTAACTCTTTCACCGTACCAAATTGCAGCTTCATATCTGGAAAATTGCGACGAGTACTTAGCTAAACGCAAAAATGTCACGCACAATGGACATTTTCAGGGCCCTAAAAGAAGAAAAAGGTGAGAGATATCAAAAAATCGTTTTGAGTAAAAAAGTTGCATACCGCGGAGATCTTACACCTGTACATTTAACATTTTTCGATACGACCAACCGTTTCCGAGATATATCGATTCCAAAAAAAAAGTTTGAAATTCAGGGCCCCCAAAAAAATCCGGCCCTGCACCGATTTTAACGCCCAACAAAACGATTCGTCACAGTTACTAACTCTTTCACCGTACCAAATTTCAGCTTAATATCTTGAAAATTGCGACCAGTTCATGGCTAAACGCATAAATGTCACGCACAATGGACATTTTCAGGGTCCCAAAAAAAGAAAACGGTGAGAGATATCAAAAAATCGTTTTGAGTAAAAAAGTTGCATACCGCAGAGATCTTACACCTGTATATTTAACATTTTTCGATACGACCAACCGTTTCCGAGATATATCGATTCCAAAAAAAAGTACCAAAATCAGGGCCCCCCAAAAAATCCGGCCCTGCACCGATTTTAACGCCTAACAACAGGTTTCCTTACAGGGTCTAACTCGTTCACCGCTCCAAATTTCAGCTCGATATCATGAAAATTAAGACCTATACTTCATCCAAACCAAAAATGTCATGCAAAATTGACTTTTCCAGGGCCCCAAAAAAATCAAAACAGTGAGAGATATCAAAAGTCGTTTTGAGTAAAAATGTTGCATATCGCGGAGATCTTACACCTGTACATTTAACTTTTTTCGATGCGACCAACCGTTTCCGAGATATATCGATTCTAAAAATAAGTTTGAAATTCAGGGCCCCCAAAAAAAATCCGGCCCTGCACCGATTTTAACGCCCAACAATAGGATTCGTCATAGTCACTAACTCCTTCACCGTACCAAATTTCAGCTCGATATCTTGATTATTGCGAACTGTACTTCGCTAAACCCAAAAATGTGACGCACAATGGACATTTTCAGGGCCCTAAAAAAAGAAAACAGTGAGAGATATCAAAAAATCGTTTTGAGTAAGAAAGTTGCATACCGCAGAGATCTTACACCTGTATATTTAACATTTTTCGATACGACCAACCGTTTCCGAGATATATCGATTCCAAAAATAAGTTTGAAATTCAGGGCCCCCAAAAAAGATCCAGCCCTGCACCCATTTTAACGCCCAACAACAGGATTCCTCACAGTCACTAAATCCTTCACCGTACCAAATTTCAGCTTAATATCTTGAAAATGGCGACCAGTACTTAGCTAAACGCAAAAATGTCACACACAATGGACATTTTCAGGGCCCCAAAAAAAGAAAACGGTGAGAGATATGAAAAAATCGTTTTAACTAAAAAAGTTGCATACCGCGGAGATCTTACACCTATACCTTTAACATTTTTCGATAAGACCGACCGTTTCCGATATATATATCGATTCAAAAAAATAGGATGAAATTCAGGGCCCCAAAAAATGGTCCGGCCCTTCACCGATTTTAACGCCCAACAATAGGGTTCGTCACAGGCCCGAACTCTTTCACCGTACCAAATTTTAGCTCGATATCTTGAAAATTGCGACCTGTAATTAGCTAAACGCAAAAATGTCACGCACAATGGACATTGTCAGGGCCCCAAAAAAAGAAAACGGTGAGAAATATCAAAAAATCGTTCTGAGTAAAAAAAGTTGCATACTGCGGAGATCTTATACCTATACATTTAACATTTTCCGATACGATCAACCGTTTCCGAGATATATCGATTCCAAAAAAAAGTTTGAAATTCAGGGCCCACAAAAAAGATCCGGCTCTGCACCGATTTTAACGCCCAACAACAGGATTCGTCACAGTCACTAACTCTTTCACCGTACCAAATTTCAGCTTAATATCTTGAAAATTGCGACCAGTACTTAGCTAGACGCAAAAATGTCACGCACAATGGACATTTTCAGGGCCCCAAAAAAATAAAACGGTGAGAGATATCAAAAAATCGTTTTGAGTAAAAAAGATGCATACCGCGAAGATCTTACACCTGTACATTTAACATTTTTCGATACGACCAACCGTTTCCGAGATATATCGATTCCAAAAAAAAGTTTGAAATTCAGGGCCCCCAAAAAAGATGCGGCCCTGCACCGATTTTAACGCCCAACAATAGGATTCGTCACAGTCACTAACTCTTACACCGTACCAAATTTCAGCTTAATATCTTGAAAATTTGCGACCAGTTCTTGGCTAGACGCAAAAATGTCACGCACAATGGACATTTTCAGGGCCCCAAAAAAAGAAAACGGTGAGAGATATCAAAAAATCGTTTTGAGTAAAAAAGTTGCATACCGCGGAGATCTTACACCTGTACATTTAACATTTTTCGATACGACCAACCGTTTCCGAGATATATCGATTCAAAAAAATAGGATGAAATTCAGGGCCCCCTAAAAAAGTCCGGCCCTGCACCGATTTTAACGCCCAACAATAGGGTTCCTCACAGGCCCCAACTCTTTCACCGTACCAAATTTCACATCGATATCTTGAAAATTGCGACCTGTACTTTGCTAAACGCAAAAACGTCACGCACATACATACATACAGACAGACTTTTTCCAATATACCACGGCTATATGAAAGCCTATAGGATCTTTAGATCCGGCTTTCATAACAAGTAGGAGTCCACGCAGCACGACCTGCTTTTGATGAGACGGTGGCGCAGCAGCAAGGGGCCAGCAAGAGGGGTTGTAATCTCAAACAACAACTTCGTTGGTGGCAAGGCCTGCGGATTTGCATTTCGGACCTTCGACCCGATTGCAAGGAAATGTAGGAAAATTATAAAATGTTATTCTAGGCAATGCTGACACCATCACATGGTTATGAAAGCCGGACGTCCTCGGAAGTGGAAAATATCTTCCTGCTGTAAATACATGCTTTAACTTATTGAAAAGGTTAAAACGAGTAATTATAGATAATTTTCCGTAGAATTTAATTAGACCATAAGTTGAATTTTTACCAGATGTTATATACATTTGGGCTCCATTTTTTTTTCAAAAACCAAAACATTTAATAACATCAAAACGGTGAGAGATATCAAAATATCATAAGGGGTAGAAAAGTTGCAAATCACTGAGATCTTACACCTGTAGATTTAACTTTTTTCGATAGGATCGACGCTTCCCGAGATATAACGATTCGAAAAAAAGAATGAAATTCACGGCCCCAAAAAAGGAAAATGGTGAGAGATATCAAAAAATCATTTGAGTTAAAAAAGTTGCTAATCACTGAGGTCCTAAATTTGTAGATTTTACTTTGTTCGATACGTTCAACCGTTTCCCAAATATAACGGTTCGAAAAAGAGGAAGAAATTCAGGGCCGCAGAAAATCAAATCGGTGAGAGATATCAAAAAATCTTAAGGGTTGAAAAAGTTGCTAACCACTGAGATCTTACACCTGTAGATTTAACTTTGTTAGATACGGCCAACCGTTTCCCAGATATAACAGTTCGAAAAAAAGGATGACATTCGGGGCTCCAGAAAAGGAAAACGGTGAGAGATATCAAAACATCATCAGGGGTAAAAAAAAAGGATGAAATTCAGGGCCCCAAAGAATGGTCCGGCCATGCACCAATTTTGACGCCCGACAAGAGAGTTCCTGACAGGCCCAATTTCTTTCCCCGTGACACATTTCAGCTCTATATCTTGAAAATTCCGACCTCTAGTTTGCTAAACGTAAAAAAGTCACGCACATACGTACATTTTCAGGGCCCCCAAGAAAGACAACGCTGAGAGATATCAAAAAATCGTTATGGGTAAGATCGTTGCATACCGCGGAGATTTAACACTTGTGTATTTAACTTTTTTCGATATGACCAACCGTCTCCGAGATATATCGATTCCAAAAGAGTTTCAAATTCAGGGCCCCGAAAAAAGATACAGCCCTGCACCGATTTTAACGCCGAAAAATAGGGTTCCTCATAGGCTCTAGCTATTTTACCGCTCCAAATTACAGCTTGATATCTTGAAAATTGCGACCTGTACTTTGCTAAACCCAAAAACGTCACGCACATACGCACAACTTCAGGGCCCCAAAAAATGAAAACGGTGAGAGATATCAAAAAATAGTTTTGAGTAAAAAAGTTGCATACCGCGGAGATCTTACACCTATACCTTTAACATTTTTCGATACGATCAACCGTTTCCGAAATATATCTATTCCAAAAAAAAGTTTGAAATTCAGGGCCCCACAAAAAAGATCCGGCCCTGCACCGATTTTAACGCACAACAATAGGATTCGTCACAGTCACTAACTCTTTCACCGTACCAAATTTCAGCTTAATATCTTGAAAATTGCGACCAGTACTTAGCTAAACGCAAAAATGTCACGCACAATGGACATTTTCAGGGCCCCCAAAAAAAGAAAACGGTGAGAGATATCAAAAAATCGTTTTGAGTAAAAAAGTTGCATACCGCGGAGATCTTACACCTGTAGATTTAACGTTTTTCGATACGACCAACCGTTTCCGAGGTATATCGATTCCAAAAATAAGTTTGAAATTCAGGGCCCCCAAAAAAGATCCGGCCCTGCACCGATTTTAACGCCCAACAACAGGATTCATCACAGTCGCTAACTCTTTCACCGTACCAAATTTCAGCTTAATATCTTGAAAATGGCGACCAGTACTTAGCTAAACCCAAAAATGTCACGCACAATGGACATTTTCAGGGCCCCAAAAAAAGAACACGGTGAGAGATATCAAAAAATCGCTTTGAGTAAAAAAGTTGCATACCGCGGAGTTCTTACACCTGTACATTTAACATTATTCGATACGACCAACCGTTTCCGAGATATATCGATTCCAAAAAACAGTTAGAAATTCAGGGCCCCAAAAAAGATCCGGCCCTGCACCGATTTTAACGCCCAACAATAGGATTCGTCACAGTCACTAACTCTTTCACCGTACCAAATTTCAGCTTAATATCTTGAAAATTGCGATCAGTACTTAGCTAAACGCAAAAATGTCACACCCAATGGACATTTTCAGGGCCCCAAAAAAAGAAAACGGTGAGAGATATCAAAAAATAGTTTTGGATAAAAAAGTTGCATACCGCGGAGATCTTACACCTATACCTTTAACATTTTTCGATACGATCAATCGTTTCCGAGATATATCGATTCAAAAAAAAAGTTTGAAATTCAGGGCCCCCAAAGAAGATCCGGCCCTGCACCGATCTTATCGCCCAATAACAGGATTCGTCACAGTCACTAACTCTTTCACCGTACCAAATTTCAGCTTAATATCTTGAAAATTGCGACCAGTACATAGCTAAACGCAAAAATGTCACGCACAATGGACATTTTCAGGGCCCCAAAAAAAGAAAACGGTGAGAGATATCTAAAAATCGTTTTGAGTAAAAAAGTTGCATACCGCGGAGATCTTACACCTGTACATTTAACATTTTTCGATACGACCAACCGTTTCCGAGATATATCGATTCCAAAAAACAGTTAGAAATTCAGGGCCCCCAAAAAAGATCCGCCCCTGCACCGGTTTTAACGCCCAACAAAAGAGTTCGTCACAGTCACTAACCCTTTCACCGTACCAAATTTCAGCTCGATATCTTAAAAATTGCGATCTGTACTTCGCTAAACCCAAATATGTCACGCACAATGGACATTTTCAGGGCCCCCAAAAAAAGAAAACGGTGAGAGATATCAAAAAATCGTTTTGAGTAAAAAAGTTGCATACCGCGGAGATCTTACACCTGTAGATTTAACGTTTTTGGATACGACCAACCGTTTCCGAGATATATCGATTCCAAAAATAAGTTTGAAATTCAGGGCCCCCCAAAAAGATCCGGCCCTGCACCGATTTTAACGCCCAACAACAGGATTCATCACAGTCGCTACCTCTTTCACCGTACCAAATTTCAGCTTAATATCTTGAAAATGGCGACCAGTACTTAGCTAAACCCAAAAATGTCACGCACAATGGACATTTTCAGGGCCCCAAAAAAAGAAAACGGTGAGAGATATCAAAAAATCGCTTTGAGTAAAAAAGTTGCATACCGCGGAGTTCTTACACCTGTACATTTAACATTATTCGATACGACCAACCGTTTCCGAGATATATCGATTCCAAAAAACAGTTAGAAATTCAGGGCCCCAAAAAAGATCCGGCCCTGCACCGATTTTAACGCCCAACAATAGGATTCGTCACAGTCACTAACTCTTTCACCGTACCAAATTTCAGCTTAATATCTTGAAAATTGCGATCAGTACTTAGCTAAACGCAAAAATGTCACACCCTATGGACATTTTCAGGGCCCCAAAAAAAGAAAACGGTGAGAGATATCAAAAAATAGTTTTGGGTAAAAAAGTTGCATACTGCGGAGATCTTACACCTATACCTTTAACATTTTTCGATACGATCAACCGTTTCCGAGATATATCGATTCCAAAAAAAAGTTTGAAATTCAGGGCCCCCAAAGAAGATCCGGCCCTACACCGATCTTAACGCCCAATAGCAGGATCCGTCACAGTCACTAACTCTTTCACCGTACCGAATTTCAGCTTAATATCTTGAAAATTGCGACCAGTACATAGCTAAACGCAAAAATGTCACGCACAATGGACATTTTCAGGGCCCCAAAAAAAGAAAACGGTGAGAGATATCTAAAAATCGTTTTGAGTAAAAAAGTTGCATACCGCGGAGATCTTACACCTGTACATTTAACATTTTTCGATACGACCAACCGTTTCCGAGATATATCGATTCCAAAAAACAGTTAGAAATTCAGGGCCCCCAAAAAAGATCCGTCCCTGTACCGGTTTTAACGCCCAACAAAAGAGTTCGTCACAGTCACTAACCCTTTCACCGTACCAAATTTCAGCTCGATATCTTGAAAATTGCGATCTGTACTTCGCTAAACCCAAATATGTCACGCACAATGGACATTTTCAGGGCCCCAAAAAAAGAAAACGGTGAGAGATATCAAAAAATCATTAGGAATAAAAACGTTGCATACCGCCGAGATCTTACACCCGTAGATTTAATTTTTTTTCGATACGACCAGCCGTTTCCGAGATATATCGATTCAAAAAAATAGGATGAAATTCAGGGCCCCAAAAAAAGGTCCGGCCCTGGACCGATTTTAACGCACAACAATAGGGTTCGTCACAGGCCCAAACTCTTTCACCGTACCAAATTTCAGCTCGATATCTTGAAAATTGCGACCTGTACTTTGCTAAACGCGGAAACGTCACGCTCATACGTACATACATACATACATACATACATACATACATACATACATACATACATACAGACAGACAGACTTTTTTTGAAATTTTTTTTTTCGACTCTGATTCGATTGGTATAGGTTTAAACCGTGGGCGACGCTTAGTTTCCGAGATCTCGAAAAATCCTACCACGGCTATATGAAAGCCTATAGGATCTTTAGATCCGGCTTTCATAACAAGTACGAGTCCACGCAGCATGACCTGCTTTTGATTAGACGGTCGCGCAACATTGCTGCGAGCAAGATGGGTAATAATCTCACACAACAACTTCGTTCCGGCAAGGTCTGCGGATTTGCATTTCGGACATTCGACCCGATTGCGAGGAAATCTAGGAAAATTATAAAATGTTATTCTAGGCAATGCTGACACCATCACATGGTTATGAAAGCCGGACGTCCTCGGAAATGGAAAATATCTTACTGCTGTAAATACATGATTCAACTTATTGAAAGGGTTAAAACGGATTATTATAGGTAATTTACCGTAGAATTCAATTAGACCATCAGTTGAATTTTTACCAATTATTATATTCATTTGGGCCCCTTATTTTTCAAAGACCAAAAACATTTAATAACATCAAAACGTAGAGAGATATAAAAATATGGTAAGGGGAAAAATGTTGCTAATCAATGAGATCATACACCAGTATATTTAACTTTTTTCGATAGGATCGACGGTTTCCGACATATAACGATTCGAAACAAAGAATGAAATTCACGGCTCCAAAAAAAATGGTGAGAGATAACAAAAAATCATAAGAGTTAAAAAAAAAAGTAGCTAATCACTGAGATCCTATATCTGTAGATTTAACTTTGTTCGATACGGCCAACCGTTTATCAAATATAACGGCTCGAAAAAAAGGAAGAAATTCAGTGCCCCAGAAAATGAAAACGGTGAGAGATATCAAAAAATCATAAGGGTTGAAAAAGTTGCTAATCACTGAGATCTTACACCTGCAGATTTAACTTTGTTAGATACCGCCAACTGTTTGCCAGATATAACGGTTCGAACAAAAAGAAGACTTTCAGGGCCCCAAAAATGAAAACGGTGAGAGATATCAAAACATCATAAGGGGTAAAAAAAAAGGATGAAATTCAGGCCCCCCCAAAAAGGTCCGGCCCTGCACCGTTTTCCACGCCCAACAATAGGGTTCGTCACAGGCCACAACTCTTTCACCGTACCAAATTTCAGATGATAACATGAAAATTGCGACCTGTACTTCGCTAAACCAAAAAATGTCACGCACAATGGACTTCTTCAGGGCCCCGAAAAACGAAAACGGAGAGAGATATCAAGAAATCGTTTTGAGTAATAAAGTTGCATACCGCGGAGATCTTACACCTGTACATTTAACATTTTTCGATACGACCAACCGTTTCCGAGATATATCGATTCCAAAAAACAAATAGAAATTCAGGGCCCCCAAAAAAGATCCGGCCCTGCACCGATTTTAACGCCCAACAACAGGATTCGTCACAGTCACTAACTCTTTCATCGTACCAAATTTCAGCTTAATATCTTGAACATTGCGACCAGTACTTAGCTAAACGCAAAAATGTCATGCACAATGGACATTTTCAGGGCCCCAAAAAAAAGAAAACGGTGAGAGATATCAAAAAATCGTTTTGAGTAAAAAAGTTGCATACCGCGGAGATCTTACACCTGTACATTTAACATTTTTCGATACGACCAACCGTTTCCGAGATATATCGATTCAAAAAAATAGGATGAAATTCAGGGCCCCCTAAAAAAGTCCGGCCCTGCACCGATTTTAACGCCCAACAATAGGGTTCCTCACAGGCCCCAACTCTTTCACCGTACCAAATTTCACATCGATATCTTGAAAATTGCGACCTGTACTTTGCTAAACGCAAAAACGTCACGCACATACATACATACAGACAGACTTTTTCCAATATACCACGGCTATATGAAAGCCTATAGGATCTTTAGATCCGGCTTTCATAACAAGTAGGAGTCCACGCAGCACGACCTGCTTTTGATGAGACGGTGGCGCAGCAGCAAGGGGCCAGCAAGAGGGGTTGTAATCTCAAACAACAACTTCGTTGGTGGCAAGGCCTGCGGATTTGCATTTCGGACCTTCGACCCGATTGCAAGGAAATGTAGGAAAATTATAAAATGTTATTCTAGGCAATGCTGACACCATCACATGGTTATGAAAGCCGGACGTCCTCGGAAGTGGAAAATATCTTCCTGCTGTAAATACATGATTTAACTTATTGAAGAGGTTAAAACGAGTAATTATAGATAATTTTCCGTAGAATTTAATTAGACCATAAGTTGAATTTTTACCAGATGTTATATACATTTGGGCTCCATTTTTTTTTCAAAAACCAAAACATTTAATAACATCAAAACGGTGAGAGATATCAAAATATCATAAGGGGTAGAAAAGTTGCAAATCACTGAGATCTTACACCTGTAGATTTAACTTTTTTCGATAGGATCGACGCTTCCCGAGATATAACGATTCGAAAAAAAGAATGAAATTCACGGCCCCAAAAAAGGAAAATGGTGAGAGATATCAAAAAATCATTTGAGTTAAAAAAGTTGCTAATCACTGAGGTCCTAAATTTGTAGATTTTACTTTGTTCGATACGTTCAACCGTTTCCCAAATATAACGGTTCGAAAAAGAGGAAGAAATTCAGGGCCGCAGAAAATCAAATCGGTGAGAGATATCAAAAAATCTTAAGGGTTGAAAAAGTTGCTAACCACTGAGATCTTACACCTGTAGATTTAACTTTGTTAGATACGGCCAACCGTTTCCCAGATATAACAGTTCGAAAAAAAGGATGACATTCGGGGCTCCAGAAAAGGAAAACGGTGAGAGATATCAAAACATCATCAGGGGTAAAAAAAAAAGGATGAAATTCAGGGCCCCAAAGAATGGTCCGGCCATGCACCAATTTTGACGCCCGACAAGAGAGTTCCTGACAGGCCCAATTTCTTTCCCCGAGACACATTTCAGCTCTATATCTTGAAAATTCCGACCTCTAGTTTGCTAAACGTAAAAAAGTCACGCACATACGTACATTTTCAGGGCCCCCAAGAAAGACAACGCTGAGAGATATCAAAATATAGTTATGGGTAAGATCGTTGCATACCGCGGAGATTTAACACTTGTGTATTTAACTTTTTTCGATATGACCAACCGTCTCCGAGATATATCGATTCCAAAAGAGTTTCAAATTCAGGGCCCCGAAAAAAGATACAGCCCTGCACCGATTTTAACGCCGAAAAATAGGGTTCCTCATAGGCTCTAGCTATTTTACCGCTCCAAATTACAGCTTGATATCTTGAAAATTGCGACCTGTACTTTGCTAAACCCAAAAACGTCACGCACATACGCACAACTTCAGGGCCCCAAAAAATGAAAACGGTGAGAGATATCAAAAAATCGTTTTGAGTAAAAAAGTTGCATACCGCGGAGATCTTACACCTATACCTTTAACATTTTTCGATACGATCAACCGTTTCCGAAATATATCTATTCCAAAAAAAAGTTTGAAATTCAGGGCCCCACAAAAAAGATCCGGCCCTGCACCGATTTTAACGCACAACAATAGGATTCGTCACAGTCACTAACTCTTTCACCGTACCAAATTTCAGCTTAATATCTTGAAAATTGCGACCAGTACTTAGCTAAACGCAAAAATGTCACGCACAATGGACATTTTCAGGGCCCCCCAAAAAAGAAAACGGTGAGAGATATCAAAAAATCGTTTTGAGTAAAAAAGTTGCATACCGCGGAGTTCTTACACCTGTACATTTAACATTATTCGATACGACCAACCGTTTCCGAGATATATCGATTCCAAAAAACAGTTAGAAATTCAGGGCCCCAAAAAAGATCCGGCCCTGCACCGATTTTAACGCCCAACAATAGGATTCGTCACAGTCACTAACTCTTTCACCGTACCAAATTTCAGCTTAATATCTTGAAAATTGCGATCAGTACTTAGCTAAACGCAAAAATGTCACACCCAATGGACATTTTCAGGGCCCCAAAAAAAGAAAACGGTGAGAGATATCAAAAAATAGTTTTGGATAAAAAAGTTGCATACCGCGGAGATCTTACACCTATACCTTTAACATTTTTCGATACGATCAATCGTTTCCGAGATATATCGATTCAAAAAAAAAGTTTGAAATTCAGGGCCCCCAAAGAAGATCCGGCCCTGCACCGATCTTAACGCCCAATAACAGGATTCGTCACAGTCACTAACTCTTTCACCGTACCAAATTTCAGCTTAATATCTTGAAAATTGCGACCTGTACTTTGCTAAACGCGGAAACGTCACGCACATACATACATACATACATACATACATACATACATACATACATACATACATACATACATACATACATACATACAGACAGACTTTTTTTGAATTTTTTTTTTTCGACTCTGATTCGATTGGTATAGGTTTAAACCGTGGGCGACGCTTAGTTTCCGAGATCTCGAAAAATCCTACCACGGCTATATGAAAGCCTATAGGATCTTTAGATCCGGCTTTCATAACAAGTACGAGTCCACGCAGCATGACCTGCTTTTGATTAGACGGTCGCGCAACATTGCGGCGAGCAAGATGGGTAATAATCTCACACAACAACTTCGTTCCGGCAAGGTCTGCGGATTTGCATTTCGGACATTCGACCCGATTGCGAGGAAATCTAGGAAAATTATAAAATGTTATTCTAGGCAATGCTGACACCATCACATGGTTATGAAAGCCGGACGTCCTCGGAAATGGAAAATATCTTACTGCTGTAAATACATGATTCAACTTATTGAAAGGGTTAAAACGGATTATTATAGGTAATTTACCGTAGAATTCAATTAGACCATCAGTTGAATTTTTACCAATTATTATATTCATTTGGGCCCCTTATTTTTCAAAGACCAAAAACATTTAATAACATCAAAACGTAGAGAGATATAAAAATATGGTAAGGGGAAAAATGTTGCTAATCAATGAGATCATACACCAGTATATTTAACCTTTTTCGATAGGATCGACGGTTTCCGACATATAACGATTCGAAACAAAGAATGAAATTCACGGCTCCAAAAAAAATGGTGAGAGATAACAAAAAATCATAAGAGTTAAAAAAAAAGTAGCTAATCACTGAGATCCTATATCTGTAGATTTAACTTTGTTCGATACGGCCAACCGTTTATCAAATATAACGGCTCGAAAAAAAGGAAGAAATTCAGTGCCCCAGAAAATGAAAACGGTGAGAGATATCAAAAAATCATAAGGGTTGAAAAAGTTGCTAATCACTGAGATCTTACACCTGCAGATTTAACTTTGTTAGATACCGCCAACTGTTTGACAGATATAACGGTTCGAACAAAAAGGAAGACTTTCAGGGCCCCAAAAATGAAAACGGTGAGAGATATCAAAACATCATAAGGGGTAAAAAAAAGGATGAAATTCAGGCCCCCCCAAAAAGGTCCGGCCCTGCACCGTTTTCCACGCCCAACAATAGGGTTCGTCACAGGCCACAACTCTTTCACCGTACCAAATTTCAGCTTGATAACATGAAAATTGCGACCTGTACTTCGCTAAACCAAAAAATGTCACGCACAATGGACTTCTTCAGGGCCCCAAAAAACGAAAACGGAGAGAGATATCAAAAAATAGTTTTGAGTAAAAAAGTTGCATACCGCGGAGATCTTACACCTATACCTTTAACATTTTTCGATACGATCAACCGTTTCCGAAATATATCTATTCCAAAAAAAAGTTTGAAATTCAGGGCCCCACAAAAATGATCCGGCCCTGCACCGATTTTAACGCACAACAATAGGATTCGTCACAGTCACTAACTCTTTCACCGTACCAAATTTCAGCTTAATATCTTGAAAATTGCGACCAGTACTTAGCTAAACGCAAAAATGTCACGCACAATGGACATTTTCAGGGCCCCCAAAAAAAGAAAACGGTGAGAGATATCAAAAAATCGTTTTGAGTAAAAAAGTTGCATACCGCGGAGATCTTACACCTGTAGATTTAACGTTTTTCGATACGACCAACCGTTTCCGAGATATATCGATTCGAAAAATAAGTTTGCAATTCAGGGCCCCCAAAAAAGATCCGGCCCTGCACCGATTTTAACGCCCAACAACAGGATTCATCACAGTCGCTAACTCTTTCACCGTACCAAATTTCAGCTTAATATCTTGAAAATGGCGACCAGTACTTAGCTAAACCCAAAAATGTCACGCACAATGGACATTTTCAGGGCCCCAAAAAAAGAAAACGGTGAGAGATATCAAAAAATCGCTTTGAGTAAAAAAGTTGCATACCGCGGAGTTCTTACACCTGTACATTTAACATTATTCGATACGACCTACCGTTTCCGAGATATATCGATTCCAAAAAACAGTTAGAAATTCAGGGCCCCAAAAAAGATCCGGCCCTGCACCGATTTTAACGCCCAACAATAGGATTCGTCACAGTCACTAACTCTTTCACCGTACCAAATTTCAGCTTAATATCTTGAAAATTGCGATCAGTACTTAGCTAAACGCAAAAATGTCACACCCAATGGACATTTTCAGGGCCCCTAAAAAAGAAAACGGTGAGAGATATCAAAAAATAGTTTTGGATAAAAAAGTTGCATACCGCGGAGATCTTACACCTATACCTTTAACATTTTTCGATACGATCAATCGTTTCCGAGATATATCGATTCAAAAAAAAAGTTTGAAATTCAGGGCCCCCAAAGAAGATCCGGCCCTGCACCGATCTTAACGCCCAATAACAGGATTCGTCACAGTCACTAACTCTTTCACCGTACCAAATTTCAGCTTAATATCTTGAAAATTGCGATCAGTACTTAGCTAAACGCAAAAATGTCACACCCAATGGACATTTTCAGGGCCCCAAAAAAAGAAAACGGTGAGAGATATCAAAAAATAGTTTTGGATAAAAAAGTTGCATACCGCGGAGATCTTACACCTATACCTTTAACATTTTTCGATACGATCAATCGTTTCCGAGATATATCGATTCAAAAAAAAGTTTGAAATTCAGGGCCCCCAAAGAAGATCCGGCCCTGCACCGATCTTAACGCCCAATAACAGGATTCGTCACAGTCACTAACTCTTTCACCGTACCAAATTTCAGCTTAATATCTTGAAAATTGCGACCAGTACATAGCTAAACGTCAAAATGTCACGCACAATGGACATTTTCAGGGCCCCAAAAAAAGAAAACGGTGAGAGATATCTAAAAATCGTTTTGACTAAAAAAGTTGCATACCGCGGAGATCTTACACCTGTACATTTAACATTTTTCGATACGACCAACCGTTTCCGAGATATATCGATTCCAAAAAACAGTTCGAAATTCAGGGCCCCCAAAAAAGATCCGTCCCTGCACCGGTTTTAACGCCCAACAAAAGATTTCGTCACAGTCACTAACCCTTTCACCGTACCAAATTTCAGCTCGATATCTTAAAAATTGCGATCTGTACTTCGCTAAACCCAAATATGTCACGCACAATGGACATTTTCAGGGCCCAAAAAAAAAGAAAACGGTGAGAGATATCAAAAAATCGTTTTGAGTAAAAAAGTTGCATACCGCGGAGATCTTACACCTGTAAATTTAACGTTTTTGGATACGACCAACCGTTTCCGAGATATATCGATTCCAAAAATAAGTTTGAAATTCAGGGCCCCCCAAAAAGATCCGGCCCTGCACCGATTTTAACGCCCAACAACAGGATTCATCACAGTCGCTACCTCTTTCACCGTACCAAATTTCAGCTTAATATCTTGAAAATGGCGACCAGTACTTAGCTAAACCCAAAAATGTCACGCACAATGGACATTTTCAGGGCCCCAAAAAAAGAAAACGGTGAGAGATATCAAAAAATCGCTTTGAGTAAAAAAGTTGCATACCGCGGAGTTCTTACACCTGTACATTTAACATTATTCGATACGACCAACCGTTTCCGAGATATATCGATTCCAAAAAACAGTTAGAAATTCAGGGCCCCAAAAAAGATCCGGCCCTGCACCGATTTTAACGCCCAACAATAGGATTCGTCACAGTCACTAACTCTTTCACCGTACCAAATTTCAGCTTAATATCTTGAAAATTGCGATCAGTACTTAGCTAGACGCAAAAATGTCACACACAATGGACATTTTCAGGGCCCCAAAAAAAGAAAAAGGTGAGAAATATCAAAAAATCGTTTGGAGTAAAAAGTTGCATACCGCGGAGATCTTACACCTGTTCCTTCAACATTTTTCGATACGACCAACCGTTTCCGAGATATATCGATTCCAAAAAACAGTTTGAAATTCAGGGCCCCCAAAGAAGATCCGGCCCTGCACCGATTTTAACGCCCAACAACAGGATTTGTCACAGTCACTAACTCTTTCATCGTCCCAAATTTCTGCTTAATATCTTGAAAATTGCGACCAGTACTTAGCTAAACGCAAAAATGTCACTCACAATGGACATATTCAGAGCCCCAAAAATAGAAAACGGTGAGAGATATCAAAAAATCGTTAAGAGTAAAAAATTGCATACCGCGGAGATCTTACACCTGGTCATTTAACATTTTTCGATACGACCAACCGTTTCCGAGATATATCGATTCAAAAAAAACAGTTCGAAATTCAGGGCCCCCAAAAAAGATCCGGCCCTACACCGATTGTAACGCCCAACAACAGGATACGTCACAGTCACTAACTCTTTCACCGTACCAAATTTCAGCTTAATATCTTGAAAATTGCGACCAGTACTTAGCTAAACGCAAAAATGTCACGCACAATGGACATTTTCAGGGCCCCAAAAAAGAAAACGGTGAGAGATATCAAAAAATCGTTTTGAGTAAAAAAAGTTGCATACCGCGGAGATCTTACACCTATACATTTAACATTTTTAGATACGACCAACCGTTTCCGAGATATATCGATTCAAAAAAATAGGATGAAATTCAGGGCCCCAAAAAAAGGTCCGGCCCAGCACCGAGTTTAACGCCCAACAATAGGATTCGTCACAGTCACGAACTCTTTCACCGTTCCAAATTTCAGCTTCATATCTTGAAAATGGCGACCAGTACTTACCTAAACGCAAAAATGTCACGCACAATGGACATTTTCAGGGCCCTAAAATAAGAAAACGGTTAGAGATATCAAAAAATCGTTTTGAATAAAAAAGTTGCATACCGCAGAGATCTTACACCTGTACCTTTAACATTTTTCGATACGACCCACCGTTTCCAAGATATATCGATTCAAAAAATACGTTTGAAATTCAGGGCCCCCAAAAAAGATCCGGCCCTGCACCGATTTTAACGCCCAACGATAGGAATCGTCACAGTCACTAACTCTTTCACCGTACAAAATTTCAGCTCGATATCTTGAAAATTGCGACCTCTACATCGCTAAACCCAAAAATGTCACGCACAATGGACATTTTCAGGGCCCAAAAAATAGAAAACGGTGAGAGATTTCAAAAAATAGTTTTGATTAAAAAAGTTGCATACCGCGGAGATCTTACACCTGTGCATTTAACATTTTTCGATACGACCAACCGTTTCCGAGATATATCGATTCCAAAAAACAGTTAGAAATTCAGGGCCCCCAAAAAAGATCCGGCCCTGCACCGATTATAACGCCCAACAATAGGATTCGTCACAGTCACTAACTCTTTCACCGTACCAAATTTCAGCTTAATATCTTGAAAATTGCGACCAGTACTTAGCTAAACGCAAAAATGTCACACACAATGGACATTTTCAGGGCCCCAAAAAAGAAAAAGGTGAGAAATATCAAAAAATCGTTTTGAGTAAAAAAGTTGCATACCGCGGAGATCTTACACCTATACACTTAACATTTTTCGATGCGATCAACTGTTTCCGAGATATATCGAATACAAAAAAAAGTTTGAAATTCAGGGCCCCAAAAAAGATCCGGCCCTGCACCTATTTTAACGCCCAACTATAGGATTCGTCACAGTCACTAACTCTTTCATCGTACCAAATTTCAGCTTAATATCTTGAAAATTGCGACCAGTACTTAGCTAAACGCAAAAATGTCACGCACAATGGACATTTTCAGGGCCCCCAAAAAAGACAACGGTGAGAGATATCAAAAAATCGTTTGGAGTAAAAAGTTGCATACCGCGGAGATCTTACACCTGTTCATTCATCATTTTTCGATACGACCAACCGTTTCCGAGATAAATCGATTCCAAGAAACAGTTTGAAATTCAGGGCCCCCAAAAAAGATCCGGCCCTGCACCGATTTCAACGCCCAACAACAGGATTTGTCACAGTCACTAACTCTTTCATCGTCCCAAATTTCTGCTTAATATCTTGGAAATTGCGACCAGTACTTAGCTAAACGCAAAAATGTCACGCACAATGGACATTTTCAGAGCCCCAAAAATAGAAAACGGTGAGAGATATCAAAAAATCGTTAAGAGAAAAAAGTTGCATACCGCGGAGATCTTACACCTGGTCATTTAACATTTTTCGATACGACCAACCGTTTCCGAGATATATCGATTCCAAAAACAGTAAGAAATTCAGGGCCCCCAAAAAAGATCCGGCCCTACACCGATTGTAACGCCCAACAACAGGATACGTCACAGTCACTAACTCTTTCACCGTACCAAATTTCAGCTTAATATCTTGAAAATTGCGACCAGTACTTAGCTAAACGCAAAAATGTCACGCTCAATGGACATTTTCAGGGCCCCAAAAAAGAAAACGGTGAGAGATATCAAAAAATCGTTTTGAGTAAAAAAGTTGCATACCGCGGAGATCTTACACCTATACATTTAACATTTTTAGATACGACCAACCGTTTCCGAGATATATCGATTCAAAAAAATACGATGAAATTCAGGGCCCCAAAAAAAGGTCCGGCCCAGCACCGATTTTAACGCCCAACAACAGGATTCGTCACAGTCACGAACTCTTTCACCGTTCCAAATTTCAGCTTCATATCTTGAAAATGGCGACCAGTACTTACCTAAACGCAAAAATGTCACGCGCAATGGACATTTTCAGGGCCCTAAAAAAAGAAAACGGTGAGAGATATCAAAAAATCGTTTTGAGTAAAAAAGTTGCATACCGCAGAGATCTTACACCTGTACCTTTAACATTTTTCGATACGACCCACCGTTTCCAAGATATATCGATTCCAAAAATAAGTTTGAAATTCAGGGCCCCCAAAAAAGATCCGGCCCTGCACCGATTTTAACGCCCAACGATAGGAATCGTCACAGTCACTAACTCTTTCACCGTACCAAATTTCAGCTCGATATCTTGAAAATTGCGACCTGTACATCGCTAAACCCAAAAATGTCACGCACAATGGACATTTTCAGGGCCCAAAAAATAGAAAACGGTGAGAGATTTCAAAAAATAGTTTTTATTAAAAAAGTTGCATACCGCGGAGATCTTACACCTGTGCATTTAACATTTTTCGATACGACCAACCGTTTCCGAGATATATCGATTCCAAAAAACAGTTAGAAATTCAGGGCCCCCAAAAAAGATCCGGCCCTGCACCGATTTTAACGCCCAACAACAGGATTCGTCACAGTCACTAACTCTTTCACCGTACCAAATTTCAGCTTAATATCTTGAAAATTGCGACCAGTACTTAGCTAAACGCAAAAATGTCACGCACAATGGACATTTTCAGGGCCCCAAAAAAAGAAAACCGTGAGAGATATCAAAAAATCGTTTTGAGTAAAAAAGTTGCATACCGCGGAGATCTTACACCTATACCTTTAACATTTTTCGATACAACCGACCGTTTCCGAGATATATCGATTCAAAAAAATAGATTGAAATTCAGGGCCCCAAAAAAAGGTCCGGCCCTGCACCGATTTTAACGCCCAACAATAGGGTTCGTCACAGGCCACAACTCTTTCACCGTACCAAATTTCAGCTTGATAACATGAAAATTGCGACCTGTACTTCGCTAAACCAAAAAATGTCACGCACAATGGACTTCTTCAGGGCCCCAAAAAACGAAAACGGAGAGAGATATCAAAAAATCGTTTTGAGTAAAAAAGTTGCATACTACGGAGATCTTATACCTTAACCTTTAACGTTTTTCGATACGACCAACCGTTTCCGAGATATATCGATTCCAAAAAAAAGTTTGAAATTCAGGGCCCCCAGAAAAGATCCGGCCCTGCACTGATTTAAACGCCCAACAATAGGATTCGTCACAGTCACTAGCTCTTTCACCGTACCAAATTTCAACTTAATATCTTGACAATTGCGACCAGTTCTGGGCTAAACGCAAAAATGTCACGCAAAATGGACATTTTCAGGGCCCCCAAAAAAGAAAACGGTGAGAGATATCAAAAAATCGTTTTGAGTAAAAAAGTTGCATACCGCGGAGATCTTACACCTGTACATTTGACATTTTTCGATACGACCAACCGTTTCCGAGATATATCGATTCCAAAGAAAAGTTTGAAATTCAGGGCCCGAAAAAGATCCGGCCCTGCACCGATCTTAACGCCCAACAATATGATTCGTCACAGTCACTAACTCATTCACCGTACCAAATTTCAGCTTAATATCTTGAAAATTGCGACCTGTACTTCGCTAAACCCAAAAATGTCACGCACAATGGACATTTTCAGGGCCCAATAAATAGAAAACGGTGAGAGATATCAAAAAATCTTTTAGAATAAAAAAGTTGCATACCACGGAGATCTTACACCTGTACCTTTAACTTTTTTCGATGCGACCAACCGTTTCCGAGATATATCGATTCCAAAAATAAATTGAAATTCAGGGCCCCAAAAAAAAAGATTCGGCCCAGCACCGATTTTAACGCCCAAAAATAGGATTCGTCACAGTCACTAACTCTTTCACCGTACCAAATTTCAGCTTAACATCTTGAAAATTGCGACCAGTACTTAGCTAAACGCAAAAATGTCACATACAATGGACATTTTCAGGGCCCCAAAAAAAAGAAAACGGAGTGAGATATCAAAAAATAGTTTTGAGTAAAAAAGTTGCATACCGCGGAGATCTTACACCTATACATTTAACATTTTTCGATACGATCAACCGTTTCCGAGATATATCGATTCCAAAAAAAAGTTTGAAATTCAGGGCCCCCAAAAAAGATCCGGCCCTGCACCGATTTTAACGCCCAACAATAGGAATCGTCACAGTCACTATCTCTTTCACTGTACCAAATTTAAGCTTCATATCTTGAAAATTGCGACCAGTAATTTGCTAAACGCAAAAATGTCACGCACAATGGACATTTTCAGGGCCCTAAAAAAAGAAAACGGTGAGAGATATCAAAAAATCGTTTTGAGTAATAAAGTTGCATACCGCAGAGATCTTACACCTGTATATTTAACATTTTTCGATACGACCAACCGTTTCCGAGATATATCGATTCCAAAAATAAGTTTGAAATTCAGGGCCCCCAAAAAAGATCCGGCCCTGCACCGATTTTAACGCCCAACAATAGGATTCGTCACAGTCACTAACTCTTTCATCGTACCAAATTTCAGCTTAATATCTTGAAAATTGCGACCAGTACTTAGCTAAACGCTAAAATGTCACGCACAATGGACATTTTCAGGGCCCCAAAAAAAGAAAACGGTGAGAGATATCAAAAAATCGTTTTGAGTAAAAAAGTTGCATACCGCGGAGATCTTACACCTATACCTTTAACATTTTGCGATACGATCAACCGTTTCCGAGATATATCGATTCCAAAAAAAAGTTCGAAATTCAGGGCCCCCAGAAAAGATCCGGCCCTGCACCGATTTTAACACCCAACAATAGGATTCGTCACAGTCACGAACTCTTTCATCGTACCAAATTTCAGCTTAATATCTTGAAAATTGCGACGAGTACTTAGCTAAACGCAAAAATGTCACGCACAATGGACAGTTTCAGGGCCCCAAAAAAAGAAAACGGTGAGAGATATCAAAAAATCGTTTTGAGTAAAAAAGTTGCATACCGCGGAGATCTTACACCTGTACATTTAACATTTTTCGATACGACCAACCGTTTCCGAGATATATCGATTCCAAAAAACAGTTAGAAATTCAGGGCCCCCAAAAAAGACCCGTCCCTGCACCGGTTTTAACGCCCAACAAAAGAGTTCGTCACAGTCACTAACCCTTTCACCGTACCAAATTTCAGCTCGATATCTTAAAAATTGCGATCTGTACTTCGCTAAACCCAAATATGTCACGCACAATGGACATTTTCAGGGCCCCCAAAAAAAGAAAACGGTGAGAGATATCAAAAAATCGCTTTGAGTAAAAAAGTTGCATACCGCGGAGTTCTTACACCTGTACATTTAACATTATTCGATACGACCAACCGTTTCCGAGATATATCGATTCCAAAAATAAGTTTGAAATTCAGGGCCCCCCAAAAAGATCCGGCCCTGCACCGATTTTAACGCCCAACAACAGGATTCATCACAGTCGCTACCTCTTTCACCGTACCAAATTTCAGCTTAATATCTTGAAAATGGCGACCAGTACTTAGCTAAACCCAAAAATGTCACGCACAATGGACATTTTCAGGGCCCCAAAAAAAGAAAACGGTGAGAGATATCAAAAAATCGCTTTGAGTAAAAAAGTTGCATACCGCGGAGTTCTTACACCTGTACATTTAACATTATTCGATACGACCAACCGTTTCCGAGATATATCGATTCCAAAAAACAGTTAGAAATTCAGGGCCCCAAAAAAGATCCGGCCCTGCACCGATTTTAACGCCCAACAATAGGATTCGTCACAGTCACTAACTCTTTCACCGTACCAAATTTCAGCTTAATATCTTGAAAATTGCGTTCAGTACTTAGCTAAACGCAAAAATGTCACACCCTATGGACATTTTCAGGGCCCCAAAAAAAGAAAACGGTGAGAGATATCAAAAAATAGTTTTGGGTAAAAAAGTTGCATACTGCGGAGATCTTACACCTATACCTTTAACATTTTTCGATACGATCAACCGTTTCCGAGATATATCGATTCCAAAAAAAAGTTTGAAATTCAGGGCCCCCAAAGAAGATCCGGCCCTACACCGATCTTAACGCCCAATAGCAGGATCCGTCACAGTCACTAACTCTTTCACCGTACCGAATTTCAGCTTAATATCTTGAAAATTGCGACCAGTACATAGCTAAACGCAAAAATGTCACGCACAATGGACATTTTCAGGGCCCCAAAAAAAGAAAACGGTGAGAGATATCTAAAAATCGTTTTGAGTAAAAAAGTTGCATACCGCGGAGATCTTACACCTGTACATTTAACATTTTTCGATACGACCAACCGTTTCCGAGATATATCGATTCCAAAAAACAGTTAGAAATTCAGGGCCCCCAAAAAAGATCCGTCCCTGCACCGGTTTTAACGCCCAACAAAAGAGTTCGTCACAGTCACTAACCCTTTCACCGTACCAAATTTCAGCTCGATATCTTGAAAATTGCGATCTGTACTTCGCTAAACCCAAATATGTCACGCACAATGGACATTTTCAGGGCCCCAAAAAAAGAAAACGGTGAGAGATATCAAAAAATCATTAGGAATAAAAACGTTGCATACCGCCGAGATTTTACACCCGTAGATTTAATTTTTTTTCGATACGACCAGCCGTTTCCGAGATATATCGATTCAAAAAAATAGGATGAAATTCAGGGCCCCAAAAAAAGGTCCGGCCCTGGACCGATTTTAACGCACAACAATAGGGTTCGTCACAGGCCCAAACTCTTTCACCGTACCAAATTTCAGCTCGATATCTTGAAAATTGCGACCTGTACTTTGCTAAACGCGGAAACGTCACGCACATACGTACATACATACATACATACATACATACATACATACAGACAGACTTTTTTTGAAATTTTTTTTTTCGACTCTGATTCGATTGGTATAGGTTTAAACCGTGGGCGACGCTTAGTTTCCGAGATCTCGAAAAATCCTACCACGGCTATATGAAAGCCTATAGGATCTTGAGATCCGGCTTTCATAACAAGTAGGAGTCCCCGCAGCACGACCTGCTTTTGATGAGACAGTGGGGCAGCAGCAAGGGGCCAGCAAGAGGGGTTATAATCTCAAACAACAACTTCGTTGGCGGCAAGGCCTGATGCCTAGCATTTCGGGCCTTTGGCCCGATTGTGTGGTAATGTAGGAAAATTATAAAATGTTATTCTAGGCAATGCTGACACCATCACGTGGTTATGAAAGCCGGACGTCCTGGGAAATGGAAAGTATATTACAGCTGTAAATACATTATTTAACTTATTGAAAAGGTGAAAACGGGTTATTATAGATAATTTTCCGTAGAATTCAATTAGACCATCGTTTAAATTTTACCTATTATTATATACATTTGGGCATTTTTTTTTCAAAAACCAAAAACATTTAATAACATCTTCAGGGCCCCAAAATAAGAAAACGGTGAGAAATATCAAAAAATCGTTATGAGTAAAAAAGATGCATACCGCGGAGATCTTACACCTGAACATTTAACGTTTTTCGATGCGACCAACCGTTTCCGAGATATATCGATTCAAAAAAAAAAGTTTGAAATTCTGGGGCCCCCAAAAAGATCCGGCCTGCGCCTTTTTTTAACGCCCGACAACTGGTTTCCTCTCAGGGTCCAACTCTATCACAGCTCCAAATTTCAGCTCGATATCTTGAAAATTGCGACCTGTACTTCGCTAAACCCAAAAATGTCACGCACAATGGACATTTTCAGGGCCCAAAAAATAGAAAACGGTGAGAGATATCAAAAAATCGTTTTGAGTAAAAAGTTGCATGCCGCGGAGATCTTACACCTGTACATTTAACTTTCTTCGATGCGACCAACCGTTTCCGAGATATATCGATTCCAAAAAAATTGAAATTCAGGGCCCCAAAAAAAGGATTCGGCCCAGCACATATTTTAACGCCCAACAATAGGATTCGTCACAGTCACTAACTCTTTCACCGTACCAAATTTCAGCTTCATATATTGAAAATGGCGACCAGTACTTAGCTAAACGCAAAAAGGTCACGCACAATGGGCAATTTCAGGGCCCTAAAAAAGAAAACGGTGAGAGATATCAAAAAATTGTTTTGAGTAAAAAAGTTGCATACCGCAGAGATCTTACACCTGTACATTTGACGTTATTCGATACGACCAACCGTTTCCGAGATATATCGATTCCAAAAATAAGTTTGAAATTTAGGGCCCCCAAAAAAGATCCGGCCCTGCACCGATTTTAACGCCCAACAATAGGATTCGTCACAGTCACTAACTCTTTCACCGCACCAAATTTCAGCTTAATATCTTGAAAATTGCGACCAGTTCTTGGCTAAACGCAAAAATGTCACGCACAATGGACATTTTCAGGGCCTCAAAAAAAGAAAACGGTGAGAGATATCAAAAAATCGTTTTGAGTAAAAAAGTTGCATACTGCGGAGATCTTACACCTATACATTTAACATTTTTCGATACGACCAACCGTTTCCGTGATATATCGATTCAAAAAAATAGGATAAAATTCAGGGCCCCAAAAAAAGGTCCAGCCCTGTACCGATTTTAACGCCCAACAATAGGGTTCGTTACAGGCCCCAACTCTTTCACCGTACCAAATTTTAGCTCGATATCTTGAAAATTGCGACCTGTACTTTGCTAATCGCAAAAACGTCACGCACATACATACATACATACATACAGACAGACAGACTTTTTCCAATATACCACGGCTATATGAAAGCCTATAGGATCTTTAGATCCGGCTTTCATAACAAGTACGAGTCCACGCAGCATGACCTGCTTTTGATTAGACGGTCGCGCAACATTGCGGCGAGCAAGATGGGTAATAATCTCATACAACAACTTCGTTCCGGCAAGGTCTGCGGATTTGCATTTCGGACATTCGACCCGATTGCGAGGAAATCTAGGAAAATTATAAAATGTTATTCTAGGCAATGCTGACACCATCACATGGTTATGAAAGCCGGACGTCCTCGGAAATGGAAAATATCTTACTGCTGTAAATACATGATTCAACTTATTGAAAGGGTTAAAACGGATTATTATAGGTAATTTACCGTAGAATTCAATTAGACCATCAGTTGAATTTTTACCAATTATTATATTCATTTGGGCCCCTTATTTTTCAAAGACCAAAAACATTTAATAACATCAAAACGTAGAGAGATATAAAAATATGGTAAGGGGAAAAATGTTGCTTATCAATGAGATCATACACCAGTATATTTAACTTTTTTCGATAGGATCGACGGTTTCCGACATATAACGATTCGAAACAAAGAATGAAATTCACGGCTCCAAAAAAAATGGTGAGAGATAACAAAAAATCATAAGAGTTAAAAAAAAAAGTAGCTAATCACTGAGATCCTATATCTGTAGATTTAACTTTGTTCGATACGGCCAACCGTTTATCAAATATAACGGCTCGAAAAAAAGGAAGAAATTCAGTGCCCCAGAAAATGAAAACGGTGAGAGATATCAAAAAATCATAAGGGTTGAAAAAGTTGCTAATCACTGAGATCTTACACCTGCAGATTTAACTTTGTTAGATACCGCCAACTGTTTGCCAGATATAACGGTTCGAACAAAAAGGAAGACTTTCAGGGCCCCAAAAATGAAAACGGTGAGAGATATCAAAACATCATAAGGGGTAAAAAAAAGGATGAAATTCAGGCCCCCCCAAAAAGGTCCGGCCCTGCACCGTTTTCCACGCCCAACAATAGGGTTCGTCACAGGCCACAACTCTTTCACCGTACCAAATTTCAGCTTGATAACATGAAAATTGCGACCTGTACTTCGCTAAACCAAAAAATGTCACGCACAATGGACTTCTTCAGGGCCCCAAAAAACGAAAACGGAGAGAGATATCAAAAAATCGTTTTGAGTAAAAAAGTTGCATACTACGGAGATCTTATACCTTAACCTTTAACGTTTTTCGATACGACCAACCGTTTCCGAGATATATCGATTCCAAAAAAAAGTTTGAAATTCAGGGCCCCCAGAAAAGATCCGGCCCTGCACTGATTTAAACGCCCAACAATAGGATTCGTCACAGTCACTAACTCTTTCACCGTACCAAATTTCAACTTAATATCTTGACAATTGCGACCAGTTCTGGGCTAAACGCAAAAATGTCACGCAAAATGGACATTTTCAGGGCCCCCAAAAAAGAAAACGGTGAGAGATATCAAAAAATCGTTTTGAGTAAAAAAGTTGCATACCGCGGAGATCTTACACCTGTACATTTGACATTTTTCGATACGACCAACCGTTTCCGAGATATATCGATTCCAAAGAAAAGTTTGAAATTCAGGGCCCGAAAAAGATCCGGCCCTGCACCGATCTTAACGCCCAACAATATGATTCGTCACAGTCACTAACTCATTCACCGTACCAAATTTCAGCTTAATATCTTGAAAATTGCGACCTGTACTTCGCTAAACCCAAAAATGTCACGCACAATGGACATTTTCAGGGCCCAATAAATAGAAAACGGTGAGAGATATCAAAAAATCTTTTAGAATAAAAAAGTTGCATACCACGGAGATCTTACACCTGTACCTTTAACTTTTTTCGATGCGACCAACCGTTTCCGAGATATATCGATTCCAAAAAGAAATTGAAATTCAGGGCCCCCAAAAAAAAGATTCGGCCCAGCACCGATTTTAACGCCCAAAAATAGGATTCGTCACAGTCACTAACTCTTTCACCGTACCAAATTTCAGCTTAACATCTTGAAAATTGCGACCAGTACTTAGCTAAACGCAAAAATGTCACATACAATGGACATTTTCAGGGCCCCAAAAAAAAGAAAACGGTGTGAGATATCAAAAAATAGTTTTGAGTAAAAAAGTTGCATACCGCGGAGATCTTACACCTATACATTTAACATTTTTCGATACGATCAACCGTTTCCGAGATATATCGATTCCAAAAAAAAGTTTGAAATTCAGGGCCCCCAAAAAAGATCCGGCCCTGCACCGATTTTAACGCCCAACAATAGGAATCGTCACAGTCACTATCTCTTTCACTGTACCAAATTTAAGCTTCATATCTTGAAAATGGCGACCAGTAATTTGCTAAACGCAAAAATGTCACGCACAATGGACATTTTCAGGGCCCTAAAAAAAGAAAACGGTGAGAGATATCAAAAAATCGTTTTGAGTAATAAAGTTGCATACCGCAGAGATCTTACACCTGTATATTTAACATTTTTCGATACGACCAACCGTTTCCGAGATATATCGATTCCAAAAATAAGTTTGAAATTCAGGGCCCCCAAAAAAGATCCGGCCCTGCACCGATTTTAACGCCCAACAATAGGATTCGTCACAGTCACTAACTCTTTCATCGTACCAAATTTCAGCTTAATATCTTGAAAATTGCGACCAGTACTTAGCTAAACGCTAAAATGTCACGCACAATGGACATTTTCAGGGCCCCAAAAAAAGAAAACGGTGAGAGATATCAAAAAATCGTTTTGAGTAAAAAAGTTGCATACTGCGGAGATCTTACACCTATACCTTTAACATTTTGCGATACGATCAACCGTTTCCGAGATATATCGATTCCAAAAAAAAGTTTGAAATTCAGGGCCCCCAAAAAAGATCCGGCCCTGCACCGATCTTAACGCCCAACAATAGGATTCGTCACAGTCACGAACTCTTTCATCGTACCAAATTTCAGCTTAATATCTTGAAAATTGCGACGAGTACTTAGCTAAACGCAAAAATGTCACGCACAATGGACAGTTTCAGGGCCCCAAAAAAAGAAAACGGTGAGAGATATCAAAAAATCGTTTTGAGTAAAAAAGTTGCATACCGCGGAGATCTTACACCTGTACATTTAACATTTTTCGATACGACCAACCGTTTCCGAGATATAGTGGTTTCAAAAAAAGGGATAAAATTCAGGGCCCCAAAAAAAGATCGGGCCCTGCACCGATTTTAACGCCCAACAATAGGGTTCGTCACAGGCCCTAACTTTTACACCGTAGCAAATTTCAGCTTGATATCTTGAAAATTGCGACCTGTACTTTGCTAAACGCAAAAGCGTCACGCACATACATACATACAGACAGACTTTTTCCCACATACCACGGCTATATGAAAGCCTATAGGATCTTTAGATCCGGCTTTCATAACAAGTGATGAAATTCGTCAGATACGATATAAATGACTACAACTAGACTGGGTCGGTCAGACCCCACTGTGGTATTTACGTATGTACTTTATGAGTATTGTGTTCCAGCTGAAGACCAATATTTCAGTACTTTTTTAGAATCCATCAATTTTATTCAGTTTCTTATTCTTCTTTTCGTTTGGGCCTACTGAGGACCATGGGGCTCGTTTTGACTTCTTGTAAGGAATTTATGTTTCTTCTTAGCCCTGGCAACTTTCATCTTCTGGCTGTGTGTCTGCTTTCTTTCCTGTGTCCACTTCGGTCTGGTAGTCCCTGTAGGTCTACTCTTCCTACTGGTGAGAGACACTGGAAATACACTATGTTGAATCATCTGTCGGAATTGTGATCGATCCTGTATGTTTTTTGATGAAATTTCAAGTTGCTCTAGGTCTGACTTCACTGTGGTGATCCATTTGTTTTTGGACGCTTTCCCTCTTCCAGTCGTGGTGAAGATGTGGCTGGTAAGTCTATCTGGACCCATGCGTGTCAGATATCCGTAGAAAGCTAATCGTCTCTTCCTCATGGATGTGACGATATCTTCTTGATGATCATAGAGCTCATTGTTGTGCCTGATCCTGTAAGTAACACCCTCTTCCCTTATTGGTCCTAAAATCCTTCTAAGTATTCTCCGTTCCTTGAGCTCTAGTTTCCTCAGTGGGCCTTTCCGGTTCATCAGGAGACACTCAGAGGCATGTAGAACGGAAGGTCTTACTACTGAGTTGTAATGTAGATGTTTAAGGCTCTTAGAGAGGCGCTTGGATGTGTAGATGCTCTTACAGGAGTGGTAGACCCTTTCCAGTTTTGTGCATCTAGTGTCTATTGCTAAGGGCTCACTCTCGTTTGCTGTAATCCACTCCCATAGGTACTTCACTGCAGGAACTTTTTGAATTGCGGTGTCTTTCACAAGAATAGTAGATGGGGCTCCCTTTATATTTGTCATGAACACTGTTTTTTATATATTGACCTTCAAGCCAATTTGAGCTGCTATGTTATAGAGGCTCTGTAGTTGGTGAGCAGCTTCTTCTATGTTGTTCGCTTACAAGGTAAGGTCCTAGGCAAAGGCCAGGCAAGGTACATTGAGATTGTCTTTCTTGTTTACTTGTCTCCTATGCCAGGTTAAGGATAACACATATGTTTTCTTACGGCCACCCACAGAGCAGAAAACTGGATCGGTTACTTACATTTTCCAGGTATTGAGAATGCCAGTCAAATTATAGCTTTGCCCACAACCATAGCGGTTTCCAATCCAAAGAATGGAAATGACTCATCTGACAGGAAGGCAAAATGTCCTAAGGCATGCTACTGTTTAAAGTGGATCATTAATACATTTAGCATTAGAAAAACACATGTCTTAAATGCCTCAGGCTTTATGATCAAAACCAGGATATCGTCAACCCTAAGGTATGATAGAATCCTGTTGCTGTGGAACATCAAAGTCTCAATTACTGCACAATACTAACCGAGTACTACCTGTACCTATGTAATGACGAATCACATGCTTGGATTGCTCGTCTGAACTGTGTACTGACCGGTTCATTGTTCGTTGCAAGTAATGATAAAATTAATATCAAGCCGTGAGGTCTAGGTTATCGGCCTACACAGTACTCAGTACACTCTGGAGTAAATACAACTGGAACACACCATGTGCAAGCAAGAGAGCACTGATAGAGATAGACTATCTATAATACTTGGAAGGGGCTGGGAGTGGCATAGAAAATGTTAAATGACGTTTCGAAATATATATATGTTACCTTTGTTGTGATTGTTGATGTTTCATTTAGGGTCTTGCAAAAACATGGTCATCTGATGATGATGAAAATTATTGTTGTTTTAAGGGGTCTAACATCTAGGTTATCGGCCCCTAATGGTTTGGGTGATCGTGAAGATGGTCATGAAATGTAAACTATAACTAAAACTAACTACTAACTTATAAACTAGAAGAAGAAATGAAAAACAAAAAGGAGAATAAGGCAAATAAAGGACAGGGGGAAAAGAAATGCCCTCAACCTTCGAAGAATGTGGATTGAGGGACTTGGAAGGAAGGAGAGCCATAAAAGGCAGATAGGAAAGTGAAAGAGGAGAGGGTCCGCCCCACAGGTAATGGATACGACAGTAGTGGCTACGCTGGCTAAAGCGCTGCGTTAGGCCATGGGGCCAAGCTCTCTGCTGACTCGGTAGACGCGTGGGTTCGAGCCCCACCGTCGGCTGTCCTTGAAATGGTTTTCCGTGGTTTCCCATTTTCAACACCAGGCAAGTGCTGGGACAGTACCTTCTGACAGGCCACGGCCGCTTCCTTCCACATCCTTGCCCAGTTTCACTCATCTTCGTCCATTCCATCTCTCATCCCGACGCGCAGGTCGCCCACGGGCGTCGAATAGAAAGACCTGCACTCGGCCTCTCAGGAGGCTACATGAAAAGAAAAACAGGTAATGGATGAAAGGGGAAAAACCGGACCCAGCTCAGGAATCCCTCGGGGTTGCCAACTCCCGAACTCATCTGCCATGAGTCCCTGAGGGTGTAGCAATATCCAGGGAGCACCAGAAGTGGTGGGGCTACACACACCCTGCCTCCTCGAGGGCCTTGAGCAGAAGGCAGGAGATAAAAGAAAAAGAAGGCTGACCCCTCGCAGAAGGCGGGAATCAGAAAAGATGAGACATGGGCCAATTAAGGCGGGAAAGGAAGAGACTCCCTAGGCCTCAGATACCCTAATACCGTCGGGGACGGAAGAGAACAAGAGTTGACCAAGTGAGGTCGACAGAAAAGAAGACGGAGAGGAGCCCGGCACAAGTAAGTGGAAGCAATGCCAGACTCAGCTGGGGCCCCGTGGACGCCAACTCACGTCCCACTAGATGTGAGCCCCTGGGGGGTATAGAATCTACCTGATAACCCGTGTCATTGTGATGGTTGTAGTGGAGTGTTAACTGTGTAATAGAGCTTGGCATTTGAAAGAGGGCGATCGTGGCCATAAGTTAGGAACTATCAAGGCATAGCCCTGAGTTAGAATTGGGAAACTGCAGAGAAAACACTTCTTGGTGGAATGGAAGCCAGCTCGTCTCAGTTTTGCCACACGAAGCTGAGTATACCCCGATACAACCCTTATACCAAAATTGAATTAAATTTCTTGGCAGAGCTGGGAAACGATCCGGACCTCAGAGGCAACTGTCAAGAATGCTAGCCGCTACACCACGAAGAGTCGAAATGAAAATACAATATTTACGATAATAAAAGAGAGATCAAAGAAATTCCCTCAACGCTCAATGATTGAGAATTGAGGAAAGGTAACGAGGAGAGGGTCCGTCCCAAAGTTGAAGGAAGAAATGGGTTCTTGGGGTTGCCTGATTCGCAACTCACCAGCACTTAATCTATCTACTTCCTAGAAGAACATGGGAGGAAGTAGAGCCATGAAAGGCAGAGAGGAAACGAAATGAAGCAAGGGTTCGCTCCAAAGTCAATGGTGATAAAAATAAACGGTCCCAATAAAGAAATCCTTTGAGGTGTCATATCCCAAGCTCGCCAACCATGAGGCGTTGATAGCGTAGACCACTTGGTGTTACAATAATAATATCGTATGGCTTCAGGTGCCGAGTACAAGCTTTGTTATTTGATGCCCAGAGGGCAGCTTGCATGTCAAATTTTGTTGTTCCTTAGAGCGCTACGAAGGTCAAGGTAGTTAGATATCCAAGTTCCTTGAAACTATACCGGTTTTTTAGTAAAGAAAGGAGGAACATTTGTGTTGGCGGATAATCCCGAGATTAATTTTGCCATTATGAACACGGCCTACTGAATTCAAATGGTATTTTTAACATGCCAACAACGTATGACTTGCGTGTGGTGATCTTTGTCGCCTCTATTGCTATAATAGATTCGTAGATATTGAGAACAGTCTAATATTACAGATGGTCACCATGTTGGATTTTTATGTATATAGGTCTTAGAGTTACTGTATGAACAATTACATGAAGATTATTGTGTACGTGTAGTATTCTAACTTCAATCGCACGATTAGGACACAAGAAGTAAAAACGAGATTTTTAAATTTCGCACAGCCACCATCTTGAGGTTATGTAAACAATTGAACTAAATTAGATGCCAGTGCATTACAATGTATATAAACATTTGCTGTACCTAGTTTCATTGCGTTTGGGTGGTTAAATCGCGAGATTAGTCTATTTAAAATTCTCAACTTCCCCTTGGCCGCCATGTTGGTTTTGTAGTTACCAGGTTTTTTAAGGTCGCATAGATGAACTAGTAGTGCCTTTTATCACCGTACACAATTTCAGGGTGATATCGGAAATAGTTTCGGAGATATTGAATACTGGTGAAATATTTCTCACAGCCGCCATGTTGGATTGGTGAGAAGTAATAAAATTTGAAGGGCATGGTCGTGGTCGGCCGAAATGGTGCTATGACCTTACCGAGTTTCATTGAAATCACTCCATCCATTTAGAAGTTATTAGGGACACACACACACACACACACACACACATACGCACACGCATACACACACACACGGCCAAAAGGTGATTTCATAAGCCTATTTTTTTCATTAAATGAAAATAGGCTAAAAATGAAAAAGTTATTTGAGTCATGAATCAAATACCGACAATAGTGGCTACGCTGGCTAAAGCGCGGCGTTAGGTCATGGGGCCAAGCTCTCTGCTGACTCGGTAGGCGCGTGGGTTCGAGCCCCACCGTCGGCTGTCCTTGAAATGGTTTTCCGTGGTTTCCCATTTTCAACACCAGGCAAATGCTGGGACAGTACCTTCTGACAGACAACGGCCGCTTCCTTCCACATCCTTGCCCACTTTCATCCATTGATCTCATCTCTCATCCCGACGCGCAGGTCGCCCACGGGCGTCGACTAGAAAGACCTGCACTCGGCCTCTCAGGAGCCTACACGAAAAAAAAATGAATCAAATGAAAATTGAGATTGTGGGCCCTAAGCCACTCTCTTCCATAAAGCGGATCACGATAGTTGACCAATGGGATCGACAAGAGAGAGGAAAGAGAAGAGCCCGGCACAAAATATTAGAGGCAGCCATACCGAACTAACCTGGGGTCCCGTGTCAACAACTCTCGTTCTTTTGTTTTTGTGTTTGTAGTTTATATCTGATCTTGTCTGTTAAGAAGGCCATTTAACCTTGATGCCCCCTTTATGAATATCTCCTGACGATGAACATTCTCTGGCTCGATTAGATCATTCCACGTGGTACCACTTCCTGTAGTCTAGTATGTTAGCGATAGCCTACTTGCTGTCGACAGTAACTCTTGTACTTATTGTAAGACAAGAAAGGGAAGAACAGCTCGAGTTATTTCATGCCTCGTAAGATGAATCCCGATGTTGCCATAAATCTTGTGATTTTTAGCTTCTGCGCCTGGTATGCTGTTGTCTGACATATATGTTGTTGGGAATGAATGTACAAAGACATTCTTCACATCGTGCAGTAATTTCTCTCCTAATAATAATCGTCGATTTAAGTAGGCTAATTTGCACCAGAGCAGGGGTATCCAAAATTTGGTCTACGAATTAGATGCAGCTAACAGTCCAGTCCAAGAAAAGATATAAACCAGTATTAAAATATACCGCTGTGATCTACAGACTTATAAAAGAATAATAAAAATATTGTACTTCAGGGACACAACACGACGTAACAACTGGAAAACATAATTTGATATTACTATTATTATTATTATTATTATTATTATTATTATTATTATTATTATTATTATTATTATTATAGTTTATTGTTTGACAACATTATCACGGCAAATACCGGCTACATTTTCTGTTACAGCCTGGTTCGGCCTTAGCAAGGAACCATCTGTACTGAGATAATTTCTATTACACTGTTCAGGGACTTCACATCCATGTCGTGCCCGCAGTCTTCACGAGTCTCCTTCATTTGTAGGATGAGCTAAATTTCCATCTGGATCATCGAGCTTTGCTGAGTATTCGGCCAGGGTACTGTCACCAAGGAACTTCCTAACAATATGGCATGTGTTTAACAGAACTGCCTTCTGTAGTTCAATATATATCTGCGAGTGCAGATTCAATATTGATAGACTACTGTGTTCTCGGTATAACACCAGTACAGGACACAATTATAGGGATGGTAGACACCGAATCAAGTTTCCACATCTGCTTTATCTCAATTGCCAGCTCTGTGTAGTTAGATATTTTAGTAGCCGTTGTTTGGATGTTTTGAGTGTTGGGACAGGGGATATCTATCAGTAATGCTTCTCTGCGTTCTTTATTGATGACAATGATATCTGGCCGATTGTTACTGACTGCGTCATCTGTCAAAACTCCTCTGTCCCAATAAAACTTGTGTGTGGCATTTTCGAGTACTGCAGATGGTGTATATTTCCAATAGGGGACGGAGCTTTGAAGAAGTTTATACTTCAAGGCCAGTTTCTGGTGGATAATGTTGGCAACTTGTTATTATTATTATATTATTATTATTATATTATTATTATTATTATTATTATTATTGATGTGTAACATCTTTCCACTCGGTTGCTGGATATTTGTGGGAGTGATTTTGAAAAATGGGACGGAAGTGGATCGGACGATCCAGCTGGCAGTGGTGGATCGAACGGAAGTGTAACACGCACTGCCAGCTGGATCGCATTGCTGAACACTTTCATTTTGACGGTAAATGCTCATGCGAACTCTGGTGTCAACTGATTGAACACAAAGCACATGGCACATAGTCAGTCTTCGTAACGGTATTTAAATTATTATATGCTTTAATATGACACATTGTAAGTAGTCGGTATTGCCGGTATTATGTTTCTGCACAATGGCTATTCAAATATTAACCCACATAACGGTAATGCAGTCATCAATATAATATAATCGTTGTGGTTATACAAGAATTGAGCAAGTCTTCATGAACTATTGCTGAATACATGCACTTTACTCACAAGAGGGCCTATTCATAAGGCATTTTAAACTCAATTTCACGCAGGAGCATTATCGAAACAAGCAAAATATAAATGATACTTAATTCCGTAATAGGGACCGATAACCACGATGTTAGGCCCCTTAAACCAACAATTATCATCATCATCATAATTCCGTAATGCAGTATTATTGGAACGTGTAAATAAGTTCCCATCTTGGGCACGATATTTGCGTAGTCGAATTAGCCAAGGGGTTAGCGCTTGTGACTGTGAATCTAGAGATCTCGGGTTCGAATCCCGGACGGGATAAATATTTTTGCTACCATATCATTTTAAACGATATTTATCATATCAATATGACTCATTTTAACAGAATCCATATGAAATTACGTGTTGGTCTGTGAATCAAGAGATCCTGTTTATAAGGAACTTAAGGTTATGAGTGGTGTCGCGTCTATTAATCTAGTTGATCCATATCGTATTCCTTATTTAGGCTAGTGCTGGTGGAAGCTACAAATCATCTAATAAAATGAGTTCCGTATTATAAACTACAATATCTGTAAAACACTCCCTTTTACAATAGATTAATATTTGTGCCAATAATAGTATAAAATACCGGTGTATCAACAATTTTACGTGAGGTTTCTTCTGTGTCAGATGTTACACATCATATGCGACTACTGTAAGGCTCGTAACTTTTTTAAATTATTATTATTGCAATCACGTTCATTCCACCACGTAAGTGGGTCAAAATAGAAGCCTCCGTAGCGTAGCGGTCAGCATGGTTAGCTGCCGCCCAGGAGGTCCTGGGTTCGATTCCCGGCTCTGCCACGAAATTTGAAAAGTGGTACGAGGACTGGAACGGGGTCTACTCAGCCTCGGGTGTTCCAAATGAGTAGAGGGGTTTCGATTCCCACCTCAGTCATCCTCGAAGTGGTTTTCCGTGGTTTCCCACTTCGTCTTTGGGCAAATGCCGGGATGGTACTGCCCCCGTAAATTGAATTATATTGAGACCACGATGGCTGTATTGGCAAATATGAATTAAGTTATGGCTGTCATAGTTGTGACGCGTATATTCATGACGTAAGCACGGATGACGCAGACTTCACGCAAGTAGGCTGGTTGAGCTGAGATTCTTAGTGACGTCATGATTTTGTTCGAGAAAGATCTGAGATTTACGACGCAGTCGCAGGGAAACATGGAATTGTGCTGAGGAAGAAGTTACGCGATTGGAGGAAAGACTCGAACCAATGAACGATAGTTTGGAGGGAGACGGAGATTACTGAAACTATCATATTTAATTACTTTTGGAATGCAGAATTGTGGAAATCCATTTTCAGTTATGGCATTGATTTGGAATTTTGAAGAAATTAATTTTGAGTTTTTGAAATTTGAAAATCCGTCAAGTATAGCCAAAGTTAGAAATTCTAGCAATGACGGAGAAACAAGCTATGGAAGGGATGGATACGCCCCTTAAGAAGTTGATAAAAGGTCTTGCACAGCAGAGAGGAGCTCTCATAGCTCATGTGTCTCATATTTCTGATGTCATATAGTTGTTTTTCTGAGTTGGTCAGACTTCGAGTGAATAAGTGAAGCGAGTCGTCTTTAGCGCGTGTGGTGTAGCCCACCGCATCGAACGAGCTTCGAGCGTGCAAGCAGTACAATTTTACGGTGATTGAAACTAGGCGAAGTTGAAACGCACACATAAAGGAGTCTACAAGATTAGCCATCAACAGTTAGCTATTGCCTGTAAGCTAATTCTATTGTGCAGTACAGTATTAAGGTGTATAGAAAGGTTGAACATTTTCAAGATTATACTTTGGAAGATATTGGCATTTTAAGACGGCAGACAAAAGTGATTTTCTCGCCACCTGAGAAGCACTTTTATACCATCACATTCTACGCTACGGCTGACACGTGTAGTGCAACCGTGATACTACATATTGCTTTTGATGATATAACGCTGCATTCTAACATGGAACAATATAATATGGCAATTCTTTCAACTATTATAACGGAAATGGAGATGGAAGGCTAAGGACTTTAATGCAATTGGGACATATATCAATGGAGTGAAATAGCAGCATGGAACTTCGCTAATCGTCTTTCTACAAAAGCGAGCATGTAGTGAACATCCAACTACACTCATGCATCGTGGTCCAACGCTGAATTATATCAAATGGCAGTGGAAATATTTTCATACTCCACGATTATGAATATTTCTGCGGAAATAACTGCAATAAACTTCATGGCGAATTTCTGCCACAACTTCAGGGAACTTTCAAGAGAGGCCAGGGTGGACCCGGCTCACAAAGAAGAGTTTTGCCAGAAGGATGTCTATCGTATACACGGAGCAGTGCAATTTCCGGAGGAGGAAGCAGTTCTATTCTCCGAGGGCGCTGGTTCCAGGTTCGAGGTCGGAGAACATCTTTTTGGTGAAATGGAACCATCACCAGTCTTCTTTGGAAGATTTTCCTCTAGAACTTCAATCAACAGATAAGGTAGTCGTGAACGTTTCTTGTTTTATTTGAGTCATTTAGCGATATCTGAGCAACCATTTTTCCCATATGTTCTGTCCTATATTTTGCCCCATATTCTTGCTTGATATTTCTATACTCAGTACACTTCGATGAGTTATGCCTTTTTCTACGATTTATTAAGACATTGTTATGTCAGTGGCATAGTTAAATAATTTTGGATCAGTTGAGACTGATTTCTATTTTCTTTCAGTAATTTGCATATTTTTGTAGTCACGATTTGACTGTAAAGTTAATGATTTTTCTATGGCAGATTTGAATTCAGACAGCGTGTCATTTTTATTAAAGTAATTCTCTTCAGTAAATTACTTTGACCAATTTTCCGTCATCATCAAGAAAGAAGAATAATTAAAAGATTTTAGAGCGTTAAAATCTATTACTGTATCGACGATCTTGGAAATACTAGTCGTTTTATGAACATGATTGCAACATAGACATTTATCGTCAGTTCTGAAATACCATGGCATTATAGACAATTTTATGAAATATGAACTTTGATTACGATTTATTGAATACACTATAGTAATGAACATTTGATAGGAGTTTTTCTCAATTCTAGATTGGAACAATAATGTTTGCATTCCACAGTCTAAATGTATTCTATTCGACTATTTATGCAGTTTAGATGAACTTTGTTTGAAGATAGTATTTTTATACTACGATACTTAGGAGATATTAATCTCAATTTCGATAGACCAGAGAGGCGTGTATAATCGTATTTGCTATTACATTTATTTGTGATTGGCAAATTTTTACTTCATATCGATTCATGAATGAAACCCACGAAGGTTAAATAAATAACAGTTTTGAAACAATTAATGAATATAAGAATTTTTAAAGTGGAACTATGGATGTATAATCGTTAGTTCAGTGGACGTGTAAAAGTCGCTGATGAATAATGCCCTTGAATAAGTGAAGGAGATTCCCACAGTAATATTAATGAAGTTAATGAATTTATAAGTGGAGGTTTTTTGAATGTATTGTGGAAGATTTTTATGCCATATATATTGAAATATATGATGAATTCTGGGCCTATTTTATGCAATTTAGTGCGTTTGAGCGAGGTATTTTTCCGCTGAGTTTATTGTCCAGGTCCTTTGAAAATTAATCATGTGAAATTACTGTTAAAATTAACAAGAGTGTTAAATAATTTGAGATAACGATTTTGAATGCAGGTTACCGTCACAAATAATAATAATAATTATTAAAACTTATTAAACCTGAATATAAGCATAAATATAACTAACCTTCATTGGTCGATTATATCAACCTGATTTGAGTAATTATCAACCGGATAAACGTGTGGTTTAATGTATTTCTAAAATAAATAATATTAATATTGTAAATAAATTATGTAATTATCTTTAATAATAATTTGTAATGAAAGGAATTAATAGAGGCGTGTATAGATTTTTGAATTGTCGTTTGACAATATTATAAACAATTTATAATTGTTATAAACAATTAAGGAGTTTTTGTTATAAACATTAAGAGTTTTGTTAATATACTCTAAAGAACGCTAATTATACAAGTGGATTATGTAATTAAACAAGTTTTGGGATTATTAGAGTAATCCAGTGATATGTGATTGAAGCATTTAAAAGATTTGCGTGATAATATTTGAGTTGAGTTGAGGACATTTAAAGTGTTTGAAAAGGAGCTAGGCTCAGAGGTTACGAGCATATGCTAACGTTGGCTGGACAGGTGGGTCCGTTTGACGACGTAGGCATGCGACATGTTGTAGGGTGGATAGCAGCTGGCCTGACAACTGTATGTTAGAGGCCAAGGTCGACTACATAGCAGGCTTGCAGTTATAAATAAAGTGTGATGTTTATGAAAGAGGAAAACAATTGCTACGTGTCTTGTTCCAATTCCCTCATCCATTCCAAGTGTATTACTATTATTACGTTTTTTATAAGCTAGTGAAAGATAAGATTTTGTATGTAAAGTCCACAAGTCCTACAGGAGGACATGATTATATTGACAATGGCTTCTGATTGCCACGTGTATTTTGTTGAATTTTTGTTAAAGTCATTCCTTTATGTGAAATAAATTATTGTACAGTTTAAAGTTTCTTGTTTCCGTTTTGGTTCATTTTAAATATCATGGTGGAGGTTATTGTGAGGGCATACTTTAAGTGATCCAGTTGGCAACCCATACCCGAGATTAATTTGAAGCGGTAAGTAAAGGTAAGTATGAACCCCCGTATATTTTGGTGTGTTCCACAATAATTTCTTGTTAACTGCTGTGCTCTAATCTCGGTAGTATCTGTCAGTGCCATTTTCATTGATGTAGCTGTGCCGGTGCGATTGATTATTGGCAATCCGATTGAGGGGGCGGATATCTGACAGCCTACTATCCGGGTAATCGGGGACAGTAAGATTGGCGACCCTGAAACGTGGGGCACGATCAGTAGGATTGACACCGCAATTCGGTGGGGCACGATCAGCAAAATATTGGATTACCAAGTTATTGCAGTAGAATTGGCACCGCAATTTTGTGGAGTGTTCGAATAACATTGGATTACCAAGTTATCGATGTCAATGGGATTGTGAAGACTCAAATAAAGAGGTTGATTCTTTGTTAGATGTCTTGGCCAATTGTAGAATTTGAGAGTGTGATTATATAGGGATTAAATGTTGTGTTGTATTAGGAAAATTACACTCAGAAAAGATCAGATCTTATACAACTTGAGAGAGGTTAAATAGGCTGGAAACTTAGAAAAAGCGCCTATGATCTGGAGTCTTATTTTATTTGACCGGCTTATGACATGTTTAGTCATATTAAAGATAAAATTAAACTATTTGGATTGTAAATGTAAATTATTTGTGTTAGGATATTTTAAAATGAACCAAAGAAACTTGAACATGTGCTTGAGTTTATTTCAACATGAAGTGTCTACGAAAGTTAATTATAAGGTAATTATAAGTTAGATTTAAGACAGAAAATTGCTCAAATTTATATATGGTGAAAGATGTTGCTCAGATGTTGTTATTTTGCTCTGTTTGATGTATGTCCCTAAAGCAGTCTATTATTGAAATAATATTGAAATGGTAGATGAGAGTATGAGAATAATGTTGGATGAGGTGTCCAACAGAATGAAGCAGATGATGGAGGAGAATTCTAGTAATATGTCTGCTAATTTGAAAGATAGCATGAATGAAAGCATGAAGGAGATGGAAGCTAGGAATACTAATCGAATGGAGGAGAATTCTAGTAATATGTCTGCTAATTTGAAAGCTAGCATGAATGAAAGTGTAAAGCAGATGCTGGATGAAAATCTGAAAGTTCTTCAGACCAGTTCTGCAAACTTAGAAAATGATATGTCGCGTTTACAGATCAGTACCCAGGGAATCGAGAATGCTGTAAGTGACATTCATAAAGATGTTTCTGATGTTAAGACTGATGTTTCTAAGGTACAGAAAGATCTTACTATGTTGAATCTTGATGTTGCTAATGTCCGGGGTGATATTTCCTGTGCTAGAGCTGAAGTAATAGTTGTTAGGAACGATGTTGCTACTGTACAAGACAAGGTTGAAGAAGTTCAGAGAGAGATTAAAAATGTTCGAACCGATGTGTCAAACGTTCAAGTAGACATTAATAACATTCATTCTGATGTAAATGAGATGCAAAGCGATATAAATAAGATACAAGTAGAAGTTAACACTGTTTTTGTAGACATTGCTAAAGTTCAAACTGATGTTAATAAAGAAAGAGAAGAAATTGAAACTTCAAAAACACTTTGTACTCGTAACATTAGTGCATTAACAACTAGGTTGGTTGACGAGTCTGTTAGGACAACAGCTTCTTTGGCTGGATTAAAGTATGATGTAGAGGTCATGAGAACCCAAGTCTTAGATCATAATCGTTTACTTAAGGAAGACATTGAAGTAGATATTGCGGAAATGTTAACTGCAAATGTAACGGTTTGGAAAGATGAATGGAACAGGTCAAGTGGGGAACATTTCACTCAGATTCAGGAACGAATTGAAAGAAAACTTGCCAGTACACAAGTAGACATAAATAATGAGGTAGTACAAATTAGGAAGGACTTGAGTATAAGGATGGATTCGCTATCCGAAAAGCAGGTAGAGGATAGAACTCAAATAGGTCAGGACGTGCAAGCATTAAAAACCGCGTTAGAGGAACAAATTCATAAGGTTGTCTCTGATGTTAATGAAACCACGAGCAAACTTCAGAATTTGAAACTAGGAGAAGCCAGCATGATGGAAACCTATAAAGAAGAGTTGATCAGGAAAGTCATCACGGAAATCACAGATAAGGATCCAGAAGGCTTGACTGGTGAAGATGATAGGAATTACGTCAGACGATGTATCCTCGATACAGAAGAAAGAGATATTAGTCCTGAGGAACGTATATCCAGATTCCGGGAAGAAGAAGAGGATAGGAATATTGAACCTGAATGGAAATATCGTGATAGTGGGAGGAATTACATGGATGTGACAGTCATCCGGAACTTCGAGGACAAACCTCAAAAATTCAGTAATACTGATAGTCTAACACCGATAGAATATATCAGGAACCTGAAGGACTATTTCATTGAAGCTCACATTCCCAGAGAAAGAGAGATGAGAATTGTGGAGAGATTTCTAACTGGAGGACCCCTTGAATGGTTCATAGCATTTCGCTACACTTTCAGTAATTTTGACGAATTTGCAGAGGCACTGATAAAACGATTCTGGTCCATCGAAGCACAGAATTCATTAAGAGCTGAGGTATACTCGAGGAAGTATTCAGGTACTCTTCCAACACGGTACGCTGATTTCTTCACGAGCCAGTTATCACGCTTGAGATTTTTGCAACCCCCATTGTCAACAGAGCAGTTGATAGATGCGATTTCTCGTATGCTGCCTGTGGAGGTGAGAAGACTCATCATATCGTCAAACATCAGGGATTTGACCATTATGGACGAATTATTGAGAAGGCTTGACTACACGAGTCCAATGCCAAATGTGGTACAAAAAGGTCAGAGGCACGAATTCAAAGACATCAATACAGTCTATATGGATCAAGTTCAGCCAACTGACAAGCCTGATGAAGAAAAAACTGAAAATGTAGATCCTCACAGGAACCATCACTTTCGCAACCACAGATCGCAAGGTTACCGTCCATATCAGCAAAGAAGAGGCTGGATTAATAATAGAGGAAACTACAATAATGGAAGAGGTAGATACTACAATAACCAGGGTTACAATAGAAACTACAATAGAAATTACCAGAATCGAAATCAGAATTCTCAAGGTCAGGTTATGACACCCGACAAATATCAAGAGAGAGAGAAAGAAAGTCAACAGTATCTTAAGGAATTACGAGAGAAGGAAGCTGAAAACCAAAAGAAAAGACAGGATGTAGTGATCGATCCTGGTCCTTCTACAAGCCAGCAGAACTTTGAAATTGGTAACACAAAAAAAAACGCCGATTTCTCAACGACAGTGAGAAACTATGAATACATTGCCACACCAAACCTAATTACCATTAATGAAATTTATGAAGTTACTGATGAGGATTTATTAGAAGAGAGGGGAATCGTCAAAGAGGAAAGACCATGTGCCTTACCTATTATTTCTGTACTGATAGATGGCCAACAGTACAAAGCTCTTATGGATACCGGCGCAATTATTTCTATCATTTCTGATGAATGCTATCAAAGTCTGTTAAAAGGAGAAAACATGACAGTTTTACCTGTTTCTACCGTCAAAGTGAGAGGAATTTTCCAAGACAAGGCAGTGAAATGCAAGATCCAAGTGTTGTTGAACTTTGAAATTAATGGAAGGAATTATGAACAGATCTTTATTGTGGTGAACAAGATCCATTTCGATATTGTGCTAGGAATCGATTTTATATCGAAAGTTGGAGCCATTATTGATATGAAGAATAGGAGTATTAGCTTTAATGATGGATACATGATCACAGAAGAGATCGAAGAACAGGATGTGAAAAACAGTCTGGAGATAGACCTTAGGGAAGAGATTTTAAATACCATTATCAATGAAGTGGAGAATCTAACAGAAATACCCAGTAGAAAAACTGAAGGATTTGAAGAAATTCAGGGGGAATTTGAGGATTTGATAAAGGAATTCCAAGATATTTTGATGAAAAGCCTGGATTGATTAAAGACTATAAGTACAAGATAAGGCTGACCGATGAAACCCCTTACCAAAAGAGAATATACCCCATACCGGAGAAATACTATCAAGAAGTACAAGGGTTGATCAGAAAAATGGAGGTAGACGGGATTATTAAAAAACAGGCGTCGTCTTACATAAACCCCATCACTGTAGTAAAGAAAAGTAATGGTCAGATACGTCTTTGTGTCGATGCTCGGACCATCAACTTGAAGATTCTTCCAGAAAATGACCGACCACCTAAGATTAGAGATCTGCTTCGAAAGTTCAAAGGGAGAGCATGTTTCAGTGTTCTTGACTTGAGATCTTCGTTTTACCAAGTTCAACTAGAAGAAGAAAGTATGCAGTACACTGGATTCTTATTTGACCAGACGTCATGGGTCTTTGTGAGAATGCCTTTTGGAATGGTCAACAGTGGACCAGCACTTATTCGAGCACTTGATATCAAGCTCACTGACGAAGTAAAGGAAAATGTAATCTGCTACATTGACGATTTAATTGTATCTTCACCCAATGCCGCAGAACATTTAGTGCATTTGAGAAAGTTGTTTGAAAATTTAAGGGAGGCCAATATCAAGGTCAATTTTGGAAAATGTCAATTCTTGAAGAAGGAGATCAACTACTTGGGGCATACCATTGATAAGGATGGATATCACCCAAACATGCAGAAAGTAGATGCGATCACAAGGTTCCCAAAGCCAACTAAGGTGAAACAAGTCAGAGAATTTGTAGGCGCATGCCAATTTATCAGCAGTCACTGTCCGAGATACTCTGAAATTATGGCTCCTCTGTATGACTTACTCAAGAAGAATAATAGATGGAAATGGAGTACCGCAGCAGACGAAGCTTTTGAGAAAGCAAAGGAGATGCTCAGAAACAACGTTAAACTGGAGTACCCAGACTTTGAGAAGATGTTCTATATTGAGTCTGATGCATCAAGAATAGGCATTAGTGCAGTCTTATACCAAAAAGACGAGGCAGGCAACAAGCACTACATTGCGTTCACTAGTCGAAAGTTAAAGAAACACGAGGAAAACTACTTTACGACAGAACTAGAAGCATTAGCTTTTGTAACAGCTTTGCAAGCGTGGAAAAAAATGCTGCTGGGACACAAGGTTATCATTATTAGAGATCACAAAGCACTTCAGTTTATGCTGCAAACTGACATGTCTAGTGATAGATTGACACGTTGGGCTTTGTTCACCCAACAGTTTAACGCCACTATCGTTCATCAGCCTGGGAAAGATAACTTACTGGCTGATGCTTTATCACGTAACCCTATCAAAAATGTGCAGATACACCATGTACAATTGGAGCAGCAAGATCAAGAGGCCGTTAGGAGGTTAGCCCGAATCGGTGTGTCACAGAAGAGACACGCTCCAATCAGGAAAATGTACAGGTTCCTCAAGGGTTACATGGACAATACTGATGTTGACTATGCAGCTACACAGAGAGAATCACGACACTTTGTCTTGAGTGGAGACATCGTATGTAAGTATGCTGACTCTGCGCATACAAAGCTCCGAATAGTCGTGCCACCTAAATTTGTTGCCAATTTAGTGTGGGTAGCTCATCACGCAACTGGTCATGCAGGTCTGGATAAAACCCTTGATACTCTTAATGAGAGGTTTATTTGGACTAACATGCGTTCCAGCATTGCTAATGTCATTCGTTCATGTGATAAATGTCAAAGAGCAAAGTATGCTTCCGCTCTATTAAAAGGAAAACCTAAGGCTATGATTCCCTCTAAACCAAATGAACTCATGGCGACGGACATATTTGGTCCCTGTCCGAAGGGATACCAGGGTAATCAGTTTCTGTTGGTTACCGTGGATGTCTTCTCGAAATTTGTAACAATGAGTCCCATGCAAAAAGCTAACACGAGGAATGTTGTAAGCAGACTGGAACATGCTGTATTTCCAAAAGCTGGTAAACCAGAATATCTACTATCGGATCATGGAGCTCAGTTTACATCCTTAGAATTTGCTGCAGATATGGAAAGGCTTGGTATTAAGCACTTATTTTCAAGCGTGCGCTATCCGGAATCGAATTCTTCAGAAAGATATATGGCTGAATTTTCGAAATTTTGTCGAATTTTCTGTCCGAATGATCATTCTGGTTGGGTGAGATTTGTACCCCTTATTGAGGAATGTCTAAATTCTACAGTGCAGGAGAGCACAGGAGAAGTGCCAATGAGACTTCATCTAGGAAGAAACCCAGAAAGGCCGTGGGACAATCTTTTTAACCACGTTCCTAGAGATCCCGACCTAAGAAGGCAGCAGAGAATTGACAAAGCGAAAGAACAACTCCAGAAAGCAGCAGAAAAACGATTGAAAAGAGTAGCTGGAAAACGTTTTGGTGCTCCCTTAGAAATTGGAAATCTGGTATTACTACGCAGACCTGTCAAGGCTGGTGTGAATAAGAAAATCTATCCCAAGTTTGGTATAGTATTCATGGGTCCGTTCAGAATTACAAATGCTTATGGAAACAACTGTTATGAACTCTACGATGATGAGAATAATGTCGTTTATGGCAAGTTCAATGCTGGAAACTTGAAGAAATATTATCCAAGAGTAAGCCAATAATAATTCAATTTCGTGTTCAAATGAATTCAGATATTTATAACACAGAGTTTAAAAACAATTTGCAACTGTTTTTAAAACGTGGTGAAGGGAGAATGCCCCTGTAAATTGAATTATATTGAGACCACGATGGCTGTATTGGCAAATATGAATTAAGTTATGGCTGTCATAGATGTGACGCGTATATTCATGACGTAAGCACGGATGACGCAGACTTCACGCAAGTAGGCTGGTTGAGCTTAGATTCTTGGTGACGTCATGATTTTGTTCGAGAAAGATCTGAGATTTACGACGCAGTCGCAGGGAAACATGGATTTGTGCTGAGGAAGAAGTTACGCGATTGGAGGAAAGACTCGAACCAATGAACGATAGTTTGGAGGGAGACGGAGATTACTGAAACTATCATATTTAATTACTTTTGGAATGCAGAATTGTGGAAATCCATTTTCAGTTATGGCATTGATTTGGAATTTTGAAGAAATTAATTTTGAGTTTTTGAAATTTGAAAATCCGTCAAGTATAGCCAAAGTTAGAAATTCTAGCAATGACGGAGAAACAAGCTATGGAAGGGATGGATACGCCCCTTAAGAAGTTGATAAAAGGTCTTGCACAGCAGAGAGGAGCTCTCATAGCTCATGTGTCTCATATTTCTGATGTCATATAGTCGTTTTTCCGAGTTGGTCAGACTTCGAGTGAATAAGTGAAGCGAGTCGTCTTTAGCGCGTGTGGTATAGCCCTCCGCATCGAACGAGCTTCGAGCGTGCAAGCAGTACAATTTTACGGTGATTGAAACTAGGCGAAGTTGAAACGCACACATAAAGGAATCTACAAGATTAGCCATCAACAGTTAGCTATTGCCTGTAAGCTAATTCTATTGTGCAGTACAGTATTAAGGTGTATAGAAAGGTTGAACTTTTTCAAGATTATACTTTGGAAGATATTGGCATTTTAAGACGGCAGACAAAAGTGATTTTCTCGCCACCTGAGAAGCACTTTTATACCATCACATTCTACGCTACGGCTGACACGTGTAGTGCAACCGTGATACTACATATTGCTTTTGATGATATAACGCTGCATTCTAACATGGAACAATATAATATGGCAATTCTTTCAACTATTATAACGGAAATGGAGATGGAAGGCTAAGGACTTTAATGCAATTGGGACATATATCAATGGAGTGAAATAGCAGCATGGAACTTCGCTAATCGTCTTTCTACAAAAGCGAGCATGTAGTGAACATCCAACTACACTCATGCATCGTGGTCCAACGCTGAATTATATCAAATGGCAGTGGAAATATTTTCATACTCCACGATTATGAATATTTCTGCGGAAATAACTGCAATAAACTTCATGGCGAATTTCTGCCACAACTTCAGGGAACTTTCAAGAGAGGCCAGGGTGGACCCGGCTCACAAAGAAGAGTTTTGCCAGAAGGATGTCTATCGTATACACGGAGCAGTGCAATTTCCGGAGGAGGAAGCAGTTCTATTCTCCGAGGGCGCTGGTTCCAGGTTCGAGGTCGGAGAACATCTTTTTGGTGAAATGGAACCATCACCAGTCTTCTTTGGAAGATTTTCCTCTAGAACTTCAATCAACAGATAAGGTAGTCGTGAACGTTTCTTGTTTTATTTGAGTCATTTAGCGATATCTGAGCAACCATTTTTCCCATATGTTCTGTCCTATATTTTGCCCCATATTCTTGCTTGATATTTCTATACTCAGTACACTTCGATGAGTTATGCCTTTTTCTACGATTTATTAAGACATTGTTATGTCAGTGGCATAGTTAAATAATTTTGGATCAGTTGAGACTGATTTCTATTTTCTTTCAGTAATTTGCATATTTTTGTAGTCACGATTTGACTGTAAAGTTAATGATTTTTCTATGGCAGATTTGAATTCAGACAGCGTGTCATTTTTATTAAAGTAATTCTCTTCAGTAAATTACTTTGACCAATTTTCTGTCATCATCAAGAAAGAAGAATAATTAAAAGATTTTAGAGCGTTAAAATCTATTACTGTATCGACGATCTTGGAAATACTAGTCGTTTTATGAACATGATTGCAACATAGACATTTATCGTCAGTTCTGAAATACCATGGCATTATAGACAATTTTATGAAATATGAACTTTGATTACGATTTATTGAATACACTATAGTAATGAACATTTGATAGGAGTTTTTCTCAATTCTAGATTGGAACAATAATGTTTGCATTCCACAGTCTAAATGTATTCTATTCGACTATTTATGCAGTTTAGATGAACTTTGTTTGAAGATAGTATTTTTATACTACGATACTTAGGAGATATTAATCTCAATTTTGATAGACCAGAGAGGCGTGTATAATCGTATTTGCTATTAAATTTATTTGTGATTGGCAAATTTTTACTTCATATCGATTCATGAATGAAACCCACGAAGGTTAAATAAATAACAGTTTTGAAACAATTAATGAATATAAGAATTTTTAAAGTGGAACTATGGATGTATAATCGTTAGTTCAGTGGACGTGTAAAAGTCGCTGATGAATAATGCCCTTGAATAAGTGAAGGAGATTCCCACAGTAATATTAATGAAGTTAATGAATTTATAAGTGGAGGTTTTTTGAATGTATTGTGGAAGATTTTTATGCCATATATATTGAAATATATGATGAATTCTGGGCCTATTTTATGCAATTTAGTGCGTTTGAGCGAGGTATTTTTCCGCTGAGTTTATTGTCCAGGTCCTTTGAAAATTAATCATGTGAAGTTACTGTTAAAATTAACAAGAGTGTTAAATAATTTGAGATAACGATTTTGAATGGAGGTTACCGTCACAAATAATAATAATAATTATTAAAACGTATTAAACCTGAATATAAGCATAAATATAACTAACCTTCATTGGTCGATTATATCAACCTGATTTGAGTAATTATCAACCGGATAAACGTGTGGTTTAATGTATTTCTAAAAAAAAAAATATTAATATTGTAAATAAATTATGTAATTATCTTTAATAATAATTTGTAATGAAAGGAATTAATAGAGGCGTGTATAGATTTTTGAATTGTCGTTTGACAATATTATAAACAATTTATAATTGTTATAAACAATTAAGGAGTTCTTGTTATAAACATTAAGAGTTTTGTTAATATACTCTAAAGAACGCTAATTATACAAGTGGATTATGTAATTAAACAATTTTTGGGATTATTAGAGTAATCCAGTGATATGTGATTGAAGCAGTTAAAAGATTTGCGTGATAATATTTGAGTTGAGTTGAGGACATTTAAAGTGTTTGAAAAGGAGCTAGGCTCAGAGGTTACGAGCATATGCTAACGTTAGCTGGACAGGTGGGTCCGTTTGACGACGTAGGCATGCGACATGTTGTAGGGTGGATAGCAGCTGGCCTGACAACTGTATGTTAGAGGCCAAGGTCGACTACATAGCAGGCTTGCAGTTATAAATAAAGTGTGATGTTTATGAAAGAGGAAAACAATTGCTACATGTCTCGCCCCAATTCCCTCATCCATTCCAAGTGTATTACTATTATTACGTTCTTTATAAGCTAGTGAAAGATAAGATTTTGTATGTAAAGTCTACAAGTCCTACAGGAGGACATGATTATATTGACAATGGCTTCTGATTGCCACGTGTATTTTGTTGAATTTTTGTTAAAGTCATTCCTTTATGTGAAATAAATTATTGTACAGTTTAAAGTTTCTTGTTTCCGTTTTGGTTCATTTTAAATATCATGATGGAGGTTATTGTGAGGGCATACATTAAGTGATCCAGTTGGCAACCCATACCCGAGATTAATTTGAAGAGGTAAGTAAATGTAAGTATGAGCCCCCGTATATTTTGGTGTGTTCCACAATAATTTCTTGTTAACTGCTGTGCTCTAATCTCGGTAGTATCTGTCAGTGCCATTTTCATTGATGTAGCTGTGCCGGTGCGATTGATTATTGGCAATCCGATTGAGGGGGCGGATATCTGACAGCCTACTATCCGGGTAATCGGGGACAGTACCTTCTTCAAGGCCACGGCCGCCTCCTTCCCTCTTCCTTGCCTATCCATCCCGACCATCCATTACCTTCCCTCATGAGGCCCCTGTTCGCTTTGCAGGTGAGGCCGCCTGGGCGAGGTGCCAATCACACCTCACCAGTTGTATCCCCTCCGATTAGATGTTCCCAGCTCTAGGACACTGCCCGTAGAGGCGGTAGTGGTGAGTTCCCTCGCTTAGTCCGTGGGTTCCACCAACCTGGAGGGTAAACGACTAAGAAAAGAAGAAAGAAGATTATTATTGCAATCACATTCATTTCACCACGTAAGTGGGACAAATTAACATATCGTCGGCTCGTTCGTAAGACAACTTCTTTTAGGGTGTCGCATTAAGAAACGAGCGAACAATGGAACAGGTCTCCAAGATGACGGCCTTCTGCATGGTGATATGTAGACCAGGATGTATTCCCAATATTTCAAGATTGCGACCCAATGGTTTAGGGATGATGCCGGTAGAAGAAATGACTATGGGCACAACCATTACAATTTCCTGTCTCCATATTTGCCGTATTTCCTCACCGCAGGTTTGTTGCAGATTATGGGAATTGGACACTGCAATATCAATGAGGAAGGTTCTCTTCTGCAACTTGTCCACAAGAACGATATCTGGCCGATTTGCTGGTATGGTTTTATCAGTAATAACTGATCGGTCCCATAACAACTTGTGACTAGGATTTTCCAAAACGGCGTCAGGAACATACTGATATTAAGGCAAAGTATTCTCAGATAATAAGTGCTTTTGAGCAAGGTGTAGGTGCATTATTTTTGCCACTTGGTTGTGTCTTGCCATGTAATCAGTACAGGAGATTGCTTGGCAGCCTCCTGTGATATGTTGAATTGTTTCCGGTTCTAGTTGGCATCTTCGGCATTTATCATCCTGAATATTTGCCTTAACTATATATTTAAGATAGTTCCTGGAAGCCACAACTTGATCCTGGATTGCAACCATGAATGCTTCGGTCACCGCGGCTATCGCACTACCTCGTGCCTCGCTAGTATCGGGAGATCGTGGATTCGATACCCAGGCAAATGTCGAGACGGTTCCATTCAACAGATGCACGGCCAACTTCTTTCAAAAATCCCTTCCCTGACTCTTCCTTAATTATGAAATGAAAATCCACAGCCTGCTTCCAGTCTCCGACCGGGTCAGGAATGGAATGAATGAAGCCCCCATCTAGTGGCGAGGATATGAACTGTGCCGGCTGCCGAGGCCTGACGCACTCCTGTGGGGCAATGATTAAATGAATGACAGATGAAATGAAATGATAGTGGAGAGTGTTGCTAGAATGAAATGTTGACAGGGAAAACCGGAGTACCCGGAGAAAAACCTGTCTGCCTCCGTTTTGTCCAGCACAGATCTCACATGGAGTGACCGGGATTTGAACCACGGACCCAGTGGTGAGAGGCGTGCTGCCGCCTAAGCCACAGAGGCTTCTCTTCCTTAATTATACCCAAGTTAAATAAATAAATAAGTGGTCACCTGGACGACCAGCTGCTGACCAAGTGTGTCCAGTTCCATGGCACTGTCCTTTTAGAGGTAGAGGAATGATCGTTCGCTGAGTGTACTTGAGGAAGCCATGTTTAGCTTTCTGCAATCGTAACAGTTTTGCCAATCTTTGAGCCTGATTTTACATGAAACCTTTTTTTTTTATTATTCTGTCTGTTTCCAGTTTTGGGTTTCATTGTACATGAAGACGTTACAAACACTCAGTCCCCGAACCAGAGGAATTAACAACTGGAGATTAAACTCCCCATGCCCCGGCGCGGAATCGAACCCGGGACCCTGCGTGTCAAAGCCTAGCATGCTAACCAATTAGCCACGGAGCCGGACAATCGGGTGCTCTTTTGCCGCACAAACAAGTTTTAACAACAAATTGTATATCCGCCTTAGTCAATACATAAACGAAAATAAATTATAATTACACTTGCTCCTGGTACATGTTTCAGGGATTAATAGCTTTTATCCCCTTCATCATACGGAACCATCATGGAAACTAGTTTAAATAATTGCACAAACAAGTTTTATACAAAATGTAATTTAACATCAAATTCGTACTGAATTACTTTGTCTTTCGTTCCAAATACCACTAAAACTATATTCACACAAACAATTCATCACATGAAAAGCTTGCCACGGTGGGTGAGTGGATATCGTGTCGGTCTACCAACCCCAAGCTTCCAGGTTCGGTCCTGGCCTTGGTCATTATTATTATTATTATTATTATTATTATTCCTTCGTTACGGCCAACTAAGGACCACGTCATGTCAACTGTTTTTCTGCATTTTAATGTCGGCCCAGTACTCCTTCATTCGCAATCGATGTTGCACGTTTCTCTCCGTCGTCCACGCCTTCCCGGTTTTTAGCCTATTTTAATTTATGAAAAAAACATAGGCTTATGAGATCACCTTTTGTCCGTGTGTCTGTCTTTGTGTGCGTGTGTGATGGCGTGTGACCCCCCCCCCCCCCCTAATAACGTCTAAACGGCTAGGGCGATTTAAATGAAACTCGGTAAGTTTATAGCACTATACCGGTCGCCCCGACCGTGCCCTTCAAATTTTGTCACGTCTCACCAATCCAACATGGCGGCTGTGCGAAATATTTCACCAGCATTCAATAACTCCGAAACTATTACCGAAATCACCCTGCAATATTTAGCAGTGATAAAGATAACTACTAGAAGGTCACCTATGTGAATTTGGAAACCTGGTAACTACAAAACCAACATGGCGAACAAGCGAAGTTGCGACTTTTAAATAGACGTTTTTCGTGATTTAACCAACCAAACGCAATAAAACTTGGTACAGTATATGTTTATACACATTATAATGCACCGACGTCTACGTTTAATTATTTACATAACCTCAAGATGGCGGCTGTGCGAAATATTTCACTGGCATTCTATATCACTGAAACTATTTGCGGTATCACCCTGAAATTTTGTACGGAGATAAAAGGCACTACTGGAAGTTCATCTATAAGACTTTCAAAAACCGATTAACTACAAAACCATCATGGCGGTCAAGCGAAGTTGAAAATTTTTAATAGACTTTTCTTGCGATTTAATTGTCCAAACGCAATGAAACTTGATACAGGAAATGTTTATACACATTGTAATGCACTGGTGTCTAATTTAGTTCAATTGTTTACATAACCTCAAGATGGCGACTGTGCCAATTTTAAAATTGAGTTTTTGTTTCTTGTGTCGTAATCATGTGATCGAAGTGAAAGTTTGAATAATGAACCTACGCAATAATTTTCCTTTAATGTTACATGAGTCTATGGCCTATACAGATAACAATCCAACATGGCGACCATCCGAAGGATTTAAATTGATCTCAATATCTACGAATCTATTACAGCAATCAAACTGAATTTTTTAATGTTCATAGGGGCTATGAACATAAGTTCTCCTATAGGACTTTCAATAACCTGGTGATCACAAATTCAACATGGCGGCGACGCGAAGTATAAATATTAACATGGTCGTTTCTCGCAATTTAACCCTCCGAGCGCAGTGAAACTTGATACAGTAAATCCTTATACAAATGTTAATCCACTGGCACCTAATTTATTTCAATTGTTTCCATAACCACAAGATGGCAGCCGTGCGAAATTTTAAAATCTCGTTTTTACTTCTTGTGTCCTAATCATGCGATTGAAGTTTGAGTAGGCCTACTACACGTACACAATAATCTTCATGTTACAGTACATAACTCTAAGACCTACATAAATGAAAATCTAGCATGGCAACCATCCGCTATATTTAGTCGGTTCTGAATATCTACGAATCTATTACAGCAATCAAACTGAAATTTTGTATGTTGATAGAGGCAATTAACATAAGTGGGCCACGCTCCTGGATATCTTCACGTGTTATCCCAGTCTCCAACAGATCTTTCCCTACTTCACTGAACCAGGCCTCCTTTGTCTTTTTCTCACGGAGAAAAACAAAAATTCTGTTGGATAGCCGTGTTGATTTCATTCGGGTTATATGTCCATAGAAAGAAATCCTCCTTTTCCTCATCACGTCCGTTATTTTCTCTACGTGAGTGTACAACTCGTGGTTGTGTTGTCTTCGGAACTCGTCGTGTTCTTTGACTGGACCCAGGATTTTCCTCAATATCTTCCTTTCCTTGGTCTCCAGTTTTTCCATTATGCCTTTTCTATTCACGGAGAGACATTCCGCTGCATACAAAGCTTCTGGTCGGATGACCGTGCAGTAGTGCTTCAATTTTGCATTCAGGGATATAGAGCTTTTGGTATACACATTCTTAGTTAGATGGTAAGCCATTTCAATTTTATTCAAGCATGACTCAAAATCCTCGTTTTCGGACATTGTAGGGTCTATCCATTCCCCAAGATACTTAAATTTCACAACCCGCTTGATTTTCCCATAATAATAATAATAATAATATCGTAATGCCTCGGGTGCCGGGTGCAAGCTTTGTTAATTGACACCCAGAGGGCAGCTTGCTTGTCGAATTTCATCTTTCCTTTGAATGCTATGAAAGTCAAGGAGGTTAGATATCTAAGCTCTTTGACACTACAGTGCTTTTCTAGTAGAAATTGGAGGAACTTTGTGTTGGCGGAAAATCCCGAGATTAATTTGGCCATTGAACACGGCCTACTGAATTCAAATGGGTTCATTAACATGCCAACAACGTATGACATCCATGTCGTGATTTTTGTCGCCTTTCAAAAATCTCTTACCGCGAACCTGCAAGCTTGGGGTTGGTAGTCCGACACGGTAACCACTCACCCACCGCGGCAAGCGATTTTCCCATGATTCACTTCTATATGTTTTGGAACCGTTTTGATGTTAGTAATAAATTCTGTTTCCTCGAAAGAGATCAGGAGGCCAGCCTTTGCAGCTTGTGTTTGAAGCTGGTTGATCTGTTTCTTGGCCGTTTCCAACGAATCCGCAAAAACCGCAAGGTCATCTGCAAAAGCTAGACAGTCAATTGAAAGGTTCTTATTCTTGTGACCAAGTCTGATTCCATTTTGGACTCCTTCATCACTCATTGTTTTGCGCCACTCACGGATAACTTTCTCAAGAACGCTGTTGAATAGTAGAGGCGAGAGACCATCTCCCTGTCGAACTCCTGTCCTTATCTCGAATTCATTGAAAATCTCGCCTCTAAACTTAACTTTTGAAGTGCTATTGGTGAGAGTCTGTTGGATGATCTCTCTGGTTTTGTTGTCTAGGCCGAACTCCTTTAGAATCTTAGTCTTAGGTAGGGTAGTCCGACCAATGGATAAAGCCCTGCGCGGATGCGGATATCCGCGGATAAACCCGCGGATATCCGCAGCATTTTTCGCCACGCGGATATATTTTGCATGGCTGTGCGGATAGCGGATACGCTGCGGATAATGTTTGGAGTAAATTTGCGGATAGTTTTTAGAATACGATGTGAACTTTCGATAATATTACATATTTGATATGGCAATCTACAGCTTCATGCTTAAAGGAGGAATACTCCTATAGCCTATTACGTATGAAATATACGGGTACGTTTTGCAGTTATACACGAGAAGATTATTTTACTCATGATGGTTTCAACTACATTTTATTAAGTACCGTACCGTATGTTTGTAGTAGAAGGTCTTGACATATCATCATCATCAATTTCTCATTGCCATTATCCACGAGATATAATGCTGTCAACATGTTTGTTAGTTCATCGTGGTGACATCATTAACACTTTTCTCAAGTCAGCTACTTCGCTGTCTAAGCTATCCTGTAAGATCTGGTTCCAGGTTTATCTGTAGATTTATTTCCATCTTGGCACTGAAACGCGTGGGCTGTGATATTGCAACGGAGACAGTTACGACATCAACTATGCGAACATTGATGGGTCAAGAGGCTGACTTTGTGACTTGGAAGTTCCGGCCAAATGTTAATCTCTTTCTCCAAGCTTAAAGAGAAGTTCACTTAGTAAATGTTACCGCGACCGGGAAGTATGAAGATCATTCAACCAACATTGATAAAATATCTATTAAAACAAAACAAGGAGTATATTCAATAGTGCTTGAAACAAAGCTCAAGTCAAGGATAAGGCAGATATTTGGTTACGTTTTCAACGGAACCAAAGAGGTGAACGATATAGCAGGATGTTTTAGCTTTAAAAAAGTGTATTCATACTCAGGACACAAATCAGGTACATCAAACCTACTGCGGCACAAGTGCGATAGTAGCCAAAGAAGTATAGCCAGTTTTTTGTCTAAAGCGGAGGTCAGGAAACCAGAATTGAAATATCAGCGGATTTGTATACAAGTCTTGCGGATGCGGGGCGGATGCGGATAACAGTCGTGCGGATGCGGGGCGGATGCGGATAACAGTCGTGCGGATGCGGGGCGGGTGCGGATAACAGTCGTGCGGATGCGGGGCGGATGCGGATAACGTTTTGTTTATCCGCGCAGGGCTCTACCAATGGAGTCATATGCTTTCTTAAAATCAATGAAGGTTACAACAAATTTCTTGCTCCTTAGTTTCAGATATGAAAGGATAGATTTGAGATTCATGATTTGCTCCACACATGACCGTCCCTTCCTAAAACCTCCTTATAATCACCCAGTTCTGTATCTAGCTGTTATTCAGCCCTAGTTTGAAGAGTTTTTGAGAGGATTTTGTAAGTTATCAGTAGGAGGGAGATGCCTCGATAGTTGTTAACATCTGCTTTATCGCCTTTCTTATGAAGGGGGTGGATTAAAGCAGAAGTCCAGTCACTTGGAAGAGCATAGAAAAGACTGTTGAGCCTTATGGCGACAGTGTTGCTAACTCTAGGCAGAGGTAGCGCTGACGTCATACGTTATGTTCACCCGCTTCGAGAACTGGGTTTTCATAAGTTAGCGAGACAACCACAACCCCTGCAGCTACCTGAAATTAAACACGCCCAGGAAGGAGCAGTTTTGCAGGTGTTAACGGATTGGACCAGTATTAAGGATACTGTATGCCAAGAGAACCAATAACGACATTCATTTCGTTGTGATATGACGCATTACTGATTGACAGATGTCGAGAGCACAACCCTTCCTTCCTTCTCGGATGTATGCAGACGATGATAACAATTTTTATGTCAGCAATACTGTTGATCATCACAACTTTAGTTAATAGTTAGGCTGTAATTTAGTTTCTTTCAATTTTATTCTTGTTGTTTTGTTTAGATTAATATTTTTAATATTGTAGTGAGCTAGCCGTGCGGTTAGGGGTGCGCAGCTGTGAGCTTGCATTCGGGAGATAGTGGTTTTTTTTTTCGTTGCCACAAATTATTATTATTATTATTATTATTATTGTTAAGAATAATCAATATTACATCCAGCAATACAAGAAAATATATACACACATAGCTTTTTAAGTATTAGGACATACGTCCGTACATTGTTCAAGAAATCGCGTGTGCTATATACTGTGCCCTTGCAGCAAGAAATATGCAAATCACAGTATGCCAGCATTGCTCAATTCGGGATTTTTCGGGGCTGCGGTAAGTTCTCCCACTCTGTGACTTACATATTTTGGATTAAATAGAGGATACACTTGCAAAAATAACAACAAAATCAACTCCTATTTTAACACATTTAATTAACCAAAAATTATGGCGCTACAAACAAATAAACACATAAACTACTGACCAATATCATTCTACTTGTCCAAAGTGAACAAGGAATAGCATAAAAATAAAATATTAGATTAAAACACATGGTTTACTTTAAAACCAACAATTCACGATTATTTTCACTTCCATAAAGTACTTATCTTAAAGTTCCAAATAACTACGAGCTTCTTTGGCTCGATACTTTCCCATAATAATGGTGTCATATTTTTGTACACCTCAAGAATTATTTTTATCTTTTCTTATCATCAAAACAAATATATAATTACATTTAAAATTACATGTTAATTATTCACTTCAATATTTGGGCATATCACATGTTCTCCGTATTTACTATCTCTCTCAAGTTTTGCAAATTCACTACGGTGATCGGGAAAACTATTTGTGTACTCCAGAGTTATAAAGATTACTTGACAAAGTCAAAAACTATGATCACTCCCGAAACCTAGTTATCTTCACAAAACTCGTGGATTCCTTTTTTTTCATACAATATTACAATAGGGATTTTAATTAATTCATTTGTCTTATAAGACCATTATCACATAAGAAAACTACGATCTGAATTGGCAAGCGATAATATCAATCTACAAGGACCTCGGTTCAACGCCCGGGTCATTAACAACTTTAAACACTCACGGTGTATTTAACACATCTTACAAGACAGTTTTTACCCACCCTCGCTCTATGAGGGTCAGGCCATTATACTCGGGCGTGATTTATGACAAGGAAAGCGGCTCCCTGCCTAACCTACGGTGGCAGCTCTCTTCAATGCTTTAAAACAAACCTTCACATTATTCTCAGTTCTGTGGAGAGACCTGGCTTTTACTCGCTTATTTTCATTCAACAATATTCTTTGGCTCATAAACCACTTTCGTAACCTTGGCATTTATTAATTATGAGAGGATCCTCATTGATTGGGAAGATTAATACACATTCTACGACGAATAATTAGGGGCTTTAACAACAAAAGGATTCTAGGTTCGAATCTCTTAACATGCCTCGGGAACATTTCCACATTTGGAGGACTTATACAAGACGCGATTTAAAGTCGGCCATGGCCTACATGACATACGCTCAATAATACCATACATTAGCTCCCTTTTAAATAATACACACATGGCCTCGTGATCTACGTCACAATTAGAGGACTTACAACATATCTCAATTCACTGCAATCAACTACCCTCCATAAGTAATTTACCAAGTACTTTAACTTTTACGCGTTCCTAGCGTGACTTTTTATTTAATTGCGTTCCATTACGCAATACATTACTTTACGGCCGAATGTCTTCCAAAGAACTGATAAATTTCATAGTAACAATTTATACATATCTTAATTCTTATATTAATCTTTCCGTTGACAATAAATCGCTCCCTTTTTAAGAACATGCATTCACATCATGTCTTATACATTTGTTAAGGCTTCAACGCTCTATATTTTTATATCATTCAATTTAATCTTTATTTAGATTTCTTTACCTTGTTATTCACATCATGTTTTCATTCCTTACAAAAGCTCAAAAGCTATTTCTTTCATATAATTCAAATTTACCTTTATGTAAATATCTTTGTTATAATTATTATTATCACGCTTGCTTTTATAACATTCATTAAATACTGACATTTTATTCCATGCATTTCCTCTACAGGATTTATTATTTCACATAATTATTTATTATTTCTTAAAATTTATTTTCGTTCAGATCGCGTTCTTATTTAGTTATTATCCATTTAAAAACATCCCTTCTACTCAAAACTCCGGTGGAATTGTACACAAAATTTTTCCCGACACCAAAACATAATGAAAATCTTTACTTACATGTTTAAGGTCGCTTTCTGACCTTTATTCTCGTTTGATGTGACATTTTGTCCCACCTTCTTGACCTACTCCATATTGTACAATCTCATCTTATGTACAGAAATTTCTTGACACATATACACTATATTTAACACTGACCACATTTTTTTAATACACTGGTGTATCCGTTTTGAACACACATTAAAACACTAAAAAATATTACTCTGGTACATATTCTAACACATATCACTGTGCATAAAACGCTTTCACTTTACCTAAAACACTTAAAATGATACTCCTATTTCTTTTCTTACAATATTTACACTTCACTCCTCTCACACGGGCGTATCTCAACGATTTTGACAATTTCTGTCGGCTGTTGATGATCCCTGATGTGAATCCTATCGACCTGCATTGGACGTGTGATTTTACTCGTTCAAAGTTTCTCTCTCCTACAATGGAAACTACTGGTTTCAGTCTCTCAAAACCGCTTCTATTGTCTATTACTCGGCTTTACTTTATCTGCTTTAACTAGGCGATAAATGTCTTTACTTTGCCGTCACCTCTATTTATATATGGTGGTCTATCGCACCCTATAGTTTCTATATCTTGGCCTCCCTTCGAGGACCGTATACTGTCTATCGTATATTTTTGACGTTTTCTCACTAGAGTACGTTTTCCCTCTGGTTTCGAAACTAAGTTCCTAAGTTCCTTTCGCTTGAACTTCTATCTTTCGCGATCGTAATTACTGTAAAGTTCCTTTACAGGACTTAATGTCTTTAACAATGTCTTTACTAAACGTAACGCCGTTTATTTGTTGGAGTTCTTATAACTTCGTAACTGTATTGAACTAGTGTTCTTCTGGAACTCGAAGTTCCCTACTGATCGCTGTATCTTACTTTGGCGATATTGCTTTAAAGTCCGTATATTTAATGTTCTTTATAATTTAGGACTCTTCAAAGTCTCGAACTGCTAACCCTCAGCGTAGCGTACTTATATCGTAAATGGTCTACACTCGGTGAACTTGTAACATAGCCTCCCACAGGCTCTGGATCAATGTCTGATACAGCTTAACGCCCCCCTCACGGGCTCTTGAATACTGCGTATACGATGTGGTGCAGCACTTCCGCTCACGGGCTCTCGTAGACTGCATGATTGGCTTGGTGAGGCCAGGAGTTTTATACCTTTCAGTCACAAAAAGATAAAATCCTAGTCCTTTTCGTGACCAACTTTTGAACTAATTGTCGCACAATTATAAAAATCGTATCTCCAGAAAGCTCGTCTTCCAAACGTAAAATAATCTTCCTGTCCATAGAAATCGATCGTGCATTTCCGAGATATTAATTAATTTCTCGTCCTCAACTGTGTGGGTGGTGCTGTTCATTTTTTATTCTCCCACTCCTTAGGTCTCGGTGAACCCCCAATGACGTCTACTTGCGTTTGCAGTTTTCTCCTGTGCAATTTTTACAAGGTTTTTCTTTACACAAAAATCTCTAATCCAAATTGATTCACCGTACTGTATCTGTTTACTTATTTTTATACTCGTAAACGGGTTAAATTTAATTATTCCTGTTCTGACTCAGCAGCGAGGTTGCCATATTCCTGCAACGTAAGAGCAATTTCCGAGTCCAGCTTCTTCGTCTTACAGTCAAAACTTTCCACTCGTTCTAATAATATCCATGACTGGCTCCTTATAAATGTCAAGAGGCATGAGCTCATCTAAGGAACACCTGGCCCTAGCGCTTGCACAATGTTAAACTATAATCCTGGCTTGAAATCTCTCTCCGTTCCCTTAGAAACTGTATGATTCTTTCATTCTTTTCTCAAAGTACATGGATTCGACTCTCTTTGAGGCCATGGTACATGGGTTCATCTCACCCCTCCTTAGGTTAATAAATTTTCGAAAAATTTTGAGGATATTTATTTCAATTATTTATAAAAATCTTATTTTTCCTTTAATAGTCGAAGCCATTATAACGTTCTCCGTCCTTTTTGTTTCTTTATTCCTAAAAAATCCCACGATAATTTGATTTCTTTCATCTTTTTAAGTCATATTCGGTAATTGTGTCGGTTGGGTACGCTCTGTCCCTACCCTTTCTTTCTCCTTTTTATTTGTCTGGATATCAGGTTTCCAGAACCTCATTCTTCTTTACGGGTGTGGTCTATCCCTACCCGTTCCCTTATTTCATCATTCTCCTTCCTTAAATTGAAATTTTCTTCTTCAATAAAATCAATTATTTCTTTAAAGTTCCCTTCCTCTCTGGTTTATATTTGTATGGGTCTTTCTTAAAGGTCCCATTCATTCATTCATTCCCCTAGTGGACGTCTACACTTCAGGGTCATAAATTTCTTGTCACATTCGGGTGTTTTGTTAGTCTTCCTCTAGTCTGGTGTGCACCCTCCAGGCTTGAGTCAAACAGTTTGTTTCATTTCTTCTTTTATAAGACGGACATCCTGCCGGTCTGTTTCTCTTTCCACATTACATATTGTCAACTTAATGACCTTCTTTAAATTACCTTGCGGGTGCAACTGGCTTTACCCGTAACATCATCATTATTATTGTCAGACTCCTCAAGTCTGTAAAATTTCATTTTAATTCTTAAGAGCTCGGTCTAACCTCACCTGACTCTTTTCGGTTTTCTACCACCTTCCTCATCTCTTTTTGCGATGGTATTTCAAACAAAATTAATTTTATTCCTTTTATTCTTCAACGGTTGCATCTGGCTTAACCCGTTGGTTCCAATGGAATAATTCTTTTCTTCATCTCGCATCGAGATGGCATTTCGAAAAAGTATTTCTTTTTTCGACTCTTCCAATTCTTTAGATCCTTCAGATCTCCCGTCTTTCTCTTCTTTTTATCCTTCCCTTTCTTTTTACGAAGTTTCCAACTGAAATATGCCTGAGCGTCCTCTTCCTCCAAGGCATTGTACATTGTCTCTCCTCCTTTCCTAGTTTCCATGGGGTATCTGTTTTCCTGTAAACCGACTACCAATTGCGGTTTTCCTCTTTCCTGATTTTCTTCAAAGGCATCTCCTTCCTTCTTTTCATTATCTCCCACAATTTCATCTTTTCCTTTGAGGTTTTCTTGGCTCTTGTTAGCCTCTGTCTCCATTTCTCTTTTCTTTTGTTGCCAGTCCTGATATTTAATCATTAATTCAAGGATCTGTGCTTTCAACTTTGGTCCTTCTTCATCTTCTAATGCCCCTTTATCTTCCTGATCTTCCTGAATCTCTTCGGGGTTTTCCTTTTCAATTTCTATGACATCTTGAACCTCTGTTTCTATCGGTGCTTCGACGATAGTTTCTATTATGGTTTCATTTACTTTTTCCCTTTCTTCAGGAATTATTATTTCCATCTCTTCAACTTCCGCTTCTTTCATTATTTCCTGTTTGGAGATTATTTCTTGTTCTTCCAGCTCAACCTTTTTATCAAAATGATTTTCTTCACTTCGCAGCTCGTTTTCGTTTTGGCTATCCTCCTGGTCTGGAATTACTATTTCATCTTGAGTCTCCATATCTTCTTCAGGAAGGATCTCAAAGTCTTCCTCAGTTTCCACTGGAATTATCCTGACATCTACTTCTTGTTTTTCTTCTCTAATATCAATTTTGGGCTCCTCTGGCACCGTGACTTCTTGTTCTTCTTCTCTGATCTCTCCTTTCTTTTCATCTTGGGCAACGACTTCTTCTTTAGTATCAATTTCAGGTTCTTTCAACTTGACTTCTTTTTCTTTCCTTTCTTCTGTAGCATTTATGACTGGGATAGCCATTTCTTTCGCTTTGAGGTCCTCTGCTAATATGTATTCATCATATCTCTTCTGAGTGGCCTCTAATATTTCTTGATATTCCTGAATCTTAACCTTTCTCAGTTCGGCAAACTCCTGGATAGTTATTATCCCATCTTCATCATACGTGTTCATTTTGAAGCAATGCATCTGATTCCATTTTGTATTCATATCCGCTGTTTGCTCGTTAACGTATTTTTTTTTGTCTTGCTCTTCGTAAGGGGTCTTCCACCAAATCTTATCCCATTCTCTTTTCATATTCCATACCTGCTTCATTTTTTCTTCTATTTCCTCCCTGAAACTTCTTATCTGTTCCCTCGGAGCTAGTTCTATTTTCCCTTCTTCCGCCATGCATTTCGCAAATTTCTTTTGTATTTCCCTTAATGACTGTTTAACATGAGGGATTTCCTTATACAATTCTTCTAATTCCTGTTTGGGTATCTTAAAGTTACTTTTACCTGCCCTCTGACGAAATTCGAGTGTCTTAGTAGTTTCCTTAGACATACTTTTTCTTAGTTCCTCAATTTCCTCTGTTTTACTTAAGCCTACACATCTTCTATCCCAGAGTTCACTCTTCATCTTGAATTGCTTTAGTCGTATTTCATCGATTATATCCAAGAATTTTTCTACTTCCTTCCAGATCGCTATTTCTACCTTTTCCTGATCCTGAACATGGAGATTATCGCTCTTTTCCCCTTTGCTTTCCGAGCCTATTTGAACCTGCCTTTCTACGTGAGACTTTGAATTACCTTTACTATTATCATCCTCGGTATTAATTTCATTTTCCCTTGGACTCGGTTTACATTTTTCTTTTTCCGTTTGGAGCTCTAAAGGCTCATTTGCTACCCTGTTGTCTGCAGACAAGTTACCTTCTCTTCGTGTAACTATGTCTCCAGGTGCACGCATGCTTTCTACCGAAACCTTTACAATTTCCTTATTTGGGTACTCTTTATCACCTGTAATTTTACATTTATCTGGACTCTCGGCCCTTACATCTTCCGAGAGCCTCCGCCTCTCTTCACTTAATGACATCATATTAGAATATAGTGGGCCACTAATGCCACATCGCTAGAACATGCTTGAGAGATAGTAATCTGAACCATTGTGTCCCAATTTCTTTAAAAACTTACTTTGGTACGGGTTTTTACTACACCGTACCCTTTTGATACTCTGCTTCAACTCAAAGACCTTTATGGAAGTATTTAAAATTCAAAATTTCGAAAAACCATTTTTTTTTTCAAAAAATGAAAATTTTGATTTTTCGAGAAAACTCGGGTTTTCCCTAGGAAAACTCATCCCTGCGTACTGGGCGCCAAATAAAAAATAGTTTGCTGGGGGGGGGTTGTTAAAAACCAGGGCTGCTCGGTGTGAGTTTCTAGGGACCCATGCGGTCAGTTAACATTATACGTTGTAGCTACTCCTATCATTACTTTACTTTTACATGAATCGACCGTCTTTAGTGTTCCTCTAATTATTAATCCAAGCACAGTACTTCTATTCAACCCCCTGTGCCCTTGCAGCAAGAAATATGCAAATCACAGTATGCCAGCATTGCTCAATTCGGGATTTTTCGGGGGCTGCGGTAAGTTCTCCCACTCTGTGACTTACATATTTTGGATTAAATAGAGGATACACTTGCAAAAATAACAACAAAATCAACTCCTATTTTAACACATTTAATTAATCAAAAATTATGGCGCTACAAACAAATAAACACATAAACTACTGACCAATATCATTCTACTTGTCCAAAGTGAACAAGGAATAGCATAAAAATAAAATATTAGATTAAAACACATGGTTTACTTTAAAACCAACAATTCACGATTATTTTCACTTCCATAAAGTACTTATCTTAAAGTTCCAAATAACTACGAGCTTCTTTGGCTCGATACTTTCCCATAATAATGGTGTCATATTTTTGTACACCTCAAGAATTATTTTTATCTTTTCTTATCATCAAAACAAATATATAATTACATTTAAAATTACATGTTAATTATTCACTTCAATATTTGGGCATATCACATGTTCTCCGTATTTACTATCTCTCTCAAGTTTTGCAAATTCACTACGGTGATCGGGAAAACTATTTGTGTACTCCAGAGTTATAAAGATTACTTGACAAAGTCAAAAACTATGATCACTCCCGAAACCTAGTTATCTTCACAAAACTCGTGGATTCCTTTTTTTTTCATACAATATTACAATAGGGATTTTAATTAATTCATTTGTCTTATAAGACCATTATCACATAAGAAAACTACGATCTGAATTGGCAAGCGATAATATCAATCTACAAGGACCTCGGTTCAACGCCCGGGTCATTAACAACTTTAAACACTCACGGTGTATTTAACACATCTTACAAGACAGTTTTTACCCACCCTCGCTCTATGAGGGTCAGGCCATTATACTCGGGCGTGATTTATGACAAGGAAAGCGGCTCCCTGCCTAACCTACGGTGGCAGCTCTCTTCAATGCTTTAAAACAAACCTTCACATTATTCTCAGTTCTGTGGAGAGACCTGGCTTTTACTCGCTTATTTTCATTCAACAATATTCTTTGGCTCATAAACCACTTTCGTAACCTTGGCATTTATTAATTATGAGAGGATCCTCATTGATTGGGAAGATTAATACACATTCTACGACGAATAATTAGGGGCTTTAACAACAAAAGGATTCTAGGTTCGAATCTCTTAACATGCCTCGGGAACATTTCCACATTTGGAGGACTTATACAAGACGCGATTTAAAGTCGGCCGTGGCCTACATGACATACGCTCAATAATACCATACATTAGCTCCCTTTTAAATAATACACACATGGCCTCGTGATCTACGTCACAATTAGAGGACTTACAACATATCTCTTTTGGCGGCTTCGGTGGCGTAGTTGGTAGCATGCTGAGCTTCTATGCCCAAGATAGCGGGTTCAAACCCGGCCGAAGCCGTCGGATTTTTTAAGAGCGTTAAAAATCCCTCAGTATGCCTTCCTTCGGAGGGGAAGTAAAGCCGGCGGTCCCATGTCATAGATTTATGGCATGTTAAAGATCTTTCCACTAATTACACCTGTGTGAAACTAAATTGGATAGGTTAAGAATGTAAACAACGCTCTTAGGTTGCTACGTTCGTTGCCAAGAGCCGACTGCGGTGGCGTCTAGTAGCTAGTTCTGAACTAGGCCTAGTAGTCGTTGACGGTGGCGTTTGGCGGCAAAAGTAGGAACTATTTGAAAATTCAAAGTTGCAGTCTCTACTTGAATTAAAAAACAGATACACACACTAATACAGTCATCACAATTAACACCGGTTATCAGACAGATTCTACACACACCCAAAGTACACGGGGCTACATGACCGCGTTGTCGCAGCCCCTAAAATAAGGAACCAACCAACCAACAACATATCTCAATTCACTGCAATCAACTACCCTCCATAAGTAATTTACCAAGTACTTTAACTTTTACGCGTTCCTAGCGTGACTTTTTATTTAATTGCGTTCCATTACGCAATACATTACTTTACGGCCGAATGTCTTCCAAAGAACTGATAAATTTCATAGTAACAATTTATACATATCTTAATTCTTATATTAATCTTTCCGTTGACAATAAATCGCTCCCTTTTTAAGAACATGCATTCACATCATGTCTTATACATTTGTTAAGGCTTCAACGCTCTATATTTTTATATCATTCAATTTAATCTTTATTTAGATTTCTTTACCTTGTTATTCACATCATGTTTTCATTCCTTACAAAAGCTCAAAAGCTATTTCTTTCATATAATTCAAATTTACCTTTATGTAAATATCTTTGTTATAATTATTATTATCACGCTTGCTTTTATAACATTCATTAAATACTGACATTTTATTCCATGCATTTCCTCTACAGGATTTATTATTTCACATAATTATTTATTATTTCTTAAAACCTTATTTTCGTTCAGATCGCGTTCTTATTTAGTTATTATCCATTTAAAAACATCCCTTCTACTCAAAACTCCGGTGGAATTGTACACAAAATTTTTCCCGACACCAAAACATAATGAAAATCTTTACTTACATGTTTAAGGTCGCTTTCTGACCTTTATTCTCGTTTGATGTGACATTTTGGCCCACCTTCTTGACCTACTCCATATTGTACAATCTCATCTTATGTACAGAAATTTCTTGACACATATTCACTATATTTAACACTGACCACATTTTTTTAATACACTGGTGTATCCGTTTTGAACACACATTAAAACACTAAAAAATATTACTCTGGTACATATTCTAACACATATCACTGTGCATAAAACGCTTTCACTTTACCTAAAACACTTAAAATGATACTCCTATTTCTTTTCTTACAATATTTACACTTCACTCCTCTCACACGGGCGTATCGCAACGATTTTGACAATTTCTGTCGGCTGTTGATGATCCCTGATGTGAATCCTATCGACCTGCATTGGACGTGTGATTTTACTCGTTCAAAGTTTCTCTCTCCTACAATGGAAACTACTGGTTTCAGTCTCTCGAAACCGCTTCTATTGTCTATTACTCGGCTTTACTTTATCTGCTTTAACTAGGCGATAAATGTCTTTACTTTGCCGTCACCTCTATTTATATATGGTGGTCTATCGCACCCTATAGTTTCTATATCTTGGCCACCCTTCGAGGACCGTATACTGTCTATCGTACCCTATAGTTTCTATATCTTGGCCTCCCTTCGAGGACCGTATACTGTCTATCGTATATTTTTGACGTTTTCTCACTAGAGTACGTTTTCCCTCTGGTTTCGAAACTAAGTTCCTAAGTTCCTTTCGCTTGAACGTCTATCTTTCGCGATCGTAATTACTGTAAAGTTCCTTTACAGGACTTAATGTCTTTAACAATGTCTTTACTAAACGTAACGCCGTTTATTTGTTGGAGTTCTTATAACTTCGTAACTGTATTGAACTAGTGTTCTTCTGGAACTCGAAGTTCCCTACTGATCGCTGTGTCTTACTTTGGCGATATTGCTTTAAAGTCCGTATATTTAATGTTCTTTATAATTTAGGACTCTTCAAAGTCTCGAACTGCTAACCCTCAGCGTAGCGTACTTATATCGTAACTGGTCTACACTCGGTGAACTTGTAACATAGCCTCCCACAGGCTCTGGATCAATGTCTGATACAGCTTAACGCCCCCCTCACGGGCTCTTGAATACTGCGTATACGATGTGGTGCAGCACTTCCGCTCACGGGCTCTCGTAGACTGCATGATTGGCTTGGTGAGGCCAGGAGTTTTATACCTTTCAGTCACAAAAAGATAAAATCCTAGTCCTTTTCGTGACCAACTTTTGAACTAATTGTCGCACAATTATAAAAATCGTATCTCCAGAAAGCTCGTCTTCCAAACGTAAAATAATCTTCCTGTCCATAGAAATCGATCGTGCATTTCCGAGATATTAATTAATTTCTCGTCCTCAACTGTGTGGGTGGTGCTGTTCTTTTTTTATTTATTCTCCCACTCCTTAGGTCTCGGTGAACCCCCAATGACGTCTACTTGCGTTTGCAGTTTTCTCCTGTGCAATTTTTACAAGGTTTTTCTTTACACAAAAATCTCTAATCCAAATTGATTCACCGTACTGTATCTGTTTACTTATTTTTATACTCGTAAACGGGTTAAATTTAATTAAGCCTCCGTGGCTTAGGCGGCAGCACGCCGGCCTCTCACCGCTGGGTCCGTGGATCAAATCCCGGTCACTCCATGTGAGATCTGTGCTGGACAAAACGGAGGAAGACTGGTTTTTCTCCGGGTACTCCGGTTTTCCCTGTCAACATTTCATTCCAGCAACACTCTCCACTATCATTTCATTTCATCTGTCATTCATTTAATCATTGCCCCAGAGGAGTGCGTCAGGCCTCGGCAGCCGGCACAGTTCATATCCTCGCCGCTAGATGGGGGCTTCATTCATTCCATTCCTGACCCGGTCGGAGACTGGAAGCAGGTTGTGGATTTTCATTTTCAAACGGGTTAAATTTAATTATTCCTGTTCTGACTCAGCAGCGAGGTTGCCATATTCCTGCAATGTAAGAGCAATTTCCGAGTCCAGCTTCTTCGTCTTACAGTCAAAACTTTCCACTCGTTCTAATAATATCCATGACTGGCTCCTTATAAATGTCAAGAGGCATGAGCTCATCTAAGGAACACCTGGCCCTAGCGCTTGCACAATGTTAAACTATAATCCTGGCTTGAAATCTCTCTCCGTTCCCTTAGAAACTGTATGATTCTTTCATTCTTTTCTCAAAGTACATGGATTCGACTCTCTTTGAGGCCATGGTACATGGGTTCATCTCACCCCTCCTTAGGTTAATAAATTTTCGAAAAATTTTGAGGAAATTTATTTCAATTATTTATAAAAATCTTATTTTTCCTTTAATAGTCGAAGCCATTATAACGTTCTCCGTCCTTTTTGTTTCTTTATTCCTAAAAAATCCCACGATAATTTGATTTCTTTCATCTTTTTAAGTCATATTCGGTAATTGTGTCGGTTGGGTACGCTCTGTCCCTACCCTTTCTTTCTCCTTTTTATTTGTCTGGATATCAGGTTTCCAGAACCTCATTCTTCTTTACGGGTGTGGTCTATCCCTACCCGTTCCCTTATTTCATCATTCTCCTTCCTTAAATTGAAATTTTCTTCTTCAATAAAATCAATTATTTCTTTAAAGTTCCCTTCCTCTCTGGTTTATATTTGTATGGGTCTTTCTTAAAGGTCCCATTCATTCATTCATTCCCCTAGTGGACGTCTACACTTCAGGGTCATAAATTTCTTGTCACATTCGGGTGTTTTGTTAGTCTTCCTCTAGTCTGGTGTGCACCCTCCAGGCTTGAGTCAAACAGTTTGTTTCATTTCTTCTTTTATAAGACGGACATCCTGCCGGTCTGTTTCTCTTTCCACATTACATATTGTCAACTTAATGACCTTCTTTAAATTACCTTGCGGGTGCAACTGGCTTTACCCGTAACATCATCATTATTATTGTCAGACTCCTCAAGTCTGTAAAATTTCATTTTAATTCTTAAGAGCTCGGTCTAACCTCACCTGACTCTTTTCGGTTTTCTACCACCTTCCTCATCTCTTTTTGCGATGGTATTTCAAACAAAATTAATTTTATTCCTTTTATTCTTCAACGGTTGCATCTGGCTTAACCCGTTGGTTCCAATGGAATAATTCTTTTCTTCATCTCGCATCGAGATGGCATTTCGAAAAAGTATTTCTTTTTTCGACTCTTCCAATTCTTTAGATCCTTCAGATCTCCCGTCTTTCTCTTCTTTTTATCCTTCCCTTTCTTTTTACGAAGTTTCCAACTGAAATATGCCTGAGCGTCCTCTTCCTCCAAGGCATTGTACATTGTCTCTCCTCCTTTCCTAGTTTCCATGGGGTATCTGTTTTCCTGTAAACCGACTACCAATTGCGGTTTTCCTCTTTCCTGATTTTCTTCAAAGGCATCTCCTTCCTTCTTTTCATTATCTCCCACAATTTCATCTTTTCCTTTGAGGTTTTCTTGGCTCTTGTTAGCCTCTGTCTCCATTTCTCTTTTCTTTTGTTGCCAGTCCTGATATTTAATCATTAATTCAAGGATCTGTGCTTTCAACTTTGGTCCTTCTTCATCTTCTAATGCCCCTTTATCTTCCTGATCTTCCTGAATCTCTTCGGGGTTTTCCTTTTCAATTTCTATGACATCTTGAACCTCTGTTTCTATCGGTGCTTCGACGATAGTTTCTATTATGGTTTCATTTACTTTTTCCCTTTCTTCAGGAATTATTATTTCCATCTCTTCAACTTCCGCTTCTTTCATTATTTCCTGTTTGGAGATTATTTCTGGTTCTTCCAGCTCAACCTTTTTATCAAAATGATTTTCTTCACTTCGCAGCTCGTTTTCGTTTTGGCTATCCTCCTGGTCTGGAATTACTATTTCATCTTGAGTCTCCATATCTTCTTCAGGAAGGATCTCAAAGTCTTCCTCAGTTTCCACTGGAATTATCCTGACATCTACTTCTTGTTTTTCTTCTCTAATATCAATTTTGGGCTCCTCTGGCACCGTGACTTCTTGTTCTTCTTCTCTGGTCTCTCCTTTCTTTTCATCTTGGGCAACGACTTCTTCTTTAGTATCAATTTCAGGTTCTTTCAACTTGACTTCTTTTTCTTTCCTTTCTTCTGTAGCATTTATGACTGGGATAGCCATTTCTTTCGCTTTGAGGTCCTCTGCTAATATGTATTCATCATATCTCTTCTGAGTGGCCTCTAATATTTCTTGATATTCCTGAATCTTAACCTTTCTCAGTTCGGCAAACTCCTGGATAGTTATTATCCCATCTTCATCATACGTGTTCATTTTGAAGCAATGCATCTGATTCCATTTTGTATTCATATCCGCTGTTTGCTCGTTAACGTATTTTTTTTTGTCTTGCTCTTCGTAAGGGGTCTTCCACCAAATCTTATCCCATTCTCTTTTCATATTCCATACCTGCTTCATTTTTTCTTCTATTTCCTCCCTGAAACTTCTTATCTGTTCCCTCGGAGCTAGTTCTATTTTCCCTTCTTCCGCCATGCATTTCGCAAATTTCTTTTGTATTTCCCTTAATGACTGTTTAACATGAGGGATTTCCTTATACAATTCTTCTAATTCCTGTTTGGGTATCTTAAAGTTACTTTTACCTGCCCTCTGACGAAATTCGAGTGTCTTAGTAGTTTCCTTAGACATACTTTTTCTTAGTTCCTCAATTTCCTCTGTTTTACTTAAGCCTACACATCTTCTATCCCAGAGTTCACTCTTCATCTTGAATTGCTTTAGTCGTATTTCATCGATTATATCCAAGAATTTTTCTACTTCCTTCCAGATCGCTATTTCTACCTTTTCCTGATCCTGAACATGGAGATTATCGCTCTTTTCCCCTTTGCTTTCCGAGCCTATTTGAACCTGCCTTTCTACGTGAGACTTTGAATTACCTTTACTATTATCATCCTCGGTATTAATTTCATTTTCCCTTGGACTCGGTTTACATTTTTCTTTTTCCGTTTGGAGCTCTAAAGGCTCATTTGCTACCCTGTTGTCTGCAGACAAGTTACCTTCTCTTCGTGTAACTATGTCTCCAGGTGCACGCATGCTTTCTACCGAAACCTTTACAATTTCCTTATTTGGGTACTCTTTATCACCTGTAATTTTACATTTATCTGGACTCTCGGCCCTTACATCTTCCGAGAGCCTCCGCCTCTCTTCACTTAATGACATCATATTAGAATATAGTGGGCCACTAATGCCACATCGCTAGAACATGCTTGAGAGATAGTAATCTGAACCATTGTGTCCCAATTTCTTTAAAAACTTACTTTGGTACGGGTTTTTACTACACCGTACCCTTTTGATACTCTGCTTCAACTCAAAGACCTTTATGGAAGTATTTAAAATTCAAAATTTCGAAAAACCATTTTTTTTTTCAAAAAATGAAAATTTTGATTTTTCGAGAAAACTCGGGTTTTCCCTAGGAAAACTCATCCCTGCGTACTGGGCGCCAAATAAAAAATAGTTTGCTGGGGGGGGGGGGGTTGTTTAAATCCAGGGCTGCTCGGTGTGAGTTTCTAGGGACCCATGCGGTCAGTTAACATTATACGTTGTAGCTACTCCTATCATTACTTTACTTTTACATGAATCGACCGTCTTTAGTGTTCCTCTAATTATTAATCCAAGCACAGTACTTCTATTCAACCCCCTGTGCCCTTGCAGCAAGAAATATGCAAATCACAGTATGCCAGCATTGCTCAATTCGGGATTTTTCGGGGCTGCGGTAAGTTCTCCCACTCTGTGACTTACATATTTTGGATTAAATAGAGGATACACTTGCAAAAATAACAACAAAATCAACTCCTATTTTAACACATTTAATTAATCAAAAATTATGGCGCTACAAACAAATAAACACATAAACTACTGACCAATATCATTCTACTTGTCCAAAGTGAACAAGGAATAGCATAAAAATAAAATATTAGATTAAAACACATGGTTTACTTTAAAACCAACAATTCACGATTATTTTCACTTCCATAAAGTACTTATCTTAAAGTTCCAAATAACTACGAGCTTCTTTGGCTCGATACGTTCCCATAATAATGGTGTCATATTTTTGTACACCTCAAGAATTATTTTTATCTTTTCTTATCATCAAAACAAATATATAATTACATTTAAAATTACATGTTAATTATTCACTTCAATATTTGGGCATATCACATGTTCTCCGTATTTACTATCTCTCTCAAGTTTTGCAAATTCACTACGGTGATCGGGAAAACTATTTGTGTACTCCAGAGTTATAAAGATTACTTGACAAAGTCAAAAACTATGATCACTCCCGAAACCTAGTTATCTTCACAAAACTCGTGGATTCCTTTTTTTTTTCATACAATATTACAATAGGGATTTTAATTAATTCATTTGTCTTATAAGACCATTATCACATAAGAAAACTACGATCTGAATTGGCAAGCGATAATATCAATCTACAAGGACCTCGGTTCAACGCCCGGGTCATTAACAACTTTAAACACTCACGGTGTATTTAACACATCTTACAAGACAGTTTTTACCCACCCTCGCTCTATGAGGGTCAGGCCATTATACTCGGGCGTGATTTATGACAAGGAAAGCGGCTCCCTGCCTAACCTACGGTGGCAGCTCTCTTCAATGCTTTAAAACAAACCTTCACATTATTCTCAGTTCTGTGGAGAGACCTGGCTTTTACTCGCTTATTTTCATTCAACAATATTCTTTGGCTCATAAACCACTTTCGTAACCTTGGCATTTATTAATTATGAGAGGATCCTCATTGATTGGGAAGATTAATACACATTCTACGACGAATAATTAGGGGCTTTAACAACAAAAGGATTCTAGGTTCGAATCTCTTAACATGCCTCGGGAACATTTCCACATTTGGAGGACTTATACAAGACGCGATTTAAAGTCGGCCGTGGCCTACATGACATACGCTCAATAATACCATACATTAGCTCCCTTTTAAATAATACACACATGGCCTCGTGATCTACGTCACAATTAGAGGACTTACAACATATCTCAATTCACTGCAATCAACTACCCTCCATAAGTAATTTACCAAGTACTTTAACTTTTACGCGTTCCTAGCGTGACTTTTTATTTAATTGCGTTCCATTACGCAATACATTACTTTACGGCCGAATGTCTTCCAAAGAACTGATAAATTTCATAGTAACAATTTATACATATCTTAATTCTTATATTAATCTTTCCGTTGACAATAAATCGCTCCCTTTTTAAGAACATGCATTCACATCATGTCTTATACATTTGTTAAGGCTTCAACGCTCTATATTTTTATATCATTCAATTTAATCTTTATTTAGATTTCTTTACCTTGTTATTCACATCATGTTTTCATTCCTTACAAAAGCTCAAAAGCTATTTCTTTCATATAATTCAAATTTACCTTTATGTAAATATCTTTGTTATAATTATTATTATCACGCTTGCTTTTATAACATTCATTAAATACTGACATTTTATTCCATGCATTTCCTCTACAGGATTTATTATTTCACATAATTATTTATTATTTCTTAAAACCTTATTTTCGTTCAGATCGCGTTCTTATTTAGTTATTATCCATTTAAAAACATCCCTTCTACTCAAAACTCCGGTGGAATTGTACACAAAATTTTTCCCGACACCAAAACATAATAAAAATCTTTACTTACATGTTTAAGGTCGCTTTCTGACCTTTATTCTCGTTTGATGTGACATTTTGGCCCACCTTCTTGACCTACTCCATATTGTACAATCTCATCTTATGTACAGAAATTTCTTGACACATATTCACTATATTTAACACTGACCACATTTTTTTAATACACTGGTGTATCCGTTTTGAACACACATTAAAACACTAAAAAATATTACTCTGGTACATATTCTAACACATATCACTCTGCATAAAACGCTTTCACTTTACCTAAAACACTTAAAATGATACTCCTATTTCTTTTCTTACAATATTTACACTTCACTCCTCTCACACGGGCGTATCGCAACGATTTTGACAATTTCTGTCGGCTGTTGATGATCCCTGATGTGAATCCTATCGACCTGCATTGGACGTGTGATTTTACTCGTTCAAAGTTTCTCTCTCCTACAATGGAAACTACTGGTTTCAGTCTCTCAAAACCGCTTCTATTGTCTATTACTCGGCTTTACTTTATCTGCTTTAACTAGGCGATAAATGTCTTTACTTTGCCGTCACCTCTATTTATATATGGTGGTCTATCGCACCCTATAGTTTCTATATCTTGGCCTCCCTTCGAGGACCGTATACTGTCTATCGTATATTTTTGACGTTTTCTCACTAGAGTACGTTTTCCCTCTGGTTTCGAAACTAAGTTCCTAAGTTCCTTTCGCTTGAACTTCTATCTTTCGCGATCGTAATTACTGTAAAGTTCCTTTACAGGACTTAATGTCTTTAACAATGTCTTTACTAAACGTAACGCCGTTTATTTGTTGGAGTTCTTATAACTTCGTAACTGTATTGAACTAGTGTTCTTCTGGAACTCGAAGTTCCCTACTGATCGCTGTGTCTTACTTTGGCGATATTGCTTTAAAGTCCGTATATTTAATGTTCTTTATAATTTAGGACTCTTCAAAGTCTCGAACTGCTAACCCTCAGCGTAGCGTACTTATATCGTAACTGGTCTACACTCGGTGAACTTGTAACATAGCCTCCCACAGGCTCTGGATCAATGTCTGATACAGCTTAACGCCCCCCTCACGGGCTCTTGAATACTGCGTATACGATGTGGTGCAGCACTTCCGCTCACGGGCTCTCGTAGACTGCATGATTGGCTTGGAGAGGCCAGGAGTTTTATACCTTTCAGTCACAAAAAAATAAAATCCTAGTCCTTTTCGTGACCAACTTTTGAACTAATTGTCGCACAATTATAAAAATCGTATCTCCAGAAAGCTCGTCTTCCAAACGTAAAATAATCTTCCTGTCCATAGAAATCGATCGTGCATTTCCGAGATATTAATTAATTTCTCGTCCTCAACTGTGTGGGTGGTGCTGTTCTTTTTTTATTCTCCCACTCCTTAGGTCTCGGTGAACCCCCAATGACGTCTACTTGCGTTTGCAGTTTTCTCCTGTGCAATTTTTACAAGGTTTTTCTTTACACAAAAATCTCTAATCCAAATTGATTCACCGTACTGTATCTGTTTACTTATTTTTATACTCGTAAACGGGTTAAATTTAATTATTCCTGTTCTGACTCAGCAGCGAGGTTGCCATATTCCTGCAACGTAAGAGCAATTTCCGAGTCCAGCTTCTTCGTCTTACAGTCAAAACTTTCCACTCGTTCTAATAATATCCATGACTGGCTCCTTATAAATGTCAAGAGGCATGAGCTCATCTAAGGAACACCTGGCCCTAGCGCTTGCACAATGTTAAACTATAATCCTGGCTTGAAATCTCTCTCCGTTCCCTTAGAAACTGTATGATTCTTTCATTCTTTTCTCAAAGTACATGGATTCGACTCTCTTTGAGGCCATGGTACATGGGTTCAATACACATTGTCCTTTGCACTACAACATTGTATAAGTCACTTGTTCTCTTGATCACTGGAGTCCCGTTATATTAAATATGTACAATCTTCATCATATCGTAACTTTAGTCTATTTCTAATTATTATCTAAGTAAAAGTATTGGTCTAAAAATGTACATTCTGAGATCTATGTGATGAATATCAAATTCAGCCGAGTTAGGGAAGAATACATGTAAGCTATACCACGTAAGGCAAGGCCTTGTGGGTGGCATATTAGGTCTACTTACCTAATTATAACGTTAAGTGTTCATGTTAAAAAATATATTACATATACTGTATATATTAAAATAAGCGTAGTGAAACAGCTACGTAGTAATGGTAATGCTAATTTATAGATTAAGCTACTTTAATATATCTTTAATGACATTTTTATTTTCTCGAACAAATATCTTTGCGTTACGTATAAACTTTGTAGATTTATGTAACTGGTCTTTTATGGGATTAGGAAGGATATTGTAAAATTTAGGAATAAAGTATTGAAAATTACGCTTTGCAATAGATAGATTTGGTTTGAAGAGGACAGACATATTTCCTGTTCTACCTCTTGTTTGGTAGGTGTGGCTCATGTTTATGACTGAATTATTATTTTTATAGATATATTTATAGACTTCCGTCACGTAAAGTTGTCCTATATTCATGACGTTTGCTTCCGCATACAATTCATTCGTAGGATATAACCTTTCCTTTTTATACATGATACGCAACACCAAGTTTTGCATTACTTGAGCTTTTTTTACAATACTTTGATTAGCTCCTCCCCATGCAATTATTCCATACGTGAGAGTAGACTGAATAAGTGCAAAGTAGATATCTCTCAGTAGTTTAATATTGAAAATGTGTTTCAGACAATGAAATACATAAACTGTCCTCTTTATTTTCTTTGTGATGAAATTAATGTGCGATCTCCACTTCATGTCTTCATCAAAATAAATTCCTAGGTATTTTATATTTTGTGTGCGGTTGATTTTTATGAAGTTGCAGCTTGTATTACAGTTTTCCCGATGTACTGTAAGCTCGTTGAAGCAATTTTGATTGCTTTTTAATGTGAAAATAATAAATTTTGATTTATTTACATTCAGAAACAATTCATTATTATCCAGCCATAATTTAATCCCTTTTAAAGCTTCGGTTGCTTCTTGCCTGACCGTTTCCCATGTATTCCCTTCAACAAATATAGCGGTGTCATCTGCATAAGTAATGATTGAACTATTTTTTTGATTATTTATTGATTTTTCTATGTCATTATTGTATATAATAAAAATAGTGTTCCTAAGACTGTTCCTTGTGGTATGCCCCTTTTTACTTGCATCGGTGCACTCAATGTGTCATTTATTTTTACATATTGGAATCTGCCAGTAAGGTAACTTCCGATGAGATTAAGAGCTGTGCACCCCTAACCGCACGGGTAACTCACTACAATATTAAAAATATTAATCTAAACAAAACAACAAGAGCTGTTTCAGTAAAAACTGGAAAATATTGTTCTTGATACATTTTTCCATTTTTTGGAGGAGAATATCATGTGATACAGTGTCGAAAGCTTTAGTAAGATCTAAAAACATCCCTAGTGATGGTTTGGAGAAATTTAATTTTTCTTGTATTTGTTTAGTTAGTGTTGCAATTGCATCCAAAGTACTTCGACTTTTTATAAATCCATATTGCCTTGCTGATAGAATGTCATGTTTCAGTAAAAACTGGAAAATATTGTTCTTGATACATTTTTCAAATATTTTTGCTATTATTGTAATCAGAGATATCGGTCTATAATTTTCCGTATCTAGAGTATTGCCTGATTTTACGATTGGTTTAACTATTGTTGACTTCAGTTGCTTTGGAAAATATCCTTCTGTAAAAGATTGATTTATGAGATTTAAAAGCGGTTTCTCTAATGATACTATATTTTGTTTTATAACCTTTGCTGAAATATTGTCTATTCCCATAGCTTTACTGTCACTTATGTCACCTAGGATTTTTTTCAAATCAGTGGAATTTTCCGGGGCCATGAAGCATGAGCTCTTATTGCTAGTTATATTAAGTGTGGGGTTTCCACTTTTCTTTATACATTTGGACATCTCGGTTGTCTTATTTATGAAATACTCATTAAATTTATTCGCAATTTGCGTGTCACTTTTGTAAATTTCATTCTGATACCTTATTTCACTAATTTGCTCTTTTTGATTAATTCTCTGAGCTACCTCATTAACTATACCCCAAATCTTTTTGGGATTTCCTGAACTAGCATTTACTAAATGTCTGTAGTAATCTATTTTTGCCCATTTTATTAGCTCATTTAATTTGTTTCTGTATTTTTTATATTTCTCTCTTAATTTTTCATTATTTTTATTTGCCATATAATCGCGGTATAATTTATCTCTAGTGTTTATGGACTCTACCAATGCAAGGGTTATCAACTCTTTTCTTTTGACTCGCTTTGAGTTTAACTGTTTAGTAGATTCATGGATGCAGCTTTGAATTGTTTCAATAAATATATTTACTTTAGTATCCAAATGTCCTTCTCCAAGTTTATTATCCCAGTTGATGTTGTTTAACTTCTGTTTTAGTTCTACATAATCTAATTTATGTCTTTGATAATTCCTAATGGTTGGTTTATTTTTCTGACAACTAACTTGATTAAATTTTAGGCTAATTATTGTTGTATTGTGATCAGTTATTTTGCTTTCCGAGATGATAGAGAGAATATTTTCATTCGAAAGCCTACTTTTAAGAAATGCGTGGTCAATGCATGATTTACTAGTTTCAGTTTCCCTAGTTGTACCATTGATTATAGATCTGAAATCATATTCATTAAGAAGGTTTAAATAATCATCTGAATCTTGATTTTCGAATAAATTAATATTCATGTCACCAATTATTAATTCATTTTCTAGCTGACAATTTGTTTTTATATAGTTACTAGCAGTAGTACCCGGCTTCGCCCGGTGGAATGATGATAATGTTTTAAGGTCTCCTTAGAAATATAATGGACTTAAAATCTAAGTCATTTGCCCCCAAAGACAATGAGGGAGTAATATCTAGGTCATTTGCCCTTTTGATAAGGATGATAATAAAAACTACTGTTGAATTGACACGTCAAACTTACAAACTACCGTAATAGAAATACATATTTCAAAATTCACAGGCGAGGAAGACTTATTGTGTGTGGTGATTAATGGTGTAATGGGCGTAACATCTACTGTAGGTCATTTGCTCTTATGATGAGGATGATAAGGGAATCTACTACCGGTATTGAATTGACACTTCAACGTATAATGTACACAATGTACTGTAATAAAAATAACTATATGGCGGCTACGGTGGCGTATTTGGTAGCATGCTGAGCTTCTATGCCCAAGATAGCGGGTTCAAACCCGGCCGAAGACGTCGGATATTTTAAGAGCGTTAAAAATCCGTCAGTATGCCTTTCTTCGGAGGGGAAGTAAAGCCGGCGGTCCCATGTCAGATTTATGGCATGTTAAAGAACCTTGCACTAATTACACCTGTGTGAAGCTAAATTGGATAGGTAAACAACGATCATAGATATCTACATCCGTTGCCAAGAGCCGACTGCAGTGGCGTCTAGTAGCTAAGTTCCGAACTTGGCCTAGTAGTCGTTGACGGTGGCGCTTGGCGGCAAAAGTACGAACTATTTGAAGAATTCTAAGTTGCAGTTTGTACTTAAATTAAAAAACAGATAACACACACTAATACAGTCATCACAATTAACACCGGTTATCAGACAGATTCTACACACACCCAAAGTACACGGGGCTACATGACCGCGTTGTCGCAGCCCCTAAACTTAAGAACCAACCAACCAAAAATAAATATTTTAAAAATCACAGTCGAGAAAGACTTTATGCGGCGGTGATTATTGGTATGATGCGCGTAACATCTTGGTCATTTGCACTTATGATGATAATAATAAGGTAATGAAAAAATGACTACTAAACGAACATGGTGTTATTTTAAAACTGATATAGGTAATTCAGGTGTCTAGCTTCGATGTCTTCCAAAGTCTCAATCTTATTTTCTGGCTTAGGCCTGTACTGGATGCGTCTAGTGAAAGAGCGTACTGCTCGGCAAAGACAAAGAATATAGGTCCAAGCTGCACGAACCTGAGATGATCGCAGATTATGACGAAAAATGATGACACACGTTCGGGGTTCCCCGTCCTATACAGATTGACCGGGAATCACTCACTGTTTCGCAACGGCCCTGTGCTGGCATCAGCATTGACAGCAGGAGATAACACGGCGGGCTTTGGAAAGTACTCTCAAGTCACCTCGCGATGAATCAGCAAGCTATTCTCACAACTGAGCCCCCCCAGGGTCTCACAACTTGTGGGACGTGGGTTGGCCACCACGGAACCCCAGCTGGGTCTGGCATCGCTTCTACTTCCTGGTGCCGGGCTCATTTCAGTTCTCTTTCCTGTCGGCCTCCCTTGGTCAACTCTTGTTCTCTTCCAACCCAGACTGTATTAGGGTATCCGAGGGCTAGGGAGTCTTTCAATTTCCCGCCTTAAATGGCTTTGTCTCATCTTTCCTGGTACCCTCATTCTTCGAGAGGTCTGCCTTCTTTTCCTTTTCATAATATCTCCTGTCTTCTGCTCAAGGCCCTCACAGAGGCAGGGTGTGTGTAGACCCACCACTTCTGGTACACCCTCAAGGGCTCATGACTGGTGAGTTAGGAAGCTGGCAACCCCGAGGAATTCCTGAGCTATATGCAGGGAATGGAGTGGTATGTCAGAAATTTCAAGTGGACAGTGTTACGCATCGGGTTCCAAAGGGTAAGTATACACAGTTTGTTTTCGATCGGTGAACGATGTAGATTTGTACCAAAGGGCCTTAATGCGGGAAATGGAGTGGTCTGTCCGAAATTTCGAGTGGACAGTGTTACTCGTCGAGTTCCAAACGGTAATTATGTAAAATCTGGTTGAGATCGGTGAAACGGTGTATTTTTGTGCCAAGGGCCAAAATGCAGGGAATGGAGTGGCCTGTCCAAATTTTAAAGTGGACAGTGTTACTCATCGGGTTCCAAAGGGTAAGTATACACATTTTGTTTTCGATCGGTGAACGATGTAGATTTGTGCCAAAGGGCCTAAATGCGTGGAATGGAGTGGTCTGTCCGAAATTTCGAGTGGACAGTGTTACTCGTCGAGTTCCAAAGGGTAATTATGTAAAATCTGGTTGAGATCGGTGAAACGGTGTAGTTTTCTGCCAAAGGGCCAAAAAGCAGGGAATAGTGTGGTCTGTCCGAAATTTAAATTGAACAGTGTTACTTGTCGGGTTCTACGGGTAAGTATATAAAATTGGGGTCAGATCAGTGAAACGGTGTAGATTTGTGCCAATCAGCCTAAATGCAAGGGATGGAGTGGCCTCGCCGCAATTTCAAGCAGACAGTGTTAGTCGCAGTGTTCCAAAGGGTAAATATACAAATTTTGGTTGAGATCGGTGAAACGGTGAGGATTTGGGACAAAGGGCCTAAATGCAGGGAATGGAGTGGTCTGTCCGCAATTTCAAGCAGACAGTGTTACTCGCTGGGTAACAAAGGGTAATTTTCCGAATATTGGTTCTGATCGGTGAAACGGTGTCGATTTGTGCCAAAGTGCCTAAATGCAGGGGATGGAGTAGCCTCTCCGCAATTTCAAGCAGACAGTGTTAGTCGCAGTGTTCCAAAGGGTAAATATACAAATTTTGGTTGAGATCGGTGAAACGGTGTAGATTTGGGCCAAAGGGCCTAAATGCAGGGAATGGAGTGATCTGTCCGCAATTTTAAGTGGACAGTGTTACTCGCAGGGTTCCAAAGGGTTAGTATACAAAGTTTAGTTCAGATCGGTGAAACGGTGTAGATTTGTGCCAAAGGGCCTAAATGCAGGGGATGGAGTAGCCTCTCCGCAATTTCAAGCAGACAGTGTTAGTCGCAGTGTTCCAAAGGGTAAATATACAAATTTTAGTTGAGATCGGTGAAACGGTGTAGATTTGGGCCAAAGGGCCTAAATGCAGGGAATGGAGTGGTCTGTCCGCAATTTCAAGCAGACAGTGTTACTCGCAGGGCACCAAAGGGTAAGAATACGAATTTTGGTTCTGATTGGTGAAACGGTGTAGATTTGGACCAAAGGGCCTAAATGCAGGGAATGGGGTGGTCTGTCCGAAATTTTAAATGGTCATTGTCACTCGCAGGGTTCCAAAGGGTAAATATACAAATTTTGGTTGAGATCGGTGAAACGGTGTGGATTTGGACCAAAGGGCCTAAATGCAGGGAATGGGGTGGTCTGTCCGAAATTTCAAGTGGACAGTGTTACTCGCAGGGTTCCAAAGGTTAAATTTACAACTTTTGGTTCAGATCGGTGAAACGGTGTAGATTTGTGCAAAAGGGCCTAAATGCAGGGCATGGGGTGGTCTGTCCGAAATTTAATGTTGACAGGGTTACCCGCTGGGTTCCAAAGGGTAAGTATACAAATTTTGGTTCAGATCGGTGGAACGGGGTAGATTTGTATACATAACAGACAGACAGACAGACAGACAGACAGACAAACTTTGTGCTTTATATATATAGATTTAAATTCTCCACAAATAATGTTTTGTTGTATTTTGGTGGTTTGTACACCCCTGTTATTGCTATTTTGTTGTCGCTTTTATTAACAACTACTCGAATAAATTTGAAATCTTTATATGCTACACACTTAACTTCATGCTGTAATCCATCTTTTATCATGATGACTACTCCATCATTCTGATTTATTTCACTTTCATTATAGTACGATTTATAGCAGCTATGTTTAGTAACATTTGCGTTATTTAATTTCCACGTTTCCGTTAAGACCACAACATCAAATATATTTTCATAAGCCTTCAGAGTAACGTCTAAGCTATTCTTGTGTTTTGCAAGACTTCTAATATTAGAATGGATTACTTTTAAACTATTGTTATCTTCATGTCTATCTAAGAAGTATTTACACTCACCTATACTCTTCCCCACCTCTGACCGAATTTGATATTTTACATAATCATCTGCATATGTGTTCATACAATTGAATTAGGAAAAGTGTTAAGTGTTAGCGGTCAAGTTATTGTGAGATATCTTGGAGGGAGGGGTGGAGTGGAATTCAGCTGTTGAGGGGAGGAAAGTGAAAGGTCAGTTTGAAATAGCACCAGCAACACGGCAGGGGAGGTATGCAATGAACAGTTATGCGGGAGAGAGACAGATTGTGGTGTGGGTTATCTTAGAGGGTGTACCAACTTTTGCTTACTAAAACAAACTATTGCTATATGTTAAGTGGCCTTACTTTATGCTTTGGGTAACTCACACATCTTTGTAACACGGTGCTTGCTGCCATCTGTTTTCTTCACGTAAATTACGCCATCGTAAGTACATACGTTGGATTGCTGAAATCTTGCAATTCCCACCTTCAAAATCGCTAGTCTTGTGGCTGTGAGATCTTCCCTGATTGTCACCGGGGTACCTTTGAGCTGTTTCTTGTTTTTAAACAATTCATGCCTAGCACGATACGTCGCCAATTTTACTATGATTGGCCTGGGTTTGGTCCCAATCTTGGGGCCTAACCTATGGCTTCTGTCTATGTCCGCAAGAGCGATGTTTGCCTTAATGTCCCCGGCAACTTTCAGCACTAAATTATCTGTGTCCTCGTTAGGATGCTCTGGCACACCGAAGATACGGAGATTTTGCCTCCTTTAGTATTGCTCCAGTTTATCGTGTTTGGAGTTGCTTTCCGATTTGAGATCTTCGATCTCTTTATCCCGTTTCTTTATCTGAACTTTGAGGTCCTCACAAAGATTCACGTTGAATTGGATCGTTTCCTCAAGTTTACTTAATACACATTCCGTGATCTTATCCACTACAGTACTTACAATTAAGTCCACAAATGATTTTGACTGCAAGGAATCCTCCATCACACGCCGTACTACTTCCTCTATGGAGTTGGTAGAACTGGAGCTGTCGTTACCTATCTGATGCTTCTGCTGCTGCTGTTGCTGCTGCTTGCTCTTCTTAGAAGACATTTCACTTTTTAGTTTTTACGATTTATGCAAATTAAAGGATGATGAGTGTGAAATAATCTCACCAGCTAAAACTTTTATACTGAATTGATTCACACTAAACTTCTTTTTCCTCTCTACACTGCGTTTACACCTGCCAAGTACACAATTTCCACGAGCCGATCCTTAGTCGTGTTACTCACTCTGCGCCATGACACTGAGTTGGAACCCAACTGTCGGCAGCCATGATTCGATCGAACAGAAAATAAAACTGACACACAACAGTAACACCAATGACGGATAGTGCTTCAGAACTTGTATGTTGTCGGCGGAACTGAGCACGTGCTCCACTCCGGGCGAGCATGCAGCACAGGACGAGGCTCTTCTTTCCAGCGTGCTAACCTCGAAATTTTTTAAATTACTAAGACATAATATAAGCGATACTTGTATGCAATAACAAAGGTAATAAATTAGCAGATAATTGCAGGAAGCTATTATGACGAAAAATATATATGTTCAGATTTCCTTCATGATAAAAGGTGAGGCAACAAATCCAGTGTAGGGGGGAGTTCCGTTAAAAGTAAAAGCCCATGAGACCCACAGTCTTTTCTAAACGCTGGATGCTCTTATAGAGGTGTAGGCGTGGGGCCATGACCTGCTGAAGGTGAGTTTCTTCATTGAGGATATCGTAGATATCAATTGTATCAGCCAAATACACACGCCTATGATCGCACCCATCAAATTTTAAACGGGAAGAAGAACAACATTAATCTTATTCAACTAACGTACGGTAATGTTAATAGACGAGTGGATGAGGTCAAACTATGAATTAATAGTACATTATGCAGCAAGCCTATAATGGCAATAATTGAGACACGAGTATGTTTATAATACGAACCAAGCGAGTTTTATAATTTCCATACGAGTGACTTAATTACCATTATAGGCAAGTTGCATACGACTGTTTATGTTCGACGAGAATTATAACTTTATTTTATTTGTAAACTAGCAATCCTCCCTGCCTTCGCCCGGGAACAGTTATGAATGCATTAAGTGATAAGTGCTTTCTTTTCGATGTCAATGAACAACGATCTATATCCGTTTAACTTCTTGGCACGTTGGGTTAAAATCACTGACTGGACTATTAATTATATCATGTAGAAGCATGTGTAACGAATTCTTGTCAGACGTAATTTAAAAACGGCGAGGTGCATGAAACTCAAATCCTCCTTTGGTCCAATCTTAACTACACTGTGTATTATTAGGAACGAAAAGTTCAGAGGCGAAATGAAGAAAAGCCGAGTTGCACTCCAGGGAAACCCCAAACACCACCACTCTTCTCTGAAGTTTTAACTCAACACGACTCGACAGTTTGCTGCTGGCTGTATCTGGAGTAATAGGCTCTCCCGCTAGCTAGCTCGTAAACTGTCGCCTCAGTAATTGAATGGAGATTGTTGGAAGAAATAAAAACGTAAACAACACTTATAGTGGGCGATGTATTGAAGATGCTCTCGCGGACTTTTCTGTAGAACTTTTCATGCTAAACAATTCTTACACTCTTAGTATATTGATATTTTAAACGGTTTGCCCAGTGTAACCTTAAAGCAAGAAGTTCCGTGACGAAATAAAGAGCCTACTTTTCTTAAAATTTACTGTATGCCTCTCACCAAGGCGGTCCGGGTTCGATTCCCGGTCAATGCATGTGAGATTTTCGAAGTGAAATGCCATGTCCTGTGGTTCGGATTCCACGTAAAAAGGAGGTCCCGTGGCTCATGATCTCGCGATTAACGGTCACGTTAAACTACAAGCTTGCTTTTTTCTTAAAATTTAAGATTCATGCCAATGATTAATCTATATGGATCTATCTCGAATAATGACGAAATTAAGTTGTTAATATCGAAATTTCTAATTAGTTCGAAATACTGTATACCTGGCATAATGTAGCCTAATAGAGAACTACAGTTGGCAGCCCTGGTGACTGAATATATTCATAGTTCCATCTCTTAAGGTACAGAATACAAAATTTGGTTGAAGTCCAATGGATAGCATAGGCGTTACATGCAGTTAAACATTGGATCTAACAGCGCGCGTAAAATCACATTGGCAACAATGACATACTTGCATTGGTCAGAAATTATCTGAAATAATATGATCTATTGTTGTGTCAATTTTGAATTAAATCCATTAGTTAGTATAGAAGTTACATGCATTTTAAAATTGGACCTATCAGCAGGCTTAGAATCATGTTGGCAGCACTGACATATATCAGTTACACCATATTAATCTAGAATGCCAAGTACTATACCTGTGCAAAGTTTAGAGCTATTGGCTTGCATACTTTCCGATATATTAATAATTTTATTAATGCAGCCAATGGCCATGTACTTATCTTTTTTCAGGACGGGTCAGGGAAGGGATATTAGAAGGAAATCGGCCGTGGACCTATTGAAAGGAACCGTCCCGGCATTTGCCTGGGGGTGAAAATGGGAAACCACGAAAACCATTTTCAGGACGGCCGAGGTGGGAATCGAACCCACGCTCTCCCGATGCCAGCGAGGCATTAGGGTAACAAAAATAGAGACAGTATTTATTAACAGTTGGCAGCCCTGATTACTCTTAAGAATCGGCATAGTCATATCTGTTATGGTACACTTAGCACACACGAAATTTGGTTGAAATCCAAATGATAGTATAGAAGTTACATGTATTTAAAGTCGGACCTCTCAGCAGGCTTAGAATCATGTTGGTAGCACTGATGTATTTAAGTTACTCCAAATTATTATATAATGTCAGGTACTATACTTGTGCATAGTTTAAAGCTGTCGGCTTGCATACTTTCTGATATATGGGTATTTGGATTAAAATAATTGAGAGCATTTATCAACAGTTGGCAGCCTTGGTGGCTCTTAAGAATACGCTCAGTCATATCTGTTTATGTACACATAGCACATACGAAATTTGGTTGAAATCCAATTGATAGTGTAGAAGTTATATGCATTTAAAATTTGGACATATCAGCAGGCTTATAATCATTTTGGCAACACTGCCATGAATGTCCTCCTGGAAATTAAACTGCAATATTATTATCTATACGTGTGCCAATTGTGAAATTAGCTCCCATTCCTACCTTCCATGATATCCAACATGGAGCTCAAATTTGAATTGCGATTTTTCAGCAGTTGGTAGCACTAACATCATTTTCAAATATGGCCGTGAGATATTCAGGTATAGATCTTTACCCGTACCAAATTTTGTTTCGAATGCTGCAGCCGTTTAGGAGTTGATAGGAGAGGGACACACCCACAGCCAGCCAGCCAGACAGACAGACAGACAGACAGAAGGACAGACAGCCAGAAGGACGGACAGACAGACAGACACACATTTGCCCGATCTCATAAGTGTACTTTTTCCTCATTTTCGCAAAATGTGAAAACTAGGCTAAAAATCATAGTTTCCCATAACTCGGAATTCTGTACCTCTTTCACTGTTGCCTAGATGGATATCTACGGAAACTCCAGGGGGTGCAGGTATACATAGCTGTCAGTCAACTCATGGCTTACCCAGCATTTCAAGATAGGCCGCCTATCCCCCCTCCCGCTCTCTTCCCAAATCCATTAGCTTGAGCTGTCTGGACACTCTGGGTTTAACCCAATTAGCGCAGTCATCCATCCCGCTCCTGACTTGCATTCCCCCTCCCCCCTTGCTGCCGTAGTGTGCGATTTAACCCATATGGCCTCTTTGCGAAGTGACTTTATCCACCCCTGTAATAGACTGGTATTGACCAAAGACAGAAGACAAGTTAATGGAGATGACTTTCACCACTTATAGTGATCGTATTTTCTCAGATCTATGTTCATGTGTTTAATGAAATTACTCCACGATTCTCAAACACATAGCTCACACAAAATATAAAACTCCCTTGGCTCGTTAATCACCGATCTCTCGTCGAGGCATGCCTGGTTTTTATCTGACGCAAACAGGTGGATTATGAACATTTCGTCCTAGAAAGGAATAATACAATGGAACCGGTCATTTAAGAAACATCTCGAAGACATGGCCTATATTAGTCATTTTGAAAATAAAATGAGAAGTATACTTATGGTTTCAATTTGGGTCAGTATGTCTGTATGTCTGTGTGAGTGTCCAACAAACAAACCCACTAAAGCCCGGAGTGAGCTGAATTAAACTTAGTAGAGATTAAAGCCCAGCAATTTTTCTAGGTTTATGCCATGTCTTGTTCGCGGTTTCTCCTATAGAGCATCCAGCGTTTAGAAAAGTCTGTGGAGCCTTATGCCGACAGTGTTGCTAACTCTAGGCAGAGGTAGCGCTGACGTCATACGTTATGTTCACCCGCTTCGAGTACTGTTCTTTCAAAAGTTAGCGAGACAACACAACCCCAGCAGCTACCTGAAGTAGAACGCGCACAGGCAGGAGCAGTTTTGCAGGTGTTAACGGATTGGACCAGTATTAAGGATACCGTACGCGAAGAGAACCAATAACGACATTCATTTCGTTGTGATATGACGCATTACTGATTGACAGATGTCGAGAGCACAACCCTTCCTTCCTTCTCGGATGTAGCCTACTGTATGCTGACGATGTTAACAATGTTTACGTCAGCAATACTGTTGATCATCCCTCTTTTTGTTAATAGTTAGGCTACAATTTAGTTTCTTTCAATTTTATTCTTGTTGTTTTGTTTAGATTAATATTTGTAATATTATAGAGAGTTAGCCAGGATGAGGTTAGGGGCACGAAGCTGTGAGCTTGCATTCGGGAGATAGTGGGCTCGAACCCAACTGTCAGCAGCCCTGATTCGATCGAACAGAAAATAAAACAGACACACAACAATAACACCAATGAACTTATGTTGCCGGCGGAACTGGGCACGTGCTCCACTCCGGGCAAGCATGCAGCACTGGACGAGGCGCTTCTAACCAGCGTTCTAACCTCGAAAAAGTTTAAATCACTAAGACGTAATATAAACGATACTTGTATGCAATAACAAAGGTAATCAATTGGCAGATAATTGTAGGAAGCTATTATGACGAAGAATATATATGTTCAGAGTTCCTTCATGATAAAAGTAAAAGGTGAGGTAACAAAACCTGTGTAGGTGGGGGGGGGGGGGGGTCCGTTAAAAGTAAAAGCCCATAAGACCCACAGTCTTTTCTAAACGCTGGATGCTCTATAGGAAGACCAAGATAGGCTCATCACAGGCTCTTGGTGTCCGTATGGGGAGATGAAAAGCTGCTTAAGCTTTTAGCTCTCGCAGTAAAGAAGCGCAGGCGAGGTTCATTAGAAGGGAGGTAGCGCGCAGTTCGCTAGCCCTGTGACGGTCCTGGCACGGACACCAAGAATCCGCTGATGAGCCTATCTGGGTGTTCCTAGGTGAACCCCCACACAAGGCACGTCATAAACCTAGAAAAATTCTGAGTTTTAATACACTGGCCGTGAAAGCCAATATACCATCTTTTTGGAAGCCTTTATAGGGAGGTGAAAGCTGCTTGAGATTTTAGCACTCGCAGAAAAGGAGCGCAGATGCGCTTCATAAGAAGGGAGGTAGTGCACTGTTCGCTACTCCTGTGAGGGTCCGGGCATTGGCACGGACACCAAGAGCCCGCTGATGAGCCAACTTGGCGTTCCTAGGCGAAACCCCACACAGGACACGGCATAAATCTAGAAACAATGCTGAGTTTTAGTAGAGATTGTTTGTTGTTGATGCTTCTTTTAGGTAATTTGCGACATCGTGGTCACGTATCCCCGAGTACTTGGGTGTGTTTAGAAATGTGTCTGATAACCTGTGTCACTGTAATGTCTGTACTGGTAATAATGTTATTGGTTTTATGTCCCTTGGAACTACTCTGACTTTTAGAGACACCGGGTTGCCGGAATTTTTCCCCCGAAGGGAATCTTCGACGTGCCAGGAAATCTACTGACATGACTCCCTCGCATTTGCGTACCTTCAAATGCCAGCTGACTGCGCCAGGATTCGATTAATTTAAGGCATCCTAAACTCCTAATGAGACTGATTACTGATAGATTGGTTGACTTCGTCAGGCCACGACTTGAAAAGTGAAGATCTTGTTGCTCTACTTGTAGGCCTATGATATTATTATTATCTTTGTATCTTTATATATATAATTCTTCGACACGTGTGTATGTCACTGAACTCGTCCTAAACGCCTGAACCGATTTAGATGGAATTTGGTATGTATATTTGTGTGGGTCCATGTATGGTTTAGATTCACAATCTGACCCGGTAGGTGGAATGAACACAATTTTAGAACCACAATTTACAAACAATTTTAGAACCACAATATACAGTCAAAAACAATCGTCATGGAAACCACTAGCCTTGGCCTTCCTGAAAGCTGATGTCTTTGGACGGTTTGTCTCTGCACGTTAGAGCCACCTGGTCGCAATCTGTGCAACTACCGCCATTACTTACACTCCGCCCGTGGCGAAAAGTTGTGTTTTATACCAAAGGTGGCAGTGATGTCGAATTCTACTGTTTGTCTCTGCACGTTGGAGCGTTTCAAAGTCACGTATGCGTTCATATACCGTTCATCCCATTGCGATGAAGCTTGGGTGAGATGTTGAGTGTACTCCAGGGAAGGAGTTCGACTTAGTAAATTATTTTACAATAGATAGCGCACGACTAGATTCAACAAATGAGCGACGACGCACGAAGCGTTTCAAGAAGGTCCCGTATGCGTTCAAGTACTATTCGTCCGATAGCGATGAAACTTGGGGGTGATGTTGTGTACTCTCCAGGGAAGGCTTCTGGCTTAGTAAATTCATTTTACAATAGGTAGCGAACGAGTAAATTCAACAAATGAGCGACGAAGCACGAAGCGTTTCAACAAAATCCCGTATAAGTTTATATACCATTCATGGATTGAGATGAAACTTAGATGAGTTGTTGTGTACACTTACCTGAAGGTTTCTAACTTAGTAAATCCATTTCACAGGAGGTTGCGCACGAGTAGATTCAACAAATGAGTGACGACATGCGAAGCGTTTCTACAAAGTTCCGTATGCGTTCAAATACCATTCGTCCGACCGCGATGAAACTTGGGTGAGATGTTTTGTACACTCCAGGGGGAGGCTTCTGGATTAGTAAATCCATTTTACCATAGGTAGCGCACGAGGAGATTCAACAAATGAGCGACGACGCGCGAACGTTTAAAATAAGTCCCGTATGCGTTCATATACCATTCATCCGATTGCAATGAAACTATGGTGAGATATTGTGTACACTTACGTGAGGGTTTCTAACTTAGTAAGTCCATTTCTCCAGAAGGTTGCGCACGAGTACATTCAACAAATGAGCGACGATGCGCGAAGTGTTTCAATAAGGTCCCGTATGCGTTCAAATACCATTCGTCCGATTACGATGAAACTTGGGTGAGATGTTGAGTACACCCTACGGAAGGTTTCTGGCTTAATAAATCCATTTTACAATAGGTAGCACACGAGTAGATTCAACAAATGAGTGACGGCACGCGAATCATTTCAACAAAGTACCGTATGGGTCCATATACCATTTATCCGATTGCGATGAAACTTTGGTGATTTGTAGTGTACACTTCAGTAAAGGTTTCTGGCATAGTAAATTCATTTTTCAATAGGTAGCGCACGAGTAGATTCAACAAATGTGCGATGGCGCGAGAATCGTTTCAACAAAGTCCTGTAGGTGTTCATATACCATTTATCCGATTGCGATGAAACTTTGGCGAATTGTTGGGTACACACCAAGAAAGGTTTCTGGCTTAGTAAATCCAGTTTTTAATAAGTATCGAATGAGTAGATTCAACAAATGAGTGATGGCATGCGAATCGTTTAAAGAAAATCCCGTATGCGTTCATATGTCATTCATCCGACTCCGATGAAACATTGATGAGTTGTTGTGTACACGCCAGGGAAGGTGTTCAACTTGGTAAATCCATTTTATAATATTGGTAGCGCACGAGTAGATGTAACAAATGAGTAACGACACGCGAAGCGTTCCAACAAAATCCCGTATGCGTTCATATACTATACATCGATTTCGATAAAACTTTGATGCGTTGTTGTGTACACTTACATGAAGCATTCTAACTTAGTAAATCCATTTCACAGTTGGTAGACCACGAGTAGATTCATCAAATGAGTGACTGCGCACGAATCATTTAAACAAAATCCCGTATGCGTTATATGCCATTTATCCGATTGCGATGAAACTTTGGAGAGTTGTTGTGCACGCTCTCACGAATGTTTCTAGATTAGTTAATTCACTTCACGATAGTTTGGAGGCAGTTAACAGAAATTGAAACAAATATTGTGTATCCAAAAGCACTTCAAGAAGCAAAGTTACAACACTTTCTTTGATTAGCAGGACAACGTCTGCCGGGTCAGCTAATCTTAATATATATAATTCTTCGAAACGTGTGTATGTCACTGAACTCCTCTTTAACGACTGGACCGATTTTGATGAAATTTTGTATGTGCATTAGGGTGGGTCCATGTATGGTTTAGATTCACAATCTGACCCGGTAGGTGGAATGAACACAATTTTAGAACCACAATTTACACACAATTTTAGAACCACAATATACAGTCAAAAACAGTCGTCATGGAAAACACTAGCCTTGGCCTTGGTGAAAGCTGATGTCTTTGGACGGTTTGTCTCTGCACGTTAGAGCCACCTGGTCGCAACCTGTACAACTACCGCAATAACATACACTCCGCCCGTGGCGGAAAGTTGTGTTTTATACCAAAGGTGGCAGTGATGTCGAATTCTACTGTTTGTCTCTGCACGTTGGAGCGTTTCAAAGTCACATATGCGTTCATATACCGTTCATCCCATTGCGATGAAACTTGAGTGAGATGTTGAGTGTAATCCAGGGAAGGTGTTTGGCTTAGTAAATTATTTTACAATTGATAGTGCACGACTAAATTCAACAAATGAGCGACGACGCACGAAGCGTTTCAAGAAGGTCCCGTATGCGTTCAAATACCATTCGTCCGATAGCGATGAAACTTGGGTGAGATATTGTGTACACTCCAGGAAAGGCTTCTGGCTGAGTAAATTCATTTTACAATAGGTAGCGCACGAGTAGATTCAACAAATGAGCGACGACGCGCGAAGCGTTTCAACAAAATCCCGTAAAACTTTATATACCATTCATGGATTGAGATGAAACTTAGATGAGTTGTTGTGTACACTTACCTGAAGGTTTCTAACTTAGTAAATCCATTTCACAGGAGGTTGCGCACGAGTAGGTTCAACAAATGAGCGACGACGTGCGAAGCGTTTCAAAAAGGTCCCGTATGCGTTCAAATACCATTCGTCCGATCGCAATAAAACTTAGGTGAGATGTTGTGTACACTCCTGGGGGAGGCTTCTGGATTAGTAAATCCATTTTACAATAGGCAGCGCACAAGTAGATTCAACAAATGAGCGACGACGCGCGAACGTTTAAACAATGTCCCGTATGCGTTCATAAACCATTCATCCGATTGCAATGAAACTAGGGTGAGATATTGTGTACACTTACGTGAGGGTTTCTAACTTAGTAAATCCATTTCACAGGAGGTTGCGCACGAGTATATTCAACAAATGAGCAACGACGCGTGAAGCGTTTCAATAAGGTCCCGTATGCGTTCAAATACCATTCGTCCGATTACGATGAAACTTGAGTGAGATGTTGTGTACACCCTACGAAAGGTTTCTGGCTGAATAAATCCATTTTACAATAGGTAGCGCACGAGTAGATTCAACAAATGAGTGACGGCAAGCGAATCATTTCAACAAAGTACCGTATGCACCCATATACCATTTATCCGATTGCGATGAAACTTTGGTGAATTGTTGTGTACATTTCAGTAAAGATTTCTGGCTTAGAAAATGTATTTTACAATAGGTAGCGCACGAGTAGATTCAACAAATGTGCGATGGAGCGAGGATCGTTTCAACAAAGTCCTGTTTGTGTTCATATACCATTTATCCGATTGCGATGAAACTTTGGTGAATTGTTGTGTACACTGTAGGAAAGGTTTCTGGCTTAGTAAATCCAGTTTTTAATAAGTAGCGCATGAGTAGATTCAACAAATGAACGACGGCGTGCGAATCGTTTCCACAATGTTCCATATGCGGTCATATATCATTCATCCGATTGCGATGAAACCTTGGTGAATCATTGAGTACACTCCAGAGAAGGTTTCAGGCTTAGTAAATCTATTTTGCTATAGGTAGCGCATGAGTAGATTCAACAAATGAGTGACGGCATGCGAATCGTTTAAACGAAATTCCGTATGCGTTCATATGCCATTCATCCGATTCCGATGAAACATTGATGAGTTGTTGTGTACACGCCAGGGAAGGTGTTCAACTTGGTAAATCCATTTTACAATATTGGTAGCGCACGAGTAGATGTGACAAATGAGTGACGACGCGCGAAGCTCTCAAACAAAATCCCGTATGGGTTCATATACTATTCATCGATTGCGATGAAACTTTGATGAGTTGTTATGTACACTTACGTGAAGCTTTCTAACTTAATGAATCCATTTCACAGTTGGTAGAGCACAAGTAGATTCAACTAACGAGTGACAGCGCACGAATCATTTAAACAAAATCCCGTATGCGTTATATGCCATTTATCCGTTTGCGATGAAACTTTGGAGAGTTGTTGTGCACGCTCCCACGAATGTTTCCAGATTAGTTAATTCATTTCACGATAGTTTAGAGGCAGTTAAAAGAAATTGAAAAAAAGATTGTTTATCCAAAAGCACTTCAAGAAACAAAGTTACAACACTTTCTTTGATTGGCAGGACAACGTTTGCCGGGTCAGCTAGTCTTTATATATATATAATTCTTCGCCACGTGTGTATGTGACTGAACTCCTCCTAAACGACTGAACCGATTTTGATGGAATTTGGTATGTATATTAGGGTGGGTCCATGTATGGTTTAGATTCACAATCTGACCCGGTAGGTGGAATGAACACAATTTTAGAACCACAAATTGCACACAATTTCAGAACCACAATATTCAGTCAAAAACAGTCGTCATGGAAACCACTAGCCTTGGCCTTCGTGAAAGCTGATGTCTTTGGACGGTTTGTCTCTGTACGTTAGAGCCACCTGGTTGCAACCTGTGCAACTACCGCCATAACATACACTCCGCCCGTGGCGAAAAGTTGTGTTTTATACCAAAGGTGGCAGTGATGTCGAATTCTACTGTTTGTCTCTGCACGTTAGAGCGTTTCAAAGTCCCGTATGCGTTCATATACCATTCATCCGATTGCCATGAAACTTGGGTGATATGTTGTGTACACTCCAGGGAAGGCTTCTGGCTTAGTAAATCAATTTCACATTAGGTAGCGCACGACTTGATTCAACAAATGAGTGACGACGCGCGAAGCGTTTCAACAAAATCCCGTTTAGTTTATATTCCATTCATAGATTGAGATGAAACTTTGATGAGTTGTTGTGTACACTTAAGTGAAGGCTTCTAACTTGGTAATCCATTTCACAGGAGGTTGCGCACGAGTAGATTCAACAAATGAGTGGCGACGTGCGAAGCGTTTCAACAAAGTCCCGTATGCGTTCAAATACCATTCGTCCGATAGCGATGAAACTTGGGTGAGATGTTACGTACACTTACGTGAGGGTTTCTAACTTAGTAAATCCATTTTACAATGGGTGGCTCACGAGTAGATTCAACAAATGAGGAACGACGCGCGAACTTTTAATCAAAGTCCCGTATACGTTCATATACCATTCATCCGATTGCAATGAAACTTGGGTGAGATGTTGTGTACACTTACGTGAGGGTTTCTAACTTATTAAATACATTTCACAGGAGGTTTCGCACGAGTAGATTCAACAAATGAGCGACGACGTACGAAGCGTTTCAGAAGGTCCCGTATGCGTTCAAATACCATTCGTCCGATTCCGATGAAACTTGGGTGAGATGTTGTGTACACCCTACGGAAGGTTTCTGGCTTAAAAAATCCATTTTACAATAGGTAGCGCACGAGTAGATTCAACAAATGTGTGACGGCACGCGAATCATTTCAACAAAGTACCGTATGCGGCCATATACCATTTATCAGATTGCGATGAAATTTTGGTGCATTGTTGTGTACACTCCAGGAAATGTTTCTGTCTTAGTAAATCCAGTTTTTAATAAGTAGCGTACGAGTAGATTCAACAAATGAGTGACGGCGCGCGAATCGTTTCCACAATGTCCCGTATGCGGTCATATATCATTCATCCGATTGCGATCAAACCTTGGTGAATCATTGAGTACACGCCAGAAAAGGTTTCAGGCTTAGTAAATCTACTTTACAATAGGTTGCGCATGAGTAGATTCAACAAATGAGTAACGGCACGCGAATCGTTTAAAGAAAATTTCTTATGTGTTCATATGTCATTCATCCGATTCCGATGAAACTTTGATGAGTTGTTGTGTACACGCCAGGGAAGGTGTTCAAGTTGGTAAATCCATTTTACAATATTGGTAGCGCACGAGTAGACGTAACAAATGAGTGACGACGCGCGAAGCGTTCCAACAAAATCCTGTATGCGTTCATATACTACTCATCGATTGCGATGAAACTTTGATGAGTTGTTGTGTACCCTTACGTGAAGCTTTCTAACTTAGTAAATCCATTTCGCAGTTGGTAGAGCACGAGTAGATTCAACAAATGAGTGACAGCGCACGAATAATTTAAACCAAACCCCGTATGCGTTAAATGCCATTTATCCGTTTGCGATGAAACCTTGGAGAGTTGTTGCGCACGCTCCAACGAATGTTTCTAAATTAGTTATTTCAATTCACGATAGTTTAGAGGCAGTTAACATAAGTTGAAAAAAATATTGTGTATCCAAATGCTCTTCAAGAAACAAAGTTACAACACTTTCTTTGATTTGCAGGACAACGTCTGCCGGGTCAGCTTGTCTTTATATATATAATTCTTCGACACGTGTGTATGTGACTGAACTCCTCCTAAACGACTGAACCGATTTTGATGGAATTTGGTATGTATATTAGAGTGGGCCCATGTATGGTTTAGATTCACAATCTGACCCGGTAGGTGGAATGAATACAATTTTAGAACCACAATTTACACACAATTTTAGAACCACAGTATACAGTCAAAAACAGTCGTCATGGAATCCACTAGCCTTGGCCTTCGTGAAAGCTGATCTCTTTGGACGGTTTGTCTCTGCACGTTAGAGCCACCTGGTCGCAACCTGTGCAACTACCGCCATTACATACACTCCGCCCATGGCGAAAAGTTCAGTTTTATACCAAAGGTGGCAGTGATGTCGAATTCTACTGTATGTCTCTGCACGTTAGAGCGTTTCAAAGTCCCTTATGCGTTCATATGCCATCCATCCGATTGCCATGAAACTTGGGTGATGTGTTGAGTGAGCTCCAGGGAAGTTGTTTGGCTTAGTAAATCCATTTTAAAATAGATAGCGCATGAATAGATTCAACAAATGAGCGACGACGCACGAAGCGTTTCAAGAAGGTCCCGTATACGTTCAAATACCATTCGTCCGATAGCGATGAAACTTGGGTGAGATGTTGTGTACACTCCAGGGAAGGCTTCTGGCTTAGTAAATTCATTTTACAATAGGTAGCGCACGAGTAGATTCAACAAATGAGCGACGACGAGCGAAGCGTTTCAACAAAATCCCGTATAAGTTTATATACCATTCATCGATTGAGATGATACATTGATGAGTTGTTGTGTACACTTACCTGAAGGTTTCTAACTTAGTAATTCCATTTCACAGGAGGTTGCGCACGAGTAGATTCAACAAATGAGCGACGACGTGCGAAGCGTTTCAACAAAGTCCCGTATGCGTTCAAATACCATTCGTCCGATTACGATGAAACTTGGGTGAGATGTTGAGTACACCCTACGGAAGGTTTCTGGCTTAATAAATCCATTTTACAATAGGTAGCGCACGAGTCGATTCAACAAATGAGTGACGGCACGCGAATCATTTCAACAAAGTACCGTATGCGTCCATATACCATTTATCCGATTGCGATGAAACTTTGGTGAATTGTTGTGTACACTTCAGTTAAGGTTTCGGGATTAGTAAATTTATTTTACAATAGGTAGCGCACGAGTAGATTCAACAAATGTGCGATGGTGCGAGAATCGTTTCAACAAAGTCCTGTAGGTGTTCATATACCATTTATCCGATTGCGATGAAACTTTGGTGAATTGTTGTGTACACTCCAGGAAAGGTTTCTGACTTAGTAAATCCAGTTTTTAATAAGTAGCGCATGAGTAGATTCCACAAATGAGTGATGGCATGCCAATCGTTTAAAGATAATCCCGTATGCGTTCATATGTCATTCATCCGATTCCGAAGAAACATTGATGAGATGTTGTGTACACGCCAGGGAAGGTGTTCAACTGGGTAAATCCATTTTACAATATTGGTAGCGCACGAGTTTATGTAACAAATGAGTGACGACGCGCGAAACGTTCCAACAAAATCCCGTATGCGTTCATATACTATTCATCGATTGCGATGAAACTTTGATGAGTTGTTGTGTACACTTACGTGAAGCTTTCTAACTTAGTAAATCCATTTCACAGTTGGTAGAGCACGAGTAGATTCAACAAATGAGTGATTGCGCACGAATCATTTAAACAAAATCCCGTATGCGTTATATGCCATTTATCCGATTGCGATGAAACTTCGGAGAGTTGTTGTGCACGCTCTCACGAATGTTTCTAGATTAGTTAATTCATTTCACGATAGTTTAGAGGCAGTTAACAGAAATTGAAAAAAATATTGTGTATCCAAAAGCACTTCAAGAAACCAAGTTACAACACTTTTTTGATTGGCAGGACAACGTCTGCCGGGTCAGCTAGTTAATTTATAAATTTGGTTTACAACAGGTGTTTGTGACCTGGCGCCCGATACATATTCAAATATTATTATTAATATCACCAGCCAAGAAAGATATATTCATCATTAGGGCTCGAATTTTAGGTAAATACAAATTCTAAGCATTTTTTTCTATAAATACATAAATTCCTGATTTTCACTTATTAGCACAAAAAAGGACATAATATTTACATTCTTTAAAATCAGCATGCTAGATCTTTCAGTTTATTGCATTATTGTTCTGTGTTACTTCAACGGGGAAGAACCTCTGAGCTATCCAATCTTCTAACAAGAGCGTATGTCAGCTGGCAACTGTTTTATTCTTAACTTGTCGCCCCGTGCCACTCACAGAGGAACCCGGGGATTTCCTTCTTTATAGCCATATTGCATGCAGTTCATATCTGGCACTGTGAAGTGTAAGGCACTGCTACGATGCCTAAAATAAAAACAACTACAAGTTATCGTCTGTTGCAGAATTTAAGGATAATTTTACTTCTGATGGGGGCGTTCTGTTCTGCCAACCATGTGGGAAAACAATCAAGGCTGAACAGCGATCTCAAGTTACACTGCTCCTCAAGGGCAAGAAACATATTGCCGCAGTTTCGCGCCTTAAGAAGAAGTGTTTCGTGATAATCGTCGGACATTTTTGATGGACAACCTGAAGATGTATCTCGTTGTGTATCGTAATGCTTCAGCAGTCAGTGAGACATAGCATAAGATGCATTCTTGAGTACTGAATATTGTTTATATTTCCATTAATTAACTAAATTATAATTAAATATTTTTACTTTTTTGTCACATATTTCAGGTATTTTAAACACATAAACAAGTAGTTCCGTGAAGAACTATACAGCCTATTTTCATATATCCTACTTATGTTAACTGCCACTATCAACATACAAAATTTCAGTTTGATTTGATTGCTGTAATAGATTCGTAGATATTGAGAACCGACTAAATATTTCGAAAGGTCGCCTTGTTGGATTTTATATATGTAGGTCCTAGAGTTATGTACTGTTACATGAAGATTATTGTGTACGTGTAGCATTCAAATTTCAATCACATGATTAGGACACAAGAAGTAACAAGGAGATTTTAAAATTTCGCACAGCTGCCATCTTGTGGTTATGGAAACAATTGAAATAAATTAGATGCCAGTGGATTAACATACGTATAAGGATTTACTGTACCACGTTTCACTGCACTAGGATGGTTAAATTGCGAGAAACGTCCAAGTGAATATTTATACTTCGCCTCGCCAACATGTTGGATTTGTGATCACCAGGTTATTTAAATTCCGGTAGGTGAACTTATGTTCATAGCCCCTATGAACATAAATAAATTCAGTTTGATTGCTATAATAGATTGGTAGATATTCAGAGCCGTCTAAATATACCGGATGGTCGCCATGTAGAATTGTTAAATGTATAGGCCATAGAGTCATGTACCATTAAAGGACAATTTTGGCGTAGGTTCATTATTCCAACTTTCACTTCGATCGCATGATTACGACACAAGAAATAAAAAATTAATTTTAAAATTCGCACAGCCGCCACTTTGAGGTTATGTAAACAATTGAAGTAAATTGGATACCAGTGCATTACAATGTGTATAAACATTTCCTGTACCAGATTTCATTGCGTTTGGAACATTAAATCGCGAGAAAGGTCTATTAAAATTTTTAATTCGCTTGGCCGCCTTGTTCGTTTTGTAGTTAACCGGTTTTTGAAAGTCTTATATATGGACTCCCAGTAGTGCCCTTTATCTCCGTACAAAATTTCAGGGTGATACCGCTAATAGTTTCAGATATATAGAATGCCGGTTAAATATTTCGCACATCCACCATCTTGTGGTTATGTAAACAATTGAACGAAGTTTGATGTCGGTGCATTACAATGTGTATAAACATATACTGTACCAAGTTTTATTGCGTTTGGTTGGTTAAATCGCGAGAAACGTCTATTTAAAAGTCGCAAATTCGCGTGGCCACCATGTTCGTTTTGTAGTTACCAGTTTTTCAAAAGTCACATAGGTGAACCTCTAGCCGTTCCCTTTAACACCGTAATAAATTCCAGTGTGATATCGGTAACAGTTTCGGAGATATTAAATGCTGGTGAAATATTTCGCACAGCAGCCATGTTGGATTGGTGATACGTAACAAAATTTGAAGGGCACGGTCGAGGTCGCCCGGAATATTGCTATGAACTTACCGAGTTTCATTGAAATCGCTCCAGCCGTTTAAAAGTTATTAGGGACACACACACACACACACACACACGCGCGCGCGCACACACACGCGGACAAAAGGTGATCTCATAAGCCTATTTTTTCAAAATTGAAAATAGGCTAAAAATAAATATTTTCCCGATTTTTAGCACCTAAAAATCCGAGCCCTATTCATCATCATCATATACTTATGATTGGTGCTCCTGATAAGAATAAAGAAAGATCATTTATTGTTCCTAGCAGGCCATTTAGGCCCATGACAGAAAGCAATGATTCATAACACATACATCAAATATACATCATTGCGTAACAATATCCTACTCAATCACTCAGGAAGGATCGTTATCCCAATCACAATCTCAAGTATTTGTTACAAATGCCATTCCATTACACACTTAATTAAATTTCTTCTATGCACAATCTGGTGGCGATTTCTCGTAGTAATGATGAAGGACACGTCGTACAGTTGACGTAAGTTGTGTGAATAAATTATAATGTTTCATTGTAAGGAGATTGAATAGAAGTGAGTGATTATATTCTAAGATGCAGAGCTTGCAAGAAGACATGAAAACACCTGTTCCAATCGATTTGTTTATTGGTAGTGTGGCTGAGTGAATTGCTCAAGCACTTGTTTGTTGCGACAAGTGGAAAGGCGTCAGTCTTGCGGTCTTCTAAGGCCTCGACTTGACATCTACTCCGTTCTTAAAGGTTACAAGGAGATGGATGCATTTCTCATTCCTTTCGATGACCACCTTAAGCATACATAATTAATGTGTAAAGGCTTGGTTTCCTCCAGTAGCGGTACCGCTTTCTAGCGGCCGTAATGTGACGGCGAATGACGTCACGAAAACGTTCCGCATAGAAACAAAGGCGAGTGGTTTTCTAGGAAGCGTTGACTACCACCGTCACATAAAGTTGCGGTAGCGTCATTCATATGACGGTCGTGAGTGCGGTAGCAAACAGTTCGTCAACGTTTTTGTACGGTGTACGGTGCGTGCTGAAAGTAGTCATGACTAATAAAATGATATATTGGAGTATGGAAGAAGAGGAAATATTAATAGATTTCGTAAAGAATCATGAGGCATTGTATAATGTGAAGAGTAAAGATTACAGACAAGCCCAAATGAAGCAACATCTTTGGCGTGAAATTGGCGGTATACTTAAGAAAACAGGTATGATATACAGTATATTTCATTTTTATGGTTATGTTGATACATTGTAATTATAACTGGCATCTTCTAAAAATCACAACATATACCTTATTTATCGTATAATTACATCGTCCAACAAAATGACTGGCCTGCATTGTATACCATGTTAAACATTAATTAATTAATTGGATTATAGGATGTTTAGTAATGTTTTAACAGAATAAAATACACTTCTGTCACTCAATATCACCAGGTTAAATCGTGTGCAGTGAGTAACAATTAAGATTTCAGTAATGTGCTGCATAATTATTCTGCCATTCAACAGCACCAGGACCATTGAAATAGTTTTTAAATATTTCTCGGATTTGCATGGGTGAATTTCGTATGCGAACGTTATTTGCTGCTAGTGGGAACAAATTTTCTGCAGGAAGTGGAAGTGCATCATCAATATGCACGTTAGCTGGAGGGGGTAATTTTGCTTCCCGTAAAATGTTATGTAAAATACAGGCACATGCAATCAACTTATCAGCAGTTTCAGGGGCAGTAGCGATTGGCTGAAAAAAATTCGAAAATAGGCGCATAAAATTCCAAAAGTATTTTCAGTCGTTCTCCTAGCTCGCGATAGTCGATAGTTATATACAGCTTTCGACGGATCACTCAAAGATTGCTGTCTGGGGTAGGGTTTCATCAAATGTTCGTGTAAAGCAAAAGCTTCATCTCCAACTATCACATGAGGTACAGCATTATCTGTTCCGGGCAATGTTTTCGGTGGGGGTATATTAAACTGATTGCCTTGAATGTTCTGTCCTAGTTTGCTTTTTAAGTAGACACCTGAGTCTCCTTCTCTGCCATAAGATCCGACATCTATTGCAATGAATTTGCAATCAGCATCGACAACCGCTAGCATAACGATTGAATAAAACTCCTTATAGTTAAAGAATGCCGATCCACTATTTTTGGGAGCCCTTATCCTTATGTGTTTCCCGTCAATCGCCCCCACACAGTTCGGGAAATTCCATCTTGATAAATATGCGTTAGCAGTTCTTCGTAGTTGTTCTTCTGTTGGTGATGGCAGTTCTAAACCGAACATAGTTGTGGTGATGCTGCGAGCAACTTCCTTTATTATGACACTTATCCAAGAATGGGATATTCGAAATTGGAAAGCTAGTGATCTAAATGACTCTCCTGTAGCCAAGTACCTAAAAGAAAGAAAGAAACAAAAACATGATATATTTTTGAAATTTAAATGTAATTGTTTCTCCCTGCTCATGTCTTCTACAGATGTTGACTGCAGCAAGAGGTGGGCCTACATAAGAGATTATTATGTTAGACGCAGAGGAAAACCAATAACTGGCTCCGCTGGTGACGCAGCAAAGAAGAGAACTGTGCTTCTGTCATTCTTAGATGACTTCAGTTCATTGAAAAGAAGGTAAAGAAAAGGAACGTTTAATCGTAAATTATATACTGTCACAAAACTAAATAGGGCTAATACATTTTCAGTAGAACAGATACTTATTGGATCACTATTCGTGGGCTTTAGTGTTTATTTTCCTAATGATCATATTATTCCGTATTTCAGCACGATTACCAATGTTGTTGGAGATAAGGGCTGTGAAGATGTAAATATCAACGGAACTCCTGCTGTAGAGGAGGATACTCAGGTCTACAAAGAAGGAAGTGACTTGATAAACTTGGAGGAAGATGAGGCGGAGAACGTTCGTAAAGAGATGGAACCACCAAAAAAGAGGAAAAGATCAGCGCATTCTGAGGAACGACTGCAGCTGCTGAAACAAATAGCCGAGCGGAACGTAAATTCCACCGCACAATTAGACGAAACAGATCATTTTTTCATGTCTATGGCGAAAAGTGTAAAAGAACTTCCTCGACATGTACAAGTACAACTGAGGATGCAAATTTCCACGCTGGTTGGTAATGTTGAATTACGGCATTTATCAAACGACCCAACATCAAGAACATCTAGGCCTAGCAGCAGTCACAGTGAAAGTATAGGAGATGTAATGTCTCCTGCACCAACCGGACAGTTGACATTTACAGAAAATGAGCCAAGCGAACTAACACACTCGATATTGTTGTTAAATGATATAACCGATGTGATTTAAAATAACAATAGTCAGTTTATAGATACGGTATATGAAAAAACGAAATATTATAATATATTGTTGTTAATTAATATACTAAACTAACCTTAAAAATACACAGAGTTTCTGTTCAGGAGATATTGGTCTTTTGTTTCTGTTGTATGGTACTGAGGTGATGGCATCTTTTATGTAATTCAGAACATAGTCAAATAACACAGGTGTCAACCGAAAATATTCTCTGAATTTATCTTCATTGCTGTGCAAATGACGACGCACTAACATTTCATATGCACCTTCTGTAGGACGCCTTTTAAAAATATCACTCGCACCCGAACGTTCCCTATCATCTTCGGATGACTCTTCTTCTTCCAAAATTATTACGAGTGCAATGTCAAGATCATCCATTTCTTATTCAACGTTCTTATTGCCCCGCTGCGCTAGTCTGCCTCAACGAGGAACAGCTGACTGAGGATGGATGATCGGCAGCGGTCGTGGCTATTCGGGTCGCTTCGTCACACTGATAATTAGCTCTAGCTTTACACCATTGTTCACCGTCAAGACGGTCCCCAGTTTCTATACGTCATTCGCCGTCACATTACGGCCGCTAGGAAGCGGTACCGCTACTGGAGGAAACCAAACCTTAAGTGTTGTGGTCATCCTGGTTACATCGGCTCTATTTCACTTCAACTTCATGTAAATAGATAGTGGTGGTGATCGTTGTTTTAAGGGAAGAAACGTCTAGGTCATCAAGCTTTAATTATGAGGATTATAATGAATTGAAAACTAATATTACTCTACTACCAAGTACTAATATACATCTTTAAGAAAATAGAGAATAATGGGATATCCAAGACAGGAAAAATTAGTTTATCATATTAAAAATGATGTCCGTTCGGTCAACACAAACTTGAAAATCATTCTTTAAAATAATTTGGCAACACTAAAACATGGCTTCTATTACTTCAAGGAAAAATAAATCCTTGAGAATGAAGACTGAAGGGCTTTGATGGCAATTTTATTTATATATTTATCGTATGGCTTTTAGTGCCGGGAGTGTCCAAGGACATGTTCGGCTCGCCTGAGTCTGTAGCTGCTTCGAGCGGACACCCTTAGGATGAGCTACAAGTTCCGTTCAATTTCAACTACTTCCAACTTTCGCTACCAGATATCAATGATACCTAGTGGTGAACGTTGGAACTTTGATAGTGCGTTCCGACGAAATCTACCTAAAAATTTTGCTTCACACAAGTTTAGTCTGTGGAAGGATCTTTTACGTACCATAAATCTATGACATGGGACCGCCGACTTTACTTCCCCTCCGAAGGAAGACATACTGAGGGATTTTTAACGCTCTTAAAAAATCCGACTACTTCAGCCGGGTTTGAACCGGCTATCTTGGGAACAGCAGTTCAGCATGCTACCGACTACGCCACCGAAGCAATAGAACTATGAAAGCATGATTAATAAGTAGTTCCGGGAAGAACTAAATAGCCTATTTCCATATATCCTACTTATGTTCATACTTTTTTTATTGTTCATACTCTCTGCATGCTCCACTACATAAGTAGTACTACATGCACTTACATTACATTTTATAAATGAACAAAATAAATTACATTATAATAATTCAATAATTACTAGATGACTTAGTCTTAACAATATCAAACAATATTATTCATCGTTTTTCCTTAGAGCTTGAATGTTCATACTTATCATTATACACAATTTCAGTGTGATTGCTGTAATAGATTCGTAGCTATTGAGAACAGTCTAAATATTTTGGATGATCGTAATGTTGAATTTTTGAGTAGGCCTATGTAGGCCATAGCGTAGGTGTATTATTCAAATTTCAATCGCATGATTAGGACGCAAGAAACTAAAACGAGATTTTAAAATTCGCACAGCTGCCATCTTGAGGTTATATCAATAATTGAACTAAATTAGATGTCAGTGCATTGCAATGTGTATAAACATTTGCTGTACAAAGTTTCACTACGCTCGGATGGTTAAATCGCGGCAGACGTCTATTTAAATGTTTCTACTTTGCTTGGCCGTCATGTTCTTTTTGTACAGGTTTTTGAAAGTCACATACTACACGAACTTCCAGTAATGCTCTTTATTACCGTATAAAAGTTCAGAGTGATATCAGTGTTAGTTTCGGAGATTTAGAATACCGGTGAAATATTTCACACATCCGCCATGTTGGATTGATGAGACGTAATCAAATTTGAAGGGCACGATCGGGGTTGGACGAAATAGTACTATGTCCTACTACTGTATGTCCTGCTATTTCATTGAAATCGCTCCAGCCGTTTAGATTTTATTTGGGACACACACACACACACACACATGCGGACAAAAAGCGATCTCATAAGCCTATTTTTTCATAAATGCAAATAGGCTAAAAATGAAAAGAAGAGACGGTCAGGACAAAGGTCAATGGAATAAGTGGGACAATGTCGGACCCAGCTCAGGAATCCCTAGGGATCACCAACTCCTGAGCTCAACCGTCGTTAAGCCCTTGGGGGAAGTGGTATCCAGGGTGAACTGTAGGGGGTACCATGTGTGGTGAGTCTATATACACTGTGTCCCCTTAATGGTTTTATACAATAGGGATGACCTCTTGGAGGATGAGGGTATCAGATGAGAAAGTGCAAGGGGCAATAAAGATTGGAAAATGAAAGACTCCCTAGTCTAAGGGTAACCTTATAACATAGGGGTCAGAAGAGTACAAGACTTTACCAAGAGACGTTGACAAGAAACATGAAGCAGAGGAACCTAGCAAAACTAATTGGATTACACGTGTGACAATCAGGAATGCTAGACACTGTACAATGAGTTAGTCGATTTATAATGTACGTTGTTCATTTTATATCTGGTTATATGTAAGACTAGACCAGTGGATCTTAATAATGTCAGCCCCCCAGGGGCTCACATCTAGTGGGACGTGGGTTGGCGACCACGGGACCCCAGCTGAGTCCGGCATTGCTTCCACTTACTTGTGCCGGTCTCCTTTCAATCTTCTTTCCTGTCGACCTATCTTGGTCAACTCTTGTTCTTTTCCGACTCCGATGGTATTAGGGTATCTGAGGCCTAAGGGAGTCTTTCAATTTCCCGCCTTAATTGGCTCTTGTCTCATCTCTCCTGATACCCTCATCCTTCGAGGGGTCAGACTTCTTTTTCTTTTCATGTTATCTCCTGCCTTCTGCACAAGGCCCACAGGGAGGCAGGGCGTATGTAGCCCCACCACTTCTGGTGCACCCTGGATAGTGCTACACCCTCAGAGGCTCACGACTGGTGAGTTTGGGAGTAGGCGACCCCGAGGGATTCCTGAGCTGGGTCCGTTTTGTCCCCTTTTTCCACTGACATTGAGGCGGGCCCTCTCCTCTTTCCCCCCTTTTCAAACTGCCTTTCATGGCTCTCCTTCATTCCAAGTCCCTCAATCGTCATTTTTCGAAGGTTGAGGGCATTTCCTTTCTTCATGTCCTTTATTTTCCGTATCCTTTATTTGTTTACCATTTCTTCTTCTAGTAAATGTAAGTTTGTAGTTAGTATTAGTTATAGTTTTCATTCTCATCTCATCTTTCACTATCACCCAAACCATTACGAGCCAATAACCTAGATGTTAGGCCCCTTAAAACAAAAATTAGCATCTTCATCATAATAGTGTCAGATTAATAAAGCAATAATCAATCAATCACACCTAGGCACAAGGAACTGATGTCCACGATGCCCAAGCCCCTAAATGAAACAAGAATAACACATCATTTTAAATGTTGCTGTACCAAAGTTACTATCTATCGGTAGCAGTCTGCCTCGTAGTGTAGTGACTAGTATTCTAGTCTGTCAGCACGGAGATTCGGGTTCAGTTCCCATCTCTGCCAAGAAATATATTTCTGGTATGAGGGCTGGAAAGGGGTACTGTCAGCCTCGTGGGGCAAAATTGAGAGGAGGATGGTTCGGTTTCCACCTCAGTCATCCTGGAAGTGGTTTTTCCAGGGATTTCTTACTCCTACTCCAGGCAAATGCTGGAATGGTACGTAAATAAATTCACGGCCGTCTCTTACTCAGATACTACACCCAACTACAAATACATACTCTAGTACAACTATCACAATGACAGAGGTTATCAGCCAGATTTTACACGAAATAAAGTACACGGGGCAACATTATCATGATATCGCAAAGCCTCTAAATAAATCAACAACTCCATCCCGAAATGCCTAAGCAGTTACGAATAGGCTAGCTTGACTGCCTAGCCTACACCCCTCGTGCTGGATACGGCCCGCGAGACTATTTTCTAAAGCCAATTGGACAAAACAGTGCGCGCGCACCACTACCCAAAGCAGTTCCAGTCGTCGCACTAAACTAAATTATCATGAACTTTATTTCATAATTTGATTAATAATTGTGTCAAATGATCATAAATACTCACTCTTTTGTCATTCATGCTGTATGAGTGTATTGAATGTCATCGTGCTGCTATTTTAAAGGGATTTATCAACAGAACATTATGCAACGAGCCTATAATGGCAATAATTAAGACACGAGTATGTTTATAAAACGAGCGTATGCGAGTTTTATAATTTCCATAAGAGTGTCTTAATTACCATTATAGGCGAGTTGCATACGACTGTTTATGTTCGACGATAATTATTATAACTATTTTATGTTCGAACATACATATTCATTAATATCTGTCGAGATTTCACCAGTTTTATGTATTGGAGCGCATAAGACGCAGAGAATGCCTTGTATTTGACCATGGCCTCCTCGATTACCCTACTATGACACTAAGCCAGGCAGTGAAATTTAAATTAGATGGCCGTGGAACTCAGCGCATCTAATTATCTAATTGGTCAAAAAACTGTTTCTTGAGCTCTGATTGGTGGGAGAAACTGTTTCATAATGAAAAATAGTGTTATAATGAGCCTAATTATAGTACAGTTTTCTGACATATAATAGTCAGGGGCGAACATAAAAATATGTAATTTTATTATTATTTTATTTGTTTATCCTCTACATATACATATAGAAAACTGCAACAATACAAAAGGTCAGACAGCCACAAATCTCACCATATTGTACCTATACAGGGTGATTTCTTCCACCATGTACAAACTCGAGGGAATGATCGCGGATAATAATAATAATAATAATAATAATATAATATCGTATGTCCTCGGGTGCCTGGTGCAAGCTTTGTTAATTGACACCCAGAGGGTAGCTTGCATGTCAAATTTCGTCGTTCCTTTGAACGCTATGAAAGTGAAGGAGATTAGATATCTACAGCGCTATCAAGTAGAGAATGGAGGAACTTTGTGTTGGCGGAAAATCCCGATATTAATTTTGCCATTGAACACGGCCTACTGAATTCAAATGGGTTCTTTAACATGCCAACAACGTATGACATGAGTGTCGTGATTTTTGTCGCCTTCAAAAATCACTTACCATGACCAGGGGCGAACCTGCAATCTTGGGGTTGGTAGTCCGACACTATAACCACTAACCCACCGTGGCAAGCCAATGATCGCGGAGAGTATACGGAAGAAAATGAACGTATGTCCGGAAATAGTGTCCATGGTAGGGACCAGTCTTCCTTCCACGTCGCCTAACAGGCCGAACTAGCAGCGTTTCTTGCGGGTGACTTTCCCTCCCTTGCTGGAAGACGTACCATTGATGATTCTCAGGGTTATGTGGCTGCTACATGATGATGTTCCAGGCCACTTCGCAGCTAACGTCCGGACGTATCTCAATTATGTCTGCCCTGGTCGATGGATTGGACGAGAAGGTCCAGTTGCATGACCTGCTCGTTCACCAGATCTCAACCCGTGCGATTTCTGGTTATTGGGCCATCTCAAAAGTATCGTGCATGCAGAGCCCATTCCAGATTTGGAGACACTGGAGCAGAGTATTCATGCTGCCTTTGACATTGTTCGGATGCAGCCTGGCCGATGTGAACGTGTATGACGGAACATGCTACGGTGCCTACACGCATGCTAGGAGGCACATGGAAACCATTTTTACATACGTTCATTAGACCTTTCCTGTTCCGCATCCTCTCCTCAATCAATCGCTAGAGTTTGTTCTCGGTGGAAAAAATCACCCTGTATTTAAAAAAAAAATCCATAAGCCCCAACCACCCCCCCCCCCCCTCCCCCTCCCCCGTGTGTTATTGACCCGCCAGTTCCCAAAATACAGTATTTACAATGTGGCCCTTAGTTAAAAAAGTTTGGGTACCCCTGGCCTACAGGATAAAATCAGTAGACGACTTTAAAAAAGCAGAGATTGAAGGTTTCAAATGTTAAGCAGTAATAAAGTTATCTAAATTCAGACGAACATCTTGTAATATCACAGCGCATGTTTTTGTGCTCCATAGTAGGAACGTGTTATTGGTAATTAAGATAATCACAGCCACCGGTAGCCGCTTCAAAGACGCCGGCCAGCTCATTCTCAGATTGGAATGGGAATAGCTGCGGCTCTTGACAAACGATACGTCGATGTGACCATTGAGTCTCATCTTGCATTGTGCTGACTCCACCACACAGCGTGCCGACCAAGTCGTAGCGAAGTACAAACATGGATATGGTGTCTAGTTCAATACTAATTAATCTTTGCCTTCAGCTTTAATGAATTCATTGTTTTGAAAAAAGAAAAAACAAGATGTTCAGTAAAGAACATATAGCCTACTTTCTCCTAAATGCATGTGTTTTGTTATAACTCGTTGTCCTTTTCAAGGAGTATAATTGAATGTTGGCTGTAGTAGCTTGTTGAAATACAACGTGTTATACGGATATTAAACATGAATATGAGGTGCCCATTGCCAGTGCTACCTCTGTATAAAATTTCATTCAATTCGGTTTCACCGTGTTTGAATTGATATGGTGAATCAATTTGCACACATACAAGGCCGCTATCTGCAAACTATTGGGCTGATGACCTTGTAGTTCACTCAAAAGATGCTTCCCACAAAAAAGTATGTTGTTGCAATATTTGGTAGAGATCAAATACTTAGGTTGGTCGTAATTTGATTTAAGCTTTTAACATTTGGGTGGCCACCATTCCGTTTCCGTCAAGATGGCGGCGATATAAAATATGACCCTGAGGGGCCCTTTGCTAGTACCAAATTTCGTTCAATTCGGTTTTACCGTGTTTGAATTGATAGGGGGAATCTATTTGCACACATACATGGCCGCCATATGCAAACTGTTGGACTGATGACCTTGTAGCTTGGTCAAGGAACGCTTCTAAAATAAAGGTATGTTGTTGCAAAATTTGGTAGAGATCAGATGATTAGGTGGGGTCGTAATTTGATTTAAGCGTTTAACATTTGGGTGGCCTCCATTACGTTTCCGTCAAGATGGCGACGATATAAAACATGACACTGAGTTGCCTTTCGCAAGTGCTATCTCTGAACCAAATTTCGTTCAATTCGGTTTGACCGTGTTTGAATTGATAGGGGGAATAGATTTTCACATATACATGGCCGCTATCTGCAAACTATTAGGCTGATGACCTTGTCGTTAAGTCAAAAGATTCTTCATACATAAAGGTATAATGTTGAAAAAATTGGTAGTGATCAGATGATTAGGTTGGTCGTAATTTGATTTATGTTTTTAACATTTGGGTGGCCGCCATTACGTTTCCGTCAAGATGGTGGCAATATGAAACATGACACTGAGGTGCCCTCTGCTAGTGCTACCTCTGTACCAAATTTCGTTCAATTCGGTTTCAACGTGTTTGAATTGATAGGGGGGACAGACATTCTGAGTACACACACACACACACACACACACACACACAGACACACAATTTTTCGCCCTGTGTTGATCTCATAAGTCTCCTTTCATTTTTTGCAAATATCGAAAGTAGGCTAGAAAGGAGATACCGTAAGTTCTCATTTATTGTACGTTCATCCATAGATATTTCATGTTTCAGAAGGGGGGCGTGACATAATTAGTTTGAGAACCTCTGCCCTAGATATGCAGGCCGCAGTCGTCCTTGTGTCAGGGCCCAATCGTCGGCATGAACATGAAAATCAGATCAAACCTGAATCTCCTGCTGTCTCAATTGCAAATCTCACTCAACAGATATGACTCCACGAGGAATTACTGGATTTCCTAAAGTCATTTCTATAATTCATTCATTTTCATCACCTCGCAGCGTCCAGTCTATGTTTAGCCTCCTTTTTTATTTTGTAAAAATTAGGTAAAAGTAGGAGCCTCCGTGGCTTAGGCAGCAGCACGCCGGCCTCTCACCGCTGGGTCCATGGTTCAAATCCATGTCACTCCATGTGAGATTTGTGCTGGACTAAGCGGAGGCAGAAGGTTTTTTTCCGGGTACTCCGGTTTTCCCTGTCACAATTTCATTCCAGCAACACTCTCCACTATCATTTCATTTCATCTGTCATTCATTTAATCATTGCCCCAGGGGAGTGTGACGGGTTTCGGCAGCCGGCACAGTTCATATCCTTGCCGCTAGATGGGGGCTTCATTCATTCCATTCCCTGACCCAGTCGGTCGACTGGAAGCAGGCCCGTCTGTCCCTCTGTCTGTGTGTGTGACCCCCCCCCCCCCCCTCCTATCAATTCCTAAACGGCTACAGCTATCGAAACCAAATTTGGTATGAGTAAAGACCTATGCCTGAATATCTCACGCCATATTTGAATATGACATCAGAGCTACCAACTGCTGAAAAATCACAATTGTAAATTGAGGTCTATGTTGGATATCTCGGAAGATATGCATGGGAATTTTTCCAGAATTGACACACATATTGAAAATATTACATCAGACTAATTTACAGGAGACCAAACATGAGAGTGTTGCCAACTTGATTCTATGTCTGCTGTTAGGTCATTTTATTAATGCATGTACTTTTTTTTTGCGTATGGCTTTTAGTGCCGGGAGTGTCCGAGGACATGTTCGGCTCGCCAGTTTTGTAGCTGCTTCGAGACGGACACCCAATGGGTGAGCTACAAGTACCGTTGGGGAGGAATGTTGGATGGGAGGGTCGAGGAGTTTGAAGGTAGCGGCTGTGGCCTATAGTTAGGGATCAACCCCGGCATTTGCCTGGAAGGAAAATGGGAAACCACAGAAGACCATCTTCAAGGTTGCCGGCGGGGGGATTCGAACCTTCTCGCCTCCCGGATGTGAGCGACTGCCAGCAGTCATGCCGCAACGACCTCGGCTAACTCACCCGGTAATGCATGTACTCTAACTTCCATACTATCTATTGGATTTCAACAAAATTTGGTATGTGATATGCGCATTGGAGCAGATATCAATATGCATTTTCTAGTGTCAACAGGGCTGTTAAGTGTTGAAAAATACACTCTCTACATTTTTATCCTTATCTCAACATATCAGAAAGTGTGCAGGCCAACATTACTAAACTTTGCACGCAAATAGTACCTGCAAATGTTGGTTAATTTTCAGTAACGACAGTGCTGCCAACATTATTCTACGCGTGCTGATGTGTTTAATGTTTTTTTTTTTTTCGTGTAGCCTCCTGAGAGGCCGAGTGCAAGTCTTTCTAGTCGACGCCCGTGGGCGACCTGCGCGTCGGGATGAGAGAGGAATGGATGAAGATGAATGAAACTGGGCAAGGATGTGGAAGGAAGCGGCCGTGGCCTGTCAGAATATACTGTCCCAGCATTTGCCTGGTGTTGAAAATTGGGAAACCACGGAAAACCATTTCAAGGACAGCCGACGGTGGGGCTCGAACCCACGCGTCTACCGAGTCAGCAGAGAGCTTGGCCCCTTGACCTAACGCTGCGCTTTAGCCCGCGTAGCCACTACTGTCGGTGTGTTTAATGTTGAATCACATGTAACTTCCATACTGATGAAGTTCTTTCAAAATTGGCACATATATAGAACATAATATTTCAATTTGAGTTTGAGCATCCCATTTACGACAGTGTCGCCAACCTGATTTTACGCTTGCAGATAAATTCAACATTTAAATAAATGTAACGTGCATGCTATCTATTGGACCTCAACCAAATTTTGCATGTACATTGTGTATCTTAAGAGATGGAACTTAGAACATATTTAGAGTCTTCAGGTCTGCCAACTGTTGATATATGGTCTGTATAATTTAAAGAAAATTGGGCTTTTTAGTTCGTCACGGAACTACTTGTTCAATACTTTGTTAACGAATGAATCGTATCCATGACCCCCTATTAGCAGTTAGCACTGCTGCCTTCTCTGCTTCTAGAGCCCTCACCTTGAAATCGTGGCTCAGCGGTAACGTTCTCGCTTGCTTTACCCAAGGTTGCATGATCGAATCCTGGTGCAGTCAGGTTGTATTTGGGGGTGCGCAAATCTGTGGGAGCCGTGTCAGTTTATTTACTGGCACCATAAAAAAAAAACCTTCGGGTCAAAATTCCGGCACCCCGCCGTCTTTAAAAGCCTCAGTAGTTATAAGGGAAGTAATACCAATAACACTATTATTATTATTATTTATTATTTATTGATTTATTTATTTATTTAGCGTATGGCTTTTAGTGCCGTAAGTGTCCGAGGACATGTTCGGCTCGCCAGTGGCTGTAGCTGCTTCAAGCGGACACCCATGGGGTGAGCTACAAGTTCCGTTCAATTTCAAGTAGTTCCAACTTTTGCCACAAGATGTCACTGACACCTAGTGGTGAACGTTGGAACTTTGATAGAACGTTACAACGAAATATAACCTAGAAATTTAGCTCCACACAAGTTTAGTTAGTGGAAGGATCTTTTACATGCCATAAATCTATGACATGGGACAGCTAGCTTTACCTCCCCACCGAAGGAAGGCATACTGGAGGATTTTAACGCTCTTAAGAAAAACCGACGACTTCGGCCGGGTTTGAACCTGCGATCTTGGGAACAGCATTTCAGCATGCTACCAACTACGCCACCGAAGCCGTTATTATTATTATTATTATTATTATCTGCAACAGCAGACGCCATAAACATCTCTCCTCTCCCACTCGTCTTAACATCTTTCCATGTGTAACCCTATCTACCCATCTGAACTTAATCATTCTCCTGTAACACCACATTTCAAATGCTTCTATTCTCCTCTCTTCTGCTGCACCAACAGTTCATGTTTCACTTCCATAGAGCGCCACGCTCCAGACAAAGGCATTCAATAATGACTTCCTAATACCTAAATCTATATTCGATGTCAACAGATTTATTTTCTGCAGAAATGCTTTCTTTGCTTGATCCAACCTACTTTGTATATCCTCTTTGCTTTGTCCATCACTGATTATTTTGCTTCCTACGTAGCAGAACTCTCCTACTTCCTTTAACTCTTCACATCACGGTTATAATTTGCCCTCGTATCTTAAATTAAACGAAGCCTCCGTGGCTTAGGCGGCAGCACGCCGGCCTCTCTCCGCTGGGTCCGTGGTTCAGATCCCGGTCACTACATGTGAGATCTGTGCTGGACAAAAAGGAGGCAGACAGGCTTTTCTCCGGGTACTCCGGTTTTCCCTGTCAAACTTCATTTCATCTGTCATTCAATTTAATCATTGCCCCAGAGGAGTGCGTCAGGCCTCGGCAGCCGGCACAGTTCATATCCTCGCCGCTAGATGGGGGCTTCATTCATTCCATTCCTGACCCGGTCGGAGACCGGAAGAAGGCTGTGTATTTTCATTTTCATCTTAAATTAAACACGTGGCAATGTTCAATCTGACACAAGTTTGCTCTGGCTAAGAGCTCGACACGTTGTAATTTCCATATTCCAAGTTAACCTACTTATGTTGCGTGAACCAATCAGTGTGCTCCATCCCATATAATTTTCTAGAATAGAGTGGAAGGTCTCAAAGCAACATTAATAGTTAGATGAAAATTGTTCACAGTTAAACTATAGTAAATAGATTTATTAATCTCATGACATTTTTTTTTTCAGGATTAGGGTACAACCCAACTCTTTTGGGTAAATTCGTGTTGACCGACTGAAAAGCACCAAACTTTTGTTTACTAAGGCAACACTCAAAAAATGGCTTCAAACCCCATAATGTAGAAAATGTATTATCAAGTTAGGCAAGTTAAATAGTTCTTCCAATGAAATCGGATCTTTATATTGCCATTTGGATGCACTGATTTCTCGATCCTGTTTCTTCACCATGCCATCTTTCTCTATGCAGAATTCCATAAAATACTAAAGTAAACAATCTCCAAGCTTCAATTGGATTGTCATTTGCCATTACACCGCAAATATCAACAAGCGTGACCTTTGAACAAGGACACTATATTATAGAGCCATGATCTAGTTATTATGGGCCGATAACCCAGACGTTAGGCCCCTTAAAATAACAATTATCATCATCATCATCTAGTTATTCATTGAACTGAATTGCTTCTGGAGTGCTGATGTTCAGTTCATACCTGAATTTAAACCAGGTACCTACGCAGGGGCACCACGTGTGGGAGTCTGCTTCACCCCCACGAGGTTGCAGATCACACTACGTTAAGGGTCTGACTACAGAAACTCAGGAACGTTTGAGAAACTATCTTCAACTCTTCAATAATGATCCTTTTAACGAAGGGACCTTGCAGGCTGGCGAAAATCGACTAACAGCGATATCCAAGAACAAGGAAGATGCTTGGTGTAAATTGATGGAGGAGATAGATATGACTAAGGGTAGCCAAAAAGCCTGGAGGCTTCTTAAGCGTCTGAGTTGTGATCCAACTGCCAGACAGGGACATGCAAATGTAACAGCTAACCAGATTGCTCGTCAGCTTGCAAATAATGGCAAATCAGACCATTCTACGCGTAAGTCAGATTACAAAATTGTACGGACAGAGGTACAGGAGACTAGTGAACTTCTGCAGCCTTTTCGTATGGAAGACTGAATGCCGCCATTAACAGTGGTAAATCCGGTAAGGCGTCTGTGGTAGACGACATCAGAATGGAGCAGATCAACCACTTTGGTGATCAAGCAAGAGAGTGGATTTTGGCACTTTTCAACAACTGTATAAAAACCTGTAATTTCCCCCAAAACCTGGAGGAAATCACATGTGATTCCTATCTTAAAACCTGAAAAATCGGCAGTTGAGCCTGAAAACAACAGGCCAATATCCTTGCTATGCCATCTACTCAAAATATTGGAGCGAATGTTGCTGAATAGTTTGATTCATGTTGTAGAGCCCGTTCTAATACTAGAACAAGCAGGTTTCAGACATGGAAAAAGTTATACATCTCAGGTCGTCAATCTCACACAGTTCATTGAAGATGGTTTTGAAACCAGGAAAATTAGAGGTGTAGCTTTTATCGACCTAACGGCTGCTTATGACACTGTCAATCATCGTGCATTGTCACAGAAGATCTACGTGTTAACAAAAGAGTATTGTTTCACCAAACTTATACAAAGTTTACTTCAAAACAGGAGATTTTAGGTGGACTTCCAGGGTCAGCATAGTCGATGGAGATGTCAAAGAATTGGCTTACCACTGGGAAGTGTTCTTTCACCAATTCTATTTAATATCTATACCAATGACCAACCACTTCCGGCGAACACAAGGAGTTTCCTTTATGCGGATGATCTGGCATTAGCGAGTCGAGGGAAATCTTTTGAAGATGTTGAAGCATACCTGACAGAAGCATTGTACCAGCTGACTACCTATTACTCTAACAATCTACTTCGTCCAAACCCAGCTAAAACACAACTGTGTGCGTTTCATCTTAAGCACTGCCAGGCAAGTCGTAAACTGAGCATCACATGGCAAGGTGTATCGTTATTAAATACGACCCATCCAAAATATCTGGAAGTTACTGTGGATCGTACTCTGACCTACAAGCAGCATTTAAAGAATACGGGAATGAAGGTGGAAGCCAGAAATAATATCCTTCGCAAGATCACTGGTAGTACGTGGGGCTCTCGACCACAAACCCTGCGAATGACGGCACTAGCAACATGTTGCAGTGCTGCCGAGTGTACATGCCCTGTTTGGTACAAATCCACCCACGAACATAGTTTATAAGGCTATGAATGAAACGTGTAGGCCTATTACTGGTTGTTTGAAACCTACGCCACTTGCAAAACTGTACCAACTCACTTGCATAGCGCCACCAGATATCCGTCGTAAAATAGCTGCCGACGTGGAGAGAACAAATCAGGCCCATCAGAAAATCCACCCATTACATGGGCACGTTCCAGCTGCTACAAGGTTGAAGTTCATAAGAAGCTTCCTCAATACCACTCAGTCTTGCAAACAACTCCTGCTACAGCAAAGAAACAATTGTAGATCTCTCGACTTGAAAATAACTCTGCCTGGCCTCCCCCTTTGGAAACCCTCTCACCTGGGCATGAACAGAATTGGATCGTGAGGAGGACACTCAGTCGGCTTCGTTCTGGAGTTGGAAGATCCAGATGTAATCTCCAGAAGTTGCACTTCATTGTGGATTCTATCAACTGTGATTGCGGAGAACCACAGACCATGGAACACCTACTGGATTGTCAGCTATGCCCTGTATCTTGCACAGATGATGATCTTCTGCGTGCGACACCGAGTGCAATTGAAGTAGCGAGATTCTGGTCAAGATTAGTGTAGTCGTGTAATTCTTTCACTTAATTTTGCTTCATTGATACCATACATTGTATTTGTTTCTGATTCAAATATATATATATATATATATTGAACCCTTATTAATCTATCGATAAATAAGTATTCGTGATTTTATTATTATTATTACTGATGCCCAGGCAGTACATGTTGAAATTGACAATGGGGGAGCCAAGGTAGTGTGTTGCAATGATTACAACAGAAGCAAGCTTGGTAGTTATTCCTGAAGACGACCGGTTAAGCTGAGTTCAAGGACAAATTTTGTAACAGCGCACCTAAATTAGAGTCATTGAGGGAGTGTCATGAGTAATGTTTCAACCGACCCAGGATTGAATCACCCAATCAGAAGAGACCACGCCAAAAGCCACGCGGTAAGTTGCGTACCCTGGAAAAACGCGCGAAAACGTGTATCTAAAGAACCGCCGATCCGAATTAATTCCGCAATAGTGCACTGAGACGTTTGGATAAAATGATGAAGATTGATACTAGTCCCACGTTTGTGTGACGAAAACTCCAGATTATTTTTTCAAATTCTCCCCACTCTACCTCATTCTGTCAGTTTCCAATATATTGATCGGTGAGAAGCTGTTTCGAGGACAACTTTATTGAGCTCTGGTGAGCAAGGTTCACGTCACTCTGCGTCACGATTTTCAAACGCTAATGAGCGTACTTTACTAACATTTTACTTTGTGCTCAAGTGAGCAAGGTTCACGTATAGCAGTGGAGATCTCTAGGCGAGATAAGGACTGCAAGATAGACATGTTTAAGACTTGTTTTCAAGCCAGTGGCGATGAGTTTGAAGTGTGTAATTTTTATGTAAATTTGTATATAATATGTTTGAGTGATATTTGTGCGTGTGTGAAGCAAATGCTAAGATAGGGCAAGTCTACAATCAGTAATCGCATTAGGACATATTTGTGAGTGAAAGTAGTGGCTCACAGTGATTATAGCTAGGCAATATTATTAACATTGAACATTTCTGTCCAAGAAACTTCGCCAAGATGTCCGACGTTTGGTCATGTGATGGATTGATGTGCATCGCTTCTACAACGACGTCGACGATGGAGAGCTAAATTTCCCGTAGGGAAATGCACCGGGACGGAAGTTAATGTTCTGCAAGCTGAGACGGTGATGTACAAAAATTGATTTACTCAATATGTAGTTAGATAAGGCGTGGGAACATTGTAAATAGTTTATTCATTCTTTTTCATGTGTTTAGATTTTTTTGTGCTGACACTATCATCTTTGCGTGGCCAAATTTGTTTGTTGTATATTTTTCTTTGGAGTCATATTTAGTGTACACGGCGCGTGTAGTTGATTTTATCCATGCGAATGCGAAACTCGTTACATTCGATAAGTGGTGCTTTATTAATGTTCATTTTGTTATAGGAAAGAGAGGTAATTATTGTAGATGTTTTATGAACAGGTTATTACTCATACTAGGGTTTCCGAGCGCAACAAATTAAGATGTAATTGTAGAACACTTTAGTTCTAATTTTTTAGCATTTTTTGAGTCCTTTTCAGTTAGTCACGGACTAGAACGGAAGCTCAAGCTGGTGGAAAAATATTTATGTCATTTATTTCAGGTTTCTGTCAAACCCATACGTGTGATTCTGTGTGTGTTCATGTGTCAGGTGTGTGTATTGATTCTTCGTGATGAGGGGTAGGTGGTGCTACCGCCCTCATATTGTTGTTGTTGTTGTGGTATTCTTTTGATGGAAAGGCAGAGCGCTCCGCGGAGGCTACTGTACCTTGTCCAGTGTTGATTTTCTTGGATTTCCTAGGGGAAATGCTGAGATATTTTATTCTGACACACACACGTATATTGTGCTTTGGGAGCACGCTTCTTCGAGACTCGATCCCGTGCCATGGGAGGTCGAGGTTATTGACACGTGGGTTGACAGATGTGCAGATTTCCACTTAGCGCCCGTCTAGGTTCGGTGACTCATTGTTAGGCAGTCCTGCTGACCGACTGACCCCTATAAGCTATCATTAGCAAACCTGTTCTTTTGTGATGGTCACTTGGACCGTAATTAATTGGGGGAGTTCGCCATGTCTGTTACGAATTATCGCATATCGTATGAATGGAATATTGTTTTAATGATGTAAATGTTGACTTTGAGCCTAGTGATTTTCTATGACTCAGGTCATGTTTGTTTGTCTGTTGTGACACCCGTGTGGTGTAGTTGTATTTTACTTGTTAAAATGACAGGCGGTCATATGTGTATTTCTGTTGTTGGTCACGTGCTAATTTACTTGTGTTGATTTTGAAAAGTCCTAATTTTAGGCATTAATTTTTTTGCGACGACAGTTCTTGATTCCAATTTCAAGTGGAAATTATTTGTTGTTTATTTAGTGTAGGAAGTGTCAGTTAAATTTAAGTTGTGTATAGTTGGTTCCCCGCGTCTGTCTAGCTCTAAACAATGCAGATTCGTCCTCTGAAGGTTTACCGGATGATGACGAATCTCGCATTTATTTGTACTCATCGTTAAGCATGTAGAACAGCCGCACACGTACAACAATGTCATTGAAGCATTTGGGACATTTGGTCCAATTTATAATCTCTCCTGAGTTTAAGCCTAGTTATGGCATGTAATTTATTCAGTTGGGAGTCATTTGGGAGTTTTGTTTTGTTTATTTTTACTTGTAAATAGTTGATCTGTTATTAAATTCATTTGTTATAACCCTGATATTCACTTCTTCCTGCATGTTATTTTGTTATGTGTTACCCTGCATGTTAATGAAGCGCTTTAACAACAACTTACGAAATGGACTGTTACAACCCCCCCCCCCCCCCCGAAACTGAGTCTCATAAGCTTCTTTGCAAGGGTTCAATATATATCATCTAGTTATTATAGTTTGTTCTCTGCGACACTAATTAAATTCTATTGAACACCTGTTAATACTCAATATTACGTACTGGCAGATGTTCAATCGAATTTAATTAGATAATCGAAGTTAGTACGTAGAAACAAGCATTTTCCAATATGGTTAATGTTTTTGCCTCATACATGGTCCAATCTCTTCTCCAAGCGTGGGAGGTGCCACATATATGTATATTTATTTCGTATGGCATAAAGGAAACATATAGGTTACGCACAAGGTGAGAAACTTAATTGCTAGCATATTCAAAATATACATACGTTCTGACAGGAAAAAGATACAAGTATTAAAAATGGATGTCCAAAGAGTTTAACCAATTCACTGCTTCATCTGTAGCCTCATGTATTTCTTGTAGCGTCCCACTGAACCTCCTTATTGGGCATTCCATGGCAATGGGATAAACCGTCTAAGGGCCGGTTCTACCACATTCGGGTGAAAGTTGCGGGCAGCAACCCGGGTGATAAACTATCTGCCGGTGTAAACCTCTGTGCATCTTGGGCAGCGTGCAAGGAACCTAATAGCAAAATACAGATGGTGGCTAGCCTGATTTTTGTTCAATTTGAGTAATCGATGAGTGAGCCACCTAGCGTTAGATGAGTTAAGTTTCTTTTCGTTTCGCTTTTGTCCGTTGTTTGTTGATATCACGTGTTCTTTGGTTTCAACAAGATATAGGCCTAGTACCAAAACCTCTCGCGACACTTCTGGGTAGTATAAACCTAGCAGGTGATTCAGTTCTCGGAGGAATGCAACTGAATAACCATACCTAAACTCAATAATCGAAAACTAGACAAGCATGCAGTGCTTTTCAAGGAGGAATAGCCTGTGAAATATGTTTCTAGCAATAGGCTACTTTGCAGTCTGAAAACAAGCTTAGGCCTATATGAGCTACAGAGACATGTTGTGACCAGGCTTGCAGTGCATAGATTCAATCATAAAATGTATGTCAAATCAAATTATCACACTCCAGGCGACAAGTTTGTTTGTAAACTCTGTAAAATGAATGGAACGGAATGCGCACATTTGTGCATAATTAGATAGTTCTCTTTGCTGTATTCTACGAGAGATTTCACTCTTCTTGCACAGCTATAGAAGGTATCTTGGATAGGTCATGTTGCAAAGTTCACATTTACACTTTTCGTTTGGCGGGTGGAATGATTTTGTCACACATATTTTATGATGAAAGCCATTGACCGTATAATGCGTCACCACAAGCCTAAGATCGTAGTTCTGTTTGTCAACGCTTTAGTGACGTAGAAAACTACAAAATGCAATGCCCCAAATATCAGGTCTTATGCTGCATAAGCAAAACACCAAGTCAATGGCAATGTATAGTACAGTACAGAACCTGAATAATGTCCTGTACACTCTGTATTTCTCATGCACACATGTGCGAATTCATTAAATTATATGAGCGCTTCATACAGTATTCCTAGACATGTAATTGAGATAATATTTTGAAATCTACGATGGTTCCGTACGGTAATCACTAGGCGGTCGTATTTCATGTCCAATCAACCGCATCAAATATAAAACTGTTGGATTTTGCAGCCTGAACCGGACGAAGAATTCCTCATTCGACCAAATTGCATTATGCTCCAGCCGATTTCTGTTCCGTCTTGGACGTGTGACTGCGTCTTCTTCGACGTCGACAAAAAAGTTATACATTTCCAGGACGTCAATTAGCTCTTCCATAGCCTTAAAATAAAATATGCTCAGTAACTGTTACATCCCTTATAATTAATTAATAATTGTAATTATATCATTATGTGACAACAAAATTACCAAATGATTCTAATTGTATTATTAGTAATTTATGAAGAGGTTATGTACAGCATAGATGATGCAAAGAAACCCTTACGCACGGCTCAAATCTGGCTGGTAATGCTTTATCGGCCTCTCGAAGCTCCCGAAAATGTACACTCCGGGTAGACGAAGTTTATACCGCCGATAGCGCTACCCGTTGATGGTCGAACGGAAATTCTTACTTATTCCGACGGGCAAGTTATCAGCCCCTTTGCCCGGATGTGGTAGAACCGGCCCTAAGGAACTTTACTGCAGTCGCAGGCTGGACTGTCGATCATCTTCCACTTATGCCTCCAATACTGGCATCTACCATGTCGGGTTCTTAGTCGATTTATTGAAGTCCAAGTTTTCCGGGATAAGTTGAAACCAGGGGGCGTTGAGATGGATCCAGAATTAGATGATATTTGTCTGAATTCGAGGAAACCCAATTGTTGCGCCATGCTTGATTGACATTAAATTGCTTTTGAACCAATTCCTCACTTAGTAACCAGGGAGGTTTCCTAGATGTTAATCTGAGATGTGGTTGAAAAATGTCCTTGGTAATGAAGGATCTTTACGGTATTTTTCCTATTCTTTCATCAATGCCATTTGTCTACGGAGGCGAGGAGGCCGAATGTTCGAGGGGACTGGCAACCAATCCAGAGGTGTAGATCGGATGGTTCCCGACATAGTCCTCATAGTATCATTCAGCTCAGTGTCAATTTTCTGTATATGAGCGCTATTTAACCACACAGGACAGCAATATTCAGCCACTGGGTCCGTAGGTATTACCTTAAAGTGCACTACACGTGCCTCCTGTGTGGTGCTAAGAAAGCAACAGCTACATTGGCTGCTGGACCTTAAGTTTTCTTTTAGATATCCCAGCAATTTGAGGATACAATGAATACCGAGGCGCCACAAATAATAGACAGAAAAAATCAAAATTTGGTAAGGGAATAGCCTCAAATTTTCTACCCGTAATACATTGAATGGCGAGTTTGTCCACAGTCTCGTGTTCAATGCCGGCATGGCCCTTCACGTACGAGAAGTGGAATTTTGTATCATTCTTCTTACCATCGTGTAGCATTTGAAGGTTGCAAAAATATGTATTTGTGTGTTCTTGAATTCCAATGCAGATGTTGAATTCGCAGCAGTTGGAGCAATTGGAATATAATTCTAAAAACTACCATACAGTAAGGGAAGATGAGAATTGAGTAAGAACGTTAGGAGTGAAAGAAAAAGATTAGGAGCAAGGGACTTGAGGTTGAACCCAATAAATGATGTTCATAGAAGATAAAGCGAGAAGGTTGCTCTCTGGTGTCGACGTGTTGAACTTACGGAGCTCTTAAGCAGGCCAGAATCGAAAGCGTCGGCGCCTTGCTGTAAGGAGCGTTACAGAAAGAAGCCAAGCAAAGAGAAAACATCGCAAACCTGGAACAAACTTTCAGAAAACACAAGAGAGTGCACAAAAAGAAAAACATAAATAAGTGTGTTAGTGGTTTGCATGGAAAGAAAGAAAATCAAAGAGAACCCAATGTGGGTGAAAATTAGTAAACCAGCGATCGTATATTCAGAAGGAATATACCAGCAGTACACTCTGCGTGTTTGACAGAATAGGAAATCTCCTGATTTGTTGGAAAATTTAATGACAAACGTTTATGTGACGTAAACTGATGTTTCAATTGACCGGAATTTCTTCTCAAAATAAGACATACTGTAGCTGTACATGGCTATAACTCACAGATGTTTCAGTATTTACGATAGAAGGATGAAGTTGGGCCAAGAAGGATGGATGAAAGTCTTTATTTTATTTTCCTCTTCTCCTTTGTGGTATTTTAACGCGGCCAGAAATTATTATTGGGACTATTTACGTGTGAACTGGTGCAATTGGGATGAGCTGTTGGAAGGAGACGTGATTGTAGAATTCATGAGAAAATTCATAGATGTACTTGTGCTTTCACGATGGAGAAAGTATCATAATGGATGCGCAACAGACTATATAGGTAGCACAAAGATGACTGCTGCTATGACTGAGAAATCTGTTATAGTGGTGAAACACGGAACTAAAGACGCTTTACATGAAGCACAAATATGGCTGCTGTGACTTTGGAACGTTTGTAGTGGTGATATCGTGAGCAAACGGAATAAGATCGTAAAGCAAAGAGAGCTGCGATTCGGTGAGAAGAGATTATAACAAAGGGAAATAAAAGACAAACCTTTTGGTGGAGATATTAAAAATTTGATGGCTTGTTCCACACGTTCTTTTATGATAAACGCAGCCAAGAATATGAACCTATACAAAAAGTAACCATGTCTAAAGCCGTCTAAACCCTGGTGAGCAAATATCATGACCTTGTACAAGTTGTTACTGTATTCCAATTATTTATACATTTTAGATTGGTTGGTTCCTTAGTTGAGGGGCTGCGACAACGCGGTCGTGTACCCCGTGTACTTTGGGTGTGTGTAGAATCTGTCGGATAACCAGTGTTAATTGTGATGGCTGTATTAGTGTGTGTTATCTGTTTTTAATTCAAGTAAGAACTGCAGACATTTGATTTTCAAGTAGTTCCGACTTTTGCTACCAAACGCCACCGTCAACGACCAACTAGTTCTGAACTTTGTTACTAGATGCCATAGCAGTCGGCTCCTGGAGACGAACGTTGGAACCTAAGAGCGTTAGTCAAATATAACATACAATTTAGCTTCACACAAGTGTAATTAGTAGAACGTTCTTTATCATGCCATAAATCTATGACATGGGACCGCCCGGCTTTACTTCCCCTCCGGAGGAAGGCATACTGAGGGATTTTTAACTCTCTTAAAAATCCGACGACTTTGACAGGGTTTGAATCCGCGACCTTGGGCATAGAAGCTCAGCATGCTAACCACTACGCCACTGAAGCTGGAAAAAAATATGATTAACTTCAGTCTTATATTAAATTACGATTTGCTTGTGGTATTATTTTTCAAACAAGTTTTTTTTTTTGATGTGTAACATCCGCTCGGTTGCTGGATAGTTTTGTGGGAGTGATTTGGAAAATTGGGGACGGAAGTCGATCGGAACGATCAAGCTGGCACTGGTGGATCAAACGGAAGTATGCACTTCCCGCTCGATCGATCAAATGGAAGTGTACTAGCTGGCAGTGGTGGACAACGGAAGTATGCATTGCCCGCTCGATCGATCAAACGGAAGTGTACTAGCTGGCAGCGGTGGACAACGGAAATATGCACTGCCCGCTCGATCGATCGAATGGAAGTGTGCTCTAGCTGGCAGTGGTGGATCGAACGGAAGTATAAGACGCACTGCCAACTCGATCGATCGATCCAGCTGGCACTGGTAAGAGAAACAATCTGCGCGCGGTGTCGAAAATTGATACCATGACGCACTCTTGGCCATGGAATGTATATGACATACTGAACGGAAAACGCTCATGCGAACTCTGGTGTCAAGTGATTTAAACAAATGACATGGTACATGTTTGAAATCTTCGTATCAGTATTTAAATGGTAAAATGCCTTTTTTTTATCGTGTTTACCCTCCAGGGTGGTGGCTCCCAGGGACTCAGCGAGGGAACTCACCCCTACCGCCTATCCAGGCAGTGTCCTAGAGCTGGGAACATCTAATCGGAAGGGATACAACTGGTAAGGTGGGATTAGCACCTCGCCCAGGCGGCCTCACCTGCAAAGCGAACAGGGGCCTCATGAGGGAAGGGAGGGGAAGATTGGGATGGATAGGCAAGGAAGAGGGAAGGAGGCGGCCGTGGCCTTACGGTAGGGACCATCCCGGCATTTGCCCGAAGACGAAGTGGGAAACCACGGAAAACCACTTCGAGGATGGCTGAGGGGGAATCGAACCCCCTCTACTCATTTGGGCCACCCGAGGCTGAGTAGACCCCGTTCCAGTCCTCGTACCACTTTTCAAATTTCGTGGCAGAGCCGGGAATCGAACCCAGGACCTCCGGAGGCGACTAAAATGCCTTAACATCAAACATTTTAAGTAGTTGGCATTGCATTGGCATAAGGCATTTTAAACTCAATGTCACTCAGGAACATTATCGAAACAAGCAAAATGTAAATGAAACTTAATTCCGTAATGCAGTATTATTGGAACGTGGAAATAAGTCACCATCTTGTGCACAATATTTGCGTAGTCGAAATAGCCGAGGAGTTATTGCGTATGACTGTGAATCTAGAGATCTTGGGTTCGAATCCTGGGCGGGGTTGACATTTTTGCTACCAGATTATCATTTTAAACGATATTTATAATATCAATAAGACTCATTTTAACAGAATCCATATGAAATTACGTGTTTATCTATGAATCAAGAGGACCTGTTTATAAGGAATTTAAGGTTATGAACGGTGTCGCGTCTATTAATTTAGTTGATCCATATCGTATTCTTTATTTAGGCTAGAGCTGGTGGAAGCTACAAATCATCTAATAAAATAGCTTGCCACGGTGGGTGAGTGGTTATAGTGTCGGACTACCAACCCCAAGATTGCAGGTTCGCCCCTGGCCATGGTAAGTGATTTTTGAAGGCGACAAAAATCACGATACTCATGTCATACGTTGTTGGCATGTTAAAGAACCCATTTGAATTCAGTAGGCCGTGTTCAATGGCAAAATTAATCTCGGGATTTTCCGCCAACACAAAGTTCCTCCATTCTCTACTTGAAAGCGCTGTAGTGTCAAGGAGTTTAGATATCTAACCTCCTTGACTTTCATAGCGTTCAAAGGAACGACGAAATTCGACATGCAAGCTACCCTCTGGGTGTCAATTAACAAAGCTTGCACCAGGCGCCCGAGGCCATACGATATTATTATCTAATAAAATGAGTTCCGTATTATTATTATAATTTTTATTTTTTTAGTCGTTTACCCTCTAGGTTGGTGGAACCCACGGACTCAGCGAGGAAACTCTCCACTACCGCCTCTACGGGTAGTGTCCTAGAGCTGGGAACATCGACTCGGAAGGGATACAACTGGTGATGTGGGATTGGCACCTCGCCCAGGCGGCCTCACCTGCAAAGCGAACAGGGGCCTCATGAGGGAAGGGAAGGGATGGTGAGGATGGATAGGCCAGGAAGAGGGAAGGAGGCGGCCGTGGCCTGGAAGAAAGTACCATCCCGGCATTTGCCCGAAGACGAAGTGGGAAACCACGGAAAACCACTTCAAGGATGGCTGAGGGGGTATCGAACCCCCTCTACTCATTTGGGCCACCCGAGGCTGAGTAGACCCCGTTCCAGTCCTCGTACCACTTTTCAAATTTCGTGGCAGAGCCGGGAATCGAACCCAGGACCTCCGGGGCGGCAGCTAACCATGCTGACCGCTACGCTACGGAGGCGACTCCGTATTATAAACTACAATTTCTGTAAAACACTCCCTTTTACAATAGATTAATATTTGTGCCAATAATACTATAAAATACCGGTTTATCAACAATTTCACGTGAGGTTTCATCCATGTCAGATGTTACACATCATATGCGACAACTTTTTTTTTTATTTAGTCAATTTACCCTCTAGGTTGGTGGATCCCACGGACTCAGCGAGGGAACTCACCACTACCGCCTCTATGGGCAGTGTCCTGGAGCTTGGAACATCTGGTCGGGATGGATACAACTGGGAAGGTGTGATCAGCACTTCGCCCAGGCGGCCTCACCTGTAAAGCGAACAGGGGCCTCATGAGGGATGGGAACGGATGGAAGATTGGGATGGATAGGCTAGGAAGGGGGAAGGAGGCGGCCGTGGCCTTACAGTAGGTACCATCCCGGCATTTGCCCGAAGACGAAGTGGGAAACCACGGAAAACCACTTCGAGGATGGCTGAGGGGGAATCGAACCCCCTCTACTCATTTGGGCCACCCGAGGCTGAGTAGACCCCGTTCCAGTCCTCGTACCACTTTTCAAATTTCGTGGCAGAGCCGGGAATCGAACCCAGGACCTCCGGGGCGGCAGCTAACCATGCTGACCGCTACGCTACGGTGCGACTACTGTAAGGCTCGTTTTTTTTTTTTTTCAAAACCTTTTTTGATGTGTATATTTACTTCCTCAATCGTGATTCAAATGACAAATGTAAGTGATACGTTGATCATTCACTGATCTGATTTTTCTTTTAAATTAAGATGTCATGAGTATTGCGATACTCATTGTTTTTTCAAGCAGCTTAACCATTCGGATGTCAGCTTTGTAAGAATGTTACTTTGACGTGGATAATTACAGTTTAATGAGAATTATGTCGGCATCTTATGCCATGAAATACTTCTAAAGAACTCACGTCCCAACTGTCAGGCCAATACTCGAGTTGCAGTAAATGTTGCCAACTGAACTGTCATCATCATGAAATTGGGTCGGACAGACAGAGTTGAAATAGGAATCGTGAAGTGCTAACCTTGCAGTCTCGTGACGAGCCATAATGGACGGCGTGGGTGAGCACGGACTGCGACACAACAGAATTAACTTAATAATTGGGTACTGTTGGTGGTCTGCTTTCATATTAGAGTCTGCTCCTCATTAGAATACAGACCGCACTGCCATGAGTTACAGTGCAATTTGATTCCCTCCTTCCTTCAACTACTGTGTGTGTCTTTCAAACGAGTCGCAGTATAGGCTATTCAAGTTACCGAGGATTTAGTAGTTGGTTTTCACTGAAAATAACAAGGCTGAGGTGATCCAGTGCTGTGTTGTGTGTGAGTATTCAGTGCTTAGACTGGATTGATACAGCTCTTCAATTCCACCCTGTCTTAAGGGGATAGGCGGCTTCGGTGGCGTAGTTGGTAACATGCTGAGCTTCTATGCCCAAGATCGCGGGTTCAAACCCGGCCGAAGCCTCGGGTTTTTTAAGAGCGTTATTAATCCCTCAGTATGCCTTCCTTCGGAGGGGAAGTAAAGCCGGCGGTCCCATGTCATTGATTTATGGCATGACAATGAACCTTCCATTAATTACACCTGTGTGAAGCTAAATTACAGTTTAGATTTGACTAACGCTGTTAGGATCCAACGTTCATCGCCAGGAGCCGACTGTGGTGGCATCTAGTAACCTAGTTCAGAACTAGTTGTCCGTTGACGGTGGTGTTTGGTAGCAAAAGTTGGAACTATTTGAAAATCGAATGTTTGCAGTCCTTAATTGAATTCAAAACAGATAAAACACACTAATACAGCCATCACAATTAACACCGATTATCAGACAGATTCTACACGCCCCCCAAAGAACACGGGGCTACATGACCACGTTGTCGCAGCCCCTAAACTGAGGAACCAACCAACCATCTTATGGGTATACGGGATCGCCTATCTTCTTCTTCTTCTTAGTCGTTTTACCCGTTGGTGGAACCCACGGACTCAGCGAGGGAACTCACCACTACCGCATCTAAGGGCAGTGTCCTACAGCTGGGAACATCTAATCGGGGTGGATACAACTGGTGAGGTGTGATTGGCACCTCGCCCAGGCGGCCTCACCTGCAAAGCGAACAGGGGCCTCACGAGGGGAGGTAATGGATGGTCAGGATGGATAGGCAAGGAAGAGGGAAGGAGGCGGCCGTGGCCAAGAAGAAGGTACTGTCCCCGTTAACCCGGATAGTAGGCTGTCAGATTTCCGCCCCCTCAATCGGATTGCCAATAATCAAACGCACCGGCACAGCTACATCAATGAAAATGGCACTGACAGATACTACCGAGATTAGAGCACAGCAGTTAACAAGAAAATTATTGTGGAACACACCAAAATATACGGGGGTTCATACTTACCTTTACTTACCTCTTCAAATTAATCTCGGGTTTGGGTTGCCAACTGGATCACTTAAAGTATGCCCTCACAATAACCTCCACCATGATATTTAAAATGAACCAAAACGGAACAAGAAACTTTAAACTGTACAATAATTTATTTCACATAAAGGGAATGACTCTAACAAAAATTCAACAAAATGCACGTGGCAATCAGAAGCCATTGTCAATATAATCATGTCCTCCTGTAGGACTTGTAAACTTAGCATACAACATTATCAGCTTTCACTAGCTTATAAAGAACGTAATAATAGTAATACACTTGGAATGGATGAGGGAATTGGAACGAGACATGTAGCAATTGTTTTCCTCTTTCATAAACATCACACTTTATTTATAACTGCAAGCCTGTTATGTGGTCGACCTTGGCCTCTAACATACAGTTGTCAGGCCAGCTGCGATCCACCCTACATCAAGTCGCATGCCCACGTCGTCAAGTGGACCCACCTGTCCGGCTAACCTTAGCATATGCTCGTGACATCAGAGCCTAGCTCCTTTTCAAACGCTTTAAATGTCCTCAACTCAACTCAAATGTTATCACGCAAATCTTTTAAATGCTTTAATCACATGTTACTGGATTACTCTAATAATCCCAAAACTTGTTTAATTACATAATCCGCATGTATAATTAGCGTTCTTTAGAGTATATTAACAAAACTCTTAATGTTTATAACAAAAGCTCATTAATTGTTTATAACAATTATAAATTGTTTATAGTATTGTCAAATGACAATTGAAAAATCTATACACGCCTCTCTTAATTCCTTTCATTCCAAATTATTGTTAAAGATATTTACACAATTTATTTACAATATTTATATTTATTTTAGAAATACATTAAACCACACGTTTATCCGGTTGATAAATTACTCAAATCAGGTTAATATAATCGACCAATGAAGGTTAGTTATATTTTAAGCTTATATTCAGGTTTAATACGTTTTAATAATTATTATTATTATTTGTGACGGTAACCTCCATTCAAAATCGTTATCTCAAATTATTTAACACTCTTGTTAATTTTAACAGTAATTTCACATGATTAATTTTCAAAGGACCTGGACAATAAACTCAGCGGAAAAATACTTCGCTTCAAACGCACAAAATTGCATAAAATAGGCCCAGAATTCATCATATATTTCAATATATATGGCATAAAAATCTTCCACAATATATTCAACAAACCTCCACTTATAAATTCATTAACTTCATTAATATTACTGTGGGAATCTCCTTCACTTATTCAAGGGCATTTTTCATCAGCGACTTTTACATGTCCACTGAACTAACGATTATACATCCATAATTCCACTTTAAAAATTCTTATATTCATTAATTGTTTCAAAACTGTTATTTATTTAACCTTCGTGGGTTTCATTCATGAATCGATATGAAGTAAAAATTTGCCAATCACAAATAAATTTAATAGCAAATACGATTATACACGCCTCTCTGGTCTATCAAAATTGAGATTAATATCTCCTAAGTATCGTAGTATAAAAATACTGTCTTCAATCAAAGTTCATCTAAACTGCATAATAGTCGAATAGAATACAATTAGACTTTGGAATGCAAACATTATTGTTCCAATCTAGTATTGAGAAAAATTCCTATCAAAAGTTCATTACTATTAGTGTATTCAATAAATCGTAATCAAAGCTCATATTTCATAAAATTGTCTATAATGCAATGGTAATTTCAGAACTGACGATAAATGTCCATGTTGCATTCATGTTCATAAAACGACTAGTATTTCTAAGATCGTCGATACAGAAATAGATTTTAACGCTCAAAAATCTTTTAATTATTCTTCTTTCTTGATGATGACAGAAAATTGGTCAAAGTAATTTACTGAATAGAATTACTTTAATAAAATGACACGCTGTCTGAATTCAAATCTGCCATAGAAAATCGTTAACTTTACAGTCAAATCGTGACTACAAAACTATGCAAATTATTGAAAGAATATAGATAATCAGTCTCAACTGATCCAAACTTATTTAAATATGCCAATGACAAAACAATGTCTTAATAAATCGTAGAAAAAGCATAAATCATCAAAGTGTACTGAGTACAGAATTATCAAGCAAGAATATGGGGCATAATATATATGGGACAAAAATATGGGAAAAATGGTTGCTCAGACATCGCTAAATGACTCAAATAAAACAAGAAACGTTCACGACTACCTTATCTGTTGATTGAAGTTCTAGAGGAAAATCTTCCAAAGAAGACTGCTGTTGGTTCCATTTCACCACCGTAAAGATGTGCTCCGACCTCGAACCTGGAACCAGCGCCCTCGGAGAATAGAACTGCTTCCTCCTCCGGAAATTGCACTGCTCCGTGTATACGATAGACATCCTTCTGGCAAAACTCTTCTTTGTGAGCCGGGTCCACCCTGGCCTCTCTTGAAAGTTCCCTGAAGTTCTGGTAGCAATTCGCCATGAAGTTTATTGCAGTTATTTCCGCAGAAATATTCATAATCGTGGAGTATGAATATGTTTCCACTGCCGTTTGATATAATTCAGCGTTGGACCACGATGCATGAGTGTAGTTGGATGTTCACTACATGCTCGCTTTTGTAGAAAAACGATTAGCGAAGTTCCATGCTGCTATTTCACTCCATTGACATATGTCCCAATTGCATTAAAGTCCTTAGCCTTCCATCTCCATTTCCGTTATAATAGTTGAAAGAACTGCGATATTATATTGTTCCATGTTAGAATGCAGCGTTATATCATCAAAAGCAATATGTAGTATCACGGTTGCACTACACGTGTCAGCCGTAGCGTAGAATGTGATGTTAGAAAAGTGCTTCTCAGGTGGCGAGAAAATCACTTTTGTCAGTCGTCTTAAAATGCCAATATCTTTCGAATTATAATCTTGAAAATGTTCAACCTTTCTACACACTTTAATATAGTACTGCACAATAGAATTAGCTTAAAGGCATTAGTCAACTCTTGATATATTATCTTGTAGACTTGAAAATGTGTGCGTTTCAACTTCGCCTAGTTCCAAACACCGTAAAATGGAACTGCGGCACTCTCGAAGCTCGTTCAATGCGGTTGGCTTTACCTAACGCGCTAAAGACGACTTGTTTCACTTATTCACTCGAAAACGACTATAACATCAGAAATATATATGCGGTATGAGATATATCTGCGATATGAGAGCTCCTCTCTGCTGTGCAAGACCTTTTATCAATTTCTTAAGGGGCGTATCCATCCCTTCCATAGCTTGTTTCTCCGTCATTGCTAGAATTTCTAACTTTGGCAATACATGACGGATTTTCAAATTTCAAAAACTCAAAAATAATTTCTTCAAAATTCCAAATCAATGCCATATCTGAAAATAGGTTTCCACAATTCTGCATTCCAAAAGTAATTAAATATCGTAGTTTCAGTAATCTCCGTCTTCCTCCAAACTATCGTTCATTGGTTCGAGTCTCTCCTCCAATCGCGTAACTTCTTCCTCAGCATAATTCCATGTTTCCCTGCGACTGCGTCGTAAATCTCAGATCTTTCTCGAACAAAATCATGACGTCACCAAGAATCTCAGCTCAAGCAGCCTACTTGCATGAAGTCTGCGTCATCCGTGCTTACATCATGAATATCCACGTCACAACTATGACAGCCATAACTTAATTCATATTTGCCAATACAACCGCCGTGGTCTCAATATAATTCAATTTACGGGGGCAGTACCATCCCGGCATTTGCCCGAAGACGAAGGGGGAAACCACGGAAAACCACTTCGAGGATGGCTGAGGTGGGAATCGAACCCCCTCTACTCATTTGGACCACCCGAGGCTGAGTAGACCCCGTTCCAGTCCTCGTACCACTTTTCAAATTTCGTGGCAGAGGCGGGAATCGAACCCAGGACCTCCGGGGCGGCAGCTAACCATGCTGACCGCTACGCTACGTAGGCGACCATCGCATATCTTACCACTGTTAAAATTGTGTAATTCATGTCCATTCTCCTCAGAATCTAATAGAGGTATGATAATGGCATTTATGTCACATTTCAATCAACCTTTCAATCAAACTTTCGAATTCTCACTTTTTCATTTACTCTCCATTTCGACATATAAATAATCTTCTTCAGTAACGACTAATCATCATCATCATCATCACCATCATCAGTCTACATTTTATCAGTATTTCCTTACCTTACTCCAATTTTAAACATACTTCCAAGTATCTAAGTTATTCACCCAAGCAATAAAACAATTTACTACCTACTCCAAGCTAATCCATTATATAAGTATTTTATACTGTACAAGCTGTACCCGGCATGCGTTGCAATGCCAATCAAAGAAAGTGTTGGCGTTGAAATTCTGTTTCTTGAAGTGCTTTTGGATACACAACATGTTAACTGCCTCTAAGCTATCGTAAAATGGATTTTCTAATTTAGAACCATTCGTGGAAGCGTGCACAACAACTTTCAAAAGTTTCATCGCTGTCACTCATTTGTTGAATCTACTCGTACGCTACCTGTTGTGAAATGGATTTACTAAGTCGAAACCCTTCCCAGGCGTGTACACAATAACTCATCAATGATTCATCGCAATCGGATGAATTGTATATGCACGTATTGAAACGCATTGCGAGTCGTCGCTCATTTGTTCAATCTACTTGTGCGCTATCTACTGTGAAATGTATTCACTAATTTTGAAACCTTCACGTAAGTGTACACAACATCTCACCCAAGTTTCATCGCTATCGGACGGTATATGAACACATACGGGACTTTGTTGAAATGCTTCGCGCATCGTCGCTCATTTGTTGAATCTACGCGTGCGCTACCTATTGTAAAATGGATTTACTAAGTCAGGAACCTTCCTTGGAGTGTACTCAACATCTCACCCAAGTTTCATCGCAATCGGACGAATGGTATATGAACGCATAGGAGACATACAGACATACCCACAGACTAACTATCACGTTACATTGATTTTTAGCCTATTTTCAATTTGAAAAAATAGGCTTATCACCTTTTGTCCGTGTGTGTGTGCGTGTGAGTGTGTGTGTGATTCGTGTGTGTGTGTCCCCCTAATAAAATCTAAACGGCTGGAGCGATTTCAATGAAACTCGGAAAGTTCATAGCACTATTCCCGGCGACCTCTACCGTGCCCTTCAAATTTAGTTACGACTCACCAATCCAACATGGCGGCTGTGCGAAATATTTCACCAGCATTCAATATCTCCGAAACTATTACCGATATTACCCTGACAATTTCTATGGTGATAGAGGGAACTACTATAAGTTCACTTATGTGACTTTTGAAAACCTGGTAACTACAAAACCAACATGGCGGCCAAGCGAATTTGCGACTTTTAAATAGACGTTTCTCGCGATTTGACCAACCAAACGCAATGAAACTTAGGTACAGTATATGTTTATATACATTGTAATGCACCGACATCTAACTTCGTTCAATTGTTTACATAATCACAAGATGGCGGATGTACGAAATATTTCACCGGCATTCTATATCTCTGAAACTATTAGCGGTAAAACCCTGAAATTTTGTACGGAGATAAAGGGCACTACTGGAAGTCCATCTATAAGACTTTCAAAAACCGGTTAACTATAAAACGAACATGGCGGCCAAGCGAATTTGAAAATTTTAAATAGACCTTTCTCGCGATTTAATGTTCCAAGCGCACTGAAACCTGGCACAGGAAATATTTATACACATTGTAATCCACTGGTATCTAATTTAGTTCAATTGTTTACATAACCTCAAGATGGCGGCAGTGCGAATTGTAAAATTAAGATTTTATTTATTGTGATGTAGTCATGCCATCGCAGTGAAAGTTTGAATAATGAACCTACGCAATAATTTTCCTTTAATGGTACATGACTCTATGGCCTATACATTTAACAATCCAACATGGCGACCATCCGAAATATTTAGACGATACTGAATATCTACGAATCTATTTTAGCAATCAAACTGCATTTTTTAATGTTCATAGGGTCTATGAACTTAAGTTCACCTAAAGGACTTCAAATAACCTGGTGATCACAAATCCAACATGGCGGTGACGCGAAATATAAATATTCACATGGACGTTTCTCGCAATTTAACCATCCGCGTGCAGTGAAACTTGGTACAGTAAATCCTTATACGAATGTTAATCCACTGGCATCTAATTTATTTCAATTGTTTCCATAACCTCAAGATGGCAGCTGTGAAAAAATTTAAAATCTCCTTGTTTTTTCTTGTGTCCTAACTATGCGATTGAAGTTTGAATAATACACGTTCACAATAATCTGCATGTAACAGTACATAACTCTAGGGCCTACATATATAAAATCCAACATGGCGATCATCCGAAATATTTAGTCGGTTCTCAATATCTACGAATCTATTACAGCAATCAAACTGAAATTGTGTATGTTGATAGTGGCAATTAACATAAGTAGGATATATGAAAATAGGCTGTATAGTTCTTCACGGAACTACTTGTTATATATATAGATGTATCAACAATGTAATATTGTTAGACTTAAATTGTATTTGTCTTGTTAATTATGTATCAATTGAATAATCTGGTTAGATGGAAGAGAGCAATGGCTCTAATCTTGCCAGACAAAATAAATCTTTCTATCTATTTATCTATATATTAATGGAGCGATTTTATACTGGACTTCAGGGGAGTCAGTTTTTTTAAACTGTCCAAAAATATAATTACTATTTATTCAGAAAAATCAGCCAAAACCCAAACAGTTTTACTTTAAACAAGGAATCTTCTCCATTAAAATATAATTCATTGCGAGTCCAATTGTAAATTGTAAATTTCACAGCTCGGTGATAAATAGTTACCTACAAAAAGGAACATACATTTAAAAAAGATACTGGAACTGAGAAAACTGCAGATAAAACGTAACACACATTGTTAGCGCAAGTGAAATTTAATATTATAGCAACTTCAAATTAAACTATAATGTATTACACATTATCACATTATTCATAAAATAAAATAAAAAAATATGTTGATTTTGACAATTTTAACCGTTCCGTATCCCCTAATGCTAATCGTTTCACCTATACAACCAACGCTTACAGGTTTCTCTTCAGAGACATCGGTACAACACCTGTGTTGCGAGGACAAGTGGCATAACAGTGGTCTGTTCTTGATGGCACATCTTCTTTAGTTCTTCAGCCTTCTCACTGCATTTGCAGATTTTAAAGTTATTCTTTGGCCATAAAAATGCTGCATCAAGTTTACAAATTCGCCGCTGGGTGTCAGTGACGTCTGATAGCCAAAATTGGAACTATTTGAAATTGAACTTGCTCAGTTTCATTCATCTTCATTCTTTCATCTCATCCACACGCGACGGTACTTGTAGCTCACCCATGTGTGTCCGCATAGAAGCAGCTACAAACTCTGACGAGCCGAACATGTCCTCGGATACTCCTGGCACTAAAAGCCATAGGCCTACGCTAAATAATAAATAATACCCTATAATTTATTTTATGTTCTGTGACTTATGTTCTAAATTCATGCTGCGATGTACTAATCTTATGGAGCAGGATGTTTAGCCTACTTTTCACATTTTGTAAAAATGAGGAAAAAGTAGACTTATGAGATTGATCCGGGCAAATGTGTGTCTGTCTGTCCTTTTGTATGTCCGTCTGTCTGTCCTTCTGTCTGTCTGTCTGTCTATCTGTCTATCCTCCTAAACGACCTATGGAAACCAAATTTGGAATTGCCATATTTGAAAATGACGTCATGCTACCAACTGCTGAAAAATCACAATTGAAAATTGAGGTCTATGTTGGATATCTCATAAGATATGCATGGGAATTGTTCCAAAATTGACACACATATATGTAATATTACATCAGACTAATTTACAGGAGCCCATATATGAGCGTGTTGCCAACATGATTCTATGCCTGCTGATAGGTCCAATTTTTAAATGCATGTAACTTCCATACTATCTATTGGATTTCAACATAATTTGGTATGTGATTTGCGCACTGGAGCAGATATGATTTTTGTCATCAGGGCTGCCAACTGTTGAGAAATGCACTCTATACAATTTTATCCTAATCTCAATGTATCAGAAAGTCTGCAGGCCAACAGTTCTAAACTTTAGATACATACTAAATATTAAATAATCTACTGAAAACATAAGATTTTTCACTTGACAGAACTACTCGTATTTTTTTATTCATCGGGAAAATCAAAGTCAGTAGCCTATACTGTAGTCTCAATGCTCAAATTGAACACGTGCCTGGCGCCCTTGGCATCTGAGTGGGCTATCTCTACTTTTTAAGCTGGAAGCCACTAATCAGAGACCAGTTAGAGTCCTGCTGCAGGCTTACCGTCACTTGACATGAATGATCCGATCTTAATGTTACCCGCTCCCAGCTCTAGACCCCGAATGAACTGACATATATTTATGGGGATAGTTAGGTTGTAATTTCCACCTCTTGTACTTCCCAGTAAGGTGTAGAGCTACACACGTCATAGATCACAGCATCGTGGTGGCCTAAACTGAATATAACAAGCCCCACACAGAACCCGACTCTAAACTAACACTGATTAACATTAGAATACATTCCTCGTTTAGGAGTAATAATGATGGGGCACCTAACTGCCGTTTTGACTGCTGTGGTGTTAGAATGTTGCCCTAGAGAGCTCCTTTAACGTCCCAGCAATCATACTGACATGCGTCTCTCACATTTAATCGTTCTTAAATGGTGACCAACTATGCCCAGATTCAATTCCGTAACCTCCAGCGCAGTATCATGGCGCCTAACTTAATCGCTTCCCATTTCATCTCTACTAGATAGTATAAGGTGCGTTCAAAAAGTAACGAGCCGGAGGTATAATTACAGAAACCAGTACCTGTATGTTAGAAGTATTGGCCATAGCTGTTGAGGCACTTGTCCCACTGTGACACGAGGCGGTGAATGGCTGTCTCATAAAATTCCTTGGGCTGCGATGTGTACCAGTTCCGCACGTACAGCTGGCGTCCGAGGTGAATCGTTGGCTCCGCAGAGCCTTTTCAGGGGACCAAACATGGCGTAACCACAGGGAGAGAGGTCAGGACTGTATGGAGGGTGGCCGAGAACCTCCCATTTGAATTTCTGCAGGAGTGCCACGACTGTGTAGGCCTATGAGGTCGTGTAATGTCGTGGAGCGACCACGGCGGCTATGGCGTTCACTGTCACTCGGCGGTCCTGGGTAATGAGTGCATCAACCAGCTGGACGTTGTCATCGGTAATGCAGGGGGGTGCCCCAGACCGATATCATCGGCTAACGACACCCGTCCTTCCCTGAAGCGCTGGTGCCACGCCTTGACCCTTTCAAGGGACATGCAGTGTTCGCCGTACACTTGTGACATTCGGCGATGTATATCCGTTCCCCCTACTCCTTTCGCTGTCAGAAACCGAACAACACCTCCTTGCTCTTTGGTCGACGCCTGCATGTCACAGTTTGCAATGCGACTGGCAGCGTTGGACGATTGATGTATGCTGCTGCTCGCTTTATATCGACAACGTGACATGCACGCGTGCCCTCTAGCGACGGGCTGTGACCTTTCACGCTCCGGTCGGAACCACACCTTGTTACACACGCCACGATTAGCTGATGTCGTCACCGGTTTGCGCATTCCAGCCTCCGGCACGTTACTTTTTGAACTCACCTTATATTCCGACATGTTTGCGAGACCTAAATAAAACTACTGCAATGGTTTCTAGATTTTTGCCAGACAACTGCGATGATGATGATCATCATCATTTATTGTTCTCAACAGATCATGAAAGTCCATGACAGAAAACAGAGAATATGCATTACATTACAATAAAGAAAGAAAGAAAGAAAGAAAGAAAGAAATCAGAGGTTCAATCACATATGAGAGGAATGTTACTGGCCACAATTTCAAATGTTACTTGCCTGGAGTAGAAGTGGGGAAACCACGGAACGCAACTTGCAGGATGGCTGAGGTAGAAATTGAACCCTCCTATTCTCAGTTTTGCTCACGAGGCTTGGTGTACCCCATGCATTCCAGCCCTCAGACCAGAATTACATTTCTTGTCAGAGCTGGGTATCGAACCCGGGCCTACGCGGTGACAGCCAGAATGCTAGCTGCTACACAACGAGACGGACGTATTACAGCAGGCAGCAGATTCTCAAAAAGTACCACCGTAGGTTCTGAGAATAGAAACCTGCAAAAACCCAAGGCAGCATTATAATCAGGCGTACTAGGAAAATTGAGGAGTGAGGTAGTTTGTAAAGTTTTTGAAGCCATTTTCAATTATTTGTTGCTCTTCAGTTGGTCAACACGAATATTGCCCAATGACTGGGTATAATAAAAATAATATCGTATGGCCTCGGTCGGGTGTCGGGTGCAAGCTTTTTAGGTAGATTTCATTAGAAAGCTAACTATTGCAATGGGTACCATGTTTCGACTTCCGGAAAATGTTGACATATCTTCTCGTTTCTCATCCCCTACACCCCTAAACCACCGTCAGTTCAAAAGTTTATATATAATTTATGTATATATATGTATATCAGTTTCTTGTGGACACGATAACTGCCGTAATTTTGCACCAATCACTTTGCATTTTTTACCGAATATGTATACCTATAAAATCTCGGCGAGTTCGTTACTGGGCTAAATCGGTCGAAGGGGGTGAAAATGGGTGGCTTTATTCGAAAAAGTAAAATATTGCTATAACTCTCTTAATATGTGAAATATCGAATCCGTTCAAAGTTCATATTATGTGTCGGATAAACCCCAAACATTTATGTTTGAAGAGTTTTTTTATAGCGCCAACCATTGACCAAAGGGGTGGGAAAAAGTGGGTTTTACGGGAAACATTAATTATATCTCTCTTAATAGGCGCAATATCAAAACCGTACACAATGGACAATATTCCCCTAATAATTACCTAAAACTTTTGTCTGAAAGAATTTTTGATATGACCCACCATTACGCCCAGGGATGAGAAAAATGATTTCGGAATTATAAGAAAATGCCAAGAGCTATCAGAGGTTGCCAAGGCAACACTACTAAATTGATGAGGGATGAGCCATCTGACGTTGCCATGACAACGCACTTGCACGAGATCACATTCAGTTTTCCATCCAACTAAAAGTGTGAAGCGGCTTCGGTGACGTAACTGGTAGCATGCTGAACTCCTATGCCCAAGGTCGCGGGTTCAAAGCCGGCGGAAGTCGTCGGATTTTCTAAGAGCGCTAAAAATCCTTCAGTATGCTTTCCTTTGGAGGGGAAGTTCCAACGTTCGTTGTGAGTTGCTGGTTGCAGTGGTATCTAGTAGCCAAGATCACAGCTAGATGTCGTTGACGGTAGTATGTGGTAACAACATTAGGAACTACTGCTTGAAATTGGCCGTCTGCGGTCCTTACCTGAAATACAGACTAATACAGCCATCACTATTCACACCGTTTATCAGACAGATTCTACACTCACCCAAAGTACACGGGGTTACATGACCGCGTTGTCGCAGCCCCTAAACAGATGAACCAACTAAATTCTCAGCGGGATATAAAATTTTGCGTGAAGAAGTAACAGACCGTTAGATAGTTACATATCACAGTCGAAACCTTGCATAAACACAGTGTGACCACAAGTATAAAGATGAGCCCCAAAAGACAAGAAGGTTATCGTCCCCATAAGACAATAACTTGTTTAAAATATGCATAAAACGTCGAAAAAAAAGTTAATTAAGCTCCAATTATAAAATACTTTCTCGCAATAAATGAGGTCTTGTCCTTCTACGAAAACCTGCATATTCTGCCTATTTTTGCCTATCCCAAAGTTTGCCTGGTGAAATCTACCTCCGCCTTCCGGACCTTTTTTTTTTGTTATTGGACACCCAGAGGGTAGCTTGTATGTCGAATTTCGTTGTTCTTTGAATTACTATGAAAGTCAAGGAGGTTAGATATCTAAGCTCCTTGAATACTATAGCGCTTTCTAGAAGAGAAATGAGGAACTTTGTATTGGCGGAAACTCCCGAGATTAATTTTGCCATTATGAACACGGCCTACTGAATTCGAATGGGTTCTTTAAAATGCCAACATCGTATTACATGCGTATCGTATTTTTCCGCCTTTCAAAATTCACTTACCACGGCCAGGGGCGAACCAGCAAGCTTGGGGTTAGTAATGCGACAAGATAACCACTCACCCACCGTGGCAAGCTTAATGACTGGGTGAGGTACAAAAGTAAATAACACTCAAAAAACAAGATGTTCAGTAAAGAACATATAGCCTACTTTCTCCTAAATGCATGGGTATTGTTAAAACTCTTTGTCCTTTTCAAGGAGTATAATTGAATATTGGTTGTAGTAACTTGTTGAAATACAACGTGCTATAGGGATATTAAACATGAATACGAGGTGCCCTTTGCTAGTGCTACCTCTGTAAAAAAAAAAAAAAATCAATTCGGTTTCACCGTGTTTGAATTGATATGGGGAATGGATTTTCACACATACATGGCCGCTATTTGCAAATTATTGGGCTGATGACCTTGTAGTTAGTCATAAGATGCTTTCCACAAAAAGGCATGTAGTTGCAAAATCTGGTAGAGATCAAATTATTAGGATGGTCGTAATTTGATTTAAGCTTTTAACATTTGGGTGGCCGTCATTCCGTTTCTGTACCGAATTTCGTTCAATTCGGTTTCACCGTGTTTGAATTGAGAAGGGGAATCTATTTGCACACATACTTGGCCACCATCTGCAAACTATTGAGCTGATGATCTTCCAGTTTGGTCAGAATATTCTTCCCAAATAAATATATGTTGTTGAAAAATTTGGTAGGGACTAGATTATTAGGTTGGTCGTAATTACATTTTAGCTTTTAACATTTGGGTGGCCGCGATTACGTTTCCGTCAAGATGGCGGTGATATAAAACATGACACTGAGGTGCCCTTTGCTAGCGCTACCTCTGTACCTAATTTCATTCCATTCGGTTTCACCTTGTTCGAATTGATAGGGTGAATCGATTTTCACACAAAGATGGCCGCCATCCGCAAAATATTAGGCTAATGACCTATTAGTTTGGTCAAAGGATGCTCCCTCAATAAAGGTATGTTGTGGCAAAATTTGGTAGTGATGGATGATTAGGTTAATCGTAATTTGTTTTAAGCTTTGAACATTTGTGTGGCCGCCATTACGTTTCCGTCAAGATGGCGGCGATATAAAATATGACACTGAGGTGCCTACCTCTGTACCAAATTTCGTTCCATTCGGATTCACCGTGTTTGAATTAATAGGGGGAATCGATTTTGACACAAAGATGGCCGCCATCCGCAAACTATTAGGCTAATGACCTATTACATTGGTCAAAGGATGCTCCCTCCATAAAGGTATGTTGTTGCAAAATTTGGTAGAGGTCGGATAATTATGTTAGTCATAATTTGATTTAAGCTTTGAAAATTTGTGTGGCCGCCATTACGTTTCCGTCAAGATGGCGGCGATATAATACATGACACTGAGGTGCTCTTTGCTAGTGCTATATCTGTACCAAATGTCGTTCCATTCGGTTTCACCGTGTTCGAATTAATAGGGGGAATCGATTTTGACACAAAGATGGCCGCCATCCGCAAACTATTAGGCTTATGTCCTATTAGATTGGTCAAAGAATGCTCCCTCCATAATGGTATGTTGTTGCAAAATTTGGTAGAGATCGGATGATTATGTTAGTCTTAATTGGATTTAAGCTTTGAACATTTGTGTGGCCGCGTTTACGTTTCTTTCAAGATGGCGGCGATATAAAACATAACATTTAGGTGCCCTTTGCTAGTGCTACCTCTGTACCAAATTTCGTTCCATTCGGTTTCACCGTGTTTGAATTAATAGGGGGAATCGATTTTGACACAAAGATGGCAGCCATCCGCAAACTATTAGGCTGATGACCTATTAGCTTGGTCAAAGGATGCTCCCCCCCGTAAAGGTATGTTGTTGCAAAATTTGGTAGAGATCGGATGATTAGGTTAGTCGTAATTTGATTTAAGCTTTGAACATTTGTGTGGCCGCTATTACGTTTCCGTCAAGATGGCGGCGATATAAAACATGACACTGAGGTGTCCTTTGCTAGTGCTACCTTTGTACAAAATTTCGTTCAATTCGCGTTCACCGTATTGGAATTGATAGGGGGGGGGGGGGCAGGCATTCAGAATACCCACACTCACACACACACATACACACACACAGACAGACACACTTTTTTTCGCCCTGTGTTGATCTCATAAGTCTAATTTCATTTTTTGCAAAAATCGAAAGTACAGTAGGCTAAAAAGTGTATTAATTTATTATGATCACTGTTATAATGGGTCAGTTCAAGAGCTACGAATAACTGAGGTAGTTTGCCATTGCTTTCCTCACTGAGTCAGAATTACAGCAGTATCAACCCTAACATCCACAGGCACTAGCTGTGTCCCAAATGTCATTAAGTTACTCAGCACCACTCTGTAGCTTCCATATAATCACAACCATGAATGAGACTGAGACAATGGTGTAGTGACGTAACAAAGTTTTGTTTCTGGAGGAGGTTGAGCCGAGTCAAAATTACATAGGTCCAGTGATTCGCGAGCTAGCGGCCGTGCATGAAGCAGCTCCCGATCCAAGCTCCAAACCACGATCAGCGAATACTCCAAGAATCGATGAAAACGATGATCCAACTTCCATCGAGGCTCTAACTCATCGATACCTTCCACCTTACCCAGTCATTTTCAATTTCCCTTTCCACCCTTCATTATTCAAGCTACAATACCCTGTCAAAACCGTTACCCATTGTTGCCAACTACCAAGTTTAAACCCACCCTCAGACCATCCAAATCAAGCAAATCCTATCTACCAGAGTTGCAGCCAAGCCAAACTCATCCCCTCTCGCCCTTCAGCAGTCTATAATTAATGAATTAATTAATTAATTATTCAAAAACTTCGAAGTCTGCTCGCACATTGTCACGGCTCCAACCGTTGAAACTGGATAACCTTGTGCGACAGACTACCACTCCAGCTCTTCTTGGACGAGGCATAATCTTCCCCATTTAATATTACATTAGGGCCTGCCATCAGCATTTGACCCATTTTTCTCTCTCTCTCTCTCTCTCTCTCTCTCTCTACCACTCTCAGTACCTACTCAAACCATTTACACATACAGATACACATCGCAAACATGGCTTCTGGTTCTTGGATTCCCGAATCACTACAACAGACACTTAGGGAACTGGCACCGAACCCCGAGTACCTCAGGAACTCGTCTCCACCACCTACACCGGCCCATGGAACTTTTCCGGACTTTGATTACGGAGAAGCTCTGTGGTACGAATCTCCTACACGTCGCGCACCCAAAAGTACGCTAATTGTCGTGCGCCCTGCGGGCGTAAGACAATTGCCCGCCACTCGCGAGGCCATAATTAGCGTACTTACACCCTTTGCTTCTTTCATTACAAACATCGAGGAACTGGTTAACCATCACATTGCTATCACACCAACCAGGGACTACCGCACCAACACGATAGTAAAGGCCTTATTGAGCCATCCATACATCCCCTCCCACATCCCCATCCCTTTCAAACCATCAGAAACGCAGGAAAACTGTGAATCTGACCTGACGTCTCAGCCATCCAAAAACACAGTTCAAACAGGCTCCAAATCAACTCAGACGATTCCCATTCCTCCTCCCATGCCAACTTTCACCTCAGTAAAACATGCTCAAACGTGCACTACTGAAATGCTGCATGAGCATACGCAAACAGTCCCAGATACAGTCGAAACATGGTTCCAAACCTCATACGCACACATTCGCCCCAAGCGCAAACATAAAATCACTCAATTTACCAGCACTATAACACAAGCTATCACTAACACTCTACCTGAAACCTCACAAATTACTCTGCCAAACTCAGCCCCTTCGCAATCAGTCGCCTCTTCCTCAAAGGACGACGCTACACCTATCCATCAGCCTCCCCCTCCCCAAACCAAACCCTCAAAAACACTGGCGCCGCGGCGCCCGCCTCCCAGACCACATCCGACACTAATTATTCAATGTTTTCATTGCCAGCGCCTGAACCATACAGCAAGAGATTGCACGAAGGAAGCCCGGTGCAACCGCTGCGGCGGCGGCCACAAGCATACTGAATGCAAAGTGCCAAAGGACTCGCCTACTTGCGTAAACTGCGAGGGAAAACACGCGGCTTCCTTCCAGGGGTGCAGGTACATAAAGAACGCAATTAAACACAGGCAACTGAAAAACAAACAACAGACCAAACTCATTCCATCTCTACTCTCCCTACCGATAACTCCCCCTCACGCTCACGCTCCGCCAGCCACTGCACTTACACAACTACTGAGCCTGCTTCAGCAGCTCTCAGTTATCACAGTGTAGGTACACCTAAATGCACGTGGCTTCTCACCTAACCACAAATTGCATTGTTGCCGCTCGATCCGCGGCCTCGCGGGATACCTGCCCGTGGGTATGGCCACGGCCGACCCCTACGGGATGGTGCCTGGCGGGACGTGGGTTCGGGCGGGCTCCATGCTCTTTGCACATACAGCAAATCCATTTCTTTTCACAATTTATCCCCCTAATCAAAGCGAGGCTATTAAACTATTATTATTATTATTATTACTACAAAACCTACTATAGGTCTATCCTCTCTTTTCATAATGAAAGCAAACCCACTAGTGGTCTCTCCTACTTCCTAATAAACAAATTAATTATTTAAAAACCAAAGGATTCAGATCCTTCCTTTTATTATTATACTATTATTATTAAGCTGAAGCTGCTGCTGTACACGATTGTAAAACCATCCACACCATGGCGAGCAGGGATGATAAGTAGTCTTGCTCCATTTAGCAAAAATATACGAACATCATTCCTCAATCTGCAGTAAATAAGAAAACAAAATTCGAGTCAATAACTAAGTCAAATCCCTTAAATATTATATCACATAAGTCAAATGCGGACCATAAGTCACAACCCCTTGCCAAACCCCTAACTAAGTCATATATATATATTTCATATATTTCAAACGTCAACAAATTCAATCTTAATCATCGCAAAATTATTTTAAAATTCAAACATTATTTCAGCCCAATCAAAATTCAAATCCAGGCAGAGGAGCGCTTGCCGCACCGGTACCTGGCGCATAAACACAGCCGCGGTCGCTCGCATCGCGAGCCGACCGCGACTATGTCATCACAGACGAGACTTACATAGGTGGAAACGTTGGGAAGGGGCCGGACATAATGAGACATAATGAAAGCTAATATACGGTCCCTAAGGTTCAATATATATTTTTTCGTGACTGATTTCATTAGTTCTATACGTTGTACAGGGTCATTATCTATTTGCGCCCTGATAAACACGGCAAGATAAGCGGGCTGTGACCGGTTCAGCCGGTGGTAGGCTCTTCCGCTGACTCATATCGTTAGTTCACACGTGTTTTGTCATTCATATGGACGTGTATCTGCAAAGCTTAGACGTTAGTCTTGCACGTTTAGTTAGTATTGTGATTACTGTGATTGTTGGTCATACCTAGACACCAATTCACATTGCGCGAACGTGTGATATCTATAATTCGTATATAAAAATTAAAAACTTGTTCTGAAACGAGATGAAAATTTCGAATCAAGTTTCCTGGAAGACCTGTGCCTAATTCCAGTACAATTAGGAGGCTCGCTAAACGATTCAAGGAAACAGGCTCCGTAAATAATAAAAGTGTTGACAGATATTCATTCATCAGAAGAAGTCAGGTGTGTGTTACGAGAGAGGGAGTACATTTTCGGCTTCGCCTATGAGCACTGTAAGTACACATTATTGAACATGTTTGGTAAAAGTGTGAAAGTGCACGCCAACACCGGCTGAACCGGGTACGCGCGCCTGCGATCTGCGCCAGTCACAGTCGGCTTAGCTTGCCGTGTTTATCGGGGCGCACATAGAAAATCACCCTGTATTTTCACTTATCAAGTTGTAAATGCTGAGAAAATTAACAATTTTGTTAATATGAAGTCATAGAGTCCAGTTTACTTCCCGAAATCATCTGGCTTTTTATTCCCCGGCATTGTATAAATTTTATTACACTATAGTTTCCAACTAAAGTTCAACATAAAACAGCAATACTAGACACTCACACTCGGATACTAACAGAATGACAACTGACAAGTGGTGTAGTTTTGGAAAGGGATGAGGAAAGATCTCTCTGACACGCAAATTGGAAAAGAGAAATGTTACAGAAGGATTGTTGGAGATTTCTCAGCTCATAGGAGAACAAACAAGAATAGACTACGCCTAATTGAACTGTGTAAGGCCTTCAACTTGCAATTGATGTCTACCTAAGTAGAAAGTAAAAAACATGGCGGTCCCCTAATCCAAACCTAGGAGAATTCCAAATTGATCATGTGGCTATCTCTTCTAGGAACAGGAAAGAAATTCAGAATGTTAAAGTGAAGAAAGGGGCCAATATTGACAGTGACCATTATCTCACGACCATCAAAATGAAATTCATTCCACTAAACATACGCAAAGAAAGAATAACTAAGAGAATTAGGATTGATGTTGAAAAATTGATAAATAATAAGGCGGTAAACAAAGAATACAATGAAAAATTAGAAAATGACCATACAAAACATTGGAAGGACTTAAGAAGGAAAATACAGAACGATGCACAAGAACTCTGTCCTCTAAAACGAAACAGGAAACATGCTTTTTTTTTGTCGTGTAGCATCCTGAGAGGCCGAGTGCAGGTCTTTCTAGTCGACGCCCATGGGCGACCTGCGCGTCGGGATCAGAGATGGAATTGATGAAGATGAATGAAACTGGGCAAGGATGTGGAAGGAAGCGGCCGTGGCCTGTCAGAAGGTACTGTCCCAGCATTTGCCTGGAGTTGAAAATGGGAAACCACGAAAACCATTTCAAGGACTGCCGACGGTGGGGATCTAACCCACGCGTCTACCGAGTCAGCAGAGAGCTTGGCCCCATGACCTAACGCTGCGCTTTAGCCCGCGTAGCCACTACTGTCGGTAGGAAACATACTGCAAATGGTGGAATGAAGAATGTTAAGAGGCTGTCACGGAAAGACTGGCTAATTGAACAACTGACCATTTTGTTCATTCAATAAGTGTTAAGTTGGGGTAACACAAAATGTTACTCGAGTGAAAATATAAGCTGTCAAACACAATCCAATTATTCGTCATCAATCCGAAGATTGGTTCTAGAAATTTAATGTTTTTCAGTCGGGAAACACGATTGTACCCAATTGTAATGAGTGGTTTCCTAACCTTGAAACAAGTAGTTCCGTGAAGAACTGTACAGCCTATTTTCATATATCGTACTTATGTTAACTGCCACTACCAACATACAAAAAAGTCCTCTCGGCACGCCGGAAGGCGGAGGTAGATTTCACCGGACAAACTTGGGGATAGGCGAAAATAGGCAGAATATGCAGGTTTTCGTAGAAGGATCAGACCTCATTTATTGCGAGAAGGTATTTTATAATTGGAGCTTAATTAACTTTGTTTTTCGTCATTTTATGCTTATTTTAAACATTTTATTGTCTTATGGGAACGGTAACCTTCTTGTCATTTGTGGTCCATTTTCATACTTGTGGTCACACTGTCCTTATGCAAGGTTTCGACACTGATGTGTAACTATGTAACGGTCTGTTACTTCTTCACGCAAAATTATATCTCCCGCAGAGATTTTGGTTGGTTCCTCAGTTTAGGGGCTGCGACAACGTGGTCATGTAACCCCGTGTACTTAGGGATGGCTGTATTAGTCTGTAATTCAGGTAAGGACTGCAGACGGTCAATTTCAAGCAGTAGTTCCTAATGTTGCTACCAGGTACTACCGTCAACGACACCTACCTGTGAACTTGGCTACTAGATGCCACCGCAGCCAGCAACTCGCAACGAACGTTGGTACTTCCCCTCCAAAGGAAAGCATACTGAGGGATTTTTAGCGCTCTTAGAAAATCCGACGACTTCGGCCGGCTTTGAACTCGCGACCTTGGGCATAGACATTCAGCATGCTTGCTACCAGTTACGTCACCGAAGCCGCTTCACACTTAGTCAGATGGAATTCTGAATATGATCTCGTGCAAGTGCGTTATCTTGGCAACGTCTGATGGCTCATCCCTCATCAATTTAGTAGTATTGCCACGGCAACCACTGATAGCTCTTGGCATTTTCTTATAATTCCGAAATCATTTTTCTCATCCCTTGGCATAATGGTGGGTCATATCAAAAATTCTTTCAGACAAAATTTTAGGTAATTATTAGGGGAATATTATCCATTTTGTACGGTTTTGATATAGTGCCTATTAAGAGAGATATGATTAATGTTTCCCGAAAAACCAATTTTTTCCCGCCCCTTTGGTCAATGGTTGGTGCTATAAAAAGAACTCTTCTAACATAAATGTTTGGGCTTTATCCGACACATAGTATGAACGTTGAACGGATTCGATATTTCACATATTAAGAGAGTTATAGCAATATTTCACTTTTTCGAAAAAAAGCCCCCCATTTTCACCCCCTTCGACCGATTTAGCCCAGTAACGAACTCGACCGAGATTTTATAGGTATACATATTCGGTAAAATATTCAAAGTGATTGGTGCAAAATTACGGCAGTTATCGTGTCCACAAGAAACTGATATGCATATATATATACACATATACATACATAAATTATATATAAACTTTTGAACTGACGGTGGTTTTGGGGTCTGGGGGATGTGAAACGCGAAGATATGTCGAAATTTTCCGGAAGTCGAAACATGGTACCCATTGCAATAGTTAGCTTTCTAATGAAATCTACCTCTGGTTGGTTCCTCAGTTTAGGGGCTGCGACAACGCGGTCATCTAACCCCGTGTACTTTGGGTGATTGTAGAATCTGTCTGATAAACGGTGTGAATTGTAATGGCTGTAGTAGTCTTTATTCAGGTAAGGACTGCAGACGGTCAATTTCAAGCAGTAGTTCCTAATGTTGCTACCAGGTACTACCGTCAACGACACCTAGCTGTGAACTTGGCTACTAGATGCCACCCCAACCAGCAACTCGCAACGAACGTTGGAACTTCCCCTCCAAAGAAAAGCATACTGAGGGATTTTAGCTCTCTTAGAAAATCCGACGACTTCGGCCGGCTTTGAAACCGCGACCTTGGGCATAGACATTCTGCATGTTACCAGTTACGTCACCGAAGCCGCTTCCCACTTAGTCAGATGTCAAAGTCAACCCCTGGCACCATCCAGCCCATGACGGGCTAAGGCCGACCAAGCGACCGCTGCCCAGCCATTTGGCCTGCAGATATTGGGGTGACGCGTGATCAGCGCGTCGGGTCCCCTCGGCCGTTAATATTGATATTCGTGATCGGGGTGCTGTCTCACTGTCAGACAGCTACTCAATTGTCCTCACGAGGCTGAGTGCACCCCGTTCCAACCCTCACGTCAGTTTTAAAATCCCTGACGGAGCCGGGGATCGAACCCGGGGCCTCCGGGTGAGAGGCAGGCGCGCTACCCCAACACCACGGGGCCGGCTTAGTCAGATGGAAATACTGAATCTGATCTCGTGCAAGTGCGTTGACATGGCAACGGCTCATCCCTCATCAATTTAGTAGTGTTGCCATGGCAACCTCTGATAGCTCTTGGCATTTTCTTATAATTCCGAAATCATTTTTCGCATCCCTTGGCGTAATGGTGGGTCATATCAAAAATTCTTTCAGACAAAAGTTTTAGGTAATTATTAGGGGAATATTGTCCATTTTGTACGGTTTTGATATTGTGCCTATTAAGAGAGATATGATTAATGTTTCCCGAAAAACCCACTTTTTTCCACCCCTTTGGTCAATGGTTGGTGCTATCAAAAAACTTATTTGACATAAATTGTTGGCACTTATCCGACACATATTATGAACTTTGAATGGATTTGATATTTCACGTATTAAGAGAGTTATAGCGAAATTTCAAATTTTCGAAAAAAGCCCCCCAATTTCACCCCCTTCGACTGATTTTGCCCATTAACGAACTCGACCGAGATTTTATAGGGATACATATTATGTAAAAAAATCAAAGTAATTGGTGCAAAATTACGGCAGTTATCGTGTCCACAAGAAACTGATATACATATATATATATATATACATATATATATATATACATAAATTATATATAAACTTTTGAACTGACGGTGGTTTTGGGGTGTAGGGGATGTGAAACGCGAAGATATGTCGAAATTTTCCGGAAGTCGAAACATGGGACCCATTGCAATAGTTAGCTTTCTAATGAAATCTACCTAATTGCAGTTTGATGGCTGTAATAGATTCGTAGATATTGAGAACCGACTAAATATTTCGGATGGTCGCCATGTTGGATTTTATATATGTAGGTACTAGAGTTATGTACTGTTACATGAAGATTATTGTGTACGTGTAGCATTCAAACTTCAATCGCATGATTAGGACACAAGAAGTATTAAGGAGGTTTTAAAATTTCGCACAACTGCCATCCTGTGGTTATGGAAACAATTGAAATAAATTAGATGCCAGCGGATTAACATCCGCATAAGGATTTACTGTACCAGGTTTCACTGCACTCGGATGGTTAAATTGCGAGAAAAGTCCATGTGAATATTTATACTTCGCGTCGCCGCCATGTTGGATTTGTGATCACCAGGCTATTTAAAGTCCTATAGGTGAACTTAAGTTTATAGCCCCTATGAACATTAAAAAAAACAGTTTGATTACTATAATAGATTCGTAGATATTCAGAGCCTTCTAAATATTTCGGATGGTCGCCATGTTGGATTGTTAAATGTATAGGCCATAGAGTCATGTACCATTAAAGGAAAATTATTGCGTAGGTTCATTATTCAAACTTTCACTTCGATCGCATGATTACGACACAAGAAATAAAAACTTAATTTTAAAATTCGCAAAGCCGCCATCTTGAGGTTATGTAAACAATTGAACTAAATTAAATACCAGTGCAATACAATGTGTATAAACATTTCCTGTACCAGATTTCTTTGCGTTTGAAACATTAAATAACGGGAAAAGTGTATTTAAAATTTTCAACTTCGCTTGGCCGCCATATTCGTTTTGTAGTTAGCCGGTTTTTGAAAGTCTTATAGATGAAATTCCAGTAGTACCCTTTATCTCCGTACAAAATTTCAGGGTGATACCGCTAATAGTTTCATAGATATAGAGTGCCGGTGAAATATTTCCCACATCCGCCATCCTGTGGTTATGTAAACAATTGAATTAAGTTAGATGTTGGTGCATTACAATGTGTATAAACAAATAATGTACCAAGTTTTATTGCGTTTGGTTGGTTAAATCGCGAGAAACGTCTATTTAAATAACGCAAATTTGCGTGGCCGCCATGTTGGTTTTGTAGTTACCAGTTTTTCAAAAGTCACATAGGTGAACTTCTAGTAGTTCCCTTTATCACCGTAATATATTCCAGGGTGATATCGGGAATAGTTTCGGAGATATTGAATGCTGATGAAATATTTCGCACAGCCGCCATGTTGGATTGGTGAGACGTAACAAAATTTGAAGGGCACGGTCGGGGTCGCCGGGAATAGTGCTATGAACTTACAGAGTTTCATTGAAATCGCTCCAGCCGTTTAGAATTTATTAGGGGGGTCACACCCACACACCTCTCACACACTCACACACACACACAAAAGGTGATCTCATAAGCCTATTTTTTTCAAAATTGAAAATAGGCTAAAAATGTACATCTGATAATGATGATCGCTTGACGATCGTAACTGGTCATCGAAGTGTATTTATTAATCTCATGTATTTTTTTTTTTCAGGATTAGGGACCCCCCCCCCCCTGTACAATTGGGTAAAATCGTGTTGACCGACTAAAAAGCATAACATCGTCGTTGTCGGATTTTTGAGAGCGTTAAAAATCCCTCAGTATGCCTTTCTTCGGAGGGGAAGTAAAGCCGGCGAGCCCATGTCATAGATTGATGGCATGTAATAGAACCTTACACTAACTTCAATTGTGTGAAGCTAAAATTTGTAGGTTAGATTTGATTAACGCTCTAAGTTCCAAAGTTCGTTGCAAGGTGCTGGTTGTGGTGGCATCTAGTAGCCATATTCACTGCTAGTTTTCGTTGAATGTAGCATTTGGTAGCAAAAGTAGGAACTACTTGAAATTGATCGTCTGCAGTCCTTACCTGAATTACAGACTAATACAGCCATCACAATTAACACCGGTTTCCAAACAGATTCTACACACTCCTAAAGTACACGGGGCTATATGACCGCGTTGTCGCAGTCCCTAAACTGAGGAACTAACCAACCGGTTTAATTCAAAATCAAAACTTCTCAAATTTAATATCTTTGTTATTTGGCTCGGGAGGGGGTAGTTTTACGCCACTGCATTGGAAAAAAGACACATTTTTAGCATACTTTCGTTTTTTTTGTGCAAAAATGAAAGTAGACTTATGAGATCAACACAGGGCGAAAAATTGTGTGTCTGTCTGTGTGTCTGTGAGTCTGTGTGTCTGTGAGTGTGTGTAATCTGAATGTCTGTCCCCCTCCCCTATCAATTCGAACACGGTGAAACCGAATTGAACTAAATTTGGTACAGAGGTTTCACTAGCAAAGGGCACCTCAGTGTCATGTTTTATATCGCCGCCATCTTGACGAAAACGTAATGGCGTCCACCCTAATGTTGAAAGCTTAAATCAAATTACGACCAACCTAATCATCTGATTTCTACCAAATTTTGCAACATTATACCTTTATGTATGAAGAATCATGTGACTGTACTACAAGGTCATCAACCCATTAAATTGAGGATGGCGGTCATGTATGTGTGTGAATCGATTCCCCCTATCTATTGAAACACGGTGAACCCGAATTAAACGAAATTTAGTACAGAGATAGCACTCGCAAAGGCAACTCAGTGTCATGTTTTATATCGCCGCCATCTTGACGGAAACGTAATGACGGCCACCCAAATGTTAAAAGCTTAAATCAAATTACGGCCAACCTAATCATCTGATCTCTACTAAATTTTGCAACAACATACCTTTATGTGGTAAGCATCTTCTGACCAAACTACAAGGTTATCAGCCCAATAGATTGCAGATAGCGGCCATGTATGTGTGCAAATCGATTCCCCCTATCAATTCAAACACAGTAGAACCGAACTGAACGAAATCTGGTACAGAGGTAGCACTCGTAAAAGGCAACTCAGTGTCATGTTTTATATCGCCACCATCTTGACGGAAACGGAATGGCGGCCACCCAAATGTTAAAGGCTTAAATAAAATTACGATCAACCTAATCATCTGCACTCTACTAAATTTTGCAACAACATAACTTTTTGTGGTAAGAATCTTTTGACCAAACTACAAGTTTATCTGGCCAATAGTTTGCAGATAGTGCTAATGTATGTGTGAAAATCGATTCACCGTATCAATTCAAACACGGTGTAACCGAATCGAATGAAAATTTGGTACTGAGGTAGCACAAGCAAAGGGCACCGCATATTCATGTTTAATATCCGTATAACACGTTGTATTTCAACAAGCTACTACAACGAACATTCATTTATACTCCTTGAAAAGGCCAAAGAGTTATAACAATACCCACGCTTTAGGAGAAAGTAGGCTATATGTTCTTTACTGAACATCTTGTTCATTGATAGGTTGAATTCGGTTAGAATGTACAGACTTGTTATCTTCAATGTGGGAGAAGATTTCCAGTGTTAGGTATGTACCATAAACGTGAGGTGGACCTATCGAGTGCACTGTATCTAGCATAGAGGCGTGAAGTATGTATATGGCGGTGCAGACAAAGCATACGAGTTCCGGGACCGGAGAAGTACACTATTTTTAATGTCGAAACCAGTCATAAATCTCGTGAACTAAAATGAAGAGGGGTATATAATTTCCATAGCTTGGAGGTCAAGCAAGTAGAAGGAGTGAAGAAGAGAAAGAAGTAACTTACTGGGGCGATGAAATTAAAGCGACCAGAGGAGCAGAAGTCTGTCGTGGCCTGTTTAATGCAATTCACAGCCAGTAATTGACATAATACCGGTGCGCGAGTTCTGGACACCGAACACAAGTAAAATTGCTATCTTTTCGAGCCAACGTCTTTTGCATATAATGAGACAGTTGTGGACTTCGTGGGAATCGCTGGACTAAGGGACGGTCACGCCATTTTTCTAGGACAGATTCTTCCTTTGTCGTGAGGGTAATTTTAAAGTGCTGCTGCATTTTACATTGTCTGAATCAACTTGTTTTAACACTTTATTATTACTATTATTACACTGAAAGCCCTCGCGCATTCCAGGAGTCATGATCACGTCTTCTAAGGTGGCACGAGATGCATTTAAACTTTCTACTGTTTTAATAAATAAACATATTTGATGCAACTTCTTTTCTTATTGCTCCTAGTCAGGGTTCAACAGTTCACATCTTGTTTCTGAAACCGAGATTTATAAAGTGTTGAGCAAGTGGCCGTAGGGAAAATTAAGAATCTGCTTGCTGCCTGATTTCAATTACAAATCGTAACTTTATCAGATCACCATGTCCGTCTCTTTATGAGTGACTTGAGATCGTGGAGGCTCAGACATTTTAGACATTTACCTTTTACAAAGGAGGCCGGGGGTCAATTCCGGATCACTGCAGTGAAATTACTTTTACACAAAATACACGAAAGGTAGCAAAATGTAGGTTAGTAAGCGTATTGCTAGACAGCAAATAGAAATTACACGATAAGAATGAGGAAAGCCACTTTTCATTTAGGATCACGACTGAGGTATCATAAATATCAGGTAAGAGAAGTGAAACACTTAGAAAATTATATCCATTTAGCTTATTGAAGAATGAGTTCTTGTTGTTTATATTAGGGGCTGCGATGAAAAATGAAAATCCACAGCTTGCTTCCAGTCGACCGACTGGGTCAGGAATGGAATGAATGAACCCCCGTCTAGCGGCGAGAATATGAACTGTGCCGGCTGCCAAAGCCTGTCGCACTATCCTGGGGCAATGATTAAATGAATGACAGATCAAATGAAATGAGAGTGGAGAGTGTTGCTGGAATTAAATTTTGGTCAGGGAAAACCGCAGTACCCAGAGGAAAACCTGTCTTCCTCTGCTTTGTCCAGCACAAATGTCACATGGAGTGACCGGGATTTGAACCACGGACCCAGGGGTTAGGGGCCGCCGTGCTACCGCCTCAGCCACGGAGGCTCAGGGGTTGCAAAATTGTGGTCATATAGCTCTGTGTATTTGGCTGTGTGTGTGTGTTATTTGTTGACAACCTGTGTTATTGTGATGGTTGTACAAGTGTGTGTGTATTTTAAAATTAGGGATAGGATTGTGAAGGAAGTAGCCGTGACCTTAAGCTAAGAACCATCCCATCATTTCTCTGGAGTAGAAGTGGGGACACCACAGTAAACCATTTCCAGGAAGGCTGAGGTGGACATCGAACCCTCCTCTTCTCAGTTTTGCCTCTGAGGCTGTCTTTACCCCGTTTCAACCATAACACTACAATTAAAATTTCTTGGCAGAGCCAAATCTCTAACAGGAGATATTTTTTAAGTCCCTGTAAATTTACACACGCTGGTCTCTCAAATGCAAACCGCTTCCATCAGAATTCGATTCGGCAATCGTGGACATATTAGGCAAGAGGTGAGTCGAAACTATGTAAATAATGACTTCAAAATTATAGCCTACATGCTAAAAGTCGACTTTCGAAGTTAGTGTGGGTTTACCTTTTATGTTGCTTATTTAGTCATAAAAACTATTTATTACCTTAGGTCAATCAATATATTTGTACATTAAAACCGTACTGGTTTCAGTCACATTGTGAACTTCCTCAGTGGTAGTATACGAGAAGTAAATGTGCAATAACATACACTTAGTAAAATGTTGCCAAAAGAGAGTATACTAAAAATATTTTTGTTCCAAAAGCTCACAAAGTAAAATTTCAAAAAACAGATCTGTTACAAAATGTGTTAAGAAAATCGTGAGATAGTCCTGATAAAACATTTCTGGAATTCATAATAACTCCGTCACACATATTCCCACCGTTCCTTCTACTCTATTTCTCTACCTGGCAAATACATATCAACCATCAATTATAACCTACCTTACTCATCATGTCTATTTTCAAATCCACATCTCTTCAATTCAACGCTGTTTTATCAAGACATTTAAATGTTCTTCTTAACACGTTTTGTAACAGATCTATCTTTTAGCCTATTTTTAGCCAATTTTCAATTTTGAAAAAATAGGCTTATGAGATCACCTTTCGTCCGTGTGCGTGTGCGTGTGTGTGTGTGTGTGTGTCCCTATTAACTTCTAAACGGCTGGACCGATTTCAATGAAACTTGGTAAGTTCATAGCACTATTCCGGACGACCCTGACCGTGCCTTTCAAATTTTGTTACGTCTCACCAATCCAACATGGTGGCTGTACGAAATATTTCACCAGCATTCAATATCTCCGAAACTATTCCCGATATCACCCTGGCATTCTTTACGGTGATAAAGGAACTTCTAGAAGTTCACTTATGTGACTTTTGAAAAACTGGTAACTACCAAACCAACATGGCGGCCACGCGAATTTGCGACTTTTAAATAGACGTTTCTCGCGATTTAACCAACCAAACGAAATAAAACTTGGTACAGTATATGTTTATGCACATTGTAATGCGCCGACATCTAACTTCGTTCAATTATTTACATAACCACAAGATGGCGGATGTGCGAAATATTTCACCGGTTTTCTATATCTCTGAAACTATTAGCGGTATCACCCGGAAATTTTGTAAGGAGATAAAGGGTACTACTGGAAGTTCATCTATAAGACTTTCAAAAAATGGTTAACTACAAAACGAACATCGCGGCCAAGCGAATTTGAAAATTTTATATAGACGTTTCTCGCTATTTCATGTTCCAAACTCAATGAAATCTGTGTCTGGTTGTGTGTGCGTGTGTGTGATGGTGTGTGAGTGTGTGCCCCCCCTAATAACTTCTAAACGGCTGGAGCGATTTCAATGAAACTCTGTAAGATCATAGCATCATTCTGGCCGACCCCGACCGTGCCCTTCAAATTTTATCGTGTCTCACCAATCCAACATGGCGGTTGTGCAAAATATTTAACCAGCATTCAGTACCGAAACTATTACCGATATCACTCTGAAATTGTGTACGGTGATAAAGGGAACTACTATAAGTTCAGCTATGGAACTTTCAAAAACCTGGTAGCTACAAAACCAACATGGCGGCGAAGCAACGTAGAGACTTTTAAATAGACTTTTCTCGCGATTTAACCATCCAAACGTAAGGAAACATGGTACAGCAAATGTTTTTAACATTGTAATGCACTGGGGTCTAATTTAGTTCAATTGTTTTTATAACCTCAAAATGGCGGCTGTGCGAAATATTTCACTGGCATTCAGTATCTCCGAAACTATTTATGATATCCCCCTGAAATTGTGTACGGTGATAAAGAGCACTGCTACAAGTTTATCTATTTAACTTTCAAAAACCTGCAAAGTACAGAACGAACATGGCGGCCAAGCGAATTTGAAACATTTTAATAGACTTTTCTCGTGATTTAACCATCTGAGTGCAGTGAAATGTGGTACAGTAAATGATTATACATATTGTAATGTAATGGCATCTAATTTAGTTCAATTGTTTACATAACCTCAAGATGGCGGCTGAGCCAATTTTAAAAATTAAGTTTTTATTTCTTGTGTCGTAATCATGCGATCGAAGTGAAAGTTTGAATAATGAATCCAACGAATAATTTTCCTTTAATGGTACATATTTCTATGGCCTATACATATAACAATCCAACATGGCGACCATCCGAAATATTTTGACGGTTCTCAATATCTACGAATCTTTTACAGCAATCAAACTGAAATTTGTCATGTTCATAGAGGCTATGAACATGAGTTCACCTATATGACTTTCAGTAACCTGGTGAGCACAAATCCAACATGGCGGCGACGCGAAATATAAATATTTAAATGCACGTTTCTCGTGATTTAACCACCCGAGTACAGTGAAACTTTGCACGTTAAATGCTTATACAAATGTAAATCTACTGGCATCTAATTTATTTCAATTGTTTTCATAACCTCAAAATGGCAGCTGTGCGAAATTTTAAAATCTCGTTTTTACTTCTTGTGTCCTAATCATGCGATTGAAGTCTGAATACCACACGTACACAATAATCTTCATGTAATAGTACATAAATGAAAATCCAACCTGGCGACCATCTGAAATATTTAGACGGTTCTCAATATCTACTCATCTATCACAACAATCAAACTGAAATTTTGTATGTTGATAGAGGCAATTAACATGAGTAGGATATATGAAAATAGACTGTATAGTTCTTCACGGAACTACTTGTTTTAATTTTACTTTGTGACCTTTTGGAACATTTTTTTTTTTATCCTCTGTTATGGAAAAACTGTATTAAGAGTATCTTAATGCAAATTTACTTATCCTATTCTACGCTGAGGAAAGTCACAATGTATATTGATTTAAGGTAATGAATAGATTCTTCTTCTTCTTCTCCTCCTCCTCCTTCTTCTTCTTCTTTCGAATAACCCATTTGGAGGGTACTGTTACGGCTGTGAGTTCGTTTCATCGCTCGCCGGATGAGTCACAACTGCCCCAGGGCTGGGCTGCTCTGGCTCAGTGTATTGCGTGCGCCTTATGCAACAGGACTACTATGACAAAGGGATGGTCCAGAATATTCATGACTCAGCCAGTGAAGGAAACCTCGAGTAGCCGTGAACCCTGGATGGGTCTAGAAGCATTTATTGAGTCACCGGCCTGCTATATAAGAGCGACCTCTCAAACAGTGTGTGTGTGTTTTTCGAGCTAGTGCGGGCGTTTATCCTGAGCGACAGAAGTGTGGTGACTTGCGAAACCCCTAGTGAAGCTGATTTTCTAGACAGCGAGAGAGTGAGAAGCATACAGGTGACTGCCTGTGTTTTGAGCGAGTGTGATTTCACTGAGCGACAGAGGTATTGTGGGGAAGTGCCGTGCGAGTTACGAAATCCAGTGACATTGTTTCCCAGCTTGGAACAGCGAAGCAGCGTGTAGCAGGTTAACGTAAGTAAATGTAGTTTGTGTACATGAGGGAGAGGTGCAGGTAGTTTCTGTCAAGGCCACCAGACTCATTAGCACGGATTAACTTATGTGGTTTGTTGACAAGTGAAAGGGGGCAAGAGCTCTCCATAAGGAAGAGACTTGAGGAAACTGGAGTAAGGTTCTAATTGCTTGTATTTGCTGATGAGTAGTGTATCTTTCTGGCCGCAATAAAGTTAATTATTTCTTTAAAGGAACAATCTGTGTTTTGCTTCAACCCACCGTAATCCAGTTAACAAAAGTGTCACTAGGGGGGTGGCACGTAACAGTACGATAAATCAACTTTGGCTATTGTCCATTGTATTCAATTTCCTTTGTTTCCAAATTTCTTTCACCCTTCTAGAGTGTCGATCTTTCTCCTCTTGAGTCCACTCTCTGCGAGTTGTTTGTTTCTTCCTTTCTTGAAATTCTGCCTTTTGAAGCTTCTCTGATGAGTGATCTGCTTGCTAGTGTGTCTGTCTGAATTCTGGTGTTTGTCAAATCTTTGTCAATTCCAATGAACCGTGTGGGTTTGGATTTGTAACTAGTCTGTAAGTTGAAGATCTGTTTAGTTAATCTACTATTTTCCATTCTATAAATGTGCCTAAAATACTGTAATCTTCTCTTTCTCATTACTTCAGTTAAATTTTCACATTTGAAATATAACTCTCTATTTCTTCGTAACCTATATTCTGCGTTATTATTTCGTTTAGATCCCAGTATTTTTCTGAGAATTCGTCTTTCAGTCTTCTCCAATTTGTCTAAATCACCAAATGTTGTTGATTTAAGTGTTTCTGCGGCATACAGAGTTTCAGGTCTGACCTCTGTTTGATAGTGCCCTAATTTAGTGTTCCAGGATAATTTTTAGCCTACTTTTTACATTTTGCAAAAATGGGGAAAAAGTAGACTTATGAGATCGATCCGGGCAAATGTTTGTCTGTCTGTCGCTCTGTCTGTCCTTCTGTCTGTCTGTCTGTCTGTCTGGTTGTGTGTGTGTGTGTGTGTGTCTCACCCCCCCCCCCCCCTATCAACTCCTAAACGTCTGCAGCAATCAAAACAAAATTTGGTAGGAGTAAAGATCTATACCTGAATAACTCAGTGCCGTATTTGAAAGTGATGTCAGTGCTACCAACTGCTGAAAAATCACAATTGAAATTTGAGCGCCAAGTTGGATATCTTGGAAGCTATGAAAGGGAGCTGTTTCAAATTTGGCACATGTATAGATAATAATATTTCAGTTTAATTTCCAGGAGGCCATACATAGCATTGTTGCCAAAATGATTATAAGCCTGCTGATAAGCCCAATTTTTAAATGCATATAACTTCTAAACTGCCTATTGGAATTCCACAAAATTTCGTATGTACTATGTGTAGATAGACAGATATGACTGAGCGTATTCTTAAGATCCACTAGGGCTGCCAACTGTTAATAAATGCTCTCAATGTCTTTTATCCAAATACCAATATATCAGAAAGTATGCAAGTCGACAGCTTTAAACTATGCACACGTATAGTACCTGACATTCTATATTAATTTGGAGTAACTTATAAACGTCAGTGCTACCAACATGATTCTAAGCCTGCTGAGAAGTCCAACTTTAAATACATGTTACTTCTATACTATCATTTGGATTTCAACCAAATTTCGTATATGCTATGTGTACCATAACATATATGTCTATGCGTATTCTTAAGAGCAACCAGGGCTGCCAACTGTAAATAAATGCTGTCTTTTTTTGTTACCCTAATATCAATATATCAGGAAGTATGAAAGCCAATAGCTCTAAACTTTGCACACGTATAGTACCTGGCATTCTAGATTAATTTGGAGTAACTAATATACGTCAGTGCTGCCAGAATGATTCTCGGCCTGCTGATAAGTCCAATTTTAAAATGCATGTAACTTCTATACTAACTAATGGATTTCATTCAAAATTGGCACTACGAAATATCGTAAAATTTCAGATTATTTCTGACCAATACATGCATGCCATTGTTTCCAACATGATTTTACGCGTGCTGTTAGATCCAATGTTTAAGTGCATGTGACGTCCATGCTATCCATTGGACTTCGACCAAATTTTGTATTCTGTACCTTAAGAGATGGAACTAAAAATATATACAGTCACCAGGGCTGCCAACTGTAGTGCTCTATTAGGCTACATTAGGCTATATTATGCCAGGTATATAGTATTTCGAACTACTTGAAATTTCTCTATTACCAACTTAATTTCGTCAATATTCTAGATAGATCCATATAGATTAAGCAATGGCATGAATCTTAAATTTTAAGAAAAGTAGGCTCTTTAGTTCGTCACGGAACTTCTTTGGATGCCTGTTTTTGCTGAATAGTTTATTATAATTAATACGTAAATAAGGAATCGGGCTATCATGATCATTTTATAATAATAGCTTATTTGGGCTTAACACAATTAGATTAAGTATGTCTTCGCTGCTTTCGTTTACACCTATAAGATAAACCTTGACTCGAAGTGCATCTCCCCTCTCTTCAAAACACTGTACTTACAGTACATGCATGTCTCATGAACCACAGTTTCGGTGAAATCTTCTTTTTATGCGGAAGTGCACACTGCCTTTGCCATTGTTATAGCAAATGAAAGCAAAGACTTTGACTTAATAGATATATTATTTTTATTCCATAAGCAAGAAAGATCCCGTGTAATACAGCAATTAATAAGGGAGTTATTAACTGGCTAGTTAGTCATTTTAATTATCCCTATTTCCTTTAATGGTCATAATTTAGCAAGTGTTGCTTCGCATAATGTAAAGAAAAACATGGCAACGGAAACAGTTGAAAGTTGGTAAGCATTAGTCACGGCACTGTTACACTTTTTGAAAGGGCAAGCGCATCCAGATGCAATAATTAGCAGGTGTCCTCGATAGGTGATGGCACTTTCAGCCGGGAGGTGGAGTAATTGGGCCCCTCTTCAACTTTCCTAACGAGGGGAATGCAATCAAGTCAAACCAGTTGCGTAAATCACTGCCACTGGACCAGAGAAAGGAAGACAGGGTCTAACCTGGCGTTAATAAGTCGATTAACATCTTACACCCGCATCTGGAATCTCACACGACGTCTAGTAGAGTGTTTCTCAACTGCCTTCCAATTGAAATTTAATTGCCTAGCTTGGTAGACTGGTTATAGGACATAACGTACCACGTACATAACGTACCATTTGGCCGGCTGATTACCTGCGAAGAATCAGCTAATTACTTTAAACTATTTAGCAGAGACATAACGTACCATTTGAAAGAGTGGGAAGTATTTAGGGTGCATGAAACCCTAACCACTCGGCCACTTGCTCGGTTTTTCTCAATTAATCTTGGTAATAAATACGTGGGCAATAACATGACATAAAATATGATACCTGAAATATGTGAAAAAACACAACACTTCTCCGTTTGTTGCTATACACAAATCCAAGTAACAGTATCGTCCTTCGCCTGACGTTTCTTCCTGTATTCGTATTCGTCGAAGTGCGCATATAAATCGCCCTTATTCGTTGTGCATTACTCCATGTTAGAATACCAAAATGTTTAAAGCCGCACAGTGTGATCGCCACTGATGTTTATGTGGTAATGAACCTGTAACTAGAATGCCCGTCTGACAACAAGTGGTACGTTATGTCCTAGAGTAAATATTTGGGGATTAGGGGAAAACCGTTCTTAGGTAGATAACGACCTAGGTGGTACGTTATGTCCTCGAAAATCAAGTGGTACGTTTTGTCCATGGTACGTTATGTTCGGACACCTGGTAGATTACACTGACCCCCAGAGACTAGTGGGACGTGGGTTGGCGACCACTGGACCCCAGCTGAGTCCAACATTGCTTCCACTTACTTGTGCCCGGCTCCTCTGTCTTCCTGTCAACATTCGAGGCCTTGGGAGTCTTTCAATTTCCCACCTTGATTCACCGTTTTCTCATCATTACTGATCCCTCGTTCTTCGAGGGGACAGACCTCTCGTTTATCTCTTCATGATATTAACTGATTTCTGCTCGACTCTAAAGGAGGCAAGGCATGTGTGTAGCTCCACCACTTGTGGTGCACCCTGGATAGTGCTACAACCTCAAGGGCTCTCGGCTGGTGAGCTTGGGCGTTGGCGACCCCGAGGTATTCCTGAGCTGGTTCCGATTTTCCCCCTTTATCCCTTGCCTTTGGGATGGGCCCTCTCTTCTTTTTTTCTATTATTTTGTTCTTCTAGTAGGGGTAATGTATAAGGTGCGTTCAAGAAGTAACAAGCCGGAGGCTGGAATGCGCAAACCGGTGACGACATCGGCTAATCGTGGCGTGTGTAACGAGGTGTGGTTCCGACCAGACCGTGGAAGACCACAGCCCGTCGCTAGAGGGCACGCGTGCACGTCACGTGATGATACAAAGCGAGCAGCAGCATGCATCAATCGTCCAACGCTGCCAGTCGCATTGCAAACAGTGACATGGAGGCATCAACCGAAGAGCAAAGAGGTGTTGTTCGGTTTCTGAGAGCGGGAGGAGTAGGGGGAACGGACATTCATCGCCGAATGTCACAAGTGTACGGCGAACACTGCATGTCCCTTGCAAGGGTCAAGGCGTGGCACAAGCGCTTCAGGGAAGGACGGGTGTCGTTAGCCCCCTGCATTACCGATGACAACGTCCAGCTGGTTGATGTACTCGTTACCCAGGACCACCGAGTGACAGTGAACGCCATAGCCGCCGTGGTCGATCAACGACAATGCATGACCTCATACGGCCAACACAGTCGCGGTACTCCTGCAGAAATTCAAATGGGCGGTTCTCGGCCACCCTCCATACTGTCCAGACCTCTCTCACTGTGATTACGCCATGTTTGGTCCCCTGAAAAGGGCTCTGCGGGGTCAACGATTCCCATCGGACGCCGACGTCCAGCTGTACGTGCGGAACTGGTTCACAACGCAGCCCAGGGAATTTTATGAGACAGCCATTCACCGCCTCGTGTCACAGTGGGACAAGTGCCTCAACAGCCATGGCCAATACTTCTAACATACAGGTACTGGTTTCTGTAATTATGCCTCCGGCTCGTTACTTTTTGAACGCACCTTATAAGTATGTATTTAGTTTTTAGTTAGAGTATCCATTATTTCTTTTTATTCAACCAATAGGGGCCGATAAGCTGGATGATTGAGCTGCCCTGATTACTTTTAGAGCTGCGCAGATTAGTTTTTTGAGCAGCGCATTGACTTTATTAGCTGCGTAGTAGGCCCCTTCAGATGGAACCTACAGCTTAAGGAGCCAAATCAAAATTGATTTTAATATTATAACGCACACTCCTTGCTAATAGAAGCAAAGTTTTGAAAATGAAAATCCACAGCCTGTTTCCTGTCGACTGACTGGGTAAGGGAATGGAATGAATGAAGCCCCCATCTAGCGGCGAGGATATGAACTGTGCCGGCTGCCGAAGCCTGTCGCACTTCCCTGGGGCAATGATAAATAGAAAGAAAAAAATTAAATTTTTGAAATTCAAATCGTAATTAATTTTATTCATTTTTCAAAATTTGGTTCTTGTATTGTGCTGACTTTCATCGGTTCCCACATCCATGTTTATTGGAATTTTTGGATTTTTCTTTTTTTTAAGTGGGTGTCAAACCTTCAGCTATAAAATGAAACTATCTCATTTCCATATTATTATTTAATTCAGCGTTATATTTTAATTCCTATTTTGAGGTAGTTAAAAAATAACGTTTTATAGAAAGACCAATTAAATTCACAGATGTTTGAGTAAGTCTCATTAAAAAAAAGTCCAGGCCCAAATTTTGAAAAATGAATAAAAATAGTTATTATTTGAAATTTGAAAATTTAGTACTTTGCACCTAATATATGTGTTGGTTGGTGGGTTCCTTAGTTTAGGGGCTGCGACAACGCGGTCATGTAGCCCCGTGTACTTTGGGTGTGTGTAGAATCTGTCTGATAACCGGTGTTAATTGTGTTGACTGTATTAGTGTGTGTATCCATTTTTTAATTCAAGTAAGGACTGCAACTTTGAATTTTTCAAATAGTTCCTACTTTTGCCGCCAAACGCCACCGTCAACGACTACTAGGCCTAGTTCAGAACTTAGCTACTAGACGCCACCGCAGTCGGCTCTTGGCAACGAACGTAGAATCCTAAGAGCGTTGTTTACATTCTTAACCTATACACTTTAGCTTCACACAGGTGTAATTAGTGGAAGGTCCTTTAACATGCCATAAATCTATGACATGGGACCGCCGGCTTTACTTCCCCTCCGAAGGAAGGCATACTGAGGGATTTTTAACGCTCTTAAAAATCCAAGATATGTGTGTTTCCTTGGAAATTTATATAATTGTTGTACAAGATTAATGACAGGCAGAGTTATAATTTTAAAACCATTATTGTTATGACTCCTTAAAACAACAATTATAATAATTATCATCATCATCGAAGCCTCCGTGGCTCAGGCGGCAGCACGCCGGCCTCTCACCGCTGGGTCTGTGGTTCAAATCCCGGTCACTCCATGTGAGATCTGTGCTGGACAAAACGGAGGCAGACAGGTTTTTCTCCGGGTACTCCGGTTTTCCCTGTCAAAATTTCATTCCAGCAGCACTCTCCACTATCATTTCATTTCATCTGTCATTCATTTAATCATTGCTCCAGAGGAGTGCGTCAGGCCTCGGCAGCCGGCACAGTTCATATCCTCGCCGCTAGATGGGGGCTTCATTCATTCCATGCCCTGACCCGGTCGGAGACTGGAAGCAGGCTGTGGATTTTCATCATCATCATCTACTACAATAGTAGTCGTCTCAAAAGCTGAAGAGGTAACGCGACTGAAAAACTTCGCACTTTCACTGTTCATTGTTTGAGTACAAGATTTTCCAGCGCATGCTACTATGTTTCCATTTTTTAAATTTATTTTTAATCGAGTTTACCCTCCACGGTGGTGGCTCCCACGGACTCAGCGAGGAAACTCACCCCTACCGCCATTTTTCAGGCAGTGTCCTAGAGCTGGGAACATCTAATCGGAATGGATACAACTGGTGAGGTGGGATTGGCACCTCGCCCAGGCGGCCTCACCTGCAAAGCGAACAGGGGCCTCATGAGGGAATGGATTGGAAGGTTAGGATGGATAGGCAAGGAAGAGGGAAGGAGGCGGCCATGGCCTTACAGTAGGAACCATTCGAGAATGGTTGAGGTGGGAATCGAATCCCCTCTACTCATTTGGACCACCCGAGGCTGAGTAGACCCCGTGCCAGTCCTCATACCACTTTTCAAATTTCGTGGCAGAGCCGGTAATCGATCCCAAGACCTCCGGGGCGGCAGCTAACCACGCTGACCACTACGCTACGGAGGCGACTTCTATGTTTCCATACGCTGGCTAAATTACTGTTCTGAACGTTTCCTTTGAATAAATCTATTAAAATATTTCATATTCACATTAATTGAGAGCTTTGCCAACTTTGCTTTCCCTGTGATCATTTTTGTGCATCTTATTGGTATCTGAAACAATAGGCAGAGTAACTCAGTGCCAATTTATTATTATAACCGATCACATCGTGGTGTAGCGGCTTACGTTCTCGGCCGACGCCCCGGAGGTCCGGGTTCCATTCCCGGCCTTGCAAACATTTTTTTAATTCTTTTGTGAGGGCTGGAACGGGGTAGGCTTACACTCAGATTCGTGAGGCAAAACTGAAAAAAGGCGGGTTCTATTTACGCCTCAGCCATCCTGGAAGTGATTTCCCCACTTCTACTGCAGGCAAATGCTGCGATTGATGGATGACTGATTTCGATTCCTGGTTAATGCATGTGAGATTTTCGAGGTGAAATGTCACTTACGTAAGAAAAAAAAGATTCCGTGCCGTATCTTCGTGCGAAAACCGGCTATGCTATAATACAACCTTCCTTTCCTTCCTCTCATTCCCTTCCTGAACGAACGTGGCACAAAGGCAACAGGCGCGTTGTTAATTCTTATGATGTACAGTATAACATCTTTCCACTCGGTTGCTGGATATTATATGTGGGAGTGAATTTTGGAAAAGGGACGGAAATGGAACGGAAATGTGTAAGAGGAATCATCGCATACGGTTTACTTCAAGGTTTGGAGGCCCCATTAAAGATATTCCTACAATAAATCATCTTCAAGTTGTCGTTCTTTGGTGTAAAAATATTCATTATATCATATTTGCTGAAAACAATTATGATTTATTAATTACATCTTCATACTTTTTCTGTGGAATGTATATCGCATACGGTTTACTTCAAGGGTGGAGGTCCGTTTCCTGAAATCCTGTAGGCTGTGATACGTCTGTCTATGGTATGTTTAGTGTTCATAGGAGGTGGCGTGAGATTGAAGTAGAGTTGTTACGTTAGGAGGACATGCAAGATGGCCAGCGCGGCGTTAGAGCGCTTGAGTGAGAGTTGCTGGAACTTGTCGAGTGGGAGTGTCTGATCTGTGAATTCCAGAGGTGTAACAGATAATGGGAGGACGGCTTTGTAAAGGATTAGATGACGGTTATGAATTGTGTCATTAAAAATTGTTAATATCTCGCGAACCAATAATGCTAGGGACTTGTATCAGGTGTCCTAGGACTCGGGGTGACACCCCCCCCCCCCCCCCGTTTTCCTATAGCCCTCTTAATTTAACTAGAGCACCCAATACTAATACGTCATCGGCTTTTTAATATATCGCGAACCAATAATGCTACGGTTTTGTAGGTGTCCTAGGACTCGGGGTGACACCCCCCATTTTCCTATAGCCCCCTTAATTTAACCAATGCACCCAAAACTAATAGGTCATCGGCTTTTTAATATCTCGCGAACCAATAACGCTAGGGAATTGTATGAGGTGTCCTAGGAGCTGGGGTAACGCCCCCCGTTTTTTTATCCCCCTCTTAATTTAAACAAAGGACCCAAAACTAAAGGGTCATGGGCTTTTTAATATTGCGCGAACCAATAATGCTGTATGAGGTGTTGTAGTACTTGGGGTGACGCCCCTTTTTTCATGATTTTGTGATTTGAAGAGATGGGTAAATCCTGAGCAGAACCGTGAGAAAAAAATCAAAAATTGTAGGAGTATAGCCGAAAAAATTTACTTCATATATATTTCATATCAATTTCATAGTAGGATAACATGTCAGATGTTACACATCATATGCGACTACTGTAAGGCTTGTTTTTTTTTCTTTAGTTGATTTTACCCTTCAGGTTGGTATTCTCCACGGTCTCAGCGAGGGATCCCACCATTACCCCCTTTACGGGCAGTGTCCTGGAGCTAGGAACATCTGGTCGCAGGGATACAACTGGGGAGATGAAATCAGCACCTCGTCCAGGCGGTCTCACCTGCAAAGCGAACAGTGACCTCATGAGGGATGGAAAGGGAGGGGAAGATCGGGAGGGATAGGCAAGGAAGAGGGAAGGAGGCGGCCGTGGCCTTACAGTAGGGACCATCCCGGCATTTGCCCGTAGACGAAGTGGGAAATCACGGAAAACCACTAATTTGGACCAGCCAAGGCTGAGTAGATCCCGTTCCAGTCTTCATACCACTTTTCAAATGTCATGACAGAGCCGGGAATCGAAACCAGGACCTCCGAGGTGGCAGCTAATCACGCTGAACACTACGCAACGGAGGCGACTGTAAAATAACAAAGCAATAAGTAATTATAGGAAATTAGTGGTGTGCGCCCTCTTTGACGCCGGATGGTGAGGCAATGTGTGTTGTTATCGACCAAAACATCGACACACATAACACCAATGTCCAAGCTTGACTTGCTATTTGATCTTATCTGGACAGAGTGGTATGAAAGTTGTTGGATGTAAGAGAGAGGCCAGTGGATGACAAGGTAAGTGACAACTGTGGGGTGAGTTGTAGGACATCCAGATAAATGTTAATACTCTTGTGACAGGTCCATCATTATCATTGTGTCACCTCATCCCAGAGGCAACGATTTACATAACAACACGGAACTAGATCAGTGACCCACCAGCTTTCATGTAGAGCGAGATGACGATGCTGGAAACAAATCATAATAACACGACTTCCACGCACCCGTTATAGTCCTGATAGTGGCAAAAATATTTAGGTGCATATTTATTAATTGTCTCCCTTTCACCGCTACTACTACCAATAATAACAGTAAAAGCTATGTTTTTGTTTGAGTCTTCAATCTTCTGACAAGTGTGATGCAGTCGTCCGTGCCTCCATCTCCTGAGATAATCGTTTCATCTTTACATAGCTACCACACCCTACATCCAAGGCAATCTGTTTAACATATCCTAACCTCCTACAGTTCTTGTCTTCGACCATTCCTTCCATAACTAAGCTTGCTATTCCTGGGTGTCTTAATATGTCTTCTACCAACCTATCTCTTCTCATCATTAGCATACCTCCTCATTTGTAACCCTAACCACCCATCTGAACTTTATCATTCTCCTGTAACGCCACATTACAACGGTTACATTCTCCACTTTTCTGCTGCTCCTACAGTCTAAGTTTCACTTCCATAGAGCTAGAGTTTATGTTGAAGATAGTGGAAACCATCTCGCAGAATGTGAAAATGAACTTTGGGCTGGAGAAATGTAAAACACTCAACGTTATGAAAGTCAACTTACAGGAAGGTGTAAGTGAACATTTTAATGATTCCACTTGTTCGTCGAATCATTCGATTATAATCGAATAACCCAACTATTCAGTCAATAATAATAAAAATCAATAATAATCTTATTATATAATACGCTAAGGTGTATGTTTCACAAAACTCAAGCTCCTAAACCAGAGGGAGTTAGAAGATGTGGTTTGAAATAAAATCTTCCAAACCGTCTCAATAGTACAGGAAAAGTCTTGCATTCTTGATAAGTCAACGGAAATATATTTATTTGTTTATAAAGTGCTTTTAAACAAATAAACAATACGATAGCCCCTGGTAGAACTGTGTCACGTACAGCCTGCATAGCACTAGCGAGAGGCGGGTAGTCTGTACACATGGGGCGCACACAACCCATTGTGCAACCAGCAGCAGTGATGAATTGCACTCTGATTGCATAAGTATCGTCAATTTGTTTAAAAAGTGCGTTTAAACAAACAAACATATTTATAGAAACCCGCATAACAGTAATGCCAGGCGGGTGGTTTATATATAAGATGCGTCCAAAAAGTAACGAGCCGGAGGCTGTAATGCGCAAACCGGTGACGACATGGGCTAATCGTGGCGTGTGTAACGAGGTGTGGTTCCGACCAGAGCGTGGAAGGTCACAGCCCGTCGCTAGGGGGCACGCGTGCACGTCACGTGACGATACAAAGCGTGCAGCAGGATGCATCAATCGTCCAACGCTGCTGGTCGCATTGCAAACAGTGACATGGAGGCATCAAACGAAGAGCAAAGAGGTGTTGTTCGGTTTCTGACAGCGAAAGGAGTAGAGGGAACGGACATTCATCGCCGAATGTCACAAGTGCACGGCGAACACTGCATGCACTTGCAAGGGTCAAGGCGTGGCACAAGCGCTTCAGGGAAGGACGGGTGTCGTTAGCCGATGATGCCCGGTCTGGGGCACCCCCCTGCATTACCGATGACAACGTCCAGCTGGTTGATGCACTCATTACCCAGGACCGTCGAGTGGCAGTGAACGCCATAGCTGCCGTGGTCGGATTGAGAGTCAGAATTGTGCACACCATCCTGAAGGAACAACTGCACTTGCGCAAAGTGAGTGCCCAATGGGTGCCCCACAGTCTTCAACCACACCAGGAAGCATGTCGAATGGCCTACTGCCTTGGTCTAGGTTGGACGATTGAAGCATGATGCTGCTCGCTTTGTATCTTCACGTGACGTGCACGCGTGTCCTCTAGCGACGGGCTGTGACCTTCCACGCTCTGGTCAGAACCACACCTCGTTACACACGCCACGATTATCCCATGTCGTCACCGGTTTACGCATTACAGCCTCCGGCTCGTTACTTTTTGAACGCACCTTGTACATGCGAGAGTTCTCACACGGGTCCGCTAGTTAAAATAATTCCCTGTTCGCACGTGTACAGCCCTGCACCACGCACGTTTTGCCGTCACAGCAAGAAAGGGTCAGTTCATGTCAGCTAGTTTTAAAGACCTGTTATAGAACGCATTCAAAGAAAGTAGCAAGCAAATCAGATTTAAAGAATAACTGTTGATGTTAGCGAAGAGACGGAAGAAGAGTTGGCCCAGATTCGACATCTCGACACTTGTAATGAACTCAACATCAAAGTTTAAAAAACTTTGCAGGAAGCCGACAAGTTCATTGAGTTCTTGTAAGTGCCGGTATCATAAGAAATAACATTAGTTAACGACACTTTGAATTAATGATGTTGAAAAATGAGTTTAATTCAGGTCATCCAGATTAATTTCGTGCATTAGTTCCCGGGTAACACTGTACTTCCTTCTGGGCTGGGATTTCCACTCGCTGGAGGATACGTAAAATATTACTTAACAGGCATGAAATCTGACTACACGTCAGCGGTAGAAAATAATTCAACAATTCAGAGGATGAATACAGTTGTTAACACCAGCTGACTTTGAAGTTTTTGCCGTGTATGTAGTGGGGTTTCACCATGGACCCCCCAGAGGCTCACGAGTAATATAGGTGATGATGATGATAATTGGTGTTTAAAGAGGCCTAACATCTAGGTTATCAGCCCCTGATGGTTTGGGTGATAGTGAAAGATAAGCAGACAATGAAAACTATAGGGTAACTAATACTAACTACAAACGTACATATTAGAAGAAGAAATGGTAAACAAATAAAGGATAAGGCAAATAAAAGACAGGAAGAAAAGAAATGCCCTCAACCCTCGAAGAATGAGGATTGAGGGAATTGGAAGGAAGGAGAGCCATGAAAGGCAGATAGGAAAGGAAATGAGGAAAGGGCCCGCACCGAGGTCAGAAGAAGAAGGGGACAAAACGGACCAAGCTCAGGAATCCCTCAGTGTCGCCAACCCCCAAACCCACCAGCCGTGAGCCCAGGGTGCACCAGAAGTGGTGGGGCTAGATACTCCCTCCCTCCTTGAGGGCCTTGTGCTGAAGGCAGGAGATAACAGCCGAAGTCGTCGGATTTTTTAAGAGCGTTAAAAATCCTTCAGTGGTTATGGAAACAATTGAAATAAATTAGATGCCAGTGGATTAACATTCGTATAAAGATTTACTGTACCAAGTTTCACTGCACTCGGATGGTTAAATAGCGAGAAACGTCCATGTGAATATTTATAATTCGCGTCACCGCCATGTTGGATTTGTGATCACTAGGTTATTGAAAGTCTTATAGGTGACCTTATGTTCATAGCCCCTATGAACATAAAAGAAATCAGTTTGATTGCTATAATAGATTCGTAGATATTCAGAGCCGTCTAAATATTTCGGATGGTCGCGATGTTGGATTGTTAAATGTATAGACCATGGAGTCATGTACCATTAATTGAAAATTTTTGCGTAGGTTCATTATTCAAACTTTCACATCGATCGCATGATTACGACACAAGAAATAAAAACTTAATTTAAAAATTCGCACAGCCGCCATCCTGAGGTTATGTAAACAATTGAACTAAATTATATACCAATGCATTACAATGTGTATAAACATTTCCTGTACCAAGATTCATTGCGTTTGGAACATTAAATCGCGAGAAATGTCTATTTAAAATTTTCAAATTCGTTTTGTAGTTAACCGGTTTTTGAAAGTCTTATAGATGAACTTCCAGTAGTGCCCCTTATCTCCGTACAAAATTTCAGGGTGATACCGGTAATAGTTTCAGAGATATAGAATGCCGGTGAAATATTTCGCACAGCCGCCATCTTGAGGTTATGTAAGCAGTTGAACGAAGTTAGATGTCGGTGCATTACAATGTGTATAAACATATTCTGTACCAAGTTTCATTGCCTTTGGTTGGTTAAATCGCAAGAAACGTCTATTTAAATGTCGTAACTTCGCTTGGCCGCCATGTTGGTTTTTTAGTTACCAGTTTTTCAAAAGTCACATAGGTGAACCTCTTGTAGTTCCCTTTATCTCCGTAAAAAATACAGGGTGATATCGGGAATAGTTTCGGAGATATTGAATGCTGGTGAAATATTTCGCACAGCCGCCATGTTGAGTTGGTGAGACGTAACAAAATTTGAAGGGCATGGTCGGGGTCGTCCGGAATAGTGCTATGAACTTACCGAGTTTTATTGAAATCGCTCCAGCCGTTTAGAAGTTATTAGTGGGACACACACACTCCTCACACACACACACACACGCACACACACACACGGACGAAAGGTGATCTCATAAGCCTATTTTTTCAAATTTGAAAATAGGCTAAAAAACCAGATGACACACACTAATACTGCCATCACAATTAACACCGGTTATCAGGCAGATTCAACACACACCTAAAGTACACGGGGCTGCATGACCGCGTTGGCGTAGCCCCTAAACGGAGGAACCAACCAACCAACCAATATTTGTATGTTTCCGACACGAGAATAAAAACAAGATGTTCAGCAAAGAACATATAGCCTACTTTCTCCTAAATGTATGGGTATCTTTATGACTCTTTGTCCTCATCCCTAACACAATCACCCCTACCACAATGTATTGTTTGTTTTCTTTTATATTGATAATAAGCCAGTAAGTGTCAAAATCAATATTATATACTTTATGATGATTGAATAACAAAACTACTAACTTATTGTAATGCATTCACGTCCGTTAATCTCTATATTAAGCCAGCCTGCAAAATTAGGAATCCTCCGCCCCAATCACAGTAGGTGGTGCTGCGACCTATCAGCGAATTAATCTTTATCTTGTACGCCTATGCACTGCCATCGTAATGTACTACGATGGCAGTGTTCTATGGGTGTTGAATGAGTAGGCAGTTTAAAGTAGCCAAGAGGGAGGCGATCCAGCTGGTAGTGTTTAAAGGTATTCGGAGCGCGATCGTGGCTAATAGTTGAACTACCAGCATGACGAATAGAAAGAGAAAGTGAGAAGACTCCTGAAGTTCAAGCGCGCCCCGCCAGGCAGCGCTAGAGTGGACAAGTTCCACACAGCCGGGGTCAGCTGGTCTTAGGGATGGTGCTAAGGGAAACTAATTACTTTGTAACTAATACTCTTTTAAAAAGTAATTAGCGGTTACAATTAAAATAGCATGGCAGGGCACATTGGAAAATATAATTCACGGAAATAAGAACTACGGTCTTCATTACATGTTACGGAACACACAGATTCCTGGAATATACAGTCGGAGAAAGCCCAGATCTTTCTCGTAACATCTGCAGGATTAAGGATGTGAGGTTGTAGAGAGCTTGTCTTGCCACTGACTCCTAACGAATTCCTGGCCTTTTTATTTGATTGACTACCATCACAAGTAAAGCCAGCCACCCTCGCCCCAGCCTCTTCTAACTGCAAAATCACCTAGACTTAGAATTTTTGCTAGAATGTCCCCTGGAGTAGCATTTCCGCTTGCATAAACAGCAACTGGCTGCACCCAATATATGCATGAAAGGTACGAACATGAACACTAGAGCGTGATTTGCAAGTACGTTGTTCTGGAGGTCAGGTGTGTGTTCACCTAAATCAACTAATCCATCTACTTTATCAGAAAAGCTATTTAACTCGATTTCTTCTCTTAGCTTCTCTTCTTCGAAAATTACAACACCGTAACGTGAATTATCATTCTTTTCTTCCTTAAAATAGTCTGAAATAGCATTTATACTATGCGCATTAACTCCAAAAGGGCACTTTAGTCCTTTACAAAGTTTTCTCAAGTGACTTTCTGAAGGCAGAGGCAAGAGATTATGTCGCCGACAATGACGGAATCCTTTCGGTGATTTTATTCTCAACAATAAACACTCTAAAATGAATTCATTGCTGTACCTCATTCCATTGCGAGATTTTTCCTGGCATTTCTTGAGCATAGTGTCTATTATCATCTTTTCCTTCTTGCTAAGGTGTTCGTTATCAGGGGCGGATCCAGGAGAGGGCGAGGAGGGCGACCGCCCAGGGCTCCGCGGTCCTAGGGGCCCCGCGTCATGGATTTTTCTACATTTAATTAATTAAGTATACTTTTCAAACTAATTTATAATTCATATTCCTTTCTTCAGTGTAGCTATGACCTCTCGTGACCGTTTAGCAAGTTAAGATTTCAGTGAAATAATAGAAGACTTCAGCCGGGAAAAAAGTCGCAAAGTAATATTTTAATATTTCATTGTTTACATAATCTTATTCAAAGGGACATAAAGGTTTCTGTCATGTTATTAAAATAATGTACTGTAGTGTATTCAAAATATTGTAACTATTCTTTATTTTATTATTATTATTATTATTATTCTTCTTGCATCGTTATGCCCGACTCAGGAGCACGGTTGAACCTGTTTAGCTGATGTGTTGGCCTTCTTTTCCTTCCAAAATCTCTTCATCCTCTCGCTGAGCGCCTTTCTTCGGTCTTCTGTCCAAGTTATGGTGGCCCTGGTGTTGGGTTTGTCTTCAAATTGGTGATTGTCGATTAGGGTTCTGAATTTGCATCTGTCCTGTATAATATTGTCTGAAATGTTGATTTCCTGGAGATCTGTTTCAATTTCACGTAGCCAGCTGTTCTTGGTTTTTAGTGAGAGGGCCAAGTTGAGAATTCTTTTAGTCAATCTGCCATTGTTCATTCTGATAATGTGCCCGTAAAATTTCAATCGTCTTTTCCGAAAAGTATGAGACATTTTTTCACATTGGCGATATATTTCCTGGGATGACTTTTTCCTCCAGATTCCCTCTATAAAAACTGGGCCAAAAATTTTTCGTAAAATTTTCCTTTCTTGTTTTTCAATCTCTTTGGTTAAAGATTTGCCACCAATGATTAAGGTTTCTGATGCATATAACGCCTCCGGTTTGATTACTGTATTATAATGTCTAAGTTTTGCTTTCCGAGATATTGATTTTTTGTTATACCTATTCCAAGTGATTCTGTAAGCTTTCTGTAATTTGGAAATTCTCTCTTTATTTGCTTCACGGTTTAAACCAGAGGGCTGAATAATTTCTCCTAGATATTTGAATTCGTTCACTTGAAAGATTTTGCCGAATTTAGTTCTCATAGGTTGTCCGTCTAAGTATCGTGAGGCTCCTTCCATGTACTGAGTTTTCTCATAAGAAATTTGAAGTCCCGTTTTGATGGCAATTTCATGTAATTTTTCAATGGAATGAATTGCTTCTTGTCTGTTATTAGAAAGGATTGCTATGTCATCAGCAAAGGCCAAACAATGTACATGAATTCTATCTTTGAGTAGTCTGCCAAGGGTTATTCCCTTAGTTTCCTTTTCCCAGGTCCTGATTATCTTCTCAAGTACGAGGCTGAACAGTAACGGAGATAATCCGTCTCCTTGGCGGACCCCAGTGTTAATTGCAAAAGGCTCAGATATTTCGCCGAGGAATTTAACTTTTGACGTAGTGCCAGTTAGTGTTTGTCTGATTAATTCTCTTGTTTTTCTATCAACTTGAAATTCTTCTAGAGTATTGAAAAGTGTTTGACGATCTATAGAGTCATATGCTTTTCTGAAATCTACAAAGGTAATGACTGTCTGTCTGGTTTTGCGCATTTGTAGGATAGTTTTGAGATTGAGAATTTGTTCCGTACATGATCTTCCTTTTCGGAAACCTGCCTGGTATTCTCCAATCAGACGGTCTGTTTGTTTCTCAAGTCTAGTGAGCAGGGCTTTGGAGAAAATTTTATAAATAACTGGTATCAAGGAAATTCCTCTATAATTATTGATGTTGGTTTTATCCCCTTTCTTGTGGAGTGGATGGATTAGCGCACATTTCCAATCCTCAGGTATTTCTTCGGTGATCCAGATGTTCTCAAGAATTGAGTGGATTTTCCGGGCTACGTTCTCACCACCTATCTTCAGCATTTCGGCAATTATACCATCTTCCCCTGGGGCTTTATTATTTTTGAGTCCATGGATTATTTCTTTAATTTCTTCCAATGTTGGGGGTTCTGAATCTTGGTTGGATGTTTGTTTTTCAAAGATGAGTTGTTCTTTAGGGGATTCACAGTTTAAAAGATCCTTGAAATAATCTGCTAGAAGTTTGCAATTTTCTTGATTATTTGTTTCCAATGTCCCATCCGGGCGTTTATTATTATTATTATTATTATTATTATTATTATTATTATTACCAAACTATTTTCCATTTGATTCATTTTTTTTCTATTGTTGTGGGCCCCACCTTATCATATCGCCCAGGGCCTCGCAAGGCCTGGATCCGCCACTGTAATCGTTATCTTTGTAATGAAATGCCTGTGAATTTCGAACCTGCTTCTCCAGCAAATTAATTCTCGATTTTGCTGAGTTAAGGCAGGATCTAACGCGAATTAAATTACGGTTAGCATTCTTAAGGCGCCTTTTGAAGAATATTATAGTCTTTTCAGCATCAGTAAGTACACTAGAATGACCCAAATTCTTATCAACACTGGATTGACCTTTTAATGCCTCATTCGTTGCTCCACTCCCATCTTCAATCTTCTTTCTTCTTTTACTGGTGGTGTCGAGATTCTTTTTCCTGTTGGGAGCTTTACGGGACTTATTCTCACTACTTCGGTAAATTAGGGGGAAAATGAGGCACTGCTCCAGGTTGTAACTTCCACCACACACGAGACATTTCCACTTCTTCACCATTCACTATAAAATTACCTGATTTTCCTATCAAATCATCAGAGAAATGAATTTGACGAATTCTAATACTTCGCGTTAACTCCGTATCCTTTCGTGGAATAGCTCTGGCCCATTTTTCAAATTGATTTGTATTCTTCGGTGGTGAAAAAGATCGTATATCGTCAACTACTCTACCATATCCTGACTTACAGCCAGGCAAAAACCAGTACGGCATGTTGAACTATTAAATTAACAAAGCCGCATAAGAAATATGTTTGAAGTTCACAACACAAAACGCTGATGTACACAAGACACAATGAACTGAATTTAAGACCTGAATGCAAAGAAAATTCAATTTAATTCACACAAATATCTCACACAGTAACTTCTCGCGCACTTTTCTAAGACCCGGCTCGACCTAACAACAGGACACGTTGTTGGACATTATCGCTTGCAGTGCTTGTAGCGGCGGGACCACAAACTACCGTGCTATAAAGGCGGAGTCCTCACACTAGGTCCTTCTATTCGTCATGCTACCAGTATTACAAAATTGCCATACTTCAGGAGGCCAGCTCAGGCATTTACACAGCGTTATGTTTGGAACAATATTACCCACATAATCCACAAGAGGACAGCACCGTACAGAGGCATTAAGAAGGCTGTGGTTAATGACAACGTGTATCTAGTTCTTCTATTCTCCTTTTCCTATTGTCTTCTGTTTATGTGCGATGCTGGGACTGTGATTTTATTAATATACGAGTGTATACTTTATCCTCTCCTTTGAGCTAAATGACATTTTATTCAGTATCTGTGGAAAAAGCTCGAGCACATCATTTGTAAAAGAATTCAAGAAAAAAAAACCAAACTGTAGCAGTACTCGATCCCCAGTCAACAGCGTGTCAGACTAACATGCTAGCCCAGAGCTAACCGTATCCATGACGTCAGGTGTTCTTAACTGACATATTAGATACAAACTGTTGGCAAATAATGACTTTAAATAAACGATTTCTTCACTGCAGTACATCTTCATTAAAGATCATTTCATACAAAGTTTATATTATTGTATCAGTACGGTATATCACATACAAAGTACTAAAACTACTGAAATATAAGACAGGCACATGAGGACAGCTGCCATCTTGTCGTGTGACACAAACGGCTGAGCTCTTTTAAGCCACTCATACTGTATAATATTATAATATTAAATTATAATAAATAACGGATCACGACCTTCAGGATAGCTTAAACCCCCCTAGGCTCGATAATCGGAATTGATGGGTCTTAAGCTATTTATTAAAATGGTTGCATAATTCACACGGCCGCCATCCTGAAATGGCATGGCCGATGACCTTGAATTTTGGGTGAAAGACGCGTCCTATATAAAGGTATGTTGTCACCAAATTTGGTAGAGATCGGATGATAAGTTTAGCCGTAATTTGATTTTACGTTTTGAACATTTGAGTGGCCGCCATTCTGTTTTGGTAAAGATGGCGGCGATATAAAGTATGACACTGAGGTGTCCTTTACTAGTGCTACCTCTGTACCAAATTTCGTTCAATTCGGTTTCACCGTGTTCGAATTGATAGGGGGGGACAGACATTCAGAGTACACACACTCACACACACACAGACACACACACACACACAGACTCACACACACACATACACACACACACAGACTCACACACACACATACACACACACAGACAGACACACTTTTTTCGCCCTGTGTTGATCTCATAAGTCTACTTTCATTTTTTGCAAAAATCGAAAGTAGGCTAATAATGATATGGTGCAATAAGAAATACTAATGAAGCTGTGCACTGAGATTACGGAGGCAGCTACAGTATATACAGTACATGTTGCCTCACTTTGAGCGGCGACCCCCGATTGGCTACGCTTAAAACACTAACTCGGGACTTGGCGGGAAAGGTCAGTTTGTTCTTCTTCACTTCACACACCGAGAACATGCAGACTTTAAAGTTGGTAACACTGAGAATAAAAATGAGGTTCACATTATTAAAATTGTATTTGTCGTGGCACGCCTGCTATCCATGTTGCTCGGCTCTCACGATAGAGAGCGTTGTACTTACTGATTGGTGGCGCCCCTAGCGGATAATTAATTTTAAGTTCCTGTGCGGAAAATATTGATAGTTATTGTTGTTGCTTCAATAACCGATCGAGGTAGGTGCTCGCATTACGGGATGGGATCACACAAACTCCAGGAGTTGGAAGACGAGTGGGTTCGAACCCCACCGTTGGCTATCCTTGAAACTAGTTATACATTGTTTCCTATTTACAATTCCAGGCAAATGACGGATGACACTTTCTCTTCCTTCTAACTCATTCATTCATTATCATTCATTTCATCCTCATCACCACGTGCCGATCACCCACGGACGTCAACTCAAAAGACCTGCACCAGGCTTCCCTGGAGGCCACATGCATTATGTTTAAGGTTGGTTGATTTCTTAGTTTAGGGGCTGCAAGAACGCGGTCATGTAGCCCCGTGTACTTTGGGTGTGTGTAGAATCTCCCTGATAACCGGTGTTAATTGTGATGACTGTATTAGTGTGTGTTAACTGTTTTAAATTCAAGTAAGGACTGCAGACGATAATTTCAAGTAGAGCGTTAAAAATCCCTCAGTATGCCTTCCTTCGGAGGGGAAGTAAAGCCGACGGGCCCATGTCATAGAATAATGTCATGAAAAAGTTAGTTAACCCCTGGCACTATCCAGCCCATGACGGGCTAAGGCCGACCAAGCGACCGCTGCCCAGCCATTCGGCCTGCAGATATTGGGGTGACGCGTGATCAGCGCGTCGGGTCCCCTCAGCCGTTAATCTTGGTTTTCGTGATCGGGGCGCTGTCTCACTGTCAGACAGCTACTCAATTGTCCTCACGAGGCTGAGTGCACCCCGCTCCAAACCTCACGTCAGTTTTAAAATCCCTGACTGAGCCGGGGATCGAACCCGGGGCCTCCGGATGAGAGGCAGGCGCGTTACCCCCAACACCACGGGGCCGGTAGGCATGAAAAAGAACCTTCCACTAACTGCACTTGTGTGAAGCCAAAATTTGTAGGTTAGGTTTGATTAATGCTCTTAAGTTCCAACGTTCATCACTGGGCGTTGAGTGCGATCGCATCTAGTAGTAGCGAAGTTCACAGCTAGGTGTCATGGACGGTAGCATTTGGTAGCATTATTATTATTGTACTGTATTATTATTATTATTAATTTAATATTATTATGCTTGTGCACAACTAAGGAGGGTGTTATAACTTACTTAGCACAATTTTCCCTCTTTTCCTCCCAATATCTCTTCATCCGTTCACTGTACTCTCTTTAGTGTTCTCCTGTCCATCTTGTATTCTTCCGTGTAGGTTTCTCGGCAAATATGGTTGGTTGGTTGGTTCCATAGTTTAGGGACTGTGACATCGCGGTCATGTCGCCCCGTGTACTTTGTGTGTGTGTAGAATCTGTCTGATAACCTGTGTTAATTGTGATGGCTGTATTAGTGTGTGTTATCTGTGATTCAGGTAAAAGGACTGCAGACGATTACTTTTTTTCAAGTAGTTCCTACTTTTGCTACCAAATACTACCGTCCACGCCACCTAGCTGCGGACGTGGCTTCTAAATAACATCGCAGTCAGCACCTGGCGGCAAAAGTTGGAACTAATATGGCGTTACCAAACAAACCTACAAATTTTAGCTTCCACCAGTGTGGAAGGTTCTTTTTCATGCCATAAATCTATGACGTGGGATGCCGGCTTTACTTACTCTCCGAAGAAAGGCATACTGAGGGATTTTTAAAGCTCTTAAAAGATCCGACGACTTCGTCGGCATATTAGTGTCTGTATGTTAGGGTTCTAAATTTTGGCCTATTGTGAATGTTTTCTTCGTTGATACCAATTTCCTGCACATCTGCGCGCTGAGGGGCGAGGTGAACGGTGTCCGTCACACTTCCAATTTCACAGAAATTCTGACTTGATCCCCTTCCCTAAAACATATTCGTTCTAAAATAAAGTCGTGTGGCCTCCTGGGAGTCCAAGTGCAGGTCTTTCTACTTGTAGTGCGTGGATGACATGCACCAGTGGCGTAACTACGGAGGATGATTAGGGGGATCAATCTGCCACCAGAGTCAAATAATTTAAATACAACTAATTTGATGATTTTTATTACGAAAAAATGAGACTGTCAGTCTGAAAGACTAGACTTTGTATCATTTTCAATGCTACAAATGCTGAAAAATGCTAGAAAGGCTGGAGGCATCTCGTTTCGCTTGAAGCCGAAGACTCTTGACATGTCAGAAAATTATCTGCATAATACTTATCTTGCTTATCTTGTTTCAAATTACTCGCGAACGGCAAGTGCAAACCAAGAGCAAGCGCGCGGGGACGTGCTCCTTCCATCCAGTCTAAAAACACTTATAGTGGGCGATGTATTGAAGATAGAGATATGCTCTCGCGGACTTTTTTGTAGAACTTTTCATGCTGACCAATTTTTACGCTCATAGTATCTTGATATTTTTAACGGTTTGTCCAGCGTAAGCTTAAGAAGCGCACGGACGCCAAGTTTGTTTTCGACTTTTTCACTGAAATCGTTACTGCTTGGCTTCCTTTGATCATACATAAATTATTTTCTACAGAATCTTTCCTCGAGATATCCTTTACAGAATGGTGAAAACCGCATCAAAATCCATCCAGTGGTTCTCGATATTACCCGTGACATCCAAGAATCGGGGATTTTTGTCTTATACTAACGAAGTAGAGATTGTCGGGGAACATATGCACCAAGCAGTACTATGACGTCACACACCTCAGTGCATCTGGGTTCATTTCGTCCCGTCATCGTAACGTAACGCCAGACCCCAGCGTAACGACGAAGTCGACAAGATCATTTAAAATGATTAAAAAAATGTTGGATTGATGACACGCGGCATGAGATCATTTATCGTCACTTCTATGTTAGGCCAACCAAAATTGTTCATTGCCGAGCGTTTGCACATTGAAAGATGCAAATGAAACGTATCAAAAGCTATCGAGTCAAACATGAAAACGTATAGGTTTGCTTTCATTGATTGCCTTAGATTTCCCCCCACACAAAGCAAAAAGCTAAAACAACGCATGACCAAAACAGAAAGCAAAAGCAAAACATGAAATTCAAAGGCAAAAGTAAAAGCAGAAACTACACACAAAATCAGGGAAAGCCGGAGTACCCGGAGAAAAACCTGTCTGCCTCCGTTTTGTCCAGCACAGATCTCACATGGAGTGACCGGGATTTGAACCACGGGCCCAGCGGTGAGAGGCCGGCGTACTGCCGCCTAAGCCACGGAGGCTTTCTCCATTTCCTTCTTAAGCCTAGTCTCAATTACAAATACAACACTACTACAGAGATAACAATTATCCAGGCTATCATACACATTTTACACACACACGCACGCAAAGAAATGTAATTCTGGTCTGAGGGTTGGAACAGTGAACACTCAGCCTCGTGAGGTAAAACTGGGAAGAGGCAGGTTCGATTTCCACCTCAGCTTTACTGGAAGTGGTTTTCCGTGGTTTCCCAATTCTACTCCAGGCGAAGGCCGGGTGGATCCTAAATTAAGGCCACGACCACCGTCTTCCCTATCCTCATCTGAAATACATAGGCTGTTTTTTTTTTCATCGTCCGGAAGGTCATAAATGAGAGACAAGTGTACATATCCAAAGGAATTTATTACCAAAAGTTAGGTACAAATGTGGTTACTTTTCAACATAATGACCATGAAGATTGAGGCATTTGTTTTACCTGTGGACAAGGTTTTCTATCCCCTCTGCACAGTATGTTGCCGCCCGTGAGTTCAGATAGGCCCGAACGTTGGTTTGAAGATCTTCATCCGCCTCGAACCTCTGCCCTCCCAGCCACTTTTTCAGTCCCGGGAAGAGGTGGAGGTCACTCGGCCTCACAGTGCTCATGTCACCCAACAACTTCTGCAGGAATTTCGGTGGGACGTTTTGACCATCCACCTTACAGCCCCGATTTAGCGCCGAGTGACTTCCACCTCTTCACGGTACTGAAAAAGTGGCTGGGAGGGCTGAGGTTCGAGGCGGATGAAGATCTTCAAACCAACGTTCGGGCCTATCTGAACTCACTGGCGGCAACATACTGTGCAGAGGGGATCGAAAAGCTTGTCCACAGGTAAATAAATGCCTCAATCTTCATGGTCATTATGTTGAAAAGTAACCACATTTGTACCTAACTTTTGGTAGTAACTTCCTTTGGATAGGCTATGTACACTTGTCTCTCATTTATGACCTTCCGGAGGTTGAAAAAAAATAACAGCCCTCGTACAAATACACCCACTAATAGATCCATCACAATAACACAGGCTATCAAACCAATTCCACACATACACACACACAAGTACACGGGAATACATGACCATGATGTCGCAAAGCCCCTAAAATCAATGAACAATAACGCTTATCGTGTGGCTAAACGCGCCTGCTCTGACAGCAGTATATTCGGGTGGTCACATTTTGAAGAAGCGGCTTCGGTGGCGTAGTTGGAAGCATGCTGAGCTTCTATGCCCAAGATTGCTGGTTCAAACCCGACCGAAGTCGTCGGATTTTTCAAGAGCATTAACAAATCTCTCAGTTGTGAGGCTTGAGGTTGGAAGGCTCGTTGGCCATAAAGATTTACGTTTTCCACCTCATGATTCATCTGGAAGCGGCGTCTTCTACTACTACAGCAATCAGTCAAATAAAAGGAGTGTGATTTGGACTGTTTCGAAAGGTTGATTTCTAAATTTTCATTTATATAATTACTCTGTATCCGGCATGCGTTGCAATGCCAATCAAAGAAAGTGTTGGCGTTGTACCTTAGTTTGTTGAAGTGCTTTTGGATACAAAACTTTTTTTTTCTTTTACGTTAACTGCCACTAAACTATTGTAAAATGGATTTACCATCTCAGAAATATTTGTGGGAGCGTGCTCAACAATTCACCGAAGTTTCATCGCAATCGGATGAATGGTATATGAACGCATACGGGACTTTGTTAAACAATTCGCGCACCGTCATCCATTTGATGAATCTACTCGTGCGCTACCTATTGTAACATGGATTTACTAAGTCAAAAATCTTCGGAGGAGTGTAAACAACGACTCACCAAAGTTTAATCGCAATCGTATGAATAGTTCATGAACGCATACGGGACTTAGTTGAAAAAAAAATGGCACGCTGTCACTCATTTGTTGAATCTACTTGTGCGCTACCTATTGTAATATGGATTTATTGAGTCAGAAACCTTCGCAGGAGAGTACACAGCAACTCACCAAAGTTGCGTTGCAATCGGATGATTGGTATATGAACGCATACGGGAGTGTATTGAAGCTATTCGCACGCTGTCACTCATTTTTTGAATCTACTAGTGTGCTACCAATTGTAAAATGGATTTGCTAAGTCAGTGACCTTCGTAGCAGTGTACACAACAACTCACGAAAATTTCATCGCAATCGGATGAATGGCATATGAACGCATGAGGGACTTTGTTGAAACGAATCACGCGCAATTTTGTTTAAGCTACTCGCGCGCTATCTACTGTAAATTAGATTTACTATGCCTCTAATCATGAATGGTATATGAACGCATCGCCAACACTCATTTGTTGAAACTACTCACGAGCTATCTATTATTAATATTATTATTGAAAAAGCGCACAATGTGCAAAATACAAACCTGAGTAACCTACTGTACATTATTCCAATCCCAATTGGGTTATTGAAGTATGTCTTTGTCGGCAATATTTTGCATGATATCGTGTACAGCATTCACTGCATAGATCACACACATATTCTTCAGTTGGTTGGTGGAATCTCTTGTTCTGGCAGAACTTGTAGTGAAAGCCATTGTAGCGTATCGTGTCATTACGTGTCGTAGTTCGTAGTTTGCCTGTTTCCATTCGTCAGTCATTATAGCGACAGTAGAGAAGAAATCATCCCAGATAGCGTTTTGCTTCTCTTTTAGTATTTGAAGGGCACTCTCATAGGCCTCGGTGCGTGGCAGTAGCATCTGCAGTCTAATGTCTTGTACGAAGAAAATTTCTTTTGTGAAAGTCTTGACAGCGCTGTCTTCCCGATACCCAAAACTCTTTTCATAGAGCGGGCTTTGACTTTCTCTAATGTTAATAGGTCGTTCTCTTTTAGTTTGTCCCAAATTATGTGGATTCCATAAGTCGCTAGTGGAGCTATGGCCGTTTTAAATAATGTCATAGCCGTTTTTATTGAGAGTTTTGAGGCTGTTGAAAGTGGTAAATTGCTTTTATCGCTGCTATCTATTGTAGATTGGATTTACCATGGCTATAAGCATCCCAGGAGTGTGCACAACAACTCACCAAAATTTCATCGCAATCGGATGTACGCATAAGGACGAACAAACAAACATTCATTTTTAGCCTATTTTCAATTTTGAAAAAATAGGCTTATGAGATCACCTTTTGTCCGTGTGTGTGTGCGTGTGTGTGTGTGTGTGATTCGTGTGTGTGTCTCCCCCTAATAAAATCTAAACGGCTGGAGCGATTTCAATGAAACTCAGTAAGTTCATAGCACTATTCCCTGCGACCCCGACCGTGCCCTTAAAATTTTGTTACGACTCACCAATCCAACATGGCAGCTGAGCGAAATATTTCACCAGCATTCAATATCTCCGAAACTATTACCGATATTACCCTGACATTTTGTATGGTGATAAAGGGAACAACTATAAGTTCACTTATGTGACCTTTGACAATCTGGTAACAACAAAACGAACATGGCGGCCAAGCGAAATTGCGACTTTTAAATAGACGTTTCTCGCGATTTAACCAACCAAACGCAATGAAACTTGGTACAGTATATGTTTATATACATTGTAATGCACCGACATCTAACTTCGTTCAATTGTTTACATAACCCCAAGATGGCGGATGTGCAAAATATTTCACCGGCATTCCATATCTGTGAAACTATTAGCGGTATCTCCCTGAAATCTTTTACGGAGATAAAGGGCACTACGGAAGTCCATCTATAAGACTTTCAGAAACCGGTTAACTACAAAACGAACATGGCAGCCAAGCGAAGTTGAACATTTTAAATAGACCTTTCTCGCGATTTAATGTTCCAAACGCACTGAAATCTGGTACAGGAAATATTTATACACATTGTAATGCACTGGTATCTAATTTAGTTCAATTGTTTACATAACCTCAAGATGGCGGATGTGCGAATTTTAAAATTAAGTTTGTATTTCTTGTGATGTAGTCATGCGAACGAATTGAAAGTTTGAATATTGAACCTACGCAATAATTTTCCTTTAATGGTACATGACTCTATGGCCTATACATTTAACAATTCAACATGGCGACCATCCAAAATATTTAGTCGGCTCTGAATATCTACGAATCTATTATAGCAATCAAACTGAATTTCTTAATGTTCATAGGGGCTATGAACTTAAGTTCACCTATAGGACTTTTTGGTGTTCACAAATCCAACATGGAGGCGACGCGAAATATAAAAATTCACATGGACGTTTCTCGCAATTTAACCATCCGAGTGTAGTGAAACTTGGAACAGTAAATCCTTATACGAATGGTAATCCACTGGCATTTAATTTATTTCAATTGTTTCCATAACCTCAAGATGGCAGCTGTGCGAAATTTTAAAATCTCCTTGTTACTTCTTGTGTCCTAATTATGCGATTGTAGTTTGAATACTAAACGTACACAATAATCTGCATGTAACAGTACTTAACTCTAGGACCTACATATATAAAATCCAACATGGCGACCATCCGAAATTTTTAGTCGGTTCTCAATATCTACGAATCTATTACAGCAAACAAACTGAAATTGTGTATGTTGCTAGAGGCAATTAACATAAGTAGGATATATGAAAATAGGCTGTATAGTTCTTCACGGAACTACTTGTTATATACTATATATAGTAAATATGTATATATCATTGTTTTTACATTTCACCAGAATTCGCAACTCCGTTATTATTAAAAACTTATTTCTAGTGTGTAAAATGTAATTTTATGTGAACCTTTCATTTTATTCTAAAACAAATAATGTAAGGATATCCATTTCACCTCATCATGTAAAACGCTATATCGAAACATGTGCGTTTAAAACATAGGCTATTATGAAACATCATTTCTTAGTTTTGTCAAGGCGGATTACGTTATACATATTAAATAACTCCTGGCACTACAGTCCATGAGGGCCTAGGCCTACCAAGCGACCGCTGCCCAGTCATTTGGCCTGCAGATATTGGGGTGACGCGTGGTGAGCGCGTCGGGTCCCCTCGGCCGTTAATCTTGGTTTTCGTGACCTGGGCGCTGCCTCACTGTCAGACAGCTACTCAATATTGTCCTCACGAGGCTAAGTGCACCCGGTTCATATTATATTTTACCATTAGTCAATACCGATAAAACTGTTACCAATTTTACATGGTTAAGGTATAACCTACGCATTTTAGTTTACTTCTACTCCAGGTAAATGATTGGATGGCTCCTAACTTAAGGTCACGGCCATTTCATTCTTAATAATGAAAATCCACAGCCTTCCAGTCTCCGACCGGGTCAGGGATGAAATGAATGAAGCCCCCATCTAGCGGCGAGGATATGAACTGTGCCGGCTGCCGAAGCCTGTCGCACTCCTCTGAGAAAATGAATGATAGTGGAGAGTGTTTCTGGAATGAAATTTTGACAGGGAAAGCCGGAGTACCCGGAGAAAAACCTGTCTGCCTCCGTTTTGTCCAGCACAGATCTCACATGGAGTGACCGGGATTTGAACCACGGACCCAGCGGTGAGAGGCCGGCGTGCTGCCGCCTAAGCCACGGAGGCTTTCTCCATTTCCTTCTTAATCCTAGTCTCAATTACAAATACAACACTACTACAGAAATAACAATGATCCAGGCTATCATACACATTTTACACACAAACGCACGCAAAGAAATGTAATTCTGGTCTGAGGGTTGGAACAGTGAACACTCAGCCTCGTGAGGTAAAACTGAGAAGAGGCAGGTTCGATTTCCACCTCAGCTTTACTGGAAGTGGTTTTCCGTGGTTTCCCAATTCTACTCCAGGCGAAGGCCGGGTGGATCCTAAATTAAGGCCACGACCACCTCCTTCCCTATCCTCATCTGAAATACGAAGGCTGTTTTTTTTTCAACGTCCGGAAGGTCATAAATGAGAGACAAGTGTACATATCCAAAGAAATTTATTACCAAAAGTTAGGTACAAATGTGGTTACTTTTCAACATAATGACCATGAAGATTGAGGCATTTGTTTTACTTGTGGACAAGGTTTTCTATCCTCTCTGCACAGTATGTTGCCGCCAGTGAGTTCAGATAGGCCCGAACGTTGGTTTGAAGATCTTCATCCGTCTCGAACCTCTGCCCTCCCAGCCACTTTTTCAGTCCCGGGAAGAGGTGGAAGTCACTCGGCCTCACAGTGCTCATGTCACCCAACAACTTCTGCAGGAATTTCGGTGGGACGTTTTTGACTACCCACCTTACAGCCCCGATTTATCGCCGAGTGCAGAGGGGATGGAAAAGCTTGTCCACAGGTAAAACAAATGCCTCAATCTTCATGGTCATTATGTTGGAAAGTAACCACATTTGTACCTAACTTTTGGTAATAACTTCCTTTGGATATGTACACTAGTCATTCATTTATGACCTTCCAGAGGTTGAAAAAAATAACAGCCCTCGTACAAATACACACACTAATAGAGCCATCACAATAACACAGGTTATCAAACCAATTCCACACATACACACACACAAGTACACGGGACTACATGACCATGATGTCGCAAAGCCCCTAAAATCAATGAACAATAACGCTTAACGTGTGGCTAAACGCGCCTGCTCTGACAGCAGGACATTCGGGTGGTCACATTTTGAAGAAGCGGCTTCGGTGGCGTAGTTGGTAGCATGCTGAGCTTCTATGCCCAAGATTGCTGGTTCAAACCCGACCGAAGTCGTCGGATTTTTCAAGAGCATTAACAAATCTCTCAGTTGTGAGGTTTGAAGCCATTTTTCAGTGTTGCCTAAGTAAACAAATGTTTGGTGCTTGTCAGTCGGTCAACACGAATGTACCCAAAAAGAGGTGGGTTGTGTCCTAATCCTGAAATAAATTACATGGGATTAATAAATACACTATGATGACCAGTTTCGATCGTCAAGCGATCATCATCAGATCCATTACACTTAGGCTATAACATCTATGTTTGAGAATACAGGTGAAAAATATTTACAATATGTACAATTATTTAGTTGCAGTATTGGTAATGCAACTGTCGGTGTATGCTAATTGTAGTACTGTGCCCAACCCTAGGAATGGGTATTCCAAGTTTCAGACACCTAGATATCAAGGGAAAGGCTGTAGCAGCTTTTGAAAGTTCAGATATTTGAATATCGCGCTACATTGCTTCTCGAAGCCTCTCGAAGAAAATTACCGATAGTTGGATGGTAAATGACGTAGCGAGTCATAGCAGAGGTGGAGACTATTTATTGATTAAATAGTTAACTACGGAGCAGAGACTTGAGACTGGGATCAGATTACTGGCACGGCCAAATGAAAGAGAATGCAATTAGTATCAAGTAAATCGGTCCAGGGATTCAAGAGATATGAGGATTTCTAGATATCAGGCGATGACGCGTGACCCTGACCGTTTTTGTATAAAAGCAAGCTGGAGCAGGGATAGTTAGCTCAATTCATCACAAGCACTTGGCGAGCAAGTTGCGTCTACGCTGAGCCAAGGCACATGGTTGCCGCCTCTACGAAGAAGTACTTTTCAAATCGTGATAGTCACGAGAAGTGCTGCGCAAACGAGTTGGAACTTAGTAAGTTTCTGGTGAGGAGAATCACTGAGGTGATTGTTTTTCTACAGACATTGGTGGAAATATTTATATTTCCAAAAGGACATATGCTAGACTTGGTCTAGAAAATAGTATTTGTCACAGTCCAATAGTAAATTAATACTTGGATGTTTAAATCCATTTAAAGTCAGTTTTCATATTTTGTAACTATTTAACCACTTCGATCCGTCAGTACAGTGAAGACTAGTCTATAACGGTGGTGTTCATTAGTCTACGCAAGGGAAACTGCAGGTTGTCTAGCGCATGGCAGATGGTGATTTTAATAAACCATGCCCAGGGAACGATCTTCAGAACAGCCGTTAACTGCTTAGACTATCAACGTTTTTCTTGTACTGATGAGATTACAGTGAGTTATGTTACAACTGACACATTTAAGAAGAGATCGCTTAGATCTGACCCTTTTCAAACAAACTGTTATGGCTTTGATAGAAGCCCATATTAAAATGGAACCACAGTCATTTAAAACGTCGAAGAATACTACCACTATGTCTGACTAGAAGATTTGTGGGTCTACAATGGCGGCCGATACAAGGATTATACGTGCTTGTCCGCTAGGGCATGTCTACGGATAAATCTGGTATAGACCAGGTTTACTACACTTCAAGAACATCAAGAAATGTAAGCCACATTTGAATTATATTATGCCTAGCTAATTGGAACAAACTATTTTTCTGCAGATGACCAACACATTTTTTTCGTCGTATTTAAAGCTTGTAATGATTTACGCAAGACTTGTTAGATTTATTCTGAGCATTTTCAGCACTCAGAACAGTTTAGGATCGATGACCGAGCATTTTGAGCATTTATTTGAATTTTTCATATTTTTGGGAAATCACGGTAATCAGCCGATGTAACTGTAAAAGTTAAATTTATTTTTGTTGAGGAATGGATATTTTTTTTTCCATATTCGAAGGTTCGAACATGTGGATTCTCACATAATGAGATGATAATTAAACATATTTGAAATAATAATAATAATAATAATCCACTAATAATAATAATAATAATTTTATAATTTTTCTAAATAATTCTTGGATATTATATTTTATAATAATCATATGTATTGAGAGAAAGAGCCTATGAAGTAGTTGAAACATTTCTAGTTTGGAACAGGAGATTTTACGAAGGAGAGTGGTTAGCGCAAGCCCGCATTCAACCTACATTTCAGTTCTGGTTGAACAGTTGGTATTTGCTATAAGCAAAGTATATGTTTCATATAACACGGAGAGGCATGAAACGGGAAGCAAATGATATTTGTATCAAATAGGATATTGTTGTATTTATATAAAATCATGACGTAAATACACTTCGAAAGTGAAATGAAGCTTTTCATGAGTATGGTAAATTCACGGGTTGAACTGAATGGTAAAATAAAATAAACTTGTAAGTTTATTAATCTTCCAGTGTTGATAACAAGCAGAGGCTTGATTTATTGTATAAATTTTGGGAAGATAATTTATGTGTGTGGAGTAGTTGAAATGCCATTCCCAGGTGCGCAGGTTTAAGTCGCAGGAATGAAGGTTTTTTCGAGCATCAATCAAATAGCAGGTTCGATGGCTCAGGTTTATAGTAGGAGTATTGGAGCCACACATTTCGTCGTATGAATAACCCGAAGGTTATTTCTTTGAAACCATCAGTTCTTATTTCAACCTTGTTTACGAATTCCATTTAGACTTTGATTTTGCTAAAACCCGGATTTGTCATGATAGTAGTTTATTCTTCTTCAGAGGAAGACCTTTGCCGTTGTTGTTGTTGTTATAATATTGTGTTCTTACACAAATAGTAGAATGGGCCACTGCCAATTAAAAATAATTCTTTAACCACGAATAATTTGAAGGATATTTTCAATCCTAGTGCCATGAACTAAATGAATTCATTATAAGACTACAATTCTAATTTCTGCATTCTGTCGAAGAATTGCAAGTTGTGAAAGTTGCTAGAAATGGCCATAAATATAAATATTTTTATAATATTGTTCCCAAGTGGAAAATCTAATAGTTGAATGGTTCAACCATTTATTGATCAAGTTAATGATTCAGAAATCATATATTTTGTTTGGAACTTGAAGTTAATCGAGTTACTTCTCGAATGTTTAATGTCAGAAGAACAATTAATTGTTGTTGTGCTTCGTACAGTTCTTCGATGCTATGCTCAATGGTCAAATACTTTTCAGATGTTGTTAATATGTGTTAATAATTTGTGTTGCTACGATGATAATAATAGTTTCAACGATATATTTTGGAAAACTGGAAAACAAGTGAAAGTTTAAGAAATTCTATAAACATTTATTCTACGAGTGCTAATATCATGTAAATAGTCAAACAGTGATCTACGTTATTTCCAGTATGGACAATTCATTTTGCACTGGAGTTAATGTTAATAATTTTGGAACACAGTCCACAGGACTAACAATCGGACTTGTGTTTTCAAAAAGAGATTGTCAAATGTGTTTGGAAGATTTCTGTATATTGTGTGTAAATAAGAGTGTGGATCGCCACACGTGGATGATGCTGCTTTGAGCATTATTCTTGCAGTCAGATTTTAACTTTAAATAAACTGAGATAATTTTACCAGATGTGTTTCACCCAATTAAATCTCCTTCTATCCTTATTGTTGCATTGAGCCAAAAATCAGCAAAGCATTTTTATAAATTTGATGTCGTTTTTGCGATTTGCTTTAACCCATCTGGCGCTCCGGGATATTTTGATTCTCGTGCTGACTGATTATTGGTAAAATGCATATGTGGTCGTGCGGACTCCGGTCTAAACGGGCACAGTACTATATCTAATGTTAGGTGAAATGCTAAAATGGTAATAAAAATCCGGAGTTTGTCTGTTTGGGGTGATTATCTAGACTTGGCAACGTCACACAAATAAACATTGCACTGACCTCAGAAACCACATAGGAACAAAAGGGGGGAGAAAGGGAAAAACCAGTTTCGTCCAGTTAACACCCGGGTTAGTCGACCAAAACTGGTGCCATAGTGAACACGAAACTGCTCAACGTACCAGTAAGGAAGACAAACCGGATAAGTATCAGCCTGTATTATTACAGTATAACCATAGTTGATTTTGTATAACCATATAATCACCCCAAACAGACAAACTCCGGATTTTTATTACCATTTTAGCATTTCACCTAACATTAGATATAGTACTACAATTAGCATACACCGACAGTTGCATTACCAATACTGCAACTAAATAATTGTACATATTGTAAATATTTTTCACCTGTATTCTCAAACATAGATGTTATAGCCTAAGTGTAATGGATCTGATGATGATCGCTTGACGATCGAAACTGGTCATCCTAGTGTAGGCCTATGTATTAATCCCATGTAATTTATTTCAGGATTAGGGCACAACCCAGCTCTTTTTGGGTACATTCGTGTTGACCGACTGAAAAGCACCAAACTTTTGTTCAAATCTCTCAGTATGCCTTCCTTAGGAGAGGAAGTAAAGCCGGCGGTCCCATGCCATAGATTTATGGCATGATAAAGAATCTTCCACTAATTACACTCGTATGAAGCTAAATTATAGATTAGATTTGACAAACGCTCTTAGATACCAATGTTCGTCCCCAGGAGCCGACTGCGGGGGCATCTAGTAACCAAGTTCAGAACTAGTTGGTCGTTGACGGTGGTGGTTGGTAGCAAAAGTTGGAACTAATTGAAAATTAAATGTCTGCTGTCCTTACTTGAATTAGAAACAGATAACACACACTAATACCGCCATCAAAATTAACTCCGGTTATCAGACAGATTCTACACACACCCAAAGTACATGACCGCGTTGTCGCAGTCCCTAAACTGTGGAACCAGCCAACCAGTTATAAGCATCGAACCTCTACCAACTGAGCTACGCAACTCGCGGCTCATTTTAGGCACTTGTTAAATATTTAGCAGGGGGACGCCCTTGCCTCCAGCAGTAGAACACCACACCGGATCTGGTGAGAGAGATCCTATCACGGCTCACTGCCGGCATGTTTGTCTTTGAGAACATCCGACCTGGAGCTGTTGACATTAACTCTCCACAAAGAGGTGGACTCCCTTTCGGCAAAGACAGTACCAGGATCTGCTACCGTCTGCTATCTTAAAAAATTCTCTGAATAGATATTCTGTTGAGTCTCAAGTGGAACATATTATACAATGCAAACTCGCTGGTAACTCCAATTTCAATATTGACGATTGGAAGTGCTTCAATTTCATGTCAGAGTTACCACTGCATAATGGTAACAGAACTATCATTCCTCTCCCCATTGATGGTCTCGGTAAATATGAGAGAGAATAAATTCCTGTTCAGCACAAGTCCAAGGTAAACTTCAAGTAATCACGAGCGTTCCAAGTGTATCCCTAGCACATTATGTTTAAATTACTTGATGACTCCATTAAAAAAATGAAATAAACGAACGAGTGGGAAAAAAGTGTGAAACCTTGGAGTAAACGAACATTCAAAAGAGGATTCAAAAGGTTGCTCAATCACCGCTTCATATTGCTATTGCTCCTTGAGAGGATAAGGCGGGCCTCCGAGGCCCGGGGTGTTCTTTATTAATCATTTATGGTAAAAGTGTTCCGACCTCCCTCTAGTGTGAAATGCCTAATATTCCTCTCACAGTTAAAGAAGGAAAGCAGTAATAGAATCAATCAACCATTATTGCTTTTTGTTGAGTAACAATGTAGCTTTGGTAGCATGCTGAGCTTCTATGCCCAAGATCTCGGGTTCAAACCCGGCCGACGTCGTCGGATTTTTAAGAGCGTTAAAAATCCCTCAGTGTGCCTTCCTTCGGAGGGAAAATAAGGCCGGCGGTCCCATGTCATATATTTATGGCATGTAAAAGAAAATGTCCACTAACTACACTTGTTTGAAGCTAAATTTACAAGTTAGAATTGATAACACTCTATTAGTTCCAACGTTCGCCGCCAGGTACTGATGCGATGCCATCTGGTAGGCAAGTCCGCAAGCTAGGTGTCGTGGAGGGTAGCATTTGGTAGCAAAAGTAGGAACTACTTGAAATTACTGTCTGCAGTTCTTACTTGAATTGAAAACAGATAACACACACAAATACAGACAACACAATTAACACCGGTTATCAGACAGATTTTACACACACTCAAAGTACACGGGGCTACATGACCACGTTGTCGCAGCCTCTAAACTAAGGAACCATCAACCAACCAACCAACCAACCAACCAACAAACCAACCGACCAACCAACAATGTAGCTAGAAGAATTGCTGAGTTTTAGCTTTATTGTAATTTACCACACATTTACCAGCCGTCTCATGTTTTAAAATCATTCAGTTACTTATTCATTTTATGATACACTAGCTGAAGTACCCGTGCTTCGCTACGCGTCATAAATGAATTAAAATGTGAAGGTGACAGTTAAAACAGGGGATAGGCGAGGTGCTGCGCAGAGGGAGATTAAGGATGGAACATTTTGTCCAACTACACCGCTCGGAATTGACCGTGTTTTATAGCACAAATTTAGGTTTTACTCGCTAACCGTTGGATATAACTTTCGAATAGAAAATGTAATTTTAAACCCCGTATATGCCATCAAAAGTTTGCTATTTCTTAGCGTTCTCTTTTTATTTGAAATGGAAATATGAAAGTTTGAAACCAAAGGGTGTAGTGACGTCACTAAAATGGTCGCCATCTTTAAATAGTGCAAAGTATTGCAATTTAAAGTAACCTATATGTTAGCCAGGTAAATCAGTTACTTCCATGTAAAATTCATGTAAATCGAACCAGTGGTACTTGCGTGATTGAGTAAAACACAGACACAGACTCATTTTTAGCCTCACTTCGCTCGCGTCATATTCGTGTCATATTGTTATTCAATGAAATGCAGGTTTAACACCGTTAACACCCCCTTTAGAACCTGAATATTCAAAAATCCCTCCTTAGTAGAAGTTGTCGACATACAACAAACATATCCCCAAAATATCATTCTTCTAACTCTAATAGTTTTGGTTGGTCGATGAGTGTGAACATCCCAAAATCCTTCCATAGTGGACGTTTTTCTTACAGAATGTCACCCCTCCCCATAGGCCCCTTAAATTGCATTTATGAAAAAACGGTCGAACTCCTATTTATTTTAATTATTCATTCATTCAATTTCGCTAATCGGCCAACTAGGGACCACGATAAGCCTCATTTTACATTCTGGCATTTGCTAATTTTTTTCTTGATCCACATTGCCTTCATGAGCTCACTGTGTTTAGCACGACGTTCCTCTGTCCATTTCGCACCAGTTGTCCGTTTTTCGTCCCGGAAAGTCCCAAACGTCTTGATGGCTGCTCTATAAAGATTTCGGTCTTGTGCATCTTCTGCTCGTATCCCCATTTCTTTCAGATCTTTCTGGACGTTAACATACCATGGCATTGTCGTTTTTGGTTTTGAGTCGAATATACTGAAGATACGTTTCGTCCATCGGGAATCGATCATCCGTCGCATATGACCGTAGAAGCTAATTGATTTCCTCCGAGTTTCAAACCCCTCGCCTATGTCGTTTAAGAGATACACGCTCCGCTAGGAATCTTTCAACCCCCACTTTTCATCCCTTTCACCTCATAATATATACCACATCGAAAAACAATTAGTCATGTGTCAGCTTATTTTTAATGATTGGTATATATGCCAAGTATCACATCCCCAAATGAAACCACTCGTGAGATATTGTTATTCAATGAAATGCAAGTTTACCCCCCTTAACACCACTTTAGAACCTGAATATCCAAAACTCTTTCGTTAGTGGACGTTTTCGACATACAACGAACATATCCCCAAAATTTCATGTTTCTAACTTCAATAATTTTGGCTGGGCGATGATGAGTGCGTGAGTAAGTCAGGACATTTTCTTTCATTTATTTTTGAGAATTTCACCCCTCCCCAAGAACCCCTTAAATTGGATTTATGAAAAGAACGGTCGAACACCTATTTACTTATTTTAAGCTGTTGTTCCAGCTGAGTTTCATGAGTGAGTAAGTGAGTCAATCAGTTAGGACACTTTCTTTCCTGTTTTTTCCCTCAGAATTTCATCCCTCCCCATGGGCCCTTGAAATTGGATTTATGAAGAAACCGTTGAACACCTATTTACTTATTAGCCTATTTTCAATTTTGAAAAAATAGGCTTATGAGATCACCTTTTGTCCGTGTGTGTGTGCGTGTGTGTGTGTGTGTGTGAGGTGTGTGTGTGTGTCCCCTAATAAAATCTAAACGGCTGGAGCGATTTCAATGAAACTCGGTAAGTTCATAGCACTATTCCCGGCGACCTCGACCGTGCACTTCAAATTTTGTTACGTCTCACCAATCCAACATGGCGGCTGTGCGAAATATTTCACTAGCATTCAATATCTCCGAAACTATTACCGATATCGCCCTGAAATTGTGTACGGTGATAAAGGGCACTACTAGAAGTTCACCTATGAGACTTTCAAAAACCTGATGACTACAATACCAACATGGCGGCCAAGCGAACTTGAGGCTTTTAAATAGACTTTTCTCGCGATTTAACTATCCAAACATAATGAAATTTGGTACAGCAAATATTTATACACATTGTAATGCACTGAAGTTTAATTTAGTTCAATTGTTTACATAACCTCAAAATGGCGGCTGTGCGAAATATTTCACTGACATTCTATATCTCCGAAACTATTACAGATATCATCATGCAATTTTGTACGGTGATAAAGGGTACTGATACAAGTTTACCTATGTATATTTCATAAACCTGTAAAGTACAAAACGAACATGGCGACCAAGCGAATTTGAAATATTTTAATAGACTTTTCTCGTGATTTAACTCTCTGAGCGCAGTGAAATGTGGTACAGTAAATTATTTTTAAGATTTTAATGCACTGCCATCTAATTTAATTCAATTGTTTACATAACCTCAAGATGGCGGCTGTGCGAAATTTTAAAATTAAGTTTTTATTCTTGTGTCGTAATCATGCGATCGAAGTGAAAGTTTGAATAATGAACCTAGCCAATAATTGTCCTTGAATGGTACATAACTCTATGGCCTATACATATAACAATCCTAAATGGCGAGCTTCCGAAATATTTAGACAGTTCTCAATATCTATGAATCTTTTACAGCAACCAAACTGATTTTTTTTATGTTCATAGAGGCTATGAACATATGTTCACCTATAGGACATTCAGTAACCTGGTGAGCACAAATCCAACATGGCGACGACGCGAAGTATAAATATTTAAATGGACGTTTCTCGCGAATTAACTATACGAGTGCCGTGAATCGTTGCACGTTAAATGCTTGTACAAAATTAATGTTGATCCACTGGCATGTAATTTATTTCAATTGTTTGCATGATCAGAAGATGGCTGGTGTGCGTACTTTTAAAATCTCGTTTTTACTTCTTGTGTTCTAATCAAGCGATTGAAGTTTGAATACCACACGTACACAATAATCTTAATGTAACAGTACAAAAATAAAAATCCATCCTGGCGATCTTCTGAAATATTTAAACGGTTCTCAATATCTACGAATCTGTTACAGCAATTAAACTGAAATTTTGTATATTGATAGAGGCAATTAACATGAGCAGGATATATGAAAATAGGCTGTATAGTTCTTCACGGAACTACTTGTTTTTAAGCTGCTTTTTCCGCTGAATTTCAAACTTATCACCTATGTCGAATAAGAGATACATGCTCCGTTAAGATTCCTTCAACCCCCAATTTTCACCCTTTTCACTTCATAATATACACCATATCGAGGCCGATAACCTAGATGTTAGGCCCCTTAAAACAACAACAACACCATATCGATAAACCCTTATATATATGTCTGCTTATTAGCATATTTTCAATTTTGAAAAAATAGGCTTATGAGATCACCTTTTGTCCGTGTGTGTGTGCGTGTATGTGTGTGTGTGAGGGGTGTGTGTCCGTAATAAATTCTACACTAACTACAAAACCATCATGGCGGCCAAGCGAAGTTGCGACTTTTAAATAGACGTTTCTCGCGATTTAATCAACCAAACGCAATACAATTTGGTATAGTATATGTTTATACACTTTGTAATGCACCGACATCTAACTTCGTTCAATTGTTTACATAACCACAAGATGGCGGCTGTGCGAAATATTTCACCGGTATTCTATATCTCTGATACTATTAGCGGTACCACCCTGAAATTTTGTACGGAGATAAAGGGCACTGCTGGAAGTCCACCTATAAGATTTTCAAAATCCGGTTAACAACAAAACGAACATGTCGGCCAAGCGAATTTGAAAATTTAAATAGACCTTTCTCGCGATTCAATGTTCTTAACGCATTGAAATTTGGTACAGAAAATGTTTATAAACATTGCAATGCACTGGTATCTAAATTATTACAATTGTTTACATAACCCCAAGATGGCGCTGTGCGAATTTTAAAATTAAAATTTTATTTCTTGTGTCGTAATTATGCGATCGAAGTGGAAGTTTGAATAATGAACCTACGCAATCATTTTCCTTTAATGGTACATGACTCTATGGCCTATACATTTAACCATCCAACATGGCGACCATCCGAAATATTTAGACGGCTTTTATATCTACGAATACATTAAAGCTATCAAACTGAATATTTTTATGTTCATAGTGTGCCCAACTCTAGGAATGGGTATTCCAAGATTCAGACACCTAGATATCAAGGGAAAGGCTACAGCCGCTTTTGAAAGTTGAGATATTTGAATATCGCGCTTCATTGCTTCCAGAAGCAATTGGAAAGAATATACCGCTAAGAGCATGTCAAGTGACGTAGCGAGTAATAGCAGTGGTCGAGGCTATTTATTGATTAAATAGTTAACCATGGAGTAGAGACTTGAGACTTGGATCAGATTACTGGCACGGTCAAATGAAAGAGAATGCAATTAGTATCAAGTAAATCGGACCAGGGATACAAGAGATATGAGGACATCCAGATATCAGCTGATGCAGCGTGACCCTGACAGTTTTGAATAAAAGCCGGCTGGCGCAGGCATCAGGAGCTCACTTCAACACAAGCACTTGCCTAGCAAGGTGCTGCTACGCTGAGCCAAGGCACATGGTTGCCGGATCTACGCAGAAGTTATTTTCAAAGTTGTGATAGTCACAAAAGTGCTGCGCTACGAAGTGGAACTTAGTAAGTTTCCGGCAAGGAGAATCACTGAGGTGATTGATATTTTTTCTACAGTCACTGGTAGAAATATTTTATATTTCTACATGGACATATGCTAGACTTTGTCTAGAATTAGTACTTTGTCACAGTCCAGTAATAACCTAATACTTGGATATTTAAGTCCATTTCAGTCAGTTTTCATATTTGTAACTTAATAACCACTCCGATCTATCAGTACATTGAAGACCAGTCTATCACGGTGGTGTTCATTAGCCAACGCAGGGAAACTACAGGTTGCTTCGCGCATGGTAGATGGCGTGAAGCCATGCCCAGGGAACGATCTTCAGAACAGCCGTTGATTGGTTAGACTGTCAGTGTTTTCTTGTACTGAAAAGATTACCGTGAGTTATGTTACAACTGACATATCTAAGAATAGATCACTTAGATCTGACCCCATTTAAGCAAACTGTTATGGCTTTAATAGAAACCAATATTAAAATGGATCAACAGTTACTTCAATCGTCAAGAGATACTACCACTATGTCTTGTTTGACGGATTGTGGGTATATAATGGCGGCCGATACAAGGATTATACATGCTTTTCCGATAGGGCATGTCTATGGATAAATCTGGTACAGACCAGGTTTACTACGCTTCAAGACCATCAAGAAATGTAAGCCACATTTGAATTATATAATGCCTAGCTAATTGGAACAAACTATGTTTTCTGCAGATGACCAACACATTTATTTTTCTTCGTATTTAAATCTTGCTATGATTTACGCAAGACTTGTGAGAGGTATTCTGAGTATTTTCAGCACTTAGAACAGTTTAGGATCGAAGACCGAGCATATCGAGCATTTATTTGAACATTTCATATTTTAGGGATATCACGGAAAACCGTCGATGTGAAGGTTGAGTTAAATTATTTTTTGTTGAGGAATGGATATTTTTTCCATATTCGAAGATTCGAACATGTGGATTCTCACATAATGAGATGAAAATTAAACATATTTAAATAATATAACTAATAATAATAATAATAATCCACTAATAATAGACTAATAATAATAATTTTTATAATTTTTCTAAATAATTTTTGGATATTATATTTTATAATAATCATATGTATTGAGAGAGAGCCTATGAAGTAGTTTAATCATTTCTAGTTTGGAACAGGAGATTTTCCGAAGGAGAGTGGTTAGCGCAAGCCCGCATTCAACCAACATTTCAGTTCTGGTTGAACAGTTGACATTTGCAATGAGCAAAGTATATTTTTCAGATAACACGGAGAGGCATAAAACGGGAAGCAAATGATATTTGTATCAAATAGAATATTTTTGTATTTATATAAAATCATGACGTAAATACACTCGAAAGTGAAATAAAGATTTTCATAAGTATGGTAAATTCACTGGTTGAACTGAATGGTAAAATAAAATAAACTTGTAAGTTTATTAATCTTCCAGTGTTGATAACAAGCAGAGGCTTGATTTATTGTATAAATTTTGGGAAGAAAATGTATATGTGTGGAGTAGTTGAAATGCCATTCCCAGGTGCGCATGTTTAAGTCGCAGGAATGAAGAGGTTTTTTCGAGCATCAATCAAATAGCAGGTTCGATGGCTCAGGTTTATAGAAGGAGTATTGGAACTACACATTTCGTCGTATGAATGACCCGAAGGTTATTTCTTAGAAACCATCAGTTCTTATTTCAACCTTGTTTACGAATTCCTTTTAGACTTTGATTTTGCTAGAACCCGGATTTGTCATGATAGTAGTTTATTCTTCTACAGAGGAAGACCTTTGCCGTTGTTGTTGTAATATTGTGTTCTTACACAAATAATAGAATGGGCCACTGCCAATTAAAAATAATTCTTTAACCACGAATAATTTGAAGGATATTTTCAATCCTAGTGCCATGAACTAAATGAATGTATTATGAAGCTACAATTCTTATTTCCGCATTCTGTCGAAGAATTGCAAGTTGTGAAAATTACTAAAAAAATGGCCATGAATATAAATATTTTTTATAATAATGATTCCAAATGGAAAATCCAATAGTTGAATGGTTCAACAATTTATTGATCAAGTTGATGATTCAGAAATCATGTATTTTGTTAGGAACTTGAAGTTCATAATCGAGTCACTTCTCGAATGTTTGATGTCAGAAGAACAATTAATTTTTGTTGTGCTTCGCACAGTTCTTCGATGCTATGCTCAAGGTCAAATACTTTTCAGATGTTATTAATATGTGTAAATAATTTGTGTTGATTCAATGATAATAATATTTTTCGACAATATATTTTTGAAACTGGAAAAATAAGTGAAAGTTAAAAATTCTATGAACATTTATTCTACGAGTGTTAATATTATGTAAAAATTCAAACAGTGAACTACGATATTTCCAGTAGAGACAATTAAATTTGAACTGGATTTAATCATAAATAATTTTGGAACACAGTCTACAGGACTATTAATCAGACTTGTGTTTCCAAAAATAATTGTCAAATGTGTTTGGAAATTTTCTGTATATTGTGTAAATAGGAGTGTGGGTCGCCACACGTGAGTGATGCTGCTTTGAGCATTTTTGCAGTCAATTTTAAATTCAAAATAAACTGAGATAATTTTACGTGATGTGTTACGCCCAATTGAATCTCCTTCTATCCTTATTGTTGCATTGAGCCAAAAATCAGTAAAGCATTTTTTTCATTTGATGTCGTTTTTGCGATTAGCTTTAACCCATCTGGCGCTCCGGGATATTTTGACTCTCGTGCTGACTGATTATTGGTAAAATGCATATGTGGTCGTGCGGACTCCGGTCTAAACGGGCACATAAAATAAGATAGAGAGAGAAATGGCTTCGAACGTGGGTCTCGAGTTAGACATGGTCAATCGCATGCCGATTTAAATTGTGATAATTTTTATAGAAATATTTTGGGAGTTGAGAGATGTCTGGTTTGGATGAATAAATTAGTAGGAAACCCAATTAGTGGGTTAAATTAAAAATTTAACTGGTTAATAATTAGAATGGGTTTGATTATTTTTGATAATGGCTTAACCATTAGGGCGTCAAGTAAATTCAGTAGTAAACGTTCGATGACTGGACATACGCATTATTAGAATCCAGGTGGAGGATATCTGAGAACTTGCATATTTTTCTTGTGATATTGTGGTAAATGTAATTCGTAAAAGTAGAGAATTTTGTTTTTCCATCACGTCGACATTAGGACAAATCTCATTTTATTAGAGTGTTCCAATTAGCTATTCATATTTCTTGTTCTAGTTATAAGCTTGTGTTTGCCAATATTGTTTACCCCTACGTTTTGAATAATAATTGAAAATTATGGAAGAGATGATGAGGATGATGAGGAGTTTGGAAGAGAGTTCCAAAGAAGCTGGACTGCATGTAGCAGCCATTATGAAAGAAAATACTGAGGCTTTGGAAAGGAAACTTAAAGAAAATTCTGATAAACTTAAAGAAAGTTTAAACGATAAACGTAAAGAAAATTCTGATTCTTTAGAAAATAAACTAAAAGAAAATTTGAATGATAAACTTAAAGAAAATTCTGATTCTTTGGAAAATAAACCTTAAAGAAAATTCTGATTCTTTAGAAAATAAACTTAAAGAAAGTTTAAATGATAAACTTAAAGAAAGTTCTGATTCTTTAAAAGATAACTTGAAAGAAAATTTAAATAGTAAATTCAATTCAATGGAAAGTAAATTTAAAGATAATTCCGAAATTTTGAAAATGACACTTGAGAGTAAAATGAATAAATTATGCGAAAAAACACATGAGCTCGAAACTTCATTAGCTACTAACGCAAGTTTAATGGACGATAAATTTCGCGATGCCGATCTTAGATCCCAAAGCTTAGCTGATAGGATAGAACATGGTCTTAGGAAAGTTGGTGAAGACATGATCAACCTAGAAGTCAGAGTGAAGAAAGAAAGTAATGAGATGGGAATTCTAGTTGTTCAACGGTTGACAGAACAATTCAAAGAACTTGTAATGGGAGAAATAAGAGAAGGTGTGATTAATGAATTGCAAACTGAAATTAAAACCACAGTTGTCAATGAAATTAAAGACACACTCAAGCTAGAGAACCAAGAGGGAATCAAGGAGATTAGGGAATCTTTGTCATCCCATATTCAAGTAATTGCCAAAGATATCCAAGCAACTCAGGACATATCAGATATGACAGGGTCATTGAAAAGTCATGAGGCTGTTATGAACCAGATATCCACTGATGTCAAGGAGAATTGTAAAGAAACTGAAGCAATTAAGAAAATGGCAGAAGAAAACCAGAAGGAACTTGAGGCTATGAAAACTCAAATCAAGGACGAGAAACAGTCTGACCATCTGTTGAAAATGCCAAATGTAAGGGGAAAAGAACAGATACAGATAAATCTAGGAGGAGTTAGAGAAACGGATAGTCAAAGACAGGATGAGGTCAGGACAGTATTTCAATCCAACCCCATAACTGTATTCAAGAATGTAGAGAATAAGCCTTCTAAATTTTCAGGGCGAGATTCTGTGACACCCGTGGAATTTTTGAGAGAAGCAGGGGATTACCTGAAAGATTCCAAGATCCCTAAAGAAAGACAGATCCGAGTGATAGGGAAGTTTTTGGAAGGTCCTGCACTTCTTTGGTTTAGAGCTCTCAGATCCACTCTAACCACTTTTGAGGAGTTTTCTCGTGGGTTATTGAAAAAGTTTTGGTCCCCGGAAACCCAACAGCAAGTCAGAGCAGAGTTATATTCGAAGAGATTCTCGACGTCACAACCTACTCGATACTCTACGTACTTTTCTGGGCAGCTTACTAAACTGCAACATTTAGATCCGCCGATGCCAGATAACGAATTGATTACTGCATTGATACGTCAGTTTCCAGCAGACGTCCAGAGGACTTTGATCGCTGCTGACATCTATAATATGGAGCAATTTGACGAGGTATTGCAGAAGCTGGATCATACGAACGCTCAATTCTTCCATCAGAAGGGAGGAAAGAATAACAACGCTGTGTACGCTGTTATGGCTGATAGTTATTCTCAAACACCTCGAGAGATTCGAGAGGGGCGAGAAGAGAAAACGCCGAGGGAAGATCCCAATAAAAGAGGATGGAATCAGTACAGTAACAGATACAGTTACAAGCCTTATGCGAGACCGGATGGTGGAAATCGATATAATACTCGATGGAGAAGGCCACGAGATAATCAAGGAAGGTACCAGGAAAGAAGATACTATGGTAGAAACAACTACAATAATAGAGGGAATGTGGATACTCGTCAGTCCAATGAAGAGTTCAACAAGGAGACGAGGAAGAACTTGGAAGCAAGACACCAAGATAACTTGCAGTTTTTGGAGCAGAGGCCCAATGAACCAGGTCCATCGGGAACACAACAATCCCGGGGGAATGGAAACGAAAAAAAAAACTTCGAATTCACAGTAGAAGATAGAATTTTGAACACTTTCACTTCCAGAATTATTAAATGGCAAGCAGAGGATGATGACTTAATTCAACAGAATGACGAACGGAAAGGGATGGGTACAAGAATTAAAATGCCAATCATATCATGCGAAGTATTCGGTATGCCTGTCGATACTTTGATTGATACTGGGGCTATGCTTTGTCTTGTGAGTGAGAAGCTTTATATTCTGTGGAAGCTCAAAGAGAATTTAGAGGAGATTCCAGTATCAGGAATTAAGATCCAAGGAATAATACCCAACAAAATATCTCTGTGTAAAACACAATTATACTTATGTATTACGATTGGAGGACATGATTTCCGACATGTGTTTGTAGTAATGAAGGACATGGCTTTTGACATGATATTGGGAGCGGATTTCATTCAGAAATATCAAGCAGTGATAGACATGAAGACAGAGACGATCAGATTCAAGAATACCGAAGAGATTAACTTCGAGGGAAAAGAAGAGGAAGACATCGAGGGAGATGCTCAATGGTCTCTGATTTTTCATGAAGCTGAAGGAAGAGAAGTCTACACTGAGGAGGAGTCCCCAGAGCTAGGAAAAATTTTGGAAGAATATCACGATATTTTTGATATTAAACCTGGTGAAATTAAAGATTTTGAACATTGTGGAAGTAAACAACAATGGAAGCTATGAGATCGCCAATACACGAACTGGTAACATCGTGGGAACTTATAATGCATCGAATTTGAAGATTTATTATTCAAGAACCAGATGATTTAATGTGTAGATAGGAAAAATAAAAAATTTTCAATTTTTATTTTTTGCTAGGTGTGGGGTGGATGTGCCCAACTCTAGGAATGGGTATTCCAAGATTCAGACACCTAGATATCAAGGGAAAGGCTACAGCCGCTTTTGAAAGTTGAGATATTTGAATATCGCACTACATTGCTTCCAGAAGCAATTGGAAAGAATATACCGCTAAGAGCATGTCAAGTGACGTAGCGAGTAATAGCAGAGGTCGAGGCTATTTATTGATTAAATAGTTAACCATGGAGTAGAGACTTGAGACTTGGATCAGATTACTGGCACGGCCAAATGAAAGAGAATGCAATTAGTATCAAGTAAATCGGACCAGGGATACAAGAGATATGAGGATTTCCAGATATCAGCTGATGCAGCGTGACCCTGACAGTTTTGAATAAAAGCTGGCTGGCGCAGGCATCAGGAGCTCACTTCAACACAAGCACTTGCCTAGCAAGGTGCTGCTACGCTGAGCCAAGGCACATGGTTGCCGGATCTACGCAGAAGTTATTTTCAAAGTTGTGATAGTCACAAAAGTGCTGCGCTACGAAGTGGAACTTAGTAAGTTTCCGGCAAGGAGAATCACTGAGGTGATTGATATTTTTTCTACAGACACTGGTAGAAATATTTTATATTTCTACATGGACATATGCTAGACTTTGTCTAGAATTAGTACTTTGTCACAGTCCAGTAATAACCTAATACTTGGATATTTAAGTCCATTTCAGTCAGTTTTCATATTTGTAACTTAATAACCACTCCGATCTATCAGTACATTGAAGACCAGTCTATCACGGTGGTGTTCATTAGCCAACGCAGGGAAACTACAGGTTGCTTCGCGCATGGTAGATGGCGTGAAGCCATGCCCAGGGAACGATCTTCAGAACAGCCGTTGATTGGTTAGACTGTCAGTGTTTTCTTGTACTGAAAAGATTACCGTGAGTTATGTTACAACTGACATATCTAAGAATAGATCACTTAGATCTGATCCCATTTAAGCAAACTGTTATGGCTTTAATAGAAACCAATATTAAAATGGATCAACAGTTACTTCAATCGTCAAGAGATACTACCACTATGTCTTGTTAGATGGATTGTGGGTATATAATGGCGGCCGATACAAGGATTATACATGCTTGTCCGATAGGACATGTCTATGGATAAATCTGGTACAGACCAGGTTTACTACGCTTCAAGACCATCAAGAAATGTAAGCCACATTTGAATTATATTATGCCTAGCTAATTGGAACAAACTATTTTTTCTGCAGATGACCAACACATTTATTTTTCTTCGTATTTAAATCTTGCTATGATTTACGCAAGACTTGTGAGAGGTATTCTGAGTATTTTCAGCACTTAGAACAGTTTAGGATCGAAGACCGAGCATATCGAGCATTTATTTGAATATTTCATATTTTAGGGATATCACGGAAAACCGTCGATGTGAAGGTTGAGTTAAATTATTTTTTGTTGAGGAATGGATATTTTTTCCATATTCGAAGATTCGAACATGTGGATTCTCACATAATGAGATGAAAATTAAACATATTTAAATAATATAACTAATAATAATAATAATAATCCACTAATAATAGACTAATAATAATAATTTTTATAATTTTTCTAAATAATTTTTGGATATTATATTTTATAATAATCATATGTATTGAGAGAGAGCCTATGAAGTAGTTTAATCATTTCTAGTTTGGAACAGGAGATTTTCCGAAGGAGAGTGGTTAGCGCAAGCCCGCATTCAACCAACATTTCAGTTCTGGTTGAACAGTTGACATTTGCAATGAGCAAAGTATATTTTTCAGATAACACGGAGAGGCATGAAACGGGAAGCAAATGATATTTGTATCAAATAGAATATTTTTGTATTTATATAAAATCATGACGTAAATACACTCGAAAGTGAAATAAAGATTTTCATAAGTATGGTAAATTCACTGGTCGAACTGAATGGCAAAATAAAATAAACTTGTAAGTTTATTAATCTTCCAGTGTTGATAACAAGCAGAGGCTTGATTTATTGTATACATTTTGGGAAGAAAATTTATATGTGTGGAGTAGTTGAAATGCCATTCCCAGGTGCGCATGTTTAAGTCGCTGGAATGAAGAGGTTTTTTCGAGCATCAATCAAATAGCAGGTTCGATGGCTCAGGTTTATAGAAGGAGTATTGGAACTACACATTTCGTCGTATGAATGACCCGAAGGTTATTTCTTAGAAACCATCAGTTCTTATTTCAACCTTGTTTACGAATTCCTTTTAGACTTTGATTTTGCTAGAACCCGGATTTGTCATGATAGTAGTTTATTCTTCTACAGAGGAAGACCTTTGCCGTTGTTGTTGTAATATTGTGTTCTTACACAAATAATAGAATGGGCCACTGCCAATTAAAAATAATTCTTTAACCACGAATAATTTGAAGGATATTTTCAATCCTAGTGCCATGAACTAAATGAATTTATTATGAAGCTACAATTCTTATTTCCGCATTCTGTCGAAGAATTGCAAGTTGTGAAAATTACTAAAAAAAATGGCCATGAATATAAATATTTTTTATAATAATGATTCCAAATGGAAAATCCAATAGTTGAATGGTTCAACAATTTATTGATCAAGTTGATGATTCAGAAATCATGTATTTTGTTAGGAACTTGAAGTTCATAATCGAGTCACTTCTCGAATGTTTGATGTCAGAAGAACAATTAATTTTTGTTGTGCTTCGCACAGTTCTTCGATGCTATGCTCAAGGTCAAATACTTTTCAGATGTTATTAATATGTGTAAATAATTTGTGTTGATTCAATGATAATAATATTTTTCGACAATATATTTTTGAAACTGGAAAAATAAGTGAAAGTTAAAAATTCTATGAACATTTATTCTACGAGTGTTAATATTATGTAAAAATTCAAACAGTGAACTACGATATTTCCAGTAGAGACAATTAAATTTGAACTGGATTTAATCATAAATAATTTTGGAACACAGTCTGCAGGACTATTATCAGACTTGTGTTTCCAAAAATAATTGTCAAATGTGTTTGGAAAATTTCTGTATATTGTGTAAATAGGAGTGTGGGTCGCCACACGTGAGTGATGCTGCTTTGAGCATTTTTGCAGTCAATTTTAAATTCAAAATAAACTGAGATAATTTTACGTGATGTGTTACGCCCAATTGAATCTCCTTCTATCCTTATTGTTGCATTGAGCCAAAAATCAATAAAGCATTTTTTTCATTTGATGTCGTTTTTGCGATTAGCTTTAACCCATCTGGCGCTCCGGGATATTTTGACTCTCGTGCTGACTGATTATTGGTAAAATGCATATGTGGTCGTGCGGACTCCGGTCTAAACGGGCACAATAGGGGCTATGAACATAAGTTTACCTATAGGACTTTCAATACCCTGAGGAACACAAATCCAACATGGCGGCGACGCGAAATATAAATATTCACATGGACGTTTCTCGCAATTTCACCATCCGAGTGCAGTGAAACTTGGTACAGTAAATCCTTATATGAATGTTAATCCACTGGCATCTAATTTATTTCAATTGTTTGCATAACCACAAGATGGCAGCTGTGCGAAATTTTAAAACCTAGTTTTTACTTCTTGTGTCCTAATCATGCGATTGAAGTTCGAATGCTACACGTACACAATAATCTTCATGTAGCAGTACATAAATCTAGGGCCTACATAAATCAAGTCCAACATGACGACCATCCGAAATATTTAGTTGGTTCTCAATATCTACGAATCTATTACAGCAACCAAACTGAAATTTTGTATGTTGATAGTGGCAATTAACATAAGTAGGATATATGAAAATAGGCTGTATAGTACTTCACGGAACTACTTGCTTTTTAATGATTAGTTTATATGCCGAATATCACATCCCCAAATGAAACAACTTGTGAGATATTGTTATTCAATGAAATGCAAGTTTAACCCCCTCAACACCCCCTTCAGAACATGAATATCCATAAATCCATCCTTAGTGGACTTATCGACATACAATGAACATATCCCCAAAATTTCATATTTCTAACTTTCATAATTTTGGCTGGGCAATGATGAGTGAATATCCAAAAATCCTTCCTTAGTGGACTTCTTTCCCCAGAATTTCACCCCTCCTCATGGGCCCCCTAAATTGGATTTATGGAAAAACGATCGGACACCTATTAACTAATTTTTCAAGCTGATTTTTCTCCCTGAGATTCATACTTTTTTGCCTCTGTCTTTTAAGAGATACTTGCTCCGTTAGGCATCCTTCAACCGCCACTTTTCACACATAAACCTCATAATATACACCACATCGAAAAACCCGAAGACATGTGTCTTCTTATTCTTAATGATGAGTTTATATGCCGAGTATCCCATCCCCAAGGAAACCAATCGGGAGATATTGTTATTCAATTAAATGCAAGTCTACCCCCTTAACACCCCTTTAGAACCTTAATATCTAAAAAATCCTTCTTTAGTGGACGTTCTCGATATACAACGAACATAACACCAAAATTTCATGTTTCTAACTTCAACAATTTTGGCTGGGCGATGATGAGTGAGTAAGTAAGTCAGGACATTTTCTTTCATTTATTTTTCAGAATTTCACCCCTCTCATGAACCCTTTACATTGGATTTGTGAAAAAAATCGGTCGAACACCTATTTACTTATATTTGAGCTGTTCTTCCCCCCTGAGTTTGATGAGTGAGTGAGTTAGGACACTTTCCTGTTTTTTTTCACAGAATTTCACCCCATGGGCCCCTTAAATTGGATTTTTGAAAAAAACGTCGAACACCTATTTACTTATATTTTAAGCAGTTTTTTTTCGCTGAATTTCAAACTTCTCGCCTATGTCCTTTAAGAGATACACGCTCCGTTAAAAATCCCTTAACCCCCAATTTTCACCCCTTTCACCTTATAATATACACCACATCGACAACTTCGGCTGGGGTTGAATTCGCGATCTTGGGCATAGGAGCTCAATGTGCTACCGACGACGCCACAGAAGCCCTTCACGTGCTGTTGATAATTTCTTGCTCTATCTTGAAAGAGTAACGAGCATTTTCGTATTTATAAATTTACCCTCATGTTACCGTAAAATGTAACTGTTTATAGTAACTTCGTTACCCTCTCGTTACCGTAAAATGTAATTGTTACTAGTTACGGCATCATAGGTAACGGGTACCTCCCTACCCTTACAGGGATGTAATTTTAAATTCTGTGCATCCATTCTTGTTACACCCTGTATAGTATACATTGCGCCAAGTGTAATAAATGCCACTAATAGGCACAGTCACGAAGTACCGTCCAGTTCGCGTACCATCTGGATTAGACTAATGTCTGACATGGAGGTGCTTCAGAACGTCTCTAATTACACCTCTGATCTCCAGGCCATAAAACAGAGTCTTGAGGATCGAAATTGCCTGCCCATTATCGGTAATGTTCAATCAATATCAAGTGTGAAATTACTCACATTAGGAGCACTACGCATGCATTATTTCATTAATCATGAATTGGCTCCTGTAACTCCACGATGATGTATGCATGAACTGCTGTTCTCAACAACTTTCACACACTAAGGATTTTTAGCTTAAGTCTGCACGATATCACTAAATTCTCCACTTTGTATGGAACCCAAGAAATGGATTTTCATGACCATAATGATGAGAAATCAAGGCTTTTAGGAATTAGATAGTGTAACGCACAAATAGGACAAACCATACTGTAAATGGAAGTTAGAGAGTTAAAATGTCTGACCCCATCCACACTCGAACTCGTGACCTCCGTCTTATTACACCAATTCTCGGACCACTGAACTATACGGGGACACTTTAATTCTCACTTGGCAATAATACACCTATGATGCCCGACAGTCGCGAAATTCAATTCTTGGAACCGATTGATAGCACGAGCCAACAAACATAACACCCCCATCGAACACCAATTCGATTGCCTGTTCGTTTCCAAGAAGCAAAACTCTCTAATGTATCAGATGGGATTTGAACTACATCACTCCCTTGTGTCCGAGGCTTACTCATGACATTTGATATAGATAAAGAACTTACACTAATGACGTTTGTGGACGTAATTTGTGATGTTATTTTACACACTCTGTGCGACCTTCTGCATGAGAGAGTTTGTTTAAATCTGTATCTGCCATGCTCAGAGATATAATGCTTAAATTCCTTCGTTTATATGTCCCTTCATCCTTAGATTATTAATCTTCGGCAGTAAAGCGATTCATATTGGCAGTTACAACCTGCCTTTTGTCTCTATATGTTCTTAGGGTGGTAATATCTAAGAGATACTGTATTGATTGCAAATAGTTTCGAAGGACATAAAAAGATTGTTACTGTGGTGTATCGAAAGAGTAAACAATATGGTCTTGTCCTCAACATTAAGAAAACAAAATATATAATAATAACGCGAAAACCAGCTTTGCCACAAGTCATTTTAGTCGATGGACATCAGATTGAGCGAGTCAAGAGTTTGGTTTATTTAGGACAGAATATTAATGAGAATTTGGATCCTTCGGTTGAAATAAGATGCCGCATAGAGAAGGCTAGATCCATCTTTATGACAATGAAACAACTACTATGCTGTCGAGATCTCAGTATGACGCTTAAGAAAAGAATTTTGAAGTGTTATGTTGTCTCCAACCTTCTTTATGGTGTTGAAGCTTGGACCTTGTCCTTAGCTGCAGAAAAGAAGGTTCGAGCTTTTGAAATGCGCATATACCGGCGGATTCTTAAAATCTCGTGGACAGAACATGTGAGTAATGCCGAGGTTCTTCAGCGTGTGAGCAGCCAACCTGAGCTGTTAAACACAATTAAGAAGAGGAAATTGGAATACTTGGGACACATGATGAGGAATCCAAAATACCGTCTGCTCCAAGTTATACTTCAGGGTAAAATTGAAGGTCAGCGTGGACCGGGAATGAAACGAGTAACTTGGATGGATAATTTAAGAACGTGGTTTGGGCTGTCTTCCACGGAACTCTTCAGGATAGCACAGCATAAGAAGGTGTTAGCCATGGTGGTAGCCAACGGCGTATCGGATAAGGTAGAAGAAGAAGAAGAATATATGAGAGGAACTTCTATCGGCTGAAAGGGTGGTTAACATATTCTCATATGCTTTGCAAATATACATAACTATGACTGAAAAATCAATTATTATATAGTACCTATCAATGAACATTTAATAAGGCATTCATTATTTAGAAGCTATCAAGGAACACTATATAGGATAATCAACTAGCTATACCCGTCGCGGCTTCGCACGCAAATATTCTAGTTGTAAAGAGTACACTTAGCAAAATCTCAATCATGAATGCTATAACTGATTTATCCTTGGCAAGAATAAGCAGACTTTATCAATTCAGCTACTGGTGCAATGGTTAGCGGCTTGTCATTCCTTCATAGGTAGGCCTGCAGTATATCAGAGCGAAGTTAGTTTTCTGGGGTTATCACAGACATTGTTAATTCAAAGGCCTTTAAATGTGGTTTTCGGAGACCCTTTATAGTGGGGTGAAAAAGACCTTTCGTACCACACTCACACGTAAAAATCGCGTGAAAAATTTCTCGAGTGCCCCTTGACCCCCTTAAGCGCATTATACTGTATGTATTGACGAATTTTATATCTTAATTTGGTTCCGTGATAACCTTATAACTGTCTGCAAACTTTCACAGCAATGTAATAATTGGAATTGCATTGCGTCTTACAGAAATAGATGGACCTGTGAGATTCTGTTACCTTGAATACCGGGTTGCATTCTTTCATTATCTCATTGTAAATATACATGTTTTAAGGTATTCATTTTATTGTGAGGCATTTTAGAGTAAGAGAGTGCGTTTCGCATACACATTGGGTTATGCGGAACCTGTAGGTACCCCATATGTGTAGGCTGGTGTTCATAGGACCTTATTTTCGCTACAAACCTAGAATGGGACCTTAGCAGAAAAATATAGGGAGGATATTTTTTCTAAACCTATCAAAGAACACTAAACGATGGCTTCTATGTTTTCGATACTATTTAATGGGGTTCCAAGATAAAGTCAAAATATTTAGTTCGAGAAATATTCGTCAACATAGAACATAAAGAATCCTGTTCCACTTCTTACTAAATACTTGTTCATAGGCTGTAGTAAGTTGTTGTTGCTGTTGTTTCGCATCGGGCGTTCTTGTGTCTTGCGTGCTCATTAAATGCGTGTAATTTTACTTCTTTGCTTCGACGCAGTCATTGGCTGCGAGGCAGCATCTACGTGCTCCTTGCCCTGGGATGTGGTGTGGCGAAGATATTAAATTGTATTTTTATAAGAAATTTCTGTCCTGTTTGGGTTAGAATAATAGGGGAAAGAATTTTCACTCCGCCGGGGCAGCCGCCGTAGCGTATTTGATATCTTGCTAATTGTGGATTATTACATTTTTAATGAGGCGGTGTTGATTTTACGGTGAATAATAATTTCTTTATCGATCTCTCTGCACAGTTTCGCCAGTTTACAGACGCAACAGTCAGATTGCGCATCATCAGTAGTGTATATTGACTTTTGATGGCAATTTCCCATGGCCGTTAGGATTTGATATGTTGTGGGTAATTTGAAAGTTTGGCTGCTTTTTCTTTTTCCTTCTTTATTTCTTGTATCTTCTCCAGTTTTAAGATTTCGTAATGGCTCGAATCTGTCTATTTATTTATTCTATATTTATTTTCATGTATTTATTTATTTACGTTATTTTCATATTTCTTTCTTTCTTTCTTTCTTTCTTTCTTTCTTTCTTTCTTTCTTTCTTGCATTCTTCCATTCTTTCTTTCTTTCTTTCTTTCTTTCTTTCTTGCATTCTTCCATTCTTCCTTTCTTTCTTTCTTTCTTTCTTTCTTTCTTTCATTCTTCCTTTATTGCTTTCTTTATTTCTTTCTTTCTTTCATTTTTTCATTCTTTCAATCTTTCTTTCTATCTTTCTTTCATTCTTTCTCTCTCTCTCTCTTTCTTTCTTTCTTACTTTCTTTCTTCCTTTCTTTTATTTCTTTCTTTTATAAGTATTATAGCCCATCATTCAGTGTTGCCTAGTTCTATTATAGCAAGGTTTTCTGTCGGTCAACACAAATTACTCCCAATTACATAAGGCGGTAAAACAAGTAGGCTATTTATAGACTACACCCTAACCTGTAAGAAATATTTCATGAGAAATTTACCACAAAATAACACGTTTTTATGCACAAAAAGGGAGACGGTCTCCCTGTAATAAATGTCTTAATTGATTGATCCAAGATCCAAAACTTCCTACGTTGGTGCAATGTGTGTTTAGTAAATGAAGGACAGCATTTCCAGCAACTACTCTGAAATGCATGTAGGCCTAAGTAATGATTATTAAATGCGTTAAAAAAATTAAATGTGTTTAACTAGTTGGGCGCTATGCTGCTGCTGGCACCAGTGCCTTGATCGACAGGTGGCTAGCCAGAATGCCCCGGCCGTCACGCAGTGCATGTGAAGTTCCGTTCCGTTCTGTAGAGTAGGCTCTCACTGCAAATGCCTTCAGTAGAGTCGATTGCTAATGCTATTCTCTATTGGTTTCTGCAACGTGTAGAAAATTTCGTATCGCAAATGCCACCATTAATACCATAGCAGTAACGGCCCTTAATGGATCCATTAGTATTTTGAGAAATCACCTAAATTCGTAAATAATGTGTATTTTAATGCAGAAAAGCTATTTTCATTATTTATTTTAGTTGCGGTTTGCCCACTCTTCTGTTGTTTTATTCTAATTTCTATGTGTGTCATACATTTCATAGTTCATTGGTCGTATTTTGTTAACCTTCTAATATTAATTCTTCTTTCACCTCATTATGATTGTTAAGCTTTGTATATTAGCAGCAGCCTTGTAAGTCGAGGAAGCATCTCTACCCTAAGTCCCCGATTCTTGGATGTTACGGGTAAACTCGAGAACCACTGGATGGATTTTGATGCGGTTTTCACCATTCTGTAAAGGATATCTCGAGGATGATTTTTGTAGAATATAATTTATTTAAGATGAAAGGAAGCCGTGCAGTAACGATTTCAGTGGAAAAGTCGAAAAAAAACCTGGCGTCCCAGCACTTTGTAAGCTTTCGCTGGGCAAACCGTAAAAAATATCTAAATACTGTGAGTATAAGAATCGTTGAGCATGAAAAGTTCTACAAAAAAGTCCGCGAGAGCATATGTCTATCTTCAATACATCGCCCACTATAAGTGTTTTTACGTTTTAATTTCTTCCAACCATGTGCATTCAACTACTGAGGCGACAGTTTACGAGCTAGCTAAGGGCGAGTCTATCATCCCTGTTACAGCCTATCTAGCGGGCGAACCACGTGCCCCAGATACAGCCAGCAGCAAACCGTTGAGTCGTGTTGAGTTAAGACTTCTGAGAAGGGTGGTTGTGTTTGGAGATTCCCTGGAAGTGCAACTCGGGTTTTCTTCATTTCGCCTGTGAAACACAGTCAAGTTACAGTAAGATTGGACGGAAGGGGGATTTGAGTTTCATTCACCTCGCCATTTCCTGGAAGTGCAACTCTCATTTTGCCTGTGAACTTTTCGTTCCGCAAAATTCACAGTCAAGTTAAGATTGGACGGAAGGGGGATTTGTGTTTCATGCACCTCGCCATTCTTAAATTACGTCTGACAAGAATTTGTTGCACATGCATCTCCATGATAATATAATTAATAGTCCAGTCAGTGAGTTTTACCCATCTTGCCGAGACTTAAAACGGATATTGGTCGTAGTTCATTGGCATTGTAAAAAAGCGCTTATCACGTAATGCATTCATAACTGTTCCCGGGCGAAGCCGGGTCGGGTTGCTAGTAAGAAATATAATAAAATTAACAGTTAGGTTCTTATTGACAGCGGAGGAACATGCTTGACCGAATAAATTTGCAGTTGTCACGTCATGTAAATCTTAAAAACAGGTTTCAGACTCTACTTGAGATCCGGCCATTAAACTGTTGCTAATTCCAAGTCTGACTGCGGCGACTGTATTCATGTGTGAAATTTTAAAAGCAGTTCTTCTATTTGGACCCTGTTGTTAAGTAGAGAGAATTACTAGGCACTCTGTAGTTGTTTCATAACTCAAGATACTTTGTAATATGCTGCATATCGTGCGAGTGTTAAACAAGAAATCATAGAGCACTGTGCCTGCCTGCGTGACCTTTTCGAGCCAACACTTGACTGGGGGCAGATCAAATTCGCTGTGAGAGAGCCCCAGAAGCTGGCCGGGTCACCTGGGCTTCCAGGGGCAAGTCACGGCGCACGGCGGTGCGGCGTGGTCTGGCTGTTCACACGCCAACACTGATCCGGATTATCGCCTCCCTGCCAGCCTGCCATTCTTATCTTGATCACCACTTGTTTACCAGATCTGTCAGCCTAAACACGATTGCTGTGTAAATAGAATGTGCCAGACCTTCCACATGTAAAGTAAAGAAAAGAAAAGATTACCGCACGAAAATCATGTTCGAATTTACAGACGTGAAGAATGATGATGACGCAACCAAAGCAGTTAATAGACATAGCAGAGCAGCAGCCTTCAGATTCCTTAGGATTTCATAATTCATCACTTTGAATGCGTAGGTTAAAGACTACGTCATATTACATAATAATATGCTATGAGAATGAACAGAGTTATAGTATGGGATTTCCAAGTACAATATGTGAGATATAGCTTTGGAGGCTTTGCACTCAGTGGCGGATGAAGGATTTCCTCCGAAGAAAGATGCATAATAATTTGCCTACAAAACCTATTTCAAGACTGAAATTCGACTGTATTCCAATGTCTACCTCCACTGTGTCATGGTGTTCTTTGGCATGGAAGTATCCTTCCCACGATGGTAATGACTAAGGCCAGGATAGTTATGTGTTTAAATAATTTTTATTTAACTAAATATTTTCTATTTATTTACATATTGTTGACGTTTCTATAAATAAATACCGTCAACATAGGTTACTTGGACCCAATTTGTATATTCTTTTCACATTTTGCTTTATAAGTTGACTAAAAATTGAAATAGGGCTACTAAATTGTATTCTATGAAATTGTAGGCATTATTTTGAAGCTGAAGAGTGCTTATAATTCTTTTTATGTTCGACCCTCACTATTACGTGTCAGAAAACTGTATCGAAATGATGGTCATTATAACACTGTTTTCCATTATGATACAGTTTCTCCAGCCAATCAGAGCTCGTTCATTGACCAATTAGGTAACGATACCTTCGCGCATGTGCTCAAAATCCAACATGTCGGACATAAACACAACATCGAACTATAATAAATTACCGACATGGAATATGCACCGTCCATATGTTCGCGTAAATAAACTGGCGAATATGAGACAAGCAATAGCACTGTACCTTAAAATCACCAACGCTAATTTCTGCACAGCGCATTGTCTTCAAATGACACCGGTGACAATATTACTGAGGGGCGGCAGATGTAAACATATGGCTGCATATGGCATTGCGAGCACACAGAGCGCATGCGTCGGTCGTTCAAAGATCTTGAAATACAGAGATATAACACCCAACGCTCGCTCTGCAATCACAAAATTTAAGTACCGTAGCTGACTGTCAACAGATCTTTATGAATATTTATGTTAAAACATATAATAAAGTTATAATTATCGTCGAACATAAACAGTCGTATGCAACTCGCCTATAATGGTAATTAAGACACTCGTATGGAAATTATAAAACTCGCATACGCTCGTTTTATAAAAATACTCGTGTCTTAATTATAGCCATTATAGGCTCGTTGCATAATGTACTATTATGTTCGACCCTCACTATTATGTGTCAGAAAACGGTGTCATAATGATGGTCATTATAACACTTATTTTCATTATGATACAGTTTCTCCAGCCAATCAGAGCTCGTTCATTGACCAATTAGGTAACGATACCTTCGCGCATGCGCTCAAAATCCAACATGTCGGACATAAACACAACATCGAACTATAATAAATTACCGACATGGAATACGCACCGTCCATATGTTCGCGTAAATAAACTGGCGAATATGAAACAAGAAATAGCACTGTACCTTAAAATCACCAACACTAATTTCTACACAGCGCATTCAAACGACTCCGGTGACAATATTACTGAGGGTCGGCAGATGTAAACATATGGCTTGCATATGGCATTGCAAGCACACAGAGCGCATGCGTCGGTCGTTCAAAGATCTTAAAAGACAGAGAGATGTCTCGCGCTCGCTCTCCGATAACAAAATTCTTGTGGCTGACGCTCAACAGATATTTATGAATATTTATGTTAAAACATATAATAAAATTATAATTATCGTCGAACATGAACAGTCGTATGCAACTCGCCTATAATGGTAATTAAGACACTCGTATGGAAATTATAAAACTCGCATACGCTCGTTTTATAAAAAATACTCGTGTCTTAATTATAGCCATTATAGGCTCGTTGCATAATGTACTATTATGAAACTCAAAATAAGGGGGGAATTTTTTTGAAGATTAGTTCCAAGTAACACTCATGTTCAGGCTACTTGAACCCCTGCTATGCTTTCTCGTCCAAGTAGGGGTTAGGTTTTCTGATAACAACATTTGCTTAAACTAGAAAACCCATTAAATAAAACATCATTAAGACCACATTTAAAGTTAGTCATTGTTGTTTTAAGGGGCAGTACAGCGAGGTCATCTGCCCCTAACCACAACAATATTTTAAAACAAACAAAATAATTTATTTAGACCATACTTACTACTGTAAATGGATTTTACTATTGAAATGACACTAATTGAATTCAATTTAATAAAGTCATTCCATTAATTCATATTAAACTCTTTCATATTCGATAGTTCATAATATTTAAAATCTAAAGGCGTCTTATCTATATCGTACTTGAAGCATATTAGTTAATTTGCGTAGCCTTACATATGGAGTGAAAACAAGCCTCTTATAATTAACTTGGGAGGATAAATCTTCAACTCAATGTCACACCATTTGTAGAAAAGTGTGTCTTTCTCTTCCGACCATCTCCAATCTTTATTGGTAGGCTTCATAGAATCTACGGTGGTACCATCCTTCCTTGTGATCTTTACTAGACCAGGAAATTCTTTCCCATTCCATAAGATAAGAACAAAAGATTACAATACATTTTTCGTTTGGGTCCAAGTAACATATTAAGGGTCCACGTAGCCCACGTTAACGGTAGAAGATATTCTGGCGTATTTATTCATATATTTCCGATATTTGGTGGTTTGTTGTGCTGCCCAGATTTTCGACCGTTGTCAATTCCAGTAATTTGCTTCTCTATTTCGTGAATGCACCCTTCTCTCTGTATTGCACTGGTATTTCAAGACAGGAATTCCCCGGTCATTAAATATAGCAGGGGTACTGGGGTCAATAGTCTTATTAAGCCTCCAATAGTCCTTACCTTGACAGGAAAATTTACTTGAAATTACAGTGGTCTGCGAAACTTGTGAGTACTGACAGAGTGCTATGAAAGTTTTTGAAGAGATCTTTTCTTCTGCTCTTTAGAATGAAGTTCGAAAACAGCACATACATGATTTCGTATGGCGCATCTGCAGTAAGTATTGTAGGATACGTAAACTGTGGCAAGCCCCGCTCTGTTAAGCAGGAACATTTGTACTGTAGACAGGATTATGGATTATTCAAGCAGCTGGACTTTTCAACTATGTTTCGAGTAACTGGAGTACATAGATATGATACAAATTTAAGAACATATTACGGAAACTTAATCACATATTTTCCACTTTTAAGTACATAAATAAATAAATATTTCTGAAAAGTTAAGCACATCCAGGCCCTGGTAATGCCCATTAAAGTTGGATGCTCTCTGTGACCTCTGACAACGTATTGACACTGCGAAACCGATGGTTCCGTTCCCGGTTCTGCAGAAAATTTTAATTTTGGTTTGAGGATTGGCACGGACTACACTCAGCCCCGTTAGGTAAAACTGAGAAAATATGGCATCGATTCCCACCTCAGCTGTCCTAGAAGTAGTATTCCGTGGTTTCCCACCTCTACTCCCAGTAAATGCGGAGATAGTTCATAACTGACTCCATCCCAATCCTAGCCTTGATTACAAATAGAGCGGAAACTACAATAACACAGGTTTCCAGACAAATCTTACACATACCCAAGTAGGCTAAGTTATTCAGGGCTAAATGAACACTGTATCGCAAGCCTCTGAACAATTCAACAACAAGCTGTTTCGGTTACGTTTGGAATGACGCCATGTTCAAGATTTTCGATTCGAATTAGGCCTATACAGAGCCACCTGTGAGCGAAAGCTGAACCTGAAAGATGACCCTCTGGAAGAAACACTGGGAAGAACAGTGGCGGCTGGTGGATAATTGCTCTGGGTGTTGCACTATTTTCATTAAGGGGGTGGTGGTAGGTTAAAAGACTGCTTGATATCAGAGACAACTGTATTCAATTGCGCGGTAAAACGAATGAACCTCGTTCAACACGAATGTAGCAGTTCATAGAACATCACATGGTTATCGGATTAAAGTTAGTCTACATGAAAACCTTCACGAGAACAAAACAACGTAAGTTATATAAGAGGGCGAGAAAGAACCGCGAGGGTCACAAGTACGCGCCTCGACTCCCCTGTTGCAGTCAGCGGGCAACGACCAGCCGAGTTAACTGTTGGGAGAGGGCTTACCCGGTCTAGCATCTCTGCCATACCCTTCACTATTGAGATCTGGTCGGTGCTAAGGGCTGGTGACGACCAAACGGACGAGCGCTCCTAGACAGTTCGCGCTTCGCTTTCTCAGACAGTTCACAGTAACTTACTGCACTATAAGATTTCCTGAATTATTAAAGAACAAAATTATGAATTCCTATACATATGAAAGGAAACGTACAGCTTTCATTACTAAAATAGTACATTATGCAACGAGCCTATAATGACAATAATTAAGGCATGAGTATGTTTATAAAACGAGCGTACTGAGTGTCTTAATACGAGTGTCTTAATTACAATTATAGGCGAGTTGCATACGACTGTTTATGTTCGACGATAATATAACTTTATTATATGTTTTAACATAAATATTCATACATATCTGTGGGATTCAGTTACTTCAGTTAGTGAACAGGGCGCGCTGGCTTTGCTGACTGAACAGAGCGCATGCGTGGGTCAAAGCACTTCGAAAGCAGAGACCATTTACTTTGCTTGGCCATGCTATTGTTTACAGCCTGCATGATGACTAGTGCCGTCCAGCTCTAGCATTCACTAATATTGTCACCGAAGTCGTTTGAAAGCAATGCGCTGTGTAGAAATTGGTGTTGGGGATATCAAGGTACAGTGCTATTTCTTGTTTCATATTTGCCAGTTTATTTACGCAAACATATGGACGGTGCACTTTCCATGTCGGTATTTTATATAGAAGGATGCTGTGTTGCTAACTTCTGGACGTACATTAATAAATGTCTTGCATGTTTCATAGTATTTTCTTGTTACCGTAAAGGTTCGTGCTGATTTTGTCTTTGTGTTAGGGATTGTAACTACAATGGTTGATCCGATATCCAATTTGAACTTTCAAATCATGTAATTCATGTCCGACATGTTGGATTTTGAGCGCATGCGCGAAGGCATCCTCACCTAATTGTTCAATGAATGAGCTCTGATTGGCTGGAGAAACTGTCTCATAATGAAAAACAGTACTATAATGGTCATCATTATGATACAGTTTTCTGACATATAATATTTACATTTCGACATCGTCGAACATAAATATTATTACGGTATTAATTATGTTTCTTAAAGAATCTGGTCGCTGTGCAACACTGCAACATTATTACCGGCGCCACAGGGAATGAGCCATCGACACTTCTTTTAAAGAAGTCATTTCAGACAATGTTCTTTAGATTAAACAATAGACTAATGAATATTTTAAGGAAAACAGAGAATCATATATTTTACCGGGGACCACGTTACAGTATTTACATAGTCAGGCCTGAGTGATGTACCCGTGGACCAGTTCCAGGATGACTAACCACCACGCCGAGTGGGGGAATCCCCTCCGCCCTGAATGAAACAAAAGACTGTCCCGCCCTGCTTTCAGCAGTTGTTATGATAATCAACTATGATGGATGTTAATTAGGTTACCTGTCGTAGGTGTTGTTTGAATGCCAGCTTATGTCTCTTGATGGTAGGTGGCGGGAGCTGTCGTACCGCGCCATCTCACCAACAGTTTGTCACGGTGGGTGAGTGGTTATCGTGTCGGTCTACCAACTCAAAGCTCGCAGGTCCGCTCCTTACCATGGTAAGTGATTTTTGAAAGACGACAAAAATCACGACACACATGTCATACGATGTTGGCATGTTAAGGAACCCATTTGAATTCAGTAGGCCGTGTTCATAATGGCAAAATTAATCTCGGGATTTTCCGCCAACACAAAGAAAGTTCCTCCTTTCTCCACTAGAAAGCGCTATAGTGTCAAGGAGCTTAGATATCTAACCTCCTTAACTTTCATAACGTTTCAAGGAACAACAAAATTCGACATGCAAGCTGCCCTCTGGGTGTCAAATAACAAAGCTTGCACCCGGCATCCGAGGCTATACGATATTATTATTATATCTCACCAACGCACGGTGTCTTCCCTTTCGCGACGATTCCCATTTGTGACAGATCATAGTCCGCCTCGTGCGTACTGGCTAGCATTCTTGGCTGTCACCGTGGAGGCCAGGATTCGATTCCCAACCCTGCTAAAAATGTAATTCTGGTCAGGGGGCTGGAACGAGGTAAACTCAGCCTCGTGAGACAAAACTGAGAAGAGACTGGTTGGATTCCTACGTCAGCCAGCCCGGAAAAGGTTTACCGTGGTTTCCCACTTCTACTCCGGGATGATTCCTAACGTAAGGCCATGGCCGCATCCATCCCAATCCTCATCTGTATTGCAAATACACTTATACAGTCATCACAATAACACAGGTTACCAGACAAATACCAAGCACATCCAAGTACACGGGGCTATATGACCAATATGTCTGAAAGCCCCTAAAGAATCAACAACAACAACTAAATTCTCGTAGTCCTGAGTTTCCCGTTAGCGACGGAATGTTGACTAATTGTTACAGCTCCCAGCATGGTGGGACGGACACAGTTGGTTTGATAATAATTCGTCATTCTGTCTGTGTCTAACTTAGGTTCAGTCCGGTTCACATTCTGTCTGTGTCTGTGGCGTAGTTAGGATTTGCTTCCGGAGGGGGATGATCAAATCTGAAGTAATTGCGTTTATAGCCTACTTTTCACATTTTGCAAAAATGAGGAAAAAGTAGACTTATGAGATCGGGCAAATGTGTGTGTGTCTGTCTGTCTGCCTGTCTGTCTGTCCTTCTGTCTGTCTGTCTATCTGTCCTTCTGTCTGTCTGTCTGGCTGTGTGTGTGTCCCCCCTATCAACTCCTAAACGGCTCCAGCAATCAAAACAAAATTTGGTAGGAATAATGATCTATACCTGAATATCTCACGACCATATTTTAAAATGATGTCAGTGCTACCAACTGTTGAAAAATAGCAAATGAAATTTGAGCTCCATGTTGGATATCTTGGAAGGTATGAATGGGAGCTATTTCGAAATTGGTACACGCATAGATAATAATATTGCAGTTTAATTTCCAGCAGGCCATACATTGCAGTGTTGCCAAAATGTTTATAAGCCTGCTGATAGGTCAAAATTTTAAATGCATTTAACATCTACACTATCAAATGGATTTCAACCAAATTTCGTATGTGCAATGTGTACATAAACAGATATGACTGAGCGTATTCTTAAGAGCCACCAGGGCTGCCAACTGTTAATAAATGCTCTCATTTTTTTAAATACAAATAACCATATATCAGAAAGTATGCAAGCCGATAGCTTTAAACTATGCACACGTATAGTACCTGACAGTCTATTTTAATTTGGAGTAACTTATATACGTCAGTGCTACCAACATGATTCTAAGCCTGCTGAGAGTACCAAATTTAAATACATGTAACGTATATACTCTCATTTGGATTTCAACCAAATTTCGTATGTGCTATGTGTACCATAACAGATATGACTATGCCATTTCTTAAGAGTAACCAGGGCTACCAACTGTTAATAAATACTGTCTCTATTTTTGTTACCCTAATATCAATAGATCAGAAAGTATGCAAGACAATAGCTCTAAACTCTGCACACGATAGTACCTGGCATTCTAGATTAATTTGGAGTAACTAATATAGGCCTACGCCAGTGCTGCCAACATTAATCTTAGCTTGCTGAGAGGTCCAATTTTAAAATGCATGTAACTTCTATACTAACTAATGGATTTCATTCAAAATTGACACAACAATAGATCATATTATTTCAGATTATTTCTGACCAATACTTGTATGTCATTGTTGCCAACATGATTTTACGCGCTTTGTTAGATCCAATGTCTAACTGCATGTAACGTCCATGCTATCCATTGGACTTCAACCAAATTTTGTATTCTGTACCTTAAGTGATGGAACTAAGAATATATTCAGTCACCAGGGATGCCAACTGTAGTTCTCTATTAGGCTAAATTATGCCAGGTATACAGTATTTCGAATTAATAAGAAATTTCGATATTACCAGCTTAATTTCGTCATTATTCTAGATAGTTCCATATAGATTAATCATTGGCATGAATCTTAAATTTTAAGAAAAGTAGGCTCTTAAGTTCTTCACGGAACTTCTTGTTCGGTTTTGTGTTTGTTTTCTACTTCTGTTTTTTTCTTTTTTTTATATTGCTCTTTTTATGTTTGTTTTTGATTTTGTGTATGTTTTCAACTATTACATTTGTTTTTGAGTTTTGCAATGTGTTTTTTGGTTTTGTGTTTGTTTTCAAGGTCTGCTTCTTGAAAAGAAATGCTCTTTTATATTTTCGTTTGTTCTGGTATTGTGTTTGTTTCCTACTTTTGTTTTCAAATTTTCCTTTTTTTTTGTTTTTTTGTTTTTTTTTGTTTTGTTTTGTGCTTGTTTACTGATTTGGCTTCTTCATTTTTAAATTTTGCTTTTTTTTGTTTTGTATTTGTTTTCTGCTTCTGTTTTTGAATTTTGCTATTAGCTTTGTGTTCTTTGGTTTTGTGTTTGTCTTCTGCTTTTGTTTTTGAATTTTGCTTTTTGCTTTCTGTTTTGGTCATGTTTTTGTTTTTGATTTTTGCTTTTGTGCAAGGGGCAAAATCAGACAATCAATGGAAGAAAACCTACACGTTTTCATGTGTGATCTCGATAGCATTTGATACGTTTTATTTGCTCATCAAGAGAGTTAAAAATACGATGAAATGAAAGTTCAGTAATGGGAGGATAATGGACGAAGAGAAGTCGTAAGGTCGTACCGCACCCCAGGTTAACATGGTGCCCATAATAATGTGGGCAGTCTTTATGGACATCGCATTGTCAACATGGCAAATCTAAACCACCCACCTTGTATTATGTTTAATATATCTGTCTGTTAGGTAGTCAGTCCGGAGGCTGGTCAGATCCTCAACAAGTAGTTCCGTGAAGAACTAAACCCTATTTTCTTATAACCTACTTATGTTAATTGCCACTATCAACATACAAAATTTCAGTTTGATTGCTCTAATAGATTCGTAGATATTAAGAACCGACTAAATATTGCGGATGGACGCCATGTTGGATTTTATCATTTTAAATGATCTTGTCGACTTCGTCGTTATGCTGAGGTCTGGCTTTACGTTACGGCGACGGGACGAAATGTACCGAGAATGCACTGAGGTGTGTGACGTCATAGTAGCGCTTATGCTTCCTCCTTTCCCCGCGCGCTCCAGTGAGCGTGAATTCATCCAGCCAGCTACCTCCTTTGACCTAGGTTTGCTCTTGCTAATGGAGTTTGAGCTCACGCAGTTCGCTGCATGATCATAAGGCTTTCACCCAGCATTTTTCACAATTGTAGCATTTAAAATTATATAAAGTCTAGTCCTTCAGACTGACTATCACTATGTTTTTATAAATGTAGGTCTTAGAGTAATGCACAGTTACATGAAGATTATTGTGTACGTGTAGTATTCAAACTTCAATCGCATGATTATGATACAAGAAGTAAAAACGAGATTTTAAAATTTCGCACACCTGCCATCTTGTGGTTATGGAAACAATTAAAACAATTAGATGCTAGTGGATTAACATTTGTATAAAGATTTACTGTACCAAGTGTCACTGCACTCTGATGGTTAAATTGCGAGAAACGTGCATGTAAATATTTATACTTCGCGTCGCCGCCATGTTGGATTTGTGATCACCAGGTTTCTGAAAGTCCTATAGGTGAACTTATGTTCATAGCCCCTATGAATATTTAAAAAAATCAGTTTATTGCTGGAATAGATTCGTAGATATTGAGATCCGTCTAAATATTTCGGATGGTAGCCATGGTGGATTGATAGGCCATAGAGTCATGTACGATTAAATGAAAATTATTGCTTGGGTTCATTATTCAAACTATCACTTCGATCGCAAGATTACGACACAAGAAATAAAAACTTAATTTTAAAATTCGCACAGCCGCCATCTTGAGGTTATGTAACAATTGAACTAAATTAAATACCAGTGCATTACAATGTGTATAAACATTTGCTGTACCAAGTTTCATTGCGTTTGGATGATTAAATCGCGAGAAAATTCTATTCAAACTTTCAACTTAGCTTGGCCGACATGTTCGTTTTGTAGTTAATCGGTTTTTGAAAGTCTCATAGATGAATTCGAGCAGTATCCTTTATCTCCGTACAAAATTTCAGGCTGATACCGGTAATAGTTTCAGAGTTATAGAATGCCGGTGAATTATTTCGCAAAGCCGGCATCTTGAGGTTATGTGAACAATTGAACCGAAGTTATATGTCGGTGCTTTACAATGTAATGTATATAAATATCTAGGCCACTGTACCAAGTTTCATTGCGTTTGGTTGGTTAAATCGCGAGTAACGTCTATTTAAAAGTCGCAACTTTGCTTAGCCGCCTTGTTGGTTTTGTAGTTACCAGATTTTCAAAAGTCACATAGGTGAACTTCTAGTAGTTTCCTTTATCACCGTAGAAAATTCCAGGGTGATATCGGTAATAGTTTCGGAGATATTGATTGTTGGTGAAATATTTCGCACAGTCACCATGTTGGGTTGGTGAGACGTAACAAAATTTGAAGGGTACGGTTGGGGTCGTCCGGAATAGTGCTAAGAACTTACCGAGTTTCATTGAAATCACTCCAGCCGGTTAGAAGTTATTAGGGACACACACACACACGAATCACACACACACGCACACACAGACAGACAGACAGACAGACACACGTACTAAAGGTGATCTCATAAGCCTACTTTTTCACAAATGAAAATATGCTAGTTTCATTAAAATAGATCCAGCCGTTTAGAAGTTATTAGGGACACACACACACACACACACCCGAATCACACACACACGCACACACAGACACACGGAGAAAAGGTGATCTTATAAGCCTATTTTTTCAGAAATGAAAATAGGCTTAAAAGTGCCACTATCAGTTATGTGGGCTGAAACCCACAAAAACCAAAGGGAGCACTATAATGAGGCGTACTAAGCAAGGTGATTAGTGAAGTCGTTTGCGGTACAGCAGTACCAACCCTACGAGTAGAACCATTCACAGCATCCACAGACACTAGTAGTTGTGCCCTGAAGACCATTACTCAGCACCACTCATACCTCAGTAGCTTCCATATAATCACAGCCATGAATAAGACTGAGATATCGGTGAAAAGCCACATTTTACTCTAGCCTGTGCCTACAGACAAATGACAAATAATAGCTGAATTTTCCAACATTTAGGAACAATTTTCTGAGAACCTCATCGAGGTTCTAACCCCAGCCATACAATGAGAATTTCCCCTGCAGAAACAACGCCCTCTCTATCGCCTGCTCAGTGTAAACTATGATAATCTTACAACCTGCCATATAGTTTGGAGAGATAACATCACGTCTGCTTCTTCAGAGTACCACATGTGAGTGTCTACTCTTCAAGGAGAAATAATAATAGTGGGTTTTATGAAGCGGATGACCCCTGATGCAAGAGGATCAAGAGATGGCACGTAACATCATGTTTTGTACATTTTTCTCCAAGATGACTGTAGTTTGTATGTCATGGTTTCCTTCGAACATTATTTTCATTGTGTGCTGTTGATGTGTTCGTCATTCCACGCAGAGGAGAAAACAAAATGTCATAATTTATGCGTAATAAACTTTCTACGGGCATATGCAATCATAATTATCTCACCGATACGATAACTCAGTGCGTTGAAATTCATGCCATTGTGACCAAGTTCCATGGAGAAACAAATCATCAGTCATCCTTCAGGCTGGTTTTTGTTGTTTCCCAATTTTTAACATCATCTAATTGCTGGGATCATGTCGTGGGGTCGAGGCTAGCAGTCTTGGTTGTCACCGTGGACCTTCGTAAGCCTGAGCCTAAGAACAGAAGAGAAGGGTTCAATTACTCCAACACCTATTGAAAATCCACAGCCTGTTTCCAGTCGACTAACCCGATCAGGGAATGGAATGGTGAAGCCAACACCCAGCGGCAAGTATATGAAATGTGCCGGCTGCCGAAGCCTGTCGCACTCCCCTGGGGCAATGACAAAATGAATGACAGATGAAATGAAATGATTGGGGAGAGTGTCGCTGGTATGAAATTTGTGACAGGGAAAATCGGAGACCCCAAGAAAAACCTGTCTTTGTCTAGCACAAATCTCACATGGAGTGGCTGAGATCTAAACCACGGACCCAGCGGTGAGAGACCAGCATGTTGCCTACACCTACACCTATTCTAGAAATTAATTGTATTCCATGGTTTCCAACTTCTACTCGTGATAAATGTCGAGATGGTTCCTAACTTAAGACTATGGACACCTTCTTCCAATTCCAATCTTCAATTACAAATACTCAAACAAATATTGCCATCACAATAGCACAGTTTATCAGACAGATTTCCCCACAAACACCCAAATATATCGGAATACATGACCACGATGTCACAGAGTCCCCCTAAACCAACCAACAAGAAAAACAATAATTCTAATAATGTTATGGGATAAGAGACGAGGAAATAGGAGTACCGGGTTTATTTTAAAACCTGGAGGAGGTCTTGAACCCTAGAACGGAAGCGCTAGTTGCAACGTTGTTATCGGTAGCGCATCGGTGACGACTACGATTCTAGAAGCTCATAATAAATACCTCTTACGTCAACTTTTATTACACTCTCTAGGCTAGCAGAATGGAGACTGTTTGAATAATGTTGTTTGTTTTTTGTTAATTTTGGAGACGGGGGGATTTTGACTAGTTTTTATTTATTTTAATGGATTTTTGAGCTGGTTTTCACTACTTTTGACTTACTATTGTGATTGTTTTCTTTTTGGATTTTGATTTGTTGTGTGTTTTTGGGACTTAATGAGTGTTTTTTATTTAGACAAATTTTGATATGTATTTTTTATATTTTAAGTATTTCTCGTTATTCTTGATTTATTTTTGAGTTTTATGCATTTTGACTAATTTTGTTTTCTTTAAAATTAATTAGAATAATTGGACAAAAGGGAGAAGTGGGGGAAGTAGAAGTGTAAGCCTATCCCGTGTTCGTCGCGGGGACGAACACTACCATTCTAGGGTTAATCCTAGCAATACCAACGCGTGCCCTCCAGTTCCATTTTTACGGTTTATTGATGGTATTCCTTTTCTACGCTTACTGTACAGAAAGTTACTGTCTATTTTCAATCCAGTTACCTCATCACACCTTTACATTTTTATTAGCCTATTTTCATTTATGAAAAATAGGCTTATGGGATCACCTTTTGTCCGTGTGTCTGTCTGTGTGTGTGTGTGATGGTGTGTGTGATGGTATGTGTCTCCCTAATAACTTCTAAACGGCTGGAGCGATTTCAATGAAACTCGGTAAGTTCATAGCACTATTCCGGACGACCCCAACCGTGCCCTTCAAATTTTGTTTCGTCTCACCAATCCAACATGGCGGCTGTGTGAAATATTTCACTTGCATTCAATATCTCCGAAACTATTACCGATATCACCCTGGAAAATTTTACAGTGATAAAGGGAACTACTAGAAGTTCATCTATAAAACTTTCAAAAACCGTTTAACTACAGAACTAATATGGCGGCCAAGCGAAGTTGAAAATTTTAAATACACCTTTGTCGCGATTTAATGATCCAAACGCAATGAAACTTGGTAGAGGAAATGTTTATACACATTGTAATGCACTGGTATCTAATTTAGTTCAATTGTTTACATAACCTCAAGATGGCGGCTGTGAGAAATTTTAAAATTAAGTTTTTTTGTGTCGTAATCATGCGATTGAAGTGTGATTACTACACGTACACAATAATCTTCATGTAACAGAACATAACTCTAAGACCGACATATGTAAAAATCCAACATGGCGACCATCCGCTATATTTAGTCGGTTCTTAATATCTACGAATCTATTACAGCAAACAAACTGAAATGTTGTACTGTATGTTGATAGAGGCAATTAACATAAGTAGGATATATGAAAATAGGCTGTATAGTTCTTCACGGAACTACTTGTTTAAATTTTAATTCTAGTATACGATACTAACAATTTTCTTTAGGTGGGCAAGCACCCGCTCCCCCATTGGTAGTTCCAGTGCCTCGTCACACTGTGCACTGTGATAAGGGCAAAGGCACAACAAAGTTAACAACACCACCATGATTTGTTCAGATTGCAAGAGGTACACATGCGAAAAACACAGTAAAGAACAGTCGTATGTTCCACGTGTGTTAAAGATGGCGAAGAGTATGATCAGTGAATAATTTACTTCCTGAACTCCTGTTTTCATGTTTTTATTTTTATTTTCTTTGCAACTGTTCTTAATTAAGTTATATTTTTACCATTTAAGTTTCATTGAAGGTTCATAATACAAGATATGTGGTTTAAAGCATACTGCAAATCACACGAAGGGAATTTATTATGGTGGTCACAAAATACACCACCGTCGTTGGTATCAGGTGATATGAAAAATAGTATGGTATTGCTAGTGTTAATTAGCCAATAAATGTGCTGACATGACTTTGTTGTTGTTATTGTTGATTTATTTAAGGGGCTTGGACATCATGGAAATTCAGCCCTTTGTTCTTGGTTGAGTGTGTGGAATTTTATCATTTTAAACGATTATGTCGACTTCGCTGGGGTCTGGCGTTACATTACGGTGATGGGACGAAATGTACCGAGAATGCACTGAGGTGTGTGACGTCATGGTACTGCTTGAACTTCCTCCTTTCCCCGCGCGCTCCGGTGAGCGTGACGTCATCCAGCCAGCTACCTCCTTTAACCTTGGTTTGAACTTTTTTTTTTTTTTTGGCTAACGGACTTTGAGTTCACGTAGCATTTAAAATTATATAAATTCTAGTCTTTCAGACTGACTATCAGTGTTTTTATGATAATCTGTGATATCTGTATTAGTGTGTGTATTTGTACTTGGAAAGGAAGCAGCCGTGGTCTTAATTTAGCAACCAACCCTGCATTCGCCTGGGGTAGAATTGGGAAACCACGGAAAACCCCTACCAGGCTGGCAGAGCCGGCAATCGAACCCGGGTCTCCGGGGTGACAGCAAAGAATGACAGCCACTACACCACGAGGTGGTCAACATGAGTTTTTTGTTTCGCATTGAAACACTCGCAAGTGCTATCGGAATTAACCAAGATCGAGCTCAAAATCTTGAGCTTTGAAAGCCGCAGTGATTGGCTTCAGGGAGTGATGTAGACCCCAAATCACCCCTCCCGCTGGGTGTGTCACTGCCGTCCGGGTGGATAAACTACGTAGAGATCTCAAGATCCGCACAGGATATTGGGTATAGTGGAAGATTGGGAGTTACTTCAAACAACATAGTTACTGGACTAGTCTTTCGAATAGGTATCAATTGTGTCGTTCAATTTTCCCCCTTTCTTAAATTATTGTCCCAATTTTGCAAATCGGTACATGTTCATCTTATCTTCGAGACGCAGCTGGAGCTCCAGGTCTGGGCAGATTCTCATGAGAAAATACACCAGCCCTCTTCTGAGAATTCCATTCACCAATTTGGCACCTGGCTACTGCTGAAATGGGTTCGCCGAGGCCTTCCTGCCAGGATTTGTGCCTTTGTGTGTGCTGTCACTTATTGGCTTATCGTGATAGACACTTGTCAAGAGAGAAAATCGAGCTTTGTGTCTGTAAACTTTGGAAAAGCGAACATTTACTGTCAGCTGCATTCGCCAAGCTCTTATTCTGAGAAAAATCTTACAAAGGACATTGTGTAACGCCTCGACTCCTAGAAGGTTTCTACGCAGTAACCTGTATGGGCTGATATTCTATAGTACCCACTCAAGACCTTGAACCCTGGCTTTGTTTTGGCCGGTTGTGCAACTAGTCGCAGTTGGTACTACTGGAGGTTTGTGGTGGGGGATACGCTGATATACAAGGGTGGAATCGGTGACTCAAAGAACAGTACGAGACGAAGGTTGGTGACGGAAGGACTTAAAAGCGATCGCCTCCGGGGGAACTAACAGCCAGTTCCTCCGGAGGGCTGAAATAAAGCAGGTGGTATGAACTTTTGGTTAGAAGGGGCAACCTTTCGGTGGAACACTAAACTGTGTCATTTTGCTATGTCGTTAAGGCCATGTGACGATGGACCGTATTTTGAGCGGACTGACATTATTATTTTTTAGTATGTAATATTTTGGAAGGGTTTGTACAATTTGGGTGGTACCTTTATATGTAATCACTGCAGAGTGGATTATTATCGCCCTATTTCCCGTTAGCTGGATGGGAACCTCGTGGGTTTTAATTCTTGGTCAGACAGCCTTGACGGGACGGTTAATGCTGGACTGTGGAGGTTGTCAGACCATTCCGTTCCACTAAGGGGCGTTTCGGTTGTTTGATGCAGCATTGTTTTTTGAGAAGGCATTGCCTTTCTCATGTTGTTTTCGGTTTTCTTCTTTTCCGGATCCATTTTGAAATTCATGTTTTAACCTCAAATGTAACTGTGTAATCTTGCCAAGCGGCCAAGTGTCTGGTTTGTTTAAACTAAGTCATTCATTTGTGTTTAATTAGATCATATTTGTCAGTTAGTTAATTAAGTGGTGGACGGCTGTCTCTTGTAACTTTTTTATTTTACTGCTCAATACATGTTAGCTTATTTCGATTTGTCATGTTATTTATTGCATGAAGTCACTAGGAAGATTATTCCCCTTTTCTTCTTCATCTTTGGCAGGGTCAATTTAATATGGCCTGCTGAGGTACGCATCCAGCGCCCCACTCAACAAGCTGGTCTTGACACATGCTTCGTCCCGCCTTATCTTTTCTCCTAATTCAAATCGGGGATGTTCTTGAATACCACGAAAATTTGGAACATTCACTCCTAGGTTTTATTTGCTGTGAACTCAGCTGACCTAGTGAGTAATTAAATTAGCCTTTTCATATGTTTTTTTATTATTAATTCTGGGTGTGGTAATGTCATGTGATCATTTATTTTGATATGCTAATATTATTATTATTATTATCGTTTTGGCTAATAAACAGGGTAAGAGGGGATGAGGCTACTGTTACAATGGTAGCAATGAGCATGGTTTTGCTCTGTGATCTTGCCATTAGCATATAATCCTTCCTGCTGACTGATTGCAGTAATTAATTAAAAATTAAATTCAGTAACTTAATTATTAAAATTAAATTCAGTAACTTAATTAATGTAGATTGGGCCCTCCTTATTAATCTTTTCTCCACATAGGTAGGATTGATTTAAACTCTGTGTAATGATTAATTTGTGTTCTGTTACATGAAATTTATGTACGATGGCTTCCCGCAAAATCATCGTGAAATACTTATCGGATGAAGAGGTAACCTACGAATTGCTGTTACGTAACCTTGAAGTGCCCAGGGACGCAGAACAAGCGCGCCAGAGTCTAGAGTATGCCGTCAATTTTGCAGCAACCCTTCCAAAGCTGTCAACTGCTGAATTCAAACTAGGTGAGTCAAGGTTATGTGATGCAATTAGGGAAATTTGTAATGTAATTAAGTATTGTTTCAGTGAGGTAGAATGTAGCCCTGTTGATCTCACCAAGTTGAAAGCTAGAATTGATTACCTATATCTCCGATGTGGGGATTTGTTACAATCTGATGAAGAACGTCCCATCGCCGATTTGAAAGGTCTATTAGAGGCCGAAGTTAATTTAGTAGAATGTGCTCAGACTTTGGACACTGTTAATCGTGTTAGTGGGGGTGGGGATTTATTGAATTCGACTCCTGCATGTAGCCGTAATGTCTCGACAAATCTAGGCGCCAGTCTGGCTGAAAATGCCACTGGCCACGTTGGTAATCCTGTCACTGAACCTGCCGCGCCCCGTGGCAATGGAATAGCTCGCCTGCCCGACAGCTGTGAGAGTCGAGAGATTTTTCCTATTGTGGGTAACCGTATTTCTAATCATGAAACTGTGACAACTAATTCTGGGTTCGGCCAGGCACCGTTAGGTCCTGATACGGTGATACCAGTTTCGAATACCATTAACCCTAATGCTGTGATGAGTTCTGTGCCAAATAATACCAGCAACGTAACCTTCAGCCTTCCCGGACGCGAAAATTGTACTTGTAGTTGTAACTGTATAACTTGTAACTCCTTCTCTGCTGTTGTCGGCTCGCCTCGTGTAAGGAGGTCGGTAATCGAACCCCAGTCTGTCTTAAATATCCCCTCATCTAATTGTAATCCTGTTAGTGTCGGTGGTCGAGAAATAAATTCTAGGGATAATTCCAGGTCTGTTTCATCATTTAAAGTGCCGGGTAACTCAGGTCATCAGGGGCCTACAGTGACACAAAATTCTCCTTCCGAACCGGTTAGGGATTTAAATTCTGTTTGTCGAGACTCTCAGGGGAGTGTTTCAAATTCAGGGCGTAACCTCGTTTCTTTATCTTGTTCCGGAAACCAAAATTATGTGCAAGGAAATCCCTGTGCCGAAATGCCGGGGCGTGACGTGTCCAATGTCGAGCATTCTAATTATTCTGTTTTTTCTAAGGCCAGCTTTGGTTCTGTCAGTCACCCCATTTTGGGTTTTGTTTCAAAGTTATCGGGTAAAAGTATGGACACGGTTGAAGGCGTTGTTGATTTTTTGAGAATATTGGTCGATATTCATGAGTGTGCTATCCAATTCGGTGTCAGCGACCAAGTGGTATTTCAATTAATATCCTCCCATGTGTCCGATACGTTGGGGGCCTATGTGACTAGTGCCATGTGTGAAGGTTGGAGTGTGGAGAATTTTATGTCCGAGGTGTTGCGAGTATTTGTGCCCATCAGGTCGCTCGATACTGTGAAGGGACGTTACCTGTACCGAGCACAGGGTATTAACGAGCCGTTAAATTCATACATTGTGGACATATCCAGGTTCGTAAAAGTCTTTCGAGTAGATATGCCAGAGGCAGAAGTGGTAAGACTTATTTCGGCCGGTGCTACGCCGGAATTTCGGAATTGCCTGTGTGTTGGAACTAATCCAAGTACGATTAAGGAACTACGTGAAGCCGCTATTCAAGCCGAATCCGTGCGTTCGGTTGATATCATAAGGTATGCAACTAGCATGCCCCCTCCTTTCATTAACCCTGTTCCGTTTGTTCGACCTCCCTCGGTTCGACCACCACCTGGGGCCGGTCGTCCTTCCCATAATTCGCCTAGGAATAATAGTAATCGTCCTGTGACGTGCTTCAACTGTGGGCAGCAGGGCCACATAGCGTGGAACTGTCCGGTAAAAAGAAATTGACTATTCCGAGACAAGCATCCTGAAATCCTCCTTGCCAAGGATCAGCGATGTGCATTGGGAAATAAGGTGACGAGGGATGATGCCAAAGTTATCGGAGCAAATGGTGTCTGTTCTGAAGTTTCTGATCTAGTTCTACCCTCTCCTATGGTTGAAATTGCAATTAATGACGCTTGTGTAATAGCTTTGTTAGACTCGGGAAGCGCTGCTTCATTGGTTAGCGAAAATTGGTATTTGTCTATGAAACTCATTTGTAAATTCAGTAACCTGTCGAATGTAGATGTTAAGTTGGTTTCTGCCAACGGTGCTCAATTGAACGTTCTTGGTTCTGTGAAATTTAAGGTTCGGATTCATAAATTTTGTTGGAAATGTTCCTTTTGGGTCATTAAGAATTTGTCATGTCCTATTATTCTGGGCGCTAATTTTTTTGCTCATACTGGCTTACTGCTAGATATGCAACACGAATCATTCTGGTTCAGGTTTTGTTCAGAGGTAAAATTTAAATTCTTTTCTACTGCTGTCCCTAGCGCGAGTGCTCATGTTGCCAACCGTGATGCTGAACCCGTCTTGTCCACCGGGGTTGAATCCTTGGATTTAAGTAATTTATCTGACGCTCAAGCTAAAGAGATTCGAGATTTGTGTGGGTATTTTCCCGAGGTGTTCACTGACGAATTAGGAATGACTAAGATCCTGGAGTATAAAATTGAAGTAACGGATACTATACCCGTCAGACATCCTCCCTACCGTTTGAGTCCACCCAAAATGTTGGAATTAAAGAAATTAATCGATCAGATGTTACTAGATGGAGTGATTCGACCCTCCACATCAGCATATTCCTCACCTGTGTTCTTAGTACCTAAGCCAAATGGTGGTTTTCGGCCGGTCGTAGATTACCGTAGGTTAAACAAAAAGATTGTTTTAGAATCCATCCCTCTTCCTGATTTACATAGCTGTTTTTCCTGGTTCAAAAACGCCTCTTATTATAGCCTCATTGACCTGACGCAGGCATATTTCCAAATTCCGTTAGCTGAAGAATCTAAGCATCTGACTGCATTCGCCACCGATTGGAATCTCTATGAGTATTGCAGATTGCCTTTTGGTATCTCTACAGGGGGCGCTGTGCTTAGTAGGCTTCTTGATCACGTGTTTTCTGGCATCAAATTTGATTATTTGTATCACTACCTGGACGATGTTGTTGTTTATAGCGAGACGTTCAAAGACCACGTGCGCCATCTTCGTGAAGTATTTGAGAGGTTAAAATCTGCTGGTCTGACCGTAAAGTTGTCTAAGGTGTCCCTTGCTAAACCTAAAATTGCCTTTCTTGGACATGTTGTTTCTGCTGAAGGTGTTTCGGTCGATGACTCCCGAACCCAAGGAATTAGAGATTTTGCACCCCCTAAAAATGTGAAAGGAGTAGCCCGATTCGTGGGAATGGTTGGTTTTCTGCGGAAATTTATACCTAATTTTGCACAGCGGGCGTTGCCACTTAATCATTTGCGAAGGTCTAACGTGAAATTTGAGTGGGGTCCGTCGCAGCAAGCAGCTTTTGACGATTTGAAGGAGGCACTGTGTAGTGCTCCTGTTCTCGCTGTCCCTGATTTCAGTAAGAAGTTTATAATCCAGACTGATGCGTCGCTCGGTGCTGTAGCTGCTGTGTTGTTACAAGAAAGTGAGTTAGGTAGACGACCTATTGGTTTTGCTCCTCGAACTCTGTCCCCTGCTGAAGTAAATTATTCCGTGTATGAGCTTGAGGGGCTCGCAGTGATGTTTGGACTGGAGAAATTCCGAATGTATGTCGAACATGTTCCTTTCGAACTTGAAACCGATAACCAGGCCCTGAGCTGGGTCCTGGCTAGACCTCGAACCACTGGGCGAATCGCCAGGTGGGCAACCCGTATTTCATCATTTCAGTTCACCGTTCGTCATATAAAGGGTTGTGAAAATGTCATAGCCGACTCCCTTAGCCGCATGTATGAAGAAGTTCCTAATAAATGTAAGAATCTCGTTCCCGAGGAAAATCATGAAAATATTTGTGCTGTGTCACTTAAGCGTCTCTATGGAGAAATTCCTGACAGGTGTGAAACTCCCTCTTTAGAGGAACCTGTTGTTGTTGGGGCTAATTCAGCTCAACACATGTTAGTAAATTCACCGTTATTGTTTGGAGACATTGCTAACCATCAGAAGGAAGATCCCGTGTTGTGTGATTTAATTGCTCGATTAGTTTCTGGAGAAGAGATAAAGCCTTATATTTTAAAGTCTGGTGTATTATGTTGTGTTACTAGGCGTGATAGAAAGCCTAAGGTTGTTTTGCCTACTCAGCTGATAAATGGCATGCTAATGTATTTTCACGAGTCACCCGCTGGGGGCCACCTAGGAATTTTCAAAACTCGACAGAAAATAAGGCAGTCTTTTGTTTGGAAGGGTCTCGATAAGGATGTGAGAAAGTTCGTGCTGGGGTGTCATGATTGTAAGGTAAGTAAGCCCACAGTCAGTGGTAAGGTTGGTAAGTTAGCTTCTGAATCTAGGCCCATGGAACGCTTGTATGTGGATTTTGTTGGACCCCTGCCGAGGTCTAAACTGGGTAACCGTTTTGCCTTTGTTTGTGTCGATGGTTTCTCTCGCTTTTCATGGATTTTTCCCACTAGAAATTGTGACTCTGCTACTGTCATAAGATGTTTAAAGTCTGTTTTCTCTTCCTTTGGTCCTAGTCAATACTTGGTGTCAGATAATGCCAAGGCCTTTGTTTCTCATCAGTTCAGAAAATTTTGTTTTGATTATGCTGTTTCCCATGTCACCACGACACCCTATTACCCCAACCCTAGTTTGGCAGAGAGAGTTAACCGAAATTTGAGAGCTGCACTTATCGCATATCATCGTGACAATCATGCCAAGTGGGATTCGTCATTACATTGGTTACCCTACGCTTTTAATACTGCTGAGCATGAATCCCATGGGAAAACGCCGTTTTCACTTATGTATGCGTTCGTCCCAAATTCCCCTCTAACGAATCTGTGGTCACTTCATGATCTGCTTCCTGACCAACCCTCTCCTGATCGTGTCAGAGAAATCTGGAAGGAGGCCAAAGCTGCTATAAAGATCTCGCATGATAAGCTGGCTGAGAGATATAATTTGGGCCGAAAACAGGGTGGATATTCTGTCGGAGATTTTGTCTATGCAAAAAACTTCTGGGCTAAGGCCCCAGGTCGTCAGGTATCAGGTAAGCTGCAGCCAAAATATGAGGGCCCCTATGAGATTCTGTCCTTTCCTTCTGAAGTAACAGTGTTATTAGAGGATCTGTCTAGGAAACGTGTTTTTAGGACTCATATATCGAATTGTAAACCTGCTAGTGAACGAGAAACTCGAGATGTGTAAAGGGTGAAATTATGATGTTCTATTTCCTGTGAATGCGATGATATGAAGTTCAGAGCGATGGGAGATGGTCTAGTTGTTCCGCTGAAGTCAAATCTCTTATGTCATTTTTAGTAATCCTCAAGAAAGGCCGTGATCTGCTTCTGTTAGCTGAGTTTTGTTCATCGTATTCGTGGTTGATATTTTGGGGTAAATTTTTTGGATAATTTAGTGATAATTTTGTTAGGTTGGTAGTGAAATTTCGATTTTATGTGGAAATAAGGTGTAATGCTTCAGAGTGATGCTCATTTCGCTGTGTTGCTCAGCTGCTGACGTGAGGGCTTTAGAAATTGTATCAGTGATCTGGAAAATCTTCGAATTGCAATCTCTTGTCGGTTGAAAATGTATCTGGTTAGGTTAGTCAGTAGGTTACTTGTAATCTGCGGTATATACTGTTAGACTGCTGACTTGCTGGTATTGTCACAACGTTCATGTGATTGTAGTTGGAATCATAGTTCATGTATCCCCGTATACTTGGGTGTGAAAAGAAAAAAATTAAGTTCAATTAGCATCAGCTTCGAGGTGGTAGCCAGGGTATAGCGTTAGTCAGTTGTTCTATGCATCGAGATAGTGTTGCACTGGAGATGTCGTACCTGTTCTGGAGAAATTTGAGGTATCTATTAGTTGGTGAGCTAACTCTCGTTCTGTGTAAGGTGCATTTTCTTTGGGGACTATTAACCACCCCGTGCATTTTGAAAATTTATCATTTTTGTCACCTCAGTGACCTTGTAATTCTGTGTGTGGAACATGATGCAGTGTGTGCGAGATGTTAAAGTGGAGAACATGTGAATTTGGGGACAGTAACCGCCCCGTGCATTTTAAAAAAAATTATCATGCCATCACATCTGTGATCCTGTAATTCTGTATTTTGAGCATGCTGTGGCATGTCGAGGACCGCTAGGTTAGAGAATCTGAAGTTTTGAGGATATTAATCACCTTGTGCTTGTAGAAATGTGTCACATGACACCTATGGGTGTTCGTTGTAGTGAGGTAGATCTGTGTATGGGACCATGGAAGTGGGTTGTTGTCTGTGTGGGAGTAAACGTTATAAGTAATTTGTGTGTTTTTTTAAATGGTGGAGCCACGTTCGTTTAGGTATGTCTTGAAAATTGGTTGGTACCAACTTGAATTTGTGTCTAATTCTGCTGAGCTATGTGCTTTGGGTGTAGAATTAGTGTAGCCTCTGCACCGGGCTGGTAGTTGTTGTTGGTTTGATATTGGTTGGGTTCCGTGCCTAGAAGATGGCATCTTGATTTTGAGAAGATGTTTTAATTTTGAACACTTGGTGTAACTGTGGTAAGTTGGTTCTCAGGATAGGTGTGATCACCTTAGTGTCCTGAGTTCGGTTGGTCATCCTACAGGAACTCTTGGGAGTTTGTAGACTGTTAGGATGCGTTGGCGAGTAGCGATGAAGTTTTTTGGTGAAATTTGGTTAGGTGCTTGTGTGTGAATTGGTTGCATCGTGGTGTCTATTGTTTAGCGTGGTCTCCCCATTTGGTTATTGTTCTCGTGGAAGGTAGTTGCTGTTTTCTGTCGTTCGTCGGATGGCCACCGTGGACGGTTAGGGGCAGCGACTGGTGAAATGAGACAGTGGCTTTTGATATTCATTATGTTTTTATATGTGTCACATACCTGAGACGATCCATATGGTTTGATTATGGTATGTTGTTTGTTTTAAAATGCTTTGGTGTTTCCTAAATGTGTTCTGTTTTCCTACGGTACTGCGTGAGGCCATCAAAGTAAATGTAAATTCATTTTTGAGTATGTTTAACTGTTTTGGAAGGGTACCAGTGAGTTCCCCCTTGCATTGCTTCTATTTTTATGGTGTTGCCCATAAAATTTCAGGGAATTTCGGTGGGAAAATATCTGAAATTTTGTAAATATTATGGTTTCTGGATGCTTTAGTCAAAAATTGATTGATATAAGTTGATTTAGTTATTCTTGCTAAGTATTGTAGTGAACTTTCAATTAAGCTTGTTAACGTCAGTCATATCGTATGGTTGGTTGCCCCTTTCGTGTGATTTTAATACTTCAGTGGACCTTTAATTATGCCCTGAACACTATCTCCTTGCGTAGAACCTTGTTTGAAGCCTCAAGTATCCCTTGTGACATGAAGGACTCTTAAGTGAACTTCGATGGGACACTAATGCTTCGTGTAATGTTTTCTTTTATCCTTCCTGGGATAACTTCGGCTGTTTGGGCTGGTTGACTGGCCTGGAACGATTGTTCCCTCTAAGGGAACTGTATTTGGAACATACGCTGCTGTTCTGATGTGTGTTTCAGTGGTCACTATGTGGGACGTGTACTACCAATCTGGGCCCAGTTTGGAGGTACCATCTAGGTCCCATGGCATCATTCTATCCGAGGAGATCTACTTCAAGGTCCGCTGGCGGAGATTGGAGTAGCCTCTTCAGCTGCCAAGAGACCAGCTGGACACCATCACCCTGTTCATCATCTCCCCATCGTCTTCCTTTGGAGGAGGAGGATGTCCCAATTTTGCAAATCGGTACATGTTCATCTTATCTTCGAGACGCAGCTGGAGCTCCAGGTCTGGGCAGATTCTCATGAGAAAATACACCAGCCCTCTTCTGAGAATTCCATTCACCAATTTGGCACCTGGCTACTGCTGAAATGGGTTCGCCGAGGCCTTCCTGCCAGGATTTGTGCCTTTGTGTGTGCTGTCACTTATTGGCTTATCGTGATAGACACTTGTCAAGAGAGAAAATCGAGCTTTGTGTCTGTAAACTTTGGAAAAGCGAACATTTACTGTCAGCTGCATTCGCCAAGCTCTTATTCTGAGAAAAATCTTACAAAGGACATTGTGTAACGCCTCGACTCCTAGAAGGTTTCTACGCAGTAACCTGTATGGGCTGATATTCTATAGTACCCACTCAAGACCTTGAACCCTGGCTTTGTTTTGGCCGGTTGTGCAACTAGTCGCAGTTGGTACTACTGGAGGTTTGTGGTGGGGGATACGCTGATATACAAGGGTGGAATCGGTGACTCAAAGAACAGTACGAGACGAAGGTTGGTGACGGAAGGACTTAAAAGCGATCGCCTCCGGGGGAACTAACAGCCAGTTCCTCCGGAGGGCTGAAATAAAGCAGGTGGTATGAACTTTTGGTTAGAAGGGGCAACCTTTCGGTGGAACACTAAACTGTGTCATTTTGCTATGTCGTTAAGGCCATGTGACGATGGACCGTATTTTGAGCGGACTGACATTATTATTTTTTAGTATGTAATATTTTGGAAGGGTTTGTACAATTTGGGTGGTACCTTTATATGTAATCACTGCAGAGTGGATTATTATCGCCCTATTTCCCGTTAGCTGGATGGGAACCTCGTGGGTTTTAATTCTTGGTCAGACAGCCTTGACGGGACGGTTAATGCTGGACTGTGGAGGTTGTCAGACCATTCCGTTCCACTAAGGGGCGTTTCGGTTGTTTGATGCAGCATTGTTTTTTGAGAAGGCATTGCCTTTCTCATGTTGTTTTCGGTTTTCTTCTTTTCCGGATCCATTTTGAAATTCATGTTTTAACCTCAAATGTAACTGTGTAATCTTGCCAAGCGGCCAAGTGTCTGGTTTGTTTAAACTAAGTCATTCATTTGTGTTTAATTAGATCATATTTGTCAGTTAGTTAATTAAGTGGTGGACGGCTGTCTCTTGTAACTTTTTTATTTTACTGCTCAATACATGTTAGCTTATTTCGATTTGTCATGTTATTTATTGCATGAAGTCACTAGGAAGATTATTCCCCTTTTCTTCTTCATCTTTGGCAGGGTCAATTTAATATGGCCTGCTGAGGTACGCATCCAGCGCCCCACTCAACAAGCTGGTCTTGACACATGCTTCGTCCCGCCTTATCTTTTCTCCTAATTCAAATCGGGGATGTTCTTGAATACCACGAAAATTTGGAACATTCACTCCTAGGTTTTATTTGCTGTGAACTCAGCTGACCTAGTGAGTAATTAAATTAGCCTTTTCATATGTTTTTTTATTATTAATTCTGGGTGTGGTAATGTCATGTGATCATTTATTTTGATATGCTAATATTATTATTATTATTATCGTTTTGGCTAATAAACAGGGTAAGAGGGGATGAGGCTACTGTTACAATTATTATGACATTCATTTCATCACATAAGCAGTACAAATCAACATATCGTCGGCTTGTTTGCAAGACGGTATGACAACTTCTGTTAGGGTGGCACATTGAGAAACGGCCTTCTGCATGATGATATGTAGACCAGGATGTATTCCCAATATTTCTAGATTGCAAGCCAATGATTTAGGGATGATGCAGGTAGAAGAAATGACTATGGGCAGAACCACTACACTTTCCTCTCTCCACATTTGCCATTTCAGGGTCATCGGTTCGTGCCGGCTTTTGTGAGGAGGAGCAGGTCCAGAGGTTGCCAACCGATGGGAACAGAAGGAGCTATTTCGAGATATTTGCTGCGGAGGTAAGACTCTAAGATTACTGCAGGTTAATTGTCAGAGTTTAGGAAATAAATTAATAGAATTTTGGAATCTTGTAGAGACGTATTCTCCGGACATTGTCATTGCAACTGAATCTTGGTTATATGAGGACATAAATAGTAGCGAAATAATTCAAGGGACCTACGAAATGTACAGAAGGGATCGGGGGAAGCGAGGTGGTGGGCTATTTATTTGTGTGCGTAAAAATATAGCTAGTTTCTTAAAGTGGGCTGATATGGATCATGAAATGTTATGTGTACAAATTTCGGATAAAGGAAATAAATTCCCTCTTCAGGTGATAGGGGCGTATAGAGCACCGAAAGATAACTCTTCTCTCCTCGAAACACTGTATGATAAAACTTGTTCGGGTAATGCTATGAAAAAGAACATACTAATTGCTGGAGATTTAAACCTCCCCAAAGTAGACTGGTCTGGTGAGTCAACTAGCTGTGGTCAAGCTCAGAGCGCTGCAAATAAATTCTTAAGGGAGGGGGGATTTTCCCAAGTAGTTGACTTCCCAACTAGAGACAATAATACCTTAGATGTTTATCTCGTAAGGCCTGTAGAGCTGTATAATAACTGTCTGAAAGTACCAGGAATTAGTGACCATTCTGGGGTTGAATTAAATATTAGATATGGTGACATTACAAAATTAGACTCTGATGTAGCAAAAAAGATCATAGTCCAGTATCGCAGGGCGGATCAGGGCAAGTTTCAGGGGTATTTGAATGAGCTATTTGTAGGATGGGCATCGGAAGAAAAACACATTAATATCCTGTGGACTAACTTTTTGAAAATTTTAAATAGCGCTGTTGATAAATTTGTCCCATTTATACTGCTGAAATAAAACCCAGATCCTGAGTATTACACACGAGAAATTAGGAGTATAAAACGGAAAATTTGGAAATTATACAATAAAAGACATGATAGTGACAAGAATATGTTGAAATTTAAGTCCTTATCAAGAGAGCTCGTCTTAAAAAAGAGGGCTGCTCATGACAGTTATATGCAAGGTTTACTTGGTTCGGGAGGTGATGGGTGGAAAAAAATTTACAGTTATGTTAGGAGAAGAAAGGGAAATTCAAATAATTTGTCGATGATAATGTCCGGTGACGGTAAATTAATTACTGAGAAACAGGCCATTGCTAATGAATTAAATGTCTTTTACGGTAGTGTGTTCAATAAATCCAATAGCTGTGTGTTGGACCTTAACGACGAATCAGGGGCTCCCCTGTTCCAAATAAACCAGTCAGCAATTGTAAAGCTAATACAAAAACTACGTTTCAATGTATCAAGGGTCCTGATAATATTGTTAGTGAAGTACTTAAACTAGGAGGTAGGGCCGTGGCACGATACTTGGAGGTGATGTTTAAAGTGTCCATAAACAATGCGCAAATCCCAGATGACTGGAAAAGAGCTACGGTAGTCCCAATATTTAAGGGAGGGAGCAGACTTGAATTGGGCAACTACAGGCCGGTTATCCTTACGTCCATCGTTTGTAAACAGATGGGGCATCTCATTTGCGACGACTTGAGGGAACAGTGGGAAACATTATCATGGTTTAATGATAGGCAACATGGATTTCGGAAAGGTTACTCATGCGAGAGTCAGATGCTATCACTTTTTCAAGACATTAGCAAATCGTTAGACCATGGAGTTTCAGTCGACGCCGTGGTTATAGATTTTGCGAAGGCATTTGATGTCGTGCCGCATGACATGCTACTCCATAAATTAGCTTCGACGAAAATTGATAGAAGAGTAATTTTATGGATCCAAGAATTTTTGACGGGTCGTTCCCAGAAAGTGAAAGTCGAAGGCATATTCTCGGATGAAATTACCGTAACGTCGGGTATCCCTCAGGGCAGCGTAAACGGAACTTTGTTATTTTTGGCGTTTATAAATGACTTACCAAATGGGATTCGCAGTGACTGTCGATTGTTTGCGGATGAGTGTGTAATATATCGAAAGATACATGACTCACAAGACAATGCAGTGCTTCAAGAGGACCTGAACCTGGTCTATAAGTGGGCGATTGTAAATAAAATGAAAATAAACACAAGAAAATGTAGTCTCTTAAAAATAGGAAAAGTGCGAAGGCAGGATTTTCAATATAACATTGGCTCGGAAATACTTGTAGAAGAAGATTCTTGCAAATATTTGGGCGTTCACGTAAGGAATGATATAAAATGGAGTAGCCATGTAGGATGTGTAGTTTCAAAAGCTTACAAATCCCTGCACTTTGTAATGAGGGTATTAAAAGGAAGTAGTACCTCTGCTAAAGAATTAGGCTATTTGTCACTTGTAAGACCTATTCTGGAATATGCCTCGGCGGTTTGGGATCCATATCAAGTAGGACTCATCAATGAGTTGGAAATGGTACAAAGAAAGGCCGCTAGATTTGTGCTCAGTGACTTTAATCCCAGGAGCAGTGTGAGCCGTATGTTAAAGAAACTTGGGTGGGAATCACTGGAGGTTAGGAGGATGAAATCTAGACTCTGCGCTATGTACAACACTTATACAAATCAACCAGCATGGGGTGAGCTTAGCAAACGATTGGGAAAGCCCACTTACATGGGTAGGAGCGATCATCCTTTCAAAGTTAAGGGCCGACCACAGCGAACAAATTATGGTAAGTATTCTTTTGTAAACCGTGCCATTGATAACTGGAACTCTCTACCTGCCGCAGTCTTAGAGCCTTTTCCCAAACATATAGGTGTGTTTAAGAAAAGACTGACTATTTGTGTAAATACTCCAGTTTAATTGTTGTATAATTGTTATTGAATTGTTATGTATAATTATTTATTTGTTATGTATTTCCAATTTGCCGCCGGGGGACACACCCCCCATTGCAAATAAATGAATGAATGAATGAATGAATGAATGAATGAATAAATGAATGAATGAATGAATGAATGAATATTTCATCAGCCAAGGGCAGATATTTCCTGATCTTATCACAGCAGGTTTGTTGCAGATTATGGGAAATGGGCACTGCAATATCAATGAGGAAGGTTCTCTTCTGTACCTTGTCCACAAGAACGATATCTGGCCGGTTTGCTGGTATGGTTTTATTATTATTATTATTATTATTACTGAGAAATAAGTGAACACTGGAACAGGTCTCCAAGTTGGCCTTCTGCATAATATGTAGACTAGGATGTATTTTGTTTCAAATTATTGTGCTGAATCTCTACTACCATGATGCAAGATTCAGGCATAAGGTCTCTCGCAACATACACACATGAGCCATAACAAATAATAAATATGTGTAAATAGCTATGGTTTCAAGACATTAACTTATATTGTTCCATCACTACTTAATGAACTACCACATGGATTGTCCAACATGACCAGCAAACAACTAGCTATACGTCACATTACAAATTATTACATTAATAAACATTAACTTATAAAAATCGTATTATTGCATGCACTCTTGTATTGAAATACAATCTGTAAATATGTTGAATAAATAACTAATATGTCTCACAGATAACCTGTACTGGATTGCAGTCAGATTCGTGAGACATATCACAAATGTACACTAGTGTCCAAAAGTTAAGCATAAGCTACGAATAAGCAGGACAACAGGAAATAGACCGCAAATCGCACAACATATGCACCTACCAACCTTAGGTGTACCCTCTGTATAGGAAAGGAGTATTCCCTGCTTTGACTAGCGGCGTAACCGCAAGGTAAACACAGCCAGTTCCTGTGCCCCATATTCCCTCAGTCGTGTTTTGCCCTGTTATAGTGTGCGGAGTGTAGCTTCGTGGTGAACGTGACAACATAATAGCACAACGACGCCATATGGACCCCGGTTTTTTTATTTTATTTTGTTATTTTTTCAGGGTAGAATATTCGGTCGCCTGGAAGCACGCCAGACACAGAACGAAGTCGCCGTATCCTTGAATGTGCCACAGAGTGTCATTTCCAGGCTCTGGAGACGATTTTGAGACACACAGAAGTTGTTAGTCGTAGGCCAGTACCAGGTCGACCAAGAGTAACCACCCCACAGCAGGACCGATATCTGGCCTTAACTGCCCGACGGAATCGGAGTGCACCTGCAAGACAATTGTCGGCAGAGCTTGCAGCCGTCTCAGGGGTTGCCGTTTCCCGGCAAACTGTGCACCGGAGGCTCAGAACAGCAGGGCTGTTTGCCAGACGTCCAGCGGTGTACGTCCCGCTCACTCCAGCACAGAGACGGGCCCGTTTAGACATTAATCTGGAGAGAACCGGGTAGCCGATACAACCACAGGAACATCGTGGAACGGGACCAGTATGGTGGTGGTGGCGTCATGGTGAGGGGCGGCATCTTGTTGAATGGCCGTACGGACCTGCACATCTTCATGGGTGGTCCGAGGAACACTGTGAACGCTCGGAGATACGGGGATGAGGTACTGAGGCCACATGTTCGACTCTTCAGAGGTGCGGTTGGTCCAGACTTCCTCTTAATGGACGATAATACCCAACCGCTTCTTTTTGTCTCTGCTACAACTAAGCACTACGAGCCCTGGCTCACTTTGATTGTTATGCTACGCTGCATTCCACTTCTCCCTAACCTTACCCACTTCCAAAATTCCTACTCCTTCCCACCACCCTAACCTCAGGACATATTCCGGCCAGTTTGATACAATGTACCAACCCCTAACATCATAACCCATTAAGTCAAAGTAAACAAGTCCCCTACCCTTGATACAGCACTATAGGCCCATAGATAGGCTGAGAGGCTAAAAGCACCGCGCTGCTTCGGTGGATGAATTTCTGGTTGGGGAAGACATTCATCGCATGGACTGACCCACGAGGTCTGGGGATCTGATTCCTATAGAACATGCCTGGGATGCGTTCGGGAGGTGAATTGCATCCCGTCAGCCTCCACCAAGGACCCTCCAAGACCTTCGCATTGCCCTTTCGGAGGAGTGGGATCGACTGCCACAAGAGCTCTTGGACCATCTGATACAGAGCATGCCACGTCGCTGCGAAGCATGTGTGGCCGTTAGGGGTAACCATACACCCTATTAACAGCGTAATATACAGTATATAATTCGTTGAGGCCATCTAGGACCACGTTAAGTCTTGCTACACTTGGCAATTTGTTTCGCCTTCCTCTGAGCCCAGAATTCCCTCATTCTCTGTGAGTGGGCCATCTTGCGCTCCGCTGTCCAGGTGGTACCTTGTCTTCTTTTCGGGTTCGATGTCTCGTCTCGGGTTAACCCATTAGTCAGTATTTTTTTTTTGCGGAAGAGATCTCTATAGAAGGCGTCGTCGGGTTTTAAATGCAGTATTTTGAGGTCGTCTTTGGTATTCATAAACCAGGGCATTGTGGTTTTGGGTTTGGAGTCAAAAAAATGAAAAATCTGTTTAGCCAGCCTGTTTCCGTCCATCATAATTATTTTGTGGTGATTTATGTAGTGAAAGGTGACACCCCTTCTCATCCATATTACATACCAACTGAGGATTGTTGGAGTGATCTAATTCAGTCATAACAGTTTTCAATTTTCCGAAAGGGTCCCTCACCATCACTTTATTTAGTTTGGCAGCTCTTCCAGGGTTCGTATCCTGCGCCTTCCTACGGGCGATGTCAGGTTGCCTCATTAAGAAGAGCTTTAACCACTTGCGCCCAGCTAGTCCTTTCGCATCATTGAAAGGATTCTGTAGTTTATTCTTTTCGCAGAATTCATACACAGATCGCCGAAGGACTTTGCATGAAACTGGATTTGGATAGCCAACTTCCGCGAGACGAAACATCGTCTGACAAAGTTATTTCTCCTGTGCCTCATTCAAACAAGCCCTACGTCCTAGTTTCTTAACAACAACACCTGAATCCAAATGATTGCGTAATGTGTGCCTGGGTATATCGAAATTCTTTGATACTGTCTCCTGACAGACATTCCTCCTACAACAGCTTGCATAGTTCTCTTATTTTATCATCTTCACTCCAACTTGCACGTTCGTTCTTGAGTGGATTCATCCAGGCCTTCAATAAGAAGAAACAGAACAATTATTTTACTAAAATCTAAATAAGATAGTCACTTGTGCGATTTTATAAACGGCTATAGTTAAAATTAATTTAATAAAAGTTAAGTTTTCTCAAAATATATTTTTATTTCTTCCTAAAATATCCCTCCCCCCTCCCCCCCCCCTCCCCCTTCTCCCCTCCACCCATCAAAAATGTCCCTCCACCAGAAAGCACATTAAATGCCCTTTTTCTGTGATACCTCTCCGGAGGCCATACGAATATTATTACTGTGATACCAAAAGTTAAAAACACCACAATATTATTTACTGCGTGCAAAGACCAGGTAGGGGTGGGCGCTAGTGGGAGCCACCTTACGACAGTGTAGTAGATGCAGCACATATGTTGTTGTAGGCTTCTACAGATTTCCTTTTTCCAATAACTAAATACACAGTCTTAGAGGGCATAGTTTACTCTACTGTTGGATAAGTAGGGGAGTGAGGCGGTTTCTGCGCCACTCCAGAACCCTCCTTGCCCCACTACTAAGCTTCAGCCATGTTAAATATCTCTCGAACGCATGGTCCGATTTTGACAAATGAGGTGTCGTTGGACTCGGGCTGACGTCCTCTTTCCTATGGACCATGTATTATATTTTTCAAAAATTTTTTAAAATTTTTTGTTTTCGAAAATAGGCTATAGTTTGAAAACCAAACAGGATAGTACGTTGTTCCATGGCTCAAACGAATGGTCTTTATGACCTTTATTTTCTATAATAATTTTTTTTTACTTTTTATGTTTTTTTGAAAACACTCGAATTTTGAAAATCCTATATTTTGGAAACTAGGAACTCTACAAAAAAGTTTGTTTGACGTAAATGAAAGGTCCCTACCCCCTTTACCCCCAAAATAAATTTCAAGTCTCTAGGATGAAAACCTGTAGGTAGTAGTGTGGTAAGGACAGAGCTGTCTCACTTAGCAAGTTGTGAGACCCTGCGACCTTGGAATGGAAGGAGCCATGCTAGGAGGGCGTGCTTGGATTCGTTTTTTTCGTCTCGTCGTGCTCTTTACGGGAATGTCGGTGTCGAAAATGTGAAAATCTGGAAACACAGTCTTTTTGGGGTAAAAACGTGATTTTAGACTTTTTGCTATATCTCACGAACCAATAACGCTAGAGGCGTGTTCGACAGGTCCAAGGACTCGGGGTAACGTCCTCTCTGCTATGGACTACTCGTTATAATTTTTAATAAAATTGGAAACTCGGTTTTGGGGTAAACACGTGTTTTTTGTGATTTTGTCGATATCTCACGAAGCAATAACGCTAGAGGCATGTACGATGGGTCCAAGGATTCGGACAGACGTCCTCTTTGCTATGAACTACTCGTTGTAATTTTAAAAAATTTTGGAAATGCGATTTTGGGGTAAACACGTGTTTTTTGTGATTTTTGCCGATATCTCACGAACCAATAACGCTAGAGACATGTACGAGGTGTCCTAGGACTCGGGCTAACACCCCCTTTCAAATGTGGTAGATATGTTTTTACAAAAAATAATTCACATGGGTCTAACGCCATACATGTTGAAAAAACGTTTTCTTTTTCTTTACCTGTTTATAATGTTTATAAAGCGTGGTGGTTGAGAGAGAGAGACGATACGGCTGGGTGTGTGTGTTTCAACGAACCTGTCGCTAACCACAAGGACCATGCTTAATAGAACAATCGCTATTTCGACGGGTCGGTGTATGACAGAGCGAGGGTGCGTTTTTCTGATATTTTACCTTTGACTTGTAAACGGTGATGAGAACTTGATTCTATGTTGGTTGAAGCGAGTAGAGAAAACAAACTTGCCGAGGAGGTGAAGGTCATTTGAGCTTATTGGAAGGCATTGATCTGACTTGACAACAAGTGCAATGGAAAAAATGACCAAGACGCTTGAAGGTGAAATAATCTGACCATCGTGGTGGCAGGGGAGTGTGAAAGGCATGCACACACACATGTGTGAAACCAGATGTAGGCTAAACCAGTGACATCCTGTTTTGCTTCGTACGTGACAAAATGCAAGTTCATGTGAAATTTGATCTACCGCAGGTGTTCGCCTGGGACGTTATCTGTCCACGTGCGCGATAACTGTTAACAAGTCACATCCTGTTTTGCTTCGTACGTGACAAAATGCAAGTTCAGGTGAAATTTGATCCGGCACAGGTGTTCGCCTGGGACGTTAGCTGTCCACGTGCACGATAAGAGAATGTTCAAAGCGTGGGAAAAAAAAAAGATTATACATGCAATGTGATATATAAAGACACGTCGCTGACATTTCCACTCGCACTTATGTGACTACTTTTGAACACGCTACAGCGTTGTGTGAAACACTTGGCCTTGTTTAACAGTTTTGGTGTTGGTGGAAAATACTTATTCTTGTTGTGAGGTAGGTATATATTTATTCATTTATACATTTATTGATTTATATATAAATACATGCAATTATTTATTGATTAGGTAATTAATGATTTTATTTATTTATTTGTTTGCAGATAACCGGCATACCTTACATGTCAGAGGGAGAAGAAACTATTGCACTTTTGAGCCCACTAGAAGGGAAGAGTAACAAGTCACTGCAAGTAAAGGTGAGATGATTTTTTTTAAACTAACTTGTTTCATTTTTTGTTTGTTTTATGTTTTATTTTATGAAATGTATGTATTAACCTGAATTTAGGTATTTATAGCGGTTTATTTTATTTATTTTTAGAAACTTGGAAAGAATAGCCTTACCGCCGTAGCAGTCGCTGAAAAAAACCAGAAACGCACTAAAGCGAAACCACTGCCAAAGAGTGAACTGTTTAAAACTCAGGTAAGTCCAACTTAAAAATGCTATTCCATTTTACCACTACTGAAAACTCGTAGACAAAAAAAAAATTCTTTACCTGTACATGACTGGGACAATGATTGCTTTCTTGATTAATGGCTATGTTGTTGTTGTTGACTGGGAAAAGTACAAGGCCATGTTGGATTTTCTAAAAATAAAATAATAAATTTAATTTATGGGTGGTTCCCTATGGACTCAACGAATATCCACAGGTTTGAACATGATAATGTGAACAAAATGACATGACATTCATTTTTGTTTATATATTGGTTAAAGGGAGGGTGGGGGAATGTAAATGACTGTAGCTTTATAAAAAAGAAAATAAGTACATGGGTTACTGTTTGTGCCAACATACAGTTTATTTTTAATGGTGTTTTGATATATTAATGCCAATTAACGTTAACGTTTTATTTACAAGTATTGATTGATTGATTGATTGATTGATTGAGTGATGGGTTATTTTGTTTGCTTTTAGGTGTCGTCATGTGCCATTAACGTAATGAACAGACAGTGAACAAGCATGCATTATGCTTTAAAGTACTCTGTGCAATGTTAATAACTTACAATAAGAAAACGTTTTATTATAACACATGGCGTTAGTACCAAATACAACAAGTGAGCAAGTTGGTTTACCACGTGGGTTAAATTTAAAATCAGAACATGATCGATGGTTAACATTTGAATCCTGGCCTGTAGGCTTTTTGTCGACGCATGAACTTGCAAAAGCCGGTTTTTTTTACTTGAACCGAGGAGATGTGGTGCGCTGTGTGTTTTGTCGTATTGAACTTTCACACTGGGAAGAAGGGGATGATCCCTTTAGAGACCATTTGCGATGGTCTCCTCACTGTCCTTACATGCTTGGAAAGCAAGTGGGTAACCTACCCGTGCATTCATTTTACCGAACCACAAGGCCTATGGCCGCTACTTACGTTGCTGAATCACAAATAAATAATAATAATGATGTATTACCAGCCAACGGTAGTGTCGATATATGTGGTCCATATGCCATAGACAGTGTTGAATTGGCGTGTGCTTTTGAAAAATTGGGAGTTTGCAAGACTAAAGCACTAGCACACCCAGAGTACAGCTCTGTTGAAAAACGTTTCGAATCTTATAAAAATGTTTGGCCATTAATATTAAAACACCTTACCAAACAGCTAAGTGAAGCTGGATTTTTTTATACTGGTGAAGGGGATAAAACAATATGTTTTTATTGTGGATTTGCTTTAAAGGATTGGCAAATGACTGATGACCCTTTTGTGCAACACGCTCGTTGGTTACCAAACTGTAAATACATGGTGTTGCTTAAAGGTCAGGAATTTGTGAACACTATTCGTAAAGAAAAAGTGATTGCAGCACAAGACATAAAAGTGCCTTTAGAGTTAGAGCACGCGGAGCAAATACATAAGGCTGAAAGAAAAGACTTGTCTCACGAACAGATACAAAAGTGTGACCAACAATTATGTAAAATTTGTTATCAAGATGAACTAGGTGTTGTATTTTTACCCTGTGGACACATGATAGCCTGTGTCAAGTGTGCATTAGAACTTAACACTTGTGCTATATGCAGAAAAGTAGTATCTGCAACAGTTAGGGCATTTCTTGCATAACTAGTATAATTTATTCGCCATGGATAGTGCAAAATCCCTAATTGCACAATATTATTAAAGCTGTTTTAGAGTGTAATAGATATGCTTTTGTTTTGTTTATAGACTACTACAATGAATGTTTTGAATGCTGTGGGACAATCATGTGGCTTAGAGACAAAGAAGCTCAGCGAATTGCCAATGCATATTCCATTCCGCATTATCAAGATTCGGAAATTGAAAACAGCATATGGTGATCGTGTACTTTGTGTATGTGAAAACTTTGAGACATTTCTGCCTATACGGTTTAATGATATGTCGGAGAGTGTTTTTGATGAAGTCAATAATGCTGTGCAACCTGTACACTTAATTTATGAAGGTTTTAAAAACAATAGGTGCATGGTTCGTTTTAATTAAATAAATAAATAATGTGAAATAATAATGGAAATTATAAGTAATGACAATATACTGAAAAAGAAAGAAAATATGTGCATAGAATAGTAATGTTTTAGTGTTCAGTGTTGTCTTTAAAAATATTATGATGAAACCAAAAAAAATGTATATAAAGTTTGTAAATAAATGCAAAATGATGTTACAATGCTGTTTTATTTTATACAAAGTTAGTATATTTAACATTGCAGAGTATACATGATTATGACAATAAATGCATACTGAATACAAGCCTTTCTCACATTACAATAGTCTGTTATAGTTTTAAACACAAGGCTTGTTGTAGATCATTTTATAGCAATGTCCCTTTAATGTTGTTTTCGAAAAGTGGGGAAGCCACAATGGTTGTATTGACATAAAAACCTTATGGTTATTACTATTTAGTCACTTTGATCCCCTTGCAGATCAACAGTAGATGACCTAGTTGTTCCACTCTTTAAAACGACAACAACAACACTACCTCTTGCATAGTTTGTGATGTTGATGGCTCTTGCGACGTGGAAGATGGATTAAAAATAACTTTGAGAACAGGGGTTAAACGTTGATCATTAAACAATGCACTATTTTGAGTAGCAATATGGTTTTCTTGATTTTTTGTCGACGGCAACTGTGTTTCATGCGGTACACTACATTGATGATCACTGACACTTAAAACCTCACTATTTTTACTTTTTAGGTCACCACGACAATGTTTGGAACGTTGCTTTGAACAACGCCAAATAACAGTTCCATTTTTATTGGTTCGTTTCACAATATATGAATATCCTTTATAGTATGCGTAAGGCTTACCATACCTAGTCACTGATACTTCCATATCAACTGTCGAGCATAGACTAAGCTCTAGTAAAGTCAACTTGGTAATAAGAATACTAGTTTAATGTGAGAGCAAATATGGATCCAAAGAGTTCAGGTAAAAGTGAAAGCAAATAAGCAAATATTAGAAACAAGAGTTGGGGTGAAAGTGGTCGCAAAGTGGTAGACCCATTACACAATAATTTCAGCACGACGAAGCTCTTGTTCAATTTCTTTGATTTCCCAATCGTGACCAGTATGGCCAGATTGACGTGAGGCATGCAACAACTGTAGCCGCTGGACGAGCTTATTGGGATTGTGCCAGTATACAAATTTAACAAATGGATTTTTAGGTGTAAACAAAGCATTACCATTATCATGATCATTATCATCATCGTCATTATCATCATCATGATCACCATTATCATCATGACCATCATCACTGTTACTATATAGTCCTTTTTGATCCTCTTGCAATACCACTTTATTTATAGTCTGAGTTGATTTTGACAGTGTTGAAGGTTTCTTGGACGTTGACAACTGTCCTAACATGACGTTTTGAGGACATGATAAGTCCTTTTGAACAAACACTGTACTATCTTTAGCCGCAATATCGTTTTCTTGAACTTGCTTTTTAGCATTTTGATAATTGTTTGTAAACAGTAAGCGTGGTTCGTTTCGAGCACTATATTGATGAACACTCACACTTAAAACCTTTCCATTTTTACTTTTCAGATTGCCTCGACATTTTGTTGACCTCTCTTTTGAGCATCGCCAGAATATTATTCCATTCACATTCTGGCGATTATAGTTATAGGAGTAGCCTTGATAGAGTGCACGTAGCCTACCTTTGTTGGTTGTAATAAGTTCCATAGTAGTAACTGACCTGTCAGTACGATGTTCACACTACAAAGGTTACAACTGTTTTGCTGATGGAGTGACCTACTATAAGCTTATATATTGGCTTATGTGTTGGCTTTTTGTGTTGGCTTTTCGTGTTGGCTTTTGTGTTGGCTTATGTGTTGGCTTTTTGTGTTGGCTTTTTGTGTTGGCTTTTCATGTTGGCTTTTCGTGTTGGCTTATGTGTTGGCTTTTTGTGTTGGCTTTTTGTGTTGGCTTTTCGTGTTGGCTTTTGTGTTGGCTTATGTGTTGGCTTTTTGTGTTGGCTTTTTGTGTTGGCTTTTCATGTTGGCTTTTCGTGTTGGCTTTTCGTGTTGGCTTTTTGTGTTGGCTTTTCGTGTTGGCATTTCGTGTTGGCTTTTGTGTTGGCTTTTCGTGTTGGCTTTTTGTGTTGGCTTTTCGTGTTGGCATTTCGTGTTGGCTTTTCGTGTTGGCTTTTTTGTATTGGCATTTCGTGTTGGCTTTTTGTATTGGCTTTTCGTGTTGGCTTTTTGTGTTGGCTTTAGTATTGGCTTTTGTATTGGCTTATTTGACAAGTTATTTGTGTCAATGTATTTAGTGGATTTTTTCTTGGTGTTGGAAAGTAGTTGAAAGAGAGGGAATATTTAAAGACTTAACCTCAGCTCACTAACCTAACCTAACCTTTCAACTCTCAGATGTTAATTAAATTCTGTGCATTGTCGAGTTGGAGCCCAAGACCTCAGGGGTAAAAAAAACAATTATTTTTGACGACTTATTTTGGTAACTTATTTTAATGGCTAACCTAACTTTACCTAACCTAACCTAACCTAACCTCAGCTCACTTTGGATATTACTAGTAAGTGTTCATATCCTCTGCTAGGTAGCATGCTAGTAGTACAGGTAGTGCTCATATTTACCGCTAGATAGCGGAAACATACTTTGCATGTTGCATGTGACACTTGTGAAGTTTAACCACATGCAAGACGTGCTTGTATAAGTTCTCTATTTAAACTCAATATACAATTAACCACTAAATGTTCAGAACTAACATGTATAGCCATGTTTAGGGTATATAGGAGACCCTTAGCAAGAAAGGCTGTCTAACCCACGAGTGTACAGCCTTGTCATACGCAGTAAGCCCCTGTTGGCTTTCTCAAATTGTTGTTGTTGTTGTTGTTTTCTGCCAACAGGGGCTTACTGCGTATGACAAGGCTGTACACTCGTGGGTTAGACAGCCTTTCTTGCTAAGGGTCTCCTATATACCCTAAACATGGCTATACATGTTAGTTCTGAACATTTAGTGGTTAATTGTATATTGAGTTTAAATAGAGAACTTATACAAGCACGTCTTGCATGTGGTTAAACTTCACAAGTGTCACATGCAACATGCAAAGTATGTTTCCGCTATCTAGCGGTAAATATGAGCACTACCTGTACTACTAGCATGCTACCTAGCAGAGGATATGAACACTTACTAGTAATATCCAAAGTGAGCTGAGGTTAGGTTAGGTTAGGTTAGGTAAAGTTAGGTTAGCTATTAAAATAAGTTACCAAAATAAGTCGTCAAAAATAATTGTTTTTTTTACCCCTGAGGTCTTGGGCTCCAACTCGACAATGCACAGAATTTAATTAACATCTGAGAGTTGAAAGGTTAGGTTAGGTTAGTGAGCTGAGGTTAAGTCTTTAAATATTCCCTCTCTTTCAACTACTTTCCAACACCAAGAAAAAATCCACTAAATACATTGACACAAATAACTTGTCAAATAAGCCAATACAAAAGCCAATACTAAAGCCAACACAAAAAGCCAACACGAAAAGCCAATACAAAAAGCCAACACGAAATGCCAATACAAAAAAGCCAACACGAAAAGCCAACACGAAATGCCAACACGAAAAGCCAACACAAAAAGCCAACACGAAAAGCCAACACAAAAGCCAACACGAAATGCCAACACGAAAAGCCAACACAAAAAGCCAACACGAAAAGCCAACACGAAAAGCCAACATGAAAAGCCAACACAAAAAGCCAACACAAAAAGCCAACACATAAGCCAACACAAAAGCCAACACGAAAAGCCAACACAAAAAGCCAACACAAAAAGCCAACACATAAGCCAACACGAAAAGCCAACATGAAAAGCCAACACAAAAAGCCAACACAAAAAGCCAACACATAAGCCAACACAAAAGCCAACACGAAAAGCCAACACAAAAAGCCAACACATAAGCCAATATATAAGCTTATAGTAGGTCACTCCATCAGCAAAACAGTTGTAACCTTTGTAGTGTGAACATCGTACTGACAGGTCAGTTACTACTATGGAACTTATTACAACCAACAAAGGTAGGCTACGTGCACTCTATCAAGGCTACTCCTATAACTATAATCGCCAGAATGTGAATGGAATAATATTCTGGCGATGCTCAAAAGAGAGGTCAACAAAATGTCGAGGCAATCTGAAAAGTAAAAATGGAAAGGTTTTAAGTGTGAGTGTTCATCAATGTAGTGCTCGAAACGAACCACGCTTACTGTTTACAAACAATTATCAAAATGCTAAAAAGCAAGTTCAAGAAAACGATATTGCGGCTAAAGATAGTACAGTGTTTGTTCAAAAGGACTTATCATGTCCTCAAAACGTCATGTTAGGACAGTTGTCAACGTCCAAGAAACCTTCAACACTGTCAAAATCAACTCAGACTATAAATAAAGTGGTATTGCAAGAGGATCAAAAAGGACTATATAGTAACAGTGATGATGGTCATGATGATAATGGTGATCATGATGATGATAATGACGATGATGATAATGATCATGATAATGGTAATGCTTTGTTTACACCTAAAAATCCATTTGTTAAATTTGTATACTGGCACAATCCCAATAAGCTCGTCCAGCGGCTACAGTTGTTGCATGCCTCACGTCAATCTGGCCATACTGGTCACGATTGGGAAATCAAAGAAATTGAACAAGAGCTTCGTCGTGCTGAAATTATTGTGTAATGGGTCTACCACTTTGCGACCACTTTCACCCCAACTCTTGTTTCTAATATTTGCTTATTTGCTTTCACTTTTACCTGAACTCTTTGGATCCATATTTGCTCTCACATTAAACTAGTATTCTTATTACCAAGTTGACTTTACTAGAGCTTAGTCTATGCTCGACAGTTGATATGGAAGTATCAGTGACTAGGTATGGTAAGCCTTACGCATACTATAAAGGATATTCATATATTGTGAAACGAACCAATAAAAATGGAACTGTTATTTGGCGTTGTTCAAAGCAACGTTCCAAACATTGTCGTGGTGACCTAAAAAGTAAAAATAGTGAGGTTTTAAGTGTCAGTGATCATCAATGTAGTGTACCGCATGAAACACAGTTGCCGTCGACAAAAAATCAAGAAAACCATATTGCTACTCAAAATAGTGCATTGTTTAATGATCAACGTTTAACCCCTGTTCTCAAAGTTATTTTTAATCCATCTTCCACGTCGCAAGAGCCATCAACATCACAAACTATGCAAGAGGTAGTGTTGTTGTTGTCGTTTTAAAGAGTGGAACAACTAGGTCATCTACTGTTGATCTGCAAGGGGATCAAAGTGACTAAATAGTAATAACCATAAGGTTTTTATGTCAATACAACCATTGTGGCTTCCCCACTTTTCGAAAACAACATTAAAGGGACATTGCTATAAAATGATCTACAACAAGCCTTGTGTTTAAAACTATAACAGACTATTGTAATGTGAGAAAGGCTTGTATTCAGTATGCATTTATTGTCATAATCATGTATACTCTGCAATGTTAAATATACTAACTTTGTATAAAATAAAACAGCATTGTAACATCATTTTGCATTTATTTACAAACTTTATATACATTTTTTTTGGTTTCATCATAATATTTTTAAAGACAACACTGAACACTAAAACATTACTATTCTATGCACATATTTTCTTTCTTTTTCAGTATATTGTCATTACTTATAATTTCCATTATTATTTCACATTATTTATTTATTTAATTAAAACGAACCATGCACCTATTGTTTTTAAAACCTTCATAAATTAAGTGTACAGGTTGCACAGCATTATTGACTTCATCAAAAACACTCTCCGACATATCATTAAACCGTATAGGCAGAAATGTCTCAAAGTTTTCACATACACAAAGTACACGATCACCATATGCTGTTTTCAATTTCCGAATCTTGATAATGCGGAATGGAATATGCATTGGCAATTCGCTGAGCTTCTTTGTCTCTAAGCCACATGATTGTCCCACAGCATTCAAAACATTCATTGTAGTAGTCTATAAACAAAACAAAAGCATATCTATTACACTCTAAAACAGCTTTAATAATATTGTGCAATTAGGGATTTTGCACTATCCATGGCGAATAAATTATACTAGTTATGCAAGAAATGCCCTAACTGTTGCAGATACTACTTTTCTGCATATAGCACAAGTGTTAAGTTCTAATGCACACTTGACACAGGCTATCATGTGTCCACAGGGTAAAAATACAACACCTAGTTCATCTTGATAACAAATTTTACATAATTGTTGGTCACACTTTTGTATCTGTTCGTGAGACAAGTCTTTTCTTTCAGCCTTATGTATTTGCTCCGCGTGCTCTAACTCTAAAGGCACTTTTATGTCTTGTGCTGCAATCACTTTTTCTTTACGAATAGTGTTCACAAATTCCTGACCTTTAAGCAACACCATGTATTTACAGTTTGGTAACCAACGAGCGTGTTGCACAAAAGGGTCATCAGTCATTTGCCAATCCTTTAAAGCAAATCCACAATAAAAACATATTGTTTTATCCCCTTCACCAGTATAAAAAAATCCAGCTTCACTTAGCTGTTTGGTAAGGTGTTTTAATATTAATGGCCAAACATTTTTATAAGATTCGAAACGTTTTTCAACAGAGCTGTACTCTGGGTGTGCTAGTGCTTTAGTCTTGCAAACTCCCAATTTTTCAAAAGCACACGCCAATTCAACACTGTCTATGGCATATGGACCACATATATCGACACTACCGTTGGCTGGTAATACATCATTATTATTATTTATTTGTGATTCAGCAACGTAAGTAGCGGCCATAGGCCTTGTGGTTCGGTAAAATGAATGCACGGGTAGGTTACCCACTTGCTTTCCAAGCATGTAAGGACAGTGAGGAGACCATCGCAAATGGTCTCTAAAGGGATCATCCCCTTCTTCCCAGTGTGAAAGTTCAATACGACAAAACACACAGCGCACCACATCTCCTCGGTTCAAGTAAAAAAAACCGGCTTTTGCAAGTTCATGCGTCGACAAAAAGCCTACAGGCCAGGATTCAAATGTTAACCATCGATCATGTTCTGATTTTAAATTTAACCCACGTGGTAAACCAACTTGCTCACTTGTTGTATTTGGTACTAACGCCATGTGTTATAATAAAACGTTTTCTTATTGTAAGTTATTAACATTGCACAGAGTACTTTAAAGCATAATGCATGCTTGTTCACTGTCTGTTCATTACGTTAATGGCACATGACGACACCTAAAAGCAAACAAAATAACCCATCACTCAATCAATCAATCAATCAATCAATCAATACTTGTAAATAAAACGTTAACGTTAATTGGCATTAATATATCAAAACACCATTAAAAATAAACTGTATGTTGGCACAAACAGTAACCCATGTACTTATTTTCTTTTTTATAAAGCTACAGTCATTTACATTCCCCCACCCTCCCTTTAACCAATATATAAACAAAAATGAATGTCATGTCATTTTGTTCACATTATCATGTTCAAACCTGTGGATATTCGTTGAGTCCATAGGGAACCACCCATAAATTAAATTTATTATTTTATTTTTAGAAAATCCAACATGGCCTTGTACTTTTCCCAGTCAACAACAACAACATAGCCATTAATCAAGAAAGCAATCATTGTCCCAGTCATGTACAGGTAAAGAATTTTTTTTTTGTCTACGAGTTTTCAGTAGTGGTAAAATGGAATAGCATTTTTAAGTTGGACTTACCTGAGTTTTAAACAGTTCACTCTTTGGCAGTGGTTTCGCTTTAGTGCGTTTCTGGTTTTTTTCAGCGACTGCTACGGCGGTAAGGCTATTCTTTCCAAGTTTCTAAAAATAAATAAAATAAACCGCTATAAATACCTAAATTCAGGTTAATACATACATTTCATAAAATAAAACATAAAACAAACAAAAAATGAAACAAGTTAGTTTAAAAAAAATCATCTCACCTTTACTTGCAGTGACTTGTTACTCTTCCCTTCTAGTGGGCTCAAAAGTGCAATAGTTTCTTCTCCCTCTGACATGTAAGGTATGCCGGTTATCTGCAAACAAATAAATAAATAAAATCATTAATTACCTAATCAATAAATAATTGCATGTATTTATATATAAATCAATAAATGTATAAATGAATAAATATATACCTACCTCACAACAAGAATAAGTATTTTCCACCAACACCAAAACTGTTAAACAAGGCCAAGTGTTTCACACAACGCTGTAGCGTGTTCAAAAGTAGTCACATAAGTGCGAGTGGAAATGTCAGCGACGTGTCTTTATATATCACATTGCATGTATAATCTTTTTTTTTCCCACGCTTTGAACATTCTCTTATCGTGCACGTGGACAGCTAACGTCCCAGGCGAACACCTGTGCCGGATCAAATTTCACCTGAACTTGCATTTTGTCACGTACGAAGCAAAACAGGATGTGACTTGTTAACAGTTATCGCGCACGTGGACAGATAACGTCCCAGGCGAACACCTGCGGTAGATCAAATTTCACATGAACTTGCATTTTGTCACGTACGAAGCAAAACAGGATGTCACTGGTTTAGCCTACATCTGGTTTCACACATGTGTGTGTGCATGCCTTTCACACTCCCCTGCCACCACGATGGTCAGATTATTTCACCTTCAAGCGTCTTGGTCATTTTTTCCATTGCACTTGTTGTCAAGTCAGATCAATGCCTTCCAATAAGCTCAAATGACCTTCACCTCCTCGGCAAGTTTGTTTTCTCTACTCGCTTCAACCAACATAGAATCAAGTTCTCATCACCGTTTACAAGTCAAAGGTAAAATATCAGAAAAACGCACCCTCGCTCTGTCATACACCGACCCGTCGAAATAGCGATTGTTCTATTAAGCATGGTCCTTGTGGTTAGCGACAGGTTCGTTGAAACACACACACCCAGCCGTATCGTCTCTCTCTCTCAACCACCACGCTTTATAAACATTATAAACAGGTAAAGAAAAAGAAAACGTTTTTTCAACATGTATGGCGTTAGACCCATGTGAATTATTTTTTGTAAAAACATATCTACCACATTTGAAAGGGGGTGTTAGCCCGAGTCCTAGGACACCTCGTACATGTCTCTAGCGTTATTGGTTCGTGAGATATCGGCAAAAATCACAAAAAACACGTGTTTACCCCAAAATCGCATTTCCAAAATTTTTTAAAATTACAACGAGTAGTTCATAGCAAAGAGGACGTCTGTCCGAATCCTTGGACCCATCGTACATGCCTCTAGCGTTATTGCTTCGTGAGATATCGACAAAATCACAAAAAACACGTGTTTACCCCAAAACCGAGTTTCCAATTTTATTAAAAATTATAACGAGTAGTCCATAGCAGAGAGGACGTTACCCCGAGTCCTTGGACCTGTCGAACACGCCTCTAGCGTTATTGGTTCGTGAGATATAGCAAAAAGTCTAAAATCACGTTTTTACCCCAAAAAGACTGTGTTTCCAGATTTTCACATTTTCGACACCGACATTCCCGTAAAGAGCACGACGAGACGAAAAAAACGAATCCAAGCACGCCCTCCTAGCATGGCTCCTTCCATTCCAAGGTCGCAGGGTCTCACAACTTGCTAAGTGAGACAGCTCTGTCCTTACCACACTACTACCTACAGGTTTTCATCCTAGAGACTTGAAATTTATTTTGGGGGTAAAGGGGGTAGGGACCTTTCATTTACGTCAAACAAACTTTTTTGTAGAGTTCCTAGTTTCCAAAATATAGGATTTTCAAAATTCGAGTGTTTTCAAAAAAACATAAAAAGTAAAAAAAAATTATTATAGAAAATAAAGGTCATAAAGACCATTCGTTTGAGCCATGGAACAACGTACTATCCTGTTTGGTTTTCAAACTATAGCCTATTTTCGAAAACAAAAAATTTTAAAAAATTTTTGAAAAATATAATACATGGTCCATAGGAAAGAGGACGTCAGCCCGAGTCCAACGACACCTCATTTGTCAAAATCGGACCATGCGTTCGAGAGATATTTAACATGGCTGAAGCTTAGTAGTGGGGCAAGGAGGGTTCTGGAGTGGCGCAGAAACCGCCTCACTCCCCTACTTGGATACATTTACAATAGAACCACTTTAGTTAAAACATGCGTTAGAAGCAAATAAACATACTTTGCAAATAAGAGCAGCGCTCTCGTTTGTAGAAGGTTGTTACATAACTGCTGGACAAGCGACTGGGAAGTAGTTCTTTTCCCTCTCGCTAGGTGTCAGGAGTTAACGGAATCATAGGGAAATTATGTCGTATTTGCAGCCATGAGGCCAGGATGAGGGGGTGGGCCTTATTTGGTAAGGCTTACTATATATCATTAGTTTCAATTTATTAAAGTCTGGCTCGGTGGCTAAATGGTTTACGCGCTAGGCTTTGGCCCGAAGTGCTTCGGGTTCGATTCCCGGCCGAGCCATCAGGGATTTTAATCTCCTGGGGTTAATTCCCGTGGATCGCGGACTGGGTGTATGTGACGTCTTCATCATCACTTCATCCTCAGGTCGCCAATGAGTGTCAACTAGAAAGACCTGCACTCGGCCCCTCCGGAGGCCACAAGATCATAATTAAAGGTGGAATATATTTATTTTAATATACAGTATTATGTTAATATGGACTAATTACATGGGGTATGATGCATTTCATGTTATTGATATATGAATTGCAGCCAATTGCCATAGCTGGGTATATTTTGATTGAACGCTCAAGGTCTCCTAACTAGTTCAATTTCAAGTAGTTTCAGATGCTACTGTCACTAACACTTAGAGGCGAACGTTGGGACTTGATAGAGCGCTTCTAACTAGCCCCAATATAACATACAAATTTTTCTACACACTGCCAACTATAGTGGTAGTTTTTTTTTTTTTTTTTTTTTAGTCGTTTACCCTCCAGGTTGGTGGAACCCACGGACTCAGCGAGGGAACTCACCACTACCGCCTCTACGGGCAGTGTCCTAGAGCTGGGAACATCGAATCGGAAGGGATACAACTGGTGAGGTGGGATTGGCACCTCGCTCAGGCGGCCTCACCTGCAAAGCGAACAGGGGCCTCATGAGGGAAGGTAAGGGATGGTTGGGAAGGTAAGGGATGGTTAGGATGGATAGGCAAGGAAGAGGGAAGGAGGCGGCCGTGGCCTTGAAGAAGTTACCATCCCAGCATTTGCCCGAAGATGAAGGGGGAAACCACGGAAAACCACTTCGAGGATGGCTGAGGGGGAATCGAACCCCCTCTACTCATTTGGGCCACCCGAGGCTGAGTAGACCCCGTTCCAGTCCTCGTACCGCTTTTCAAATTTCGTGGCAGAGCCGGGAATCGAACCCAGGACCTCCGGGGCGGCAGCTAACCATGCTGTCCGCTACACTACGGAGGCGACATAGATTATTTTACGTGCCATAAATATATGACATGGACCCGCCCGCCGGCTTTACTTCCCCTCCGAAGGTCAGTGTGGCTCTAGCCACGAACGAGTAAGGTCATGCTTGTCTGGTGCATCTGAGCAGTGAGAGTGCAGCCAACACACAACAGTTAAGTGCGCCGAATAGCTTCGCCTACGCTTAGTACAGGCTCTTTGTCAATTGGATAGAACCCCAGGAAGAAAATGCAAACCATCAGGAAAAATACGTTGAAATGCTCCTTCCAACGGAACACCACGCGTCCGTCGGCAGCGGAAATTCACACCTTTGTGGCGGAGATGCTGAAAATCACGGTCGACCAACTGGAGACCCTGCAACTTGAGGCACCGTCCAACTCTGTTTTTATCAAGGTAATCTCTCAATCTATTATGGACAAACTTTTGAGTAAATTTGAGGGAACACACAGGCTTACTTTGTTTAATGGGGAGTCTGTTACGGTAGAAATTGCCGCTGCCGGCATGGAAGCCACGCGGGTAAGGCTCTTTAATATTCCGCCTGAATTATCAAATGATACAATACGCACCCATTTTGCAAAATATGGTACAGTCAAATCCATCACAAATGAAAGTTGGTCCCAGTATTACAAGTTACCAGTTGCAAATGGTATCCGACAAATACAAATAGATTTAAAAAAGCAAATTCCGTCCTTTATCATGATTGATGGGCACCGTGGACAGGTTAGCTATGAAGGGCAAGCTAAAACATGTGCCATATGTCAAGCTATAGACCATCTGCGTATCGACTGTCCGCGCCGATACTCGGCCATGACGCGCCTTGAACGCGACACACGGACAACTAGCCTTGCGGCTATGGTCACCCCTAGATCCAGCCGCCGTATAGACGACTCCCCGCTTCACAGCCCAGGCGATACTCAAGCACGCTACGATACAGGTTTTCCCCCGCTAGACAGCACGCCTCCCATGGAGACGGAGCCTGTCACCCTGGCTGACAGCATAGGTGTGCCTGACATGAATCCAGAGTCTGTGGTCTTGCACCAGGAAGAGTCTTCACAGCAACCTTTGGATGCTGACCGGTCACCCCCTCCAGTTGCCAAACCTACCCATAGTTCCCCCCAAGGAGAAGGCTCGGCACAGGAAAATTCGGGGATACGCAAAACAACCACCTGGTCTGAGGACATTGAGGAAAGCATGCTCGTTAGCCGTGGGCATACTTCTGATGACTCAGATGCTTCGCTCGCAACCCCAGTCGTGAAAAATCGTAAACCTAAGCGCAAGGTTAACCCTACTTCCGATGAATCCGATGCTTCGCTCGCCACCGAACTTGTTAAAACCCGTAGAGCACAGAACAAGCCTAAGCAGCTGAAGAAAGGTGAAATACGTGTCAGTGAGATAGACCCTCGTTTCCGAGTGCCGGAAACCACCAGAAGTTGTCCAACAGAGGCCTCACCTGCTGCGAGCCTTACTACCGGCGAAGCCCTTGAGGTTCAGCAAATGATGTCGGACCTGTGTCATATGGCAACCCTTCCTAGCCCCGGACCCATTCTTTCACTTCTACGCAAGTGCGCTCAAATGGGTCAGCATGAGGGAGTCCCCGAGTTCGTTAGCAAGATGCGGGCTAAATATAGTGAGCAGTCCCGGGAGGCACTGCAGGATTTGGATCTACAGTTAGCTCCCCTCTTAGCCGATATCAACTATGGACCATAATTCACATTTGAAGACCTATGCCACAGTAAATGTTCCTGGCTTGAGGAATCCGGCCACTCAGGCGCTGTTAAGCCGTTTTCTGCGTGAATATGATGTGGACATTCTTTTTCTGCAAGAAGTCAGCGAATGCAATATTGGCTTCCTGTATGACCATGACTATATAGTTAACATGGGCACCACTGCTAGGGGTACGGCCATTATCTACCGTAAAGACACCCTAGTAACGGATGTGGTGATGGATCCCTCCGGGCGTATAACATCTGCTACGGTACATGGTGTCAGGATCATAAATGTTTACAGTCCATCTGGCTCCAATTATAAATCTGAGAGAAACGTTTTATTTAGGCAAGACATCTTACCCCACCTGGTAACGAATCTCCCCATTCTCTTGATGGGGGATTTCAACTGCACCTTACGCCCCCAGGATCAGACGGGTTCCTTCAATTTCTGTCCTGGGTTACAGGGACTCACCCAGAGCATGCAACTAATAGATATATGGCCACACATACATGGCAACCAGATCCAATATACATTTTGCCGTGGCGCCTCTAAATCCAGGATTGATCGGGCGTATATGTCCAGTACGCTTGCCTCACGTGTACGCGGCTGTCGGATAATCCCTGTCGCCTTTAGTGATCACAATGGCTTTTTATTTACGGCGCGAAGTGCCGTCCCTGCACACACAATACAAGGGCGAGGCACGTGGAAAATGAATACCAACTGCTTTGAAAGGGAAGAGGATTCACAGCGTTTTGAGGCTGTGTATCGGCAGTGTCAACGGCTGAAACACCGTTACAACAATGTGGCTGACTGGTGGTTAGAAAAGGTGAAGCCGGCCATTCGGGCAGTCGCCAAAGTCATAACCTTTGAACGTAATCAACGTTTATATCGGAAACTGGACTTCTATGACACCGTGTTACAGGACCTCCACCATCGAGAACAACTAGGGGAAAATGTGTCGGTGGCACTACGAACGATTAAGACAACCATCTGCCATGTCCGAGAAAGCAATTTAGCCACCCTGCAGCAGCATGTCAAGAAATATTCCTTGATTGACAGGGAAAAGATGTCTGTTTATCAGCTTGGCCGTCTCCGCCGCTCGCAAGGGCGTCAGTGTATTCGTCAGTGGACGGGACCGGATGGGGGCATATTAACGACCCGTGAGGAACTACTTGCAGAAGGTGAGCGCTATTTTCGGGAGATGCTGGCTGAGGAACCAGTCTCGGAATCGGCAGGTAACCAACTCTTGACGTCTACGGACCGGCACCTGGACAACGACTGCATGCGTCGGCTTGGCGCCCCAATCATGAAGGCAGAGATCGACTATGCTCTCCGAAACACAGCTAATAACAAGACGCCGGGAATAGATGCTCTGCCATATGAATGGTACAAACACTTTTGGCACCTTGTTGGGGATGAGGTCACCCAAGTCCTCAACTACCTATTCACACATGAAGTACCCCACGGCTTTACGGAAGGCGTTATCCTTTTGATTCCCAAGATTAATGGTGTGCGTGGTATTGCTGACTACAGACCAATAACTATTCTCAACACGGATTACAAGTTGCTGGCCAAAGTCCTAGCACTTCGGCTCAAAAGTGTGCTTCACAGCCTGATAGGCCCTGGTCAAACCTGCACGATACCCCAGAAGACCATTCTGCATAGCATTCTTGCTATCCGAGACCTCATTCTTTATGCTTCAGGTAATGGAAATCACGCGGCTGCCTTGCTGAATATTGACCTGAACAAAGCCTTTGATAGGGTCGCCCACGCATATCTTTGGCAAACTTTGCGTCACTTTCACATTCCTCTGGGCGTCATACACTGCCTCCAACGACTCTACGCATCCGCTTCATCCAGAGTGTTGATAAATGGATTTTTATCCCGTCCAATTCCCGTCCATAAATCCATCAGGCAGGGCTGCCCATTGTCGATGGTGCTCTTTGTTTTGGCTATTGAACCCCTGATCCGCAGTCTGGACGAGAAACTCCAAGGTATCGATCTGCATGGTGCCCATATCACCCTGCGGGCATATGCCGATGACGTGACCGTCTTTATCACTGATGAGTCAGAACTTACGTCTACGAATAGCATCATGGAAACCTACGCCCTAGCATCAGGTGCACGCATCAATGCTGCGAAGTCATCGCTCATGCCCATCTGCTTGCCTACAACAATCAGGACGCCGCACGACCTAGCCATTCCAATAGTTGACAGGTGTACTATATTGGGGATAACTTTCTTCCTCGATTTTGCAGAAACTGTCAGCTTATAACTGGAACCGGAGGCTAAATACGCTGAGATTTCAATTAAAGGAAGAACTGACGAGAAGATTGAACCTGATACAGAAAGTGTGGTTTATTAATACCTTTGCCCTGTCCAAAGTATGGTTTCTGGCACAAGCAATCCCAGCTCCGCACGTTCTCTGCCAACGAATGGAAATGGCCATCGGGTATTTCCTCTGGTCTGGATACCGATATCGGATTCGTCGAGATCAAATGAACCTGCCACTCCGAAGAGGCGGACTGCAACTTGTGGCAGTTGAACACAAATGTGCCGCCTTGCTGGCCGCACAGCTTTTTCGAGCGCAACACCATATGGGGGACCCCTTTGACACTGTCTGCATCCAGTCACTTGTCCCAGGTGCGAATCCCCAGATGCTCATCCCAGCCAATGTTTTCAAGAAGGAACTCGCAATTCTTAACCGTCTGAAATCCAGTGTCTCCACACCCTTCACCGCCCTCCCTACCAAGGTGCTTTATAGGTTTCTGCTCGCCGAAAGACTCTTCACTCCCTATATACAGATGAAATATCCTACGCGAGCCTGGTCGACTATTTGGGAGAACCTGTGGAATCCCTGGATTCCACTGGAATGGCGATCGACATTGTATGAGTACCTCAATGAAATTGTGCCGACCAGAGAAAAACTGTCTCGGCATGGGCAGAGTGATGTCGACCTGTGTGACGCCTGTGGTCGCACTGACACATTAGACCATCGAGTCACTACGTGTGGGAATGCGACAGTCGTCTGGACTTGGACCCTCCAGGCAGTATCTGGAATCTGCGGACGGCCGCTGGACGTGTCCGATGGCATGAAGGTGCAACGTTTTGCAGTTACACATTCCACTGGGGAAAAGCGTAACGCCATCCTCTGGTTCACGGCGGGAGCGATTCATTACAACCTCTCCCGCCACAGGTCTCGGGACCACACACTGGTGGGGTTCTTGGACCACCTCCGCAGGGAGAGATGGAATCCGCCAAACATGGAACACTGACTGCTGCATTTGGACGACTGTTATGTCTGTTTTGAATTGGACAGCCACGAGTTCTTATCGTCAGCCTGGAATGTTTAATGCGTATAAGTGCTTGTGACTTTAAAATGGTGCAGTGACGATTACTTTCTGTGTTGACCTTTACAAAGGTGCAGTGACATTTTGCTTCTGTGTTGCTTTATAAACAATGGTGCTGTGACTTTCATTTTCTGTATTAACTATTCAAATTGTGCACTGACAATTCCCTTCTATGTGTGTAAAGTTATTACTATGTAAAAAAAAAAGGAAGGCATACTAAAGGAATTTAACGCTCTTAAAAATCCTAAGACTTCAGCCGAGTTTGAACCCACGATCTTGCATGCTGCCGACTACGCCACCGAAGACACGCTTCATTTCATTGCATATTAATACATATTAAAGTACACTGAAAAGTCAATACGAGAATCAGCGCAGCCTGGGTGAAGTGGCGAACGACAACTGGAGTCACCTGCGATCGAAGGATGAAGGACAACCTAAAGTCAAAGATTTATCGTAATATCATCCGTCCTGTCGCATTGTACGGATGCGCGTGTTGGCCGGCAAAAACAGTGACAGAACGTCGCTTGGGCGTTATGGAGACCAAGATGTTGCGATGGACAGCGGGTGTCACTAAATTGGATCATGTTTCCAAAGAAAACATCAGGAAAAGGCTTGGGGTTGCACCAATCAGTGACAAGATGCGGGAGTGACGTCTGCGTTGGTTTGGCCATGTTCTACGAGCGGAAGCGGACACAATTGCAAAGACTGGCTACACTACACAAGTCGTCGGCAAGAGACATAAGGGTAGACCAAAGCAACGGTGGGATGATACGCTACCTGGAGATCTGAAGAACCAACACCTTCATCCTGACATGGCCTGAGACAGAAACAAATGGCGACAACGTATCCATATAGCACACCCTGCAGCTAGGCGGGACAAACGCTAAGGAAGAAGAACAACAAGAATATAGACTGAAAAGTTGTAATGTCATTGACAATGATATCGCAAAGCCCTTAAATCAAGCAACGAAGGCAGATGGCTGGGTGCAGTGGCGTTAGCGACGGTGCCATTAACAACGAACGGCCTCCTAGAAATGGAAGAACTAGTTTTGAAAGTTGAATCACAGTGCCATTAGTGTGCAAAGGAATGCCACCGCGTATTTAAGTAACATGCGATGTGAAGCTTTAATGAAGCGAGTAAGATTGATAGAATATCTGTGCAGCACAGCGAATGACAAAAGAGATCTAAGAATGAAATGTTTGTGATTCTATAAACGTTTACGAGAAAAAAGAAAGGAACTGCGAGAAGGTCAATTGTTAGCGTTAACCAGATCTGAGTTTCCCTTTTTCATTAGCACCTCAATTACTACTTCAGGTGGGTCTGTCGTAAGAATTCGCACAAGGCTTCCTAGACCATACCTTTCCGACAGGGGGTCAGGAGATCCGCTGACGCCATTAACCCGCACGGTTTACCGTACTCGGCCTTAGTCGCCTATAGCTATATCTCTCATTTATAAGGCAAGGTTTACCTTTCTTAGTTGAAATGAACTCCATAACTGACCGAACTGAACTTAGATACAGACAGAATGACGAATATTGGGAGCTGTCACAAATAGTCAACATTCCGTCGCTAACGGGTAACTCAAGACTATGAGAATGCATAGCTCATCACAATGGGACTTAATGATCACTTCATGATCCGTCGCAAATGGGAATCGTCGCAAACGGGAAGACTCCACGTGAAACAGACTAATCACTGCAGGCGAAGCGCAGTGCTCAGGCGTCAAGTTAAAATGAACCGGGAGTTTATGGATTACCTCTTTGTATCTTCACAAAGGAACTAGTCTTCTTATGTCGATGAAGAAAGCGCACTCGTAAAGATATAAGAGCAATCTCTTAGTTGGAACTTATAGCTACATTAACATGCTCCAAGCCAATCAATGACTGTCAGGTTGAGAAATTAAAACATACTCATATCCATCCCACAGTGTGGGGGGTTCTTACACTGGGGGTGGGCCGCGAGCTATAAACTAGATATTTGCTGACTCCCACACGTTCCTCAGCCATTCAATTATGTCTTATCTCCAAGTTTGCTGTGAATCTCTCTTCTCTCTAAAGAATAGTAATTATAGTTTAAGTTATGAGGGAGATGAGGAGCCATTACACTTTATGCCGCACGATCTATGTATGAATGGAGAGTGAGACGGAGATAGGAGATGCATGTATGAATGGTGGGGCTGGATTTGGCCAGGACCCAAGTATGTAGTCGCGAGCAAGAGTGGAACAAGTCTTCCATGACGGCTAACATGTACTGTATGCATTGAGCTTGGTTGTATCAAGTGGCTGAGAGTGCACTTCAATGTATACATTAAGTAAAATAAATCCATAATGGGTGATGGTGGTTTCGCCTTCTTTCCCTGTTGAATCACTTCATTCCAAACTTTATCAACTGACAATATCAGGTATTTACAGGGTGAGGCACTTAAAACTGTTTTTCGGAATATTTGGAAAAATACAAATCGGATTTAAAAAGTTGTTCACCTCGAAGAGGGACATCCAATAAGATAAAGCTCGACCCCCCCCCCCCCTCTTGCATCACCCACGGGGCAGGAGGAGGGGGAGGGAGGGGGAGGGGTGGAGGGGGTTGACTTTGAAATCTTAAATAGGAACCCCTATTTTTTATTGCAGATTTGGATTCTCCGTGAAAAAAATATGTAACTTTTGTATGAAGCATTTTTTTCGTTTCATGTTAGATGGCGCTGTAATCGGCAAACATGAAAACATGAAAAATGGTAATATCTCAAAAAATACAAAACAGATTAGAAAAATCAAAGTAAATGTTTTGATATTTTTTAAAATGCTATCATATGACATCGTCAACCCTCCCGCAATGTATTCTTAGACTACTTTTAGCGTTACCCAGGAACAATGACGTGGACGTAGTAGTAATTTGTTCCCTTCGGGGTGCTTGATTTTGGTGATTCCCCTTGCCTCTCACTATTTCGGGGTGCTTGATTACTGTGAGTCCCCTTGCCTCTCACTATTTCGAGGTGCTTGATTACTGTGAGTCCCCTTGCCTCTCACTATCTCGGGGTGCCGATTACAACGCCATGAATCATGAAACGAAAAAAATAGTTCATACAAAAGTTACATATTTTTTCACGGAGAATCCAAATCTGCAAGATAGGGGTTCCTATTTAAGATTTCAAAGTACCCCCCCCCCCCCTCCCACCCCCGGGGGTGGTACAGGGAGATCGAGCTTTATGCAACTTATTTTTAATCCGGTTTGTATTTTTCCAAATATTCCGAATAACAGTTTTAAGTGCCTCACCCTCTATAACATACGCATGATTAGTATGGTCCTTTAGCGTTACCCATAACTAAAATTTTGGGAAATATAATGACAAATTTCGCTTTTCATGTTTTCTGTTTTCATTGTGTTAAAGGCAAGATGATCCGCTGTCCAGTACCTTAAAACAACAATAACTAATATAGCCTGTGCTAACGTTCATCATCTGCTTGCTGGCGCAAAATTTTGAGTTTCTATGGCGTGTTTAAAATCTCTCAGATCTTGAATTTCATGTCCGCTAATTTGTCATGGTTTCTAAAACTTGTATGTTTTATTATGTTACTGCTGAAGGCAAGAAGCAATAGAATAATAGGAAGGTGGAGAAAACAATAGCTGAGAAGCTGAGGGACAAACGTATGAACCAAGAGGATTGTAATATTAATTTTTGCTTCCAATTATTCATTGCGGATTTCTCGTTCTTTATTTTTCTTTCTACAAAATTCTCCTAGCGGAGCAGTTTAGACTCATGAAATTTATACGGTATGCAACTCTTTAAGGGTCATTTTCAACAACTATTTAATTAACGATCAGTTAGTTAATTCGTGTTTAATTTAAATAGCAGGGTAGTTAAAGGGGCTGCGTGGCTTAGTCGATAGAGGCGCGGAGCTTCTAACTGAAAGGGAGTGGTTTCGATCCCCACTCAGGTAGTGGATTTTAGAAGAGAAAAAAACTACCTCTTTCGGAAACGCAAATAGCCCTGGGGTTCACTCAGCCTACACCAGAAATGAGTACCAGGGTAATTCCTGGGAGCAAAGACCGGGCTTGGAGCTGACAACTCCATCCCATCTAGTGCCGATGTTACTGAAAGTGGAAGCCTCTACCTTCCACTACTCCCAGGGCCTCCATGGCCTGTACAAAGTTGGCTTTGCTTTGCATTTTAGCACTGTCAGTGTCATGTTTTATATCGCCGCCATCTTAACGGAAACGTAATGTTCAAAGGTTAAATCAAATTACGACTAACCTAATCATCTGTACTCTGCCAAATTTTGCAATAACATACAGTAACTTCATGTGGGAAGCGTCTTTCGACCAAATTACAAGGTCATCAGACAAATAGTTGAAGATAGAGGCCGTGTATATGTGCAAATCGCGTGTGTGAGTGTGTATATTGCCACCCTCCCCTCTTATAAATTCAAACAAGACGAAACTCAATTAAACGAAAATTGGTACAGAGGTAGTACTAGAAAGGGTCACCTCAGTGTCATGTTTTATATCGCTGCAACAATGGCGGAACCGTAATAGCGGCCACCCAATTGCTCAAAGCCTAAATATAATTACGACGAACCTAATCATCTGATCTCTACCAAATTTCGCAACAAGATACCTTCAAGTAAGAAGAGTCTTTCGACCAAATTACAAGGTCATCAGCCAAATAGTTAAAGATGGAGGCCGTGTATATGTGCAAATTGCGTGCAAACCCCCTTCTCCATCAATTCAAACAAGACAAAATCGAATTGAACGTAATTTGGTACTGATGTAGCACTAGCAAGGGACACCTCAGTGTCATGTTTTATATCGTCGCCATATTGACGGAAACAAATGGCAGCCACCCAAATGTTCTGATTTGGTGCTGAGGGTCTATCTGGAATTATTATTGTTATCAGAAAAGCGGCTTCGGTGGCGTAGTTGGTAGCATGCTCAACTGCTGTGCCCAAGATCGCGGGTTCAAACCCGGCCGAAGTCGTCGGATTTTTAAGACAGTTAAAATCCTTCAGTATGTCTTCCTTCGGAAGGGAAGTAAAGCCGGCGGTCCCATGTCATAGATTTATGGCATGTAAATGATCCTTCCACAGACTAAACTTGTGTGGAGCTAAATTTCTAGCTTAGATTTCGTTGTAACGCTCTATCAAAGTTCCAAAGTTCACCAACAGGTGTCAGTGATATCTGGTAGCGAAAGTTGGAACTACTTGAAATTGAACGGAACTTGTAGCTCACCCTATGGGTGTTCGCTTGAAGCAGCTACAGCCTCTGGCGAGCCGAACATGTCCTCAGACACTCCCGACACTAAAAGACATACGCTAAATAAATAAATAAATAAATTGTTATCAGTTTCCAAACACCATGCTAACCAGTGGGCCGTCGCCTGGGGCACGGTGTAAGTGCAATGGTGAGACGGATCTTTGTTACAATTGCGTTATCACGCGCATGACGTCACACTAGGACAACTGGGAGTTGTGGCGAGGCAGGAGTAAAGCTCGTTTAATTCGCAATCGATTCAAATATGTTGTTGTGGTGTTGTAAATTCCTTCTAGACGCTTGGGCCATCTTCGTCATCAACCCCATGTAGTTGCGTGTGTGTTGAACTACAAAAATATGCATGCATATATGCACTAAAAAGGTTGAAAATATGCACAAAAAATATGCACTACAAATAAAACAACATACACTTACCAAACGTATTACAGTGGAACTTGGATAATTCGAACCTCAAGGGACCAGTAAATAAATTCGAATTATCCAAAAATTCGAATTAAGAAAGTTCATTGAAAAGGGTAGAGAAAATATATTGTAATCCGTTTACATAATGATTTACGTTCAACAAAGTAGATTAACAGACAATAGTAGGCTACTTTATAAAGACTGTATCGTGAATAACCTCAAAAGTTTCAAATGAAAAATAAAACCAAAATGTACAAATCACCTATTTAATGACAGTAGTAATCCAGCAATCTAGTTAAGTCTTAGAAAAATCTACTGTTTTTCAAAATAGTTTGAGATCTTTACCTGTTTCCTACAGTTAAGTCTCTCAGTCATCACAGAAGAACCTAACAAATTTAAGGAACGGAAAACAGAACTACTTACGTCCTTTCTACTTTCAAAAAAACACCTACGTTCTTTGATGTGGTTGGTTGCTTGGGCTGCACTCGGAACAGTTTTTTCGGGAATTGTCCCAACTGTTTGGCTTCCGATCGGCTTTTTACACTAAAAACTTCGAATTAACCAAAATATAATTCGAATTAACCACGATTTTTTAGCCGTGATTGTATATAAAATGCTAGGGACCAAGAGAAAAATTCGAATTAAAGAAGATTTCGAATTATAGAAGTTCGAATTAGCCACGTTCCACTGTTTTTAATTTTAACTCAGCTTTGCATTGATACACATGTTTCATTCCTTGCAAAATGTTGCCTGGCAGTAGGTTATCAATAGTGTTTCAATGTTTTCAGGGGCAATGACTTTCTGTTGTCGGACAGAATTACTGTAATTTATATGCTGAAGATGATCTTTCTACGTCTACGGACGTAACTGGGCAATACTTGTACACTGGCACTGACCGCTCTGAGCATTCTTCTGGTAAAGACTGCCTGATTCCACTTATGTAGTTGCTTACGGATTGAATCTTCTTCAGTGCTGGATTTGAGTCCAACACCGCACTGAGTTTCCTTTCCACCTTTTCTCCAGTTTCACCAGGGACACCATTTAAAGAACTAATGGTGTTTTGAATTAACGGAAGGGATTCGTGTAGGGGTGCACCGCGAGTTTCTAGGCCCTTAATCGCCTTCGAAAGTGACGAATACTGCACTTGGATGAAACTGATATCTTGATATACAGTTTCAGATTCGAATGCGCACTTTGCTTCACGAACACACGCAGTATGGCTATCATCAATACTTGTAACTACCGTACATTTTTCACTTCATTTTTAATTTCGTTCAGAAATCTTGAATTAATCGATCACACACGAGAGAATTATATATCCATATATGCACTAATGTTCAAAATATGCACTAACGTTCTAAATATGCATTTGCATATGCGCATATGCATTTTTTTAATCCGGGCCCTAATGATAACCTGTATTGATATGATGATGATGATGATGATGATGATAATTGTTGTCTTAAGGGGCCTAACATCCAGGTTACGGCCCCTAATGCTTTTGGTGATAGTGATAATGATGATGTAATGTAAACTATAACTAAAACGAACTATGCACTTACATACTAGAAGAAGAAATGGAAAACAAAAGAAGACTAAGGTAAATAAACGACAAAATAAAAAGAAATGCCCTCAAGGATGGAGGTACTTGGAAGGAAGGAGAGCCATGAAAGGCAGATAGGAAAGGGAAAGAGGAGAGGGCCCGCCCCAAAGTCAGTGGAAAAAGGGGAAAAACAGGACCCAGCTCAGGAAACCCTTGGGGTCGCCAACTCCCGAACTCACCTGCCGTGACCCCCTGAGGGTGTAGCATATCCAGGGTGCACCAGAAGTGGTGGGACTAAACACACCCTGCCTCCTTGAGGGCCTTGTGTAGAAGGCAGGAGATAACATGAAAAGAAAAAGAAGGTTAACCCCTCGAAGAATGAGGGTATCAGGAAAGATGAGACAAGGACCAATTAAGGCGGGAAAGTGGAAGACTCCCTAGGCCTCGGATACCTTAATACCGTCGGGGTTGGAAGGGAACAAGTGTTGACCATGAGAGGTCGTTAGGAAAGAAGACGGAGAGGAGCCCTGCACAAGTAAGTGGAAGCAATGCCGGACTCAGCTGGGGTCCCGTGGTCGCTAACCCCCGTCCCACTAGATGTGAGCCCCTGGGGGGTGTAGGGACAGGGATGAGGTAGGTGCTCCGGGAATTAAAGTACAGTACTATCCTGGCATTTGCCTAGAAAAAAAACTGGGAAATACCACACTCAGGAAAGACACTGTCAGGGATTCCAACCTGCAGTCTTCGAACTTGCTGAAGCTGCCCTCACGGCCGTGGTGTAGGATTTGACGAGCACGGCTACGCAGTGGGTTATGTTTATGTTGACGTATGTGTGCGTTGCAATAATATTAGGGACAGGGAGATGGTAGGTGCCCCGGGATTTTAAATAAGGTAGTCTACTATTCCGGCATTTGCCAGGAGGGAATGTGGAAAGACCACTCTTAGCGTAGCCACTGTCAGCGCAGGGATTCGAGCCTACGATCTCTATACTTGCTGTAGCTGCACACATAGTCGTGGTGCACGATTTAACGAGCGTGGCTAAGCCGCATGACAAAGGCCTAGGCTATTACAAAATGACTCGTTACATCACCTGTGATGATTTGTCGACGTCTGTGAATCAGCTGTTGTTGTTGTTGTTGTTGTTGTTGTTGTTGTTGTTTCATTTGAGGGCCTGGACAGCGTAGTCACTTAGCCCCGTGTAGAGTTTGGTGTAGAATGTGTATGATAACCTGTGTTATTGTGGTGTCTGTAGTAGTGTATGTATTTCTAATTCAGGTAAGGATTGAGAAGGAGGCGGCCATGGACTTAAGTTAGGAACCATCCTGGCATTTGCCTGAGGCATAACCACGAAAATCCACTCCCAAGATGACTGAAGTGGGAATCTCGAACCCACCTCTTCTCAGTTTTGCCTCACGAGGCTGAGTGTACCTCGTCCCAACCCTCAGACCAGAATTAAATTAAATTTCTTGGTAGAGCTGGGAATCGAACCCGGAGAGCCAAGAATGCTAGCCACTACACCACCAGGTGGTTTCCTGAGAATCAGTGAAAAAAAAAAGACTGACAAGGAGAGATAGCCAAGTGGTTTTCTAGAAAAGTGTTCACATTTGATGGGTTTGCTCTCCATAAAAAAATATTTCATCCCTGTTCGAGCGTTTTTACAATGGGCCTTAGTGTGCTCAAAATCGAACGTTTAAAATCAATCCTCAAACTTTTGTAGTCTTATTCCCACACACGATCCCGGCTCGTCTCCGTGGCCTAGTCACTAGCGTGTTGACGTTGGAAATGGAAGTTACCATGATCGGAATCTACCTTGATCTTTTCTAATTATTTTCCTTATCTTTCTTTGACATTTTTAGCCTATTTTCAATTTTGAAAAAATAGGCTTATGAGATCACCTTTTGTCCGTGTGAGTGTGCGTGTGTGTGTGTGTGTGTGAGGTGTGTGTGTGTCCCTAATAAAGTCTAAACGACTCGAGCGATTTCAATGATACTCGGTAAGATCATTACACCATTCTGGCCGACCTCGACCGTGCCTTTCAAATTTTATTCTGTCGCACCAATCCAACATGGCGGCGATGCGAAATATTTCACCAGCATTCAGTATCTCCGAAACTATTATCGATATCACCCTGAAATTTTCTACGATGATAAAGGGCACTGCTAGAAGTTCACCTAAGTGACGTTAAAAAACCTGGTAAATACAAAAACAACATGGCGGCCATGCGAAGTTGAGACTTTTAATTAGGCTTTTCCCGCTATTTAACAATCCAAACGTAATGAAACTTGGTACTGCAAATAATTATACACAGTGTAATGCACTGGCGTCCAATTTAGTTCAATTGTTCACATAACCTGAATATGGCGGCTGTGCAAAATATTTCACTGGCATTCTATATCTCCGAAACTATTACAGATATACCCCTGAAATTTTGTACGATGATAAAGGGCACTGCTACACGTTTCCTGTGTAATTTTCAAAAACATGTAACGTACAAAACGAACATGGCGGCCAAGCGAATTTGAAACATTTTAATAGACTTTTCTCTTGATTTAACCATCTGAGCGCAGTGAAATGTGGTGCAATAAATGATTATACATATTGTAATGCAATGGCATCTAATTTAGTTCAATTATTTATATAACCTCAAGTTGGCGGGTGTGCGAAATTTTAAAATTAAGTTTTTATTTCTTGTGTCGTAATCATGCGATCGAAGTGAAAGTTTGAATAATGAAGCTACGCATTATTTTTCCTTTAATGGTACATAACTCTATGGCCTATACATAAAACAATCCAAAATGGCGAGCATCCGAAATATTTCGGCGGTTCTCAATATCTACGAATCCTTTACAGCAATCACACTGATTTTTTTAAATGTTCATAGAGGCTATGAACATAAGTTCACCTATAGGTCTTTCAGTAACCTGGTGAGCGCAAATCCAACATGGCGGCGACGCGAAGTATAAATACTCAATTGGACATTTCTCGTGATTTAACCATCCGAGTGCAGTGAAACTTTGCACGTTAAATGATTATTCAAATATTAATCCATTGGCATCTAATTTATTTCAATTGTTTTGATAACCACAATATGGCAGCTGTGCGAAATTTTAAAATCTCGTTTTTACTTCTTGTGTCCTAATCATGCGATTGAAGTTTGAATACCACACGCACACAATAATCTTCATGTATTAGTACATAAATAAGAATCCGACCTGTCGATCATCTGAAATATTTAGACGGTTCTCTATATCTACGAATCTATCACAACAATCAAACTGAAATTTTGTATGTTGATAGAGGCAATTGACATGAGTTGGATATATGAAAATAGGCTGTATAGTTCTTCTCGGAACTACTTGTTTTCTTTTATCTTATGTTTGTGGTACAATATTTAAGTAGGCAGATTAGGCTACATCAAGTACTTTATTATTTGTTGTTGCTTTTTCTCATTTACGTTATTGTTTACATACGGAAAGTTTAGCTTGATGGTGGAGCAGAGTGGAACAGAGGGAAGGGCTCTTGCGTTTCTGCATTCGACTCGGCGCAGTGCAAATGAACGTAGAGTCGCCGGCCACGCTGCATTAAATTCTAACCAATAAAACTTCCGTAGCGTAGCGGTCAGCATGGTTAGCTGCCGCTCCGGAGGTCCTGGGTTCGATTCCCGGCTCTGCCACGAAATTTGAAAAGTAGTACGAGGACTGGAACGGGGTCTGCTCAGCCTCGGGTGGCCCAAATGAGTAGAGGGGGTTCGATTCCTCCTCAGCCATCCTCGAAGTGGTTTTCCATGGTTTCCCATTTCGTCTTCGGGCAAATGCCGGGATGGTACTGAGACCGTATTTTCTTATGAGTCGGATCTATGTTGAACAAGTGTGTACTCAGGTGAATTTCTGAAGTTCTATTTACTGTACAAGGCAAACAGCGCATTGATACTCTGTGGTGAGCTTAGGAGTAATTCGGCAGCCCGCTCTACAGTACATCCTTTGGACATGTGCTATGTTTTTAGTACAAGAGATCACTACAAAATGGAGACAGCGGTAACGTCAATCGGATGCAACATGATACACTTTGTTACTGTATTTTTGAAACAGAACAACAACTGGTAAATGCATTTTGTTAAAAGAAGAGGAAACTTGAGTGTATTTTACACATAGATAAATGGATATGTCAGAAAATCAGAGTATTATCGAACAATAGCCAGTGTCGGTATCGATAGTCAATATCGTTTCGCAACGAACAGCATTGTGGGTCTCGCAAGAGCAGTGAGGAAAAGTCTGTCCAGGCAGAGAGATCAGATTACATTATACTTCGCTCGGAGTACAACACTCACGTCTCGCGCAAGCAACGCGGTCGTTTTCATACTTATAAGTTAGACAGTTCGTAATGCAACATTTTTGTCTCGGCTTGTTATAGCTGGAGATTGTGTTAGTCTTCATTATTAAGGAGCAGTGAACTCAGTCTTCACTAGGACTTGTGATATTTCAATGCCAATACATGACTATATTTTACGACAGTTCAGTACAGTCTATATATGCATATTATCATCATGACTACAGAACAGAGGTTGAATGAACGAATGTTTCATCAAGACATGATTATGTCACGAATGGGCTAGAATGGAAAAAGGGAATGCAATACAATAGTGGAGTTGACTACTTAGAATGATCACCAACATCAATCATGAATTATTATAACAGCAGAAAGCTCTTTAAGAAGAGATGGAAGGCGCTTTGGAAAAGTTGACTGTACATTCATACTGTGACTACATGAACTATGATGGCATTAGACGAATAGGCTACAGAACATCTTGGGAACGTGTGAGAGCAGTGAACTTGTTACGCGAACAGCTTTTTTTTAGCCTATTTTCGATTTTTGCAAAAAATGAAAGTAGACTTATGAGATCAACACAGGACGAAAAAAAGTGTGTCTGTCTGTCTGTGTGTGTGTGTGTGTGTATGTGTGTGTGTGAGTCTGTATGTGTGTGAGTGTGTGTACTCTGAATGTCTGTCCCCCCTCCCTATCAATTCGAACACGGTGAACGCGAATTGAACGAAATTTGGTACAAAGGTAGCACTAACAAAGGACACCTCAGTGTCATGTTTTATATCGCCGCCATCTTGACAGACACGTAATGGCGGCCACACAAATGTTCAAAGCTTAAATCAAATTACGACTAACATAATCATCCGATCTCTACCAAATTTTGCAACAACATACCTTTATGGAGGGAGCATCCTTTGACCAATCTAATAGGTCATTAGCCTAATAGTTTGTGGATGGCAGCCATCTTCGTGTCAAAATCAATTTCCCCTATTAATTCGAACACGGTGAAACCGAATGGAACGAAATTTGGTACAGAGGTAGCACTAGCAAAGTGCACCTCACTTTCATGTTTTATATCGCCGCCAACTTGACGAAAACGTAATGGCGGCCACACAAACGTTCAAAGCTTTAATCTAATTACGATTAACCTAATCATCCGATCTCTACCAAATTTTGCAAGAACATACCTTTATAGAGGGAGCATCCTTTGACCAATCTAATAGGTCATTAGCCTAATATTTTGTGGATGGCGGCCATCTTTGTGGGAAAATCGATTCCCCCTATCAATTCGAACACGGTGAAACAGAATGGATCGAAATTTGGTACAGAGTTAGCACTAGCAAAGGGCACCTCAGTGTCATGTTTTATATCACCGCCATCTTGACGGAAACGTAATCGCGGCCACCCATATTTTAAAAGTTGAAATGTAATTTCGACCAACCTAATAATCTAGTCTCTACCAAATTTTGCAACAACATATCTTTATGTGCGAAGCATATTCTGACCAAACTGCAAGATCATCAACCCAATAATTTGCAGATGGTGGCCAAGTATGTGTGCAAATCGATTTCCCCTATCAATTCAAACACGGTGAAACCGAATTGAACGAAATTTGGTATAGAGGTAGCACTAGTAAAGGGCACCTCAGTGTCATGTTTTATATCGCCGCCATCTTGACGGAAACGGATTGACGGCCACCCAAATGTTAAAAGCTTAAATCAAATTACGGCCATCCTAATAATTTGATCTCTACCAGATTTTGCAACAACATGCCTTTTTGTGGAAAGCATCTTATGTTTGACTACAAGGTCATCAGCCCAATAGTTTGCAACTAGCGGCCATGTATGTGTGCAAATCCATTCCCCATATCAATTCAAACACGGTGAAAACGAATTGAATGGTTTTTTTTTACAGAGGTAGCACTAGTAAAGGGCACCTCATATTCATGTTTAATATCCCTATAGCACGTTGTATTTCAACAAGCTACCACAACCAACATTCAATTATACTCCTTGAAAAGGACAAAGAGTTATAACAAGACCCATGCATTTAGGAGAAAGTAGGCTATATGTTCTTTACTGAACATCTTGTTTTATTTATCAACCGTTCGGAATCGGGGTTCGGTTCTCTTCAAGATCCAGTCGTTTCGAGAACTACGCGACCTGAAGAACGAGGGTTCAGTTCCAGAACGAGAACAGTGTGTTTCACGCATATTCCAATTTCAACGAGTTGGCATCGTACAAGGTAGCTGACCACCATTTTCACAGTAGACAGTATGGATTAGACATGCTCTAGAGTGTTCCTTTTTCACCAATTTTTCTTTGTAGATAGAAAATGCATTCCAGAGCTAGACCCGATACTTTAACGCTTCTGTCTTGTAGTGCATTTTATTTTGTAGTAAACATTAATATTCTTATAATGCTATTTTCTATGCATTAATTTACTCTTTTTCTTACTAATTTTTGGCCATTTAATAGAACAATATAGTTTGTTGAGAGGATAAATATGAAGAGTAGGAAGAAGACTGCGATTACTTTATATAAGAATAGTTGTTAGCAAGCAGAGTCCTATACGCCACGTATACTTGAAGATTATTCGAATAGCTACTTCTACAAATTTTGAACTTTGAATTTGAACACTTAAGCATTTCATGCAAGTTTCTTTAACAGACGTATGGGTCTACTTTTCATCGAGTGCAGTATAAATATGGAAACATAATGATTTCTAGAGTAGATATTTGCGGTTTTTGGATTAATTTTGTGCAATCCACAGCTTTTGAGATTTTTCTTGTTGAAGTTGTTTTAGACACTTTTTAGACCGTTCAGTTTTTCTATTTTTGTTCATGATTTGTTTGTTGAACTCCACCCTAGTTAAGCGTTAGATTCTAATGGTCTTCGTGTACCTTCTTAAGACAGGCTCATTGCCATGGTGTAGGATCTTTCGTGTTTCTTTGGGTGAGGATCTTCAGTCGAGCTTTGTCTAGTTGAGGGCTGAATCGTTCTTTTTACAGTGATCTATCTACAATTTCTTGAATGAAACAGTAATGAACATGAGAATAAAATGAGAAATAAATGAATAAATATTATAGAAAGATTGTATAGAATATTTTCGTTACAAAACGAAATGATGATGTCGAAAATTCTTAAGCACTGTTATTTGAACAGCTGAATGTCTTACATTTGTCTCAGTTCTGATAAAAATTGTCCATGATACTTTAACTTATGTTAATTTGATGCATGATATTTTACGACTTTTATGTAAAGCTTCTTTGATCTTAATTATGTTAGAAAAAATACTTACAAGCTATTGAGAGCTTATCTATGAATAGAGCAATGATTGTTTGCGGAATTTGATTGTAATAAGGGGATATTAGGCATCGATGGATGGTCTATATCAATTTTCTTTCCAGTATAAATTAGCTATTGAGCCATTACTGAGTGCACTTAGGTGTATATTTTGAACGTGCAGTATAGTCACGATTATGGATACTAGAAGGCTAGTATAAAGTTAATGAATCCAACATTTAAGTCAAACTAGCATTTTAATAATTGATCTAGAATGGATTGTTCAAATTGATGACATTTGTTTTTGAAGAAAGGTCGAATTGGAAAGACGAGTAATAATATATGTATAATCATGTAATAATAATGACTGAAAGCTTAAGAGACAATAATATGATTAACTGTGAGATTTAAAATGTTGTTAACATTTTTATGCAATGACAATGCGTTCTATTAACTTAACCGTTCGTCGAACATGCCATGATTTGATCTTAACAATTACACTAGAATGTTTATCGATGGAGTCGAATACATAATAAATATATGAATGATTGAACGTGAACAAAAATGTAAAAATGTAAATATTGCCATACACTTACGAGGGTTATTTAAATATGTTACTGAGTGTATATAACCATGTTTAAAAATTATTATTAAGATTATCTTTACATGCGATTAAGATGCTATAACTTTGATAGCATTTTCAACAACATTCGATGCTAATGTCATTCAGATGTGATTACGCTTCAGTGGAGGTGGATTATTTTTGTTCAGTGGAGAGGTAGTCCACACAGCAGCAGTTTCTGGATTAATGAACTGTTGGTCAATTTTAAATGCTTCGGATTTCTTGGTCATTTATACTAGAAACAGGATGTGCTACGAGGACCAGTGGGTCAGTTTTTAGAATGCCTAGCACCACGCACGAGATTAATTTAATTATTTTCAGAGTCTTGTTAGTTGACTTTGACTCAGCGAGGGAACTCACCACTACCGCCTCTACGGGCAGTGTCCTAGAGCTGAGAACATCTAATCGGAGTGGATACAACTGGAGCTAATCGTTTCATCTCTACATAGCTCCCACACCCTACATACGAGGCATTGTGTTTAGCATATTCTAACCTTGGTCTACCCCTACAGTTCTTGTCCTCGACACTTCCTTCCATAACTAAGTTTGCTATTCCTGGGTGTCTTAGTATGTGTCCTACCAACCTATCTCTTCTCTTCATTAGCAGTCGCCAGTCTCCTCTCCCACTCTTCTTAATGCCCCTTCTTTTCCAAGCCTATCTACCCATCTGATCTTCATCATTCTCCTGTAACACCACATTTCAAGCGCTTCAATTCTCATCTTTTCTGCTGTCCCAATAGTCCAAGTAACACTTCCACAGAGCGCCACGCTCCAGACAAAGGCTTTCAAAAATGACTTTCTAATACTCAAAATAATTTACGATATCAACAGATCCTTTTTTTTTTTTTTTTTTTTTTGTAGAAATGTTTTCCTAGCCTGAGCCAACCTACTATTTATATCCTCTTTGCTTCGTCCCTCACTGGTATTTTGCTTCCTAACGAACAGAAGTCTCCTACTTCCTTCAACTTTTCACCTGCCAATATGATCTCCATAGCGGTTTCTGATTTATTTCGGCTGTATTCCAATATTTTTGTTTTACATTTATTAATTTTCATCATGAATTCTTTCCTCACGACGACGGAGTCCATACCATTCAATAACTCACCAAATCCTCAACAAGATGACGATGTCATCAGCAAATTTCTGAGTTGAAATTATTTATCCTTGAATTTTCACTCTCACTTTAAATTTGGCTGCATTATTTTATAAAATTATTATTATTTTTTGTCAACGGGCCAGTCAAAGTTCCATTTTTATATAAAAATCCCCAGTCATAAGTAATGTGCCAAAGTTTGTTATTTGAAGCTTGAGATGGCGAGTTTACCATGGTTATTTATCACATCAGACATGCAATACTATTTAACAAACCAAGAAAGGAACGCAGATAGCACATTACAGCGATACATAAGAAAGTAATTGGAAGGGAAACGGTTCATAGCTTAAGCCAGGAAATTATTTCAGAACACGACTCTGTGATGACTTTTCTCACGATGTCTGTTTTAAGTGTTAATCACGCCGAATTCTGAAATACTGTACTCTTTACACAGAGTGATGTCCGTTACGAATATCTGGTAGGACAGGGGTTCTCAACTGGTGGGTCGCGGCCCCCTGGGGCGGGGGGGGGGGGAGGTCGTAGGATGTGTCTTGGGGGGTCGTGGGATACGGAGAAAAAGTGTTCAAAACTAGTTATTGATGTAGGTTTCCAATAAAAAAGAATACCAGTGAATCAAAACTCAGCAATTTTTCTAGGTTTGTGCCATGTCGGGGTTTCACCTAGGACACCAAGCTGGCTCATCAGCGGGCTCTAGGTGACCCCGCCCAGACCCCCACAGGAGTAGCTAACTGCGCACTGCCTCCTTTTTTTTAAGAAGCGCACCTGCACCACTTTACTGCGAAAACTAAAAGCTCAAGCAGCCATAACGTCCCTATGAAGGCTTCCAAAAATATGGTATACTGGCTTTCACGGCCAGTGAATTAAAACTCGGCATTTTTTCTAGTTGCTGAGATTTACGTTTTTCTTTATTCTATTAATGAGACACTTGAGCTTGTTTGGAATAAACCAATTTTTGAATGTCTGGAATGATTTTTGTAACCCACAAAACTATGTCATTTTCTAGTTTCAAACGATGTCTTGATTTCGTTTTTAAATTCACCATTATGAAGAATCTTTGTTCACAGTTGTAAGATGTAAGTTTTTAACGCCGTTGTGGACAGTTCTGGGTATTCCTTTTTAATACTTAACCAAAATTTGTCGGCACAAGCATTGTTAAAAGTTAGTTTCACTGACAGATCACTTGAAATCTCTAACGTTAAGGCTGGGGGGGGGGGGGGGTCGCCAAAATACTCAGCCTAAAAAGGTGGCCGCAGTGTCTAAAAGGTACAGAACCCCTGTCGTAGGGGAAATGAGTAAGGGAATTCTTCTTGCCCTCCTTATCTGGTAGGCAACAGTGATATAGCAGCCACTTGATAATCCTACAGAGGTGTAGCACACTATGCGCATAATTATGTAACTTATAGTGGACGCAGTGGCGTCAAATCTGAACTAATCGCGTTCTTGGTTTTGAGTTTATTGTTTTCTACTTTCTTTTTCTGTTTTGTTTGTTTTAGTTTTTGTGTTTGTTTTCTGATTTTGATTTTTAATTTTGTTTTATGCTTTCTGTTTTTATATTTAGTTTTTGTGTTCGTTTTCTGATTTTGCTTCTGTTTTTCAATTTCACTTTGTGTTTCTTTTCTTGTTTTTTTATTTTTTTCTGCTTTTGTTTTTGAATTTTGCTTTATGTTTTCTGTTTTATTTATTTAGTTTTTTGTTCGTTTTCTGATTTAACTTTTATTTTTCAATTTTGTTTTGAGTTCCTTTTGTTTTTGTTTTTTTTGTTCATTTTCTGCTTTTGTTTTTGAATTTTGCTTTATGCTTTTTTTATTTAGTTTTTGTGTTCGTTTTCTGATTTTCCTTTCTTTCTCAATTTTGCTTTGTGTTTCTTTTTTTTCTGTTTTTGTTTTTGAATTATATTTTTTTGTTTTGTGTCCGTTTTCTGCTTTTTGCTTTGTGTTTTTGGTTTTTATGCTTGTTTTCTGGTTATGCTTTTCTTTTCGAACTTTCCTTTCTGTTTTGGTCATTTATTTGTTTCTGCTTTGTGCTGGGGGCAAAATAAGACATTGAATAAAAGCAGAGCAACACGTTTTCATGTTTGATCTCGATATAATTTGATAAGTTTTATTTGCTCCTCTCAATGTGCAAAAGCTCCGAAATTAACAGTTTTAGTTGGCCTAACACTCAATATTTTATACAAGTAAAGATAAATGATGACCTCGCTGTTCAGCCCCATAAATCCTCAACAGTTATTTAGATGTCCACCTCTAAATTCTGAATTTGTATTCTTTGTGTTAAGAGTTTAGGCCTCCATGGATTAGGCGGCAGCACGCCGGCCTCTCACGGCTGGGTCAAATCCCATTCACTCAATGTGAGATATGTGCTGGACAAAATGGAGGCAGAAAGGATTTTTCCCGGGTACTTCGGTTTTCCCTGTCAAAAATTTCATTCCAGCTACACACTCCACTATCATTTCATTTTATCTGTCATTCATTTAAACATTGCCTCAGAGGAATGCGACAAGCTTCGGCAGCCGGCACAGTTCCTATCCTCACCGCTAGATGGGGACTTCATTCATTCAATCCCTGACTCGGTCGGTCGACTGGAAGCAGGCTGTGGATTTTCATTTCAATCTGTGTTAAGACGGGCATAGGACCTCGTAGTTCCACCCCCTTAAAACAACAACAACAACTTCCTTTTAATCTTCATTAACTATTTCTCCTTCTACTGTAGTATGTAGGTTAGTTTCAAGTTAGTACAGGTAGTAGAGACACAGTAGTGACATTCACTGCAGTATTAGTATAATAATTTTCATTACAGTTTACGTCACGGTTTTTGGCCGGCCAATCCTAGTTTCGAGGTCGTACAGAGGACAGTCGGTGAGCCTCAGTCTTGTGAAATTATGGCGTGAGCTTTCAGTTGCGCGGAAATCAACTTTCATATTATCATTCGCACATTCCTGAGGTTCGCCACATGTCCTATGTACGACTGTGAAACTGGCCCACCGGCCAAAAACCGTGGCGTGAATAGTACTACCATTTATGGGCACATAACCTCGATGTTATGGAGTACACTGCTGTATGGAAGTGAAAGTCGGACTCTGGGTAGATTGGAAAAGAATCGACTTGAAGCTGCTGAAATGTGGATATGGCGAAAAATGACAAGAACGAGCTGGATGAAAAAAAAAAACCACTAACCTGGAAGTCTTAAGGGAAGTCAAAGAAGAGAGAAGATTATTGAATAAATGGGAAAGAGAAAAATAAAATTTATTGGACATGTAATTAGACACAACACTTTCCATCATTAACATTCTTGAGGGGAAAATGCTGGGAAAGAAAGGAAGAGGACTGCCTAGTATTTGGAAGACATCAAGAATAGAATGGGATGTGACAGTTACTTGGAACTGAAACGAACCGCCAACGACAGAAGAGTGTGGTTGCATCGACAAGGCATTAGCCTTGAATGAATGAACCTCGGTGTTCAGCCCCTTAAAACAAAGATGGCCATCACGAACGGAAATATTCAGATGATACCAACTAATAACGTGATTGCTTTAGTAATCCAGTAACTGGTTTGTGAGCTACCACCCCGGAGTACCGCCTTTACAACCCACAGCCAGATCGTATGCTCGTCCATTGACAATGCATCGTTTGTTAGCCAGCACTATTTACATACATAACCTGAGCGCGACACGCCCTGCCAAACCATACACACTTCTCTGTGCCTACAGCCGACGTGAAAACATCAGCCGTCAGTCGTCCGCTGTGACGCCTGGGGCTACATCTTCAGCAACGCGGGGGCGACCGTACCACAGCTCACAAGGAACACGTCCTCACCCCCCCCCCCCTTTTCCACAACGACTTTAAGATAATAATACTAATACTACGGTAATAATAATAATAATAATAATGTTGACTACTTCTTAACATGGATATGTTTTTGGATGGGGTCAATCAAAAATTTGCGTAATAACACCTAAAGGTGTGACGGCCATCTAGGCCTCCTGTATGGTCACAAAGGCAACAAGTATTCACCATCTAAATCTGAAGTGTAAAGGCCATCTAGCCCTCCTATATGGTTACCAAGGCAACAAGTATTCATCATCTAAATCTGAAGTGTAAAGGCCATCTAGGCCTCCTATATGGTTACCAAGGCAACAAGTATTCATCATCTAAATCTGAAGTGTAAAGGCCATCTAGGCCTCCTATATGGTTACCAAGGCAACAAGTATTCATCATCTAAATCTGAAGTGTAAAGGCCATCTAGGCCTCCTATATCGTGGCCATTTAGCCCCGTGTACTTGGGTGTGTGTACATATAGAATTTGTCTGATAACCTGTGTTGTTGTGGCGTGTGTAGCAGTGTGTGTATTTAAACATTTAACCACACGGTTTTTGGCCGGTCAGCCCCTGTTGCACAGTCGTGCATTGGGCAGTCGGCGAGCCTCTGGCATGTGCAATTGATACGTAAGTTGTCAGTTGCGCGGAAAGAAACTCCCATATCAATTGCACGTGGCTGAGGCTAGCCGATCGTCCTTTCAATGACTGCGCAATCGAGTCTGACTGGCCAAAACTGTGACGTGAACTGTTATGCAAGTGAAGATTGGGGTTTAGATTAGGAAACATCCCGGCATTTGCCTGGTGTAGAAGTGGGAACCCTCGGTAAACCACTTCAAGGAATTGAACCTGGACCTCTGGGCCAAGAGTCAAGCATGTTAGCCGCTACACCAAAAGTGGACACACACAAAAGTGATGACCAAGACGTCCAAAGCCCCAAAATGATTTAACAACTACATCTGAAGAGAAAACTGCGTTCATAAGACCTCCCCATTAATGCAGTTACAAATATGTCTGTTAGGTAGTCCGAAGGCTGGTTCGATCGTCAAAAAGTACCGCTAATAGGTTATGTGGGTAGATACCCACAAAAACCCAGGGCAGCGCTATATTGTTGTAACCTGAGATACCACAGGGTACACCCACCCCCCTAGGCGTACTAGACAAGATGAGGAGTGAGGTAGTTTGCCATTGCTTTCCTCACTGAGTCAGTACAGCAGTACTAACCCTATTAGTAGAACCTCTTACAGCACCCGCAGGCACTGACTGTGCCCTGAATGTCATTACTAAGCACCACCCATACCTCAGTAGCTTCCATATAATCACAGCCATGAGTGAGACTGAGACAGCGGTGAAGAGCCACATTTTACTCTAGCCTGTGCCAACAGACAAATGCAATCAAGAGATGGCAAAAATGCCAGACAAATATGTCAAATCTATAATAAGTGTTCAATAGTTCGAAAGTTGAAAGTCCTTGAGCGGAATCAGTTACCAAAGAAGAAACAAAATCGCTATGGGAACAGGGACACACACAAATCTCAAATGGAAAGTGAAAATGATTGAGAAGTCACGGCAATGCAGTGACCCGTACGACATTTAGCACCATCTACTGGGCCAATAAATACCAATTACATTTCTTCGTTTCGGCTGTAATTGATTGTGTGTCCGTTGGGAAGAACACGCGCTGCTTCACGTGGCTGGTCACAAATCAGCTGTGAGCTATCGTGAACCATATTTTGGGGTCGGTTTGGGCGCCTCGCTTTGGTCACGATCTCGAGACACGATGCCCAGTAACTTTGAAATTGTATCGAGTGCCGTTAAGAAACAAAATATAGATATACGGTATTAGTTCTCAGAAATGAGAGTGGCGAAACCAGTGGCGTAGACAGGGTTTTTAGGGAAAAAAAAACAGAAAATTATAATAAACAATAAGCTTGTATGGCTATTTAACACGAATGAACTCCAGAAGATTGTCCAATCGAATCTGTGCCCACTTTGTGGGAAAGAAACTCAAAGGGATCTGGTTTACAGAGGTGGAAAAAGACCTACAAGAACTGGGGATATCACATGAGGAAATCATGGAACGTGACTCTTTGAAGAAGAAACTTGGGGAAATACAGAGGTTTCAGCCAAAACCTATAAAGTGGACCGAAGAACGAAAGAAAGGTCACCGAAGAAGAATGCGCGAATACTGGGCCAATGTGAAAGAACGAGGGAAAATGCAGTTGAAATAACGTGGTCCATAGAAGACCGAAACGATTATAAAAAAATAAAAATAAAACAATAAGCTAAATAAACATATGCCATTTGTCAGTCAGACAACATGAATTTACGCAATGACTGGGCGGGGTACAATGTACAGTTCCTACCAAAAATTTACGGACACCCGCAAATTTCATGATCATTATTTCTGTCCTATACTTTTGGTCTCAGGCATTTTTACGTGTTCCAACGAACATTTTGTGAATTTATTGTGAAAACATCACTGTTAGTTTTGACGTTACGATTTTTTTTTTTTGGTCTTAGATAAGTATGAACAATTTGTGTATATTTTCATATTTGAAGCGATCACTATGAGGATTACATACACAAATTTGGTTATGAAGAAACACAGATATCTGTAGAATATTTATAATTGCAATAGAACACAAGAATATGTTTCACAATTTAAGTATCTTGGATTAACAGTACAGACAAACGGAAACGCGTTCAGCTTCCACATCAAAGAAAAAGTGGCAATTGCAATATCTTCCATTCAGAATATGCAGATAATTTCATTGGAAACTGCGTTGAAAATATTTAAGCGAAAGATCTCACTGATATTAACTTACGGCCTGACATTAATCTGGGACCAACTGCAAAAGAGGGACATCAAAGAAATTGAAAAGGTAAAGGCTAGATTTCTGAAAATATCACTAGGAGTCTCTAAATTTACCCTATCGCGATTGGTTTACCTGCTGGCCAGAGAACCATTCTATATTGAAGATCTCAGGTTTTAATTATCATTGCCCACAACAGGACCATACCAGAGCCTATTACAAGAACTTCGGGACAAAAGGGAAGATATATGTCTAGATTTCTTCTCCACAGACTCGATGATAAACAGGGCATGGATAACGGCTAACTATGAACTGAGGCACACCATGACTCGCTTTGCGGTCCATGGTTTTCACTACAAAATCTGTAAAAGAGATACCTACCATGAACCAAGTGACCTGTACCAGTGTAAACTCTGTGGTGACCAATGTGATAAAATGCAAAAGCAGGAAAATCTCTTTGACAAAATTTTGTAATAGTTAAGTGCTTTATGAACTATAGAACTAAACATTGACCGCTATATCAATAACTATATTATTGTATGGCCATTGGCTGCATTAAATATTTAATTAATTCAGAAATATCACCAGTTTTATTGCCTGAAATAGAACCGCTGAAAAAAGTCAACAGACAGACATCCTTTGGCCAAAGCTGGGCGGGAGAACCTTCAAGCTACAGAGATCTTTTATGTTTCACGTTGTAGTCATACAGTTGTAGCACTGTATTGGATCATGAACAGCTTCCTCCTAGGACTCTGTGAGGGATCATTTCTTTACCGTCGCATGGACAGTGGCTGGAAGCTGAACAAACTTTGTTAGAAGATACAGCTGGGGATGGTGACAGACCGAGCGTCCAGGTGACCACTAACTTGGGTCTAAATAAGGAAGGGTCAGGTAAGAAATTTTGGAAGAAAGTCAGCCGTGGACCTGTTGAAAGGCTTTTGCCTGGTGGTGAAGATGGGAAACCACCTAAACCATTTTCAGGATGGCCGTGGTGGGATTCGAAACCACGCTCTCCCAATGCCAGTGAGGCACGAGGCGATCGTGACCGGTTTCACCTTATGTACACAGCATAATTATTCTATCTACTATCTATTATTGTGATATGACTGGTACACGATTATGCCACATATAAGCCTAAATAACTTAATGTTTTGATATTATGAAGATGGTATTAAATATTATCCGTGTTGACTGATATTAACCATATGCATGAACGACAGATGTATTTCAACAGGTCTATGACCAGAAGCAAACTTTCCCACGTGCAAAATTCATTGAAAAAACCTCTATGGACATCAAATTGGCAGGTGAAGAGCTGAAGGAAGTAGGAGACTTCTGTTACTTAGGAAGCAAAATAACCAGTGATGGACGAAGCAAAGAGGATATAAAAAGTAGGTTGGCTCAGGCAAGGAAAGCATTTCTACAAAAGAGGAATCTGTTGACATCGAATATAGATTTAGGTATTAGGAAGTCATTTTTGAAAGCCTTTGTCTGGAGCGTGGCGATCTATGGAATTGAAACTTGGACTATTGGTGCAGCTGAAAAGAGGAGAATTGAAGCATTTGAAATGTGGTGTTACAGGAGAATGATGAAGATCAGATGGGTAGATAGGGTTAAAAACGAAGAGGTATTAAGACGAGTGGGAGAGGAGACATGTTTCTGGCGACTGCTAATGAAGAGAAGAGATAGGTTGGTAGGACACATATTAAGACACCCAGGAATAGCAAGCTTAGGTAGGGGAGGAAGGGTTGAGGACAAGAACTGTAGGGGTAGACCAAGGTTAGAATATGTTAAACAGATAGCTTCGGATGTAGGGTATGATAGCTATATAGAGATGAAACGATTAGCTCAGGACAGGAAGTCATGGAAAGCTGCATCAAACAAGTCAATAGACTGAAGACTCAAACAACAAGAACTGATAGCTTAGATGGATGTGGTGCAATATTATCGTTTCATTTGCGGTAGGAATATCAATGTCCAAGTATTTCACACATCCTATAATTATTTATTAATTCATTTGTGATCTTTCATTTATTTAAATTAATGCCTTTTCGTAAGGATATCTATTTTCGTTTTGGTCTCTGTTTAGAAAGTATATAAGTTCTTTTCTCGCTGACGAAGTTATCATTGATACGTACGTGTTACTTTCTAGTGTTCGACAAGGCGGCTTTTAAAATTAGAGCTTAATTTAGGAACCATCCCGGCATTGGCCTGGAGTAGAAGTGGGAAAAAGGTGGAAAACCAATTCCAGGTTGGCTGAGGTGGGAATCAAACCCGCCTCTTCTCAGGTTTGCCTGACGAGGCTGAGTGTGCCCCGTTCTAGCTTCTTCTTCTTCTTCTTCTTCTACTTCCTTCGGCTTTTCCCAATTAATTGGGGTCGTCGGAGCCAACCAGGCCAATTTTGGTTTTGGCCGGGAATTTAAGGCCGGATGCCCTTCCTGACGCCACGTGATTTTTCAGGTGAAAATTCCACCCCGCTGTCACCGGGATTCGAACCCCGGCCGTCCGGGTGAAAGACGAGCAGCTAAGCCACTGCGCCATCACGCTCCCCTGTGCCCCGTTCTAGCTCTCAGACCAAAATTAAATTTCTTGATAGAGCAGAGAATAGACAGCCAACATTGCTAGCCGCTACACCACAAGGTGTATATTACGCAAACTATTTCAAGGACAGCTGAGGTAGGTATTGAACCCACTTCTTCTCAGTTATGCCTAATTAATCTGTGTGTACTCCGTTCCAACACTCAGACCAGAAATATACTTCTTGGTGATCCCATGTCCTTTCGAACCTGAGTGTCAATACGCATACTGAAGCCATGTGTAACAAGAAGTTTCATGACGAACTCAAGATCCCACTTTTCTTAAAATTAAAGATTCATGCCAATGATTAAGCGATATGGATCTATCTGTAATAATGACGAAATTAAGTTGGAAATATCGAAATTTCTAATTAGTTCGAAATACTGTATACATGGCATAATGTAGACTAATAGAGCACTACAGTTGGCAGCCCTGGTGACTGAATACCTATATATTCTTAGTTCCATTTCTTAAGGTACATAATACAAAATTTGGTTGAAGTCCAATGGATGGCATGGAAGTCATAATGCAGTTAAACATTGGATCAAACAGCGCGCGTAATATCATGTTGGCAACAATGTCATACATGTATTGGTCAGAAATAATCTGAAATAATATGATCTATTGTTGTGCCAATTTTGAATGAAATCCATTAGTTAGTGTAGAAGTTACATGCATTTTAAACTTGGACCTATCAGCAGGCTAAGAATCATGTTGGAAGCACTGACGTTTATTATTCACTCCAGATTAATCTAGAATGGCAGGTACTATACGTGTGCAATGTTTAGAGCTATTGGCTTTCATACTTTCTGATATATTGATATTTTCTTTTAATCGGTATTCTGCCCGAAGGCAGGTCCGAGCCTCCGAAGAGGCTTCCCCCAGCCGGAGTTTACTTGCGGTAGGGTGGCCAGGGCCTTTCCGCTCCTCCTTATGTAGGCCGACAGCGCGCAGTGCCTAGAACCGGCACACCATCCAAGTTCCGACTACGCCCTATGTTGCTTAACTGGGGAGTTCTCATGGGATCCGGTGTTTCAACACGGCTAGGCCGTTGGCCATATTGATATTAGGGTAAAAAAAAAATAGAGACAGCATTTATTAAGAATTGGCAGCCCTGTTTGCTCTTAAGAGTACGTATAGACATATATGTTATAGTACATATAGCACATACGAAATTAGGTTGAAATCCAATTGATAATATAGGAGTTACATGTATTTAAAGTTGAACCTCCCAGCAGGCTTAGAATTATGTTGGTAGCACTGACGTATACAGGTTACTCCAAATTAATATAGAATGGCAGGTACTATACGTGTTCATAATTTAAAGCTGTCGGCTTGCATACTTTCTGATATATTCGTTTTTGGATAAAAGAGTTTGAGAGCATTTATTAACAGTTGGCAGCCCTGGTTGCTCTTAAGAATACGCTCTACCATATACGTTTATGTACACATAGCACGTACGAAATTTGGTTGAATTCCAATTGATAGTGTAGAAGTTATATGCATTTAAAAATTGGACATATCAGCAGGCTTAGAATCATTTTGGCAACACTGCCATGTATGGCCTCCTGGAAATTAAACTGAAATATTATTATCTATACGTGTGCCAATTTTGAATTTGCTCCCATTCATACGTTCCAAGATATCCAACATGGTGCTCATATTTCATTTGCGATTTTTCAGCAGTTGGTAGCACTGATATCATTTTCAAATACAGCATTGAGATATTTAGGTATAGATCGTTACTCCTACCAACTTTTGTTTCGATGTATGCAGCTGTTTAGCAGTTGAGGGGGGGGGGGGGGGGGGGGGACGCCGACACACACTCAGCCAGACAGACAGACACACATTTGTCCGGATCAATCTCATAAGTATACTTTTTGCTCATTATTACCTTACTTTCAATTTTGAAAAAATAGGCTTATGAGATCACCTTTTGTCCGTGTGTGTGTGTGCGTGTGTGTGTGTGTGTGTGTGTGAGGAGTGTGTGTGTGTGTGTGTCTCCCTAATAACTTCTAAACGGCCGGAGCGATTTCAATGAAACTCGGTAAGTCCATAGCACTATTCCGGACGACCCCGAACGTGGCCTTCAATTTTGTTACGTCTCACCAATCCAACATGGCGGCTGTGCGAAATATTTCACCAGCATTCAATATCTCCGAAACTATTCCCGATATCACCCTGGAATTTCTTACAGTGATAAAGGGAACTACTAGAAGTTCACCTATGTGACTTTTAAAAACTGGTAACTACAAAACCAACATGGCGGCCACGCGAATTCGCAACTCTTAAATAGTCGTTTCTCGCGATTTAACCAACCCAACGCAATAAAACTTGGTACAGTATATGTGTATACACATTGTAATTCACCGACATCTAACTTCATTCAATTATTTACATAACCACAAGATGGCGGATGTGCGAAATATTTCACCGGCATTCTATATCTCTGAAACTATTAGCGGTATCACCCTGAAATTTTGTACGGAGGTAAAGGGCACTACTGGAAGTTCATTTATAAGACTTTCAAAAACCGGTTAACTACAAAACGAACATGGCGGCCAAGCAAATTCGAAAATTTTAAATAGACCTTTCTCGCGATTTAATGTTCCAAGCGCAATGAAATCTGGCACAGGAAATGTTTATACACATTGTAATACACTGGTATCTAATTTAGTTCAATTGTTTACATAACCTGAAGATGGCGGCTGTGCGAATTTTCAAAATTAAGTTTTTATTTCTTGTGTTGTAATCATGCGATCGATGTGAAAGTTTGAATAAAGAACCTACGCAATAATTTTCCTGTAAAGGTACATGACTCTATGGCCTATACATTTAACAATCCAACATGGCGACCATCCGAAATATTTAGACGGCTCTGAATATCTACGAATCTATTATAGCAATCAAACTGTTTTTTTTATATTCATAGGGGCTATGAACTTAAGTTCACTTATAGGATGTTAAATAACCTGGTGATCACAAATCCAACATGGCGGCGACGCGAAGTATAAATATTCACATGGTCGTTTCTCGCAATTTAACCATCCGAGTGCAGTGAAACTTGGTACAGTAAATCCTTATACGAATGTTAATCCACTGGCATCTAATTTATTTCAATTGTTTCCATAACCACAAGATGGCAGCCTTGCAAAACTTTAAAATCTCCTTGTTATTTCTTGTGTCCTAATCATGCGATTGAAGTTTGATTGCTACACGTACACAATAATCTTCATGTAACAGTACATAAATCTAGGACCTACATATATAAAATCCAACAAGGCGACCATCCGAAATATTTAGTCGGTTCTCAATATCTACGAATCTATTAAAGAAATCAAACTGAAATGTTGTATGTAGATAGAGGCAATTAACATAAGTAGGATATATGAAAATAGGCTGTATAGTTCTTCAGGGAACTACTTGTTGCAAAATGTGAAAAGTAGGCTAAAAATTAAGTATCAAAATTTAATTCAAAATGTTCAGTCATTAATCCTAGAATGGTAGTGTTCGTCTCCGCGATGAAACCGGGATACACTTATGCTTCCCGACAGCCCTAAAATACAAAGCAAATTTGTCAAAATAATAATAATAATAATAATAATAAATAATATCGTATGGCCTCGGATGCTGGGTGCAAGCTTTGTAATTTGACACCCAGAGGGTAGCTTGCATGTCGAATTTCGTTGTTCCTTGAATCACTATGAAAGTCAAGGAGGTTAGATATCTAATCCCCTTGAACACTATTGCGCTTTCTAGTAGAGAAATGAGGAACTTTGTGTTGGCGGAAACTCCCGAGATTAATTTGGCCATTATGAACTCGGCCTACAGAATTCAAATGGGTTCTTTGACATGCCAACATCGTATGCCAATTTTTGCCGCCTTTCAAAAATCACTTACCACGGCCAGGAGCGAACCTGCAATCTTGGGGTTAGTAGACCGACACGCTATCCACTCACCCACCGAGGCAAGCTATAATAATAATAATAATAGTAAATGGAAAAAGCACAGGTCGACCCAGAAGACTTCATAGACAAAAGCGTCTTTTGACACAAGGTATACAAGTGGGAAGTGATGTCAGAGATGTCAGCCCAAAGACCAAAGTGGTCCGAAAAATGAAGAGGGCCTTTAGTGCACGAATGAAAGAGGACTAGATAAATAGGAAGAACAAGTAGTCATGATTTCTTCGCGTGGTCTAATAGGCCTGTAACTGCAAAATAACAGCGGTCAAGCTGTTGGACTCTCAACAAGGTGGACTGGTTTTCGATTCCCGGTCAATGCATGTGAGATTTTCGAAGTGAAATGCCATGTTCTGTGGTTCGGATTCCACGTAAAAAGGAGGTCCCGTGGCTCATAATCACAAGAAACACGGTCACGTAAAACTAGACAACAATCTTCCTTCCTTAAATAATCCGAGAAGGCTGCTTTCGAATCGCGCATCAGAAAAATGGAAATGGCATATCATCTAACAAAGGGTATTTACAACAAGAAATCAATATCCCTAAATGCCAAGCTAAGACACTATCAAACTGTCATCCGACCAGAGGCTCTATATACTGCAGAATGCCTTGCAATGCATAGGAAAGGACTTATGGAGAAACTAGAAGCTAAAGAAAGAAAGAAAGAAAGAAAGAAAGAAAGAAAGAAAGAAAGATTCTCAGGAAAATCTTGGGCCCTGTAAAAGAAAACGATGAATACAGGTAACGGCACAACCACGAGCTCTACACATGTGTAGAAAAAATAACTGATGTGATGAGAAAAAGAAGAATTTCATTTTATGGCCACATTTCACGAATGAGCTCTGTAAGGTTGACAAACAGGATCTTTACATACTTTCTAGAGAAGAAAGTTGACAGAAATTTGAAAGAAATTGGGATTACAAGTGATGATGTACTGGAACGTGTAAAATTTAAGGTGAAACTTACAACTCAACGGAGTTTCCTAGAGAAACCTAAGCTCAAAACAGGCAAGAAGTGGACAGAAGAAAGGAAGCAACAACATGGAGAATTCATGCGGCAGTACTGGGCGAATGTTAAAGCTCAAAGCAGAAACCAGTTGAAATAACGTGGTCCTTAGTTGGCCGTAACGCAAGAAGAAGAAGAAGACAAGAAATCAAAATTAGTCAAAACTTGTCAAAATAAAAATCTCAAAAAGTACAAAAAACAAATAGAAATCTTAACATCTAAGAAAAACAAACAAAATTTGTCAAAATATAAAAGAAAGCAATCTCAATTGGTCAAAATTTGTTAAAACCAGCTCAAAAAATCAACATAAATAAATCTCTATATATATAAGAATGAAAGTTTGTCTGTTTTTTCTGAATTTCTAGGGAAATTTGCATTATTTACGCGTTTTAGACTGTTTTATGACGGATGCGCGCGAAAATGAAATTTTTGTCTGTCTGTCTGTCTGTCTGTTTGTTTGTCTGTGGACAATTTTTTGTGTCCTTATAACTCGAGAACGGCTGAGTGGATCAACGTAAAATTTGGTACAGATATCCTTCAGAGGCAAGACACCAATCATTGATGTAACCCTTCTCTGTACCTCTCATAAAAGGGGACCTACCCCCTTAAAATACATGCTGAAATAGGCGTAGAAGGGCGAGACAAAGCTCATTTTCAGCCCCTCAATGTGAGAAACGAAACCACATTTTAAGGCCCTAAAACCAATAGTTTTTGAGATATTCCCAGAAAATTAATTTCATTTAATACAATAATGAAAGGAAGCTAGCCGGTAACCATGGCAACAGAAATGCACAGGTCCATCTATTGCTGTAATATAAGACGCAATACAATTCCATTTATTACTTTACTGAGATAGTTTGCAAACGGCTAGAAGGTTATAACGGAACCAAACTAAGCTGTAAAATTCATCAATACATATAATGCGCTTAAGGGGGTCAAGGGGTACTCTAGAATTTTTCACGCGATTTACACGTGCTGGTGTGCTACGGAAGGTCTATTATATCCCTATCCCTATATTGTTATATTATTATTATTATTATTATTATTATTATTATTATTATTAATATTATTATTACACTACGGAAAGGAAGACCCCAGAGGACTGGAAAAAGGGAATAATTGTCCCGATCTTCAAGAATGGTAGTAGAACAGAATGCAGAAACTATCGGGGAATAAAACTGATGAGTCATTGTGCAAAGATGTTTGATAAAGTTTTGGTAAGGAGAATTAGGACAAGGATAGAAGGAGGGATGAGGGAAGAACAACATGGCTTCAGAGCAGGAAGGTCCACAGTGGATTTGATTTTTGCTGTAAGGCAGTTACAAGAACAGCACTATGAGTATGGAACAGATCTACTGATGGCCTTCCTGGACATTGAGAAAGCATATGACAGTGTATGCAGAAACAAAGTATGGAAGTCCCTGGAGGATAGAGGAGTAGAAAAATGGACTATAAGGAGGATAATGGAGATGTACAAGGGAAGCGTGAGCTGTGTGAAAGTGGGAGGAGAGAGATCGGACTGGGTGGAACAGAGAAACGGCCTGAAACAAGGAAGTGCACTGGCACCGTTACTTTTCATTGTGGTGATGGATGACATAATGACCCGAGTGGCACAAGTAATTGGGGAAGGAAAGATGAAAGCAATGGTGTTAGCGGATGGTTTGATGATTTGGGGAAACAAGAAGGAGGAGGTAAAGGAACAGTTAGACGTGTGGGAAGGAATAATACAAGGATATGGGATGAAATTTAGCACAAATAAGAGTGAGATAGTGATCACAACAAAGAAGAAGGAAAGAACCACAACGGGAATAACAATTGGTGGGGAACAGCTGAAGAAAGTGGAGAGTTTCAAGTATCTGGGAAGCCTGATACAAGATAATGGAAGAAACTATAGAGAAAAAATGAGCGGGGGAGACTGGCAGAAGCATTCCGGATGAGTGTGAGAAGCATGTCATGGAGCAAGGATGTCCCTCAGAACAGAAAAAGATCATATATCGGACGTTCTATGCCACTATCCTGACGTATGCCTCGGAGACCTGGGCTATGAAAGGAAGGGAGAAGAGCAAAATACAGGCCAGTGAGATGAGGTTCTTGAGAAGCAGTATTGGAGCTACAAAGATGGACAGAATAAGAAATGAGAGGACCAGAGAATTAATAAAGGAGGAACCAATACGGGATGGTATAGAGAAATCTAGACTTAGATGGCATGGGCATGTAAAACGAATGGAGGATAAGAGGATACCCAGGAGGATACACGAGACGAAGTGGGAAGGAAAGAGACCAAGAGGAAGACCGAGAGGAAGACCGAGAGACAGGTGGTTGAAAGGGATGGAAGAAAGCGTGAAGAAGAGAGGAGAAGACTGGACAGGGGTGGAAGCTGAGAGATGGTGGGAAGACAGAAGACGTTGGAGTGGCCTGTGTTCCCAACAGACCCGGCCAACGGCTGGAAACTGTGCAAGAGGATGATGATGATGATATTACGGCCTACAACGACGAGACAAAGCTCATTTTCAGCCCCCTGGTGTCAGAAAAAAAACCTCTGGGCCCCTAAACAGTCGTAAAGGATCCCCGGAAACTACATTTTAATGCTCTAAAACCAAGAGTTTCTGAGATATTCCCAGAAAACTAATTTCATTTAATAAACTAATGTAGGAATGCAAGCCAGTAACCATGACAACAGTGTCTCAAAAAGGTACATCCAACTTTCCATCTATTTCTGCAAGAAGTAATGCCACTCCATTTATTAAATTTCTGTGAAAGTTTGCAAATGGCTATAAGGTTATCACGGAACCAACAAAAACTGTAAAATTCATCAATGCGCTTAAGGGGGTCAAGAAGTACCCTGGATTTTTTCACAAGACTTAAACGTGCGATGTGTCGTACAGAAGGTCTATTATATCTTCAAACAGCAACATTATTTTCAAATATTCCTGAATTGAAATAAGTTTATTTTTTATTTTATTTTTTTGCTTTTAGGAATTTGGGCCATTGGAGGCTAAAAACCTGAATTTTCATGCACCACAAGCCTTTATAATTTATTAAAGGGGTCTTCCTCTGGATGCGCACTTGACACAACAGTGTGGGTCAGTTTTTATGTGACGTGAATTGCATTTCGTCTACGAGGTTTTCAATTTTATTTTCACGTCAGGAAGTACACGTTAGGTAAATTAGTTTCAGAGCATATTTCAACTAATCATTTATCTTTGTCGACAAACAGGTTCCAAGCCCCTAACCATTGCAACAGTAGCTCAATTGATTACGTCTGGTTATTAATACCGACGACCGTTCGAAGAATGGGTACTTCTGCTAGTAAATAAATAAATCAAGAATTTGTCAAAATCCAAAAAAAATAATAGGCTAACAAAAATCATTTCTGCTGGCCTAGAGAGTGTAATAATAGTTAACGTAAGTGGTATTTAATATCAGTTTCTAGAATCCTAGTCGTCGCCGATGCGAAGCGCTACCGATAACAACGTTGCAATTAGCGCTACTGTTCTAGGGTTAAGGGGGAACATACAACTTAAGGAGCCAGAACACTAGTGATATTAATATTATAACCGTGTCTGTCATAAATCTTGTACAACAATTATATACATTTCCAAGGAAACACATATATCTTGCTATTAGAAGCAAAGTTCTACATTTTCAAAATTGAAATCGTAACTATTATTACCCATTTAAAAGAAAACGGTCCTTGCTTTTTACTGGTCTTCACCGTTTCCCTCATCTATCCTGTGTTTATACGAATGTTTGGACATCTCTTTTTGTTAATTGCGCATGAAACCTTCAGCTACAAAATGAAACTCGTTGAAACCTTTGTGGCTTTAATTAGTCTTCCTAGAAAACGTTAAGAATATAATTTTGAGTTTGCCCAAAATAAAAATGGAATAAAAATGGAATAAAAATGCTTAATTAAATAATAATATGGAAATGTGTGAGATTCATATTATAATTGAAGGTTTCACACCTACTTTAAGAAATCAAAAGTCCACAAATTCCTACAAACATGGGAGATATGAGGGAAACGATAAACATCAGCACAAAGCAAGGACCCTATTTCAAAAAATGGATACAAATGATTACAATTCGAATTTTGAAAAATGTAAGCTTTGCTTATAATAACAATTGGTTGGTTCTTAAGTTTACGGCCTGCGGCAACTCGGTCATGTAGCCCCGTGTACTTTGGGTGTGTGTAGGATCTGTCAGATAACCGGTGTTAATTGTGATGACTGTATTAGTGTGTGTTATCTGTTTTTTAATTTAAGTAACGACTGCAGACTTTTGAATTTTTCAAATAGTTCCTACTTTTGCCGCCAAACGCCACTGTAAACGACTACTAGTCCAGAACTTAGCTACCAGACGCCACCGCAGTTGGCTCTTGGCAACGAACGTAGGAACCTAAGAGCGTTGTTTACATTCTTAACCTATACAATTTAGCTTCACACAGGTGTAATTAGTGGAAGGTTCTTTAACGTGCCCTAAATCTATGACATGGGACCGCCGGCTTTGCTTCCCCTCCGAAGGAAGGCATACTGAGGCATTTTTAACGCTCTTAAAAAATCCGACGGCTTCGGCCGGATTTTTTAGAGCGTTAAAATCCCTCAGTACGAGTGTATGTGTGCTATCTGCTATCTTGTTGTTCAAGATTTATGACAGGCACATTAAAATCGTAATTGTTTTGGCTTCAAAAGCTATAAGTTATATTAGATGTAGAGGGATCGTAAAATTAATACAATCGTTGTCCTCTTCTTGTTCTAGTTTACTAAAGTAGCCCACAATAATGCTTTGAAACACATTGAAGGCATTCCAAGAAAGGTCGCCTAATCCTTAGAGAAGGACAAGCCCTTTGTGGGAAGCTGGACCATAACGGGACTTGAGAACTGCCCTACCTTTTGCCAAACTTCCTGGAAACTAGGCCGACAATATTGACCACTGAGACAGTATACAGAACCTATTAACAACCAAGACGCTTTACTGAACAAAGACGAGCTTCCGTGTGGGCTAAAGTACTGTGTGGTCCTCTAAATTCGTTCGAGCGGAACGGCCTTAAATGAAGTCACTTCTCATTGGCAACCACTCATTCTGTAAGAGCCAAGACAACGGCTCATTATCATTCGCTTGATTTTCATTTTATCGTAATACTGACTTTTTTTAATTAGGCTAGTACAGCAACTTCTGCATTTTTAGCCTACTTTTCACATTTTGCAAAAATGAGGAAAAAGTAGACTTATGAGATCGGGCAAATGTGTGTCTGTCTGTCTGTCTGGCTGTGTGTGCCCCCCCCCCCTATCAACTCCTAAACGGCTGCAGCAATCGAAACAAAATTTGGTAGGAGTAAAGACCTATACCTGAATATCTCACGGCCATATTTGAAAATGATGTCAGTGCTACCAACTGCTGCTGAAAAATCGCATTTGAAATTTGAGCTCCATGTTGGATATCTTGGAAGGTATGAATCGGAGCTATTTCAAAATTGACACACGTATAGATAATAATATTGCAGTTTAATTTCCAGGAGGCCATACATGGCAGTGTTGCCAAAATGATTATAAGCCTGCTGATAGGTCCAAATTTTAAATGCATATAACTTCTACACTATCAATTGGATTTCAACCAAATTTCGTATGTGCTATGTGTACATAAACAGATATGCCTGAGCGTATTCTTAAGAGCCACCATGGCTGCCAACTGATAATAAATGCTCTCAATTTGTTTTAATCCAAATACCTATATATCAGAAAGTATGCAAGCCGACAGTTTTAAACTATGCACACGTATAGTACCTGACTTTCTATATTAATTTGGAGTAACTTATATACGTCAGTGCTACCAACATGATTCTAAGCCTGCTGAGACGTCCAACTTTAAATTCATGTAACTTCTATACTAACTAATGGATTTCATTCAAAATTGGCACAACAATAAATCATATTATTTCAGATTATTTCTGTCCAATACATGCATGGCATTGTTGCCAACATGATTTTACGCGCGCTGTTAGATCCTATGTTTAACTGCATGTAACGTCCATGCTATGCATTGGACTTCAACCAAATTTTGTATTCTGTACCGTAAGAAATGGATCTAAGAATATATTCAGTCACCAGGGCTGCCAACTGTAGTGCTTTATTAGGCTACATTATGCCAGGTATACAGTATTTCGAACTAATTTGAAATTTCAATATTACCAACTTAATTTCGTTATTATTCTAGATAGATCCATATACCGTAGATTAATTATTGGCATGAATCTTACATTTTATGAAAAGTAGGCTCTTAAGTTCGTCACGGAACTTCTTGTTGTACCTTTTTATCATATTACCTGGTGTAAATAAATCAGAAACATCTATAGACATCAATTTGGCTGGTGAAAAGCTAAAGGATGTAGGAGACTTCTGTTACTTAGAAAACAAAATAACCAGTGTTGGACGAAGCAAAGAGGATATAAAAAGTAGGTTGGCTCAGGCAAGGATAGCATTTGTACAAAAAATGAATCTGTTGACATCGAATATAGATTTAGGTAATAGGAAGTCATTTTTAAAGCCTTTCTGTGGAGCGTGGCACTCTATGGAAGTGAAACTTGGACTATTTGTGCAGCAGAAAAGAGGAGAATTGAAGCGTTTAAAATGTGGTGTTACAGGAGAATGATGAAGATCAGATGGATAGATAGGGTTACAAACGAAGAGGTATTAAGGCGGGTGGGAGAGGAGAGATGTTTCTGGCGACTGCTAATGAATAAAAGAGATAGGTTGGTAGGACACACACTAAGAAACCCAGGAATAGCAAGCTTAGTTATGGAAGGAAGGGTCGAGGTCAAGAACTGTAGGGGTAGACCAAGGTTAGAATATGTTAAACAGATTGCCTCGGGTGTAGGGTGTGGTAGCTATGTAGAGATGAAGCCATTAGCTCAGGACAGGCAGGCATGGAGGGCTACATCAAACCAGTCAAAGTCTGAAGACTCAAACAACATCAACTTGATGTACTGTAGCCCTATATTATGGAATAAATAAATAAATAAGTGGAACAAAGTAGCTTCTCCAGGTTGTGATTGTGGCGCCGAAAAGGAGACTGGTCGCCATATAGTTCAGGAGTGTCCTCTAAGAGCTTTCACTGGCAATCCAACGGAGTTCCTGGTGATGACGGCGAGACCTCTAGACTACATTCGTGGCCTGAATATTAGTTTATAAGCTAACTGTAATAATTTGCAATTAGTGATGTAGCTATACACTAAAAAAAATAACAATAATAATAATAATAATTGTGACTTGTACAACCAGGCGGAGAAACTTACGGACACGATGCGTAAGAGAAGGATTACATTTTATGGACACCTCACAGAATGAGCAACAATAGGTAAACCAAAAGGATATTCACTTACATTAGCAAATTAAAGTCCACCATAAATGGGTTGAGGAAACACGAGCAGATCTCAAAGAAGTTGGCATCACTCAAGAAGATATTCTCAACAAATCACTGTTTCGAAGGACGGTTGATAAATTTAAAGGATTTCAGGAAAAACCTGGCTCAAAAACCAAGGTCATCTGGTCTGAAGAAAGAAGGGAGAGACTCATCGAACCCATGAAGAAATTCTGGGAGGAGAAGAATAGAGGCAAGTCAGCCGATTGTTCAACGCGGTCCACAGTAGGCCAAAATCGAGAGAATAATAATAATAATAATAAATAATTAATTACTTATTAATGAAATGAAATGAAAATCCTCAGCCTGGTTCCAGTCTCCGACCGGGTCAGGAATGGAATAAATGAAGCCCCTAGCTAGCGGCGAGGATATGAACTGTGCCGGTTGCCGAAGCCTGTCGCACTCCCCTGGGGCAATGATTAAATGAATGACATATGAAATGAAATGATAGTGGAGAGTGTTGCTGGAATGAAATTTTGACAGGGAAAACCGGAGTACCCGGAGAAAAACCTGTCTGCCTCCGTTTTGTCCAGCACAGATCGCACATGGAGTGACCGGGATTTGAACCACGGACCCAGCGGTGAGAGGCCGGCGTGCTGCCGCCTAAGCCACGGAGGCTCAATTACTTATTAATAATAATTATTATTAAACCATTTTTCTTGGCATTATTGACCACTTCAATGTGCAATAACTATCATGACTATCTTCCCTTAGGTCCATCTTTGATTCCCGACTTTGGCAAAATATTTCAATGTGGCCTTACGGTGTTGGAAGGGGGAACACTGTATCTCCAGGCAAAGTTGAGAAGAGATGATTCGATTGCTTCCTTGGTCATTTGGATTTCCGTATTTTCCCACATCTTCTTAAAACAAATGCCACGGTGGGCCCTAAATTAAGGCCATGTCTGCCTCCTCCCTACCACAGCACCAATTACAAAGACACACTAATAACACAGGCTACCAGAAATATTCTACACGCACTTAGGTACATGAGGCTGATATCCACGATAACCACGGTAACCTGACCTTGTGTAAGTCTTCAGAATTTACACCGCTAGGATGACTTGCATGTCAACTCTACCATGCCAGTACTTCAAACCTGACTGAATTTTCTGGGCAGAGCTGGAAATCAAATCCGGGCCTAGGTCATAGGAGACAAGCATGCTAGCCACTACAACACTAGGCATACACCAACCCCCTAACACAGGGTTTTCCAAACCGTTGGTGTTAACGGCCCCATCAGGATATAGCTTTCATGTCCAAGGACGCCCTTGACACATAGCAGTGGAGACGTGGTGGCGCAGCGGTTAAGCTGTATGCCTCTCACAAAGGCGGACCGGGTTCGATTCCCGGTCAATGCATGTGAGATTTTCAAAGTGAAATGCCATGTCCTGTGGTTTGGATTCCACGTAAAACGGAGGTCCCGTGGTTTATGATCGCGAGATTAATGGTCACGTTAAACTACAAGCTCCCTAGACACAAAACACCCTCAATTTAGTAGAAACAAAAGATAGAATTTCTTTAGTGTTTCATCTACTTCGTCTTGCATTATGAAGAGTGTGACTTGGTTTTATTCCAGATGTGAATTGAATTCATTTAGCCCCCCCCCCCCCCCCCGAATAAAACCAATACATTTTAAGAACGTGTTGCTTTGGAAAAAGCATAAAATAATTGTAAATTTGGTTGTACCCTAATCTTAAATTGGCTAAGTTACAAACAATATTAAGACTGAAATTAGACTACCTCCTGGTGTAGTAGCTAGCATTCTTGGCTGCCACCCCGGAGGTCAGAATTCGATTCCCGGCTCTGCCAAGAAATTGTTATTTTGGTCTAAGAGCTGGAATGAGCTTGGAGCCTTGTGAGGCAAAACTGAGAATTCCACAGTATGGTACTTAAGAGAAATAAATTATCAATTTGTAAAAAAAAAAACTGTTTACCTTTCTGTTTAATAAATTGAAAAATGTTTAGATATTTGCCATTCATACTCCATAATAGAAAATGCATTAAGTATAAAATGTTATTTTTGTGTTGTGTTGTAATTTACACATTTTTGGTACTGCCACTAGTTGTAGGCTATACAAACTTAGAACTTTACAATTAACTCTTATCTAAAATAATTACACTGAGTTATATGCTGTGAGATATTGGTTGATATTTCTGGGTATTTTGCGGTGACAATCCCCTGAGAATACTCACAATTTTTCCAGGATAGTCAGCCCCCCCTCCCCGAAAAAAATTGTATATACGCCTCTGATAAATAAGCAATCTTGCAAGCCATGAGAACTCCAGGACGTCTTGTAAGTTTCGTATCCCCTCGAGAAGAATTAGAATGACTTCATCTTGCAGTTCAGGTTGTTGAATATTTGGGGACTTTGTGACATCGTGGTCATGTAGCCCCGTGTACTGGGGTGTGTGTAGAAGTTTTCTGATAACCTGTGTTAGTGTGATGTCTGTACTAGTGCATGTATTTGTAATCGAGGTAGGATTTGGGTAGGAAGCGGCCGAGGCCTTAATTTAGGAGAAATTCCAGCATTGGCTTGGATGAGAAGTGGTAAACCGCGATAAACCCCTTCCAGGATGAGTGAGGTAAAAATCGAACCCGCCTCTACACAGTTTTGCCTCACGAGGCTGAGTGCACCCCGTTTCAGCCCTCAGACACAGTAGTGTCTGCTCAGTGGTGTCTTGCGATGAAGGGGTGGTTTCTGATGTTGAGAGTTCTTGTTGATTATCAGGCCTTGAGTGCTGCTTATGGTATGAGGTATAGTGGTTTACGTTGTTAAATAAAGCTTTAGGAAGGAAGATAGAGCGCTAGTGGGTTGGTTTTTAGTGATATGAAAACATGGTAGACCTTACAGTAAGTAGGTTTGGTTTTTAAATAATACGTGGAAAATAATAATAATAAGAAGAAGAAGCCTCACTTGGGATGCATAATTGATATGTAACGTATGGGGTGATAGTTGGTGTAGATGTCGACTACTGTGAGTGGCTAGATTTGAATGTGTTGGTGTGGCGGGATGTGAGCTGATCTGTGATTGGCTGTATTGTTTTTTGGTCTTTTTGGAGTAATAATGATCGTGTGGCCTCCGGAGAGGCCGAGTGCTGGTCTTTCTTGTTGATGCCCGTGGGCGACCTGCGCGTCGTAATGGGGATGAAGCGATGATGAAGACGTCACATACACCCAGTCCCCGAGCCACGGGAATTAACCCCAGGAGATTAAAAACCCTGATGACTCGGCCAGGAATCGGACCCGGGGCACTTCGGGCCAAAGCCTAGCGCGCTAACCATTTAGCCACGGAGCCGGACTTTTTGGAGTGATTGCTGGTGTTAATGCCGAGATATTTGGGTGAATTGTTGTTGTTTAAGTGTGCGGCTGTGATGTTAGCTAGGTTTTAGGGGGTTGATCTGCCAAATTGGAGTTTTGTGTAGTCGGACGCGATCCAGCATGTTCAGCCGTTCAGAGGGATGGGGACTATCAAACGGATGAGAAAAAAAAACGTGAAAGAGGAAAGTGAAAGAGATATTGATACGAGTGTAATTAATTATTCGATTCTTTAAATATTCGTAGGTACTGGTAATTAAAAATATTATATCTTAAATGATCTATTTTTTCTTTCTTTCTAATATTAGGGTGGCAGCTGCCAACCCGTACCAACCCCAATGTATGCCTATGGCTGTCCGAACTGAAACAACAGCTCTTGTGGGACAGTGGCGCGGTGCTCTGGTATACCGTTCAACTAATATAGAACGTTACACTTTAAAGAGTGCTCCATGACAGGCGTGTTAGAACGAACTCCTCGATGCGATATGATGCGATATAACGGAACATTCTCTTCTCTGTTCTGGGAATAAACTAATGCCCTTAATAATTAAGTCGTGAGCTAGAATTTCAGACAGTACAAAATGATTCCACGAATAATGGAAAGTTTCCTATAAGACGCGCTGTAATTATGCTATTTAAACATTTTAAATTTCGAGTTATACTATAATTGGTAATCACCTCCATATTATACAAACACTCACTCCTCTGCTGTTTATTTTGCTGCAATGAACTTTGTTCCTGCACCAGCTACAACCAAAAGAAAGAAATCGTAATCTTTCACCTGAATCAAATCGTGAGTTCGAAATAATAGCACAACCCATAGGAACTCATTTAGTGGTGTTTCACGAATTTACTGTATCATTACTGGTGTTCTAATAATAAATAATAAAAATTTAAGTTAATCATAAGAAGAAAATATAAAACTAGTAAATGATCTCCTGTAATGACGTGGATACACGATGTAATTAGAACTTCTATTAGGTGCGAAGTATAGTTCCCTGAGTCATATAACTGAATTCTATGACTGTTAGTGAATGAGCAGAAGAAGACGAAGATGAAGATGATGATGATGATGATGATGATGATGATGATGATGATGATGATGATGATGAAGGGATATTCTGCCTAATTGCCTACATCTTAGTTTTGTTGTTTTAAGGTATTCATCGACCCTTCCATTAGTCATTTTCAAGAAAATTTTCGATATTTTTTTATTGTCTCATTCGATAGTAGCCTATGTCCTCTCTAGTTTCCAGAAATAGTATATAATTTATAATAGTTGTATTGTTGTTTAGCTCAATTGTATTCACTTTAATGATCGGTGTGCACGCTTTTCAGCAGCTGTCACTTTGACGCATAGGTATAGCAGATAAAGCACACATTAATCTGGCTTTGAAACAGTCTACTTCAGAACTAAAACAATGTACGAGATACTCACGGGTCGGAGAATGCAGAAGATTGACCCAAAATCCAAAGAAAAGGCAGTTTTTAGGAGTTGAAAAGTAAGACTCTTTACTCTAAATGTGTACCTCAACTTTAAGTTACGATTTATCTCACTTCATTTTTTTTTTTCAATATTTGTCTTGACTAGGGCAGTTAAAATGTCCAATTAGAATACAGATATTAGTTTCATTTTTAAAAACAAAACTATAGACAAATAATGCAGCTATGTTGTAAAGCAGAATGAAGCTCTTAAATTGAAATTAGAGGTCGCGACCCCAACAATTAATTTATTTTTTCAATCAAAATAACGTAAATTGTAAAACAAAGGTAATATATTTGCCTCAGTCAATGATACAGCAGATCAATTTGCGACAATAATGAATCAATTAAGTTGAAAAAGAGCAAAGATATCGCGTCCTAAAAATGCACGTTATTGTTGTGATTAATGTAACAGTAGCCTCATCCCCCCTTCCCTATTCGATAACCCAAGATGTGATAATAATAATAATAATATTAGCATATCAAAATTATCATTTAATTACTCGCTAGGTCAGCTGAGTTCACAGCAAATAAAACCTAGGAGCGAATGTTCCGATTTGCTTGGTTTTCAAGAACACCCTCATTGATTTAGGAAAAGAGATTAGGCGGGACGAAACCAATGTCAAGACCAGCTTGTTGAGTAGAAGGCTGGATGCGTACCTCAGCAGGCCGTATTGAATTGACCCTGCCAAAGATGAAGAAGAAAAGGGGAATAATCTTCCTAGTGACTTCATGCAATAAATAATATGACAAATCGAAATAAGCTAACATGTATTGAGCAGTAAAATAAAACAATTACAAGAGACAGCCTTCCACCACTTAATTAACTAACTGACAAATATGTTCTAATTAAACACCAATGAATCACTTAACCCAATCAAACCAGACACTTGCCCGGTTGGCAAGATTACACACATCTACATTTGTGGTAGAAATGGATTTGATTTGAAAGATTCCCCTGACGACAAAACTAAAGGAATAACAACATGAAGTTAGACTCCACGCCACTTCTAAAACAATGTTACATAAGCAACTTACGCGTTCCTTAGCGAACGAAAACATCTGAGAAACTTCAGAGGCCAGCAATGACTGTCTTCTGAAGCCTATCTGACCAAAGTTAAATTCTTACTAGACCCTCCAAAAGATTACATACTAAAAGTGCTAAAATAGACTTTATCTAGTTAAGCTTACGGACCACCGACACGCGGCCTTAAAATGACGTTACAAAATTTAGCAGTCAATGTTTGTATTGATCGTCCTTGGTTATGCCCCTTAGTAATTAAATCATGATAGTACCACCTGCTGTCTTCGAACCCTCCGGGGAAAACTGCACACACGTTTTTCCCGGAGGCAAGTGCACAAGAGTCTTTCTTTCAGCAAACTTCCTCACACACTGTCTCTCGAGTCACAGATTCCACCCTTGTATATCAGCGTATCCCCACCACAACCCTCCAGTAGTACCAACTGCGACCAGTAGCACAACCGGCCAAAACAAAGCCAGAGTTCAAGGTCTTGAGTGGGTACTATAGAATATCTCCCTTAACAAGTGTCTATCAATGATAAGCCTATGAGTGACAGGACACACAAAGGCACAAATCCTGGCAGAAGGCTTGGCGAATGAAACTGACAGGAACTGTTCACCTTTGAAAAGTTCACGGATCAAAGCTTGACTTATCCCTCTTTTCCATTTATTATAAACCTTTAGGTGACAGCACTCACAAGGGCACAAATCATGTCGGAAAGGGCTAGGCGATCTCATTTCACCAGTAGCCAGACGCCAACTTGGTGAATGGAATTCTCAGAAGAGCCCTGGTGTATGTTCTCATGATAATCCCCCCCAGACCTGGACCTCCTGCTGCGTCTCGAAGATAAGATGAACATGTACCGATTTGCAAAATTGGTACATCCTCCTCCTGCAAAGGAAGACGATGGGGAGATGATGAACAGGGTGATGGTGTCCAGCTGGTCTCTTGGCAGCTGAAGAGGCTACTCCAATCTCCGCCAGCGGACCTTGAAGTAGATCTCCTCGGGTAGAATGATGCCATGGGACCTAGATGATACCTCCAAACTGGGCCCAGATTGGTAGTACACGTCCCACATAGTGACCACTGAAACACACATCAAAACAGCAGCGTATGGTCCAAATACAGTTCCCTTAGAGGGAACAAACGTTCCAGGCCAGCCAACCAGCCCATAACAGCTGAAGTTATCCCAGGAAGGATAAAAAAAATATCACACGAAGCATTAGTGTACCATCGAAGTTCACTTAAGAGTCTTTCAAATCACAAGGGATACGTGATGCTTCAAACAAGGTTCTGCGCAAAGAGATAGTGTCCAGGGCATAATTAAAGGTCCACTGAAGTATGAAAAACACACGAAAGGGGCAACCAACTATACGATATGACTGACGTTAACTAGCTTAATTGAAAGTTCACTACAATACTTAGCAAAATAACTAAATCAACTTATATCAATCAATTTTTGACTAAAACATCCAGAAACCATAATATTTACAAAATTTCAGATATTTTCCCACCGAAATTCCCTGAAATTTTTATGGGCAACACCATCAAAATAGAAATAAAGCAAGGGGGAACTCACTGGTACCCTTCCAAAACAGTTAAACATACTCAAAAATGAATTTACATTAACTTTGATGGCCTCACGCAGTACCGTCATTACTCTCCCGTCAGTCCTGACTTTCGTCCAGCGCACGTGATTGCCACTTTCGGCTATCTGCTCGTCTTAACAGCTGACGACAGAATTGTTCATTTGGTCTCGGTGTACTCAGCAGGTTATTTTACATGAAATCAAATCACAACATGTATTAGGTTCTGCTCTAATAACTAGCCTACCTATTGGAGAAAGAAAAATTAGTATGGAGGGCCCAATCTACATTAATTAAGTTACTGAACTTAATTTTAATTAATTACTGCGGAATTTAATTTTAATTAATTACTGCAATCAGTCAGCAGGAAAGATTATTTGTTAATGGCAAGATCACAGAACAAAACCATGCTCATTGCTACCATTGTAACAGTAGCCTCATCCCCCCTTCCCTATTCGATAACCCAAGATGTGATAATAATAATAATAATATTAGCATATCAAAATTATCATTTAATTACTCGCTAGGTCAGCTGAGTTCACAGCAAATAAAACCTAGGAGCGAATGTTCCGATTTGCTTGGTTTTCAAGAACACCCTCATTGATTTAGGAAAAGAGATTAGGCGGGACGAAACCAATGTCAAGACCAGCTTGTTGAGTAGAAGGCTGGATGCGTACCTCAGCAGGCCGTATTGAATTGACCCTGCCAAAGATGAAGAAGAAAAGGGGAATAATCTTCCTAGTGACTTCATGCAATAAATAATATGACAAATCGAAATAAGCTAACATGTATTGAGCAGTAAAATAAAACAATTACAAGAGACAGCCTTCCACCACTTAATTAACTAACTGACAAATATGTTCTAATTAAACACCAATGAATCACTTAACCTAATCAAACCAGACACTTGCCCGGTTGGCAAGATTACACACATCTACATTTGTGGTAGAAATGAATTTGATTTGAAAGATTCCCCTGACGACAAAACTAAAGGAATAACAACATGAAGTTAGACTCCACGCCACTTCTAAAACAATGTTACATAAGCAACTTACGCGTTCCTTAGCGAACGAAAACGTCTGAGAAACTTCAGAGGCCAGCAATGACTGTCTTCTGAAGCCTATCTGACCAAAGTTAAATCCTTACTAGACCCTCCAAAAGATTACATACTAAAAGTGCTAAAATAGACTTTATCTAGTTAAGCTTACGGACCACCGACACGCGGCCTTAAAATGACGTTACAAAATTTAGCAGTCAATGTTTGTATTGATCGTCCTTGGTTATGCCCCTTAGTAATTAAATCATGATAGTACCACCTGCTGTCTTCGAACCCTCCGGGGAAAACTGCACACACGTTTTCCCCGGAGGCAAGTGCACAAGAGTCTTTCTTTCAGCAAACTTCCTCACACACTGTCTCTCGAGTCACAGATTCCACCCTTGTATATCAGCGTATCCCCACCACAACCCTCCAGTAGTACCAACTGCGACCAGTAGCACAACCGGCCAAAACAAAGCCAGAGTTCAAGGTCTTGAGTGGGTACTATAGAATATCTCCCTTAACAAGTGTCTATCAATGATAAGCCTATGAGTGACAGGACACACAAAGGCACAAATCCTGGCAGAAGGCTTGGCGAATGAAACTGACAGGAACTGTTCACCTTTCAAAAGTTCACGGATCAAAGCTTGACTTATCCCTCTTTTCCATTTATTATAAACCTTTAGGTGACAGCACTCACACGGGTACAAATCATGTCGGAAAGGGCTTGGCGATCTCATTTCACCAGTAGCCAGACGCCAACTTGGTGAATGGAATTCTCAGAAGAGCCCTGGTGTATGTTCTCATGATAATCCCCCCCAGACCTGGACCTCCTGCTGCGTCTCGAAGATAAGATGAACATATGCCGATTTGCAAAATTGGTACAATTAATCTTTAAAAAATATATCGCCAAAATTATTTAATTTTTCTTTTTTTGGCAAACATCCACTAGTTTATATTCTAGGAATCAGTGATATCAATTTCAAGAAAATATGATAACTTGTAATGAAATGTCTTCAGTAGTGTCGATGAGTACCTTAAGAGGCGAAACACCAAGGTCATCTGCCTCTGCCTAATACATGGTATCGTGTATATTGCACGATTATGGAATGAAAATGCAAAAAGAAGAGAATGACAAAAAGAAAGCGGAATAAGGGAAATAAGACCGATGAAAATGGAAATCCACAGCCTGCTTCCAGTCTCCGAGCGGGTCAGGAATGGAATGAATGAAGCCCCCATCTAGCGGCGAGGATATGAACTGCGCCAGCTGCCGAAGCCTGTCGCACTTCTCTGGGGCAATGATTAAATGAATGACAGATGAAATGAAATGATAGTGGAGACTGTTGCTGGAATGAAATGTTGACAGGGAAAACCGGAGTACCCGGAGAAAAACCGGTCTGCCTCCGTTTTGTCCAGCATAGATCTCGCATGGAATGGCCGGGATTTGAACCACGGACCCAGCGGTGAGAGGCCGGCGTGCTGCCGCCTAAGCCACGGAGGAAATAAGACAGATAAAAGAAGAAAAAAATACAAATGGAATAAGAGAAATTAATAAGTCAGATAAAATATGAAACTGAAAAATAGGACGGAATAAGGGAAAAAGGCAGATAGTCTAAACGATGAAAATATAAAAAAAAGGGAATGAGAACAATAAGACAGATAAAAGAAGAAAACATTGAACAGAATAAGGGAAATAAGACAGATAAAATATGAAAATAAAATACAAACGGAATAAAGGAAATTAATAAGACGGACAAAAGATGCAAATGACAAAATTAATAAGACACATAAAAGATGAAAATAAAAAACAAACGGAATAAAGGAAATTAATAAGACAGACAAAAGATGCAAATGACAAAATCAAACAGATAAAAAATGGAAATTACAAAATCAAACGGAATAAGGGAAATATGACTGATAACAGATGAAAATGACAAAAACAAACGAAATAAGGGAAATACGTCAGGAAAGAGTAATTTCTGCCTTTCTTTGATTCTCACCCAGTTAAGCATGTTCCATGTTCGAAATGCACGTTCGTAGGTCTGACGTTTGTATGCCGGGGTTGATCTTCGCCCAGAATTATCTAACACTCACTGTAGTTAAATTAAACTATGGTAGCCTACATCATTTCAAGTCCCGGGTACTAATCTTAGGTCAAAACAATTACAATAATTACATAAGTGGGGCGTTCCGAATATACGCTTCCCCATTTTAATTCACGGGGAAGTTGTATTACAATGTCACCCCCACCGCCGGGGGCTCACATCTAGTGGGACGTGGATTGGCGACCACGGGACCCCAGCTGAGTCCGGCATTGCTTCCACTTACTAGTGCTGGGCTCCTCTCTGTCTTCTATCCTGTCGACCTCTTTTGGTCAACTCTTGTTATCTTCCAACCCAGACGGTATTAGGGTATCCAAGGCCTAGGGAGTCTCTTCCTTTCCCGCCTTAATTGGACCTTGTCTCATCATTCCTGATACCCTCCATCTGTGAGGGGTCAGTCTTCTTCTTCTTTTCATGTTGGTTGGTTGGTTGGTTCTTAAGTTTAGGGGCTGCGACAATGCGGTCATGTAGCCCCGTGTACTTTGGGTGTGTGTAGAATCTGTCTGATAACCGGTGTTAATTGTGATGACTGTATTAGTGTGTGTTATCTGTTTTTTTTATTTAAGTACTGCAACTTAGAATTTTTCAAATAGTTCCTACTTTTGCCGCCAAGCGCCACCTTCAACGACTACTAGGCCAAGTTCAGAACTTAATTACTAGACGCCACCGCAGTCGGCTCTTGGCAACGAACGTAGAAACCTAAGAGCGTTGTTTACATTCTTAACCTATCCAATTTAGCTTCATACAGGTGCAATTAGTGGAAGGTTCTTTAACAGGCCATAAATCTATGACATGGGACCGCCGGCTTTACTTCCCCTCAGAAGGAAGGCATACTGAGGGATTTTTAACGCTCTTAAAAAATCCGACGGCTCCTGCCATTTGCTCAAGGCCCTCAAGGAGGCAGGGTGTATGTAGCCCCACCACTTCTGGTGCACCCTGGGTATTGCTACACCCCCAGAGGCTCACAGCATTTGCCTGGTGGTGAAAGTGGGAAAACAAAAATCATTTTCAGGACGCCGAGATGGGAAGAATTTGATATGACTCTTACGCTAAGGGATGAGCAAAATATAGGACATTATAACTTAAAAGGTTCATTCTGTTTCAGTATTGATAAACTAATTGAGTAATAAACAGGTTGAAAGTTCCGCCTCATCAACAATTTTATTAAATCAAGATCACTGTGTGGTCATTGGTGGGACATGTCTCAAGGCTTCATTATTTTTTACCCCTTCATCGAACCAGAACCGACACGGGCACACAATTTTAACCTCACACGGACTAGAGGCCCATTTCTACCATTGCATATGTTGGGGTTGTACAGTTCGTGAGCATAATTACTTCTCCAGAGCAGTGGTGGCTGGCGGATAATTGTTCTGGGGGTTGCACTATTTTCATTGAGGGGGGGGGGAGGGGAGGGGGGGGAGGAGGTGGTAGCCTACGTGGGCACCCACAGGATTTTTCTAGGGAGAGGGGGGGGGGGGGTGCAAGTAATATTTTTCATTTCAGTACCCACATGTCACTAGGTGATATTGAGACGTACACCCCCCTCCCCCCCATTTTTCGTTTGATTTCTTACTTGCTTCGTGATATTCATTATTTGGCTGCTCTTAAACCGTTGGGTACATGATCTTTATGGCATGAATGGGAGGTTTTTTTTTAGTTCAGAGTTTTTGTCCATAGGAGTTCGCTTTTCTTTGTGAATCATCGTCATAATGTTCATTTTTTTAAAACAGACAAAAAGTAGTTGTATCGCCATGTATCGACAAAAAAATCAAGCAGTTCAATAAAATGGTAATGTTATTCTAGTTCGCCGATTTTTTAAAAATAACTGAAGATATTCTCAAATAATCCCAAATTACTAAGTTAAATAAAACTGTGGAATTATCCCTACATCTAAAACAGTTAACCATCAGTAATTTTAATTTATGAAATAAACTGGTGTGACAATGAACAAACGAAATATTCTCGGGTTTTCAGAGGGAGGGGGGCGGGTGGGGGCTGGGGGGCGGGAAGGGGGGTGGACATGGCGCCTCATTGCACCCCCCTCCTCTCCCTCCTCCTGCGGGCGCCCATGAGGTGATAGGGTAAAAGACTGCTTGATATCGGAGAAAACTGTAATCAATTGCTCGGTAAAACGGATGTATCTCATTCGTAACGAATGCCGCAGTTCAGATAACATTTTCATCGGATTAAATGGAATATAAGTTAGTCTACATGATAACCTTCACGAGAACAAAACAACATAAGTTATATACGAGGGCGAGAATTGCGAGTCTCTCAAGTACGCGCAACATTGCAAGACATGGTTTCGGCAGTTGGCGGAGCATCTCGGATGTCTCCGGCCGCGTCTCGGCTTCCTTGTTGCAGACAGCGGGCAACGACCAGCCGAGTTAACTGTTGGGATAGGGCTTACTCGATCTAGCATCTCTGCCATACTCTTCACTATTGAGATCTGGTCGGTGCTAAGGGCTGGTAACAACCAAACGGACGAGCGCTCCTAGACAGTTCGCGCTTCGCTTTCTCAGACAGTTCACAACTCACATAAATAAAAGGAGCTTTTACAGCTTTTATTACTAAAATAGTACATTATGCAACGAGCCTATAATGGCTATAATTAAGACACGAGTATTTTTTATAAAACGAGCGTATGCGAGTTTTATAATTTCCATACGAGTGTCTTAATTACCATTATAGGCGAGTTGCATACGACTGTTTATGTTCGACGATAATTATAACTTTATTATATGTTTTAACATAAATATTCATAAATATCTGTTGAGAGTCAGCTACTGGAATTTTGTGATCGCAGAGCGAGCGTTGGGTGTTATATCTTTGTCTTTCAAGAGCTTTGAACGACCGACGCATGCGCTCTGTGGGCTTGCAATGCCATATGCAGCCATATGTTTACATCAGCCGTCCCTCAGTAATATTGTCACCGCAGTCATTTGAAGACAATGCGCTGTTTAGAAATAAGTGTTGGTGATTTTAAGGTACAGTGCTATTTCTTGTCTCATATTCGCCAGTTTATTTACGCGAACATATGGACGGTGGGTATTCCATGTCAGTGGCGAATTCTCCCATACACCGCATATACCGGCGGTATACCACCCGAGATTTTAAAAATGTAAAAATATTTTCTTGTCACTTTTTAGACATGTTGCAGTCATGAAAATCGTTCTTGTCATATATTTTCAGCAGATTGTTGTCACGAAAGTCGGCGGTCATAGCAGCGTACCATACTTATTTTTATTTGTGGTGTACAGTTTTAGTTATGAGTGACTGTACTGAGTTACCGCAAGGGTCTCCCGGTGGCGCTCGCCGGCTCGTCATAGGCACGAGGGGAAGGGGAGGGGTAGCATAAGCCCAGCAAATTTCAGCCCGAGGTATCGCGCAAGGACCATGCGGTTCAACTATGCCTAATGCTGATTGGCTGTTTCAAGGGGAAGTTGTTGACCAACGGAACATTGCAAGCGCTCAGCTTCTTCAGTTATTTGCGAGACAGTGTTGTTGTATGTTTGTTTTAAGTCAGTCTTGAAGTGATTTAGTCAACAGTGAATTAATATAGAAATGTGTAGTGTGAATGAAGCACCGGAAGTGGATTGTGGGTGCGTCATTGAGGACGTGCTAACCAAGGGATTTAATTTAATTGGATTCCCTCAGAAAGTGGAAATTAAGGAGAAAGGAAGGCCGGTGTGGCGGGAAAGCTCTTTTCATGGGAGTTTTAACACAGTTTACGGATGAATTACCAAATTTTTTCAATACTGAAATGAAGGTATAATCGAGCGGCTCTCGGCAAGTAACTTATAAAATTCGCATCTCAAAAGGCTCCGTCCGTAGGACGCATTTGAGTCCATTGGTCTGCACACTCCTGAGCTTCCAAATTTAATTTCAACTTGTGTAGACCGAAAGCGAGAGTATACTAGTCATTTTTGTTCCTCGAACTATTACGCCATCAGTGGTTAACTGGATGCAAAAAACTTAACTAACTATTCTGCTGGCCTTGTCTCCTTCTCAGCGCATGCCCGAAGTTATCGTTACCTAATTGGTCAATGAACGAGCTCTGATTGGCTGGAGAAACTGTATCATAATGGAAAACAGTGTTATAATGACCATCATTATGATACAGTTATCTGACACGTAATAGTGAGGGTCGAACATAAAGATTATTACGTTATTAATCTGAACGTTGGGCAACACTGCACCCTTATAACCTGCCGCCACTGCTCCAGAGCATTCTATTTGCAAGGAGTTGTTTCAGCACAATTGACTACTTGATGTTGTACGTCTGCATCACTGGTGAAGTATTGAGTGTTGTAAACGTTTCCATCCTTACTGCTGGATTCAAGCAACAGGTTACATTGTGTTCACAACAATATTGCTGCCGTGCAAAACCAATACATTTTATATTTCATTTGGCGTCTGTTGACCATAGTGAAGCGTGTGTGTGTTTTCAAGACTTCAGCCACTTTTTTCCACATCATATTGTGTTGTTTTGGGCATTGAATTTCCCATCCTTCTTTATGGTGCACCATATAAGGTTTAACAAGGGACTTTTTGATGTGTAACATCTTTCCACTCGGTTGCTGGATATTTTTGTGGGAGTAATTTTGAAAAATGGGACGGAAGTGGATCGGAACGATCGAGGTGGCACCAGCTGGCACACTCGAACGGAAGTGTAAGACGCACTGCCAACTCGATCGATCAATCCAGCTGGCAGTGGTAAGAGAAACAATGAGCGTGCAGTGTCGGAAATTGATACCATGACGTACTCTCGGCCATGTGGAATGTATTATGACATACTGAACGGTAAACGCTCATGCGAACTCTGGTGTCAAGTGATTGAAACAAAGCACATGGTACATGTTCGAAGTCTTCGTATCAGTATTTAAATGGTAAAATGCCTTAATATCAAACATTGTAAGTAGTCGGCATTGCCGGTATTATGTTTCTGCACAATGGCTATTCAAATATTAACCCACATAACGGTAATGCTGTCATCAATATAATATAATCGTTGTGGTTATACGAGAATTGAGCAAGCCTTCATGAACTATTGATGAATTCTTCTTCTTTTCTTAGTCGTTTACCCACCAGGTTGGTGGAACCCACGGACTCAGCGAGGGAACTCACCACTACCGCCTCTACGGTCAGTGTCCTAGAGCTGGGAACATCTAATCGGAGTGGATACAACTGGTTAGGTGTGATTGGCACCTCGCCCAGGCGGCCTCACCTGCAAAGCGAACAGGGGCCTCATGAGGGAAGGAAATGGATAGGCAAGGAAGAGGGAAGGAGGCGACCGTAGCCTTGAAGAAGGTACTGTCCCCGTTTACCTGGATAGTAGGCTGTCAGATATCCGCCCCCTCAATCGGATTGCCAATTATCAATCGCACCGGCACAGTTACATCAATGAAAATGGCACTGACAGACACTATCGAGATAAGAGCACAGAAATTCACTGGAAATCATTGTGGAACACACCAAAATAGACGGGGGTTTATACTTACCGTTGCTTACCTCTTAATTATCTCGGGGTTTGAGTTGACAACAGGATCACTAAAAGTCTGTTCACACAATAATCTCCGCCATGACATTTAAAAATGAACCAGAAACGAAGACGAGAACTTTGAACTGTACAAAAGCTTTATTTCTAATAAAGGGTATGATTTTCCTAACACAACAAAATATACGTGGCTATCAGTAGCCCAAGTCAATCTGACTATGTCCTCCAGTAGGACTTGCAAAAATAATATATAACATGATATTAAACATTTTAGCTCCCAAGAGCTCCAAATACCGTAATATTCATAACACTATTGGATTGGAAAAGGACGTCAGGGTGTGACATATATAGAGAGCATGTGTTTCATTTTAATAAACAAGAGAATGATATTTATAGTCGCAAGGCCGGAGTGTACGACCTCACTCTCTGAAAACCATATGTTGACACAGCTGCGGGCTACCTTCCAGCCTGACGCATACTGGTCAAATGCACTCCCTTCTCACACGCTATGTTACGTAAGAATCCAACCTGCACTCTCAAGCTTTTAAATGTCTTACTAGACAACTCACATTATATTCACGCAAATCTTTCAAGTACTTTGATCACATCCTAATGGATCATTACATAAATTTCTTAAACTTGTTAACTTCAATCCAAATGTTTAACTAGCTCTTAAATGTTTATAACAAAATCACAAAAATTATTTATAACAATTAGAAATTGTTTATAATATTTGTCAAAGACAATAAAAATATTATAAGCACGCCTTTAACATCACTCTCGTTTCATATTATTTTCAAAAATATTTACAACAATTATATACAATATTAATATTTAAATTGTTTAAATTATTAATTTAATAAATACATTAGCCACATGTTCATTCGGTTGGTAATTTTATAATCCTGTTTAATATAATCGACCAATGAAGGTTAGTTATACATATTAATGTCACAATCTGTTTTAATAAAGTTCTTTTAATAATGATTTGTGACGGCAACCTTCATTCAACATCTTGTCTCAAATTCTTTCAAAACTCGTGTTAATTATAACAGTAAATCACTTGATTAATTTTCAACGAACTATAACAATCTTACTCCAGCGGAAAATCCTTCGCTAACAAGTTAATGCACAATCTGCATTAAAAATATGCCCAAAATCATCATATATTAATCTATATGGCATTTACAACTTTCACATCACTTACAAAACTTCCACAAATAATTCTTTAACATTTATTCCTGTGGGAACTTCCTTCATATTCAAGGGCATTATATCTCAGCGACTTTCAACACGCGCTGCACTAGCGATTATACATTCATAGTTCCACTTAAAAATTTTATAATCATAAATTGTTTCAAAACTGTTTTTCTATTTAACCTTCGTAGATTTCATTCATGAACTGAAATGAAGTCAAAACTTGCCAATCACAAACAAATTTAATAGTGAATACGCTTATATACGCCTATCTGGTCTATCAAAATTTAAGATTAACATCTTAAAAGAAATTGTAGTATGAAAATACTATCTTCAAATAAAGTGCGACTAAACTGCAAAGTAGTCGAATAGAATCCAATTAGATTGGGGAATGCAAACATCGTTATATAATTCTCTAATTGAGAAAAACTCCTAACAAAAGTACTTGACTTTAATGCATTCAATAATTCATTATTAACATTACTCTTTCACAAAATTGTCTATGATGCAATGTTCATTCATAACTGACGATAAATGTCTGTGTTGCAATCAATACAAATAACGACTAGTATTTCCAAGATCGTCGATAACGTAAGAGATTTTAACGCTCTAAAATCATTTAAATGTTCTTCCTTCTTGATGATGACAGAAAATTGTTCAAAGTAATTAAACTGGGGTTGAATTACTTTAATAAAGTGACACGCTGTCTGAATTTAAATCTGCCATAAAAATCATTAACATACAGTCAAATCGTGAGTACAAAAAATATTTACTGAAAAATCTAAATATCAGTCTCAACTGATTCAAAATCGTTAACTATGCCCATGACATAACAATGTCTTAACAAATCGTCGAAAAATGCAAAACTCATCAAGGTGTACTGAGAATAAGAATCTCAACAAGAAAATAAGGCAAAATACATGAGGGTAAAAATATGGGAAAAATGGTTGCTCAAACATTACTAGGATACTCAAATACAATAAACGTTCACGACTACCTTATCTGCCGATTGACGTTCCAGAGGAAAATTCCCCAAAGAAGACTGCTGATGGATCCATTTCACCACGTTCAAGCTGAGCTCCATCCTCGAAATAGGAAATAGCACCCTCGGAGAATCGAACTGCTTCCTTCTCCGTGAATCGCTCTGCTCCTCGAAGACGAATAGACATCCTTCCGGCAATAATCTTCATTGTGAGTCGGGACTACCCTGACCTCTCTTGAAAAATTCCCTGAAGTTCCAGTAGACAATCATCATGACGTTGTGTAGAAATTTCCGAAGAAATTATTTATATTCAGAGTATGAAATTGCTTCTATGGCTGTTCGATGATATTCAGCCTTTACTTACGAAACATGGGTGTAGATGGTATTCACCGCATGTTCGCTTGTATGGAATAGCAATTAGCGAAGTTCCATGTCGCTATCTTACTCCAATGAAGTATGTCCCAATTGCAATAAGCCTCTTAGCCTTCCATCTGCACTTCGGTTGTAGTGTCAGAAGAACAAACTGCCGTATTCAAATGCTCCATTATACTGTATCGTTCTGTAAGCAAGCAATCTGAAGTCTTTCTACTCCACTCACAGCGTTAGCCTTGCGTTAATTCTAGCTTATACAAAAGTGTTTCTCTAGTGGCGAGATAATCACTTTTGCCAGTCGTATAAAATAGCTAATATCTTTTGAAGTACTCGGTCGAAACTGTTCAGCTTTTCTCTATAATTGCATGTTGAACTGCACAATACAATTATGTTATCGTAGACCGCTAACTGTTTGAAGTTAAACTTATAGAAGCTTTCTAAGGTCCGTTTCAACTTCACCTAGTTTGACCTGTATCTCGTTACTATAGTGGCCTCGCCACGCGTTATAAAAACGATTCTTTTCACTTGCTGTTCACTTTGATGTCTCACTATATTGAATGTATAATAAAATGACTTTCGATGATCTGAGCATTAGATCTCAGAATGATCAGCGAACGAAAAAGAAGAGAAGAGGCTCCTCTCTGCTGCGCAAGCCCTTTTATTACCTTCTCGAGGGGCGTTACCATCCCTTCCAAAGCGTGATACTACGTCATCGCTAGAACTTCCAACTTCGTTAATACATGACGGATTTTCAAAATTCAAAAACTGAAAATAAATTTCACCAAATTTCCAAATCAATGCTTTTACTGCAAATGGATTTCCACAATTCTGCATTCAAAAAGTCATAAAAATACCATAGTTTCAGCAATCTCCGTCTTCCTTTAAACTATCGTTCATTGGTTCATGCCTCTCCTCCAATAGCATAGTTTCTTCCTCAGCAGAATTCCTCGTTTCCTGCGACTGCGTAGTACATCTTGGAACATTCTAGACTAAAATGCTGACGTCACTGAGAATCTCAGCTCAAGTAGCTTGCTGGCATAACATTTACGTCATCCGTGCTTACGTCATGACTACCCACGTCATAACTATGACAGCCATAACTCTAATCATAATTTCAAATATAGCCACCGTGGTCTCTACATAATTCAATTACGGGGGCATTCTCCTCTCACCACGTTTTAAAAACAGTTGCAAATTGTTTTTAAACTCAATGTTACAAGTATCTCAACTCTCTTGAACACGAAATTGAATTATTACTGGCTTACTCTAGGATAATATCTTCTATGTTCCTTAATCATATAATTTTCTTCTATTCTGGGTTGTATGTGGTTAATGTATTCATTTCTCTCTAATTCCTCTTCTGACCAGTGTTTCTATTCTCTAAGTTCTGCTGGCTCGTAGAAGGCCCAGGAACGATTACAACATCCTGCCTTTTCCTTTGATTGTCAGCTTCTTTATCCCTTAATTCTTTTAAGTATTGCTGGCTTTCCTTTTCTCTTTGCTGATATTGCTCAGGTGTCATAACCTGACTTTGAGTATTCTGGCTTCTATTTTTGTTTTGGTTATTCCTATTATAGTTACGATTATACCCATTATTGTTATAATATCTGCCTCTTCCATTATAGTTTCCTCGGTTGTAATTCCAACCTCTTCTCTGTTGATATGGTCGGTAACCTTGTGATCTATATTTTCTAAACTGATTATTCCTGTGAGGACCTACATTGTCAGTTTTCTCCTCCTCTGGCTTGTCAGTTTGTTGGACTTGGTCCATGTATACCGTATTGATTTCCTTATACTCTTGCCTTTGACCTTTCTGGACTACGTTAGGCATTGGACTTGTGTAGTCTAACCTTCTTAGTAATTCATCCATGCTGGATAAATCCCTGATGTTGGACGAAATTATAAGTCTCCTCACCTCAACTGGCAGCATACGAGAAATCGCATCTATTAGTTGCTCCGTGGACAATGGGGGTTGCAAAAATCTCAAGCGGGACAACTGACTCGTAAAGAAATCAGCGTACCTCGTTGGAAGAGTACCTGAGTATTTTCTTGAATATACCTCCGCTCTTAACGAATTCTGCGCTTCTATGGACCAAAATCGTTTGATTAATGCCTCTGCAAACTCGTCAAAGTTACTGAATGTATATCTAAAAGCTCTAAACCATTCAAGGGGTCCTCCAATCAGATATCGCTCTACTATCTTCATCTCTCTCTCTCTGGGAATGTGAGCTTCGATGAAATAATCTTTGAGATTCCTTACATACTCTATAGGTGTCAAACTATCAGTGTTACTGAATTTTTGTGGTTTGTCCTCGAAATTCCTAATGACCGTCACGTTCCTCGGATATGACTCCGGATAGTTTTTCCCACTATCTCGATAATTCCACTCAGATTCCATATTCCTCTCGTCATCCTCCTCTCTGAATCTGGATACACGTTCTTCAGGAGTCACGTCTCTTTCTTCTAGATCTAGGTGACATCTTCTGGTATGCTTCCTGTTCAATTCGCAAGCTAAGCCTTCTGTATCCTTGTCGGTGATTTCTGTTAAGACTTTCTTGACTATCTCTTCCTTGTAGTTCTCCATTAAACTAGCCTCTCCTAACTTCAAATTTTTCAGTTTACTTGTCGTTTCGTTTACATCTGAGACAACTTTATGCATCTGTTCCTCTAATGTAGATTTTAAAGTTTGCATATCCTGATCTAGTTGTGTTCTATCGTCAACTTGTTTTTCGGATAGCGAATTTATCCTGACGCTTAAATCTTTTCTAATCTGTACTACCTCATTATTAATTTCTATCTGCGTACTGGCAAGTTTTCTTTCAATCCTTTCCTGAATTTGGGTTACATGTTCCCCACTTGACTTATTCCACTCGTCTTTCCATACCGCTACGTTTGCTGTTAACATCTCGGCTATGTCTACTTCGATATCCTCTTTTAATACTCTATTGTGGTCTAATACCTGTGTTCTCATGACCTCTACGTCGTACTTCAACTCTGCTAAAGACGTTGTTGTTCTAACTGATTCGTCGACTAACCTAGTCGTTAATGCAGTTATATTACGCGTACAAAGAGTTTTTGAGTTTTCGATTTCTTCCCTGACTTTATTGACATCAGTTTGGACTTTAGTGATATCTACGAAAACTGTGTTGACCTCTACCTGAATTTTAGTTACGTCACTTTGCACCTCAGTTATATCCGCATGAATATTGTTAATGTCTACCTGAACATTGGATACATCTGTTCTAGCTTTTTGAATTTCTTTCTGGACTTCCTCGACCTTGTCTTGGACAGTCGCTACATCGTTTTTGACAACAACTACTTCGGATCTAGCACAAGAAATATCCCCTCGGACATTAGCTACATCTAAATTTAACATTGTAAGGTCCCTCTGTACCTTAGACACATAATTTTTAACATCAGACACATTTGTGCGGATGTCACTTACAGTATTTTCAATTCCTAGGGTATTAATCTGTAAACGCGACATATTATCCTCCAAATTAGCAGCACTAGTATGAAGAACCTTCATATTCTCCTCCATTCGACTATTATTCTCCTTCATGCTTTCATTTAAATTAGCAGACAAATTACTAACATTCTCCTCCATTCTTGCATTTAAATTACTAGCATTTTCCTCCATCATCTGCTTCATGTTAGCAGACATCTCCTCTAACATTTTCTTCAAACTTTCATCTGCCATTACAATATTATTATTCAAAATGGATTGCTGTAGGGACATACATCAAAAAGAGCAAAATAACAACATTTGAACAACACTTTTCACCATATATAAATTTGATCAATTTTCTGTCTTAAATCTAACTTATAACTACCTTATAATTAATATTCGAAGATACTTCATGTTGAAACAAACTCAAGCACATGTTCAAATTTCTCTGGCTCATTTTAAAATATCCTAACACAAATAATTTACATTTACAATCCAAATAATTAATTTTATCTTTAATATGACTGAAGTGTCATAAGCCGGTCAAATAAAATAAGATTCCAGATTATAGGCGATTTTTCTAAGTTTCCTGCCCATTTAACTTTTCTCAAGTTGTATAAGATCTGATCTTTTCTGAGTGTAATTTTCCTAATACAATACAACATTTAATTCCTATATAATCACACTCTTAAATACTACAATTGGCCTAGACATCTAACAAAGAATCAACCTCTTTATTTGAGTCTAATCGAGCCTCACGTTTTAGGTTTGTCAATCTTTCTGGTGTTCAACCTGGTAATCCAGTTTTGTCGAATTCGTCCCACATATTAGGGTCAATCTTACTGTTGACTCGAGCCCCACGCTCTTGGATCGCCAATCTTTCTGGTGTTCAACCTGGTGATCCAGTGTTGTTGAACACGCCCCACACGTTGATTGCGCCAATCTTTCTGTCCCCGTTTACCTGGATAGTAGGCTGTCAGATATCCGCCCCCTCAATCGGATTGCCAATTATCAATCGCACCGGCACAGTTACATCAATGAAAATGGCACTGACAGACACTATCGAGATAAGAGCACAGAAATTCACTGGAAATCATTGTGGAACACACCAAAATAGACGGGGGTTTATACTTACCGTTGCTTACCTCTTAATTATCTCGGGGTTTGAGTTGACAACAGGATCACTAAAAGTCTGTTCACACAATAATCTCCGCCATGACATTTAAAAATGAACCAGAAACGAAGACGAGAACTTTGAACTGTACAAAAGCTTTATTTCTAATAAAGGGTATGATTTTCCTAACACAACAAAATATACGTGGCTATCAGTAGCCCAAGTCAATCTGACTATGTCCTCCAGTAGGACTTTCAAAAATAATATATAACATGATATTAAACATTTTAGCTCCCAAGAGCTCCAAATACCGTAATATTCATAACACTATTGGATTGGAAAAGGACGTCAGGGTGTGACATATATAGAGAGCATGTGTTTCATTTTAATAAACAAGAGAATGATATTTATAGTCGCAAGGCCGGAGTGTACGACCTCACTCTCTGAAAACCATATGTTGACACAGCTGCGGGCTACCTTCCAGCCTGACGCATACTGGTCAAATGCACTCCCTTCTCACACGCTATGTTACGTAAGAATCCAACCTGCACTCTCAAGCTTTTAAATGTCTTACAAGACAACTCACATTATATTCACGCAAATCTTTCAAGTACTTTGATCACATCCTAATGGATCATTACATAAATTTCTTAAACTTGTTAACTTCAATCCAAATGTTTAACTAGCTCTTAAATGTTTATAACAAAATCACAAAAATTATTTATAACAATTAGAAATTGTTTATAATATTTGTCAAAGACAATAAAAATATTATAAGCACGCCTTTAACATCACTCTCGTTTCATATTATTTTCAAAAATATTTACAACAATTATATACAATATTAATATTTAAATTGTTTAAATTATTAATTTAATAAATACATTAGCCACATGTTCATTCGGTTGGTAATTTTATAATCCTGTTTAATATAATCGACCAATGAAGGTTAGTTATACATATTAATGTCACAATCTGTTTTAATAAAGTTCTTTTAATAATGATTTGTGACGGCAACCTTCATTCAACATCTTGTCTCAAATTCTTTCAAAACTCGTGTTAATTATAACAGTAAATCACTTGATTAATTTTCAACGAACTATAACAATCTTACTCCAGCGGAAAATCCTTCGCTAACAAGTTAATGCACAATCTGCATTAAAAATATGCCCAAAATCATCATATATTAATCTATATGGCATTTACAACTTTCACATCACTTACAAAACTTCCACAAATAATTCTTTAACATTTATTCCTGTGGGAACTTCCTTCATATTCAAGGGCATTATATCTCAGCGACTTTCAACACGCGCTGCACTAAGAAATTATACATTCATAGTTCCACTTAAAAATTTTATAATCATAAATTGTTTCAAAACTGTTTTTCTATTTAACCTTCGTAGATTTCATTCATGAACTGAAATGAAGTCAAAACTTGCCAATCACAAACAAATTTAATAGTGAATACGCTTATATACGCCTATCTGGTCTATCAAAATTTAAGATTAACATCTTAAAAGAAATTGTAGTATGAAAATACTATCTTCAAATAAAGTGCGACTAAACTGCAAAGTAGTCGAATAGAATCCAATTAGATTGGGGAATGCAAACATCGTTATATAATTCTCTAATTGAGAAAAACTCCTAACAAAAGTACTTGACTTTAATGCATTCAATAATTCATTATTAACATTACTCTTTCACAAAATTGTCTATGATGCAATGTTCATTCATAACTGACGATAAATGTCTGTGTTGCAATCAATACAAATAACGACTAGTATTTCCAAGATCGTCGATAACGTAAGAGATTTTAACGCTCTAAAATCATTTAAATGTTCTTCCTTCTTGATGATGACAGAAAATTGTTCAAAGTAATTAAACTGGGGTTGAATTACTTTAATAAAGTGACACGCTGTCTGAATTTAAATCTGCCATAAAAATCATTAACATACAGTCAAATCGTGAGTACAAAAAATATTTACTGAAAAATCTAAATATCAGTCTCAACTGATTCAAAATCGTTAACTATGCCCATGACATAACAATGTCTTAACAAATCGTCGAAAAATGCAAAACTCATCAAGGTGTACTGAGAATAAGAATCTCAACAAGAAAATAAGGCAAAATACATGAGGGTAAAAATATGGGAAAAATGGTTGCTCAAACATTACTAGGATACTCAAATACAATAAACGTTCACGACTACCTTATCTGCCGATTGACGTTCCAGAGGAAAATTCCCCAAAGAAGACTGCTGATGGATCCATTTCACCACGTTCAAGCTGAGCTCCATCCTCGAAATAGGAAATAGCACCCTCGGAGAATCGAACTGCTTCCTTCTCCGTGAATCGCTCTGCTCCTCGAAGACGAATAGACATCCTTCCGGCAATAATCTTCATTGTGAGTCGGGACTACCCTGACCTCTCTTGAAAAATTCCCTGAAGTTCCAGTAGACAATCATCATGACGTTGTGTAGAAATTTCCGAAGAAATTATTTATATTCAGAGTATGAAATTGCTTCTATGGCTGTTCGATGATATTCAGCCTTTACTTACGAAACATGGGTGTAGATGGTATTCACCGCATGTTCGCTTGTATGGAATAGCAATTAGCGAAGTTCCATGTCGCTATCTTACTCCAATGAAGTATGTCCCAATTGCAATAAGCCTCTTAGCCTTCCATCTGCACTTCGGTTGTAGTGTCAGAAGAACAAACTGCCGTATTCAAATGCTCCATTATACTGTATCGTTCTGTAAGCAAGCAATCTGAAGTCTTTCTACTCCACTCACAGCGTTAGCCTTGCGTTAATTCTAGCTTATACAAAAGTGTTTCTCTAGTGGCGAGATAATCACTTTTGCCAGTCGTATAAAATAGCTAATATCTTTTGAAGTACTCGGTCGAAACTGTTCAGCTTTTCTCTATAATTGCATGTAGAACTGCACAATACAATTATGTTATCGTAGACCGCTAACTGTTTGAAGTTAAACTTATAGAAGCTTTCTAAGGTCCGTTTCAACTTCACCTAGTTTGACCTGTATCTCGTTACTATAGTGGCCTCGCCACGCGTTATAAAAACGATTCTTTTCACTTGCTGTTCACTTTGATGTCTCACTATATTGAATGTATAATAAAATGACTTTCGATGATCTGAGCATTAGATCTCAGAATGATCAGCGAACGAAAAAGAAGAGAAGAGAAGAGGCTCCTCTCTGCTGCGCAAGCCCTTTTATTACCTTCTCGAGGGGCGTTACCATCCCTTCCAAAGCGTGATACTACGTCATCGCTAGAACTTCCAACTTCGTTAATACATGACGGATTTTCAAAATTCAAAAACTGAAAATAAATTTCACCAAATTTCCAAATCAATGCTTTTACTGCAAATGGATTTCCACAATTCTGCATTCAAAAAGTCATAAAAATACCATAGTTTCAGCAATCTCCGTCTTCCTTTAAACTATCGTTCATTGGTTCATGCCTCTCCTCCAATAGCATAGTTTCTTCCTCAGCAGAATTCCTCGTTTCCTGCGACTGCGTCGTACATCTTGGAACATTCTAGACTAAAATGCTGACGTCACTGAGAATCTCAGCTCAAGTAGCTTGCTGGCATAACATTTACGTCATCCGTGCTTACGTCATGACTACCCACGTCATAACTATGACAGCCATAACTCTAATCATAATTTCAAATATAGCCACCGTGGTCTCTACATAATTCAATTACGGGGGCAGTACCATCCCGGCATTTACCCGAAGACGAAGTGGGAAACCACGGAAAACCACTTTGAGGATGGCTGAGGTGGGAATCGAGCCCCCTCTACTCATTTGGAACACCCGAGGCTGAGTAGACCCCGTTCCAAGCCTCATACCACTTTTCAAATTTCGTGGCAGAGCCGGGAATCGAACCCAGGACCTCCGGGGCGGCAGCTAACCATGCTGACCGCTACGCTACGGAGGCGACACTATTGATGAATACATTCTCTTTACTCACAAGAGGACCTATTCATAAGGCATTTTAAACTCTATTTCACGCAGGAACATTATCGAAACAATCAAAATATAAATGAAACTTAATTCCGTAATGCATTATTATTGGAACGTGGAGATAAGTCACCATCTTGTGCACAATATTTTCGTAGTCGAAATAGCCGTGGAGTTATCGCCCATGACTGTGAATTTAGAGCTCTCGGGTTCGAATCCCGGTCGGGGTACATATTTTTGCTACCAGGTTATCATTTTAAACGATATTTATCATATCAATATGACTCATTTTAACAGAACCCATATGAAATTACGTGTTGGTCTGTGAATCAAGAGGACCTGTTTATAAGGAATTTATGGTTATGAGCGGTGTCACGTCTATTAATCTAGTTGATCCATATCGTATTCTTTATTTAGGCTAGTGCTGGTGGAAGCTAGAAATCATCTAATAAAATGAGTTCCGTATTATAAACTACAATATCTGTAAAACACTCCCTTTTACAATAGATTAATATTTGTGCCAATAATGGTATAAAATACCGGTGTATCAAAAATTTCACGTGAGGTTTCTTCTATGTCAGATGTTACACATCATATACGACTACTGTAATGCTCGTAATTTTTTAGTGTGTCTTTGAAATGTATTTACAGTAGAGTACCGAAAACGCGGCCTAATGTGGACCGAAGGCTGGTCGAATTAGTGAAAATGCCGGGTTATCGGGAATGGTGTCCAAAAAGAATAAGTAAGTACAAGTGTTTCCTCAGAAAATACAGTAATGTACTTGTATGTATTGTTTGCTTGAGAATACAACAGAGAATGGACTGCCAAAATACCCTCAAACAAAGGAAAAGTGCGTACTTTATGAAGACACAGAGCCTTTACGACATGAGAATGAAAATGAATGAATTCACAGAGTACAGTAATTTAACTGATGTGATAAGAAAGACCTCAGAAAAAAAACTTCATGAAGGCGTGAAGCTGTCTGTAAAGAAAATTAACTAGTCGACTGAAAAGAAACTGGCTACTTTTTAAAGAAATGCGTAATGTGCTGTTGTCTACCGCACTGCAGCCTGCGTTTTGCTGTTTCATCACGAAGACACCGAAAGAACAGCAAGTCCATTACCGAGGCACCTTGTTGTTCAAAATACTGAAGGGCGGTTTCGACTGCCTTTAGTTCCTCACTATGGGATATACTGTATTAGGAGCTTCTGCGGTGGAGCCCTCAACATCAATGTCTTCATCATTTTTCGGTTTTTTTTCATTAAATGTGACAGCAGCAATATTTTCTGCATCGGACATAATGTCTTGCTCGATATCATTCTGGAACCAGTGTTCGACGTGATTTTCATCGGCTTCTGCACATCCAGGAACTCTTTTTGCCCTGCCAGGGTATGGCCGAGTTATCCGGACTGCCGGGTTATCGAGTACCGAGTTTTCGGAACTCAACTGTATTCATATCGGCTGATGAAGGGGCCAAAAACAATTAGGCCTTGAAACAAGTCCCATCAATGACCACGCAGTGATCTTTATTTAATAAAAAGTACTGGATATTTGCCGATAATGTTTTATCAGTCGCGAACTCGCACTGCTGTATCTACGACCGCAACGCCATTTGAGGTAATCGATAGCCTTAGAGATCGCGGAACTAAATACACATACTTCCGAAGTTCACCTTCAAAACCATATAACACAGCTTGAACCATTGAAAATCTATCATCATACTAATATATAAAAATGAGATGGTGTGTGTCTGTCTTTCTGTCTGTCTGTCTGTCTGTTACTCAATAACTCAAGAACCACTGGTCCGATTTAAATGAAATTTTGCATGGATGTAGCTGGTTTACCAGGGTTACATATAGGATACTTTTAATTTCGATATTTTGCACTATTAAGAAATGGCGACCATTTTAGTGACGTCACTACACCCTTTGATTTCAAAATTTCATATTTCCATATCAAATAAAAAGAGAACGGTAGGAAATAGCAAACTTTTGATGGCACATACGAGCTTTGAAATTTAATTTCCTATCCGAAAGGTCCTTATCACTTTTCGTGTATCTCCAACAGTTAGCGAGTAAAACCGACATTTGTGACGTCACTACACCCTTTGGTTTCAAAATTTCATATTTCCTTTTCAAATAAAAAGAGAACGCTAAGAAATAGCAAACTTTTGATGGTATACATGAGCTTTAACATTTAATTTTCTATCCGAAAGGTCCTAATCACTTTTCGTATATCTCCAACGGTTAGCGAGTAAAACTAGAATCTGTGCAATAAAACACGGTCAACACCGAGCGGTGCAGTATATCTCTCTATATATAAAAATGAAAATTTGTGTGTTTATCTCTGAATTTCTACGGAAATTTGAGATGTTTACATGTTTCAGACTGTTTTATGATGGATGCGAGATAAAATAATTTTTTTGTTTGTCTGTCTGTTTGTTTGTTTGTTTGTCTGTGGACAAATTTGTTCCCTTATAACTCGAGAACGGCTGGGTGTATCAACGTAAAATTTGGTACAGATATACATCAGAGGCACGACACCAATCATTGATGTAACTCTTCTCCGTACCTCTCATAAAAGGGGGCCTACCCCCTTAAAATACATGCTGAAATAGGCGTAGAAGGACGAAACAAAACTCATTTTCAGCCCCTCAATGTGAGAGACAAAACTCGGGTCCCCGAAAACCACATTTTAAGGACCGAAGACCAACCGTTTTTTAGATATTCCAAGAAAACTAATTTAATTTAATAAACTAATGAACGAATGCAAGCCAGTAACCATGCCAACGGATTCTTAGAGGTCCCATCTATTGCTGTAAGACGCAATGCAATTCCATTAATTACATTAGTGTGAAAGTTTGCAAACGGCTAGAAGGTTATCACGGAACCAAAGCCGTAAAATTCATCAATACGTTTAACGCGCTTAAGGGGATCAAGGGGTACTCTAGAATTTTTTCACGCGATTTACACCTGCGGGTGTGGTACGGCAGGTCTATTATATTCCTATCCCCATATAATTCATTCATTCATTCATTTCGTATAGGCCATCTATGGACTGCGACATTCCAACCGTCTCCTACTGGCTTTGATGTTTGCCCTGTACGCCCGCATTCGTTCTCGGTGGACTTCCTTCCGTTCCTGGGTCCAAATCTTTCCCGTTTTCAGCTTCGGTTTTTCTTGGAAACCTTTACAAGCTTGAAGTTTCCCTTTGAGTGGGACGCACTCCTGAATGTCTGTTGGTGTAATCCCCACTTCTTTCAGATCTTTATCCAGTTCAATGAACCAAGCCCATTTTGTTTTCCTCTCCTGAAAGTAAGTTATGTTGCGGTTGGTCAGTCTCGCTGGGCTCATTCGTTTCACATGCCCAACAAATGGTAACCTTCTCTTCCGGATGACGTTGCTTATCTTCTCCACATGAGTATATAGGTCATGGTTATGCAGTTTTCTGTATTCCCCATTATCGTTGATGGAACCCAATATCTTTCTCAAAATTTTTCTTTCTTTGGCCTCCAGTTTCTCGACCAAGCCTTTTTTGTTCATCGTGAGGCATTCAGAAGCATGCAAGACTTCCGGACGGATGACACTGCAGTAATGTTTTAGTTTTGCGTTGAAGGATATTGACCTTTTCATATAGATGTCCTTAGTTAAATGGTAGGCCCTTTCCATTTTGCTCAAGCGCGATGTGAATGCTTCTTTCTCTGATAATATCCCTTCACTGCCCCGTCCTGAAAAGAAAAGTACATGGCCATTGGCTGAATAAAAAATAATAAAAATAGGTGTTATAATTTCTCCCTATATTATATTATTATTAGTATTATATTATGGCGTACAACGACGAGACAAAGCCCCTCGGTGCCAGCAACAAAACTCGGGGGCCCTAAAGGGTCCTCGAAAACTACATTATAAGGCTCTAAATCCAACAGTTTGTGAAATATTCCCAGAAAACTAATTTAATTTAATTTAATTTAACAAACTAATGAAGGAATGCAAATCGGTAACCATGAGAACATTATCTCATGGGGTGGCATACAACTTTCCATCTATTTCTGCAAGAAGCAATGACACTCCATTTATTACATTTCTGTGAAAGTTTTCAAATGGCTATAAGGTTATCACGGAACTAACGTAGACCGTATAATTCATCAATGCAATTAAGTGGGTGAAGGGGTAACCTAGAATTTTTTCATGCAATTTTCACGTTCGACATATAGTACAGAAGGTCTATTATATCTCCAAACAGCAACATTATTTTCAAAAATTCCTGAATTGAACTAGCATTTTTTGCGGCTTTTAGGAATTTGGGCAATTTGAGTCTAGAGAACCTGAATTTTCATGCACCACAAGCCTTTATAATTTATGAAAGGGGTCTTCCTGCGTATGGGCACCTAGCACAACATAGAGGGTCAGTTTTTATGTGACGTGTATTGCGTTTCGTCTACAAGACTTTCAATTGTATTTCACGTCAGGAAGTTCACGTTAGGTGAATTTAGTCTGAGAGCACATTTTAACTTTTTTTTTTTGTCGACACACGGGTTCATCATAAGGATGATTTTATTTGATACTGTGTGGTAGATATACCCATATTTGGATATCTGGGTAATATGTTGTAGACAATAGAATTGTCTGTCTGTCTTTCTGTGTATCTTTATGTACGCCTATACCTCGTGTTCGGATGCTTGGTGCATCTTAAAATTAGGTATGGTAACCATGAGAGTCAATACACCAATCATTTATAAAACTCTTCACCGTACTTTTCATACAGTAGAAGGGTGGATATAGAGAAAAACTTCTCAATATATGCTAAAATATGCGAAATATAAAAATTATCCTAGAAGGACGACCAAAGCATATGTTGCGCTTCTCAATGTGAGACAGATAATTCGGGAATCTATAAAGGGTCTCCGAAAACTACATTTTAAGGGCCTTAAATTAACAGTGTGTGTGATATTCCCAATAAACTAACTTCGTTCTGATAAACTTGATGGAATGACAAACCGCTAACCATTGCACAGTAGCTCAATTGATAATGTCTGGTATTAACTACGAACACCGTTCGAAGAACGGGTACTTCTGCTAGTACTAATATATAAAAATGAGATGGTGTGTGTCTGTCTTTCTGTCTGTCTGTCTGTCTGTCTGTTACCTAATAACGCAAGAACCACTGGTCCGATTCAAATGAAATTTTGCATGGATGTAGCTGAAATACCAGGTTTACATATAGGATACTTTTAATTTCGATATTTTGCACTATTACGAAATGGCGACCATTTTAGTGACGTCACTACACCCTTTGGTTTCAAAATTTCATATTTCCATATCAAATAAAAGGAGAACGGTAGGAAATAGGAAACTTTTGATGGCACATACGAGCTTCAAAATTTAATTTTCTATCCGAAAGGTCCTTATCACTTTTCGTGTATCTCCAACGGTTAGCGAGTAAAACCACATTATAAGGCCCTTAAATTAACAGTGTACAGAAAACTAACTTCGTTTCGATAAACTTATGAAGGAATGACAAGCCGCTAACCATTGCAACAGTAGCTCAATTGATAATGTCTGGTGCGTCTCTAAAAGCAACAGTACTTAAAAGGGACGTAACACCAATAACATTATTATTATTATTATTATAATGTCTGGTGTTAACACCGAACACCGTTCGAAGAACGGGTACTTCTGCTAGTCTATATATATAAAAATCAATCTTACGTGATAGTTTGTCTGTGGGTGTGTATGTCTCCTATGCATTCATATACCACTCAACCGATTGCGATGAAACTTGGGTGAGATGTTGAGTACACTCTAAGGAAGGTTTCTGACTTAGTAAATCCATTTTACAATAGGTAGCGCACGCGTAGATTCAACAAATGAGTGACGATGCGCGAAGCGTTTCAAACAAGTCCCGTATGTGTTCATATACCATTCGTCCGATAGCGATGAAACTTGGGTGAGATGTTGAGTACACTCCAAGGAAGGTTTCTGACTTAGTAAATCCATTTTACAATAGGTAGCGCACGCGTAGATTCAACAAATGAGCGACGATGCGCGAAGCATTTCAACAAAGTCCCGTATGTGTTCATATACCATTCGTCCGATTGCGATGAAACTTGGGTGAGATGTTGAGTACACTCCAGGGAAGGTTTCTGACTTAGTAAATCCATTTTACAATAGGTAGCGCACGCGTAGATTCAACAAATGAGCGACGATGCGCGAAGCATTTCAACAAAGTCCCGTATGCATTCATATACCATTCGTCCGATAGCTATGAAACTTGCGTAAAATGTTGTGTACACTGCAGGGAAATTTTCTGGCTTAGTACATCCACTTTACAATAGGCAGCGCACGAGTAGATTCAACAAATGAGCTACGACGCGCGAAGCATTTCAACAAAGTCACGTTTGCGTTCATATACCATTCATCCGATAGCGATGAAACTAGGCTGAGATTTTGTGTGCACTCCAGGGAAGGTTTCTAGCTTAGTAAATCCCTTTAAAAATAGGTAGAGCACGAGTAGAATCAACAAATGAGCAACGGCGCGCGAAGCGTTTCAACAAAGTCCCATTTAATTTCATATACCATTCATCCGATAGCGATGAAACTTGGGTGAGATGCTGTGTACACTCCAGGGAAGGTTTCTGGCTTAGTACATACATTTTACAATAGGTAGCGCACCAGTAGATTCAACAAATGAGCGATGACACGCGAAGCGTTTCAACAAAGTCCCGTATAAAGTCATATACCATTCGTCTGATTGTGATAAATGTTTGGTGAATTGTTGTGTACACTCCAGGAAAGGTTTCTGGCTAAGTAAATCCATTTTACAATACGAAGCGCACGTTTATGTTCAACAAATGAGTGACTACGCGCGAAGCGTTTCGACAACGTCCCGTATACGTTCACATACCATTCATCCGATTGCGATGAAACTTGGGTGAGATGTTGTGTACACTCCAGGGAAGGTTTCTGGCTGAGTACATCCATATTACAATATGTAGCGCAAGAGTAGAATCAACAAATGAGCGACGACACGCGAAGCGTTTCAACCAAGTCCCGTATGCATACATGTACCATTCGTCCGTACCTATGAAACTTGGGTGAGATGTTGTGTACACGTCATGGAAAATTTCTGGCTTAGTAAATCCCCTATACAATATGCAGCGCACAAGTTGATTCAACAAATGAGGGACGACGCGCGAAGCGTTTCAACAAAGTCCCGTATAAGGTCATATACGATTCTGCCGTTAGCGGTGAAACTTGGGTGAAATATGGTTGACACTCCAAGGAAGGTTTCTGGCTTAGTAAATACATTTCACAGTAGGTAGCACACGAGTAGATTCGACAAATGAACGACGATAGCGATGAAACTTGGGTGAGATGTTGTGGACACTTACGTGACGGTTTCTAACTTAGTAAATACATTTTACAGTAGGTAGCGCACGAGTAGATTCAACAAATGAGTGACGGAGTGCGAATCGTTTAAACAAAATCAGGTATGCGTTCATATACTATTCATCCGATTGCGATGAAACATTGATCAGTTATTTTGTACCCGCCAGGGAAGGGGACTTAGTAAATCCATTTCACAATAAGTAGCGCAAGAGTAGATGCAACAAATGGGTGACGACGCGCGAAGCGTTTCAACAAAATTCCCTATTGCGTTCATATAACATTCTTCGATTGCGATGAAACCTTGATGAGTTATTGTGTACACGCCAGGGAAGGGCTTCGACTTAGTAATACATTTCTCAATAGGTAGCGCACGAGTAGATTCAACAAATGAGTGACAGCGCACGAATCGTTTAAACAAAAACCCCTATACGTGCATATACCATTCATCCGATTGCGATGAATCATTGATGAGTCATTGTGTACACGCCAGGGAAGGGTTTCGACTTAGTAAATCCATTTCACAATAGGTAGCGTACGATTAGATTCAACAAATGAGTGACAGCGATGAAACTTTTTGAAAGTTGTTGTGCACGCTCCCACGAATGGTTCTAAATTAGAAAATCCATTTTATGATAGCTTAGAGGCAGTTAACATGTTGTGTATCCAAAAGCACTTCAAGAAACAGAATTTCAACGCCAACACTTTCTTTGATTGGCATTGCAACGCATGCCGGGTACAGCTTGTATATATATAAATCAATGTAACGTGATAGTCTGTCTGTGGGTATGTCTGTGGTTATGTCTGTGGGTATGTCTCCTGTGCGTTCATATACCATTCGTCCGATTGCGATGAAACTTGGGTGAGATGTTGAGTACACTCCAAGGAAGGTTTCTGACTTAGTAAATCCATTTTACAATAGGTAGCGCAAGCTTAGATTCAACAAATGAGCGACGATGCGCGAAGCATTTCAACAAAGTCCCGTATGTGTTCATATACCATTCGTCCGATAGCGATGAAACTTGGGTGAGATGTTGTGTACACTTACGTGAAGGTTTCAAAATTAGTGAATACATTTCACAGTAGATAGCGCACGAGTAGATTCAACAAATGAGCGACGACACGCAAAGCGTTTCAACAAAGTCCCGTATGCATTCATATACCATTCGTCCGATAGCTATGAAACTTGCGTAAAATGTTGTGTACACTGCAGGGAGACTTTCTGGCTTAGTACATCAACTTTACAATAGGCAGCGCACGAGTAGATTCAACAAATGAGCTACGACGTGCGAAGCATTTCAACAAAGTCAAGTTTGCGTTCATATAGCCTACCATTCGTCCGAAAGCGATGAAACTAGGCTGAGATTTTGTGTGCACCCCAGGGAAGGTTTCTAGCTTAGTAAATCCCTTTAAAAATAGGTTGAGCACGAGTAGAATCAACAAATGAGCGACGACGCGCGAAGCGTTTCAACAAAGTCCCATATAATTTCATATACCATTCATCCGATAGCGATGAAACTTGGGTGAGATGTTGTGTACACTCCAGGGAAGGTTTCTGGCTTAGTACATACATTTTACAATAGGTAGCGCACCAGTAGATTCAACAAATGAGCGATGACACGCGAAGCGTTTCAACAAAGTCCCGTATAAAGTCATATACCATTCGTCTGATAGTGATAAATGTTTGGTGAATTGTTGTGTACACTCCAGGAAAGGTTTCTGGCTAAGTAAATCCATTTTACAATACGAAGCGCACGTTTATGTTCAACAAATGAGTGACTACGCGCGAAGCGTTTCGACAACGTCCCGTATACGTTCACATACCATTCATCCGATTGCGATGAAACTTGGGTGAGATGTTGTGTACACTCCAGGGAAGGTTTCTGGCTGAGTACATCCATATTACAATATGTAGCGCAAGAGTAGAGTCAACAAATGAGCGACGACACGCGAAGCGTTTCAACCAAGTCCCGTATGCATACATGTACCATTCGTCCGTAGCTATGAAACTTGGGTGAGATGTTGTGTACACGTCATGGAAAATTTCTGGCCTAGTAAATCCCCTATACAATATGCAGCGCACAAGTTGATTCAACAAATGAGGGACGACGCGCGAAGCGTTTCAACAAAGTCCCGTATAAGGTCATATACCATTCTGCCGTTAGCGGTGAAACTTGGGTGAAATATGGTGGACACTCCAAGGAAGGTTTCTGGCTTAGTAAATACATTTCACAGTAGGTAGCACCCGAGTGGATTCGACAAATGAACGACGACACGCGGAGCGTTTCAATACAGTCCCCTATGTCTTCATATCCCATTGGTCCGATAGCGATGAAACTTGGGTGAGATGTTGTGGACACTTACGTGACGGTTTCTAACTTAGTAAATACATTTTACAATAGGTATCGCACGAGTAGATTCAACAAATGAGTGACGGAGCGCGAATCGTTTAAACAAAATCAGGTATGCGTTCATATACTATTCATCCGATTGCGATGAAACATTGATGAGTTATTGTGTACCCGCCAGGGAAGTGGACTTAGTAAAACCATTTCACAATAAGTAGCGCAAGAGTAGATGCAACAAATGGGTGACGACGCTCGAAGCGTTTCAACAAAATCCCCTATTGCGTTCATATAACATTCTTCGATTGCGATGAAACCTTGATGAGTTATTGTGTACACGCCAGGGAAGGGCTTCGACTTAGTAATACATTTCTCAATAGGTAGCGCACGAGTAGATTCAACAAATGAGTGACGGAGCGCGAATCGTTTAAACAAAATCAGGTATGCGTTCATATACTATTCATCTGATTGCGATGAAACATTGATCAGTTATTGTGTACCCGCCAGGGAAGGGGACTTAGTAAATCCATTTCACAATAAGTAGCGCAAGAGTAGATGCAACAAATGGGTGACGACGCGCGAAGCGTTTCAACAAAATCCCCTATTGCGTTCATATAACATTCTTCGATTGCGATGAATCATTGATGAGTTATTGTGTACACGCCAGGGAAGGGTTTCGACTTAGTAAATCCATTTCACAACAGGTAGCGTACGAGTAGATTCAACAAATGAGTGACAGCGATGAAACTTTTGAAAGTTGTTGTGCACGCTTCCACGAATGGTTCTAAATTAGAAAATCCATTTTACGATAGCTTAGAGGCAGTTAACATGTTGTGTATCCAAAAGCACTTCAAGAAACAGAATTTCAACGCCAACACTTTCTTTGATTGGCATTCCAACGTATGCCGGGAACAGCTTGTTCAAAATAAATTAAAAGCCAACATTGCCAAAACACAAGCTGTCCACTTCACGTGGAGACATAGACAGCCACACCTTCCATTATATTTATTTAACACAGACATCGCATACACAAATAATTACAAATACCTAGGAATAACACTGGATCCTAAATTAATACTACAAAGACACACAGGCAACACTGTTCATAAGGCTGAAGCCTAAATTAAAATACTTTACCCACTAATTCACCCTTCATCACACCATTCCAGCAAAATTGTCACTCTAATGTATAAAGCCCTCATACGACCTATACTCATGTATGCATACCCTGCCATAGGATTTCAGTCTATCTCCAACCTAAAAAAATTACAAGTAATCCAAAACTGGCTAGTAAGACTCGCCACAAAGCCAAAAAAAAAGACTAAAGACGCAAAACCATATGATGTGTAACATTGACATCTACTTATTACTCAATTAGTTATAAGGAGATGGGGGCTTCTCGTATGCTGAACATGTGGAACATATGTAGTAAGGGCCTTATTGTTTGGTGAAATAAAACTGTTGATTTCGGTGTTAAAACTGACAATAAGGTAGAATAAGGAAAGATAAGAGAACGTTCATGGCTTTTGTAGACTCAGAAAAGGTTTTGATAACGTTGATTGGACTAAATTGATTGACATTTTGAAAACGATTGGAATAAAGTACAGGGATAAGAGGGTGAACTACAATCTATACAGAAATCAGACAGCAGTCATTCGAGCTAAAGGGCATGAGAGAGAAGCTGGTATTCAGAAAGTTGTAAGGCAAGGCTGCAACTTATCACCCATACTTTTCAATCTTCACATTGAACAAGCAATCAAGGAAATTGGAGAAAAATTTAGAGTGGGAGTGAAGATTCAAGGAGAAATAATTGCAACTCTGAGATTTGCCGATGTCATAGTCATCTTGGATCTGAATCTGAGGATTTGAATGAATTTTTGAATGGTATGGACTCCGTCTTGAGGAAAGAATTCATGATGAAAATTAATAAATGTAAAACAAAAATATTGGAATGCAGCCGAAGTAAATCAGAAATATCTATGGACATCAAATTGGCAGGTAAAAAACTAAAGGAAGTAGAAGACTTGTGTTACTTAGGAAGCAAAATAACCAGTGATGGACGAATCAAAGATTATTTAAAAAGTAGGTTAGCTCAGGCAAGGAAAGCATTTCTACAGAAAAGGATCTATTGACATCGAATATGGATTTAGGTATTAGGAAGTCATTTTTGAAGGCCTTTGTCTGGAGCTTGGCACTCTATGGAAGTGAAACTTGGACTATTGGTGCAGCAGAAAAGAGGAGAATTGAAGCGTTTGAAATGTGGTGTTACAGGAGAATGATGAAGATCATATGGGTAGATAAGGTTACAAACAAAGAGGTATTAAGACTAGTGGGAGAGGAAAGATGTTTCTGGTGATTGCTAACTAAGAGAAGAGATAGGTTGGTAGGACACATACTAAGACACCCAGGAATAGCGAGCTTAGTTACGGAAGGAAGGGTCGAGCACAAGAACAAGACAGATTGCCTCGATTGTAGGGTGTGGTAGCTATGTAGAGATGAAACGATTAGCTCAGGACAGGGAGACATGGAGCTCTGCATCAAACCTGTCAAAAGACTGAAGACTCAAACAACAATAACTGACACTAGGCCTATTTCGGTGGGTAATTCACGAAATAAATTGTCATAATAGTGATCAATGTTTCTTCTAAAATCTTCCTTATAGAAGACTGTTGTGACTTAAGTTTTCGGCATATTTATTCTTAAAAGCTGATGTTTGCCGATAAAGTCTTATCAGTCGCGAACTCGCACTGCTGTATCTACGACCGCAACGCCATTTGAGGTAATCGATAGCCTTAGAGATCGCGGAACTAAATACACATACTTCCGAAGTTCACCTTCAAAACCATATAACACAGCTTGAACCATTGAAAATTCAAAATAAATTAAAAGTCAACAATGCCAAAACACAAGCTGTCCACTTCACGTGGAGACACAGACAGCCACACCTTCCATTATATTTATTTAACACAGTCATCGCATACACAAATAATTACAAATACCTAGGAATAACACTGGATCCTAAATTAATACTACAAAGACACACAGCCAACACTGTTCATAAGGCTGAAGCCCAAATTAAAATACTTTACCCACTAATTCACCCTTCATCACACGACCTATACTCACGTATGCATGCCCTGCCGTTAGGTTTTCAGTCTATCTCCAACCTAAAAAATTTACAAGTAATCCAAAACTGGCTAGGAAGACTGGCCACAAAGCCCAAAAAAGACGAAAGACGCAAAACCATATGATGTGTAACATTCACATGTTATCCTACTATAAAATTGAGATGGTTGGTTGGTTCCTCAGTTTATGGGCTGCGACAACGCGGTCATGTAGCTCCGTGTACTTTGGGTGTGTGTAGAATCTGTCTGATAACCGGTGTTAACTGTGATGGCTGTATTAGTGTGTGTATCAGTTTTTTAATTTAAGTACAGACTGCAACTTTGAGTTGTTCAAATAGTTTCTACTTTTGCCGACAAACGCCACCGTCAATGACTACTAGGCCTAGTTCAGAACTTAGCTACTAGACGCCACCGCAGTCGGCTCTTGGCAACGAACGTAGAAACCTAAGAGCGTTGTTTACATTCTTAACCTATCCAATTTAGCTTCACACAGGTGTAATTAGTGGAAAGATCAGAAACATGCCATAAATCTATGACATGGGACCGCCTGCTTTACTTCCCCTCCGAAGGAAGGCATACTGAGGGATTTTTAACGCTCTTAAAATTGAGATGAAATATATGTGAAGTCATCTGACATGTTATCCTACTCGTATACTACACAGCGTGGTCATTCTTAAAATGTCAATTTACGGTCCGTTTTCATACTGGTACTATGATGAATTTATATTTTGAATTGGAGATATGCTACTGTCACACTTGTTTGAACAAACATCACATATTATATTGTAAATTAAGAGGAAGAATGAAACCATAGTCTCAAGTATATCTATATACTACTAGAAATAATGTTAAATACAATCAAATTTCCCAACTCCTGCTTGGTGCAAAATATTTTAATAAAAATTAGATAAATCGTAATTTCATGTAGATTCTGTAAAAATGACGCATAATTGTATGATAAATCGATAATCTGGTAGCAAAACGAATTGCCGGGACTGGGGTTCGAAACTGAAACCTCATGATTCGCAGAACAACACGCTTCCCACGCAGCTATCACAACCAAATACATTTAGAGTACAAGACGGGCACTTATTTTCACGTACAGCCATGAAAGGCTAGCCCTGTTGCTGTGTAAACACATCGATATATATTATATTCATAACTGCATTACTGCAATGAAGGTTAATATCTGAATAGCCATTGTACAGAAACATAATACCGGCATTGCCGACTAGCGACAATCTATTATATAAAACTAAGTGTCCTGACTGACTGACTGACTGACTGACTCATCATCGCCCAGCCAAAACTATTAAAGTTAGAAACATGAAATTTTGGGAATATGTTCGTTGTAAGTCGAAAACGCCCACTAAGGAAGGGTTTTTGGATATTCAGGTTCTAAAGGGGTGTTAAGGGGGTACACCTGCATTTCATTGAATAACAATATCTCCGGATTGCTTTCATTGGGGGATTTGATACTCGGCATATAAACTCATCATTAAAAGTAAGAAGATACGTGTCTGAGGGTTTTTCGATGTGGTGTATATTATGAGGTGAAAGGGGTAAAAAGTGGGGGTTGAAGGTTTCCTAACCGAGCGTGTTTCTCTTAAACGACATAGGCGAGGAATTTGAAACTCAGCGGAAAAAAATCGGCTTAAAAAATTAGTAAATAGGTGTTTAAGCGTTTTTTCATAAATCCAATTTAAGGGGCCCATGGGGAGGGGTGAAATTCTGGGGGGATAAAAACAGGAAAGAGAATGTCCTAACTGATAGACTGACAGACTCACTCATCAAACTCAAGGGAGAAAAACTGCTTAAAAATAAGTAAATATGTGTTCGATAGTTTTTTTCATAAATCCAATTTAAGGGGTTCATGGGGAGGGGTAAAATTCTAAAAAAAAAACAATTTGGAAGAAAATGTCCTGAATAACTCACTCATTCATCATTGCCCAGCCATTTTGGGGATATGTTCATTGTATGTCAAAACCGTCCACTAAGGGAGGATTTTCGGATATTCAGGTTCTGAAGGGGTCTTAAGGGGGGTTAAACCTGCATTTCATTGAATAACAATATCTCCCGATTGGTTTCATTGGGGGATGTGATACTCGGCATATAAACTCATCATTAAAAATAAGAAGACTCGTGTCTGAGGGGTTTTCGATGTGGTGTGTATTATGTGGTGAAAGGGGTGAAAAGTGGGGGTTGAAGGATTCCAAACGGAGCGTCTATCTCTTAAACGACATAGGCGAGAAGTTTGAAACTCACCGGAAAATATCAGCTTAAAAATAATTAAATAAGTGTTCGACCGTTTTTTTTCATAAATCCAATTTAAGGGGCGCATGGGGAGGGGTGAAATTCTAGGGGGGGGGGGGGTGGAGGAACAGGAAACAAAGAGTCCTAACTGATTGAGTCACTCACTCTTCAAACTAAGGGGGGAAACCACTTAAAAATAAGTAAATAAATGTTCGACAGTTTTTTATCATAAATAACATTTAAGGGGTTCATGGAGAGGGGTGAAAATCTGGAAAAAAAATTGAAAGAAAATATCCTGGCTCACTCACTCATCATCGACCAGCCAAAATTATTGAAGTTAGAAACATAACATTTTGGGGATATGTTCGTTATATGTCAAAACCGTACACTAAGGGAGGATTTTCGGATATTCAGGTTCTAAAGGGGTCTTATTGAATAACAATATCTCAAGAGTGGTTTCATTTGTGGATGTGATACTCGGCATATAAACTTATCATTAAAAAGAAGCAGACATGTGTCTAAGGGTTTTTCGATGTGGTGCATATTATAAGGTGAAAGGAGTGAAAAGTGGGGATTGAAGGATTCCTAACGGAGCGTGTATCTCTTAAACGACATAGGCGAGAATTTTAAAATTCAGCGGAAAAAATCTGCTTTAAAAATAAGTAAATCGGTGTTCGATCGTTTTTTTATAAATTCAATTTAAGGGGCCAACGGGTTGGTGTGAGATTCTGGAGGAAAAAAAGGAGAGAAAGTGTCCTAACTGACTGACTAACTCACTCATCAAACTCAGGGGAAAGAGACAGCTTAAGAAATAAGTTAATAGGTGTTCGAGCGTTTTTTCATAAATCCAAGTTAAGGGGCCCATGGGAAGGGGTGAAATTCTGGTAAAAATAATTGAAAGAAAATGTCCTGACTGACTCACTCACTCATCACGCCCAGCGAAAACTATTAAAGTTGGAAACATGAAATTCTGGGAATATGTTCGCTGTATGCCGAAAACGTCAACTAAGGAAGGATTTTTGTTTATTCGAGTTCTAAAGAGGTTTCAAGGGGGGTAAACCTGCATTTCATTGAATAACGATATCTCATGAGCTGTTCCTTGGGGATGTGATCTTCGGCATATAATCTAATCATTAAAAATAAGCAGACATATCTAAGGGTTTATCGATGTGGTGTATATTATGAGGGGAAAGGGGTGAAAATTGGGGGTTGAAGGATTCTTAACGGAGCGTGTATCTCTTAAACGAAATAGGCGAGAAGTTTGAAATTCAGCGGAAAAAACAGCTTAAAATATAAGTAAATAGGTGTTCGACCGTTTTTTTTTCATAAACCCAATTTAAGGGGCCCTTGGAGAGGCGTGAAATTCTGGGGAAAAAACAGGAAAGAAAGTGTTCTAACTGATTAATACACCCACTCATCAAACTCAGGGGGGAAGAACAGCTTAAATATAATAAATAGGTGTTGGACCGTTTTTTCATATATCCATGTAAGGGGCCCATGGGGAGGGGTGAAATTCCGGGGGAAAGACAGGAAAGAAAGTGTCCTAACTGATTGACTCACTTACTCGCTCATCAAACTCAGGGGGAAAAACAGCTTAAAAATAAATAAATAGGTGTTCGAACGTGTTTTTTTTTTCATAAATTCAATTTAAGGGGTTCATGGGAAGGGGTGAAATTCTCAAAAATAAATGAAAAAAATGTCCTGACTGACTCACTCACTCATCATTGCCCAGCCAAAATTATTGAAGTTAGAAACATGAAATTTTAGGGATATGTTCGTTGTATGTCGAAAACGACCCCTAAGGAAAGATTTTTGGATATTCAGGTTCTAAAGGGGTGTTAAGGGGGTAAACGTGCATTGTATTGAATAACAATATCTCACGAGTGGTTTCATTTGTGGATGTGATATTTGGCATATAAACTAATCATAAACAAGTAGTTCCGTGAAGAACTATACAGCCTATTTTCATATATCCTACTTATGTTAACTGCCACAATCAACATACAAAATTTCAGTTTAATTGCTGTAACAGATTCGTCGAGATTGAGAACCGTCTAAATATTTCAGATGGTCGCCAGGTTGGATTTTTATTTTTGTACTATTACATTAAGATTATTGTGTACGTGTGGTATTCAAACTTCAATCGCATGATTAGACAACAAGAAGTAAAAACGAGATTTTAAAATTACGCACAGCAGCCATCTTGTGATAATGCAAACCATTGAAATAAATTAGATGCCAGTGGATCAACATTTGTATAAGCATTTAACGTGCAACCTTTCACGGCACTCGGATAGTTAATTCGCGAGAAACGTCCATTTAAATATTTATACTTCGCATCGCCGCCATGTTGGATATAGGCTCACCAGGTTCCTGAAAGTCCTATAGGTGAACATATGTTCATAGTCTCTATGAACATAAAAAAATTCAGTTTGGTTGCTGTAAAAGATTCATAGATATTGAGAACCGTCTAAATATTTCGGGAGCTCACCATTTAGGAGTGTTATGTGTATAGGCCATAGAGTTATGTACCATTCAAGGACAATTATTGCCTAGGTTCATTATTCAAACTTTCACTTCGATCGCATGATTACGACGCAAGAAATTAAAACTTAATTTTAAAATTTCGCACAGCCGCCATCTTGAGGTTATGTAAGCAATTGAATTAAATTAGATGGCAGTGCATTACAATCTGCAAAATCAATAACTGTACCACATTTCACTGCGCTCAGAGAGTTAAATCACGAGAAAAGTCTATTAAAATATTTTAAATTCGCTTGGTCGCCATGTTCGTTTCGTACTTAACAGGTTTATGAATTATACATAGGTATACCTGTATCAGTACCCTTTATCACCGTGCAAAATTGCAGGGTGATATCTGTAATAGTTTCGGAGATATAGAATGTCAGTGAAATACTTCGCACAGCCGCCATTTTGAAGTTATGTAAACAATTGAACTAAATTAGACTCCAGTGCATTACAATTTGTATAAACATTTGCTGTACCAAGTTTCATTACATTTAGATAGTTAAATCGTGAGAAAAGTCTATTTAAACGTCTCAACTTCGCTTGGCCGCCATGTTGGTTTTGTAGTCACCAGGTTTTTGAAAGTCTCATAGGTGAACTTCTAGTAGTGCCCTTTATCACCGTACGCAATTTCAGGGCGATATCGGTAATAATTTCGGAGATATTGAATGCTAGTGAAATATTTCGCACAGCCGCCATGTTGGATTGGAGAGACGTAACAAAATTTGAAGGGCACGGTCGAGGTCGCCGGGAATAGTGCTATGAACTTCCCGAGTTTAATTGAAATCGCTCCAGACGTTTCGATTTTATTAGGGGGGGACACACACACGAATCACACACACACACACACACACACACACGCACACACACACGCACACACACACACGGACAAAAGGTGATCTCATAAGCCTATTTTTTCAAAATTGAAAATAGGCTAAAAATAAGCTGACACATGTTTTATGGTTTTTCGATGTGGTGTATTTTATGAGGTGAAAGGGATGGAAAGTGGGGGTTGAAAGTTTCCTAACGGAGCGTGTACTTCTGAAACGACTTAGCGAGAAGTTGGAAACTCAGCGGAAAAAAACAGCTTAAAAATAAATAAATGGGTGTTCGACCGATTTTTCATAAATCCAATTTAAGGGGCCCATGGGGAGGGGTGAAATTCTGGAAGAAAAAACGTCCACTAAGGAAGGATTTTTGGATATTCACTCTCATCGACCAACCAAAACTAATAAAGTTAGAAGAATGATATTTTGGGGATATGTTTGTTGTGTGTCGAAAACGTCTGCTAAGGAGGGATTTTTGGATATTCATGTTCTAAAGGGGTGTAACGAAGGTAAACCTGCATTTCATTGAGTAACAATATGACCCGACTATGACGCGAGCGAAGCCGCGGGTACCTGCTAGTGTTTCATATTTAAGCATATCATCATTTAAATACTGTTACGAAGACTTTCACCATGTGGTTTGTGTTTCAATTAGTTGACACCAGAGTTCCCATAACTTTGCATTGAAAAACACGTTACTCGGGGAGTGGATGCGCATCACTTTTATCCAGAGATTGAAAAACAGACCCTTAATAAATCATAATTGTTTTCATCAAATATGATATACCGGTAATGAATATTTTTACACCAAAGAACGACACCTTGAAAATGATTTATTGTAGGAATAGCTGTAATGGGGCCTCCAAATATTGCAGTAAACCGTATGCGATAGTACGTCGTGGTACCAATTTCCGCCACCACACGCGCTCATTGTTTCCTGTTACACTTTTCCGTCAATCCCACATCCGTCCTTTTTTTTTTTTTCAGAATCACTCCCACAAAAATATCCACTCCCGACACTAAAAGCCATAAGTTACGCTAAATAAATAAATCCAGCAACCGAACGGAAAGATGTTACACATCAAAAAGTTCACGCGTATCGCTAGTAAAGAACACATAGCCTACTTTTTCCTTAATGCATGGGTATTGTTGTAACTCTTTGTCCTTTTCAAGAAGTATAATTGAATGTTGGTTGTAGTAGTTTGTTGAAATACAACGTGATATACGGATATTAAAAAAGAATGTGAGGTGCCCTTTGCTAGACCTCTGTAAAAAAAATCATTCAATTCAGTTTCAACGTGTTTGAATTGATATGGGAAAACGATTTCCACAAATACATGGCCGCTATCTGCAAACTATTGAGCTGAACACCTTGTAGTTCAGTCAAAAGATGCTTACCACAAAAAGGTATGTTTTTGCATAATTTGGTAGAGATCAATTGATTAGATTGGTCGTAATTTGATTTAAGATTTTAGCATTTTGGGTGGCCGCAATTCCGTTTCCGTCAAGATGGCGGCGATATAAAACATGACACTGAGGTGCCCTTTGCTAGTTCTACCTCTGTACCAAATCTTGTTCACTTCAGTTTCACCGTGTTTGAATAGATATGGGAATCGATTTGCACACATACTTGGCCGCCATCTGCAAAGTATTCGGCTGATGACCGTGTAGTTTAGTCAAAAGATTCTTCATACATAAAGGTATGTAGTTGCAAAACTTGGTAGAGATCAGATGATTAGGTTGGTCGCAATTTGATTTAAGTATTGAACATTTGGGTGGCCGCCATTACGTATCCGTCAAGAAGGCGGCGATATAAAACATGACACAGAGGTTCCCTTTGCTAGTGCTTCCTCTGCACCAAATTTCGTTCAATTCGGTTTCCCCGTGTTCGAACTGATAGGGGGGGGAGACAGACATTCATAGTACACACACTCACACACACACAGACAAACACACAATTTTTGGCCCTGTGTAGATCTCATAAGTCTACTTTAATTTTTTTGCAAAAATCAAAAGTAGGCTATAAATACGGCCCCTAGTATAAAACAATTGGCAGATTCAGTGAATTCGAAATTGTTTGCTTGGCCTTCGCCTTCCAGCGCGCCGAGATGAATTCTTTTATTTAAATTGAAATGCTTGCTCCGTACATTTGCATAGATGTAGCACAATTTCACACGGGATGAAGAGATCTTAGATTCGAATATTGTGATGCTGGTAACTCTGAGTGGTATTTATTAACCATCAATACAGGAGCTGCTATATTTGAAACACAGGAATTAGAGGACATAAATATCCACATGAAACACTTCCTTTCATGATATTTTCTTAAGCAAAATTAAATGAATAAGTTCCATGAAACTAATTTACTGCCATCAAGCGAACATCAAAGAGACGGCAAATTTAGCCGACACAGGCGAGAGGGTAATATCGATCACGAGATAACGCCTATCATCCTGGCAGGTCAAGCTGGCGCGCCAAATGCGAGACGGTGAGGCACATATATTATCATGCGTCACACTTAATGCAAATTGCTGAGTATCTCGTGAACTTAGCGCTTTACACTTTATCCACACAAAACTACGAAATTAAATTCATTATTTCCTATCATAATATCTTTCGTGAAACATCGCTAAGAATGGCATATAAACTTTTAAAGAAACCGACCTTGATATTCTTTCACAACATTGCTTACGTCCACAGCCGAGCGTTAGGCCAGTCACCGTAGACACAAAAATCGCGTTAGGTCGCAAAAAATTGCAAGGTTCTAATTTTTTGGTATGTTGTTAGGATATATACCAATAGTGTAAAACCAAGTTTGCAACCTCGAAAGACCTGTGCTAACATCTTGGTGCTCGAAAAACCTCGAAATTTTCAGACGTTTTTCGGTTTTCGGGTTACAACTTCCAAAATATGCATTCTATGGCAATGTTATCCGTTACATTTTTAAAGAAGACAAAATTATCGACAATTTGAGCGCAACTCCAGCTCTGTATGTCTTATAGATCTCGAGATACAACACTTCGAAAATGGGCATTTTTTTCCATAATGTTCGAAATTTGTAGTAAGCTAGTCTTTCGAACAAATTACCGTCTAAAATACTCATTCTACGAGGAAAGTCATCAAAAGTAAGTTGTAAGGCAGTTATTTAGCTTTAATTTAAGCATTAGCAAAACGCTGTAAGACCAATGGTTCCCTTGTTATCAGGTAAAAACAAAATAAGGAAATCGGATATTTCAAAAAATAGGACTTCGAATGTACATTGTTATCAATATTGAACAGTTATCCATCAATGTTATGGGGAGCATGATGGTGGAGTGGCCTAGCTTCTCGTCTTTCACCAGGACGGCCGTGGTTCGAATGCCGACGACAGCGGTGTGGAATTTTCAACTGAAAAATCACGTGATGTCAGGAAGGGCATCCGGCCAAAACCAAGATGAGCCTGGTTGGCTCCAGCGACCCCAATTAATTGGGAAAGGCCGAAGAAAGTTTTTTATCTATTAATGTCATATTTTTTGGTGGGTTGGGTGCCTGGAAGAAATCGCTCTTAGCGATAAGGCCACCCATTGCAGTCGCTGTACTTTCACTTATGTTATGTTGATTGCAATAAATTGTTCCTAATCTAATCTATGTTTGTGATAATTAATACGAGTTGGCCCCATATCCCATGGCTCTATTCTCCGAAGAGGGAATGCGAAAAGGAACAAAATCATCGTTCTACTCTGCCTTTACACCCCTCCCAGAAAACGTCGCCGTTGGACTAAGAACTTTTGTTGTAGTGGATGGAGGATACTTGCTCCATAAGGTTATATGCCAACGGAACAGCTCAGTGAGGGAAATGGTAGCTACTTTTATTACATATACGACCAACCATTTTGGAAAAAAATGTCTCAGTAGTATTCGATGGCTACCCGGTAGAGGGGACAGCTAAGAGCATAAAAACAGCAGAACGGCTACGACGTTATGCATCCTCCGCGTACAGCGATATCATTTTTGAAGAATCGACACTGATCGAAGTGCTCCAAGAAAAATGTTTGTCCAACCCAAAAAACAAGCAGCGCCTGATCAACTTAATGTGTACTGGACTGGATATACAAGGGATCGAAACAAAGCAAGCTCCAGAGAACGCCGGCTGCTTCATTGTGAGGACGCCATTGGAAAAGAGCGAGGAGTACGAGCACGTCATAACCGCTGGAGAAGATATCGACCTCTTGGTGCTCCTAAATGGATTGGGCGCCAAGAAACAAAATGTTTCCTTCCAGAAAAGTGCCAGGGGTGGAACAGGTTGCAAGCAGTTCTTGTCAACATCATTCTTTCGAGGAGATCTATCACTCCCCCCTGGAATAGAGTTGTTCCTCCACGCCTTCAGTGGTTGCGACACAACCTCTGCCCTTTTCGGGCCAAGGAAAACGAAGATGTTGAGCGTCCTTTCAAAACAGCCAGACCTTCTTGACGCGGCTACCACTTTTCTGAACAATAACGCCACGCATGAGGAGATAGCCACTACTGGCAACAAATGCCTCGTGGTGTTGTATGGCGGTAGAAAAGACGATTCTCTCGCCTTGCGCTACAGGATATTTGTCGAATCTGCTGCCAGCGCTAAAGTCAACCTCGCTCGTCTGTCCCCAACCGTAGAGGCTGTTGCCCAACATTCCTATAGAACCTACCACCAGGTGCAGCAGTGGTTGGGGATTGAGAAAGAGCCCACCAAGTGGGGATGGACAAGGAATCAGCAGGGGCTGACACCGGTGACCTCACACAAGGAACCAGCGCCGCAAACTCTGCTCAAACTCCTGTCATGCAGGTAAGGTAATTCATTCGTATTAGGCCGGTTCTAGTCAATGTCCGATTCTGGACATAGGTATAACTGCTGAAATTCTTGTCATACAGGTGCCTGAAAGAGTGTGGAGCAGAGCGATGCTCCTGCCGAAGAGCAGGGCTGAAATGCTCTGCTCTCTGTAACATTTGTCGGGGGAAGACCTGCCTTAATTCTCCTACCCTAGAAATGACTGTCAGACGAAGAAGACGACTTCGACGACCCCCTTTTCATCCAGATCCAAATACACAGGAGTCTCCGTAGCCCCAAGAAGAGCCGTATGGAGAACCTGGGCCTTCCAAACGAATACTATTGTCTCGCTAAGTGTAGGTAAGCCTAACATCACATACCTACCCTTTTATTGTAATTAATTAATTAATAAATAGTAGGTAATTGACGTGCTGCGTGTTTCTGTCGCAGGTGTTAGCTGAGGCCCCTCCATCACTTCTCCACTGTGACATCAATATTGATAAGAAATTACTCATTGTCATTAATTGTATTCAATTTCATTTTGCATAAAAAACAATTTTTCACTGATTGATGTCTTTCTTATCCTTAAAAAAAAAGTCCTACAGTTCGTCAGGCTACATTTTTTGAAAAATCCAATTTCCTATTTTTGTGTCTTACCTGATAACAAGAGAACTATTGGTCTTATAGTGTTTTGCTAATGCTTAAATTAAAGCTAAATAACTGTTCTACAACTTTACTTTTGATAACATTCCTCGTAGAATGGGTATTTGAGACTGTAATTTGTTCGAAAGACTAGCTTACTACAAATTTCGAACATTTTGGAAAAATAATTGCTCATTTCCTAAGCATTGTATCTCGAGATCTATAAGACATGCAGAGCTGAAGTTAAGCTCAAATTGTCGGTAATTTTGTCTTCTATAAAGTGTAATGGGTGACTTTGCCATAGAATGAATATTTTGGAAATTGTAAGCCAAAAACCGAAAAACGTCTAAATATGTCGAGGTTTTTCGAGCACCACGAAGTTAGCACAGGTCTTTAGAGGTTGCAAACTTGGTTTTACACTAATTTCATTTTGCATGAAAAACAATTTTCCATTGATTGATGTCTTTCTTATCCTTTAAAAAAGTCCTACAATTTGTCAGGCTACATTTTTTTTAAAATCCTATTTACTATTTTTGTGTTTTATCTGATAACAAGAAATAGCTGCTCTACAACTTTACTTTTGATGACTTTCCTCGTAGAATGAGTATTTTAGATGGTAATTTGTTCGAAAGACTAGCTTTCTACAAATTCCGAACATTTTGGAAAAAAATTGCCCATTTTCGAAGTGTTGTATCTCGAGATCTATAAGACATACAGAGCTGGAGTTGCGCTCAAATTGTCGATATTTTTGTCTTCTTTAAAAGTGTAACGGGTGACTTTGCAATAGAATGCATATTTTGGAAGTTGTAACCCAAAAACCGAAAAACGTCTGAAAATTTCGAGGTTTTTCGAGCACCACGAAGTTAGCACAGGTCTTTCGAGGTTGCAAACTTCGTTTTACACTATTGTTATCTATCCTAACAACATCCAAAAAAAAAAGAACCTTGCAATTTTTTGCGACCTAGAATGTCTTATATGACTGGCCTACATACTGTTACGGGCTGCACGAGAAGGCTGGGAAGCCAAAGTGCACTGGTTCAAAATCGGGCAGAGTGACTTTTAACACCTATTATGTGTGCATTTTTACAGCTTTCTTCAGAGAATGATGATGCTGGGGTATCTGATTTCAAGATCTATGCCAATCATTTCCCCCAAATATATGCACTTCCTCTACTACAGGCTAACGATAATAATTTTATTAATGCAACCAATGGTCATGTATTTTTAGCCTACTTTTCACATTTTGCAAAAATGAGGAAAAAGTAGACTTATGAGATCGATCTGGGAAAATGTGCATCTGTCTGTTTGTCTGTCTGTGTGTGTGTGTGTGTGTGTGTGTGTGTGTGTGTGTGTGTGTGTGTGTGTGTGTGTGTGTCCCCACCATCAACTCCTAAACGGCTGCAGCTATCGAAACAAAATTTGGTATGAGTAAAGATCTATACCTGAATAGCTCAATGACGTATTTGAAAATGATGTCAGTGCTACCAACTGCTGAAAAATCGCAATTGAAATTTGAGCTCCATGTTGGATATCTTGGAAGGTATGCGAGCTATTTCAAAATTGGCACACGTATAGATAATAATATTTCAGTTTAATTTCCAGAAAGAAATATATGACAGTGTTGCCAAAATGATTCTAGGTCTGCTGATAGCTCCAATTTTTAAATGCATATAACTTCTACACTATCAATTCGAATCCAACCAAACTTCGTATGTACTATGTGAACATAATCAGATATGACTGAGCGTATTCTTAAGAGCCACCAGGGCTGCCAACTGTTTTTTCTTCGTGTAGCCTCCTGAGAGGCCGAGTGCAGGTCTTTCTAGTCGACGCCCGTGGGCGACCTGCGCGTCGGGATGAGAGATGGAATGGATGAAGATGAATGAAACTGGGCAAGGATGTGGAAGGAAGCGGCCGTGGCCTGTCAGAAGGTACTGTCCCAGCATTTGCCTGGTGTTGAAAATGGGAAACCACGGAAAACCATTTCAAGGACAGCCGACGGTGGGGCTCGAACCCACGCGTCTACCGAGTCAGCAGAGAGCTTGGCCCCTTGACCTAACGCTGCGCTTTAGCGCGCGTAGCCCCACTACTGTCGGTTGCCAACTGTTAATGAATGCTCTCAATTTTTTTAATCAAAATACCAATATATAAGAAAGTATGCAAGCCGACAGCTTCAAACTATGCACACGTATAGTACCTGACGTTCTAAATGGAGTAATTAATATACGTCAGTACTACCAACATGATTCTAAGCTTGCTGATAGGTCCAATTTTAAATACAAGTAACTTCTATAGTATAATTTGTATTTCAACCAAATTTCGTATGTGCTATGTGCACCATAACAGATATGACTATGCGTCTTCTTAAGAGCAACCAGGGCTGTCAACTGCTCTATTAGGCTACTTTATGCCAGGTACACTGTATTTCGAACTAATTAGAAATTTCAATATTACCAACTTAATTTGGTAATTATTCTAGATAGATCGATTTAGATTAATCATTGGAATGATTCTTAAATTTTAAGAAAAGTAGGCTCTTTAGTTCGTCACGGAACTTTTGTTTCTTTTCAGGACGGGTCAGGGAAGGGATATTGGAAGGGAATCGGCCGTGGACCTATTGAAAGGAACCGTCCCGGCATTTGCCTGGTAGTGAAAATGGGAAACCACGAAAACCATTTTCAGGACGGCCGAGGTGGGATTCGAACCCACGCTCTCCCGATGCCAGCGAGACACGAGGTAGCGCGTTAGCGCTCAAGGCCACCGCGGCCGGTAAACATGTTGTAAAAATGAGGAAAAAGTAGACTTATGATATCGATCTGGGCAAATGGGTGTCTGTTTGTCTGTCCTTCTGTCTGTCTGTCTGTGTGCCCCCCACCCCTATCAGCACTAATTAAGTTATCAGACGTTCTTGATACACATAAGTACACGGAGCTGATGACTCTTCATATGAAGGGTGCGTGATGGTTCAGTGGGCAATGTGCTTGCCAATGGGCTAGGCAGACCGGGTTCAATTCTCTGTCAATGCATGTGATATATTCGAAGGGAAATATCACGTCTTGTGGTTGTAAATCCAGGTAAAAATGGAACACGTGACTAACGATCACGTAAAACTGCAAGCTTCCTTCCTTCCTTCTTCACGTGCGAAGACATCTTCTATTTATTGTATTGTTGTTGTTGTTGTTGTTGATAGGAACCATCCCGGCAATTTCCTGGAGTAGAAACCACGCAGAACCATTTCCAGGATGGCTGAGGTAGGAATCAAACCCGCCTCTCCTCAATTTTGCCACTCGTGGCTGAGAGTCCAGCCCTCAGACCAGAATTTAATTTCTTGGCAGAGCCGGGAATCAAACCCGGGCCTCCGTGGTGAATGCTGGCCACTAAGCAACGAGGTGGATAAGACAAATTGAACGCACATCCACGTACACGAGGTTTATGAACAAGATATGCAAGCCCATAAAATGAAATTTGCCCGTCCAGACAGAACGGTTTGTTTGACATTCACTCGTCCTCTCACTTACGGATTCACATACCCCTTTGGCTCGGTATTACACTGGTCAAAAAAGTTTTGCATATTGCACGATGTCGTATTTTCATTTCTGTATGACGTTTCGTTTTTACACATTGGCTCATTAGTACAGTACAGCTGGAATGGTTTTGTTCCAAAAACTGTGCTATGGTTGGCTTTTTGTAAATCGTTAGAAAAACACAAAAAAAAGCTTAACTCTAAATTTTAGAATAATTTGCACGATCATTTTGTAGGAAAACTCCAAAAAAAACATTGAAAAGCGTTTTTATCTGAATTGACGTATTTTAAAGAAAGGTTTTTTAAACAAAAAATGTAGAGGACATTGCCACCTACAATTCGTCTCGTTGAGGTCATGTCATACGTTTTGAAATGCGGAAGCTAGGTGGCGCCAAAGTTTCCAAAAAAGTGTTTTTTCACTTTTTGTCCTAGAAAAAATATTTTTTTCACAAAAGAGTGAATCAGAAATTTGTTCCTCTCAAAATTGTCTGCAACATTTATTTAAACGTTTGTTTCTTCCGACTTACCGTTATATAGTATATACTTGTTATTACATTACCTTACATTATTCGAATCGGCCAAAACTATGTACTACGCAAATATCATTTCATTTCCTTCTCATAGTTCTTTCTTCCTTTCTCTTCCTCCACACTTCCTTCATTCTTTCAGAGTGTCGCGGCTATCTCTCTGCTGTCCATCTTCCTCCCCTGCGTTCTCTCTTTTCTCCCACAAGAACCTTTATGTAGCAAAGTATTTCCCTGAATTGTGTTCTGTCTCGACAGTCGTCATCTGTAAATCCTAGCCTCCGGAGTTCTTCCTTCATCTTCCTGGTGTAACCCCCCTTGGCTCTTCAGACTATACAGTATATTTTATCAAAAATTTGTTTATTTATTCTTGTTGGATCCATTCTAACCATATGTCCATAGAAACGTAAACGTCTTTTCCTAATTGTTGTTTCCAGGTCTTGCACCCTTTCATATATCTCCTTGTTTGATCTTAGTCTGTAGGTTCCGTCTACCACTTTTGTGCTGTAAATCCTCCTCAATATCCTCCTTTCAATCTTCAGAAGCTTTTCCAGGTTCATCAAGTTTGCCGTCTCCACGCCATATAAGATCACAGGTTTTACCACAGCATTGTAGTGTTGTAGTTTGGCATTAAGGGAGAGGTTCTTTTTGTTGTATATATTTGTTATTATTATTATTATTATTATTATTTATTTATTTATTTATTTATTCGTTAATTCCCCATAAGGAGAGCGTTACAACACAATCAATTTTCATGTTTATTCTGGCTCTATCTTCTTTTTCCCCAAAAACCTCTCATATAGACATACTATGCTTCCTCCTTCTCTCCTCCGTCAACTTATTTCCCGGTTGTCTCTCTTCGGGAGTTTGCTCAATCCTCCGTTGTGCTCCTGTCTGTCATGTCTTCTGTAGAGATGTTTAGTTTCTTGAGGTCTTCCACTGTTTCCTTTATCCAATTGGTGTTTAGTGTACTATTCGTAACTATCCTCTGTTGACCAAGTTTTTCTCTGTATGTGCTCCTGTCTGTCATGTCTTCTGTAGAGATGTTTAGCTTCTTGAGGTCTTCCCCTGTTTCCTTTATCCAATTGGTGTTTAGTGTACTATTCGTAACTATATTTTAAAAAATTTGGTCAGTCTGTCTTCGGTCATCCTATGTATATGCCCATAAAATGTTGCTCCGGAATGATCAAACATGGAATCAGACAGCTATTCACTGTACATAGAAGGTGACCTTGCGTCAACCGAAGAGGGAAATGGATGCGTACGAACATAAAAAAATTAAGAAAGAAGAAGTCTGAAAGGCTAAGTAAGCACGACATCACCCCGAAGTAGCTTGCCACGGTGGGTGAGTGGTTATAGTGTCGGACTACCAACCCCAAGATTGCAGATTCGCCCCTGGCCATGGTAAGTGATTTTTGAAGGCGACAAAAATCACGATAATCATGTCATACGTTGTTGGCATGTTAAAGAACCCATTTGAATTCAGTAGGCCGTGTTCAATGGTAAAATTAATCTCGGGATTTTCCGCCAACACAAAGTTCCTCCATTCTCTACTAGAAAGCGCTGTAGTGTCAAGGAGCTTAGATATCTAACCTCCTTGACTTTCATAGCGTTCAAAGGAACGACGAAATTCGACATGCAAGCTACCCTCTGGGTGTCAATTAACAAAGCTTGCACCAGGCACCCGAGGCCATACGATATTATTATTATTATTATTATTACCCCGAAGTAATGCGAGAGCGGTTCCGGGGTGATGAACGCATCGTGGGAAAAGGGAGGTGGTTTTTAGTGGGTAAGAATCCCACACTACTGTGGAGTGCGGACCCTTCACAAGTGTCTTTTGAAGATTTTCCACAGCCCCTCGTAAAATAAATAAATAAATATATATTATTATAATTATTATTATTATTATTATTATTATTATTATTATTATTATTGTGTTTCATATGTAATGCCATACGCTACATAAATAAAAAGAACAGTTATCGGTTAAAGCACGTGTATTATATATGGTCTAAAAATCCATAAGTTTGTAATATGCAATACTTCCTTCGACAAGTGAATAAGGACAAATAGAATGATACCAGTTGGGGCATACACGTATTCTCGATATCCATATTATTTCCGGATAACAAAGATAAATCCTGTTGTTGATTGAGTCTTCAGTCTTTTGACTGGTTTGATGCAGCTCTCCATGCCTCCCTGTCCTGAGCTAATCGTTTCATCTCTACATAGTTACCACACCCTACATCCGAGGCAATCTGTTTAACATATTCTAACCTTGGTCTACCCCTACAGTTCTTGTCCTCGACCCTTCCTTCCATAACAAAGCTTGCTATTCCTCTTCATTAGCAGTCGCCAGAAACATCTCTCCTCTCCCACTCGTCTTAATACCTCTTCGTTTGTCACCCTATCTACCCATCTGATCTTCATCATTCTCCTGTAACACCACATTTCAAACGCCTCAATTATCTTCTTTTCTGCTGCACCAATAGTCCAAGTTTCACTTCCATAGAGTGCCACGCTCCAGACAAAGGCTTTCAAAAATGACTTCCTAATACCTAAATCTATATTCGATGACAACACAGATTCCTTTTCTGTAGAAATGTTTTCCTTGCCTGAGCCATCCTACTTTTTTATATCCTCCTTGCTTCGTGCATCACTGGTTATTTTGCTTCCTAAGTAACAGAAGTCTCCTACTTCCTTCAGCTTTTCACCTGCCAATTTGATGTCCATAGAAGTTTCTGATTTCTTTCGGCTGCATTCCAATATTTTTGTTTTACATTTATTAATTTTCATCATGAATTCTTTCCTCAAGACGGAGTCCACACCATTCAAATACTCTTTCAAATCCTCAGGCGTATCGGCCAAGATGACGATGTCATCGGCAAATCTCAGAGTTGAAATTATTTCTCCTTGAATCTTAACACCCACTTTAAATTGTTCTCCAATTTCCTTCATTGCTTGTTGAATGTAAAGATAAATCCTATTTGGTGTTATTATACTGTTTGTATACTGGTGGGCACCTGACGGTCAGGAGAGGGTTGACACGGACAGGGCAGGGGCAGCTGAGTAACGGGACCCACCCCGCAGGTGAGTCTCATTAGTGAGGATGCTATTTAGCGCGTGCACAAACCACACTCCTATTGTTTACCTCAGTCGCCAAAAGCTCATTGTAGAAACATCTGCCGGGCAGCTGCCCTCAGGTATTGTGCCCCAAGAATGTTGCTTATTCACGTAGAATTATGAATGGGATGTGTCCTCATCAGCAGCAATTACAACTCAAAAGCTGACAACTTCAAATTTTTCACGGAAATAACATTAAAGTAGTGTAGCCTACTGTACTAGTGATTACCCCTATTGAAGTAGGCTATATCCCTTCTGGTTCGTATGATACATTCTATGAAATTTACCTTTCACGTTACACAAATAATAGCTTCCAACTTTAAATAACGCATAAATAAGATCATACAAGGAAGATAAAAGATTTATTGAATATCTTAAATGCCAAAGTGTTTCACCCTATTGAAACTTGGGCGCCATAAAATAACATTCGCAGTAAGTTGCTGGATTATTCACAGACTGTACAAGAAAATCCTTCAGTGGTCACGGTCGATAAAGTAACGCCAGGTGTCGCGTAGATTACAATCGAAGGTCAATTTTTAATGGATTTAATTAGCTATTTTTTGTTTTAAAATGTTGGATTTCGATTTTATAACAAGAATGGGGTGCGATAAATATATATAAATCATAGATAAATACACCAAATACCAAATATTGTGACACAGCATGAAAAACGTATTTAATTTTAACTTGGGAAATATTTCCCGTATTGAGTAAAAACAGATGAGTATTTTATTGTGTTCATAATATGAACAGTTTTCCAATTCTATACAATGTTATACCTCAAGAAACAAACCAACGCAGTTCAAGCGTAGTTCCGTAAATTGTGGCGTGGAGTACAGCTGTTGTAATCCTAGTTAAATCGTTGGTGCACCGCTCACGTGCTAGTGGTCTTTGATGTGATATTAGACGGTGATTGTAGAGAGGAGGCCTCCTAGGAAAGATACTGAACAGCATGGACCAAAAGCTACTGAATTATGTTCGCAGATATAACAAGAAGTTCCGTGACGAACTAAAGAGCCTACTTTTCTTAAAATTTAAGATTCATGCCAATGATTAATCTCTATGGATCTATCTAGAATAATGACGAAATTAAGTTGCTAATATCGAAATTTCTAATTAGTTCGAAATACTGTATACCTGGCATAATGTAGCTTAATAGAGCACTACAGTTGGCAGCCCTGGTGACTGAATATATTCTTAGTTCCATCTCTTAAGGTACAGAATACAAAATTTGGTTGAAGTCTAATGAATAGCATGGACGTTACATGCAGTTAAACATTGGATCTAACAGCGCGCGTAAATTCATGTTGGCAACAGTGTCATGCATGTAATGGTCAGAAATAATCTGAAATAATATGATCTATTGTTGTGCCAATTTTGAATGAAATCCATTAGTTAGTATAGAAGTTACATGCATTTTAAAATTGGACCTATCAGCAGGCTTAGAATCATGTTGGCAGCACTGACGTATATTAGTTACTCCAAATTCATCTAGAATGACAGGTACTATACGTGTGCAAAGTTTAGTGCTATTGGCTTGCATACTTTCTGATATATTGATATTAGGGTAACAAAAATAGAGACAGCACATATTAACAGTTGGCAGCCCTGGTTGCTCTTAAGAATACGCATTTAAAAATTGTTATCGTACACATAGCACATACGACATTTGGTTGAAATCCAAATGATAGTATGGGAGTTACATGTATTTAAAGTTTGACCTCTCAGCAGGCTTAGAATCATGTTGGTAGCACTGACGTATATAAGTTACACCAAATTAATATAGAATGTCATGTACTATACGTGTGCATAGTTTAAAGCTGTCGGCTTGCATACTTTCTCATATATATTGGTATTTGGATAATAGAAATTAAGAGCATTTTTTAACAGTTGGCTGCACTGGTGGTTTATAAGAATACGTTCAGTCATATCTGGTTATGTACACATACAACATACGAAATTTGGTTGAATTCCAATTGATAGTGTAGAAGTTATATGCATTTAAATATTGGACCTACCAGTAGGCTTATAATCATTTTAGCAACACTGCCGTGTATGGCCTTCTGGAAATTAAACTGCAATATTATTATCTATATGTGTGCCGATTTTGAAATAGCTCCCATTCATACCTTCCAAGATATCCAACATGGAGCTCAAATTTCAATTGCGATTTTTTAGCAGTTGGTAGCACTGACATCATTTTCAAATATGGCCGTGAGATATTCAGGTATAGATCTTTACTCCTACCAAATTTTGTTTCGATTGCTCCAGCCGTTTAGGAGTTGATAGGGGGGGGGGGACACACACACAGCCAGACAGACAGACAGACACACATTTGCCCGATCTCATAAGACTACTTTTTCCTCATTTTTGCAAAATGTGAAAAGTAGGCTAAAAAATAAAGCTCTATTACAATGGTAATCCACGCCACCAAAGGAGGGTTAGGACAACGTCGACGTGAATCTGGATTTTTTATCCTGAGTGACATTTTTCCTCGCTCACATATTGTAAGGCACAATTGGCAATCGCAGTACTATGAGCTAAGTCTGGCACTGCTTCCTGTTATAAAAGCGATCATATCTGTCAAACACATCTTGATCAACTTTCTTTCTCCTCCGACTAAAACGCTGTTAGGTTATCAGAAAGCTTGAGCATCATTCTTTTTCTCTCCATTCATAACAATAGTCTAATAATATCGTATGACCTCGGGTGCCGGGTGCAAGCTTTGTTATTTGACACCCAGAAGATAGCTTGCATGTCGAATTTCGTTGTTCCTTGAAGCACTATGAAAGTTAAGGAGATTAGATATCTAAGCTCCTTGAACACTACAGAGCTTTCTAGTAGAGAAATGAGGAACTTTGAGTTGGCGAAAACTTCCGAGATTAATTTTGCCATTATGAACACGGCCTACTGAATTCAAACGGGTTCTTTAACATGCCAACATCGTATGAAATGCGTGTCGTAAATTTTTGTCGCCTTTCAAAAATCACTTACCATGGCCAGAGGCGAACCTGCAAGCTAGGGGTTAGTAGACCGACAGGTTAACCACTCACCCACCGTGGCAAGCCCTCCATTCATGACTCATATCGTTCTTTTCCCCCACGTCGCGCCACGCCGCACAGTGTGTCGAATCCCAATTCTAGGTGGAAAAAATTAATAACTTCGTTAATAGTGCTGGGATTATATTAAAAGTTGGCAATTTATCGTTTTCGAGGTCGCTGAATTCATTTCTGGCATCGTCTAAAGTGTAAATATATAGGGGTGAGGGGTAACGAGAGGTGTAAAATGACCGAAAGCAACAAAAGAATCATCCTTTTTTTTTTTTTTTTTTGAAGTAAAAATCACGATTTGGATGTGTATATGATAGTTTATGACAGTGGCGAACCTACTACTTAGAACTGAATAAAATATGAATAACTATGAGACTTTCAGTCAAGTATTCTTGTTACACCTAATTTGAGGGAATAGACGAAGTCACTGTATGTAAACTCATCCAGATTAAAAACGTATATTCAATTGTTATTAAACATAGAACAACGAAATATGCACAAAGAAATAACATGTATTTTCTAAAAATAAAAATAAAATCGTCAAAATCATCCAAACAATTTATTTATAATAAAATGTCATTTTACAGTCCTCATAATGATGTAGTTTTAGTAAACATACTTCACACACGAAGACAATATTATTTATCTAGAAAAGCATGGAAGTACAGACAATATATATTGAATATTAGGCCTATTTCTCCCATTGCAAATAAAAAGAAAACGTCCATTCATCAAGTATAGTTCTCATTAATCTCATTTCCCTTAATAATAACAAAATGTCTAATGTTCATTCGTCACCTGATTCTTCTGTCGAGTCCAGAGCATCGTAGTCATTGCTATACTGGTCTTCATCATTTGATGTCAAAGTTCCTTGAGAGTCATCAAGTAACTAAATAGCTTCCATAGGTAGATTACATATCTATGTGGCATTGTTCTTCCTGCACTCCCCCGGTTTTGTTAATATTATGGTATATCAACTTAATTTTGTTTCTTAGCTCCTGCGCCTGAGTGTCAGTAAGAGTTGTAGTATCAAATTTATTCATAACGTATTGAAATATGAGGTCTGTACGCCCCTCTTTACGACACGACCGCCACGCGTTGAAAAATTCTTCTCGCGGTAATGCCCACATAGTCACTGAAAATAAGAAAATAAACCATCATGCACATTCGTGCGCAACCAAACCACTACAGATCCTGAATCTACATTAAATTTCCTATCGAATGACGTTTAAGTAAAGTGGCACTATGAGGTAATTTACTTAGTGCGGAAAGCTTGTATTACGCACAAAAGTGCGAACACATACCTCTTTTCACTATTCCATGAGCCGCAGAAGACAACACCTCGTTGAACTCACTAGAATCACAACGTTCGGTTAACTCAGACACCTCCTATCAAATGACCTGATAACTGCCAGGAAGACGTTTCAGCACCTATACCCTTCCTCCTACGCACCAGACAGCGGAAAGGAAGACCGAATGTCACCAACTGGTATGTTAACTATCGAATGAGCCAGTTTTGGCTTTCATTTGCGACAGTGAATTTTTTCCACCTAGATATAGGATTCGACACACTGTGCGCCGTTGGAATCCCAACTACTCTATATTGGTCACGTTAAGTGGTTGGTGAATACCTGAAACTAAAATCATCATTATGCAATGCTTTACGATTGAAATGTCGAATCACACTAAAATTTTCGAAAACTTCAGTTCAGTTTCAAATTCAAATAATTTTCTAGCAGCCTACTCTTTGCAAGAAAGAATGATGAAGATCAGATGGGTAGATAGATTAACAAATGAAGAGGTATTGAAATGAGTGGGTGAGGAGCGATGTTTCTGCCGACTACTAATGAAGAGAAAAGATAGGTTGGTAGGACACATACCAAGGCATCCAGGAACAGCAAGCTTAGTTATGGAAGGAAGGGTCGAGGATAAGAACTGTAGGGGTAGACCAAGGTCAGAATATGTTAAACAGATTGCCTTGGTTGGTTGGTTGGTTGGTTAGTTCCTTAGTTAAGGGCTGCCACAACATGGTCATGTAGCCCCGTGTACTTTGGGTGTGTGTAGAATCTGTCTGATAATCGGTGTTAATTGTAATGGCTGTATTAGTGTGTGTTATCTGTCTTAATTCAAGTAAGGACTGCAGACAATATTTTCAAGTAGTTCCTACTTTTACTACCAAATGCTACCATCCACGACACCTAGCTTGCGGACTTGGCTCCTAGATGGCATCGCAGTCAGCACCTGGCGGCGAACGTTGTAGATAATAGAGCGTTATCAATTCTAGCCTACAAGAGTAGATAGTAGATGTTTTTTTTTTCGTGTCATAAATCTATGACATGGGCCCCTCCGTCTTTACTTATCCTCCGAAGGAAGGCATACTGAGGAATTTTTAACGCTCTTAAAAAATCCGACGACTTCGACCGGGTTTGAACCTGTGACCTTGGGCATGGAAGCTCAGCATTATACCAACTACACCACCGAAGGCGCCACAAATTACCTTGAATGTAGGATGTGGTAGTTATGTAGAGATGAAAGGATTAGTTCAGGACTGGGAAGAATGGATTGCTGCATCAAACCAGTCGACAGATTTAAGAGAAGACCCAGACAACAACTCTTTGCAAATTTATTGCGTATATAATACCGTTTCGATATTGTTCTGCAATATCACTTTATCTTTTTTCTCAAACAGGAGAGCCTTGGCGAACTACTTCACTCTTCGTCTTGCTTAGAATATTTGATTACAGCGCTTCATGGGTTTTGGGAGGTTTCAAACCACATTACAAATGGCGGTGGTTTTGGAGAATCCAAGCAGTCTTCGGGCTTGATGACTTAACACACAAGAGTGATCAAGGGAGAGGGAAGCGAAACTAATTCCTCCTTGACCATCGCTAAGTTTGTCCTCGTCCTCTGTCGCCGCGAGACAATGAGACATTAGCTGCCGTATAATTCTCCATTTAAGATGTTCATTTAAATATTGAGCCACATACAATGCGGTCATTATCCATGTGATTAAGATCTAATTAAAAATAGAACAAAGTCGTGCTATGTAAACTATGACTACTTCATTACCGCCTACTCGAGTAGAAGTCACGTGCCTACAAGAGTGAAACAAGAACAATTCCAGTGACATAGCAGTATAGTCAGGGGTAAAAAGTTATATTTAGGAAAGCTAACGCTGTGATATTATATATTATATTTGCAATCAACAGCATCATTCATTTAGTCGCCATTTTTAGCCTACTTTTCACATTTTGCAAAAATGAGGAAAAAGTAGACTTATGAGATCGATCCGGGCAAATGTGTGTCTGTCTGTCCTACTGTCTGTCTGTCTGTCTGTCTGTCAGACTCTTAAAAGGCTGCAGAAATCGAAACCAAATTTGGTATGATTAAAGATCTATACCTGAAAATCTCGCGGTCATATTTGAAAATGATGTCAGTGCTACCAACTGCTGAAAAATCGCAATTGAAATTTGTGATCCATGTTAGATATCATTTAAGGTATGCATGAGAGCTATTCCAAAATTTTCACACATATAGATAATAGTATTGGAGATTAATTTCTAGGAGGCCATACATGACAGTGTTGCCAAAATGATTCTAAGCCTCCTGATAAGTCCACTTTTAAAATGCATTTGACTTTTATACTAATGGATTTCATCCAAAATTGGCACAACAATAGATCATAATATTTCAGATTATTTCTGACCAACACATGCATGACATTGTTGCCAACATGATTTTACACGCGCTGATAGATACAATGTCTCACTGCATGTAACATCCATGCTATCCATTGGACTTCAACCAAATTTTGTATTCTGTACCTTAAGAGATGGAACTAAGAATATATTCAGTCACCAGAGCTGCCAACTATAGTGCTCTATTATGCTACGTAATTGGAAATTTCGATATTATCAACTTAATTTTGTCATTATTCTAGATAGGTCCATATAATTTAATCATTGGCATGAATCTTAAATTTTAAAAAATGTAGGCTCTTTAGTTCGTCACGGAACTTCTTGTTTTGACACGGGGCCATCACTTACTTTCCTTAGCCAGACCACCTCGTGGTGTAGCAGCTAGTATTCTTGGCTGTCGCACCGGAGGTGTGGGTCTGATTCTTGATTCTGCAAAATAATTGAATTCTTATCGAAGGACTGGAACGGGATATACTCAGCCTCGTGAGGCAAACCTGAGAATAGTTCAGTTCGAGGTGGTTCCCAACTGAAGGCCACAGCTGCCTCGTTTCTAACTTGAATATGGATTAAAGTACTTAGCTGGTTATTTAGGCCATGTGCTATTTAGTCTATTCTCGTTCAGCTTACGTCATAATTCACTGTTCGATATGAACCAGTTCAAGTTAGTACACAAACCTGACCATTTGCTAACCATTTCAGATTATCACACTAAATATGTAAAGGTGATGGTCAATAGCCAGTAACATAAACAATTCAACTTATAATAATATATATTTTAATTATTTTTTTAGGGGAAGAAATGCTTTTACGCACATAGTGTCGGGCTCCTGAGTAGCAGACTACCGACTAAAACTCCCCCGTTACTTCTGAACACTAGCCAGGAACCGTTTATCACATTACTTCAGGTTAGAGTCAGTTTATCTTTGCCCGTAGGGCACTCTTCCATAAAGAATCATCTTCAGTGGCGATCCAGATCCGTCTTCTTTGTTTGGAGGATATCTTCAACAAAACGTGCTACCAGTTTCCAATTTTCTTCATTTTGTAGCATCACTGCAACAATAATGTCCGGGGATATCTCTACATCAATGTAATCTTGAAGAGACTGCTTATTTTGGACCCACCGTCCACAAGAGAAGAAGGTGTGATAATAATAATAATAATAATAATAATAAATAGCCTTACAAATCCCATTAGGGCTATGGCCTCCTGCAATTTGCAGGGAATTGCTAAGTTTTAACTCATCGGGTGAGCAAGTCCTGAGGAGCATTCGGGGCCTGTTATATAGAAACATATTCGTTCATTTAGTCTGGTGATATCGTTCCATGAGCTCTGTTCGCCGTGCAAATGACTTCCCACAAGTGCTACAAGTGTAATCCTTCACTCCAGTATGAGCAACGCTGTGCTTCTTGAGGTCACTGCTCAGTGAGAAGCCTTTATTGTACACCGGACATATGTACTGCATGTGCACCGAACGGTGTCTTCCTAATTGATGCACTGTTTTATTGGTCACTGCATGTGAATTTCCCTAGGTCTTTCCACTCCTGCCTCATCTTTGCTGTTCTTGTCCATTGTTTTCCTCCCTATTTTACGAACATGTCTGCCCATCTGATTCTTTGTCTCCCAACGTTTCGTCTTCCCGTTCCTGGGTCCCACATCGTCATTTCGTACGTCCATCGGTTGGGATCTAATCTCGCTACATGTCCATCCCATTTCCATTTCAACTGGTCTGCTTAGCATTATCTAATTCAATGATACAGTAGATGCAATCTGATGAATCCACCTTACCCATCTTCTTAAGATAGGAACAGAAGTACCCATGGTCAGTCAAGAACTGAGTGAGATAATAACCAACCTCACCATGTTTCCTCTCCGTCCAAGCCTGCACCTGAGGGACCATAATAAGAATAATAATAGTAGGCTAATATCGTACGACCTCGGGTTCCGGGTGCAAGCTTTGTTATTTGTAACCAAGAGGGCAGGTTTCATGCCAAATTTTGTTGTTCCTTGGAGCGCTATGAAAGACAAGGAGGTTAGAAATCTAAGCTACTTGACACTATAGCGCTTTCTACTAGAGAAAGGAGGAACTTATTTGTTGGCGAAACATTCCGAGATTAATTATTTTGCCATTATGAACACGGCCTACTGAACTCAAATGGGTTATTTAATATGCCGACAACGTGTGACATGCGTGCTGTGATTTTTGTCGACTTTCAAAAATCATTTACCAAGGCCAGGAGTGAACCTGCAAGCTTGGGGTTGGTAGAACGACACGATAACCACTCACCCACCGTGGAAGGCAATTCAAAATTATAACATACAGTAATACTAACAAACCTGAAAAGTTTCACAAGTTTACAATAAGCTTCTGTAACTAAAATAGTGATATATCTTAACCCCCAAATTCGTATTCATAGATCAATAGCCTGAGTGTAAAGGATCCGATGACGATCAATGCTAGTCATCCAAGGGTATTAAATAAAATCATGTAAACTTTTTCAGGTTTAGGGAATAACACTCATTACAGTTTGGTGTTGACCGACTGAAAAGCATGGACATATCTATCACTACGGCAACATTGGAAAATGGCTTCCAACACGATAACACTAAACATTTTCAGTTTTTTTTTTCATTGTAGGTTCATCAGATGAAGCACATGGTTTTCTATTTCTGTACAAATTTTCATGCGATTTCCTGTGTTTTTTGAGATATTTGGATTTCTGTGAGAAGCTTCGTGAAGGTTATGTTTTAGAAGACTCTGGCGGAAAATGCAAGGAACTAGCTGCCTCAGTCATCATTCCTCCTTCCTCACCAGTCACCACTTACAAAAAGGTTTGCCATGCAAATATATTCGCGAATTTCTGCTCTGAATGAGATAGTAGCAGAGAGAAGGAGGAGACGGTGATAGTGGAAGAGAAAGGGAGAGATAGAGACCGACAGTGAAAGTGAGAGACAATGGCAGTGGGTGAGAAGAAGAGGAGATGGTGGCAGTGGGAGAGAAAGGAATTTGGATGAACATGGAGTCATTGAAATAAAATGTGCGCATATGTTGGCATGCCAAAGTTCATGAAGAGATTTTGGGAGACGTGAAAGGCAAAAGTTATCAAGCCAACCAACAAGTTCCATCGCGCTCTATGAATGGGCGTAACGAAGAAAGAAAGCCAGAAAGAAAGAAAGAAAGAAAGAAAGAAAGAAAGAAAGAAAGAAAGAAAGAAAGGAAAATAAATAAAAATAATAATTATTATTTCTTGCCTGTCGGCCTAACTGCTTCAGATTTTAAACTGCAGAATAGACGTGCGTGGGTTAAATCACTCGCCACAACCGGGATTAGAAGCTGCAGCAAGTCTAGAGACCTGAGGTTTGATCCCCAGCTCTTACAGCAGCCATCCTGAGTGTGGTTATTTCCAGGGTCTTTCCACACTCCCCTCAGGCTAATGCTGAGATATTACCTTATTTTAAGTCCCGGGACACGTATCATATCACTGACCCTAATAATTGTAGTTACACACACTACTACATCCATCTCGGAAGCACATCTTATCAGACATATTAAACATATACCCAAGCACATGTGGCTGATAACCAAGGTGTCCCAATTAACTAGAACGAATTAAGAACAGCAGCTATCAATAAGATGAATACGTGCACTTTTACAGCAAGTTTTCAGTCGGTCAACACAAACTGTACCCAACTACATTTGGCGAGAAACAAGTATTTAAACGCCCTAACCTGAAATAAATATTAGGGTACGGTGGGGCTAATTCGCCCACGGGGCTTTCCCGCTCGAAATGGGCTTGACGTTGCACTGAGCAGCCACCCTGCTTAGCTGATATCGCCCTTTGTGTTCAGTGTGACCCTCGGTCTCTGTGCTACTATATCTATCGTTTGTTTGAGAGTGACAGCTTGAGTGTTGTGTAAAACAAAGGAAGAATACTGCAAGGTACGTTGTTCATGTTGTGGAATTTGTCGTCATTAAGAATTTGTTCCCTTAACTTGAGGATTATTGTCCAGTGTAGGGGCTTTTTTTTTTCTTCTGAAGTGTGGCGCCTGGCAGTCTGAAGGTTAAGTTACATCTGGACATAGCAGGTAGCGCGTTTCCTTGGTCACAGCCAACACAAGACGCGCTATTGTAAATTCCAGTAATTGGGACTACTTCGCCCAGAAATATGGGGGCTAACCGGCTCAACCAAGTCTTCTCTCTTGTTATTATATTGCAACCAAATGATATCCGGTAGCAGATTAGTATCTCTTTCTTGTTACGTTAAGATGGTACAAACGTATAAAAGGAAAGGGCCAGTTCGAAAAAGGACGGAGGAAGATATTGACCGAGCTATTTCAACTGTATTACGAGGCGATGTGAGCATGAGAGGTGCAGCTGGACAGTGGAATGTGCCTTATTCAACACTTAAAACTTAACTAGTCCCCCGTTCGGATCTCCGGGTGGGGACTACTCGAGAGGGGATTAACATCACAGAAGTGACAAAGAGGAAATCTTACATTCTACGGATCGGAGCGTGGAATGTTAGAAGTCTGCTAGGAAGTGGAAAGTTAGAAAACTTAGAAAGGGAAATGGATAGGTTGAGGTTGGATTTGGTTGGGATTAGTGAAATGCGCTGGCAGGAAGAACAGGACTTTTGGTCAGGAGACTATAGGGTCATTAGCACTAAATCAAACAATGGCCAAGCAGGAGTTGGTCTCATATTTAGTAGGAAACTTGGACAGCGGGTGGAATATTATGAGCAATACAGTGAACGGATTATTGTAGCAAAAATCAATACTAAACCTACGTGCACCACAGTGGTACAAGTCTATATGCCTACCAGTCAAGCTGATGATGAGGATGTTGAAAAGGTCTACGAAGAAATAGATGACATTCTGAGGTATATCAAAGGTGATGAAAATGTTATAGTAATGGAAGATTGGAATGCTGTGGTAGGAAAAGGGAGGGAAGGGAAGATAGGAGATTTCGGATTAGGTGAAAGGAATGATCGAGGAAGCAGGCTGATGGAATTCTGCACCGAACATGAGTTGGTCATAGCTAACACCTTATTCAATAACCACAATAGAAGAATATACACATGGATGAGACCAGGAGATACAGGGCGTTACCAAATCGACTTCATTATGGTCAAGCAGAGGTTTCGAAACCAGATTTTGGATTGTAAAACATATCCTGGTGCTGACATAAACTCTGACCACAATCTGGTTGTAATGAAATGCAGATTAAAGTTGTAGAAACTGAAGAAAAGTCACAAGCCAAAAAGGTGGGCAATAGACAGACTAAAAGTAAAGGATGTGAACGAAAGATTCAAGAAGAGTATAAAGGAAGGACTAATCAAAACCCCTAAACAAACTTCAATTGCAGACGAATGGGCACTTTGAAGAATGAAATTACAAAATCGACAGAAGAAAACATTGGTAGGAAAGAAAGAATAGGTAGAAAACCGTGGATCACTCAGGATATACTAGAATTGATGGATGAAAGGCGGAGACACAAGAATCTAAGAGATGAAGAGGGGAAAGCAGAATACAGACGTCTGAGAAATGAGGTTAACAAGAAGTGCAAGGAAGCGAAAGAAGAATGGTTGAAAGAGAAATGTACAGGTATAGAAAAGTGTCTGAAATTAGGAAAAGTAGACACAGCTTATCGAAGGATTAAGAATACTTTTGGGGAAAAGAAGACTAAGTGCTATAATATTAGGGACACAAATGGAAAGCCTCTAACAGATAGGGAAGAAAAGGTTGAGAGATGGAAAGCTTACATAGAGTGCTTGTATAAGGGAAAGGAGATTGAGAATCATGTAATGGAAAGGGAGGAGGAAATTGATGAGGATGCAAAGGGAGATTTAATATTGAGATCAGAATTTGACAGAGCATTAGAGGACTTTGGCAGGAACAAAGCACCAGGCATAGATGATATACCGATTGAGTTGCTACGCTGCATAGGAGATGAAGGTCTGATCAGGTTATTTCACTTGGTGTGTAGGATTTATGAGACAGGTGAGGTACCCCCTGATTTCAAGAAGAATGTTATCATCCCTATACCAAAGAAAGTAAGAGCTGACAGATGTGAAGATTACCGTACAATCAGCTTGATTACTCATGCTTCAAAGATCCTGTCTAGAATAATTTACAAGAGGATTGAAAGCCAGATAGAAACGGAGTTGGGTGAAGACCAGTTTGGTTTCAGGAGAAATGTAGGAACAAGGGAAGCTGTACTAAGTCTTAGGCTGATTTTGGAAGGTAGAATAAGGAAAGATAAGAGAACGTTCATGGCATTTGTAGACTTAGAAAAGGCTTTTGATAACGTTGATTGGACTAAATTGTTTAACATTTTGAAATCTATTGGAATAAAGTACAGGGATAGGAGGGTGATATACAATATATACAGAAACCAGACAGCAGTCATTCGAGCTGAAGGATATGAGAGAGAAGCTGGTATTATGAAAGGTGTAAGGCAAGGCTGCAACCTATCACCCATACTTTTCAATCTTTACATTGAACAAGCAATGAAGGAAATTGGAGAAAAATTTAAAGTGGGAGTGAAGATTCAAGGAGAAATAATTTCAACTCTGAGATTTGCTGATGACATCGTCATCTTGGCCGACAAGCCTGAGGATTTGAATGAGTTTTTGAATGGTATGGATTCTGTCTTACGGAAGGACTTCATGATGAAAATTAATAAATGTAAAACAAAAATACTGGAATGCAGCCGAAATAAATCAGAAACCTCTATGGAGATCAAATTGGCAGGTGACAAGCTGAAGGAAGTAGGAGACTTCTGTTACTTAGGAAGCAGAATAACCAGTGATGGACGAAGCAAAGAGGATATAAAAAGTAGGTTGGCTCAGGCAAGGAAAGCCTTTCTACAGAAAAGGAATCTGTTGACATCGAATATAGATTTAGGTATTAGGAAGTCATTTTTGAAAGCCTTTGTCTGGAGCGTGGCGCTCTATGGAAGTGAAACTTGGACTATTGGTGCAGCAGAAAAGAGGAGAATTGAGGCATTTGAAATGTGGTGTTACAGGAGAATGATGAAGATCAGGTGGGTAGATAGGGTTACAAACGAAGAGGTATTAAGGCGAGTGGGAGAGGAGAGATGTTTCTGGCGACGGCTAATGAAGAGAAGAGATAGGTTGGTAGGACACATACTAAGACACCCAGGAATAGCAAGCTTAGTTATGGAAGGAAGGATCGAGGACAAGAACTGTAGGGGTAGACCAAGGTTAGAATATGTTAAACAGATTGCCTCGGATGTAGGGTGTGGTAGCTATGTAGAGATGAAACGATTAGCTCAGGACAGGGAGGCATGGAGAGCTGCATCAAACCAGTCAAAAGACTGAAGACTCAAACAACAACAAAAATCGTGTTCATTTGCGTAAACGACAAGGACACTTAGAGAAAATCATAGTGGACAACCCACCGGGTCATCCCACAGCTTCCCGGCTAATATGCTTGGCAGCAAGAGGATTTGGATGCACACCAGAACAGATTCGAAGGGCAAAACGGAGCTTAAAATTTGATAAGGCCCGTAAAGAAAAGGTTACCAAAAACATTCTCGAGACATTCGCAAGAAAAATGACCGGGACCTCTCCGACCAAAAGACTTTGACAAGGAAGAAACACCATGTGGATTTTGTGGCGGAACTTTTTATACCGCTCAGTCATCATTAAAGGGTGGTTGGATTCAATGCAAAGACTGTGAAACTTGGTATTATGACATGTGTGTTGGAGCTACAGGAAGGAAAAACTTCATTTGTGGTAAATGCCGTTGAGGAAAGGACATTATTTCAGTGAGCAAAGTAGCCCCAAGCATGGGCGTAATAGCCCCATTAAATTTGTGATTCGTCAATTTTGCTTTGATTTATATTTTATTTCATCAAAACGGTATATTGTTATAACTGTATTTTGACAACATTGGTATGTAATAAGCAATATATAAGGTGTGCTTTGCTGTTGGTTCCATCTTAGAAAAATGAATAGTTTTTGATTTATAATGTTTAAAATTTGAAATGAGCGGAATAGCCCCGCTCTACCCTATGTGACATATTTATCACAAAATAGCACGCTTTTACGTACACATAAAAAGTGTGTGTTGGGGGGTGGGGGGTTGTTGTGTTGTTTGAGTCTTCAGTCTTTCGACTGGTTTGATGCAGCTGTCCCTCCTCCCTGTCCTGAGCTAATCGTTTCATCTCTACATAGCTACCAGACCATGCATCCGAGGTGATCTGTTTAACATATTATTCTAACCTTGGTCTACCCCTACAGTTCTCGTCCTCAACCCTTCCTTCCATAACTCATGGGTGTCTTAGTACTGTATGAGTCATATCAACCTATCTCGTCTCTTCATTAGCAGTCGCCAGAAACATCACTCCTCTCCCACTCGTTCTAATACCCCTTCATTTGTAACCCTATCTACCCATCTGATCTTCATCATTCTCCTGTAACACCACATTTCAAACGCTTCAATTCTACTCTTTTCTGCTGTTCCAACAGTCCAAGTTTCACTTCCATAGAGCACCACTTTCAAGACTATGTCATTCAAAAATGACTTCCTAATACCTAAATCTATATTCGATGTCAACAGATTCCTTTTCTGTAGAAATGCTTTCCTTGCCTGAGCCAACCTACATTTTACAGTATATCCTCTTTGCTTCGTCCATCACTGGTTGTTTTCCTTCTTAAGTACCAGAAGTCTCCTACTTCCTTTAGCTTTACACCTGCCAATTTGATGTCCACAGAGGTTTCTGATTTATTTCAGCTACATTCCAATATTTTTGTGTTGCATTTATTAATTTTCATCATGAATTCTTTCCTCAAGACGGAGCTATAACATTCAAAAGCTCATTCAAATTCGCTGGCGTCGGCCAAGAGAACGATGATATCATCAGAAAATCTCAGAGTTGAAATTATTTCTCCTTGAATCTTCACTCCCACTTTAAATATTTCTCCAATTTCTTCCATTGCTTGTTCAATGAAAAGATTGAAAAGTATGAGTGATAAGTTGCAAACTTGCCTTACACCTTTCTGAATACCAGCTTCTCTCTCATGTCCTTCAGCTTGAATGACTGCTGTCTGGTTTCTGTATAGATTGTCGAGCACTCTTCTATCCCTGTACTTAATTGGATAAAGCTTTCTATAATAGAACTAAGCAATGCTGAATAAGTGCACTGTAAAACCAAATGCCAGGTAAAAGTATGTTGAACTAAATTACGCATGAACATTTTATCCTTGTCCACTTCCAGATTTCTCCGGCCTCATTCTTTCTTTTCTGTATTTTTACCTGAAAATTTATGGTGGGTATAGAAGTATGGAAGAAGACTTTTTCTCATCGTAATAAATCTGCCATTTGAAGGGTTGTGCAATTTAGCCCTTTTTTTCTTTCCGTGAAGACTGAACTGTAAAAAAAACTTTTGTGTTATCTCGGAAAGGAAATTAACCCGTAGCACGGCTGGTGTCAGTGACCTTCCCCAACAACGGGAGTTGGCGGATTAGGGCGGGGTGCACAAACAACCCTCCTCACCTGTTTGCCGCCGAGGGTGGCACGGAGCGGTGGCTGCCAAGGAAGTCCTTGATGAGCCTTAAAGCGATTACAAGAGCTCGGGTTCAGGACACACCTTGCTGTCATTAAGGAAGGAGAAATTTAGCGAGAACTCCGGCTAGGTTTGACGCGTCATTTCTGTATATACTGTGTACTCTCAGAGGAGACCTGTGTCTCAGAGGTCATTGGATCAATTCCTGGGTCTGCCATGACATTTTATTCTGATTTGAGAGTTGGAACAGCCACATTTACTCTTGTAAGGCAAAATAGAAAATTGATGGTACCGATCCAACAAGTGTATTTGATTTTTAGTTGAGAAAATAAGTCTATTTAATAGTTATTAGATATTATGCACTTATATTTTTACATAAATATTTTTATTAATGCAGCCAATGGCCATGTATTTTTCCTCTCATGACGGGTCAGGGAAGGGATATTGGAAGGAAATCGGCCGTGTACCTATTGAAAGGAACCTCCCGGCATTTGTCTGGTAGTGAAAATGGGAAACCACGAAAACTATTTTCAGGACGGCCGAGGTGGGATTCGAAACCTCGCTCTCCCGATGCCAACGAGACACGACGTAGTGCGTTAGCGCTCTCGGTCACAAAATACCGCGACAATTAGGATAATACCACCGCTTATGTATCGAACTGGAGTCAGATGAAAATAGGTTTTTCGAGTATTTTCGTATGTCGCGAGAATGTTTCGAGAAATTGCACGAATCCATGCTTCAGCTTTCTTTAAACATTTTTATAATGATCGTGTGAACTGTCGAGCAAATGTGTGTATTTACGCACAGTTTTAATAAATCCTTCAGTTTGGTCACAACACAATCGAAGGCGGTAAATTGGTAATCTGTAAATTCTAACAACCGGATCGCTTGTCGTCGCGACAAAGACTAGCGGGTGACGGTAGACCGCGTTCTGTGTGCCAGGGTTGATGCAACTTTGGGAAATACAACTGGACCGCCTGACCGCCTGGGTCAGATATCGCTTCCCGCCGCGACAGAACGCTTTCTGTGTGACCGAGCCTTAACACCATCCCCATAAAACTCGAAAAATATAACATGGATATTATAGTTCTGTCAGAAACAAAGAAAAAAAGGTTGTGAAGAAGAAATTTTAGGGGCGTATGAGGGGTAAATTTTTGGAGTGGTGTAGATGAAGGTATAAGAGCAAGGTCATGTGTGTCCTTATTAAACAAAAGAGAACTAAAATCTAAAATACGTAATTGCAAATTCATTGAGAGAATATTATTATTTGAATTGTTGGTTTTTGGAAGAGAGGTATTTACAATGGGAACCTATGCACCGACTAATGATGTTGCAGTCGCTGAGAAGGACAAATACTGGGAAAGAGATAATAATCATGGGTGATATAAATGCAAGAGCAGGCTATGAACTAAACAGTACTGTTCTTGGGAAATTTGAATAGGAAGAAAAGAACGATAATGGAATAGATTAATAGACAGCTCTTACAGCGGCCATCCTAAGTGTGTTTTTTCCCGGGTTTTTCCACACTCCTCAACTTTATTTTCGCCCCCAGGGATTCACATTTAGTGAGAAGTGGGTGACGACCACGGGGCCCCAGCTGAGTCCGGCATTGCTTCCACTTACTTGTGCCGGGCTCCTCTCCGTCTTCTTTCCTGTCGTCCTCACTTGGTCTACTCTTGCTCTCTTCCGACCCCGACGGTATTAGGGTATCCGAGGCATAGGGAGTCTCTTCCTTTCCCGCCTTAATTGGCCCTTGTGTCATCTTTTCTGATACCCTCCTTCTGCGAGGGGTCAGCCTTCTTTTTCTTTTCATGTTCTGTCCTTCCTTCTGCTCAGGACCCTCAAGGTGGCAGGCTGTATGTAGCCCCACCACTTATGGTGCACCCTGGATATTGCTACACCCTCAGGGGCTCACGGCTGGTGAGTTCGGGAGTTGGTGACCCCGAGGGATTCCTGAGCTGGGTCCGGTTTTCCCCCTTTTTCCATTACCTCGGGGGCGGACCCTCTCCTCTTTCACATTCCTATCTGCCTTTCATGACTCTCCTTCTTTCCAAGTCCCTCAATCCGCATTCTTCGAGAGTTGAGGGCATTTCTTTTCCTTCTGTCCTTTATTTGCCTTATTCTCCTTTTGTTTTCCATTACTTCTTCTAGTATATAAGTTAGTAGTTAGTTTTAGTTATAGTTTACATTTCATTTTCATCTTCACGTTCACCGAAACTATTAGGGGCTGATAACCTCGCTGTTAGGCCCCTTAAAACAACAATTATCATCCTCATCATCATCATCATCAACTTTATTTTCTCCTGTCCACTTTAATAGTGTTCCTTTCACCAAATAGTGATCAGTACTACATTAAACACCCCGATAAACTTCTACATCTATCATTGTAGTGGAGCCTATTTGTTTAGTTATAACTAGCAGAAGTACCCGTTCTTCGAACGGTGTTCGGTGTTAACACCAGACCGTATCAATTCAGCTACTGTTGCAATGGTTAGCGGTTTGTCATTCCTTCATAAGTTCATCAGAACGAAGTTAGTTTTCTGGGAATATCACACATACTGTTAATTTAAGGGCCTTAAAATGTGGTTTTCGGAGACCCTTTATAGACTCGCGAATTATGTGTCTCACATTGAGAAGTGCAACATATGCATTGGTCGTCCTTCTAGGATAATTTTTATATTTTGCCTATTTTAGCATGTATTTTGAGAAGTTTTTCCCTATATACACCCTTCTACTGTATGAAAAGTACGGTGAAGAGTTTTATAAATGATTGGTGTATTGACTCATGTTTACCATACCTAATTTTACGATGCAACAAGCATCCGAACACGAGTTATAGGCGTACATAAAGATACACAGAAAGACAGACAGACAATTCTATTGTCTACAACATATCACCCAGAAATCCAAATATGGGTATATCTACCACACAGTATCAAACAAAATCATCCTTACGATGAACCCGTATGTCGACAAAAAAAAAAAAAGATTAGTTGAAATGTGCTCTCAAACTAAATTCACCTAACGTGTACTTCCTAACATGAAATAGAATTGAAAGCCTTGTCACATAAAAACTGACCCTCTACGTTGTGTTAGGTTCCCATACACAGGAAGACTTCTATCATAAATTATAAAAGCTTGTGCTGCATGAAAATTCAGGTTCTTTAATCTCAAATGGCCCAAATTCCAAAAAGCCGTAAAGAATGCAGATTCAATTCAGGATTTTTTGAAAATAATGTTGCTGTTTGGAGATATAATAGAACTTCTGTACTATATGTCGCACGTGAAAATTGCATGAAAAAATTGCCCCCTTAATTGCATTGATGAATTATACAGTCTACGTTGGTTCCGTGATAACCTTATATTTGCAAACTTTCACAGAAATGTAATGAATGTAATAAATGTAATAAATGTAATAAATTGCTTCTTACTGAAATAGATGGAAAGTTGGATGCCACCCCTTGAGATAATGTTGTCATGGTTACCGATTTGCATTCCTTCATTAGTTTGTTAAATTCAATTTAATTAGTTTTCTGGGAATATTTCGGAAACTGTTGGTTTTAGAGCCTTATAATGTAGTTTTCGAGGACCCTCGAGTTTTGTTTCTGGCACCGAGGGGCTTTGTCTCGTCGTTGTACGCCATAATATAATACTAATAATAATAATATAATATAGGGATAGGAATATAATAGACCTGCCGTACCACACCCGCAAGTGTAAATCGCGTGAAAAAATTCTAGACTACCCCTTGACCTCCTTATGCGCATTTTATGTATTGATGAAATTTACAGCTTAATTTGGTTCCGTAATAACCATCTAGCCGTTTGCAAACTTTCACACTAATGTAATTAATGGAATTGCATTGCGTCTTAGAGCAATTGATGGACCTCTGAGAATCTGTTGCCATGGTTATCGGCTTGCATTCGTTCATTAGTTTATTAAATGAAATTAGTTTCTGGGAATATCTCAAAAACGGTTGGACTTAGGACCTTAAAATGTGGTTTTAGGGCCCCAAAGTTTTGTCTCTCACACTGAGGGGCTGAAAATGATCTTTGTCTCGTCCTTCTACTCCTATTTCAGCATGTATTTTAAGGGGGCATGTCCCCTTTTATGAGAGGTACAGAGAAGAGTTACATCAATGATTAGTGTCGTGCCTCTGATGGATATCTGTACCAAATTTTACGTTGATACACCCAGCCGTTCTCGAGTTATAAGGGAACAAAGTTGTCCACAGACAAAGAAACAGACAGAAAGACAGACAGACAAAAAAAAATATTTTCGCGCGCATCCGTCATAAAACAGTATGAAACGCGTAAATAACAAAAATTTCCGTAGAAATTCAGAAAAAAACTGACAAACTTTCATTTTTAGCCTATTTTCAATTTTGAAAAAATAGGCTTATGAGATCACCTTTTGTCCGTGTGTGTGTGCGTGTGTGTGTGTGTGTGTGTGATTCGTGTGTGTGTGTCCCCCTAATAAAATCTAAACGGCAGGAGCGATTTCAATGAAACTCGGAAAGTTCATAGCACTATTCCCGGCGACCTCGACCGTGCCCTTCAAATTTTGTTACGACTCACCAATCCAACATGGCGGCTGTGCGAAATATTTCACCAGCAGTCAATATCTCCGAAACTATTACCGATATTACCCTGATATTTTATATGGTGATAGAGGGAACTACTAAAAGTTCACTTATGTGACTTTTGAAAACCTGGTAACTACAAAACCAACATGGAGGCCAAGCGAATTTGTGACTTTTAAATAGACGTTTCTCGTGATTTGACCAACCAAACGCAATGAAACTTGGTACAGTATATGTTTATATACATTGTAATGCACCGACATCTAACTTCGTTCCATTGTTTACATAATCACAAGATGGCGGATGTGCGAAATATTTCACCGGCATTCTATATCTCTGAAACTATTAGCGGTATCTCCCTAAAATTCTGTACGGAGATAAAAGGCACTACTGGAAGTCCATCTATAAGACTTTCAAAAACCGGTTAACTACAAAACGAACATGGCGGTCAAGCGAATTTGAAAATTTTAAATAGACCTTTCTCGCGATTTAATGTTCCAAGCGCACTGAAACCTGTTACAGGAAATATTTATACACATTGTAATCCACTGGTATCTAATTTCGTTCAATTGTTTACATAACCTCAAGATGGCGGCAGTGCGAATTTTAAAATTAAGTTTTTATTTCTTGTGATGTAGTCATGCGATCGAAGTGAAAGTTTGAATAATGAACCTACGCAATAATTTTCCTTTAATGGTACATGACTCTATGGCCTATACATTTAACAATTCAACATGGCGACCATCCGAAATATTTAGACGATACTGAATATCTACCAATCTATTTTAGCAATCAAACTGCATTTTTTAATGTTCATAGGGGCTATGAACGTTAGTTCACCTATAGGACTTTAAATAACCTGGTGATCACAAATCCAACATGGCGGTGACGCGAATTATAAATATTTACATGGACGTTTCTCGCAATTTAACCATCCGAGTGCAGTGAAACTTGGTACAGTAAATCCTTATACGAATGTTAATCCACTGGCATCTAATTTATTTCAATTGTTTCCATAACCTCAAGATGGCAGCTGTGAAAAATTTTAAAATCTCCTTGTTTTTTCTTGTGTCTTAATTATGCGATTGAAGTTTGAATACTACACGTTCACAATAATCTGCATGTAACAGTACATAACTCTAGGACCTACATATATAAAATCCAACATGGTGACCATCCGAAATATTTAGTCGGTTCTTAATATCTACGAATCTATTACAGCAATCAAACAGAAATTGAGTATGTTGATAGGGGCAATTAACTTAAGTAGGATATATGAAAATAGGCTGTATAGTTCTTCACGGAACTACTTGTTATATATGTAGAGATATACTGCACCGCTCGGTGTTGACCGTGTTTTATTGCACAAATGTAGGTTTTACTCGCTAACCGTTGGAGATACACGAAAAGTGATCAGGACCTTTTGGATAGAAAATTGAATGATAAAGCTCGTGTATGCCATCAAGAGGTTGCTATTTTTTAGCGTTCTCTTTTTATTTGAAATGGAAATATAACATTTTGAAACCAAAGGGTGTAGTGACGTCAAAAATGAAGCGCGTATGTACCGTCAAAAGTTTGCTATTTCTTAGCGTTCTCTTTTTATTTGATAAGGAAATATGAAGTTTTGATTAAAGGGTGTAGTGACGTCACTAAAATGGTCGCCATTTTTTAATAGTGCAAAATATCGAAATAAAATGTATCCTATGAGTAAACCTGGTAAATCAGCTACATCCATGCAAAATTTCATTTAAATCGGACCAGTGGTTCTTGCGTTATTGAGTAGCACACAGACAGACAGAAAGACAGAAACACACCATCTCATTTTTTATTATATATTAGTATAGCAGAAGTACCCGTTCTTCGAACGGAGTTATATATTAACACCAGACATTATCAATTGAGCTACTGTTGCAATGGTTAGCCGTTTGTCATTCCTTCATAAGTTTATCAGAACGAAGTTAGTTTTCTGGGAATATAACACACACACTGTTAATTTAAGAGCCTTAAAATGTGGTTTTCGGAGACTCCTTATAGACTCACGAATTTTGTGTCTCACATTGAGAAGCGCAACATATGCTTTGATCGTCCTTCTAGGATAATTTTTATATTTCGCCTATTTTAGCATGTATTTTGAGAAGTTTTTCCCTATATCCGCCCTTCTACTGTATGAAAAGTACGGTGAGGAGTTTTATAAATGATTGGTGTATTGACTCATGTTTACCATACCTAAATTACTATGCACCAAGCATCCGAACACGATTTATAGGCGTACATAAAGATACACAGAAAGACAGACAGACAATTCTATTGTCTATAACATATCACCCAGATATCCAAATATGGGTATATCTACCATACAGTATCAAACAAAATCATCCTTACGATGAACCCGTACTAACGTGTACTTCCTGACGTGAAATAGAATTGAAAGCCTTGTAGACGAAACGCAATACACCTCACAGGAAAAATGACCCTCTACGTTGTGTTAGGTCCCAATACACAGGAAGACCTCTTTCATAAATTATAAAGGCTTGTGGTGCATGAAAATTCAGGTTCTTTAGCCTCAAATGGTCCAAATTCCTAAAAGCCGCAAAAAATGCTGATTCAATTCAGGACTGTTTGAAAATAATTTTGCTGTTTGGAGATATAATAGACCTTCTGTACTATATGTCGCACGTGAAATTGCAAGAAAAAATTCTAGGTTACCCCTTGACCCCCTTAATTGCATTGACGAATTATACAGTCTACGTTGGTTCCGTGATAACCTTATAGCCATTTGCAAACTTTCACAGAAATGTGAGAATTGGAGTAGCCTAATAATAATAATAATAATAATAATAATAATAATAATAATAATAATAATAATAATATCGTATGGCCTCGGGTGCCGGGTGCAAGCTTCGTAATTTGACACCCAGAGGATAGCTTGCATGTCGAAATTTCGTTGTTCCTTGAATCTCTATGAAAGTCAAGGAGGGTAGATATATAAGCTCCTTGAACACTATAGCGCTTTCTAGTAGAGAAATGAGGAACTTCGTGTTGGCGGAAACTCCTGAGATTAATTTTGCCATTATGAACACTGCCTACTGAATTCAAATGGGTTCTTTGACATACCAACATCGTATGACATGCGAGTCGTATTTTTGCCGCCTTTCAGAAATCACTTACCACGGCCAGGAGTGAACCTGCAATCTTGGGGTTAGTAGACCGACACGCTATCCACTCACCCACTGTGGCAAGGTATAAATGGAGTGACATTGCTTCTTACAGAAATAGATGGAGAGTTGGATGCCACCCCTCGAGATAGTGTTGTCATGGGTTACCGATTTCCATTCCTTCATTAGTTTGTTAAATTAAATTAAATTAAATTAGTTTTCTGGGAATATTTCAGATACTGTTGGTTTTAGGGCCTTATAATGTAGTTTTCGAAGACCCTTTAGGGCACCCAAGTTTTGTTTCTGGCACCGAGGGGCTTTGTCTCCTCGTTGTACGCCATAATATAATACTACTAATAATAATATAATATAGGGATAGGTATATAATAGACCTGCCGTACCACACCCGTAGGTGTAAATCGCGTGAAAAAATTCTAGTGTACCCCTTTACCCCCTTAAGCGCATTATACGTATTGATGAATTTTACAGCTTCATTTGGTTTCGTGATAACCTTCTAGCCATTTGCAAACTTTCACACCAATGTAATTAATGGAATTGCATTGCGTCTTACAGCAATAGATGGACCTCTGAGTATCTGTTGCCATAGTTACCGGCTTGTTTCGTTCATTGGTTTATTAAATGAAATTAGTTTTCTGGGAATATCTCTAAAACGGTTAGTTTTAGGGCCTTAAAATGTGGTTTAGGGCCCCCGAGTTTTGTCTCTCACATTGAGGGGCTGAAAATGATCTTTGTCTCGTCCTTCTACTCCTATTTCAGCATGTATTTAGAGGGGTAGGCCCCCTTTTATGAGAGGTACGGAGAAGGGTTACATCAATGATTAGTGTCGTGCCTCTGATGGATATCTGTACCAAATTTTACATTGATACACCCAGCCGTTCTCCAGTTATAAGGGAACAAAGTTGTCCACAGAAAAAACAAACAAACAAACAAACAAACAAACAGACAGACAGACCAAATTTTTTTTTTCGCGCTCATCCATAATAAAACAGTCTGAAACGCGTAAATAACTCAAATTTCCGTAGAAATTGCGAAGATAACATACAAACTTTAATTTTTATGTATGTAGAGATATATTGCACCGCTCGGTGTTGACCGTGTTTTATTGCACAAATTTAGGTTTTACTCGCTAACCGTTGGAGATATACGAAAAGTGATAAGGACCTTTTGAATAGAAAATTAAATGGTAAAGCTCGTGTATGCATCAAAAGTTTACTATTACTTAGCGTTCTCTTTTTATTTGAAATGGAAATACGAAATTTTGAAACCAAAAGGGTGTAGTGACGTTGCATATGTGGGTTTTACTCGCTAACCGTTGGAGATATACGAAAAGTGATAAGGACCTTTCGGATAGGAAATTAAATTTTGAACCTCGTTTGTGCCATCAAAAGTTTACTATTTCTTAGCGGTCTCTTTTTATTCGCTATGGAAATATGAAATTTTGAAACCAAAGGGTGTAGTAACGTCACTAAAATGGTCGCCATTTTTAGCCTATTTTCAATTTTGGAAAAATAGGCTTATGAGATCACCTTTTGTCCGTGTGTGTGTGTGTGATTCGTTTGTGTGTCCCCCCCCCCTAATAAAATCTAAACAACTGGAGCGATTTCAATGAAACTCGGTAAGTTCATTTATAGCACTATTTCGGGCGACCCTGACCGGTCCCTTCAAATTTCGTTACGACTCACCAATCCAACATGGCGGCTGTGCGAAATATTTCACCAGCATTCAATATCTCCGAAACTATTACCGATATCACCCTGACATTTTGTATGGGGATAAAGGGAACTACTATAAGTTCACTTATGTGATCTTTGAAAACCTGGTAACTACAAAACCAACATGGCGGCCAAGCGAACTTGCGACTTTCAAATAGACGTTTCTCGCAATTTTACCAACCAAACGCAATTAAACTTGGTACAGTATATGCTTATATACATTGTAATGCACCGACATCTAACTTTGTTCAATTGTTTACATAACCACAAGATGGCGGATGTGCGAAATATTACAACGGCATTCTATATCTCTGAAACTATTAGCGGTATCTCCCTGAAATTTTGTGCGGAGATAAAGGGCACTACTGGAAGTCCATCTATAAGACTTTCAAAAACCGGTTAACTACAAAACGAGCATGGCGGCCAAGCGAATTTGAAAATTTTAAATAGACCTTTCTCGCGATTTAATGTTCCAAACGAACTGAAATCTGGTACAGGAAATATTTATACACATTGTAATGCACTGGTATCTAATTTAGTTCAATTGATTACATAACCTCAAGATGGCGGCTGTGCGAATTTTAAAATTAAGATTTTATTTCTTGTGATGTAGTCATGCGATCGAAGTGAAAGTTTCAATAATGAACCTACGCAATAATTTTCCTTTAATGGTACATGACTCTACGGCCTATACATTTAGCAATCCAACATGGCGACCATCCGAAATATTTAGACGGCTCAGAATATCTACGAATCTATTATAGCAATCAAACTGAATTTTTTAATGTTCATAGGGGCTATGAACTTAAGTTCACCTATAGGACTTTAAATAACCTGTTGATCACAAATCCAACATGGTGGCGACGCGAAGTATAAATATTCACATGGACGTTTCTCGCAATTTAACCATCCGAGTGCAGTGAAACTTGGTACAGTTAATCCTTATACGAATGATAATCCACTGGCATCTAATATATTTCAATTGTTTCCATAACCTCAAGATGGCAGCTGTGCGAAATTTTAAAATCGCCTTGTTACTTCTTGTGTCCTAATTATGCGATTGAAGTTTGAATACTACACGTACACAATAATCTTCATGTAGCAGTACATAACTCTAGGACCTACATATATAAAATCCTACATGACGACCATCCGAAATATTTAGTCGGTTCTCAATATCTACGAATCTATTACAGCAATCAAACTGAAATTGTGTATCTTGATAGTGGCAATTAACATAAGTAGGATATATGAAAATAGGCTGTATAGTTCTTCACGGAACTACTTGTTTAATAGTGCAAAATATCGAAATTAAAAGTATCCTATATGTAAACATGGTTAATCAGCTACATCCATGCAAAATTTCATTTAAATCGGACCAGTGGTTCTTGCGTTATTGAGTAACACACAGACAGACAGACAGACAGATAGAAAGACAGACACACACCATTTCATTATTAGCCCACTTCCGATTTTTGCACAAAATGAAAGTAGACTTATGAGATCAACTCAGGGCCAAAAATTGTGTGTCTGTCTGTGGTGAGTGTGTGTGTGAGTGTGTGTGTGGACTGTGGAAGTCCCCCCCCCCCCCCTTATCAATTCGAACACGGTGAATCCGAATTGAACGAAATTTTGTACAGAATGACACCTCAGTGTCATGTTTTATATCGCCGCTATCTTGACGTAAACGTAATGGCGGCCACCCAAATGTTCAAAGCTTAAATCAAATTACGACCAACCTATTCAACTGATTTCTACCAAATTATGTAACGTTGTACCTTTATGTATTGAGAATCTTTTGACCAAATTACGAGGTCATTTGCCCAATAATTTGCGGATGGCGGCCATGTTTGTGTGCAAATTGATTCCCCCTATCTTTTCAAACATGGTGAAAAGGAATTGAAACGACATTTGGTACAGAGGTAGCACTAGCAAAGGGCACCTCAGTGTCATGTTTTAAATCGCCGCCATCTTGACGTAAACGTAATGGCGGCCACCCAAATGTTCAAAGTTTAAATAAAATTACGACCAACCTATTCTTCTGATTTCTACCAAATTTTGTAACATTAGCCTATACCTTTATGCATGGAAAATAATTTGACCAAACTACGAGGTCATCTGCCAAATAATTTGTGGATGGCGGCCATATTTGTGTGCAAATCGATTCCCATTATCTTTTCAAACACGGTGAAACGGAATTGAACGAAATTTGGTACAGAGGTAGCACTTGCTAAGGGCACCTCAGTGTCATGTTTTAAATCGCCGCCATCTAGACGCAAACGTAATGGCGGCCACCCAAATGTGCAAAGCTTAATTCAAATTACAACCAACCTATTCATCTGATCTCTACCAAATTTTGTAACTTTATACCTTTGTGTATGAAGAATCTTGTGACCAAACTACGAGGTAATCTGCCAAATAATTTGCGGATGTCGGCCATGTTTGTCTGCAAATCGATTCCCCCTATCTTTTCAAACACTGTGAATCCGAATTGAACGAAATTTAGTACAGAGTTAGCACTAGTAAAGAACACCTCAGTGTCATGTTTTATTTTGCCGCCATTTTGACGAAAACGTAATGGCGGCAACCCAAATGATCAAAGCTTGAATCAAATTACGACCAACCTATTCATCTGATCTCTACCAAATTTTGTAATATTATACCTTTATGTTCGAAGAATCTTTTGACCAAAGTACGAGGTCATCTGCCCAATAATTTGCGGATGGCGGCCATGGTTGTGTGCAAATCGATTCCCCCTACCTTTTCTTACATGGTGAAACCGAATGGAACGAAATTTGGTACAGAGGTAGCGCTCGCAAAGGGCACCTCAGTGTCATGTTTTAAATCGCCGCCATCTTGACGTAAACGTAATGGCGGCCACCCAAATGTTCAAAGCTTACTTCAAATTACGACAAATTACGACCAACCTATTCACCTGATCCATACCCAATTTTGTAACTTTATATCTTTATGTATGAAGAATCTTTTGACTAAACTACGAGGTCATCTGCCCAATAATTTGCGGATGGCGGCCATGTTTGTGTGCAAATCGATTCCCCCTATCTTTTCAAACACGGTGAATCCAAATTGAACGAAATTTAGTACAGAGGTACCACTAGCAAAGGGCACCTCAGTTTCATGTTTTATATCGCCACCATCTTGACGAAAACGTAATGGCGGCCACCCAAATGTTCAAAGCTTAAATCAAATTACGACCAACCTATTCATCTGATCTCTACCAAATTTTGTAACAGTATACCTTTATGCATGAAGAATCGTTTGACAATACTACGAGGTCATCAGCCAAATAGTTTGCAGATAGCGGCCATGTATGTGTGCAAATCGATTCGTCATATCAATTCAAACACGGTGAAACCGAATTGAAAGAAATATTGTACAGATGTAGCACTAGCAATGGGCACCTCATATTCATGTTTAATATCCGTATAGCACGTTGTATTTCAGCAAGCTACTGCAACCAACATTCAATTATACTCCTTGAAAAGGACAGAGAGTTATAACAATACCCATGAATTTAGGAGAAAGTAGCCTGTATGTTCTTTACTGAACATCTTGTTATATATTAGTATGATGTAATCGATGACAGACTTTATATTTCTCGTCTTGTGGACCTACGTAAACTTATGAATGTGTTTGTGTTCAAAAAAATCCATTAGAAATTCTCAAATCAAATTGTTCACAAATGAGGAAAATAATAATATAAAACTGGAAAATGCCTGATTTAATGCTACCTTGTACAGAGTACCAACTGGATCATTCAAGATGTTTTGAGAAAAATTGAGGATAAACGCAAAGCATACCATACAACCATACATGTTGTTTGAGTCTTCAGTCTCTTGACAGGTTTGATGCAGTCCTCCATGCCATCCTGTCCTGAGCTAATCGTTTCATCTCTACATAGCTAACACACCTACATCCAAGGCAATCTGTTTAACATATTCCAACCTTGGTCTACCCCTACAGTTCATGTCCTCGACCCTTCCTTCCATAACTAAGCTCGCTATTCCTGGGATCGTATATTTTCTGATCTCGCAACCCCCACTCCCCCTCCCCCCCCCCCCTGTAATTTTCACTCAGCTCATCCCCCTCAAGAAGCAAACCCTAGTTATGCTACGCCAGGATGATCAGCGTACTGTCCTGTTCCAATAGATCTTTGCACTGTCATTCGCAATGTTATAATAATAATAATATCGTATGGCCTCGGGTGCCTGGTATAAGCTTTGTTAATTGACACCCAGAGGGTAGCTTGCATGTCGAATTTCGTAATTCCTTTGAATGCTATGAAAGTCAAGGAGGTTAGATATCTAAACTCTTTGACACTACAGCGCTTTCAAGTAGAGAATGGAGGAACTTTGTGTTGGAGGAAAATCCCGAGATTAATTTTGCCATTGAACACGGCCTACTGAATTCAAATGGGTTCTTTAACATGCCAACAACGTATGACATGAGTGTCGTGATTTTTGTTGCCTTCAAAAATCACTTACCATGGCCAGGAGCGAACCTGCAATCTTGGGATTGGTAGACCGACACGATAACCACTCACGCACCGTGGCAAGCTCGGATGTAGTGCCCGAGGGTTATAGCCTACTTGTAGTACGGCTTATTCTCCTTCTTCTTTCTTCGATTCGGCCAACTAGGGACCACGTCAGTTCAACTGTCTCTTCTTCCGAGCTTTAACTACCGCCCAGTGTTCCCGCATTCGTCTCCGGTGTTGTTCTTTTCTCTCTTGGGACCACACCTTCCCTGTTTTCAGCTTCGGCTTTTCCTGGAAACCTTTGTGCGTACGTAGTTTTTCCTGAAGTGGAACACGCTCCTGGATATCGTTAGGGGAAATTTCCATTTCACGTAGATCTTTCTCAACTTCCGTGAACCATGCCCCTTTGGTTTTCTTATCCTGAAAGTACGTCAATATCCGTTTTGATATCCTGCCTGGGCTCATTCGTGTCACGTGGCTATAAAAGGCAATCCTTCTTTTTCGAATCGTGTCACTGATCTTCTCCACGTGCTTGTATAATTCGTGGTTGTGACGCCTTCTGTACTCGCTGTTTTCTTTGATAGGACCCAGGATTTTCCTCAAAATCTTCCTTTCTTTCGCCTCTAGTTTTTCCATTAGACCTTTCTTGTTCATTGTTAGAGTCTCTGCCGCATACAGAGCCTCTGGTCGAATAACTGTGCAGTAATGTCTAATTTTGGCGTTTAAGGATATCGATCTCTTATTGTAGATGTCTTTAGTCAGGTTGTATGCCATTTCCATTTTATTAATGCGTGACACGAAGGCTTCTTTCTCTGATAGGTTAGGCTCTATCCATTCACTGAGATATTTAAACTTTTCTGCCTTCTGAACTTTTCCTAGTCTGACTTCCAGTTCCCTGGGCGCTGATTTTATGTTTGTCATGAATTTTTATGTTCGGCTTATTATTATTATTATTATTATTATTATTATTATTATTATTATTGTTATTATTATTGTTGTTATTATTATTATTAGGATTCGGATGTTTAGGAATAATCCTATTTTTTTATTTGCCTCTATTGTCATGCTCGATCGGTTTCTGATGCAAATCAAGTGACTATCGTCACAATACAGTGGTTTTTATTTGTCAGATAAATGCATATTTCGAACATGTTTTACCATTAGGTCATATTTTGAACATTTTTTTTTTGGTAAGAACGTCATATTTCAATAGAATTTTGTGATCGCAGAGCGAGCGTTGGGTGTTACATCTCTGTCTTTCAAGATCTCAGGACGACCGACGCATGCGCTCTGTGTGCTTGCCATGCCATATGCAGGCCATATGTTTACATCTGCCGCCCCTCAGTAATATTGTCACTGGAGTTGTTTGAAGACAATGAATGCGCTGTGTAGAAATTATATTAAGGTACAGTGCTATTTGTTGTCTCATATTCGCCAGTTTATTTACGTGAACATATGGACGGTGCGTATTCCATGTCGGTAATTTATTATAGTTCGATGTTGTGTTTATGCCCGACATGTTGGATTTTGAGCGCACGCGTGAAGGTATCGTTACCTAATTGGTCAATGAACGAGCTCTGATTGGCTGGAGAAACTGTATCATAATGAAAAAGAGTGTTATAATGACCATCATTATGATACAGTTTTCTAACACATAACAGTGAGGGTCGAACATAAATGCATATTTCGAACATTTTTACCATTAGGTCATATTTTGAGCATTTTTGGTAAAAACGTCATATTTCGGTAGTTTGACAGCGGCTGTAGGTGTGCGATCATCCACAACTTACCGAATGGGTCTGGTGTTTACAGAAATAGACTGGAAATAACCACTTAAACATGTGTATTTTCAGAAAATTTATATGAAAATATGAATAACGAACTTAGCTAACAATTTAATCTCGAAGGGATTGTTGCTTGGATTTATAATAAAAACAAGCAGTTCCGTGAAGAACTATACCGCCTATTTTCATATATCCTACTTATATTAACTGCCACTATCAACATACAAAATTTCAGGTTTGATTGATATAATAGATTCGTAGATATTCAGAGTCGTCTGAATATTTCGGATGGTCGCCATGTTGGATTGTTAAATGTATAGGCCATAGAGTCATGTATCATTTAAGGAAAATCATTGCGTAGGTTCATTATTCAAACCTTCATTTCGATTGCTTGATTACGACACAATAAATAAAAAAATAATTCTTAAATTCGTACAGCCGCCATCTTGAGGTTATGTAAACAATTGAACTAAATTAGATACCAGTGCATTACAATGTGTATAAACATTTCCTGTATCAGATTTCATTGCGTTTGGAACATTAAATCGCGAGAAAGGTCTATTTAAAATTTTAAAATTCGCTTGGCCGCCATGTTCGTTTTGTAGTAAAACGCTTTTTGAAAGTCTTATAGATAAACTTCCAGTAGTGCCCTTTATCTCCGTACAAAATTTCAGGGTGATACAGCTAATAGTTTCAGAGATATAGAATGCCGGTGAAATATTTCGCTCATCCGCCATCTTGTGGTTATGTAAACAATTGAACCAAGTTAGATATCGGTACATTACAATGGGTATAAACATATACTGTACCAAATTTTATTGCGTTTGGTCGGTTAAATCGCGAAGAACGTCTATTTAAATGTCGCAAATTCGCGTGGCCGCCATGTTGGTTTTGTACTTACCAGTTTTTCAAAAGACACATAGGTGAACTTCTAGTAATTCCCTTAATCAACGTAATAAATTCCAGGGTGATGTCGGTAATAGTTTCGGAGATATTGAATGCTGGTGAAAAATTTCGCACAGCCGCCATGTTGGATTAGTGAGACGTAACAAAATTTGAAGGGCACGGTCGAGGTGGCCCGGAATAGAACTATGAGCTTACTGAGTTTTATTGGAATCGCTCCAGCCGTTTAGAATTTATTAGGGACACACACACACACCTCTCTCTCTCTCTCTCTCTCTCTCTCTCACACACACACACACACACACACACACACGCACGCACGCACACACACACACGGACAAAAGGTGATCTCATAAGCCTATTTTTTTCAAAATTGAAAATAGGCTAAAATCGGCCATATTTAAATCAGTAATTTTTAGGTCATGTTTTTTAGCCTACTTTTCACATTTTGCAACAAGTAGTTCCGTGAAGAACTATACAGCCTATTTTCATATATCCTACTTATGTTAATTGCCACTATCAACATACACAATTTCAGTTTGATTGCTGTAATAGATTCGTAGATATTGAGAACCAACTAAATATTTCGGATGGTCGCCATGTTGGAATTTATATATGTAGGTCCTAGAGTTATGTACTGTTACATGCAGAATATTGTGAACGTGTAGTATTCAAACTTCAATCGCATAATTAGGACACAAGAAAAAACAAGGAGATTTAAAAAATTTTCACAGCTGCCATCTTGAGGTTATGGAAACAATTTTTTGTTTTTTCGTATAGCCTCCTGAGAGGCTGAGTACAGGTCTTTCTAGTCGACGCCCGTGGGCGACCTGCGCGTCGGGATGAGAGATGGAATGGATGAAGATGAATGAAACTGGGCAAGGATGTGGAAGGAAGCGGCCGTGGCCTGTCAGAAGGTACTGTCCCAGCATTTGCCTGGTGTTGAAAATGGGAAACCACGGAAAACCATTTCAAGAACAGCCGACGGTGGGGCTCGAACCCACGCGTCTACCGAGTCAGCAGAGAGCTTGGCCCCTTGACCTAACGCAACGCTTTAGCCCGCGTAGCCACTACTGTCGGTATGGAAACAATTGAAATAAATTAGATGCCAGTGGATTAACATTTGAATAAAGATTTACTGTACCAAGTTTCACTGCACGCGGATGGTTAAATTGCGAGAAACGTCCATGTGAATATTTATAATTCGCGTCACCGCCATGTTGGATTTGTGATCACCAGGTTATTTAAAGTCCTATAGGTGAACTTAAGTTCATAGCTCCTATGAACATTAAAAATGCAGTTTGAATGCTAAAATAGATTCGTAGATATTCAGTATCGTCTAAATATTTCGGATGGTCGCCATGTTGAATTGTTAAATGTATAGGCCATAGAGTCATGTACCATTAAAGGAAAATTATTGCATAGGTTCATTATTCAAACTTTCACTTTGATCGCATGACTACATCACAAGAAATAAAAACTTAATTTTAAAATTCGCACTGCCGCCATCTTGAGGTTATGTAAACAATTGAACTAAATTAGATACCAGTGGATTACAATGTGTATAAATATTTCCTGTACCAGGTTTCAGTGCGCTTGGAACATTAAATCGCGAGAAAGGTCTATTTAAAATTTTCAAATTCGCTTGGCCGCCATGTTCGTTTTTTTTAACAAGTTTTTGAAAATCTTATAGATGGACTTCCAGTAGTGCCCTTTATCTCCGTACAAAATTTTAGGGAGATACCGCTAATAGTTTCAGAGATATAGAATGCCGGTGAAATATTTCGCACATCCGCCATCTTGTGATTATGTAAACAATTGAACGAAGTTTGATGTCGGTGCATTACAATGTATATAAACATATACTGTACCAAGTTTCATTGCGTTTGATTGGTCAAATCGCGAGAAACGTCTATTTAAAAGTCGCAAATTCGCTTGGCCGCCATGTTGGTTTTGTAGTTACCAGGTTTTCAAAAGTCACATAAGTGAACTTATAGTAGTTCCCTCTATCACCATAGAAAATGTCAGGGTAATATCGGTAATAGTTTCGGAGATATTGAATGCTGGTGAAATATTTCGCACAGCCGCCATGTTGGATTGGTGAGTCGTAACAAAATTTGAAGGGCACGGTCGAGGTCGCCGGGAATAGTGCTATGAACTTTCCGAGTTTCATTGAAATCGCTCCTGCCGTTTAGATTTTATTAGGGGGGGACACACACACGAATCACACACACACACACACACACACGCACACACACACGGACAAAAGGTGATCTCATAAGCCTACTTTTTCAAAATTGAAAATAGGCTAAAAATGGGGGAAAAGTAGACTTATGAGATCGATCCGGGAAAATGTGTGTCCGTCTGTCTGTCTGTCTGTCTGTCTGTCCTTCGGTCTGTCTGGCTGTGTGTGTGTCCCCCCCCCCCCCCCTATCAACTCATAAACGGCTGCAGCAATCAAAACCAAATTTAGTATGAGTAAAGATGTGCACCGGAATATCTCACGTCCATATTTGAAAATGATGTCAGTGCTACCAACTGCTGAAAAAACGCACTAGAAATTTGAGCTCCATGTTGGATATCTTGGAAGGTATGCAAGGGAGCTATTCCAAAATTGGCACACATGTAGATAATACTATTTCAGTTTAATTTCCAGGAGGCCAACCATGACAGTGTTGCCAAAATAATATTAAGCCTTCTGATAGGTCCAATTTTTAATGAATATAACTTCTACACTATCAATTGGATTTTAACCAAATTTTGTATGTAATATCTATACATAAACAGATACGACTGAGCGTATTCCTAAGAGCCACCAGGGCTGCCAACTGTTGATAATTGCTCTCTCTATTTATTTATTTTTATCCTAATACCAATATATCAGAAAGTATGCAAGCCAACAGCTTTAAACTATGCACACGTATATTCGGACATTTTAGATTAATTTGGAGTAACTTATATTCGTCACTTCTACCAACATGATTATAAGCCTGCTGATAGTACCTATTTTTAAATACATGTAACTTCTATACTATCAGTTGGATTTCAACCAAATTTCGTATGTGCTATGTGTACCATAACAGATATGACTATAAGTATTGTTAAGAGCAATCAGGGCTGCCAACTGTTAATAAATGCTGTCTATATTGTTTTTAACCTAATATCAATACGGTGTATCAGAAAGTATGCAAGCCAACAACTCTATACCTTGCACACGTGTAGCACCTGACATTCTAGATTAATTTGGAGTAATTAATACAAGGCAGTGCTGCCAACATGATTCTATGCCTGCTGATATGTCCAATTTTAAAATACATGTAACTTCTATACTAACAAATGGATTTCATCCAAAACTGGCACAACAAGATCTCATAATATTTCAGATTATTTCTGACCAGCACACGCATGGTATTGTTGGCAACATGCTTTTACGCGTGCTGATAGATCCAGTGTCTAACTGCATGTAACGTCCATTGGACTTCAACCAAATTTTGTATTCTGTACCTTAAGAGATGGAACTAAAAATATATTCAGTCACCAGGGCTGCCAACTGTAGTGCTCTATTAGGCTGCATTATACCAGGTATATTTTGAACTAATTAGATATTTCGATATTACCTACTTAATTTCGTCATTATTCTAGATAGGTTCATATTCTGTAGAATAATCATTGGCATGAAAAGTAGGCTGTATAGTTCTTCACGGAACTTCTTGTTCATTTTTAAGGTCATATTTGCTTGCATATTCGGGCTATTTTTTAGGTCTTAAACATCCGAGCCTTAATTATTATTGCTTGCCACGGTGGGCGAGTGGTTATCTTGTCGGACTACCAATGCCAAACTTGCAAGTTCGCTCCTGGCATACGATACGCATGTCATACGATATTGGCATGTTAAAGAACCCATTTGAATTCAATAGGTCGTGTTCATAATGTCAAAATTAATCTGGGGATTTTCCGGCAACACAAAGTTCCCCATTTCTCAACTAGAAAGCGCTATAGTGTCAAGGAGCTTAGATATCTAACTTCCTTGACTTTCATAGCGCTTCAAGGAGCGATAAAATTCGACATGCAAGTTGCCCTCTGGGCGTCAATTAACAATGCTTGCACCCGGCACCCGAAGCCATCCGATATTATCATAACTAGACTATTATTATTATTACTAACCAACCAAAGGGGGTTCGGCGGATCGGTGGCGCATTTGGTAGCATGCTGAGCTTCTAGGGCCAATATCGCGGGTACAAATCCTGCCGAAGTCGTCGGAGTTTTTAAGAGCGTTACAAATCACTCAGTATGCCTTCCTTCCGAGGGGAAATAAAGCCGGCGGTCCCTTATCATAGATTTATGGCATGTTAACGAACCTTCCACTAATTACACCTGTATGAAGCTATATTTGAGGTTAAAAATGTAAACAACGCTCTTAGGTTCCTACTTTCGTTGCCAAGAGCCGACAGCGGTGGCGTCTAGTAGCTAAGTTCTGAACTAGTAGTCGTTGACGGTGGCGATTGGCGGCAAAAGTAGGAACTAATTGAAAAATTCAAAGTATGCAGTCCTTACTTGAATTTAAAAAATCACATAACACACACTAATACAGTCATCACAATTAACACTGGTTAACAGACAGATTCTACACACACCCAAAGTACACGGGGCTACATGACCGCGTTGTCGCAGCCCCTAAACTGAGGGATCAACCAACCAACCAATCAAAGGGGGGGGGGGGGGGGGCGGGGAGGTCGATCGATTGGACGTGCAGCTAAGGGATGGAATGAGACCGTAACAGGCCACCTGGCCTAATACTTGACTCTCAGATGATGATGATTATTATTATTATTATTATTATTATTATTATATACCGACAGCAGTGGCTACGCTGTCTAAAGCAAAGCGTTAGGTCATGGGGCCAAGCTCTCTGCTGACTCGGTTGACGCGTGGGTTCGAGCCCCACCGTCGGCCGTCCTTGAAATGGTTTTCCGTGGTTTCCCATTTTCAACACCAGGCAAATGCTAGGACGGTACCTTCTGACAGGCCACGGCCACTTCCTTCCACATCCTTGACCAGTTTCATTCATCTTCACCCATTCCATCTCTCATCTCGACTCGCAGGTCGCCCACGGGCGCTGAATAGAAAGACCTACACTCGGCCGCTTAGGAGGCCACACGCCAAAAAAAAAAATATATATATTATTATTATCATTATCATTATTCACTACAATAACACTAGACCTAAATCTTCTTGTCCCGGAACCTAAAGTAGAGCACTGCAAGGACGGACAAGGCTGTTAAGTTTCATTACCCACTACCAAAATCCTTGTCGCCTGCATTCCTCAAGGATGATAAACTAGAGCACAAATTAGCATTCTGTATTGCACAAGTTTCTTGGAACGAGGGTATCACGAGCGTTGCCTTCTCAAGCACTTGTGTACGGTACTGTCTTAAAAGTACCCCTCTGTAGAGCTGTGCGCGTTAAATGGCTAATATTGACCACGATAGGGAGCTACAACAAGTCCGCAGATCGGCGTTCGAATTCAGCGCTGACGCAGCTACCTTGCGTACAATTTTCCACAGCGACTCCGGTGGCGTCGTTGCTAGCAAGCTGAGCTTCTATGCCCAAGATCGCGGGTTCAAACCTGGCCGAAGTCGTAGGATTTTTTAAGAGCGTTAAAAAATCCTCAGTGTGCCTTCCTTCGGAGGGAAAGTAAAGCCGGCGGTCCCATGTCATAGAAAAAGAACCTTCCACTAATTACACTTGTGGAAGCTAAAATGTGTAGGTTAGTTTGATAACGCTCTATTAGTTCCATCGTTCGCCACCGGGGGCTGACTGCGATGGCATTTAGTACCCACGTCCGCAGCTAGATGTCGTGGACCGTAGCATTTGGTGGAAAAAGTAGGAATCACTTGAAAAAATTAATCGTTTGCAGTCCTTCTACCTGAATCACAGATAACACACACTAATACAGTCATCACAATTAACACCGGCTATCAGACAGATTCTACACACACCCAAAGTACACGGGGTTACATGACCGCGTTGTCGAAGCCCCTAAACTAAGTACCACACCAAAAAATTGTTCACAGTTTTATCGACACTCCCTCCAAAATAATGCTGGGATAGTACCTTATTTCATTTACCCGGGGTACCTACACTATCCCCAACCTTAATAACTGAAGCAACACACACTACTTAAGTCAGTGGCGTAACCAGGATTTGCTACTGTAGCGGGATGAGCGGAGTCAAATCTGAACTAGTTACGTTTTTGCTTTTGGGTTTTTGTTTTCTACTTTTCTTTTATGTTTGTTTTGTGTTTTTTCTCTGCTTTTGGTATTGAAATTTGCTTTATTTTTTGTTTTGTGTTTGTTCCTTGCTTTTGGTATTGAAATTTGCTTTTTGTTTTTTGTTTGTTCTCTGCTTTTGGTATTGAAATTTGCTTTATGTTTTTAGTTTTGTGTTTTGTTTTCTTCTTGTAGTATTGAAATTTGCATTATGTTTCTTTGTTTGTTCGCTGCTTTTGGTATTGAAATTTGCTTTATGTTTTTTGTTTGTTCTCTGCTTTTGGTATTGAAATTTGCTTTATGTTTTTAGTTTTGTGTTTTGTTTTCTTCTTGTAGTATTGAAATTTGCATTATGTTTCTTTGTTTGTTCGCTGCTTTTGGTATTGAAATTTTTTTTATGTTTTTTGTTTGTTCTCTGCTTTTGGTATTGAAATTTGCATTATGTTTCTTTGTTTGTTCTCTGCTTTTGGTATTGAAATTAGCTTTATGTTTTTGTTTTTGTTTTGTGTTTGTTTTCTTTTTTTGCCTTTGTTTTTGAGTTTGATTTTTGCTTTGTGTTTTAGAGAAAGAAAAAAAAAGTTGACCAAAGGAGGTCGACAAGAAAGATGACACAGAGGAGCCCGGCAGAAGTAAGTAGAAGCAATGCCGGAATAAGCTGGGGTCCCTTGGTCGCCATCCCACGTCCCAGTACTTGTGAGCTCCTGCAGGAAGAGGGTTGAAGGGTTTAATAAAAAAAATAGGAGAAAAGAAATAGCCTCAGCCCTCGAAGATTTGCATTGAAGGACATGACAGAAAGTAGAACCATGTAAGGCATACAGGAAAGTGAAAGAGATGGTTTAGTTGGTTGGTTCCTCAGTTTAGGGGCTGCGACCACGCGGTCATGTAACCCCGTGTACTTTGGGTGTGTGTAGAATCTGTCTGATAACCGGTGTTAATTGTGATGGCTGTATTAGTGTGTGTTATCTATATATATACTACGCTAAGGTGTATGTTTCACAAAACTCAAGCTCCTAAACCAGAGGGAGTTAGAAGTTGTGGTTTGTACCAAATTCTCCCATATCGTCCCAATAGTACAGGAAAAATCTTGCATTTCTTGAAAAGTCAACGAAAATATATGTATTAGTTTATAAATTGCTTTTAAACAAATAAACAAGATGGTAACCCCTGTCTGAAGTGTGTCGTGCCCAGCTCGCATAGCACTAGTGCCGGTCGGTTAGCCTGTACACATGGGGCGCATTGAAACGGCTAAATTTGTGGTTGTATATCGCTCTACAAGATGGCCGATCACTTATAACGTTTATACAGCTATTACAATCAATGCTCCTTAAAACCACCTCATCGTTCTTATTTAGCATTGGCCTGTCTAGACAGACGACATACACTTTATTAATTTAGTTTTACTGGGCGCCAGTTATCGTAAAGATTACACATTAAAATTTTATTTAGCCACGGCCGCTCCCTTCCTTGAGCCAAGATCTATCATCGGAGCGGAGGGCAATAAATTTGCTCTATGAGATACTCTTTGCATTCCAACTGTCCTATATATTCAACTCCCAATGAACAAGACATTTTAACTAATACTGGTTTATTTACAACAAAATTATTAATAACATTCGATCTGAGGTTTCGAGCTGTGTACAATATGTGCATTAATATTCCCTAATTGCTGGGCAATATTGACTGTCTTCTCGCTAGCGCCACTGCCTTCGTAATGTAACAGGCCGTACTGTAGGAAGCGCGCGAAGGCAATCAGCTGATCGATTAAGGCGAATGTTACGAGTTGTTTTGTGAGTGTAATGCTAAGTTATTGGAAGCTTTTTACGAATAATTGGGGTTGTTGAGTCTCAGTTATTTATTTTTAAGTATGTTAAATGCCCTTTTTCTAAATTATCGTAATTTATCACATCATGATGCTCATAAATAACTGTAATTGAAATAGAGAGGCTATGACGTTTAGGTTAGGTATGCTATCTCCACGTGGAGAGTTGAGTTAATACAGAGGATATTATGTCTCCTTGTATATAATAATTGAATATTTACTGTATAGCACTGTTTTGGGTAAATACAATGTGTTGTGTGTAGAAGTGTGTGTGAAAACAAGCAAGTGTCACTATGCCAAGAAGTTGTTGTGTGCCAGGATGCAAATCCAACTACACGGTTACACCAATATTTTCATTTCCTTCCAACGAGGAAAGAGTTAATCTATGGAAGAGGAAAATACCAAGGGAAAATTTATCAGTTACTAGGAATACGGGAGTATGCATCATTCATTTTCCTAAAGATCAAATTGAGAGAGAAATCAGAGCAACCCGTGCTGATTGTGATTCCTGCTTTTGTCTTTCTTGTTGTTGTTGTTGTAGTTGTTGTTGTTGTTCAGATTTATAGTAGTGAGTTTTATGTGATACAGAACAAGCTAACAAGTAATTAAAAGGATAGTAACTGAGCCTGAATTTGTAGTGTTCCATGGGTAGGGAATATTGAGAATAAGCTGCTTTTCCCCCCTGATGCTAAGTAAGATTAAAAGACAGCTTAAAATGTAGAACTAATTTGGGCGAACATATTCCTAAATAACTATAGTAAAATTCAAACAAATGTTTGTGTGGAAGAAAGTGGCCCAAAACGATCTTGAAAGGATAATGCCGGAAGTTCCAAGAAGAAAAACAGGAAAGCTGCCGTATTTATGGACATCTAAATGTATGGAGGTAATGCTTTATATTATTATACATTTTATTTTGTGTACGTTCGTTGTTTCCATGCTTTTATTAATTCATAATAAGATTTGTTTGGTGGGCTCACATGTAAGACAATCGTTATCCTTTGACTGTTTTTTTTATCACGTTTTAAACCTACTTCTCCTGAAATTATGTCGGCCTTATTCACTATATTTCGAAAGATCACAGTGTTAAGGTTTTCATTTGTTATATTAATGCAACATTCGTTAATATTTCTTAACTGAAATACAAGTTGTATCGCATAACTACGATGTTTGCTTGCATTGCGCGGGTCTAACTGAGATAGCTGATCGCCCCTTTGGGTGACGTCACCGGAGCTACAATACGGCCTGTACATTACGAAGGCAGTGCTAGCGCTGATCTTCTGTGTTGATAATAACTCGGTCCACATACCTGGTGCCTTGTGGTTCAATGTCCATCTCGTTGGTCTGCTTGTAGGCTAATTTGAGATTTTACGCCAACACGCGTTTATTGACCTTTGAAAACATATGTTTTCTATTTGCTAACTGTACTTCGTCTAGTTATGAGGTTGTTGTTGTTGCTGCTGCTTGTTTCTGAGTTTGATCACCATGGTAAGCAAATTTGAACAAACCAGGCTAATTGAATTCACTAAGTCCCATCTTACTGACGGACTGACAGAGTCTACGACTCACAATGTCAATGAGTGAGTGCGTGATCGAATAAGTGAATGACAGAATAGTGTTTTATCCCTTGGTTGGGGGTGGGAAAAACACGATAGTGTAGATGTGCCAATTTAGAGAACTGCTTCCGAAATGAGAGTAGTTCCCCGTAATCGGGAGAGACTACTAGTGTAGTGTGTTGTTGTAAATGCTTAAGCTATTGGGGGCGTTCCTGCAGAATGCAATTATCTGCCAGGGGATGAATGTCTAGTGCCGGCTGCTAAACTAGCTTGCCAGCTGAGAAGGATGAGCTATTAAATGAATGTGAAGCGTCAGTGATTCAGTGCTCTGCAGTCGAGTCGTGTGCTCGAGTACAATGGAATCTGACGATGCAATTATTGTCTTCTACAGTCACGGGCAATTATGACGAAGGTCAGGTGGGATATGAGGATGTGAAGTGGAGTGTAATTAGTAACAAGCGTGTAGTTTACTGACCATGTATTTATTGGTCAGTTGATGTAATGTGATGTCCCTCTTGGGAAGTTTAGACAAATATGAAATACGATTTGTGATGTGTACAAGTTTAGGGTAGGTGTTTACAAGAATTAAAGGAGTCTGAGCACAAACTAGTTCTCACCTGGTGAAGAGCTGGAACGGACGTCGGGCAGGGCCGCTGGCGAAGAACAGAACAGAACAGATAATCCCTCTTGTCCAGGTTCCACTCTTCTACGTTTCGGCGCTGCTTGGTCAGCATTGCATCAGTGTAGCTGCCCCAGATAGTTGTTAGTGTAAATGTTTGTGAGCGTTTTGCAAGCCGTTGGCCAACCTCCTAAGCTTCGGTGGTCGCCGCTTGCTGTGTAGAGATATGTCCTGGAATTATAATGTTTCCAGTTGGGGTGGTTTTGGTAGAAGATGTAGGGGTGGCTCTCAGGGGGTACTGCCCCCCCCCCCCCAGGCTGTACAATAGAATAGAATAGAATTGAATAGCCAGTGCTGAAGTCGCGCTGGGCTTTTATACACACTGAATGGTCCCAATGTTTCGCGGCATAAATTTGCCCGCGACCCATCAGACCAATTATAGCAAAGCATTTCTCAGTCCTCAAGCGTCGCGTTACTTCTCCGAGCGGGAATACAGGGCCGCGTACTTCAAATATTCCACTCAGAACCCGCTATTCCTCTCGTTGCGCATGTACATTTTCCGCCAAATCTTTCTCCAAGTCCTTGTCTCCTGTCAGCCTGGCTTCGTTCCAGAAATACATTTTCTTGCAATATGTTGCTTCACCGTCCCTAACTTCTTCCAACCATGCCCGTCCTGTCTTTACAATTTAACTAATAACACAGCCCTAGACCTCTATAAAAACCCTGTTTCTTAATCTAAACACTTGACAATATTATATATGATTATGGTAATGACGTGAATATGGTATGGCCCCTCCCTTGATATTAACGGGTGAATAAAACGATATAACTTTGATATTTCAATAATAATAATAATAATAATAATAATAATAATAATAATAATAATAATAATAATAATTTGTACCGTAATCAAGATTACGTTACAGCATACAACCCTCAATTTTCTTCAAAAGTGCGTCTAAACAAATAAACACAGGCTATTTATAGAAGCCCGCATAGCAGTAAAGCCAGGCGGGTGGTTTGTACACATGCGAGAGTTCTCGCACGGGCCCGCTAGTCTGTTTTAAATTCAAGTAAGGACTGCATACATTCGATTTTCAAGTAGTCCCAACTTTTGCTACAAAACGCTACTCTCAACGACCAACTAGTTCTGCACTTTCTTACTAGATACCACCGCAGTCAGCTCCTGGCGACGAACGTTGGAACCTAAGAGCGTTAGTCAAAGAAAACGTATAATTTAGTTTCACACAGGTGAAATTAGTGGAAGGTTCTTTATCATGCCATAATTCTATGACATGGGACCAACGGCTTTACTTCCCCTCCGAAGGAAGGCATAATGAGGGATTTTAACGCTCTTAAAAATACGACGACTTCGGCCGGGTTTGAACCCGCGACCTTGGGCATAGAAGCTCAGCATGCTACCAACTACGCCACCGAAAGTCAAAGAGAAGAGAGCCCTCCCGAGAGTCAGCGGAAAAGGGAAGAATACGGACCCAGCTCAGTAATCCCTCATGGTAACAACTCCCGAACACACCAGCCGTGAAGCCTTGAGGGTGTAGCGATATCCAGGGTGATCGATACATGGTGGGACTACACACACCCTGTATACTTTAGGTCATTTTACAGAAGGCAGAATTAATCACCAAGAGAAAAGAAGAGGAGAATGAAGGTATTAGCGACGAAAAGACAAGCGCTAATTGTGGCGAGAAAGTGTAAGACTCTGTAGTGCTAGGATACCATAATTCTGTCGGGGTCGGAAGTAAATAAGAGTAGAACAAAATATGAGGTCTACAGTAAAGTTAGTAAGTGGAAGCAATGGTGGATTTAGCTAGGGTCGCAAACCCACGTCCCAATAGTTATGAGACCTCGGAGAAGAAGAAAGTATCAATTTTCTCCAATAAAAATAAACCCTTGGCACTACAGCCCATGAGGGCCTAGATCTACCAAGCGGCCGCTGCCCAGCCATTTGGCCTGCAGATATTGGGGTGACTAGTGGTCAGCGCGCCGGGTCCCCTCGGCTGTTTATCTTGGTTTTCGTGACCGGGGCGCTGCCTCACTGTCAGACAGTTACTCAGTTGTCCTCAGGATCCTGAGTGCCCCCCGTTCCAGCCCTCACGTCAGTTTCTAAAATCCCTGACCGAGCCGGGAATCGAACCCGGGGCCTCCGGGTAAGAGGCAGGCACGCTACCCCAACACCACGGGGCCGGCACAATTTTCTCCAATACCGCATTTAAATTTAGACATAATACAATTGTATTGCTCTTGTTGTTGTTTGAGACTTCAGTCTTTCGACTGGTTTGATGCAGCCCTTCATGCTTCCCTGTCCTGAGCTAATCGTTCCATCTCTACATAGCTAACACATCCTACATCCGAGGCAATCTGCTTTACATATATTATCCTTGGTCTATCCCTACAGTTCTCATTCTTGACCCTTACTTCTATAACTAGTATGTCTTAGTGTGTGTCCTACCAACCTATCTCTTGTCTTCATTAGCAGTCACCAGAAACATCTCTCTTCTCCCACTCGTCTTAACACCTCTTCATTCGTAACCCTATCTACCCATCTGATCTTCATCATTCTCCTGTAACACCGCATTTCAAACCCTTCAATTCTCCTCTTTTCTGCTGCACCAATAGTCCAAGTTTCACTTCCATTGAGAGCCACTCTCCAGACAAAGGCTTTCAAAAATTACTTCTTAGTACCTAAATCTATATTCGATATCAACAGATTCCTTTTCTGTAGAAATGCTTTCCTTGCCTGAGCCAAACTACTTTTTATATCCTCTTTGCTTCCTCCATCACTGGTTATTTTGCTTCCTAAGTAGGCCTAACAGAAGTCTCCTACTTCCTTTAGCTTTTCACCTGCCAATTTGATGTCCATAGAGGTTTCTGATTTATTTCGGCTGCATTCTAATATTTTTGTTTTACATTTATTAATTTTCATTCTGAATTCTTTGCTCAAGACAGAATCAATACCATTTAAAAACTCATTCAAATCCTCTGGTATGTCAGCTAAGATGACGATGTCATCAGCAAATCTCAGAGTTGAAATTATTTCTCCTAGAATATTTACTCGTACTTGAATTGCTCTTGAATTAAACAATAAGTTAAAGCTTCCAGTGCGCTTACGGAAACTGATAACAGATCGCTCGAGTAGCTCCACTGGTCTGATAAGTTTCATTATATTGTTGTCATGGTTTGTTTATTTATTGTCAATATAAATTAATACATGTTCATTAAACATTAATAGAGCTAAGAAAAGCACAATGCTTATTTTTTCCTTTAATTCTTTCCTTACATCGCAAATATTACACAGAGAAAAATGTCGCAGTAATGCTAAATGCCATATTGATCTATATTATGCTAGATATTGCTTAAAGGTGGCAACTAGGAACGCTAATCCTTCGTCTGGACGACTTACTTCGCTTTATTCTCCCTATCCCAGTTCAGAAATAATAGGCCTATATAACCAGCCACCTTAATAATACAGTAGTCTTCTGAAAATGAAAATCCACAGCCTGCTTCCAGTCTCTGACCGGGTCAGGGAATGGAATGAATGAAGCCCCCATCTAGCGGCGAGGATATGAACTGTGCCGGCTGCCGAGGCCTGACGCACTCCTCTGGGGCAATGATTAAATGAATGACAGATGAAATGAAATGATAGTGGAGAGTGTTGCTGGAATGAAATTTTGACAGGAAAAACCGGAGTACCCGGAGAAAAACCTGTCTGCCTCCGTTTTGTCCAGCACAGATCTCACATGGAGTGACCGGGATTTGAACCACGGACCCAGCGGTGAGAGGCCGGCGTGCTGCCGCCTAAGCCACGGAGGCTTGATACAGTAGTCTTCTAAATAATTAAATTAAATTCTTCATAGAAATACAGATACTGGCTTTATTTATATACATATCGTATGGCTTTTAGTGCCGGGAGTGTCCGAGGACATGTTCGGCTCGCCAGAGTCTGTAGCTGCTTCCAGCGGACACCCAGAGGGTGAGCTTCACGTTCCCTTCAATTTCAAGTAGTTCCAACTTTTGCTACCAGATGTCATTGATGCCTAGTGGTGAACGTTGGAACTTTGATAGAGCGTTCCAACGAAATATAACCTAGAAATTTAGCTCCACACAAGTTTAGTCTGTGGAAGGATCCTTTAGGCCTACATGCCATAAATCTATGACATAAGACCGCCGGCTTTACTTCCCCTCCGAAGGAAGGCATACTGAAGGATTTTTAACGCACTTAAAAAATCTGACGACTTTTTCCGGGTTTGAACCCGCTATCTTGGGCACAGCAGTTCAGCATGTTACCAACTACGCCACCGAAGCCTTTAGATACAGGGTTAAAATACAGTAATATCAAGTAGTTCCGTGACGTACTAAATAGCCTACTTTTCTTAAAATTTAAGGTTCATACCAATGATTGATCTACCCGGACCTCCAGGGCGACAGCCAAGAATGCTATCCACTACACTACAAAGTGACAATATAGAGACAGGGATTTAAAATTATTCTCCCAATGTTTTCTTACCTGTCACCCTTGCGGGTGTAGCTTATCTAGGGTGGACAGACGTTATGGGTATATGAAACAAAATTAATCTAATCATTTAGACATTCACGGCCCGTGATAATATACACAATGTAGAATTTTGGGCTTATGCCGTGTTTTATTGTATCAAACTCGACGCGTTTTGAAAGAAACCATGTCTTTCTTCATCAGGAATAAACATAAATACGACAAAATGGCTGCTAAAAGCAAGAAAGAACCGGAACCAAAAAAAAGGTGGCCTAAAATGAACGCCATTTTAGCCCAATGTTAGGGACAACGAAAATCAGCAGTGTTTTACTTTCCGAGGGTTCTGAAAATTAATTAATTAATGTCATCAGCAAAAGGAAGGAAGCTTGTAGTTTTACGTGACCGTTAATAATGCGATCATGAACCACGGGACCTCCTTTTTACGTGGAATCCGAACCACAGGACATGGTATTTCACTTCGAAAATCTCACATGAATTGACCGTGAATTGAACCCGGTCCGCCTTGATGAGAGGCCAACAGCTTGACCGCTGCGCCACCATGCCCCATAATGTCATTAGTAGGGACCGGATTTTTTGAAAAATATGTGCATATGCAAATGTAAATTTTGTGAATTATTTGATTTATTGCTTAGTCTGAACATAACATCATATTTTTATTGCATATTCTGAACATTAGAGCATATTTTAGCATATAGGCTACATTTGAAATTAAGTTTAATTTAAAACATCTTGAACAAAATTGCGTGTTCTGAATTAAAGATAACGAGATAACAGTATTTTAAGTCTGGATAATTCAATTTTATGATTAGGACACAAGAATTAAAAGCCTAATTTTAAAACCTCACACAGCCACCATATTGAGGTTATGTTAACAATTTAACTAAATTAGATGCCAGTAAACATTTACTGTACCAAGTTTCACTGCGTTCGGGTGGTTAAATCGCGTGAAATTTATGTTTAAATGTTTCAAATTCGCTTGGCCGCCATGTTCGATTCGTAGTTAACAGGATTCTGTAAGTCACATAGTTGAACTTCTAGTCGTGTTGTTTATTACCGTACAAAACTTCATGGTGATATCAGTAGTAATTCCGGAGATATAGAATGCTGGTTAAGTATTTTGCATGGCCGCCATGTTGGATTGGTAAGACGTATTAAAATTTGAAGGACACGGTCGGGGTTGGACGAAATAGTTGTATGTGATTACCGAGTTTCATTGAAAACGCTCCAGAGGTTTAGATTTTATTAGACACACACACTTGGACAAAAGGTGATCTCATAAGCCTATTCTTTTTTAATAATAATTAATGAAAATAGGCTACACATCTGACGAACGTACATATTTTCTCCCCCTCTTCCCAAATTATCATACACTTTTGTCACTTTCTTGTAAGGACACCCCCCCCCCCCCCCATTTGATGGGAACATAATTACTCTAATTACTAACGTTAGTTAGTTAGATAGTTATTGTTGTTTTAAGAGGCGGAACTACGAGGTTATCTGCCCCTCTGAACACAGATTTAAGTATACAAATTTGGAATGGAATTTAAAATAATTTGAAGAAAAAAAAACGAAAATTAATAAAATAAAATAAAAACTAATATTCATAATACAAAAAAAATACGGAAAAACAAAAAATCCTGCATTAAAAGCGAACAAGTCGTTGAGTCAATGTACGTTCCCAATTAACAAGTAAATGAGGTTTTCTTCACACTTTTATTCAAAGGAAATGTATTATTATATTTGAATTGCAGCCAATGGCCATAGCAGGGTATTTTAATTGAATAGCCGAAGGCTCCCCATGAAGTTCAATTTCAAGTAGTTCCAACTTTGACTACCAGAGATGCCACTGCCACTGACACCTAGCAGTGAACGTTGGAACTTGGTAAAGCGTTTCTAACAATATAACCTACAAATTTAGCTAGACACTAAAAATTGTAGTGGTAGCTTCTTTTAAATGCCATAAATCTATGACATGGATCCGTCGGTTTTACTTCCTCTCCGAAGGAAGGCATACTGAAGAATTTTAACGCTCTTAAAAATTCGATGACTTCGATCTTGCGCATAACAGTTCACCATGCTACCGACTGTGCCACCTAAATTTGGAAAGTAATCTAGTCAGGTTATTTAAACTATTGGAGCATTCCCTGGAATATCTTGTACTCTTACAAAAGAGATTGAAATTGGGAGCTATTGCCTGGCGCACTGGACTCTTCAAAGACGAGAATATCAAAGACAACCGTTAGATCTCTTGACAGTGGAGTAACTAGGATTTGTTTCTGGATGGGGATGAATGAAGCCAATTCTGACCTAATTAGCTATGAAAAGCGTTTTACTAGGTCTATTCTCTTTATAGAACTTTTTTTGTTCAAATTTTTTACTCTTGTTTTTCTCTTTAGTTTTAAGTTAATATTTTCTGTCTCTTTTTGTTGTGTTTTCGGTTTTGAATTTGTGTTTGTATATTCTTATTGATTTTTGCTTTTCGCTTTGTGTTTTTGTTTTGTTTTTTATTTTGCTTCTCTTGTTATATTTTGTTAATGCCTTATATGTTTGCTTTTTGGTTTCGTGTTCGTTGTTTACTGCTTTGTTTTTGTTTTTGAATTCATGCTTTCTAACATATATTCTAGAAGAAACATATAGCGGTAATTTTATTTATTTATCGTATGGCTTTTATTGCCGGGAGTGTCCGAGGACATGTTCGGCTCACCTGAGTCTGTAGCTGCTTCCAGCGGACACCTTTAGGGTGAGATAGGCCTACAAGTTCCGTTCAATTTCAAGTAGTTCCATCTTTCGCTACCAGATATCAATGACACCTAGTGGTGAACGATGGGACTTTAATAGAGCGTTCTGACGAAATGTAACCTAACAAATTTAGCTTCACACAAGTTTAGTCTGTGGAAGGATATTTTATATGCCATAAATCTATGACATGGGACCGCCGGCTTTACTTCCCCTTCGAAGGAAGGCATAGCCTACTGAAGGATTTCTAACGCTCTTAAAAAAAACGTAAATAAAAGATAAGGATGATAATTGTTGTGTTAAGGAGCTCACAATAAAGGCTATAAACTTATAGCTAATGGATTGGGTGAAAATGAAAAATGTTGAAATGAAGTCCAGGACTAAAAAGTAACTGTTAACTCAGCTAACTTACGGGCAAAATGAGATATAGCCTAATCAATAAAAGCAAAACTATACGTTTTCCTGTTTGATGTGGATAGCATTTCATACGTTTTATTTGCATCTATCAACGAGCAAAACTTCCAAATTGAATAGTTTTACTTAAGCAAGTATTAAGACTAGGTAAACACTAAACGTATTACACTAGTAGAGGGAAATATTCTCGAATGAGTAAGTATAAACCTACATAAACCATCAATCAGAAGATTGGTTGTATTCAAAATTAATTACCTATTTTACAGTGCTTTTTTTAAACACAATTTAAGGGGTTCTCTCATTTGAAGTTCACAAAACATCATGATCTTGCAATTTTCGGCAATTTGCTGAGTCCGGTTATTACTTTTAGGGCTGACATGTTAAATGAAAGGGGGTTAATTTATTTATGGTCAACATGTAAAGGTGGTAACTGCACTCAGTATTTCTAATCAATTTACATTTTAAAATTAAAAGCCCTTTGGTATTGTCCCATTTTGCTGTCCTGCTTACATTAAATTCCACACTGGTAAAAGAGGCTGATCATTGTCATTTTCACGCTTCCTCTGCTTGCTTTTCGTATCGGTCGCCAGATGTCTAACCACACGCACAAAATAACAACCTCCCCCAAACACTAGCCTGCATGTTTATAAGAACAGAGTGCCAAGTTGCCAACCAAAAGAAACTGATTCGACAGATCGATTTAAATCGAGGATTACTCGAAATCTCCTCCAGCTGTTGTGAACAGCGTGTTGACGCCAGCTGTTCGATGAACTTTCAAGTCGGAAGATATATTTACCGGACTAGATACAAATGTACTAATATTTTTTCTTAAACAGTTTTAAAATATTTAAGGGTTAGCCTACGCGTATCCCCGCGTTCCCCTTAAATAAAAAGCATGGCGTATTTTTATTATTTGGCTTTGGGGGAGAGATTGGTCCCCCTGATCAGCCCCCGTAGTTACGCCACTGAATCTTGAGGAAACTAGCAGTATAGAAGAAAAAGAACAAAGCTCAAACGAATAATTCATTGATGTATTCAAAGCTTACTTTGAAAAGTAAACTAGTCAGCTTTTGGAAACTTAGCAGTACTCCATGGAAAATCTTGTCCTCTTAGAACAAGCAGTGACATTGAAAACTGTTCCGGCCAAAAAGTACAAAGTCATTAATAACTCCCTAAGTATTCGTCGTATGATGAAATAGCAAGAGACAAAAAAGATGTAATGTGTTATTGTCTACAACATAGGCCATGTATAATTTTACACACAGACATATTACGTTCCCCCCCCCCATATTTTCACCCCTCCCCATGGGCCCCTTATATTGGATTTATGAAAAAATGGTCAAACACCTATTTTGTTATTTTTTATGCTGATTTTTCTCCGCTGAGTTCCAAACTCCTCGCCTATGTCGTTTAAGAGATACACGCTCGGTTAGGAAACCTTCAACCCCCACTTTTCACCCCTTTCACCTCATAATATACTCCACATCGAAAAACCCTCAGACACATATCTTCTTATTTTTAATGATGAGTTTATATGCCGAGTATCAAATCCCCCAATGAAAGCAATCCGGAGATATTGTTATTCAATGAAATGCAGGTGTACCCTCTTAACACCCCTTTAGAAACTGAATATCCAAAAACCCTTCCTTAGTGGGCGTTTTCGACTTACAACGAACATATTCCCAAAATTTCATGTTTCTAACTTTAATAGTTTTGGCTGGGCGATGATGAGTCAGTCAGTCAGTCAGTCACGACACTTAGTTTTATATAATAGACTAGACGCGCTAGCCATTTTAAAGACGAGAATGTCAAAGAGAACGATTATATCTTGGGGACAGGGGCGTATATAAGAGGAGGGGGGAGGTCCCGAAGGGGGTGGGGGTGGGCCCCCCCCGAAAGTTTTGTCACATATATTATTTTTTATGAATTAAAACATTTAAAACTAATATAATCATGTACTATTGTTACTAAGTGACGTATGGCAACGTTGCAAAGCAAGGCGAAGTTAGAGCGATGTAAACAGTGTGACAATCAGTTTGCTCTGATCTTATGAGTAACAACATAACCTTTCAATACTCTCCAGTGCCTTCGCTCTTATGAACGAATCGAGAACAGCATTAAGTGCCCTTGAAGCGTGTGACAAACGTTTTCCCCTTACCTGTTATGCCCTTATCAAACTTTTGGCGAATTTCCCTCTCTCTGTAGCTACAGGTACTGAAGAACGGGGTTTTAGTTGATTGAAAACATACTTAAGAAATTCAACTTCTGAGAACAGACACAGAGACATACTTCTCACTGACGATGAAGTTATAAACCGATTTGGTAAATCAAAACAGTAACATTAATTCTTTCCATGTAAACACCATCAGGTGAGCAAGATGATTGTATTGATAAAAAGTAGTCTTTGTTGTGTTTGACATTAACCAAACTTAAAACATCACATCAAATTGTTGCAAAAGTTATGCTAAATGGCCTAAAATTCATCAATTTGCACCAAATTATACAAAAGTTTCCCGGACCCCCTTTATTTCGGGCCTTTACCATGCTCCCTAACCCTCGGTTGGGCACCCCTCGAAATAAAACTCTATATACGCCACTGCTTGAGGTAACTACTAGTAGGCTATAGAAGAAAAGGAACAAAGCTGAAACGAATTGTGAGCGCGCTCATGAATATTGGGGGCGGGTGTCGGCCGTGTTTTCGGGGTAACATTCATTATAACGGGACACATTACGAAAGCAAGCGCTCCAATTACCAGGCGATGTAGAGCAGTCGCTAAAAATTTGAATGTGACATTTGTTCTTAATGAGAGCATAGACTTGCAAATGACAACATTCAGGTATTTGATTAGTATTCTTTGCAAATTGATAAACTTAATTAAAGTAAATAACAGTATAGCGTCACTAGTAACGAGAACCATATTGCTCGAAAATAAATCCATGTTGTGGTATTCCTAAGAACATCGGCCTTTTAATGATGCCTTTTATTTCTAAATAGCTGTACCTGGCATGCGTTGCAGGTTGGTTGGATCCTAAGTTTTGGGCTGCGACAACGCAGTCTTGCAGCCCCGTGTACTTAGGGTGTGTGTATAATTTAACTGATAACCGGTGTTAATTGTGATGGCTGTAGTAGTGTGTGTTATCTGTGATTCAGGTAGAAGGACTGCAGACGAATATTTTTTTCAAGTAGTTCCTACTCTTCCCTCCAAATGCTTCCGTCCACGACACATAGTTGTGGACGTGGCTACTAAATTTCATCGCAGTCAGCATATGGCGGCGAACGTTGAAACTAATATAGCGTTATCAAACTAATCTACAAATTTTAGCTTCCACAAGTGTAGTTAGTGGAAGGTTCTTTTTCATGCCGGGACAGCCGGCTTTACTCCTCTCCGAAGGAAGGCATACTGAGGGATTTTAACGCTCTTAAATAATCCGACGACTTCGGCCGGGTTTGAACCCACGATCTTGGGCATAGTAGCCCAGCATGTTACCAACTACGCCACCAAAGCCGCTAAAAGAAAGAAAGAAAGAAAGAAAGAAAGACGGAAAGTGTTTCCTTTCTAATTTTGTTTAATGAAGTGCTTTTGGATACAGAATATTTTATTTTTATTTTCCGTCTAATTCGTTTTTTTTAGTCGTTTACCCTCCAGGTTGGTGGAACCCACGGACTCAGCGAGGGAACTCACCACTACCGCCCCTACGGGCAGTGTCCTAGAGCTGGGAACATCGAATCGGAAGGGATACAACTGGTGAGATGGGATTGGCACCTCGCCCAGGCGGCCTAACCTGCAAAGCGAACAGGGGCCTCATGAGGGAAGGTAAGGGATGGTTAGGATGGATAGGCAAGGAAGAGGGAAGGAGGAGGCCGTGGCCTTGAAGAAGGTACCATCCCGGCATTTGCCCGAAGACGAAGTGGGAAACCACGGAAAACCACTTCGAGGATGGCTGAGGGGGAATCGAACCCCCTCTACTCATTTGGGCCATCCGAGGCTGAGTAGACCCCATTCCAGTCCTCGTACCACTTTTCAAATTTCGTGGCAGAGCCGGGAATCGAACCCAGGACCTCCGGGGCGGCAGCTAACCATGCTGACCGCTACGCTACGGAGGCGACTTCCGTCTAATTCGTACATGAATAAATCAGAAGCCTTTCCAATGCACGAGCACGCAACAAACAGCTGCTCATGTGAGAAGTATCGATTTTCCAAATTTAGTCCAGAAACTTGTAGTGATTGACCTTGTGCTTTGCTGATGGTCATTGCAAACGCGTGACGCATCGGTAATTGCAAACGTTTGGAAACACATAACCTGCCGCTCAACTGAATGAAATACACTTATATTTTGTAACGTCCTATTGAAAAAAAGATTTGCTAATTTAGAAACCTTCGCAAACTTGCACAGCAGCTCACTAAACTTCATTTGTTGAAACGACTCGCGCGCCAATTATTTTAAGAGGGATTTTCAAATTCAGAAACCTTCCCGAGCATTCGCACTAAAACTTTTCAAAGTTCATTTGTTAAAAGGATTAGCGCACCTAAACTCATCTTTTGAAACGATTCGTGTGCTACCTAGTGTGAAATGAATTTACTATTTCAGAAACTCTCGCGGGCCTGCATACCACAACTAAATAAAGTTCAGATGAAACGATTTACGTGTCAACACTCATTTGTTGAAAGTACTCGTGCGCCACCTGTTGTAAAATAGATTTATTAAATCATAAACTCAGCAAAATCTCATTGCAATCAAATGAAAACATGCGGGACAAAATCTATCACGTAACATTAATGTTTATGTTTAGAGACAAGGAACATTTTCGTAAAGTGCCGGGCAGATAGGCTATCGCTAATAAATCAGGCTGCACTTCTTGATTACCCGTTACATCCAAGAATCGGGGACTTTGATTTATATTATATACCTATAGAGATGTATAACCTAAGGTCAACTCTTACTGTAAAGAAAATTATTGTCTTTTTTCTGCATGTTAAATCTGAACAAGAAGTTCCGTGACGAACTAAAGAGCCTACTTTTCATGCCAATGATTATTCTACAGTATATGAACCTATCTAGAATAATGACGAAATTAAGCCGCTAATATCGAAATTTCTAATTAGTTCGAAATACTGTATACCTGGCATAATGTAGCCTAATAGGGCACCACAGTTAGCAGCCCTGATGACTGAATATATTCTTAGTTCCATCTCTTAAGGTACAGAATACAAAATTTGGTTGAAGTCCAATGAATAGCATGGACGTTAGATGCAGTTAAACATTGGATCTAACAGCGCGCATAAAATCATGTTGGCAACAATGTCATGCATGTATTGGTCAGAAATAATCTGAAATAATATGATCTATTGTTGTGCCAATTTTGAATGAAATCCATTAGTTAGTATAGAAGTTACATGCATTTTAAAATTGGACCTATCAGCAGGCTTAGAATCATGTTGGCAGCACTGACGTATATTAGTTACTCCAAATTCATCTAGAATGCCAGGTACTATACGTGTGCAAAGTTTAGAGCCATTGGCTTGCATACTTTCTGATATATTGATATTAGGGTAACAAAAATAGGGACAGTACATATTAATAGTTGGCAGCCCTGGTTGCTCTTAAGAATACGCATAGTCATATCTGTTATGGTACACGTAGCACATACGAAATTTGGTTCAAATCCAAATGATAGTATGGAAGTTGCATGTATTTAAGGTTGGACCTGTCAGCAGGCTTAGAATCATGTTGGTGGCACTGACGTACATAAGTTACTCCAAATTAATATAGAATATCAGGTACTATACGTGTGCATAGTTTAAAGCTGTTGGCTTGCATACTTTCTGATATATTTGTAATTGGATGAAATAAATTAGGACCATTTATTAACAGTTGGCAGCCCTGGTGGGTCGTAAGAATACGCTCAGTCATATCTAGTTATGTACACATACAACATACGAAATTTGGTTGAATTCCAATTGATAGTGTAGAAGGTATATGCATTTAAAAATTGGACATATCAGCAGGCTTATAATCATTTTGGCAACACTGCCATGTATGGACTCCTGGAAATTAAACTGCAATATTATTATCTATACGTGTGCCAATTTTGAAATAGCTCCCATTCATACCTTCCATGATATCCAACATGGAGCTCAAATTTGAATTGCGATTTTTCAGCAGTTGGTAGCACTGACATCATTTTCAAATATGGCCGTGAGATATTCAGGTATAGATCTTTAATCCTACCAAATTTTGTTTCGATTGCTCCAGCCGTTTAGGAGTTGATAGGGGGGGGGGCATACACACAGCCAGACGGACAGACAGACAGACAGAAGGACAGACAGACAGACAGACAGACACACATTTGCCCGATCTCATAAGTCTACTTTTTCCTCATTTTTGCAAAATGTGAAAAGTAGGCTAAAAAAATAAATATACCTCATTTCATATTGGGAATACTTCATATGTACACACAAGGTGTAAAATTACTTCATTACTATGACGAATCGACAGTGACACACTATGGGTCAAAATGACCCGGCGCCAGTCCTCGTGTTATACTTGAAGACCTCACGGAAAGTACGGGGTAAGTCCATTTTTTCGGAAATGAGTTTATGGCGTATTCTGGTGGCCAACCATCGTCACTACAGATCAGTTGAAATAAGTTTCAAATAAAGCGGAATGTCACCGGGATACATAAGTTTTTATCATTTTAAATGATCTTGTCGACTTCGTCGTTACGCTGAGGTCTGGCGTTACGTTACGGTGACGGGACGAAATGTACCGAGAATGCACTGAGGTGTGTGACGTAATAGTACAATGTAGCAGCCGAGTATCAAGAAGGCAGTGCGAGAACAGAGTTCAATCAAGTAGGCAGTGAAGAAACAAAATAGAATCTTGAAACTCTGTTCTCGCACTGCCTTCTTGGTACTCGGCTGCTAGCATTCAAAAAGTCCAGTCTTTCAGACTGACTATCCGTGTCTTTTTATTTTTATTAGAGACGTAAAGAACGTCCCATATCCTCTCACTTTCTTCGTAATGTTGTTATTTGTTTTACGTGTACTTCCTTTATAAGAAATAAATTTGGCAAAATAACTAGGCTATATCGCTTACACTCAATTGGGGTGTTTTAAGTATTTCTTTTTAGTGTTGAAAGTAATTTGCTCTCCTCAAAAATTTACAGAATGTGGCTTACCCTGTTTTTCCCGCGGAGTCTTAATTTCTTCACGCCAGCTCTCAAGGGTTATATTGTGTAACGTCATACCCCCTTGTTGCCATAAAATGTAAAGGTTGACGGTGGTAGACAGGAAAGATGACATTGAGGAGCCCGGCATAAGTAAGTGGAAACAAGGTCCCGTGGTCGCCAACCACCTCCCACTAGTCGTGACCTCTTGAGGGTGTAGCGTTGTCTAGGGTGGACAAACACCCTCCCCGTCTTAGGGGGAGGCTCTGAAAAAAAAAGGACAACTTGCTTCCAGTCGATCGACCGTGTCAGGAATGGAATGAATGAAGCCCCCATCTAGTGGCGAGGATATGAACTGTGCCGGCTGCTGAAGCCTGTCGCACTCCTCTGAGGCAATGTTTAAATGAATGAAAGATGAAATTAAATGATAGTGGAGAGTGTTGCTGGAATAAAATGTTGACTGGGAAAACCGGAGTACCCGGAGAAAAACCTGTCTGCCTCCATTTAGTCCAGCACGGATCTCACATGGAGTGGCCGGGATTTAAACCATGTACCCAGTGGTGAGAGGCCAGCGTGCTGCCACCTGAGCCACGGAGACTTACGGGTGGGCTCTATGAAACAAAATTAATGTGATCAGATATAAAGAAGTTAGTGTAGCGATAAAATTCTCCCTATATCCCTCAGTATTTAGACCGACATGGTATATCGAAGTGAGAACTGGGTAGATTCAGGATATCTCATACATAAACTGGATGTACTGTAGCTGATATGAGGTGGGATCAATGGGAGGAGGGTAGGCAGACTAAATTAGAAATGAACATGTTAGATTAGGATGTATCCCACTAAAATGGTGGGCACTCTATGGAAGTGAAACTTGGGACTATTGGCGCAGCAGAAAAGAGGAGAATTGAAGCGTTTGAAATGTGGTGTTATAGGAGAATGATGAAGATTAGATGGGTAGATAGGGTTACAAACGAAGAGGTATTAAGACTAGTGGGAGAGATGTTTCTGGCGACTGCTAATGAAGAGAAGAGATAGGTTGGTGGACACATACTAAGACACCCTGGAATAGCAAGCTTAGTTCTGGAAGGAAGGATCGAGGATAAGAACTGTAGGGGTAGACCAAGGTTAGAATATGTTAAACAGATTGCCACGGATGTAGGGTGTGGTAACTGTGTAGAGATGAAACGATTAGCTCAGGACAGGGAGACATAGAGTGCTGCATCAAACCAGTCAAAAGACTGAAGACTCAAACAACAAGATGGTGGGGAAATGTGATGAGAATGGGGGAGGAGAGATTACCTAAGAAGTTAATGTGCTCTTCTGTAGAGGGTAAGAGAAAAAGAGGTAGACTTACGAAGCAATGATTAGATTCAGTGTTGAAAGAATTCGAGTTGAGGGACATAGAAACAATGGAGGCCGCAGTACTAACTGCTAATAGGGGATTATGGAGGCGACTTGTTCGCAAACACAGGCTTGCAGACTAGACTGAATCTACCTAGGCCTATGTCTACCCCCTATAATCCTATTTCCAACGATGAAATTTCACGTGGCTGATGGTTTCTACGGCTCCTCACGAGCGGAGTTAATGAGATGATGATGATAATTGTTGTTTTAAGGGGCCTAACATCTAGGTTATCGGCACCTAATGGTTTGGGTGATCGTGAAGATGATAATGAAATGTAAACAATAACTAAAACTAACTACCAACTTATACAATAGAAGAAGAAATGGTAAACAAAAGGAGAATAAGGCAAATAAAGGACAGGAGGAAAAGAAATGCCCCCACCCCTCGAAGAATGCGGATTGAGGGACTTGGAAGGAAGGAGAGCCATGAAAGGCAGATAGGAAAGGGAAAGAGGAGAGGGTCCACCCGAGAGGTAATGGATAAAAGGGGGAAAACCGGACCCAGCTCAGGAATCCCTCGGGGTCGCCAACTCCCGAACCCACCAGCCGTGAGTCCCTGAGGGTGTAGCAATATCCAGGGTGCACCAGAAGTGGTGGGGCTACATACAGCCTGCCTCCTTAAGGGCCTTGAGCAGAAGGCAGGAGATAACAGGAAAAGAAAAAGAAGGCTGTCCCCTCACAGAAGGAGGGAATCGGAAAATATGAGACAAGGGCCAATTAAGGCGGGAAAGTAAGAGACTCCCTAGGCCTCGGATACCCTAATACCGTCAGGGTCGGAAGAGAACAAGAGTTGACCAAGTGAGGTCGACAGGAAAGAAGACGGAGAGGAGCCCGGAACAAGTAAGTGGAAGCAATGCCGGACTCAGCTGGAGCCCCGTGGTCGCCAACCCTCGTCCCATTAGATGTTAGCCCCTGGGGGGAGTTAATGAGAGATGAAATGAATGAAGATGGAGAAAAGTTCAATTTCAAGTAGTTCCAACTTTGGCTACCAGATGCCACTGTCACCCAGCGGCGAACGTTGGAACATGATAGAGCGTTTCTAAACCAAATAACCTAAAAATTTAGCTTCAAACTACCAATTGTAGTGGTAGGTTCTTTCTCATGCCATAAATCTATGACATGGGCCCACCGGCTTCACTTCCCCTCCGGAGGAAGGCATACTGAAGGATTTTAACGCTCTTAAAAATCCGACGACTTCGGCCGGGTTTGACCCGCGATCTTGGGCACAGCAGTTCAGCATGCTACCGACTACGCGACCGAAGCTAACGCTGGATGCTGAAAACCAAATAGTCTCTAATGAAAAATAATTTATGTATGTATTTATTTATTTATTTATTTATTTATATATTTTTTTTTGCGTTTGGCTTTTAGTGTCGGGAGTGTCCGAGGACTTGTTCGGTTCGCCAGAGTTTGTAGCTTCTTTTAGGCTATGAAATGGATTTGTCTATTGTTGAGCAAAATAAATAAATCAATTAAGCTTAATAAATAAGTAAATAAATAAATAAATAAATAAATAAATAAAGAGAGAAACGCAAAACAAAACAAAAACAAATACCGGTAGGCCTAATTTAATAAATAAATAAAAAAATAAAAATAAATAAATCAAAAGAAAGAAAGAAAGAAAGAAAGAAAGAAAGAATGAAAGAAACAAAGAAACAAAACCAAAAAATATCCAAATAGTTAGTTAGTCATTGTTGTTTTAAGGGGCGGAACTACGAGGAAATATCCAAATAAATGAATTATTAAATAACTTAAATAAAAATAAATAAATAAAAACAAAGAAAGAAACATACATCCAAACGAAAACAAAAATAAATAGATAAAGAAAGAAAGAAAGAAAGAAAGAAAGAAATGATGGAAATAGAGAAAGATACTTCTAAACGAACAAATAAATAAATAAATAAAAAATAATACATAAAAATAAATAAATAAGTTTTATTAAATAAATAAGTACATATATAAATAATATTCCCTATGTGAAAAATGAAAATCCACAGCCTGCTTCCAGTCTCCGACCGGGTCAGGAATGGGAATGTATGAAGCCCCCATCTAGCGGCGAGGATATGAACTGTGCCGGCTGCCGAGGCCTGACGCACTCCTCTGGGGCAATGATTAAATGCACGACAAATGAAATGAAATGATAGTGGAGAGTGTTGCTGGAATGAAATATTGACAGGGATATCCGAAATCTGTAAATAAGTAGGTAGCATAACAATGCTCCAAGCGCGAACTCATGTCAGGGTCAATGCAGTTTAAAATATCCTCACCAGTAGCAAGGACTGTAACAACAACCAGAGAGAGGAAATATCCTTTTGTTTACTTTTATGAGTCAAGAATTGCTAGTGTCCGTTAGGCTGCGGATAAGACCGTCAATTTAGAGTATGTTACCGACATGTCGGCATCTAAAAAGGCGATTTTATGACGGGTCTGTGGCAATCCTCTAGCGACCTTGGAAATGCCAGGGTGTGTAAGACTTGGGTGATCTAACGGGACAAGGCAGGAGAAAGTTGGCCCGGCACAGGGCGGTCAAATTCTGCAATAACCCACCCCCTTGGCCTTCCCTACCAGAAATCATATTTGTCAACAATGGTTATCAGTATATAGTACAGTATTACTAACAGTAAATGAACATAGACGTAAGTCAGGGGTGGCACAGAGTGGCAGTTACCACCCCCAATAAAATTGAACAATAACAATAATAATAATTATATTTTTTTTAGCGTATGGCTTTTAGTGGTGGGAGTGTCCGAGGACATGTTCGGCTCGCCAGTTTTTGTAGCTGCTTCGAGACGGACACCCAATGGGTGAGCTACAAGTACCGTTGGGGATGAATGTTGGATGGGAGGGTCGAGGAGTTGGAAGGTAGCGGCTGTGGCCTATAGTTAGGTACCAACCCCGGCATTTGCCTGGAAGGAAGATGGGAAACCACAGAAGACCATCTTCAAGGTTGCCGGCAGGGGGATTCGAACCTCCTCGCCTCCCGGATGTGAGCGACTGCCAACAGTCATGCCGCAACGACCTCGGCTAACTCACCCGGTATAATAATTATAAAAAGATGTTTATGTTCGACCCTCACTATTATGTGTCAGAAAACGGTGTCATAATGATGGTCATTATAACACTTATTTTCATTATGATACAGTTTCTCCAGCCAATCAGAGCTCGTTCATTGACCAATTAGGTAACGATACCTTCGCGCATGCGCTCAAAATCCAACATGTCGGACATAAACACAACATCGAACTATAGTAAATTATCGACATGGAATACGCACCGTCCATATGTTCGCGTAAATAAACTGGCGAATATGAAACAAGAAATAGCACTGTACCTTAAAATCACCAACACTAATTTCTACACAGCGCATTCAAACGACTCCGGTGACAATATTACTGAGGGACGGCAGATGTAAACATATGGCTTGCATAGGCCTATGTCATTGCAAGGACACAGAGCGCATGCGTCAAAGATCTTGAAAGACAGAGAGATGTCTCGCGCTCGCTCTCCGATAACAAAATTCTTGTGGCTGACTCTCAACAGATATTTATGAATATTTATGTTAAAACATATAATAAAATTATAATTATCGTCGAACATAAACAGTCGTATGCAACTCGCCTATAATGGTAATTAAGACACTCGTATGGAAATTATAAAACTCGCATACACTCGTTTTATAAAAAATACTCGTGTCTTAATTATAGCCATTATAGGCTCGTTGCATAATGTACTATTAATGATACAGTATTTCTAATTACCGGTACCTAAAGAATTGAACAATAGTCCTAAATATACTCGTTCCACCATCTCTTTCACTTTCTTCCTCCACGTTGTGTTTTAAGCCTACTTTTCACATTTTGCAAAAATGAGGAAAAAGTAGACTTATGAGATCGATCCGGGCAAATGTGTATGTGTCTGTATGTCCGTCTGTCTATCTGCCTGTCTGGCTGTGTGTGTGTCCCCCCCCCCCCCTATCAACTCCTAAACGGCTGCAGCAATCGAAAAAAAAATGGTATGAGTAAAGATCTATACCTGAATATCTCAATGCCGTATTTGAAAATGATGTCAGTGCTACCAACTGTTGAAAAATCGCAATTGAAATTTGAGCTCCATGTTGGATATCTTGGAAGATATGAATGGGAGCAATTTCAAAATTGACACCCGTATAGATAATATTATTTCAGTTTAATTTTCAATAGGCCATACATGGCAGTGCTGCCAAAATGATTCTAAGCCTGCTGATAGGACCAATTTTTAAATGCATAGGATAACTTCTACACTATCAATTGTATTTCAACCAAATTTCGTATGTACTATGTGTACATGAACAGATATGACTGAGCGTATTCTTAAGAGCCACCAGGGGTGCCAACTATTAATGAATGCTCTCAATATCTTTCATCCAAATACCAATATGTCAGAAAGTATGCAAGCCGATAGCTCTAAACTATGCACACGTATAGTACCTGGCATTCTAGATTAATTTGGAGTAACTAATGTACCCCACCAGGGGAGCCAACTATTAATGAATGTTCTCAATATCCTTCATTGAGCTAGAAATAAAGAACCTACTTTTCTTCATATTTAAGATTCATGCCAATGATTATTCTATATGAATCTACCTATAATAATGACGAAATTAAGTTGGTAATATCGAGAATTCTAATTAGTTCCAAATACTGTATACCTGGCATAATGCAGCCTAATGTAGCCTAATAGAGCACTACAGTTGGCAGCCCTGGTGACTGAATATATTCTTAGTTCCATCTCTTAAGGTAGGCTACAGAATACAAAATTTGGTTGAAGTCCAATTGATAGCATGGACGTTACATGCAGTTAAACATTGGATCTAACAGCGCGCGTAAAATCATGTTGGCAACAATGTCATGCATGTATTGGTCAGAAATAATCTGAACTAATGTGATCTAATGTTGTGCCAATTTTGAATGAAATCCATTAGTTAGTATAGAAGTTACATGCATTTTAAATTTGGACCTATCAGCAGGCTTAGATTCATATCTAACGAAACAGGGCATCAGGAATAACGTTGTGGTTGTAAATGTCTCTCGAAAGGTTTCAAAATCTACCATTTTAGTTTTAAAAAAATCAGTGACTCCCGTTGCCCCAGTAAAAGAAAGGGGGGGGGGGGGAGGGATATATCTATCTATTTATTTATTTGGGTTTGAATCCCGACTGTGCTCACTTTTTCGAAGTCTTATACAATTATAGTATGAGCACTCCAAGGAGAGCAATGTTTCAAAATTCTAAGTCTGCCTCAGACTTTGGTGTACAGATGGCTCTGTGTGTGTCATCTAGGCTTCGGTGGCGTAGTAGGTAGCATGCTGAACTACTGTGCCCATGATAACGGGTTGAAACCCGGCCGAAGTCTTCGGATTTTTAAGAGCTTAAAAGGTCCTTCAGTATGCCTTCCTTCGGAGGGGAGGTAAAGCCGGCGGTACCCATGTCATATATTTATGGCATGTAAAAGATCCTTCCACAGACTAAACTTGACTAGAGCTAAATATCAAAGTTCCAACCTTCCCCACTAGGTATCATTGACATCTGGTAGCGAAAGTTGGAACTACTTGAAATTGGACGTAACGTGTAGCTCACTCTCTGGGTGTCCGCTGAAAGCAGCTACAAACTCTGGCGAGCCGAACATGTCCTCAGACACTCCCGGCACTAAAAGCCACACGATAAATAAATAAATAAATAAATAAATAAATTATCTAGGCTTCGTGTTTTAGGGCGAAATAAATATCGCTAAAATCCTCCCGCAGCGGACATGGAACAAGAAAATACATGAGGGGGTGACTTTCTCGAAGGTTCGCATCTATCGCGACTGCTATATACTGTATCTAAGGCAGAGTTTCACAATTTGTTTGTGTCTGTACCACTTTAAGAGATGAGAATCTCTCGCGTACCACCTAATAGTGGGGGATATACTGTAGAACTATAACCTCCACCACCACTACGTAGCAGACCAAAATACGGATTGAAAATTGTTTTTGTTAGAGTTAAACTGATAGAGTTAAAGTTCAAATAATAAACAATTAGTTCCGAGAAGAACTATACAGCCTATTTTCATATATCCTACTCATGTCAATTGCCTCTATCAACATACAAAATTTCAGTTTCATTGTCGTGATATATTCGTAGATATTGAGAGCCGACTAAATATTTTGGATAGTCGCCATGTTGGATGTTGATATATGTACTATTACATGAAGATTATTGTGTACGTGTGTTATTCAAACTTCAATCGCATGATTAGAACGCAAGAAGTAAAAACGAGATTTTAAAATTTCGCACAGCTGCCATCTTGTGGTTATGAAAACAATTGAAATAAATTAGATGCCAGTGGATTAAAATTTTTACAGTATAAGCATTTAACGTGCAAAGTTTCACTGCACTCGGATGGTTATATCACGAGAAACGTCTATTGAAATATTGATACTTCCCGTCGCCGCCATGTTGGATTTGGGATCACCAGGATACTGAAAGTCCAATAGGTGAACTTATGTTCATAGCCTCTTACATAAAAAAATCAGTTTGATTGCTGTAAAAGATTCGAAGATATTTAGAACCGTCAAATGTATTTTGGATGCTCGCCGTTTTGGATTGTTATAGGCTATGTATAGGCCATAGAGTTATGTACCATTAAAGGAAAATTATTGCGTAGCGTCATTATTCAAACTTTCACTTCGATCGCATTATTACGATACAAGAAATAAAAATTTAATTTTAAAATTTCGCACATCCGCCATCTTGAGGTTGTGTAAACAATTGAACTAAATTAGATGCCAGTGCATTACAATACGTATAATCATTTACTGTACCACATTTCACTGCGCTCAGACGATTAAATCACGAGAAACTTCTATTAAAATGTTTCAAATTCGCTTGGGCGCCATATTCGTTTTGTACTTTACAGGTTAGTGAAAGTTACATAGATATACTTGCAGCAGTTCCTTTTATCACCGTACACAATTTCACGGTGATATCTGTAATAGTTTCGGAGATATAAGATGCCAGTGAATTGTTTTGCACAGCCGCCATTTCGAGGGTATGTAATCAATTGAACTAGTGGGAGCCCTACCAATCAACTCTAACGAACAAATTGGAGATGGTGCAAAGGAAAGCTGCAAGATTCGTACTTGGCAAATTCTCCCAAACTGATGGTGGCTCTGACATGTTGAAGTCATTGGGTCACAGGAGAAGACATAAAAGAAGACTCCAGGAGATGTACAAAACATACACAGGGGAGCCAGCCAGGAATGAATTGCGGAACAGAATGCATGATCCAGATTATATGGGTAGGAGAGATCACGAATACAAAATTAGGCCCATCTTTCAAAAAACAAACTTAGCGAAGTATTATTTTATAAACAGGGGTATTCAAACATGGAATGAGTTACCTGAAGAAGTCTTAGAACCTTTTCCTAACAGTTTAAATGTTTTCAGGAAGAAATTAAACGTAGCATTCAGCGAACCCAGAGATATTATGGAGAGAAATTGAGTTATAGGCAGCATGTAAATATCTTGTTACCACCAGGTTTTGCCTAACTGTAACAGTACCTATTAATAAATAAATAAATAAATAAATAAATATATAAATAAATAAATAAATAAATAACAGGCCAGTGCATTGCAATGTGTATAAACATTTGCTGTACCAAGTTTCATTAAGTTTGGATGTCTAAATCGCGAGAAAAGTCTATTTAAAAGTCTCAAATTCACTTGGCTGCCATGTTGGTTTTGTAGTTATCAGGTTTTTGAAAGTCTCATAGGTGAACTTGTAGTAGTGCCGTCTATAACCATACAAAATTTCAGGGTGATATCGGTAATTGTTTCCGAGATACTGAATGCTGGTGAAATATTTTGCACAGCCGCCATGTTGGATTGGTGAGACACAATAAAATTTGAAGGGAACGGTCGGGGTCGTCCGGAATGGTGCTATGATCTTACCGAGTTTCATTGAAATCGCTCCAGGCGTTTAGACGTTATTAGGGACACACACACACACACACACACACACACACACACTATCACACACACACACACGCACACACACACGGACAAAATGTGATCTCATAAGCCTTTTTTTTTCATAAAATGAAAATAGGCTAAAAAATCTGTCCAGTTAATTATTACAATAAGTATTCAATTCAAACATTCAGAATATGACACTGTACAGATAGGGTAATATTAATAAAAGAACTCTTAATAATTAAACATAAAATCCAAAGTTCAACTAACAACTTCAGTGTGAAGGGTGAACTTGAAGATTAGTAGCCAACTGAGGAATGTCTGGTTTAAGATTGCTTGAGTCTCAAACGAAGATCGTTTTCCACTGTCAGGAGCCTATTCCAGTATTTATTCTTGAGATAAACAAGTGAAGAAAATGCAGTTTCACACAAGTACGAAGTAGTGAAAGGCAGTAAAAATCTAACTGCTCTGTCAGCTATGACTGCCTCTCAATCCAAAAGTTCCCAATAGCCATTTTTGAAAAAGTTTGCCTTAGTTCTGTATCACAATTCAATTTATAAAACTGCTTCTTATGTTTTGGCCTTTAAGTCCTCCGGCAACATATCAAAGTTTTTACATTTTTAAATTTTATATTTTTATAGTTTTCGTAAACTAATATTTTTTATATTTTTCGTAACATCACCGCGTGCCACCAGTGGTACGCGTACCGCAGTTTGGGAAACGCTGATCTAGAGAACCAAGTTTCGAATATAACGTGAGAAAAGAATGTCATGCATCATTCAGGGAATAAATTCCTCACGAAAGCTAGCATGATTCATGAAAATTTCCCTAGCAAGTAAACAACCATTACAGTACTAGTAAAGAAGATGAAGAGGCGCGGTATGAAGGGCAGAAATTGGAGTTTATTAAGAACCGTGAAATATGGAAAAATTGGCCAATTACGTCTCACTCCACGGACCCCATTCTCCACGGAGCTGGGGTGTCACGAATGTGGGTCGCTGTGTTCTAAGTACTTGCTCTGCTCTGTTCAGTTCACGATGACCTCTCTTGGAACTAGTGATTAATAGCGGCATCAGCAAAGGAACAATGATGGCCTCCAGGGGTGTCCACTGACCAATAATCTATCGCTTTTATAGCAAATCCGGTAAATAGTCTCCAGAGGCTCACAACTGATGTTCCGGTTATTAAATCATTTCGGTTCGTACATCACGGTTGATCATTCCGGAAATGGTTGTCCGTCGTTTCTCGCTCTCATCTCCAGATAAATACCGGGATGGTCACAGCCACTTCATTCCAGCTACATGCTCTAATTCATTCATTTCACATCTATTTTAAGTCCTCTGATGAGAAAAAGCATCCCGCTATAAAACAAGAAGTTCCGTGACGAACTAAAGAGCCTACTTTTCATGCCAATGATTATTCTACAGTATATGAACCTATCTAGAATAATGACGAAATTAAGTTGGTAATATCGAAATGTCTAATTCCTGGTATAATGTAGCCTAATAGAGCACTACAGTTGGCAGCCCTGGTGACTGAATATATTCTTAGTTCCATTTCTTAAGGTACAGAATACAAAATTTGGTTGAAGTACAATGAACGTTACATGCAGTTAGACATTGGATCTATCAGCACGCGTAAACGCATGTTGGCAACAATGTCATGTGTGTGCTGGTTAGAAATAATGGGACATATTATGATATCTTGTTGTGCCAATTTCGGATGAAATCCATTTGTTAGTGTAGAAGTTGTATTTTAAAATTGGACCTATCAGCAAGCATAGAATCATGTTCGCAGCACTGACTTATATTAATTACTCCAAATTAATCTATAGTGTCAGGTGCTATACGTGTGCAAAGTATAGAGCTGTTGGCTTTCATACTTTCTAATATATTGATTTTAGGGTAAAAAATATAGACAGCATTTATTAACAGTTGGCAGCCCTGATTGCTATTAAGAATACTTATAGTCATATCTGTTATGTTACACATAGCACATACGAAATTTGGTTGAAATCTAACTGATAGTATAGAAGTTACATGTATTTAAAAATTGGTCCTATCACCAGGCTTAGTATCATGTTGGTAGAACTGAAGTATATAAGTTACTCCAAATTAATCTAAAATGTCAGGTACTATATGTATGCATAGTTTAAAGCTGTCAGCTTGCATATTTTCAGATATATTGGTATTTGGATGAAGAAAAAAGAGAGAGCAATTATTAACAGTTGGCAGCCCTGGTGGCTCTTAAGAATACACTCTGTCATATCTGTTTATGTACACATATTACATACAAAATTTGGTTGATATCCAATTAATAGTGTAGAAGTTATATGCATTTAAAAATTGGACCTGTCAGAAGGCTTAAAATTATTTTGGCAACACTGTCATATATAGCCTCCTGGAAATTAAACTGAAATAGTATTATCTACATGTGTGCCAATTTTGGAATAGATCCCATGCATACCTTCCATGATATCCAACATGGAGCTCAAATTTCTAGTGCGTTTTTTCATCAGTTGGTAAAACTGACATCATTTTCAATTATAGGCTTGCGATATTTATGTATACAACTATACTCATACTAAATTTGGTTTTGATTGCTGCAGCCGTTTAGGAGTTGATAGGGGGGGGGGGGGGACACACACACACACACACAGCCAGCCAGACAGACAGACACACATTTTCCCGGATCGATCTCATAAGTCTACTTTTTTCTCATTTTTGCAAAATGTGAAAAGAAGGCTAAAAACATTCTCCCTTCATCCTCGAAACAGTGGAAAGAGAAGGTAACGATTCAACCCGCACGATAAGTACACTAATTTGTTTGTTTACAAGCCAAGAGTCACGCCTATGCTGGAAACATTTTCATAAATCCTACACAAATATCTAAGAAATATTCGTCATTCTGTAAACAGATTAAGATTCTGCTGCAAACTAACCTTAAATAAATTATTGCTAATACTTTAAAGGGCGTAATGGAAATGACGTGTTCCAAGAACATCAATAAAGATAAGTTACTTTTGTTTGAAGATAAATAGACTCAGATCCCAATAAATCCAAACTCTCAATCGTGAATACATATTTAAAGAAGATGATCGTGTGTGTTGGGAGGTTCCAAGAGACTGTATATTCATACTAGTATTATATTAAGTGAATTTGGCAAATGTGCACCTTTTGAAGAGCATTGGAAATACTTGAAATACTCCTAGAACGGTTCCTCACATGGAACAGCTGTTAATTTATCATACGTGATCAAGCAAATATTTTAAAATAGATATATCAACAGGTGTCATAGCTTTGCGAATTGTGGTGTTTGTTGTAGTCTATTATTTTATGGGTGGCTTCGGTGGCGTAGTTGGTAGCATGCTGAACTGCTGTGCCCAAGATAGCGGGTTCAAACCCGGCCGAAGTTGTCGGATTGTTTAAGAGCGTTAAAATCCTTCAGTATGCCTTCCTTTGGAGGGGAAGTAAATCCGGCGGTCCCATGTCATAGATTTATGGCATGTAAAAGATCCTTCCACAGACTAAACTTGTGTGGAGCTAAATTTTTAGGTTAGATTTCGTCGGAACGCTCTATCAAAGTTCCAACGTTCACCACTATATACACCGACAGTAGTGGCTACGCGGGCTAAAGCGCTGCGTTAGGTCAAGGGGCCAAGCTCTCTGCTGACTCGGGAGACGCGTGGGTTCGAGCCCCACCGCCGGCTGTCCTTGAAATGGTTTTCCGTGGTTTCCCATTTTCAACACCAGGCAAATGCTGGGACAGTACCTTCTGACAGGCCACGGCTGCTTCCTTCCACATCCTTGCCCAGTTTCATTCATCTTCATCCATTCCATCTCTCATCCCGACGCGCAGGTCGCCCACGGGCGTCGACAAGAAAGACCTGCACTCGGCCTCTCTGGAGGCTACACGAAAAGAAAAAATAACACTATATACGAGGGCTATTCCAAAACTAAGGTCCGTTTATTTTTTTTAATTAACCGAACATTTTATTTTGAAACCACATTTAATTTTAGGTTTTACATACCTTCCTCTATTTTTCTACACAGTTGCCTCGTTATTTAGGCACTTGCCGTACCTTAAAACTAAGTTCTCAAATCCCTCTGCATAAAAGTTTGCCGCCTGCTCTGACAACCAAGAATTCACACTTGAGGAAAATCCATAGATAGCGTGGTTATCATGAATCTTCGGTCCTAGTGAATTTTCGTATCAAATGCAGTCACCAAGTCATCTGTAATCACAGACCTGAGCGTTCTTCGTCATGAACATTTTCACGGCCACTTTTGAACTCGCGTACCCATTTTCTCACTTTACCTTCCGTCATTGCATTATCACCATACACCTCACAAAGCTGACGATGAATGTCTGCAGCCGACATGTTTCTTGCACTCAAAAAAAAAACAACGCATCACAGATCGTACCTCACACGCCGCTGGCGAATCAATAATCTTGAACATTGTAAAGATGCACAGTTCAGCGTACAGGTTAGCTACACAGCTGCAAAGGACGCCTGCTTGTTCACAAAGGATGCCGGGAGGTAGCGCGCACGCTTGTTACAGTGTGCGCACTAACTACGGGCTTAAATAAAAAAACGGACATTAGTTTTGGAATAGCCCTCGTATCATTGATGTCTGGTAGCGAAAGTTAGAACTACTTGAAATTGAACGGAACTTGTAGCTCACCCTAAGGGTGTCCGCTGGAAGCAGCTACAGACTCAGGCAAGCCGAACATTTCCTCGGACACTCCCGGAACTAAAAGCCATACGATAGATAGATAGATAGTTAGATAGATTTTATGGCTTGGGTATCTTGGTCATCAGCTAAGTGCACTCGGTTTTGTTTAATTTAGTGTCGGGGGTGGGGTATGTTTCCTGGACTTGCCTGGAGGAAATATAGGAAACAACACTCAGAATAGCCTTCTATCGCCGGAAATCGAACCTCCGATCTCTGGATGTGTTGCAGTTACCCATCACGGCCCGCCCCGCACAGAGATGTGAGGTGTCTTGGACTGTCATTAGCTTCATCATTACCACCCTATCATCGATTAACACAGCGACTTCGGTGGTGTAGTTGGTAGCATACTGAGCTTCTATGCCCAAGATCGTGGGTTCAAACCCGGCCGAAGTCGTCGGATTTTTTGAGAGAATTAACATCCCTTAGTATGCCTTCCTTCAGCAGGGAAGTAATGCCGGTGGGCCCATGTCATAGAGTTATGGCATGCCAATGAACCTTCCAATAACTACAATTGTGTGAACCTAAATTTGTAGGTTAGATTTGGTAACGCTCTTTAAGTACCAACGTTCGCCGCAAGGTGCCGGTTGCGGTGGCAACTAGTATCCAAGTTCACAGCTAGGTGTCGTTGACGGTTGCATTTGGTGGCAAACGACCTTACCTGAATTACAGACTAATACAACCATAAAAATTAACACCGGTTATCGGACAAGTTCTACACACATACAAAGTTCACGCGACTACAACCGCGTGGTCGCAGTTCCTGATCTGAGGTACTGCCCCCGTAAATTGAATTATATTGAGACCACGGTGGCTATATTGGCAAATATGAAGAAAGTTATGGCTGTCATAGTTGTGACGTGGATATTCATGACGTAAGCACGGATGACGCAGACTTCATGCAAGTAGGCTGCTTGAGCTGAGATTCTTGGAGACGTCATGATTTTGTTCGAGAAAGATCTGAGATTTACGACGCAGTCGCAGGAAACATGGAATTGTGCTGAGGAAGAAGTTACGCTATTGGAGGAAAGGCTCGAACCAATGAATGATAGTTTGGAGGGAGACGGAGATTACTGAAACTACCATATTTAATTATTTTTGGAATGCAGAATTGTGGAAATCTATTTTCAGTTATGGCATTGATTTGGAAATTTGAAGAAATTAATTTTGAGTTTTTGAAATTTGAAAATCCGTCAAGTATTGCCAAAGTTAGAACTTCTAGCGATGATGCAGGAACAAGCTATGGAAGGGATGGATACGCCCCTTAAGAAGTTGATAAAAGGCCTTGCACAGCAGTGAGAAGCTCTCATATCTCATAGATATCTCATGTGTCTCATATTTCTGAGGACATATAGTCGTTTTTCTGAGTTGGTCAGACTTCGAGTGATTACAGTGAAGCAAGTCGTCTTTAGCGTGCGTGGTAAAGCCCACCGCATCGAACGAGCACGGAGCAGTGCAGCAGTACCATTTTACGGTGATTGAAACTAGGCGAAGTTGAAACGCACACATTAACGAGTCTACAAGAATATACATCAAGAGTTAGCTAATGCATATAAGCTAATTCTATTGTGCATAACAGTATTAAAGTGTGTAGTAAAGTTGAACATTTTCACGATTATAATTTGGAAGATATTGGCATTTTAAGACGGCAGACAAAAGTGATTTTCTCGCCACCTGAGAAGCACTTTTATAACACCACATTCTACGCTACGGCTAACACGTGTATTGTAACCGTGATACTACATATTGCATTTGGTGATACAACGCTACATTCTAATATGCAACAATATAATATGGCAGTTCTTTCAACTATTATAACGGAAATGGAGATGGAAGGCTAAGGACTTTAATGCAATTGGGACATATATCAATGGAGTGAAATAGCAGCATGGAACTCCGTTAATCGTCGTTCTACAAAAGCGAGCATGTAGTGAACATCCATCTACACTCATGCATCGTTGTCCAACGCTGAATTATATCAAATGGCAGTGGAAATAATTTCATACTCTACTATTATGAATATTTCTGCGGAAGTAACTGCAATAAACTTCATGGCGAATTTCTACCAGAACTTCAGGGAACTATCAAGAGAGGCCAGGGTGGACCCGGCTCACAAAGAAGAGTTTTGCCAGAACTTCAGGGAACTTTCAAGAGAGGCCAGGGTGGACCCGGCTCACAAAGAAGAGTTTTGCCAGAGGGATGTCTATCGTCTACACGGAGCACTGCAATTTCCGGAGGAGGAAGCAGTTCTATTCTCCGAGGGCACTGGTTCCAGGTTCGAGGTCGGAGCACATCTTTACGCTGGTAAAATGGAACCATCAGCAGTCTTCTTTGGAAATTTTCCTCTGGAACTTCAATCAACAGATAAGGTAGTCGTGAACGTTTCTTGTTTTATTTGAGCTATTTAGCGATATCTGAGCAACCATTTTTCCCATATTTTCTGTCCCACATATTTTGCCCCATATTCTTGCTTGATATTTCTGTACTCAGTACACTTTGATGAGTTATGCCTTTTTCGACGATTTATTAAGACATTGTTATGTCATTGGCATATTTAAATAATTTTGGATCAGTTGAGACTGATATAATAGATTCTTTTAGTAATTTGCATATTTTTGTAGTCACGATTTGACTGTAAAGTTAACGATTTTCTATGGCAGATTTGAATTCAGACAGCGTGTCACTTTATTAAAGTAATTCCTATTCAGTAAATTACTTTGACCAATTTTCTGTCATCATCAAGAAAGAAGAATAATTAAAAGATTTTAGAACGTTAAAATCTATTACTTTGTCGACGATCTTGGAAATACTAGTCGTTTTATGAACATGATTGCAACATAGACATTTATCGTCAGTTCTAAAATACCATTGCATTATAGACAATTTTATGAAATATAAACTTTGGTTACGAGTTATTGAATACACTATAGTAATGAACATTTGATAGGAGTTTTTCTCAATTCTAGATTGGAACAATAATGTTTGCATTCCACAGTCTAATTGTATTCTATTCGACTATTTATGCAGTAAAGATGAACTTTGATTGAAGATAGTATTTTTATACTACGTTACTTTGGAGATATTAATCTCAATTTTGATAGACCAGGGAGGCGTGTATGATCGTATTTGCTATTAAATTTATTTGTGATTGGCAAATTTTTACTTCATATCGATTCATGAATGAAACCCACGAAGGTTAAATATGATAACAGTTTGACACAATTTAATGAATATAAGAATTTTTAAAGTGGAACTATGGATGTATAATCGTTAGTTCAGTGGACGTGTTAAAGTCGCTGATGAATAATGCCCTTGAATAAGCGAAGGAGGTTCCCACAGTAATTAATGATGTTGAAGAATTTGTAAGTGGAGGATTTTTGTATGTATTGTGGAAGATTTTGATGCCATATATATTGAGATATATGATGAATACTGGGCCTATTTTTATGCAGTTTTGTGCGTTTTGAGCGAAGTATTTTTCCGCTGAGTTTATTGTCCAGGTCCTTTGAAAATTAATCATGTGAAGTTACTGTTATAATTAACAAGAGTGTTTAAATAATTTGAGATAACGATTTTGAATGGAGGTTACCGTCACAAATAATAATAATAATTATTAAACTTTATTAAACCTGAATATAAACTTAAATATAACTAACCTTCATTGGTCGATTATATAACCACGATTTGAGTAATTATCAACCGGATAGACGTGTGGTTTAATGTATTTCTAAAATTAATAATATAAACATTGTAAATAATTCTGTAAATATCTTTGATAATAATGTGAAACGAAAGGGATTAATAGAGGCGTGTATAGAATTTTCAATTGTCGTTTGACAATATTATAAACAATTTAAATTGTTATAAACTATTAATAAGCGTTTGTTATAAACATTAGGAATTTTGTCATTGTACTCTAAACAACGCTAGTTAAACATTTGGATTATATATTTAAACAAGTTTTGGGATTCTTAGAGTAATCCAGTGATATTTGGATGGAGCATTTAAAAGATTTGCGTGATAATATTTGAGTTGAGTTGCGGACATTTAAAGTGTTTTAAGAAGGAGCTAGGCTCTGATGTAACTAGCAGATGCTAACGTTGGCTGGACAGGTGAGTCCATTTGACGATGTAGGCATGCGACATGATGTAGGGTGGATCGCAGCTGGCCAGACAACTGGTTGTTAGAGGCCAAGGTCGACTACATAGCAGCCTTTCAGTTATAAATAAAAGTGTGATGTTTATGAAAAAGGAAAACAATTGCTATATGTCTCGTCCCAACTCCCTTATCCATTCCAAGCGTATTATGATTATTTCGTTATTTTAAGCTAGTGAAAGATAAAATTTTGTATGTAACGTCTACAAGTCCTACAGGAGGACATGATTATATTGACAATGGCTTCTGATTGCCACGTATATTTTGTTGAATTTTGTTAGAATCATTCCCTTTATGTGAAATAAATTATTGTACAGTTTAAAGTTTCTTGTTTCCGTCTTGGTTCATTTTCAATATCATGGTGGAGGTTATTGTGAGGGCATACTTTTAAGTGATCCAGTTGACAACCCAGACCCGAGATTAATTTGAAGAGGTAAGTAAAGGTAAGTATGAACCCCCGTATATTTTGGTGTGTTCCACAATAATTTCTTGTTAACTGCTGTGCTCTAATCTCGGTAGTATCTGTCAGTGCCATTTTCATTGATGTAGCTGTGCCGGTGCGATTGATTATTGGCAATCCGATTGAGGGGGCGGATATCTGACAGCCTACTATCCGGATTATCGGGGACAGTACCAACTAATAACAATTCTAATGTATTAAATTGGAACCGGCCACGGTGGCCAAGAGTGCTACGTGCTACCTCACGCCTCGCTGGCATCGAGAAAGCGTGGGATCAAATCCCACCTCGGCCATTCTGGAAATGGTTTTCCAATTTCCCCCCTAGGCAAATGCTGGACGGTTCCTTTCAACAGGTCCACGGCCAAGTTCCTTACAAAATCCCTTCCTTGACCCAAGATAGCGGTCACCTGGGCGATGAGTCTGTCACCATCTCCAGTTGTATCCTCCCAGACACTGTCCTTGCGATGGAAGAGGACTGATCCCTCGCAGAGTCTGTGGGCGAAGCCCAGCTCGGAAGATACGCGATGTTAAACACTGGAACAGTACCCTTATTCTCCAGAAACAGTAATGGTACCCCAGGACAGAAACACAACTCTGATGCATTAAAATTATGTATTACTAATAACTGCTACTACAAATGAGTAAAATCAACGCTGTAGCACCGAATACTTAAACTATGAAGGCTGTAAAATGAAAATAACTGTGTGAATATAACAAAAACAAAATTGTTAGCAATATTTCAATGTTATTTTAGACATTCTTTCTTTGGTAATCATTATCATAATCACCATTTTCACTTCTCACATTCACTACAAAACACCAAGCTATGATGTTTACGCACATAACTCTTGCATTCTGAGCACACCACAGTGGTCTTGGTGTCCTTGGATCGTGGCCAGATGGAGCACTCAATACCCTGGAGACACTGTTTTGGGTATAAATAACTGCCATTGCTAAGAAGTATACACATTGACTGAAAGACAGTCAAACTCAAGTAAATGTCACAGGAGGTGGCCGCTTTTCAGGCGTACCAACATAACGTAATCGGGGAACGAAAATTCTCATGGGGAACAGAGTGCCCCACTGTACTGTTCCAGGGTAAAAAAAACTAAATTAGAAACTTACTTACTTAATTCCTGCCGCTCCTTCCGGAGCATAGGGCCTTGGCGAAATTTCTCCACGCAGTACGGTTCCTGGCCATTCTCTTCACTTGACTCCAGTTCTTGTCCACCTCTGCAATTTCATTTTCGATCGTCCTCTTCCAGGTCTTCTTAGGTCGACCTCGCTTCCTGGCGCCTTGAGGATTCCAGTCTAGCGCTGCCCTCTCGATAGCTCCGTCCGGCTTCCTTAGTGTGTGACCAATCCAGCGCCATTTCCTCTCCTTGATCTGGATGCTAATCGGTTGTTGATTGGTGATGGTCCAAAGATCTTCATTTGAGATTATGTCCGGCCACCTCACATTCATGATGCGACGCAGACATCTGTTAATGAACACCTGTAGCTGGTTGTTGATCGGTTTTGTGACTTTCCATGTTTCACAGCCGTAGAGAAGAATCGACTTTACGTTGCTATTGAAAAGGCGCAGCTTGGTCTTCCTGGAAATGTTTCTATTTCTCCAGATGGGGTAGAGATGGACAAAGGCACCATTCGCCTTCCTGATACGGCTTCGAACATCTTCCTCTGCTCCCCCATCATTTGTGACTATACTTCCAAGGTAGAGGAAGGACTCAACTCGCTCAATGTCCTTTCCGTTGACTGTCAAACTAGTCGTGATGTCAGAATTTATCCTCATCTCTTTGGTCTTGTTGGTGTTGATCATCAGTCCTGCACGTTCTGCTTCTCTCTGCAACCTCCCCAGCTTATCTTCTATGTCTCGGTACCGTTGTGCCATAAGACAAATGTCGTCTGCGAAATCCAGATCTTCAAGCCTGTCATTTATACCCCATTGAATACCCCTCTTCCGTCCTCCCATTACCTTCTTCATCACACTATCCAGGACCAACAGGAACAGAGTGGGGGAAAGGACACACCCCTGTCTCACTCCGGAACTGACCTTTATCTTTTCTGTTAATTTGCCTTCGTGAAGAACCTGGCACTCATACCCTTCGTACATCTCTTCCATGATTCTAATGATCTTTGTTGGAATTTTATATTCTTCGAGGGTCTTCCACATGATTCTTTGATTTACGGAGTCGAAAGCTTTCTCGAAGTCAACCAAGTAGTTCCGTGAAGAACTATACAGCCTATTTTCATATATCCTACTTATGTTAATTGCCACTATCAACATACACAATTTCTGTTTGATTGCTGTAATAGATTCGTAGATATTAAGAACCGACTAAATATTTCGGATGGTCACCATGTTGGATTTTATATATGTAGGTCCTAGAGTTATGTACTGTTACATGCAGATTATTGTGAACGTGTAGTATTCAAATTTCAAACGCATAATTAGGACACAAGAAAAAACAAGGAGATTTTAAAATTTTTCACAGCTGCCATCTTGAGGTTATGGAAACAATTGAAATAAATTAGATGCCAGTGGATTAACATTCGTATAAGGATTTACTGTACCAAGTTTCACTGCACTCGGATGGTTAAATTGCGAGAAACGTCCATGTGAATATTTATAATTCGCGTCGCCGCCATGTTGGATTTGTGATCATCAGGTTATTTAAAGTCCTATAGGTGAACTTAAGTTCATAGCCCCTATGAACATTAAAAAATGCAGTTTGATTGCTAAAATAGATTCGTAGATATTCAGTATCGTCTAAATATTTCGGATGGTCGCCATGTTGGATTGTTAAATGTATAGGCCATAGAGTCATGTACCATTAAAGGAAAATTATTGCGTAGGTTCATTATTCAAACTTTCACTTCGATCGCATGACTACATCACAAGAAATAAAAACTTAATTTTAAAATTCGCACTGCCGCCATCTTGAGGTTATGTAAACAATAGAACTAAATTAGATACCAGAGGATTACAATGTGTATAAATATTTCCTGTACCTGGTTTCAGTGCGCTTGGAATATTAAATCGCGAGAAAGGTTTATTTAAAATTTTCAAATTCGCTTGTCCGCCATGTTCGTTTTGTAGTCAACCGGTTTTTGAAAGTCTTCTAGATGGACTTCCAGTAGTGCCCTTTATCTCCGTACAAAATTTTAGGGAGATACCGCTAATAGTTTCAGAGATATAGAATGCCGGTGAAATATTTCGCACATCCGCCATCTTGTGATTATGTAAACAATTGAACGAAGTTAGATGTCGGTGCATTACAATGTATATAAACATATACCGTACCAAGTTTCATTGTGTACGGTTGGTCAAATCACGAGAAACGTCCATTTAAAAGTCGCAAATTTGCTTGGCCTCCATGTTGGTTTTGTAGTTACCAGGTTTTCAAAGGTCACATAAGTGAACTTATAGTAGTTCCCTCTATCACCATAGAAAATGTCAGGGTAATATCGGTAATAGTTTCGGAGATATTGAATGCTGGTAAAATATTTCGCACTGCCGCCATGTTGGATTGGTGAGTCGTAACAAAATTTGAAGGGCACGGTCGAGGTCGCCGGGAATAGTGCTATGAACTTTCCGAGTTTCATTGAAATCGCTCCTGCCGTTTAGATTTTATTAGGGGGGGACACACACACGAATCACACACACACGCACACACGCACACACACACGGACAAAAGGTGATCTCATAAGCCTATTTTTTTCAAAATTGAAAATAGGCTAAAAATGTGAGGTAAAGGGTATTCCGCCACTCCACACTCTGCTCCAGGATGATTCGGAGGGTGTTGATGAGATCCACACAGCTGCGATGTTGTCGAAATCCAGCCTGTTCCTTCCGAAGCCTTTTTAGCCTATTTTCAATTTTGAAAAAATAGGCTTATGAGATCACCTTTTGTCCGTGTGTGTGTGCGTGTGGGTGTGTGTGTGTGTGTGTGATTCGAGTGTGTGTCCCCCCCTAATAAAATCTAAACGGCAGGAGCGATTTCAATGAAACTCGGAAAGTTCATAGCACTATTCCCGGCGACCTCGACCGTGCCCTTCAAATTTTGTTACGACTCACCAATCCAACATGGCGGCTGTGCGAAATATTTCACCAGCATTCAATATCTCCGAAACTATTACCGATATTACCCTGACATTTTATATGGTGATAGAGGGAACTACTATAAGTTCACTTATGTGACTTTTGAAAACCTGGTAACTACAAAACCAACATGGAGGCCAAGCGAATTTGCGACATTTAAATAGACGTTTCTCGTGATTTGACCAACCAAACGCAATGAAACTTGGTACATTATATGTTTATATACATTGTAATGCACCGACATCTAACTTCGTTCAATTGTTTACATAATCACAAGATGGCGGATGTGCGAAATATTTCACCGGCATTCTATATCTCTGAAACTATTAGCGGTATCTCCCTAAAATTTTGTACGGAGATAAAGGGCAGTACTGGAAGTCCGTCTATAAGACTTTCAAAAACCGGTTAACTACAAAACGAACATGGCGGCCAAGCGAATTTGAACATTTTAAATAGACCTTTCTCGCGATTTAATGTTCCTAGCGCACTGAAACCTGGTACAGGAAATATTTATACAGATTGTAATCCACTGGTATCTAATTTAGTTCAATTGTTTACATAACCTCAAGATGGCGGCAGTGCGAATTTTAAAATTAAGTTTTTATTTCTTGTGATGTAGTCATGCGATCGAAGTGAAAGTTTGAATAATGAACCTACGCAATAATTTTCCTTTAATGGTACATGACTCTATGGCCTATACATTTAACAATCTAACATGGCGACCATCCGAAATATTTAGACGATACTGAATATCTACGAATCTATTTTAGCAATCAAACTGCATTTTTTAATGTTCATAGGGGCTATGAACTTAAGTCCACCTATATGACTTTAAATAACCTGGTGATCACAAATCCAACATGGCGGTGACGCGAATTATAAATATTCACATGGACGTTTCTCGCAATTTAACCATCCGAGTGCAGTGAAACTTGGTACAGTAAATCCTTACACGAATGTTAATCCACTGGCATCTAATTTATTTCAATTGTTTCCATAACCTCAAGATGGCAGCTGTGAAAAATTTTAAAATCTCCTTGTTACTTCTTGTGTCTAATTTTGCGATTGAAGTTTGAATACTACGCGTTCACAATAATCTGCATGTAACAGTACATAACTCTAGGACCTACATATATAAAATCCAACATGGCGACCATCCGAAATATTTAGTCGGTTCTTAATATCTACGAATCTATTACAGCAATCAAACAGAAATTGTGTATGTTGATAGTGGCAATTAACACAAGTAGGATATATGAAAATAGGCTGTATAGTTCTTCACGGAACTACTTGTTTCTACGCTGTCTTTTATACGATTCAGGATGACTCTCGCCAGCACTTTGCTTGGAATGGACAGCAAGGTGATACCCCTCCAGTTGTTACAGTTTGTGGTGTCCCCTTTCTTCGGCAACTTGACTATCAACCCCTTCTTCCAGTCGGTTGGTATTTTCTCCTCCTTCCAGATCTTCTCCAACAGCGGGTGCAGCAGATCGATCGTAATATCCAGGTCTGCTTTCAGTACTTCCGCTGGGATATTATCCGGACCTGGTGCCTTCCCGCATTTCATCTGCTTCAACGCTGTCCGTATTTCGCCCCGAGTTGGGGATTTGAGGCTGATGCTTGGGTCACTTTCTGCTTCCTCTTCATCTTCTCCTCGCTGCTTACTTTCTGGTCCTCTATCTCTATTAAGAACCTCCGCAAAGTGTTCTCTCCATCTTGTCAGCTGCTGTTCACACGTCGTGAGGATCTCGCCCGTCTTGCTCTTCACAGGCCTAGTTTTATTAAAACCTTTCTTCGAAAGCATCTTTGTGATGCCATAGAGCTCCTTAACGTCCCCCCCTTCTTGCCGCTTCTTCTGCTTTCTCCGCCTGCTCATCAATCCACTTCCTATGATCCTTCCGTACCCTCCTCTTTACCTCCCGGTTTGATGTTGAATACTTTGCTTGTGTGAGAGCCTTCTGCTGCCTAGTCTTGCAGGTGTTGAGCTTGGCCTTAATCTCCTTCCTATACTTTATCTTGTCCCAGGTCTGATCGGATATCCATTCTTTCCGCAGGTAGTTCTTGTACCCGAGCTGCATCTCACTGGTTTCCACGAAGAGATTCTTTACCTCGCTCCACACAGTCTCCACGTCCTTCTCTGTCTCGGAGTCCAACACCTGGAATTTATTTCTGAGCTCCAGTTTAAATTGGTCCAATCTCTGCTGGTTCTTAAGCTTGCCCACATCAAACTTGTTGTGCCGAGTGTTAAACTTTCGGCGGACTGCGACGATCTTCATGCGGAAGTTGGCAACCACAAGATGATGGTCACTACCAACGTCCGCTCCTCTCTTGTTCCTAACATCTTCCAAGCTTCTTCTGAACCTCCTGCTCACCGCGATGTGATCAATTTGATTTTCTGTGACTTGATCAGGAGACACCCAGGTGACCTTGTGGCACCGCCTATGAGGAAATACCGTGCCACCCATCACCAAATCCTGACTGGCGCAATATTCCGTAAATTTCTCCCCATTGTCATTCATCTCACCAAGGCCATGTTTACCCATGATCTGCTCCAACCCCTCATTGTTTGAGCCCACCTTCGCGTTGAAGTCTCCCATAACAATGAGAATGTCCTTCTTACTTGTTTGTCTTGTGACATCTCGCAGCATTTGGTAGAATTCTTCCTTCTTCTCTGGCTCCGACTGTTCTGTAGGCGCATAGCATTGGATGATGAGCACATTCCTGATCTTTGTCTTGAACCTAGCAAACATGAGCCTACTAGAAATTGGCTTCCACTCCATAAGGCTTCTCTTTGCATTTCTGTTGAGCAGCAACCCCACTCCATCCCTGTGTTCTTCATCATCGCCCCCAGAATAGAGAAATGTAATTCCATCTGTTGTCTGTATTTCACCAAATCCTGGCCACCTCGCTTCACTCAATCCTAGGATATCCAACCCTTAGTTCTTCATCTCCCGTGTCACTTGTTTCAGTCTGGTTTACTCCATCAAGGTCCTCACATTCCAGAAACCGATTTTCGTAGTCCTCTTCGTGCCAAAAGTCGTCATCAGGTTATCCAACCCCTCGTCCTCGTCGTGGGAGATGGGCAACGTAATTAAGTAGGGGATTGCCTGTAGGGGTGAAGTACAGTGGGGACTTTGTGTGCCTCAAGACCGCTACGGTAGCTGTGAAGGCCCTACAGGAACCCTGAAGAAATTACGGCTAACGGTGCTCTGGTGAAACAACTGCTGCCTTGTAGTTTGGAGTTGGTTCTTCAAAGGCTAAGGGAAGAAACCCTGACAGAAAATCAGCCTGGTGCCTCAGGCTTAAGGTGGCAGCCCCTCCAAGGCACTCGGAGGCAGTGGGTTAATCACTCGCTCCTCTTAAATAAACTGATTACGGAAACTGAAGCGAAATTAGAAACACTAGTGCGAAATAGAAAATGAAAAACTAAAATAAAATGATGACATAAATTCGAAAGAATGTCGACTTTTTTTGGGCGTAAAAACAAGAAATTCTGTGGTCGTGCATATTAATGAGCAAGGCAATTCTGAAATAATATGACTTTAAGACTTTCTATGCTTATGGAATAGAGTATATAAACTATCGCAGACGTGTGTTGGGTGCTCATTGAACGGGGAAAATCCTCATAAAAATTACTCCTCAAGATTTTGAACTACTAATCTTGGCCTCTGGGCCTATGCAATATACCGGTACTGTGACCGTTTAGTTGATGTCAACAACCACGATGACTCAACTAACGACACATAAGTCGAATAAAAAGTACCGTGAGGATCAGGTGACCTTCCAAAAAGGCTAAAGCGGCACGAGAGTCCGTAGTCCACAGGGATCGTGGTACATGGTGACGATGGTCATAGACCGCCTAAGGAAAGGTTCACCTTTAAACTAGACTGAGAAAATAAACATCCAGACTCATGTAAAACACCGTGAAAATTTATTAAAATTCACAAGCCCCTAGCCTAGTTCGGAGGGTTATAATCGGCTAGTCCGCAAATTAATAAATAAACTAAGATAAAGAACAGGTCCCCTACCTGAGAAGTTACTGAAAACCCTCGCGAAAGATCTAACTCACAATGATAAAGCAACAACAGCAACGCTAGGAATATGGCACGACGCAAGTCCCTAGTTCAAGTTACAAGATCAAGCTAATATCTGAATTTACATTTAACAGGGTAGCAAAACAAATCTAGGTTAGGATGGTACCATTTCGACATTTAAATTTAACATTAATACAACTAGCTAAGTCCTATCAATTAACAAAATTTACGGCGATGACGTCCGTAAAAGAAAACAATTACATCCAAAAGCTAAGTGTACAGCCATGAAAAACAAACAATTTAATTATGCTTAATAACTATGTGCTAACAGCACACAATAAAGTAACATGTAGGGTTTAATACACTTGACATCATAAATTAATAACGAAATAGACACAGTAGTTTTATTAAAAATTCCTGCCTACACCTTGGTTTACTCTTTGTAAACCATAGTCATCTAATGTGTATAGTTACGGTGACGAATGCGCAGTTGTGACCACGTCTGGCATCGCATGGCCTGAGCTCCACAAGCTACGAACTCTAGGTTCGCACATGCTTCAGGTCGCTACAAAAATGTCAACTGTCCTAGTCATTTCCTCACAAGGAAATTATCTTCAACTGCACGGCTATGTCAACAGTTCCAGAATGCAAAGAACAAAGTTAGATAGAAAGAATCGTTAGTTAGGCTTGTTTTACAACAATTATGCATTTTATTATTAGAATGTCGGTTTATAGGTTTATCGTAGGTTTATGGCGAATAACATTGACAATAGCCTGGGCACGGAGTGTCTCCAACTGAGATCATTCTCCACCAAAAAGCCTCGACTCAACAGTCGGAATATAATCAACGAGTATAACAACTCGGACACACAATAACACGGGTTACCAGCGGCGCTAAGCTCGCGTTCAATAAATTTGGGATAGGCCTGTACAACAGTTACCTTCCAGTAACATCTGGTCAACGGGATCATCCCCGGACAAAGCATACAATAACATCCTGTTATAACAGGGTAGACTTCACCATCCTATAGAAAACCTTACATAACTGTACCTGTCATACGACAATACACGCAACAGAGCGTTAAACTAACAAAAACCGATCCATAAAACAAGTGATCAAATACAAGAGTGGAAACTGATTTCCATAAGCAAAATAGCAATGAAAGGAAAAGCGAATACAAAAGTACTCTGTCCTCGTCTATAGTAGTTTTGTCTCACAATGAAGCAGGTGTGCTCTAGGTCACTGGGTTACATAACCAGTTTATTCAAGGCCGGCGAATTAATCAATACAAAACCTGCACTTGGCCGGTTCATAAAAACATTACAATAGGTTACGGATCTCTACAGAGTCCGTGTATCAAACGCACGCTATAAATCTGAGTATAGTAATACACTTCCGTCTTTCTACCAAAGACGTCTAAATGAAAGTAAACTTACAATAACTGAAGCTCTTTGCTTTAAAAATGCAACTCAGTAGTTGCTAAAACATCAAATAAAAACGTGTCTCACACGACACAAGAAAAATATGATAAATGTGGCACAGATTCACACACTAGATCTGCTTAATGATACGTTGGGAACCGCGTTCGATGCTAGGCAACGAAACATTCCTTCTAGTTGTTAGGTTCAAACATGACCAAGAATAGCTTCTGAGCTTATTCAAAATGAAATATAATGCATTTACAAACTGGTAGTTACTGTCGACTACCTAAATGATACGACCGTTCTAACGACAGTCAGGGGTGTAACAAAGGATGGCTGCGAAGAATGCAGTCAATTAATAACCAAGGCATCTGATTGCCATAACTACAGTCAGCAAAGACTTGAAAATTACCCCAAGTAGGGTTGAACAAAATAGCCTCAAAATGACTACGATCAGGTTCAGCAAAAAGGTAGGCATTGACGTTCCACGACGTTCACCAAGCTGCACCAGGGCTGACCAAAATGTCTGACCCCAAGGGTGTCTCACTCTAAACTGAAATAAATGACATCTAACTAATCTAGTTACATCCCTACCTAGAAAAATGGCTGACACTGAGTGTGGTTGATTCACAAACTACATTAAAACTACTATACCACCAGAAACTAGAACAAAGAAGGTGTGTGACAAAAACTCACGAAATGGAGGAGCTCTCACTCAGCTCTCTATTCCACAACAAGGGTTGTACATAAACCTCTCTGGCTCTCTGGATCGGTATCCTCCTCATCAGGATTCCCATCTGGACTCCCCCAAAGACCAGGGTTCGATTTGTCCCTGTCGACATCTTCGTGGATATGCCTGGAAATGGCATTTTGGCTCCTTCCCTCTCGTTCATCGTTCTGGAAGTTCCACCATCATGCGGGTTCCTGTAGAAACGTCACCCCCCCATACTGGGATGGTATTAGCCCATGGTGACTGCTTCAACCATGGTGAATAAAAGTCCAATCACGTGGGTAGCGAAATAAGTTGCGTGATTATTCATCCTCTCACTTCCAAAATTATAATGTCCGTCGTGACTATTATAGGCTTCAATTATAAGATACGACACAGCCTTAATCTTGCAGATGTGGATTAGCATGTGAGCTAATACTATTTTATAATGCTGCACGTGCTAGTGACGCTACTTTTGTATCACGCAGCATCCGTGAATTATACGACGTTTCAAAGATGAAATTTCCACTTTGGCAATTTAAATATCTCATACTATTATAATCACACTTATTCAGGATAATTGTAACACTATTACCTGTATATTTCCACTAGGCATCTGCCCTCCACATACGCGTGGGTAATATGTGATGTCACAGCAATGTTGTGCAATACACTATACTTGCCAATAATTATTTCCCAAGCTTCTTATTTAATTCACTGGACTTCATCGACAGTGGATATTAGTATTTGCTTGCTCGATGGCACCTTATAATCACTTTTAACGCTAAAAAAACGGATATTCTTCTACGTCTCGTAGGACAAATGTAATTCCACGCCTACACAAGGCGGATTCTCAAGACGCAGTGCTCCGGTACTGGGTGTCTCTAGAAAGTAGGTCGTCAAAACGAAATCGTTGAGCGACTACTTACGTTCCTTCTTGCGTATCTGCAAGGGTATTACCTTACCTAAAGTAAAAATAAACATTCTCCAAAATGTTTTAATAATGCAGCATGACGAAATGGAATATTCTGAGTCTCGTAGGAAAGATAAAAATAATTAATAAGACCTCAGATAATAATTAGCAGTTTACACCAAAGTCAAAAGTGCGATTCACCGCTACTTCAAAGTATCGCGTGATCTCTCAGCTTCACGTGGCTTCCTGGGTGTGTTCAAAAGTACAACATCCCATCATAAATGCTCTGTCATAAAAAAAAATATCACATGAACCATAGCTCAGCGGGTTCATCTGCCTCTCTGTCGTTTCAAATAAAATGTTGGGATAACATTTTTATTTGCTTTGAAATTCATTCAAGAGTGATATTTTTTTAGATTGGCTGCATTAAAGGTTCCAATGCGTTCTCCTGTCCTAATGTCTTCTATCACATAACTTCCATTGTTTAAAGGCTGTCGGATACGACTAGGGCCATAATACAAGGATAGAAATTTCCCATATATGCGGTCTATAGGACTAGAAATTCCGGGTCTCCTTATAAGGATAAGGTCTCCTTCTACTAGTGGTTCTCTAAACCTCTGGCGTCTAGTTCTTCTCAAGCGCTTGGCAGCTTGTCTGTCCATAGTCTCTCTCGCAGCTAAAAGTCTGCTGGCATGTGATGGTTGTAAACAAGGTGGATTTACAATCACACAATCCCATATTCTCAGCGGCATCTGGTTCAAATGCAAGACCATAGGTATTTGACCAGTGCTTTCATGTACTGTTGAATTAATACATTTTGCCATAATGACAAGGACTTCAGTCCATCGCCAGTGTTCTTCTTGACAATATAATCGACAGAATTTTGCGATAATAGACATCACGCATTCTGCTGGGTTGCTCTCTGGATGTCGAATAGATGATAAAACATGACCTATTTCAAGCTCATTCATGGCATTGTCAAATTCTGCTGAGGTGTACTGTGATCCGTGATCAGTCAACAAGAATTGTGGCTTTCCTGCCTCCGGTATCACTTGACGTCTAATCCTCTGAATAATCTGATGTGCAGTAGCTTTTTGAATCGGATGAAGCATCGTATATTTCGTGAACACATCCACCGTTACAACGATGTATCGATTCCCACGACGAGCCTTAGGTATTGGGCCATACAGGTCCTGTGCATACAACTCTCTAGGTTGAGTTGGTAGTATTGGTCTAGGTTGTTCCTTCAGCAAGTGTGACGTGTATTTGTTCCGCTGGCATGCGTCGCAAGCACGTAAACACTGTCTAACGGTGGCTCCTAGCCCTTTCCATGTGAAAGACTCCTTGATAGTTGCAATGGTTTTGTCTGTTCCACCATGTCCAATGGATAAATGTACCATAAGAATAACAGATTCTTGGTATCTCCTAGGAATAACTGCACGCAGTTGAGTGTGGTCCTCGTCTACAAACTTGTATAAGACACGATGATAAATCAAATAATCATCTGCAACAGCAGCAATCCTTGCATAATGATCATCCTGTGGATCCATTCTTCGTTCTAGGAAACGGATAATATGTCTGAGTTCCTCCTCACGTCGCTGTCCTTCAGGTAAATGACGAAATCGGCGAAGGTGTTCCTCGCATTCTCCCTCGATGTCTATGGCATTAACAGTAGCTTCAGGATTCCGGCTGAGGATGTCGGCCAACACATTCTCTCTGCCTGGTCGATAAACTATTTCCAAATCGAACTGTTGGAGAAACAGCGTCCAACGTGTGATCCTGTCGCTTGCCAGTCTTGTTCTCAAGATGAAGGTCAACGCATGATGATCGGTTCTCACAATAATCCTCTGACCTAACAGAAGTTTCTGCCAGTATTCAAGTGCGTAAACAATTGCAAGTGCTTCTATCTCGGTCGTGAAGTAGTGAGATTCATGTGCTCTTAAACGTCGGCTTAAGAAAGCGATGTAATGACGTTTCTTCTCATCATCTTCTTGCAGTAAAATGGCTCCTATACCAATGGCAGATGCATCAGTTTCTAGAATAAAGTTCCGAGAGTAATCTGGATATTCTAACTGAATTGAGTCCACAAGCATCTGTTTAGCTCTCCTGAAAGCTATCTCGCATTCATCATTCCAGTTCCACCTGCAGTTCTTTTTCAATAATCCTTGCAGCGGTGCAACAGTTTCGGAATACTTCTCACAATGAGCAGCAAAGAATTGGAGAATTCCTAAGAATTGTCTCACGTGTTTCACACGGGTTGGTGTTGGAAATGCAGCAACAGTTCTAATCTTTGCTGGATTCGGTCTATATCCTTCTCCATTGATTATGTGTCCTACGAATTTCACTTCTTCCTGAAAAAATCGACACTTGTCAAACTTGACCTTAAAATTTGCCTGTCGGAGATTCTCAAAAACAAGGCACAATGTCTTTAAATGCTCTTCTTCTGTTCCCGAAGCTATGATTATGTCATCCACATAACATATTTCTTTCTGCTTCACTTCATGAGTCAGCTTGGCATCAAGTGCTCTGATTAATGCGGCTCCGGCATTTTTCAATCCAAATGGTAGTTTTTGGAATACATAAGTAGTCTGATCAAACAAGAATCCAGTATATTTCTGAGTATGCTCAGATAATCTGATATGGTATTAAGACTGAACCAAGTCTAATGATGAAAATATCCTTTTTCCTTTGAACTTCCTGAGAATGTCCCTAATCTTGGGCGGTCTGTCGTGCTCAGGAGCTAGGCGTTCATTCAAGGCTCTGGCATCAAGACAAAGTCTCAAATTTCCATCTACCTTAACCACAGGTATTATGGGATTCAAGAAAGGAGTCGGTGATTTCTTGATTGTACCTGCTACTTCCATCTCATGGATCTTCTTAGCAGCTTCTTCGAGATGTTTCTCGGCAATCGGATAGATCCTTTTCTGGAATGGGGAATCGTCCAGTAATACAAGATCATACTCGTAGTCTAATATCTCACCAGGTGTGGTGTCGAATATATCTCGGTATTCGTTCAGTATTGCCTCAAGATCCTCATGTGTGGGTGCTGATAACGATTCTGCCTCTTCGTCGGCATCTAGTGTCGCCTCAATTTCCTTGCCCTTTAATGCTTCGACTACGTCTACTTCGGATAGGAATTCCGGTTCTTCTTCAATTAGGCTCATCTGAATGGGTTCGTTCGGCTTGAACTCTACCGTATTCCGTCCCATGTCAATGATTCCATCATATTTTCTAATGAAGTCTGCGCCTAAAATGGCATCATGATGCAGGCCCTTCATTACGAGAAATTCGTGCAAGTACACGTGGCTCGAAATCTTCACAGTACACAAAATCTGGATTTTGCACGTTACAACGCGGTCAGGTATGACACCTCTGACTCTTATAGCTGAAATGGGCAACTCCGTCACCTCAGAGTTTGCTCTAAGTCTGGCATGGCAATCGGCGGAAATTACACTAATCATCGCTCCAGTATCGATGAGTATGACTACACTGACTTCATTCAAGGTGGCTACAATCTTGGGTAGACGTGTTAATTCATAATTGTGGTTCGTCGTTCGTCGTTCGTCCAACAAGTCTTCTTGGATTGGCTCCCAGAGTAATATAGAGTCAGTTACTCGGTGCTCAACCAAACAAGAATCTATTGATTTTTCGGAGTTTTTTTTTCTGTCATGGCGAGAAGTACTGGGCTGGTTCTGCTCCGTCTCCTGCGCCGAATGTCTATTTTCCCTCGAAGTAGGGTTCCGTTCTCCCTCTTCTTGGATCTGCAATTCTCTCAATTGTTGGAGGTACTCACGGCTCTCCCGCGCTCTTCCTTTCCAATCCCTGTCTGGCTGGTATCTAGGGTCTCGATTTCTGTCGTAACCCCCACTATATCGATAGTCTCTACGGATACGTCCGTGTTGCTGATTTCTTCCTTCATTCCCTCGGCGGTTGTTTTCATGACGTCGGTTGTCGTCCGTCCTTCGGTCGAATCGCCGGTCCCAATGACTTCGCCGGTCATCATGTTGATTTCGAGTATACGGAGTGTTGTTCCATTCTCTCCTGTTATAACTGTAATTGTTATCACGTCGCCCAGAATCCTCTGTGGTTTGTGTTTGTTGTGGCGTCTGGCTCACTTTATCAACAGTCGTCAGATTCATATGTCTATCCTCGCGTCTATCAGCCTTCTGCTGACGGTGTGTAGGAAACTGTTCTGTGTTAGCGTCCAACCTTCGCAGTATCTGGTCACACTGCTGGAAAGTGGATGCCCCTGCAGCGATTAACACACGTTGTACATCCGCAGGGTACTGCCAAACAATTGTGTTCACCAAATCTTGCTCGGACAACGGAGGCTGAAGACAACGGAGCTTCGCGAGCTGTATTGCGAAGTAATTCGCATAACGAGTAGGTGTATTGGAACTGTACCTTCGAGTGTACATCTCAGCTCGGATGCTCTGCTGGATGTCGTTCGACCAATATGTTCTTAATAACGCTTCCTTAAAGTCTTGGTAGCCTGTGAATGAGTATCGGAATGCTCTGAACCAGGTACCGGCTTGTCCCTCAAGCAGTCGCTCTATAACTCTTAGTTCCCTCTCTGGAGTTACCATAGTATCACGTAAGTAGCTTTCGACATTTGCTAGGAATTCCACGGGAGTAACACCGCTCCCAGTTCCCGAGAAGCGAGCTGGTTGCTCCTCTCTTGAACGAATTATGGTGACATTTCCCTGCGTATTCGCGGGTCTGAAAGTATCTTGCATGTAACTCTGCGTAGGAGTGTTAGTCTCATGACTAATTCGATTAGATGCTGGTTGAAACGGGTGAGCGTCAAAGTTCAAGGTCTGACCTTGCGCTAAATTAGTGAATTGTGACGGTTGCGATTCCATAGGCGCGCTGGGTTGGAAATGGGTAGGCATTATTCCTCCTGATTGAGATATAGGCGTTTCCTGAGATTCTCGCATCTGTGGGTGTACGTGTCTCTCTCTTGGAGTCGTCTCGAGTCTGTCCAGGCGTCTTTCTATTACTTCAAGACCTGGGATGGTTCTGGCTGTGACTTTGTTGCCTAAGTCGTTCAATTGCAGCTCGATCCTGTCAACCTTTCCCTTGAGGTTTGTGTCTACCTCGCGTATGGCCGTCCTAAGGTTATAACTGAGGTCTAACCTCTCGGTTACCGCGACTTCCTCAAATCTCTTTTGTAAGGAATCGATATCTCCTTCAACTCTGGACATATTTTCTTGGATTTTACCCACATCGTCTCTAACCTCGGCTACCTTAGCCTCGACTGTAGCTTCGTGTTCGTTGAGGTCACCTCTCAATAACATGAGGTCAATTTTGTGTTCCTCATGATGAACATCAACTGTCTCACGTAGACTGGCTACGGTTTCCGTCAATTCAGAAATGTTTCTCCTGTTGGTGTTGAGTTCCTCTTTAATCTCCATCATGCCATCAACGATAGTCTTCACGTTGTTATTAACGGCATTGGCAGCTCCTCTCATCAAGATTAAACCAACGTTCATGGTTGCCATGTCCTTCTTCACATTTCCGATAAATCCCTCGACGTGATCTAGTCGAGTCCCGAATTCTTCCCTGGTATGTTCCAGATCTGCTCTCATGTCTATCTGTACTTTATTCAAGGTTGTCTGAATTTGAGCTGTGTGCTCCTCCAATCGGTTTTGCACCTCCTCCCTAGCTTTATTCATCTGGTCGGTTAAGCAATCTACGCGCTGGTTAGCCTCCTGATGGTGTCGTATGACATCAACCCTAACAGCTGCTAAACCTGTCGTCAGATCATTTCTCGCTTCGATCCTATATGTGTCCATGTCTGCCCTGACTTGAGTTAAATCAGCCCTAACATTATTTACAGAGTGAGTGTTAATTTCTAAGTCCTGTCTTACATTGTTTATAGACTGAGTGTTAATCTCCAAGTCCTGTCTAACCTGGTCCACATGACCACTTACAGTATTTACAGCCTGAGTATTCTGTTGAAGATTGGCATTCACACCTGCCATCATCTCTCCAAACACACGACGAATAGTTTCCTCATCCATAGATAAGAAATATATGAGAAAGTGAGGGATCAATTTCTACTGGAACTTACAGCGATGATTAGTTACTTGGTGGTATAAAGCTTGCTTCATTTATATAAATATCACGAGTACAGCTGGAATATGCAAACTAAGTGCTTCTACATTTACAAAGACAACGGTGAGCAAAGCAAAGTATTACATTTACTTAGGATGAGGCATCATCAAAGAAAATCCTATCCTTCATTTATTCAACACTAAAGCCTCACCCCATGGACTTCTATCAAACATGAATGCCATGCGGTCAATTGATCTGCAGTACGACTTTCTAAGTTCGTCCCAGTCCTGTCAATTTACCATTAATCAACATTAGGATCCTCAAAAAAAATAACATGGTACTGAGGGTCACCACGTTAACGTCGGCACATGAGTTGGGCGCCATTTTATGTGACCGTTTAGTTGATGTCAACAACCACGATGACTCAACTAACGACACATAAGTCGAATAAAAAGTACCGTGAGGATCAGGTGACCTTCCAAAAAGGCTAAAGCGGCACGAGAGTCCGTAGTCCACAGGGATCGTGGTACATGGTGACGATGGTCATAGACCGCCTAAGGAAAGGTTCACCTTTAAACTAGACTGAGAAAATAAACATCCAGACTCATGTAAAACACCGTGAAAATTTATTAAAATTCACAAGCCCCTAGCCTAGTTCGGAGGGTTATAATCGGCTAGTCCGCAAATTAATAAATAAACTAAGATAAAGAACAGGTCCCCTACCTGAGAAGTTACTGAAAACCCTCGCGAAAGATCTAACTCACAATGATAAAGCAACAACAGCAACGCTAGGAATATGGCACGACGCAAGTCCCTAGTTCAAGTTACAAGATCAAGCTAATATCTGAATTTACATTTAACAGGGTAGCAAAACAAATCTAGGTTAGGATGGTACCATTTCGACATTTAAATTTAACATTAATACAACTAGCTAAGTCCTATCAATTAACAAAATTTACGGCGATGACGTCCGTAAAAGAAAACAATTACATCCAAAAGCTAAGTGTACAGCCATGAAAAACAAACAATTTAATTATGCTTAATAACTATGTGCTAACAGCACACAATAAAGTAACATGTAGGGTTTAATACACTTGACATCATAAATTAATAACGAAATAGACACAGTAGTTTTATTAAAAATTCCTGCCTACACCTTGGTTTACTCTTTGTAAACCATAGTCATCTAATGTGTATAGTTACGGTGACGAATGCGCAGTTGTGACCACGTCTGACATCGCATGGCCTGAGCTCCACAAGCTACGAACTCTAGGTTCGCACATGCTTCAGGTCGCTACAAAAATGTCAACTGTCCTAGTCATTTCCTCACAAGGAAATTATCTTCAACTACACGGCTATGTCAACAGTTCCAGAATGCATAGAACAAAGTTAGATAGAAAGAATCGTTAGTTAGGCTTGTTTTACAACAATTATGCATTTTATTATTAGAATGTCGGTTTATAGGTTTATCGTAGGTTTATGGCGAATAACATTGACAATAGCCTGGGCACGGAGTGTCTCCAACTGAGATCATTCTCCACCAAAAAGCTTCGACTCAACAGTCGGAATATAATCAACGAGTATAACAACTTGGACACACAATAACACGGGTTACCAGCGGCGCTAAGCTCGCGTTCAATAACTTTGGGATAGGCCTGTACAACAGTTACCTTCCAGTAACATCTGGTCAACGGGATCATCCCCGGACAAAGCATACAATAACATCCTGTTATAACAGGGTAGACTTCACCATCCTATAGAAAACCTTACATAACTGTACCTGTCATACGACAATACACGCAACAGAGCGTTAAACTAACAAAAACCGATCCATAAAACAAGTGATCAAATACAAGAGAGGAAACTGATTTCCATAAGCAAAATAGCAATGAAAGGAAAAGCGAATACAAAAGTACTCTGTCCTCGTCTATAGTAGCTTTGTCTCACAATGAAGCAGGCGTGCTCTAGGTCACTGGGTTACATAACCAGTTTATTCAAGGCCAGCGAATTAATCAATACAAAACCTGCACTTGGCCGGTTCATAAAAACATTACAATAGGTTACGGATCTCTACAGAGTCCGTGTATCAAACGCACGCTATAAATCTGAGTATAGTAATACACTTCCGTCTTTCTACCAAAGACGTCTAAATGAAAGTAAACTTACAATAACTGAAGCTCTTTGCTTTAAAAATGCAACTCAGTAGTTGCTAGAACATCAAATAAAAACGTGTCTCACACGACACAAGAAAAATATGATAAATGTGGCACAGATTCACACACTAGATCTGCTTAATGATACGTTGGGAACAGCGTTCGATGCTAGGCAACGAAACATTCCTTCTAGTTGTTAGGTTCAAACATGACCAAGAATAGCTTCTGAGCTTATTCAAAATGAAATATAATGCATTTACAAACTGGTAGTTACTGTCGACTACCTAAATGATACGACCGTTCTAACGACAGTCAGGGGTGTAACAAAGGATGGCTGCGAAGAATGCAGTCAATTAATAACCAAGGCATCTGATTGCCATAACTACAGTCAGCAAAGACTTGAAAATTACCCCAAGTAGGGTTGAACAAAATAGCCTCAAAATGACTACGATCAGGTTCAGCAAAAAGGTAGGCATTGACGTTCCACGACGTTCACCAAGCTGCACCAGGGCTGACCAAAATGTCTGACCCCAAGGGTGTCTCACTCTAAACTGAAATAAATGACATCTAACTAATCTAGTTACATCCCTACCTAGAAGAATGGCTGACACTGAGTGTGGTTGATTCACAAACTACATTAAAACTACTATACCACCAGAAACTAGAACAAAGAAGGGGTGTGACAAAAACTCACGAAATGGAGGAGCTCTCACTCAGCTCTCTATTCCACAACAAGGGTTGTACATAAACCTCTCTGGCTCTCTGGATCGGTATCCTCCTCATCAGGATTCCCATCTGGACTCCCCCAAAGACCAGGGTTCGATTTGTCCCTGTCGACATCTTCGTGGATATGCCTGGAAATGGCATTTTGGCTCCTTCCCTCTCGTTCATCGTTCTGGAAGTTCCACCATCATGCGGGTTCCTGTAGAAACGTCACCCCCCCCATACTGGGATGGTATTAGCCCATGGTGACTGCTTCAACCATGGTGAATAAAAGTCCAATCACGTGGGTAGCGAAATAAGTTGCGTGATTATTCATCCTCTCACTTCCAAAATTATAATGTCCGTCGTGACTATTATAGGCTTCAATTATAAGATACGACACAGCCTTAATCTTGCAGATGTGGATTAGCATGTGAGCTAATACTATTTTATAATGCTGCACGTGCTAGTGACGCTACTTTTGTATCACGCAGCATCCGTGAATTATACGACGTTTCAAAGATGAAATTTCCACTTTGGCAATTTAAATATCTCATACTATTATAATCACACTTATTCAGGATAATTGTAACACTATTACCTGTATATTTCTACTAGGCATCTGCCCTCCACATACGCGTGGGTAATATGTGATGTCACAGCAATGTTGTGCAATACACTATACTTGCCAATAATTATTTCCCAAGCTTCTTATTTAATTCACTGGACTTCATCGACAGTGGATATTAGTATTTGCTTGCTCGATGGCACCTTATAATCACTTTTAACGCTAAAAAAAACGGATATTCTTCTACGTCTCGTAGGACAAATGTAATTCCACGCCTACACAAGGCGGATTCTCAAGACGCAGTGCTCCGGTACTGGGTGTCTCTAGAAAGTAGGTCGTCAAAACGAAAACGTTGAGCGACTACTTACGTTCCTTCTTGCGTATCTGCAAGGGTATTACCTTACCTAAAGTAAAAATAAACATTCTTCAAAATGTTTTAATAATGCAGCATGACGAAATGGAATATTCTGAGTCTCGTAGGAAAGATAAAAATAATTAATAAGACCTCAGATAATAATTAGCAGTTTACACCAAAGTCAAAAGTGCGATTCACCGCTACTTCAAAGTATCGCGTGATCTCTCAGCTTCACGTGGCTTCCTGGGTGTGTTCAAAAGTACAACATCCCATCATAAATGCTCTGTCATAAAAAAAAAATATCACATGAACCATAGCTCAGCGGGTTCAGTTCTTTGTCAGGCGCGACTTAGGTGGTCTATCTGGCAGGCGAAAAAAAAACACCAATGACAAGCTTGTAAATTTATTGCACGATCGTCGTTACAAGAACGCTACATTGACCTGGAAAGTAAAATAACGAATGCAATAATATTTGTTACGGGTCTGATTTCAGCTGCAGTGAGAAATTAAGATCAGCATTATCATTAGTTACAGTGTTAGATGTTGCATTAAAGATGTTTAACGTCAGCCTTCTCTGAATTAATAAACTATCCGTTATATGTTCCATAGAAGAATAAGAAGGCTCTTCAGCTCGAAGGTTGATTGCACCTCCGAAGTGGTGGTTCTGAGCCGGTATTTACTTGCGGTAGGGTGGCAAGTTTCTTACAGCTCCCATTCCCTTCCCCCGCCAACAGTACCCAAGAGCCGGTCAACCATCCATGATCTGACCACGCCCAATGTTGCATAACTGCGGTGTACGCACGGAATTCGGTCTTTCATCATGGCATCTGTTTCGTAGCACTACACAAAACAGAGATACTAGAGTGAAGAGAAAAACGTGATAAGGATCCATTTTGGCTTCCACTAGCGGATTGGTAGATAAAGAACGTATGTCTGTGTGTAGATTATACATCTTGTGACGTAGTCGTGCTCTCACCATAGAGGTCTGGGTTCGATACCAGACTCTGCCAAAAATAATTCTGATTTGAGGACTGGAGCAGGGAGTATTCAGAAGAACTGAGAAGAGGTGGGTTCGATTCTCACCTCAGAAAAATGCCGGACGGTTTCTTTCAAAAGATAACATTTTTGATGTAATTCCTAGTATTTTATATATGAATTTCAGCCAATGGCCATAGCAGGGTATTTTAAATGAACACCCGAGGGCTCCCAGCAAGATCAATTTCAAGTAGTTCCTATTTTGGCTACCGGATGCAACAGTCACTGACACCTAGCGGCGGACGTTGGAACTTGATAGAGTGTTTGTAACCAAATAACCTACAAATTTGACTACACACTAGGCTAAGAATTGTAGTGGTCGATTCTTTTACATGCGCCATAAATCTATGACATGGGCCTGCCGGTTTTACTTCCCCTACGAAAGAAGGCATACTGAAGGATTTTAACGCACTTATTAAAGATCGACGATTTCGGCCGGGTTTGAACCTGCGATCTTGGGCATGACAGTTAATCATGCTACCGATAGTAATGGCCCATTAAGATAGCCTTATTGCCTTGTTAATTACATAGGCCTAGATTGCTCGCGCACTTAAATTAACATTTTCGAAGAAATTTGAATTTAGTGAAGTTTAGGGATTTTTATTGACACTAAAATTTCATGTTGATGGCACTGATAAAAAAAATTAAATGACTATTGAAGACACTAGAAGAAAAAAGGAATCGAAATTTGAACGACTTATTTAGTAACTTTATGGAATTTAAGCCTAACACTACGAGTTAGTAGTCTACTAACTCGAAACCTAGGGGCAGATGACCTCGTAGATCCGCCCCTAAATTATTATTATTATTTTTATCATTATTATATATGAAATTTATATAATGGCAATAATTAAGACACGAGTCTGTTGATATTATTTCCATACGAGTGTCTTAATTACCATTATAGGAAAAGTTGCATACGTCTGTTTATGTTCGACGATAATATGTAACTTGATTATATGTTCTAAGATAAATATTCATAGATACAGTATATGTTAAGATTCTGTCGGTTGAATTCTTCTTCATGGGAATTGCTCTCTACCCAATAACTAATTCCAAAGCTTTGAAACATTGTTTATCCTGAAGTAACACCAACAGATAGCGCACAGGTACTATGTGGGATCATTTTGTTATTTCGGTCAAATAACACAAAATAGGCTGTTACAAACGCTTTAAAATTAAAATGTATCGTATTATCAACTAGTTATTCTTCAAATTCGATTTTATACAATGTCAACGGATGGCAAATCAATGGAGTCCCAAATAGAACGATCATGACATTTTGCACAAGAAATCCCTTCACTGAGTAGAGAGCTGGATTATAATTTCCGTAGAACTAATGTCATACGCTTGCTTCCTCCATGACGTTTTGGCGTGTTTATGTCAAGAACAGCATTCACTAAAATTGTCGGTTAAATCGTACGAATGCAATGCCCTGTGTAAAAATTGGAGTTGCGGATATTAAGGTACAGTGCTATTTATTTTGCAATATTCCGCAGTTTGATTATGCAAACTTTACGGATGGTGCACACTTTCCATGTCGGTATAGGTTAGGGGAGAAGGATGGTGTTTTGCAAACTTCTGGACGTAGATTCGTACATTTCTTGCATATTTCATAGTATTTTCTTGTTACCGTAAAGGTTCGTGCTGACTTTGTCTTTGGAATTGTAACTACAATGGTTGATCCTATATCCTTTACATAGTCAACTTTCAAGGCATGTAATTCACGTCCGACATGTTGGATTTTGAGCGCATGTGCGAAGCTGTCAAGTACCTAATTGGACACTGAATGAAAAACTTGAGCTCTGATTGGTTGGAGAATCTGTATCATAATGAAAAGTAGTTTTTAATGACTGTCATTAAGATACAGTTTTCTAACATATAATATTTACATTTCGACATCGTCGAACATGATAGTACATTATGCAACGAGCCTATAATGGTAATTAAGACACTCGTATGTTTATGTTCGACCCTGACTATTATATGTCAGAAAACTTTACTATATAGAGGCTCATTATAACACTATTTTTCATTATGAAACAGTTTCTCCCACCAATCAGATCTCAAGAAACAGTTGTTTGACCAATTAGATAATTAGATGCGCTGAGTTCCACGGCCTTCTTATTTAAATTTTACTGCCTGGCCTAGTGTCATAGTAGGATAATCGATGAGGCTTTGGTCAAATACAAGGTATTCTCTGCGTCTCATGCGCTCTGTTCAGTACATAAAACTGGCGAAATCTCGACAGATATTTATGAATATTTATGTTTGAACATAAAATAGTTATAATAATTATCGTCGAACATAAACAGTCGTATGCAACTCGCCTATAATGGTAATTAAGACACTCGTATGGAAATTATATTGCCATTATAGGCTCGTTGCATATTGTAACTGTTATTACTAGGGTTCGGAAGTTTGAGACCTAAAGAAGTTCAAAATATGCAAGCAAATATGCCCTTATAACTAGCTAAATATGACCTAAAAATATGGCTTTTCCTTGTTTGCTCCTTACTTCTGAGCTCAATATATCTACTGGAGTGATATTCTATTGAAAGGTGGAAGCACATTATCGTCATGTTCTGTGACCTCATGCGTACAGTGTCGCAATCTAACTTGTCCAGAAATATATGCTAAAAGACGTGCGTAGAGGAGCATCCTCTTGGAAACAGGTCTTCTAAACCTGCTATCTGCCTGTACTGGAAAAAAAAAAAGAAAAATATATCTACTACACTATTCGGAAATCCTGTGTTTGATACTCGCAGATAACACGTATCTTATTGACGACGCCTCAATTTAAACAAAAATGCTGATATTATAACCAAATATGACCTTATATCACTAAAATATGACCAAATATGACCAAAACAATAACAAGTAGTTCCAAGAAGAACTATACAGCCTATTTTCATATATCCTACTAATGTTAATTGCCACTATCAACATACAAAATTTCAGTTTAATTGCTGTAACAGATTCGTAGATATTGAGAACCGTCTAAATATTACAGATGGTCGCCAGGTTGGATTTTTATTTTTGTACTATTACATTAAGATTATTGTGTACGTGTGGTATTCAAACTTCAATCGCATGATTAGAACACAAGAAGTAAAAACGAGATTTTAAAATTACGCACAGCTGCCATCTTGTGATTATGCAAACAATTGAAATAAATTACATGCCAGTGGATCAACATTTGTACAAGCATTTAACGTGCAACGTTTCACGGCACTCGGATAGTTAATTCGCGAGAAACGTCCATGTAAATATTTATACTTCGCGTCGCCGCCATGTTGGATTTGTGCTCACCAGGTTACTGAAAGTCCTATAGGTGAACATATGTTCATAGTCTCTATGAACATAAAAAAATCAGTTTGGTTGCTGTAAAAGATTCATAGATATTGAGAACCGTCTAAATATTTCGGAAGCTCGCCATTTAGGATTGTTGTATGTATAGGCCATAGAGTTATGTACCATTCAAGGACAATTATTGCCTAGCTTCATTATTCAAACTTTCACTTCGATCGCATGATAACGACACAAGAAATAAAGAAACTTAATTTTAAAATTTCGCACAGCCGCCATCTTGAGGTTATATAAACAATTGAATTAAATTAGATGGTAGTGCATTACAATATGCAAAATCATTTGCTGTACCACATTTCACTGCGCTCAGAGAGTTAAATCACGAGAAAAGTCTATTAAAATATTTAAAATTCGCTTGGTCGCCATGTTCGTTTTGTACTTTACAGGTTTATGAAATATACATAGGTAAACTTGTATCAGTACCCGTTATCACTGTACAAAATTGCAGGGTGATATCTGTAATAGTTTCGGAGATAAACAATGTCAGTGAAATATTTCGCACAGCCGCCATTTTGAGGTTATGTAAACAATTGAACTAAATTAGACTCCACTGCATTACAATGTGTATAAACATTTGCTGTACCAAATTTCATTACGTTTGGATAGTTAAATCGCGAGAAAAGTCTTTTTAAAAGTCTCAACTTCGCATGACCGCCATGTTGATTTTGTAGTCACCAGGTTTTTGAAAGTCTCATAGGTGAACTTCTAGTAGTGCCTTTTATCACCGTACACAATTTCAGGGCGATATCTCTAATAGTTTCGGAGATATTGCATGCTAGTGAAATATTTCGCACCGCCGCCATGTTGGATTGGTGAGACGTAACAAAATTTGAAGGGCACGGTCGAGGTCACCGGGAATAGTGCTATGAACTTACCGAGTTTCATTGAAATCGCTCCAGCCGTTTAGATTTTATTAGGGGGACACACACACACACCTCACACACACACACACACACACACACGCACACACACACGGACAAAAGGTGATCTCATAAGCCTATTTTTTCAAAATTGAAAATAGGCTAAAAATGGCCGAAATATGTATTTATAGGCAACATCAAATTGCTTTAAACGTGGGCAGGGACCCGTAATACAAACTTATTTTTCATATTTCGGGTAAAATGAGCTCAGGAAGAAAATATGACATTTCCTTAACCTTAGTTATAACTGGGGCTCGGATTCAAGCATATTTGCATATTTTTTTCCTGAATAGTACACATTGAAAGAAGCCTTTTGGTGGTATTTTCACCTCTCTGGGACCAACAGAATTGAAATTTATCGAGCATATAAATGCATAAAACCGCGGTTTTCAGAATAGAAGAATATAAATGAATATTCTTGTGGTTTTCGTCTAAATAGTCTGCTTTTCTTCGAATTCTCCCCCGAATTCGGGCTCTGACAACACTTAAGTTTCGAAAACAGAAATAATTATTGAAAAGCCCATCTGGTGTGAATAATAGAACCGCAGGCTTTTAACCTTTTGTGAGGTCGTTTTCGTCATTGAAACTTTTATTGACTGATTTAAGAAAATCATTCAAAACTGAAAACATAGAAAATTCTTGTTGTACAGACCAATGCAGATCTACTTCATTGACTCGCCTAATTTAGAACATTTTGTAAATGAACTTTTAAACTAAAACCTTTATAACTCTTATATATACTTGAAAAACTTGAATGCGAGTATATTGCAGTGTATCATACATACAATTAGAAAATAAAGCTCGTATATAAAGGTATGCTATTGTTTTTTTCGTTTCACTTTCCTTTCTATAGTTTTTAACAGTGTTTTTCGAGCATATTCTGCATATTTAAGTGCATATAATGTGGGTTTCAGGCATATCTATCGAGCATATAATGGGTTATAATGTTTTTTTTTCGAGCATATAATGGGGTTTTCGAGCATATCTATCGAGCATAAAACACATGGTTTTCGAGCATATCTGGAGATTTTATCGAGCATATCGATCCGAGCCCTAGTTATTACCATACGAGTGTCTTAATTACCATAATAGGCGATTGAATACGACTGTTTATGGTCAACGATAATTATAATAATTTTATGTTCGAACATAAATATTCATAAATATCTGCCGTGATATCGCCAGTTTTATGTTCTGAACAGAACGCATGGGACGCAGAGAATACCTTGTATTCGACCACGGCCTCCTCGAATACCCCACTATAACACTAGCCACGCAGTGAAGTATAAAATAGGAGGTCGTGGAAGTCAGCGCAGGTGCGATGCTATCCTTACCTAATTGGTCACTTAATTGTTTCTTGAGCTCTGATTGATGAGAGAAACTGTATCATAATGAATACTTGTATACTATAATGAGCCTCATCATAGTACAGTTTTCTGACATATAATATTTACATTTCGCCAGGGTCGAACCTAAACATACAAAACCATCACCGTCGGACTCATGGCGAGCCAAAGACACTGGATCTCAAGATGTTCCGAGTCAGTGAAGAGATAAAACCTTACGTAGCCTACTACAGGCTACTTGCAGTACAAAGGAGGGCAGCTTTTTGCATTAACTGCATATGGTTCCTCTTGAAGCCAAGGTTCTCCTTATAGTCCAGTCAATAAACGAACTTCACCCTACATCAGATGCGGGATCGTTTTTTATTTTTTTGTTGTTGTTTAGGACCATTACGTTGTTATTAATCCATGTTTCCGTCATCCCCACCCCCTTGCTTCGTCCGCCATCTTGAAAAAACTGTCAGAAATCTGCACTTTTTTCAGTTTTTGGCCTCTAGCTCATTCCCAGTTCATTTGTTTGAAGATATGTCTAAATAAGAAAATGTAGATTACAACATTTCCAATAACGTTGATGGAGAAGCTTTTTGTAGGACCAAGCGTATTCCAGCTACGAGAAGGCGAAAGAGGTCAAAAATTGGCGATTCGGCAAATTTTTCACTTTTGCTCCGCTTTCCATCGCAAAAACAGGGGGAAGACTTGATCTCGGCAAAACGTTTATTGAATAAAAGTTGTAGAGAATTTCATTTCCTTGGAAACTCGTGTATCAAAAAAACAATTGCGAGCAATGGGTAGGAGTGGGGGTTAATTTAAGAAGACTAGAGGAAATGCGTTTTTAGTAATTCAGCCCTGGAGCGCCGTGTTTTAAAGTCTTTGTTACTAAACCATTCACAGAGATAACAACTGGGATGATGGATACTTCCTTTAGGCCGTATATGTGACTGAGCTCAGCCGTGGTTGGTTGGTTCCTCAGTTTAGGGCTGCGACAACGCGGTCATGTAGCCCCGTGTTCTTTGGGTGAGTGTAGCATCTGTCTGATAACTAGGGCTCGGATTTTTAGGTGCTAAAAATCGGGAAAATATTTATTTTTATGTATTAAAAATATCTGAAATATGTGATAAAAAGTAAAAATATTTAATTATAATTTAGTTTATTAATGTGAATATAAACAATATGCAGTACTCACGAATGCAATTTATGCTATGTCTCACTGACTACTGAAAAATTACAATACATGAGATACATCTTCAGGTAGTCCATCACAAATGGCCGACAATTACCGCTAAACAATTCTCCTGAAGGCGCGAAACTGCGGCATTTTGGTTTTTGCCTTTGAGGTGTTGTGTAACTTGAGATCGCTGTTCAGCCTTGATTGCTTTCCCACATGGTTGGCAGAACAGAACGCCCCCATCAGAAGTAAAATTATCTGGAAATCCCCGGCTTCCACAGTGAGTAGTACGGGGCTACAAGCTAAGAATAACACAGTTGAAAGCTGACATATGGTCTGCACGAAGATTAGATAGCCCACAGGTTCTTCCCCGTTGAAGAAAAACAGAACAAAAATGCAATAAACTGAAAGATCTAGGATACTGATTTGAAAAAATGAAAATATTATGTCCTTTTATGTGCTAATAAGTGAAAAGCAGGAATTTATGTAATTATAGAAAAAAACGCTTAAAATATGTATTTACATAAAAAAATATTTATTTACCTAAAATTCCTAGCCCAACTGATAACCTGGGGGCGTGGTGGCTCAGCGGTCTAGTTGTATGCCTCTCACCAAGGCGGTCCGTGTTCGATTCCCGGTCAATGCATGTGAGATTTTCGAAGTGAAATGCCATGTCCTGTGGTTCAGATTCCACGTAAAAAGGTTGTCCCGTGGCTCATGATCTCAAGATTAACGGTCACGTTAAACTACAAGCTTCCTTCCTTCCTACTGATAACCGGTGTTAATTGTGATGGCTGTATTAGTGTGTGTTATCTGTTTGTAATTCAAGTAAGGACTGCAGACATTCGATTTTCAAGTATTTCCAACTGTTGCAACCAAACGCCACCGTCATTTGTTACTAGATGCCACCGAAGTCGGCTCCTGGTGACGAACGTTAGACCTAAGAGCATTAGTCAAATCTAACTAATAATTTAGCTTCACACAAGTGTAATTAGTGGAAAGTTCTATATCATGCCATACATCAATGCCATAGGACAGCTGGTTTTACTCCCCCTCCGAAGGAAGGCATACTGAGGGATATTTAACGCTCTTAAAAAATCCGACGACTTTGGCCGGGTTTGAACCCACGACCTTTGGCATAGGATCTCAGCATGCTTCCAACTACGCCACCGAAGCTGCCGAGTTCAGTAGCTGGTATTTGCGCCTTTTCTCAGCCACCGTATTCAGTAGGATTTCATCGAGTGGATCAGCAACATCGACGATGGTAGCCTTGTCTGCTTCCTTTATCGAATATCACAAGGTCTGGCCCAGGGAGCGCGTGGGTCGGGGTAAGGCCCTGTACTGGATGTTCTGCCAACCAATGAAGAATTAATTTTAGCACTAAGGTTCCGTAGTTGGCACTCAAGAACGTTCACATCAAACCGACTAGCGGAAGCGGGAATAGTCTGTTTTGATTGATTTTCCTCGTGGTGTTGTTGGTTGTTTTGATTTGTTCAGTATTTTGATTATTTATTTGAATTGAATTGAGAGTCAATCATGCCACTGCAAGGGAGGAAAAATTGCCAAGCACCGGGATGTAAGAATTATAATGATAGTAAGAACAATACGGCAATTTTCATCTTCCTGGTGTTGACCATGTGTAAAACTAGTGGGCAATATGGACTACTCTCGAATAAAAATATATAGAGAATAAATGTGTGCATTTCATCTCTTGTTTGTTTTCTTACCCATTCTCCTTTGCATTGCAATAAAGTTTGTGGTTTAGGGCTACAGGGAGGGGTGGGTGGCAGCCGGCTTGCTAGGCAAAAAGTGAGGTTATGGCAATATAGTGTGTGCATTTGGACAGTTTTCTTTATATTCATCGAATATCCCAACAATTCTGTAGAGTATGACAGCATTTTTAATTAGCCTAGAGGTGAATTAAGCTCTAGAACGGCATAACTGTGTCCTTCGTGACAAATCTATTGCCATCATTGATATATATCAAAATGTATTATTTTCCTATCTGGACGTATATTTCAGCGCCTAGCGAAAGGCGCAGTTATGTTTGTGTTATTTTCATCAATAGTCAATAACACATCGCAGAACATACTGTTCATTTACGTGTAATAAAGGCTACATTCATATGGCTTTTTACTTTTTATGTCGCCAGACTTGCCAGTACAATCCATAGCCTCAGGCGGTGTTCTCTCTCGGAAATTCTATAACCAAAAGTGACGAATCTCTTATACTTACATGATCCTTGGTCTGGCCTGTTGGCTTATACACAACGATCAGTTTATTATAGTGGAATCCCATAAGACTTGGCTTTATCATTGCTCAGAATCTGATCAGGTCTGCATTTATAATATGGGACTTCCTTCTCAACAAAACCGTGTTGCCGTGCAAAAGCTTGATGTAGGCTACTACTTTTGCTATGTTGTTATGCCACACCAAGTATTCTTTTGGAGCAAACGTTTGTCATCCCTGCGTGATGTGCTGGATCGATTGACTAGATTATTATTATTATTTGTATTATTATAAGAGTCCGGCACCGTGGTGTTGGGTTAGCGCGCCGGGTTCGATTCCCGGCTCCTTCAGGGATTTTAGAAACTGACGTGAGGGATGGAACGGGGTGCACTCAGTCTCGTGAGGACAATTGAGTAGCTGTCTGACAGTGAGGCAGCGCCCCGATCACGAAAACCAAGATTAATGGCCGAGGGGATACGATGCGCTGATCACGTGTCACCCCAATATCTGCAGGTCAAATGGCTGGGCAGCGGTCGCTTGGTAGGCCTAGGCCCTTCACGAGCTGTAGTGCCAGGGGTTATTATTATCCCTCCCTATATTATTCTGCTAAGGTCCCATTCCAGTTTTGCACCGAAAATAAGGTCTCATTAACACCAACCTACACATATGGGGTACCTAGAGGTTCAACATAACCCAAAGGGTAAGCGAAAAGCACTCACTCTTTAAATGACTCACAATTAAATAAATACCATAAAACATGTAGGCTATATTTACAATGAAATAATGAAAGAATGCAACACGGTAACCATGGTAGCAGAATCTCACAGGTCCATCTATTTCTGTAAGACGCAATGCAATTCCAAATATCACATTACTGTGAAAGTTTCCAGACGGTTATAAGGTTATCACTGAACCAAATTAAGCTGTAAAATTGTACAATGCGCTAAAGGGGGTCAAGGGGCACTCTAGATATTTTTCACGCAATTTTCACGCGTGAGTGTGGTACGAAAGGTCTTTTTCCCCCGACTATAAAGGGTCTCCGAAAACCACATTTAAAGGCCCTTAAATTAACAGTGTCTGTGATATTCCCAGAAAACTAACTTCACTCTGATATACCTATGAAGAAATGACAAACCCCTAACCACTGCACCAGTATCTGAATCAATAAAGTCTGATTATTCATACCAAGGATAAATCAGTCATAGCATTCATGATTGAGATTTTGCTAATTGTACTCTTTACAACTAGAATATTCGCGGGCGAAGCCGCGACGGGTAATGCTACTTATTATTATTAAGAATGCCTGGATGACAAACACTTGTTGTTATGGTGACCACCGGATATTATGGGAGACCTCTGCACCTGCCGGTATTGGTTAAGATCACAATGAGCACGTAGGTCTTCCTAGAAACGAAAAATGACATGCGACCTCCATCATTTCCACACGTTTACCATTGGTTGTACAAGCACTGAATATAATTTATTGGGAAATAACCACCTTGACATAAGTGGTCATCATGGTCAATAAACTGGTATCGTTTATACAGCGATGTGAACCAGATCTGATTGGCACGTCTCCAAGCTGGCCCTGAAACCAGTTTTTTTCAGTAGTTAAATTAATATACATGACTATCTTTATGAATCAACTAATGGAGACAAATTGATAGGAGAAGTCCACTTTCAAGGCCCTAAAGTGCATGTTTCTTAAGGACATAATGACAGTTATAATAGTAAATACGATTATAGTTAATATAACAAGTCTTGTGTGCAATATGATAATAAGTTCAACAACCAATAGCGTTTACAAATATTAACACTGTACAGTAATCTGCATTAACTATCAACGTCTTATTATATGCCATTTGACTTAGTGATCGAAGTATTATGTACAGTATTTTTTATGAAGAAGAAAATTTTAGAGTTGAATTGGGATGATGACGACGATTTTCTTTTTAGTTCCGTTTGGGCTGGCTTTGCACCACGTGGTTCTTATATCTGGCAGCTTTCATCTTAGCCCAGTATTCCTTCATCCTGAATAACCCCTGGCACTGCAGCCCCTGAAGGGCCATGCCTACCAAGCGACCGCTGCCCAGCCATTTGGCCTGCAGATATTGGGGTGACGCGTGATCAGCGCATCGGGTCCCTTCGGCCGTTAATCTTGGTTTTCGTGATCAATTGTCCTCACGAGGCTGAGTGCACCCCGTTCCAGTCCTCACGTCAGTTTCTAAAATTCCTGACGGAGCTGGGAATCGAACCCGGGGCTTCCAGGTGAGAGGCAGGCGCGCTATCCCAACACCACGGGGCCGGTATTCTTTCATCCTGGCAATGCGAATGTTCTTCCGCTCCTGAGTCCATTTCACACCTACTTTTGGACGCACTGCTTTTGCTGTTACCGACTGGAGAGTGTCGGATGTTCTGATCAAAGTTCTGTAATTATGCCTGTCGTAGATGTTGCTGGGGTCACTATTCAATTGTTCAAGGTCTCATTGTAAGTGTGTTTTGGTCTGGGGTTCCGTCCCCCGAGTTCCATTCCCATGAGTTCCGAACGCGTATTCACGCCTGATTAAATACGCTAATGAGTCCCACTAGTTCCGAATGTCTCTGGGAAAGCCAGCTGTCAGTTCTGAGGTTTGACCGGCTAATAATAGTACACATGGATTTTGAGGTTGGAGCTATCAAAGCGATATAAGAAGTATTTCCAAGAGTCCAAGTGCAAGGCTGTTTTTTCCACTTTAGCCAAAGTATTTGGAGAAAAGTGCAAGAAATTGGGCTTTCGGGTAGGTATAAAACTAGCCAGAAAATCAGAAACACCATCAGGCAGTGTGCTGTACTTGCATTCCTCACCTCAAAGTTATCTTTTGCTGCACAAATTGATTAGAGTATAATGAGAAGAATAATTCAGTTAATAGATCAATTTGTCGAAGCTATGTGCTGATTACTATGTGACTTGTATATAAGATAAAAAACAGTTCAAAGACGAAGCGACATGCTGATACTATTTTAAGAACATTGTAAATATAACTCAAAACTGATTATTTTGACGAAGGCACATGCTGATACAGATACTGACTAGGCGAAAGCTGCTTATGGGAGCTACCGGTCCATGGCGTCCACCCCCCTCTGTTAGAGGAGCCAATTCACTAAAGATGGCACGTACTCCCGGCTGGCGCTAACAATCACCCTTATTTGTTTCAGTAATAAACAAATTAATATGGTACAATTTTGCTGTTGAAAACTAAGTTGGAACTCGCTCAGGTAGTGTTCGGAACTGATGGAACTCACTCAGGTAGTGTAATTGGCAGATTGCTAATCCGCTAAAGAATTTGGAACTGGTGGGAATCGGAACTCATGGGAGCACACGATAGTCTGGCCACCTGGTGATGCTCAGTTCAGTATTGGATTTTCGATTCCAATAACCTAGGCTGGGGAACCACTTGCAGGAATCAGCCTATGGTGGTAACATAATGGATTTTATATCAGTGACTCCTGCATCAGTGGACTACATTTTGAATACGGTATGGATGTTAAATTATGAGACTTCTTCTTTTTTCTTTTCTTTGCAATATTTCATTAAGCTGTAATATGATGTAAGTGTGTACCATACCATACGATTAATAATAATAATGTTCAAGGTATTAAGCCTCCGTGGCTTAGGCGGCAGCACGCCGGCCTCTCACCGCTGGGTCCGTGGTTCAAATCTCGGTCACTCCATGTGAGATTTGTGCTGGACCAAGCGGAGGCAGACAGGTTTCTCTCCGGGTACTCCGGTTTTCCCTGTCACAATGTCAATCCAGCAACACTCTCCACTATAATTTCATTTCATCCGTCATTCATTTAATCATTGCCCCTGCGGAGTGCGACAGGCTTCGGCAGCTGGCACAGTTCATATCCTCGCCGCTAGATGGGAGCTTCATTCCATTCCCTGACACGGTCGGTCGACTGGAAGCAGGCTGTGGATTTTCATTTTCAATGTTCAAGGTCTTTCCTGACTAGTTTCGTCCACTCGGGGTTAGTTGCTTTCCCTCTAGATCTAGAGACAGTGTTGAAAATTCTGGAGGTGAGCCTCTGATTATCAATTATAACAATATGACCATAGAAGATCCGCCTCCTCTTCCTCATGGCTGTTGTAATGCTCTCCACTTGTACAGACAGTTCATTGTTGTGCCTGATTCTATACTTGCCTTCCTGTTTAATAGGGCCCATGTTTTTTGCTGAATCTTCCGGTCCTTCAGCTCCAATTTCCGGAGTTGTCCTTTTCTGATCATATTTAGGCATTCTGAGGCATATAGTACTGATGGTCTCACAGCAGTGCTGTAATGTCTGAGTTTGAGATTCATTGAGAGTGATTTGGATTTGTACATATTTTTGCATAGTGGTAGGCTCTCTCCAGTTTGGCGAATCTGTCGTTCATGGGAAGGCCTTCATTGATGCTTGGGGTTACCCATTCCCCTAGGTATTTGAAGCAGTTAGTCCTTCGTACTACTTTGTACCTTAGAGGGATTGACTCGGGCGCATCTCTGATGTTGCTGATAAACTGTGTTTCGTTGATGAATATGATTATTTTATTATTATTGTTTTTGTTTGAGTCTTCGGTTTTTTGACTGGTTTGATGCAGCGCTCCATTCTTCCCTGTCCGGAGCTAATCGTTTCATCTCTACATAGCTACCACATCCTGCGTCCGAGGTAATCTGTTTAACATATTCTAACCTTGGTCTACCCCTACAGTTCTTGTCCTCGACCCTTCATTCCGTAACTAAGCTTGCTATTCCTGGGTGTCTTAGTATGTGTCCTACCAACCTATCTCTTCTCTTCATTAGCAGTCGCCAGAAACATCTCTCCTCTCCCACTCGTCTTAATACCTCTTCGTTTGTAACCCTATCTACCCATCTGATCTTCATCATTCTTCTGTAACACCACATTTCAAACGCTTCAATTCTCCTCTTTTCTGCTGCACCAATAGTCCAAGTTTCACTTCCATAGAGTGCCACGCTCCATACAAAGGCCTTCAAAAATGACTTCCTAACAACTAAATCTATATTCGATGTCAACAGATTCCTTTTCTGTAGAAATGCTTTCCTTGCCTGAGCTAACCTACTTTTAGGTAGATTTCATTAGAAAGCTAACTATTTCAATGGGTCCCATCTTTCGACTTCCGGAAAATTTCGACATATCTTCGCGTTTCACATCCCCCAGACCCCAAAACCACCGTCAGTTCAAAAGTTTATATATAATTTATGTATATATATATCAGTTTCTTGTGGACACGATAACTGCCGTAATTTTGCCCCAATCACTTTGAATTTTTTACATAATAAGTATCCCATTAAATTCTCGGTCGAGTTCGTTAATGGGCAAAATCGGTCAAAGGGGGTGAAAATGTTTTTTTTTTTTTGAAAAAGTGAAATATCGCTTTAACTCTCTTAATACATGGAATATCGAATCCATTCAAAGTTCATAATATGTGTCGGATAAGTGCCAAAAATTTATGTCAAATAAGTTTTTTCATAGCACCAACCATTGACCAAAGGGGTGGAAAAAAGTGGGTTTTTCGGGAAACATTAATCATTATCTCTCTTAATAGGCACAATATCAAAACCGTACAAAATGGAAAATATTCCCCTAATAATTACCTAAAACGTTTGTCTGAAAGGAATTTTGATATGACCCACCATTACGCCAACGGATGAGAAAAACGATTTCGGAATTAAAGAAAATGCCAAGTGCCATCAGAGGTTACCATGACAAGGCTTCTAAATTGATGAGGGATGAGCTATCAGAGGTTGCCAAGACAATGCCATTGACGAGATCACATTCATTTTTAGCCTATTTTTTTATTTTTTTAATTTTATCCCTCAGTATGCCTTCCTTCGGAGGGGAAGTAAAGCCGGCGGTCCCATGTCATATATTTATGGCATGTTAAAGAACCTTCCACTAATTGCACCTGTGTGAAGCTAAATTGGATAGGTTAAGAATGTAAACAACGCTCTTTGGTTTCTATGTTCGTTGCCAAGAGCCGACTGCGGTGGCGTCTAGTAGCTGAGTTCTGAACTAAGCCTAGTAGTCGTTGACAGTGGCGCTTGGCGGCAAAAGTAGGAACTATTTGAAAAATTCTAAGTTGCAGTACTTAAATTAAATAACAGATAACACACACTAATACAGTCATTACAATTAACACCGGTTATCAGACAGATTCTACACACACCCAAAGTACACGGGGCTACATGACCGCGTTGTCGCAGCCCCTAAACTTAAGAACCAACCAACCAGCATACTTTTCGCACTTTGCAAAAATTAGAAAAAAGTAGACTTATGAGATCGATCCGGGAAAATGTGTCTGTCTGTCTGTCTGTCTGTCTGTCCTTCTGTCTGTCCAGCTGTGGGTGCGTGTGCGTGCGTGTGTGTGTGTGTGTGTGTGTGGGTCCCCCTTATCAACTCCTAAACGGCTGCAGCAAACGAAACCAAATTTAGTATGAGTAAAGATGTATACCGGAATATCTCAAGCCCATATTTGAAAAAGATGTCAGTGCTACCATCTGCTAAAAAACGCATTAGAAATTTGAGCTCCATGTTGGATATCATGGAAGGCATACATGGGAGCAATTCCAAAATTGGCACACATGTAGATAATACTATTTCAGTTTAATTTCCAGGAGGCCATACATGACAGTGTTGCCAAAATAATTTTAAGCCATCTGATTGGTCCAATATTTAAATGCACATAACGTCTACACTATCAATTGGATTTCAACCAAACTATGTATGTAATATATGCACATAAGCAGGTATGACTGAGCGTATTCTTAAGAGCCACGAGGGCTGCCAACTGATAATAATTGCTCTCTCTACTTTTTATCCAAATACCAATATATCAGTAAGTATGCAAGCCGACAGCTTTAAACTATGCACGCGTATTGTACCTGACATTTTACATTAATTTGGAGTATCTTATATACGTCAGTTCTACCAACATGATTCTAAGCCTGCTGATAGGACCATTTTTTAAATACATATAACTTCTATACTGTCAGTTGGATTTCAGCCAAATTTCGTATGTGCTATATGTAATATAACAGATATGACTATCAGTATTCTTATGAGCAATTAGGGCTGCCAACTGTTAAAAATGGTGTCTATATTTTTTACCCTAATATCAATACATCAGAAAGTATGCAAGCCAACAGGTCTATACTTTGCATATGTATAGCACCTGACATTCTAGATTAATTTGGAGTAATTAATATTAGTCAGTGATGCCAACATGATTCTATGCCTCATGATAGCTCCAATTTTAAAATACATATAACTTCTATACTAAAAAATGGATTTCCTCCAAAATTGGCACAAAAAGATATCATAATATTTCCGATTATTTCTGACCAGCATACACATGACATTGTTGCCAACGTGCTTTTACGTGTGCTGATAGATCCAATGTATAACTCCATGTAACGTCCTTTGACTTCAACCACATTTTGTATTCTGTACCTTAAGAGGTGGAATTAAGAATATATTCAGTCAACAGGGCTGCCAACTGTAATGCTGTATTAGGCTACATTATACCTAGTATACAGTATTTCGAACTAATTAAGACATTCCGATATTACCAACTTAATTTCGTCATTATTCTAGATAGGTTCATATACTGTAGATTAATCATTGGCATGAATCTTAATTTTAAGAAAAGTAGGCTCTTTAGTTCGGCACGGAACTTCTTGTTCCATCTGACTGTGTGGGAAGTGGCTAACTGGTAGCATGCTGAACTTCTATGCCCAAGGCCGAAGGTTCAAAACCGGCCAAAGTCGTCGGATTTTCTAAGAGCGCTAAAAATCCCTCAGCATGCTTTCCTTCGGAGGGGAAGTTCCAACGTTCATTGCAAGTTGCTGGTTGCGGTGGAATCTAGCAGCCAAATTCACAGTAGGTGTCGTTGACGGTAGTATTTGGTACAAAATTAGGTACGGTACTACTACTTAAAATTGACCTTCTGCAGACCTTACCTGAATTAGAGACTAATACAGTCATCACAATTAACACCGTTTATCAGACAGATTCTACACACACCCAATGTACACGGGGTTACATGACCACGTTGTCGCAGCCCCTAAACTGAGGAACCAACCAACATCTCTGCGGGAGATAAAATTTTGCGTGAAAAAGTAACAGACTGTTAGATAGTTACACATCAGTTCCAAACCTTGCATAAGGACATTGAGACCAAAAGTCTAACAAGTAGTTCCGTAAAGAACTATACAGCCTATTTTCATATATCCTGTTCATGTTAATTTCTTCTAACAACATACAAAATTTCAGTTTAATTGCTGTAACAGATTCGTAGATATTGAGAACCGTCTAAATATTTCAGATTGTCGCCAGGTTGGATTTGTATTTTTGTACTATTACATTAAGATTATTGTGTACGTGTGGTATTCAAACTTCAATCGCATGATTAGAACACAAGAAGTAAAAACGAGGTTTTAAAATTACGCACAGCAGCCATCTTGTGATTATGCAAACAATTGAAATAAATTAGATGCCAGTGGATCAACATTTGTATAAGCATTTAACGTGCAACGTTTCACGGCACTCGGATAGTTAATTCGCGAGAATCGTCCATTTAAATATTTATACCTCGCGTCGCCGCCATGTTGGATTTGTGCTCACCAGGTTAATGAAAGTCCTATAGGTGAACATATGTTCATAGTCTCTATGAACATAAAAAAAATCAGTTTGGTTGCTGTAAAAGATTCATAGATATTGAGAACCGTCTAAATATTTCGGAAGCTCGCCATTTAGGATTGATATATGTATAGGCCATAGAATTATGTACCATTCAAGGACAATTATTGCCTAGGTTCATTATTCAAACTTTCACTTCGATCGCATGATTACGACACAAGAAATAAAAACTTAATTTAAAATTTCGCACAGCCGCCATCTTGAGGTTATGTAAACAATTGATTTAAATTAGATGGCAGTGCATTACAATCTGCAAAATCATTTACTGTACCACATTTCACTGCGCTCAGAGAGTTAAATCACGAGAAAAGTCTATTAAAATATTTCAAATTCGCTTGGTCGCCATGTTCGTTTTTTACTTTACAAGTTTATGAAGTATACATAGATAAACTTGTACCAGTACCCTTTATCACCGTACAAAATTGCAGGGTAATATCTGTAATAGTTTCGGAGATATAGAATGTCAGTGAAATATTTCGCACAGCCGCCATTTTGAGGTTATGTAAACAATTGAACTAAATTAGACTCCAGTGCATTACTATGTGTATAAACACTTGCTGTACCTAGTTTCATTACGTTTGGATGGTTAAATCGTGAGAAAAGTCTATTTAAAAGTCTCAACTTCGCTTGGTCGCCATGTTCGTTTTCTACTTTACAAGTTTATGAAATATACATAGATAAACTTGTATCAGTACCCTTTATCACCGTACTAAATTTCAGGGTGATATCTGTAATAGTTTCGGAGATATAGAATGTCAGTGAAATATTTCGCACAGCCGCCATTTTGAAGTTATGTAAACAATTGAACTAAATTAGACTCCAGTGCATTACAATGTGTATAAAAATTTGCTGTACCAAGTTTCATTACGTGTGGATAGTTAAATCGCGAGAAAAGTCTATTTAAAAGTCTCAACTTCGCTTGACCGCCATGTTGGTTTTGTAGTCACCAGGTTTTTGAAACTCTCATAGGTGAACTTCTAGTAGTACCCTTTATCACCGTACACAATTTCAGGGCGATATCGGTAATAGTTTCGGAGATTTTGAATGCTAGTGAAATATTTCGCACAGCCGCCATTTTGCATTGGTGAGACGTAACAAAATTTGAAGGGCACGGTCGAGGTCGCCGGGAATAGTGCTATGAACATATCGAGTTTCATTGAAATCGCTCCAGCCGTTTAGATTTTATTAGGGGGGGACACACACACGAATCACACACACACACACACACACACACACACACACACACGCACACACACACACACGGACAAAAGGTGATCTCATAAGCCTATTTTTTCAAAATTGAAAATGGGCTAAAAATGAACCCCAGATATGACAACAAAGTTACCATCTCCATAAGACAATAAAATGTTAAAAATATGCATAGAAAGACGAAAAAAAGGTTAATTAACCTCCAATTGTAAAATACATTCTCGCAATAAATGAGGTCTGATCCACCTACGAAAACCTTCATATTTCACCTATTTTAGCCTATCCTCTAGTCTGCTCGGTGAAATCTACCTCCGCCTTCCGGCGTGGCGAGAGGAATTTTTTTATATCCTTTTTGCTTCGCCCATCCCTGGTTATTCTTATGATTATTATTATTATTATTATTATTATTATTATTATTATTATTATTATTATTATTATTATTATTATTACAATGGGTTATCAGAAACTATGGTTATAAAGTCTGCAGTGAAACAAGTACATTTTATTTCATACAACCAATACAGATAACTAATGATACATACATTAAGTTATTTTTAGCCTATTTTCAATTTTGAAAAAATAGGCTTATGAGATCACCTTTTGTCCGTGTGTGTGTGTGTGTGTGTGTGTGTGTGTGATTCGTGTGTGTGTCCCCCCCTAATAAAATCGAAACGGCTGGAGCGATTTCATTGAAACTCGGTAAGTTCATAGCACTATTCCCGGCGACCTCGACCGTGCCCTTCAAATTTTGTTACGTCTCTCCAATCCAACATGGCGGCTGTGCGAAATACTTCACTAGCATTCAATATCTCCGAAACTATTACCGATATCGCCCTGAAATTGTGTACGGTGATAAAGGGCACTACTAGAAGTTCACCTATGAGACTTTCAAAAACCTGGTGACTACAAAACCAACATGGCGGCCAAGCGAAGTTGAGACATTTAAATAGACTTTTCTCGCGATTTAACTATCTAAATGTAATGAAACTTGGTACAGCAAATGTTTATACACATTGTAATGCACTGGAGTCTAATTTAGTTCAATTGTTTACATAACCTCAAAATGGCGTCTGTGCGAAATATTTCACTGACATTCTATATCTCCGAAACTATTACAGATATCACCCTGCAATTTTGTACGGTGATAGAGGGTACTGATACAGGTATACCTATGTATATTTCATAAACCTGTAAAGTACGAAACGAACATGGCGACCAAGCGAATTTAAAATATTTTAATAGACTTTTCTCGTGATTTAACTCTCTGAGCGCAGTGAAATGTGGTACAGTAATTGATTTTGCAGATTGTAATGCACTGCCATCTAATTTAATTCAATTGCTTACATAGCCTCAAGATGGCGGCTGTGCGAAATTTTAAAATCTCGTTTTTACTTCTTGTTGTCTAATCATGCGATTGAAGTTTGAATACCACACGTACACAATAATCTTAATGTAATATTACAAAAATAAAAATCCAACCTGGCGACCATCTGAAATATTTAGACGGTTCTCAATATCTACGAATCTGTTACAGCAATTAAACTGAAATTTTGTATGTTGATAGAGGCAATTAACATGAGCAGGATATATGAAAATAGGCTGTATAGTTCTTCACGGAACTACTTGTTTAGCCTATTTTCAATTTTGAAAAATATAGGCTTATGAGATCACCTTTTGTCCGTGTGAGTGTGCGTGTGTGTGTGTGTTTGTGAGGAGTGTGTGTGTGTGTGTGTGTGTCCCTAATAATTTCTAACCGGCTGGAGCGATTTCAATGAAAGTCGGTAAGTTCTTTGCAGTATCCCGTGCGACCCCGACCGTGCCCTTCAAATTATGTTACGTCTCACCAATCCAACATGGCGGCTGTGCGAAATATTTCACCAGCATTCAATATCTCCGAAACCATTCCAGATATCGCCCTGGAATTTTTGACGGTGATAAAGGGAACTACTAGAAGTTCACCTATGTGACTTTCGAAAAACTCGTAACTACAAAACCAACATGGCGGGTACGCGAATTCGCGACATTTATATAGACGTTTCTCGCGATTTAACCAACCAAACGCAAAAAAAAAAACTTGGTACAGTGTATGTTTATACACATTGTAATGCACCGACATCTAACTTCGTTCAATTATTTACATAACCACAAGATGGCGGATGTGCGAAATATTTCACCGGCATTCTATATCTCTGAAACTATTAGCGGTATCACCCTGAAATTTTGTACGAAGATAAAGGGCAGTACTGGAAGTTCATCTATAAGATTTTCAAAAACCGGTTAAATACAAAACGAACATGGCGGCCAAGCGAATTTGAAAATTTTAAATAGACCTTTCTCGCGATTTAATGTTCCAACCGCAATGAAATCAGGTACAGGAAATGTTTATGCACATTGTAATACACTGGTATCTAATTTAGTTCAATTGTTTACATAACCTCAAGATGGCTGCTTTGCGAATTTTAAAATTAAGTTTTTATTTCTTGTGTAGTAATCATGCGATGGATGTGAAAATTTGAATAATGAACCTGCGCAATAATTGTCCTTTAATGGTACATAACTCTATGGCCTATACATTTAACAATCCAACATGGCGACCATCCGAAATATTTAGACGGCTCTGAAGATCTATGAATTTATTATAGCATTCAAACTGATTTTTTTTATGTTGATTGGGGCTATGAACCTAAGTTCACCTATAGGTCTTTAAATAACCTGGTGATCACAAATCCAACATGGCGGCGACGCGAAGTATAAATATTCACATGGACGATTCTCGCAATTTAACCATCCGAATGCAGTGAAACTTAGTACAGTAAGTCCTTATACGAATTTTAATCCACTGGCATCTAATTTATTTCAATTGTTTCTATAACCACAAGATGGCAGCTGTGCAAAATTTTATAATCTCCTTTTAATTCTTGTGTCCTAATCATGCGATTGAAGTTTGAATGCTACACGTACATAATAATCTTCATGTAACAGTACATAACTTAAGGACCTACATATATAAAATCCAACATGGCGACCATCTGAAATATTTAGTCGGTTCTCAATATCTACGAATCTATTACAGCAATCAAACTGAAATTTTGTATGTAGATAGAGGCAATTAACATAAGTAGGATATATGAAAATAGGCTGTATATTTCTTCACGGAACTACTTGTTTGGCATAGTCTCCATATTGGTTCAGGCACTTGTCGCTTCATGGGATGGGTTTGAATATTCTCACATTCGTTTGTAATCAATCCGAAGACTGGTTTTATTCAAAATTAAAATTTCATCGAATTACCGGTATGTTTGTTTTTTATTGTTTGGCTCTGGGTGGGGACTGATTCCCCTAATAACCCCCCGTAGTTACGCCACTGCAACTGGGAATGGTGACAGGACATTCACCTAGGTGACCGCTAACTTAGGTCTAATTAAGGAAGGGTCAAGGGAAGGGAAGTTGGCCGTGGAACCAACCCGGCATTTGCCTTGTGGTGAAAATGGGAAACCACGAAAACCATTTTCAGGATGGCCGAAGTGTGTTTCGAACCCATGCTTTCCCATTGTTAGCGAGGGACGAGCTGGCGCGTTTGTGCTCTCGGCCGTGGCCGGTATGCATATTAACCCTTTAGGTGCCGGGCAATTAATGAGTGGTTATGCTAACATTGCCAATCAAGTTTAGTGAAATTATATGTGTTTGATGAAAAAAATTATCCCCTACCTGAATTTTTCAGAGACTAGAGATAGTTTTTGTAGTAGGTTAACATATTGTTCAAAATATTTAAGTTAAAATAAATAATTGGGAATTTTAACTTAATGTTGACAGCGCACGCAATCTAATTAGTATATTTTGTGATAAACATGTTAACGCGTATTGAATTGTGTATTCATATCCCAAGTTTAGAAAAATTCTATTAAATAGGTGTCGAGTGCGATCAATTTCAACAAAATATTAAAACCTTATTTGTTCCCCTCCCTCGTTGGTAGCCCGTGGTTTGAAAAATAGCATGGTATTGCTAGGATTAATACCTGTGATTTTCCTTCTTTTCGTGCATAGTGAACATGTAGCTTATCACCGTGTGCCATGACAAGAGTATTGGCAACATTGCTGTAACAATTGTTCTTGGAGAGTAGAAACTTAAGCTCCCCTTTCAAAACCCATTATCGTCATAAAACTGCCTCTCTGGGTGAAAGCACTTGTAAAGGGCTGAGGATCAATCACACGCCGATTCTATTGATGCCTGCTGAGGAAGCGTTGGCCATCGCAATTATACTTGACATTGGGCTGGATTTGAAGCAGGGCTTTTTTTTTAAGGGGGGACGCTGGGGTACGCGTAAGCTACCACTTAAATATTTGAAAACTGTTTAAGAAAAAAATATTGGTACATTTGTATCTAGTCCGGCAAATATAACTCCCGACTTGAAAGTTCATCGTCAACATGCTGTTCACAACAGCTGGAAGAGATTTCGAGTAATCCTCGATTTAAATCGATCTATCGAATCAGTTTCTTTTGGTCGGTAACTCGGCCCTCCATTCTTATAAGAATGCAGGCTAGTGTTTGGAGGGGGGGGGGGGGGGGGGTAGGTTGTTATTTTGTGCGTGTGGTTAGGTTTGAAGGATGACGAAAATAACGAAATATTTAAGAAACACCCAGGCATCGAAAAAGCTGAAAGTTAACGATTCGATCAAAAACAATGACTGGACTTTCCAAGTCGCCAGAAATTGTAAGATCGTGATGTTTTTTCGGGTACAACTGAGAGTACCCCTTAATTTCTTTTTAGAAAAAAAATGCACTGATTTGAAGTAACCATTAAGAACCATGTTAGGAAGGTCTGGTTGGGAATCGAAGCCATCACTTCTCAGCTGCCATGAGGTTGAGTAAACTCCGTTAAGACAAGAATTACAGTTCTTGACAGAACCAGGAATCAATTCCGGTACCTTAGAGATGGCAGTTTATAACGCCAACCACTATAATCTCCAGGTGGTTATTTACATAGAAGAAAATACAGAAGCCACAAACAAGACATCTTAAGACACCAACTGTTTCTAATTTAAATTGATGTCCGTGTAAAGGATTTCTCATTTAAAACAGAGTGAGTACGCTTGTGAGAGCTTTCCCAGACGAATGTAAACACTAGAGTCCAGTAGCCATGTCCACTCCAGGCAACACTCTATCATATGGCATTCGTGATGTGAAGACAAAGCTGCCATTGTGAGTATCTTCCTCCCATGCGGTGAGCAGTTCTTGAGGAACCACCTCACAGTATAGCCGTGCGTGGTAAGTTGCGAAACACGACTGCAATCAGGAGGAGGAAGTCGGGAGAACGAATGTTCAAACCCTGGCAATGACATCAGTCATTCTGAGAAATATATTCCCCCGACTGTTGTTGTCTTCAGTCTTTTGACTGGTTTGATGCAGCCCTCCATCCATGCCTCCCTGTCCTGAGCTACTCGTTTCATCTCTACATAGCTACCACATCCTACACCCGAGGCAATCTGTTTAACATATTCTAACCTTGGTCTACCCCTACAGTTCTTGTCCTCGCACCTTCCTACCATAACTAAGGTTGCCATTCCTTGGTGTCTTAGTATGTGTCCTACCAACCTATCTCTTCCCTTTAGCAGTCGCAATAACATCTTTCATCTCCCACTCGTGTTAATACCCCATCGTTTGTAACCCTATCTACCCATCTGATCTTCATCATTCTCCTGTAACCACATCTCAAACGCTTCAAATCTCCTCTTTTCTTCTGCACTTATAACCCAAGTTTCACTTCCATAGAGTGCCACGCTCCAAACAAAGGCTATCAAAAATGACTTCCTGATACCTAAAACTATATTCGATGTCAACAGATTCCTTTTTTGTAGAGCCAACCTACTTTTTATATCCTCTTTGCTTCGTCCATCACTGGTTATTTTGCTTCCTAAGTAACATAAGTCTCCCTCTTCCTTTAGTTTTTCATCTGCCAATTTGATGTCCATAGGGGTTTATGACTTATTTCGGCTGCATTCCAATATTTTTGTTTTACATTTATTGATGTTCATCATGCATTCTTTGGTCAAGAAGGAGTCCATACCATTAGCAAGTAGTTCCGTGAAGAACTATACAGCCTATTTTCATATATCCTACTTATGTTAATTGCCTCTATCAACATACAATATTTCAGTTTCATTGCTGTAATAGATTCGTAGATATTGAGAACCGACTAAATATTTCGGATGGTCGCCATGTTGGAATTTATATAAGTAGGCTCTAGAGTTATGTACTGTTACAAGAAGATTATTGTGTACGTGTAGCATTCAAACTTCAATCGCATGATTAGGACACAAGAAGTAACAAGGAGATTTTAAAATTTCGCACAGCTGCCATCTTGTGGTTATGGAAACAATTGAAATAAATTAGATGCCAGAGGATTAACATTCGTATAAGGATTTAATGTACCAAGTTTCACTGCACTCGGATGTTTATATTGCGAGAAACATCCATGTGAATATTTATACTTCGCGTCGCCGCCATGTTGGATTTGTGATCACCAGGTTATTTAAAGTCCTATAGGTGAACTTAAGTTTATAGCCCCTATGAAAATAAAAAAATCAGTTTTATTGCTATAATAGATTTGTAGATATTCAGAGCCGTCTAAATATATCGGATGGCCATAGAGTCATGTACCATTAAAGGAAAATTATTGTGTAGGTTCATTATTCAAACTTTCACTTCGATCGCATGACTACGACACAAGAAATAAAAACTTAATTTTAAAATTCGCACAGCCGCCATCTTGGGGTTATGTAAACAATTGGACTAAATTAGATACCAGTGCATTACAGTGTGTATAAACATTTCCTGTAACAGATTTCATTGCGTTTGGAACATAAAATCGCGAGAAAGGTCTATTTGAAATTTTCAAATTCGCTTGGCCGCCATGTTTGTTTTGTAGTTAACCGCTTTTTGAAAATCCTATATATGAACTTCCAGTAGTTCCCTTTATCTCCGTAAAAAATTTCAGGATGATACCGCTAATAGTTTCAGAGATATAGAATGCCGGTGAAATATTTTGCACATCCGCCATCTTGTGGTTATGTAAACAATTGAACCAAATCAGATGTCGGTGCATTACAATGTGTATAAACATATACTGTACCAAGTTTTATTGCGTTTGGTTGGTTAAATCGCGAGAAACGTCTGTTTAAAAGTCGCAAATTCGCGTGGCCGCCATGTTGGTTTTGTAGTTACCAGTTTTTCAAAAATCACATAGGCGAAATTCTAGTAGTTCCCTTTATCATCGTATAAAATTCCAGGGTGATATCGGGAGTAGTTTCGGAGATATTGAATGCTGGTGAAATATTTCGCACAGCCGCCCTGTTGGATTGGTGAGACGTAACAAAATTTGAAGGGCACGGTCGGGGTCGTCCGGTATAGTGCTATGAACTTACCGAGTTTCATTGAAATCGCTCCAGCCGTTTAAAAGCTATTAGGGGGACACACACACACTCCTAACACACACACGCACACACACACGGACAAAAGGTGATCTCATAAGCCTTTTTTTTTTTTTTTTTTTTTTCAAAATTGAAACTAGGCTAAGAAAACAAAACTCATTCTCTGGCTTGTTAAGCAAAATGACGATGTCATCAGCAAATCCCCCGACTACCGACTGGAAAATGTGGGTCGAACATCAATTCCCCATGATTTTCCTCAATTTCACTCGGTCCTCCAAGGGACCCAAAAATGAGTTCCTCAACTCCGCACAGGCTTTGGCAAGGGATCAGCAAAGGGGATATCCCCAATGACGTAAACAAATGTCATAACCCTCCTACTCGCATACCAAGGGCCGGGCCATACACCTTCTGCAGCGCAAGACATTGTTATGCAGTTGGTCAACCGCTCTGATGTCAAGTCCGCTCATTCCTTAAATCAGGTATTAAGTGTTTGGCACTTTATAACTTAAATGGAAGAAAATACAAGTGATTTAAAATTAATCATAATATTCTTTTAAATAAGTCTGCCAAGTTTTCTATTTTTTCTACATATTTTATGCATTGTTTTAACCATGTGCATAATTAAATGTTTGTATGTTTTTTAACCTAGTCAGACTTTTTAAAATTAAATTTATATAATAACTAGGTGACCCGGCGAACTCTGTTCCGCCTTAGAGACAATAAATAAGCAGATTTTCGATTAAAAATTCAATTGGATAGTTAGTGGCTTCATCTTCATTTGTTACACATTCAATAGATTTGAATGAATGCATTGTTCCAATGATCTCATTCTGAATTATGTAGTTTAGGTCATCTACATCTTTATTCTTAGCCGCTAAAATTGCACGCTCACTCAACCATTCATTATTTTTAGCCTACTTTTCACATTTTGCAAAAATGAGGAAAAAGTAGCCTTATGAGATCGATCCGGGAAAATGTGTGTCTGTCTGTCTGGCTGTGCGTGTGTCCCCCCCTATCAACTCCTAAACGGCTGGAGCAATCAAAATAAAATTTGGTAGGAGTAAAGATCTATACCTGAATATCTCACGGCCATATTTGAAAATGATGTCAGTGCCACCAACTGCTGAAAAATCGCAATTGAAATTTGAGCTCCATGTTGGATATCTTGGAAGGTATGAATGGGAGCTATTTCAAAATCGGCACACATATAGATAATAATATTGCAGTTTAATTTCCAGAAGGCCATACACGGCAGTGTTGCTAAAATGATTATAAGCCTACTGGTAGGTCCAATATTTAAATGCATATAACTTCTACACTATCAATTGGAATTCAACCAAATTTCGTATGTTGTATGTGTACATAACCAGATATGACTGAACGTATTCTTATAAACCACCAGTGCAGCCAACTGTTAAAAAATGCTCTTAATTTCTATTATCCAAATACCAATATATATGAGAAAGTATGCAAGCCGACAGCTTTAAACTATGCACACGTATAGTACATGACATTCTATATTAATTTGGTGTAACTTATATACGTCAGTGCTACCAACATGATTCTAAGCCTGCTGAGAGGTCCAACTTTAAATACATCTAACTTCCATACTATCATTTGGATTTCAACCAAATTTCGTATGTGCTATGTGTACCATAACAGCTATGACTATGCGTATTTTTAAGAGCAACTAGGGCTGCCAACTGTTAATAAATGCTGTCTCTATTTTTGTTACCCTAATATCAATATATCAGAAAGAATGCAAGCCAATAGCTCTAAACTTTGCACACGTATAGTACCAGGCATTCTAGATTACTTTGGAGTAACTAATATACGTCAGTGCTGCCAACATGATTCTAAGCCTGCTGATAGGTCCAATTTTAAAATGCATGTAACTTCTATACTAACTAATGGAATTCATTCAAAATTGGCACAACAATACATCCTATTATTTCAGATTATTTCTGACCAATACATGCATGACACTGTTGCCAACATGATTTTACGCGCGCTGTTAGATCCAATGTTTAACTGCATGTGACGTCCACGCTATTCATTGGACTCCAACCAAATTTTGTATTCTGTACCTTAAGAGATGGAACTAAGAATATATTCAGTCACCAGGGCTGCCAACTGTAGTGTTCTATTAGGCTGCATTATGCCAGGTATAGAGTATTTCGAACTAATTAGAAATGTCGATATTACCAACTTAATTTCGTCATTATTCTAGATAGATCCATATCGATTAATCATTGGCATGAATCTTAAATTTTAAGAAAAGTAGGCTCTTTAGTTCGTCACGGAACTTCTTGTTGGAATTAGTAATGATGTTTGAGAATACTTTGTTGATAATTTCGTCTTTCGATGAGACAAAGTTACAGAAATTATGAGGAAATGAAATCAATCCGCTCGATTCATCGACAGGTACTCGACCATTACCGATAGTCAGCAATTGCTCAGAGAAATCTTCAGCAGATGTATCATTAAGCAATGTTGTCAGCTGAAGTTTCTTCACATAGCGCCATAGATTCGATGATTTGGGGCAAGCGTTTATTTCGTCGGCAGCCGTTGATCTTGGAATTACTGGCAGTGTTTGGCGGAAATCGCCAGACAGTAAAATTATTGCTCCTCCAAAACATCTGGAGTCATTGCGTAGATCTTTCAATGTTCGGTTAAGTGCTTTTAATGCACGTTTATGCGCCATTGTGCTTTCGTCCCAGAAGATGATTTTAGATGCTGATAAAACTTTGGCAATTGCTGATTTTTTTTGCTATATTACATGTTGGTTCTTCAATTGTTTGAAGATTTAACGGCAATTTTAATGCTGAATGAGCCGTAAGACATCCTTCTAACAATGTGGCTGCTATTCCAGAAGAAGCAACTGCAACCGCAATGTTGGATTTAGCACGAACAGTGGCTAAAACTACTGACATGAGGAATGTTTTGCCAGTTCCACCAGGGGCATCCAGGAAATATAAACCACCATTTCCATCATCAATTGCCTTCATTAATGTATCATAAACTTCCTTTTGTTGGGGATTCAACAGGGGCACATTCGTTTGAACTATTAAGTCTAATTCCTGGTGATCATATTCACGTTCCCGTTCCAATTCTTGATTAAATGCGTCACGATTTGGCGCTGGCATTCCTAACGTGACTAATAAACTACCGCACATGAGGTAACACATGTCTTCGATCAAGAGTAAAGCCCGATTATGTATCTCCTCATTCATCTCAAGATCGTGATTTCTGGAACTGACACGAATTTGATGTAAAATATCTTCTGACATATTATCCTTGTATTTTGTGCCACAGGTTAGGTGGGTTCGATGGAAAGCATTTCGAAATGATGATAGCAAATAACGTGCGTATCTGACTTGGAGATGCAGAGATAATGGCTTCAACGATTGTCGTATACCAATGGGTATCGTTTTCTTGTAAATTGAGTTCTTCACATGCAGCACGATATGTTGGGAATATTATACCATAAACACTCCGTAGTGTCTCAAATGACATTGGCCCACGCGCATTTACCTGCAATAACCGCAAATAGAAGCATTCATCATGCTTTGGATGAACTGTATACATACGACTAAGCATCAGTAGAACGCACACCCGGATAACCAGGAACCGCATCGTTTTGCTTCCGTCGTTGAAAATTCTTCGATGAAGCATTCCAATTGTAATAACATGGCATCTCCGACTAAAGCAAAGTTCGTGCAAACGGATCGCTGTGGCAGATCGCAAAGAAACTGGTCAATGTTGTCGCTGGAGGTGTTTCAGCACGTTTAACAACATTCGAAGCCGTGAAATACACTCGTTGACCATTCTCCAGATGCACCGCCAAATGCACAACAGTAGGATGACGTTCGTGAATAGGGAATGGGAATATACGCCAAATCGCTTCATTACAGTTCACATAACGACCAACTTGATAGCGCGCAATTTCATCGTTGGTATTGGAGGATCGGATGCCAAAAACCGCCATATCGCTGCCTTTCGTGACATATTTGCAAATGTATTTAATGACTTGACTGAATTGCCATACTCAACGTTGCAATGTGTCTTGATTGTTTTGGAAATAAGTGGCGAATATGGAACAATCCAACTGTTGTCGACAACGAAATCCATTCTTTTCACTTTTGTTATGATAGTTCGACCGTTATCACCGGGTGATCGACGCCGATACAGTGGATAACCATCGTTGCCAGTGACGGTCTCCGCCGTTAATTACCGTGGATATCGTTTGGAACACTTTCCGTCGACCATGCAAGGTGATTGGGGATTGATAGCGCCACACGGTTCATGAATCATATTTGTAATTACAACATTATGTAGGTCTGGATCGGCTTCGTGATCGGGAATCTCGGCACATATATCATCTATTAGGTCGTGTGCTTGCGGCAGGCCTCGTTTTTGCCATTCAATTGAATACATCCAGCATCGAGTATCTCTAAAGACGCGTTGTTTAACTAACGGGATTTCATGTTAAGAGCCTCATTTTCTATACCGGTAGTGGAGAGTGCTACTCGCATCCAGTAGGCCGTGTCTCGTCAAGAGCTACTGTTGCCTGGAAACGACTTGCCTTGCCATTCCTCCATGAGTTTATTTTAGCTGTAATTTGCGTTAAATTATATATATTCTCTTTGACGTTTTATGTCACGTCATGGGATAAAAAGTATCCTATGTCCGTCTCCTGGTTCTAAGCTACCTCCACACCAATTTTCAGCCAAATCGGTTCAGCCGTTCTTGAGTTATAAATAGTGTAACTAACACGACTTTCTTTTATATATATAGGTGTATAATTTGTACCTAAAATACTTTCGATATCAGTTGCGGATGCTGAAAATACTGTTTTCCCGCCTAGAATGGAAAAATCAGCTGCATTCCCACACAACAAATTAGTTATGAATTCTAACTCTTATAGAGCTAGGCTTGTTTACCGTAACTGCTATTCGGATTGAAGATATCGTCTGCACACCACTTTTTCTAGGTAATCATCTCGTCTGTTCATATCAGTTTACAAGTGATAAAAAATTGTTAAATGAGGAGTAGACTAAGTAACTACAAAAAGTTAAACAATTCTACTCTATGTTTTGAAATTAGCTGTTCCACTTATGTTAGTAAACTTTAAAATGTAAACTCTGAGGCAGTGGTTATTGTACTGCTGAAATATAACTGACCAAGGTAGGTTATTTTGAGAAGTTATACTTAATTTGTTATCATTATTAGAAGTTATATTAGTTATATTAGAAGCATTGATTATAATCAATGGTAGAAGTGAGCATGGAAGACTTGTGTCGTTCTAAGAATGCATAAGGATAGAGAGACCGCGACCGAGCGGAGTTGAGGGACTCCTCTGGCGATTACCTAGAGTGTCGAGTGGAATTGAGGTAACCCTGGCTACCTGACTCAGGTACCCGAGAGGAATTGATGCCTGCCCAAAATGTGGTGTCGATATGTTCAAGTCCCAGACCACCTACCTCCATTGAAGGACTAGTACTGTAAATATAGTCACCTTAGGAACACAGGTTATATCAGATGTATTTGACATCCCGTGGTGTAGTGGTGCACGTTAAATCGCTCACCAAGACTGTGATGGGAGCTGCAGTAAGTCCGGTGATAAAAGGTCTGAATCCGAGTACTGAGAGTGGCTATCCTGACTGCGTATTCCACACTTCCTTCAGGTAAATGCTTGAATAATACCTTATTTCAAGTCTCGTCCGCACCTAACTCATACCCTACCCCCTAATAATTATAGTTACACACACTGCTACAGCCACCACAGAAACATAGGTGGCAGAGTTCATTTCTGTTTAAATCCATTGCTTCACATTACATGTTATGTAACTTATGTTGAACTCAAATTGCAATGCCGTATATCTGACAATACTCTATTTTAAGCCTACTTTCGATTTTTGCAAAAAAATGAAAGTAGACTTATGAAATCACTACAGGGCCAAAAAAGTATCTGGCAGTGTGTGTGTGAGTCTGTGTGTGAGTCTGTGTACTCTGAATGTATGTCCCCCCACCCCCACCACCCACCCCCTCTCAATTCGAACACGGTGAATCAAAATTGAACGAAATTTGGCACAAAGGTATAACAAGCAAAGGGCACCTCAGTGTCATATCGCCGCCATCTTGACGGAAACGTAATGGCGGCCACCCAAATGTTCAAAGCATAAATCAAATTACGACTAACCTAATAATCCGATATCTACCAAATTTTGCAAATACATATAGTCGTGTGGCGAGAGTCTTTTGACCAAACTAAAAGGTCATCAGTCCAATAGTTTTCAGATGGCGGCCATGTATGTGTGCAAATCGATTACCCTTATCAATTCAAACACGGTGAAACCGAATTGAACGAACATTGGTGCAGAGGTAGCAGTACCAAGGGCACCTCAGGGACATGTTTTATACCGCCGCCATCTTGACGAAAACGTAATGGCGGCCACCCAAATGTTAAAAGCTTAAATCAAATTTCGACCAAACTTATCATCTGATCTCTACCAAATTTTTCAACATTATACCTTTATGTATGGAAAATCCTTTGACTAAACTGCAAGGTCATCAACCCTATACATTACGGATGGCGGCCATGTATGTGGGCAAATCGATTCCCCCTATCTATTCAAACACGGTGAAACCGAATTGAACAAAATTTGGTACAGAGGTAGCACTAGCAAAGGGCACCGCAGTGTCTTGTTTTATAATGCCACCATCTTGACGGAAACGTAATGGCGGCCACCCAAATGTTCAAAGCTTAAATCAAATTACGACTAACCTTATCATCCGATATCTACCAAATTTTGCAACTACATATCATCCTATGGCGGGCGTCTTTTGACCAAACTACAAGATCATCAGCCCAATAGTTTTCAGTTGGCGGCCATGTGTGTGTGCAAATCGATTACACTTATCTATTCAAACATGGTGAAACCGAATTCAACGAAATTTGGTACAGAGGTAGCACTAGCAATGGGCACTCCAGTGCCATGTTTTATATCGCGGCCATCTTGACAAAAACGCAATGGCAGCCACCCAAATATTAAAGTTCTGAATCAAATTACGACCAATCTAATCATCTGTTCTCTACCAAATTTTGCAACATTATACATTTATGTATAGAATTTGTTTTGGACCAAACTACAAGGTCATCAGCCCAATCATGTGTGGATGGCGGCCATGTATGTGTGCAAATCGATTTACCCTATCTTTGAAATCACGGTGAAACCGAATTGAACGAAATTTGGTACATAGGTAGCACATGTAAAGGGCACCTCAGTGTCATGTTTTATATCGCCGCCATCTTGATGGAAACGTAATGGAGGCCACCCAAATGTAAAAAGCTAAAATCCAATTACGACCAACCTAATTATCTGATCTCTATCACATTTTGCAACATCATACCTTTAAGGGAGACGCGTTCTTTGACCAAGCTACAAGGTCATCAATCCAATAGTTTGCATGTGGCAGCCATGTATGTGTACAAATCGATTCCCCCTATCAATTCAAACACAGTGAAACCGAATTGAATGAAATTACTTACAGAGGTAGCACTAGCAAAGGGCACCTCATATTCATGTTTAATATCCGTATAACACGTTGTATTTCAACAAGGTACTACAACCAACATTCAATTATACTCCTTGAAAAGGACAAAGAGTTATAAGAATACCCATGCTTTTAGGAGAAAGTAGGCTATATGTTCATTACTGAACATCTTGTTTTTCCATTATCTTCCTTATAACTGGTCACGCCTCCCAGCCTTATGTGGATGTTGTTAATTATTTGAGAGGCTTTATAACATCCTGGCCATGTACTTGTGAATGTGTGTGTGTGTGTGTGTGTGTGGAATTTGTCTGATAACCTGTGTTACTGTGATGGCTGTATTATTCTGTGTGTAGTTGTAATTTAGATGAGGATTTGGAAGGAGTCAGCCATGGCCTTAATTTAGGAAGCACCCCGGGATTCTCCTGAGTAGAAATGGGTAAACCACGGAAAACCACTTTCAGGATGGCCGAGGTGGGATTCGAACCCACGCTCTTCCGATGCCAGTGGGGCACGATGTATAGAGAAATAATCCGCGTCCTTTGGAGGCTCTCGAGAACGAAATCTGAGTGAGGATGAATTACGGCGACTGTACTAAAACGTCCTACGGCGGTGCAACGTGTGATTAGAAATTGATGTTCTCTCGGCCACCACGGGTACGTTAAAAAGTGTAAATGTGTTAAACTAGTTCGGCGATAAGCTGCTGATAGCGCCAATACCTTGCTTGACACGCCACAATGGTGTATTCTTGGAATACACGGTACGAGAGATTATAATTTTCAATGCTTTTGCATGTTCTTTCCTTCCTCTTTGTCAAACACCAACAGTGATCTTCTGTTTTCTCTTAGGTGTTCAGGTCGCTTATATCTTTTATGAGTCTGTTCTAGATATATATACTCTGTGACTCACCTAGCGTCATCTAGCAGCGAATCTCTGAAGCTCTTCAACTTTTCCTGGTGCAAGAGGACTTACTTATCCATTTGGCCACCAGATCCTGTTACCATCGCCAGCTATTTTCTCCTTGAGCAAGAGGACTCTGTCTACTTTTTTACTCACCATGCTGCGCTAGTATCGCCTGTTATAAACTCTATGAAGACCAGCTCATCAAGAGAAAATAATTTTTTGTTATAAAGTTGGCAATGTTTATATGTTCTCCTTTTGTCTCCTATCCCCCACTCTTTTCCCCTTCCTTAGACCCTCCGTGCTCCGTTGAGCAAGTCTCACTTCTCAGTCGGCAGTTGACTCGATCAGTTAAGGCTCCTCTCGAGCCAGTCTCCTCAAACCAAGAGGCATATTCTCTTCTACGCCATGTTGACAAAGTAGTTATCGTCAAAAGGAACTTCACTTTCAACATGAAATCAAGATAAGTACCATCTTAAAGTTTTAACCTAATTTTCATGGTTTTAACTTTCACGTGCTTTTAACGATACTTTTATAGACAGTGTGAGATTATTTATTTTGGGGCAAAAATCATTCTTCGTGGGATTTGCTATGTTGAGCTTTTGTTCGTACAAGCCAACCTTACTAGAAAAGAGCTTTTCTTAAGCTATTCAAATGAGAAATCCTCTCACTACGTGGGATATTATCTAATACCCGCTGTCTATAATTCACCAAGCTAGTTCCTCCGTTGGATTTTCTTAACCCCATTTTTCTACTAAGGTCGTTCTGGAACCTTCCAGATTCTGTATTTCATCTACAAGTCCTGCCGTTATGAAATTTTCACTTACTTGTGAGAATGCTATTTAAAATTGAAGAATCTCACTTCTGAATTAAAGCTCAATAGCGAATTTTCTTCCACCGTTGGATGTTCTTGGCCCATTTAACTGTAATCCACCATTTTCTCCAGCAATAGACTTTCGTTCATCTAGTGCAACCAGTCAGTTTTTTTCAAATCAAAATAACTTTCTTTGCCAAAAACTTGCGTGTTTCTATAGTGAACTTTTCATATATTTCAACGAACTATAGTGAAAACCAGTGCTTGTTCAACTTTCTACCGCGTCGCGATCGTCCGTTTACATATAAATAAGGCCATGAACATTTTTCCTCAATCCCTATTTCTCTTTCCTAAACCTCTTACTAACAATCTGTAATAAATTTTTAAATTTAGGTCTGTTTCAACGAGGTGTCAATCCATAGATGTGCCCTCCCATTTTTCTCATGTGTAATTAATTAATTTCTGTATAATTACGTGTCCAGTGCACGTTTTAAACTTACATTGTTTCTCCCTTCTGATCAGGGAAAACAATTCTTTCATCTCTTGAGTGAGTTATTTCTAGGTCTCACGAAATGGAAACTGCCCCATTTGGTTCGTGATTCCCATTTAAAACATAGGAGGTCGAGAACCTTCCTTTTGATTATCTCTTCAGGTTTCACAGTCAGTGACCTGCCCTTATTTGCATAATATCCAAAATTAATTCTGTATAAATATAAGAAGTTGTAGGAACTTCTATCTTATTCTTCATGTTTTTCTTATTGTTATTTTCGAAGTTGTTACTCTCTCTAGAATATTCTCTCAGAAATTTCTTATAGTACACTCCTTGTACTCTTGTAAATGTCTAAACTTTAATCATTTCATTTGCCTTTTTAAAATCTTACAAAGATTTTAGTACCAGGTTTAAAACCTTAAGAATTGTTATTTGCCTGGAGCAATTTCTAAATGTTGTCGGAGGTCTGCGACCCCAAATTGTTAATAAGATTGAAACATATTTAATTGTTAAAGATATCAACTTCCTCTAATTTGTTAAATAAATTAAGAGTTTCTTTTGCTTTTTCATTTTTCTAATACAACGGATAAGCAAGATCCTGTCCTCCTTGGCTCTCCCTACTCGATGCCATTAAATCTATTGATAGGGATTTCACCACTTGTTGCATTTGAGCAAGAGCTCTCAGTGGCAACCTTGTTAAAGTTTCTCTTAGCTTTAATAGCTAATTCTAATTGGCCAGTAAGGCAAGTAAAGCTCGCTACGCCAGCTACCTGCTTGTGGAGATCCTCTCCGAAAACTTATGGTTAATTTTCCAAAAGATAAGTGTTTCTTCTTTGTCTAAGCTTTTAGCCGGCCTCTCGCTGAGTAAAGGCTTAGCCATTTCCAAATGCAACCATTGGTTCACTTACCAAAATTACTTTCCCAGGTATAATTTTTCATCACTATCCTTCCTGGAAGCACTGGGTCGCTTTTCTCAGGAACTCTATAATTTCGAAAATTGGAAATACCAAACTTGATTTAAATTATTGGCATTCTTCGAATTATTTCGCAAAACGAATTTCTTTGAAAAACCTTACAATAAATTTGTTACTCTTAGTTTTGCCAGACCATCACCTTTCCCCATAGTAGTCTTATACATGCTTGGGAGGAAATACACTAAAGCCGCTCTCTTGCAAATCGCCCAAGTCCCAGCTGCGGTTCCCGTTAGCTTCGACCAAGCTCGTACCTACTTTAGGTATCAGAGAGTTAATTTTCAGTGGCAACTGCCTCTAAAGGTATTTAAAGTTAAATTTACAACTTTTGTGGGACTCTCCTCCTATTTTTCTATCCTTTTTCTCCAATCCAAAACCTACTTCCCTTTTTTTAATCATCTTCCCTTGGTGGGTGGGTTATTCCTCAGCCTATAATCTACCCAAAAATTGGTCCCAGAAACCCGGGAGAGTCCATTTTCCATTTTTTCTTTTTAAAAAGTGTCATTTGACAATACTTTGCAAATTATTAATATCTGCTTTGAATTTTTCAGCTATAACTACATCATGCAAAGCCTGTGAAGGGGAAAGAGGCTGCTCCTGTCTCCTTTGGTGTGCCCCGTTCTTTCTACTTATTTGCTGCTGCCAGCTTGACAGCATTTCCAAGGTTCCACAGTTTCGTGAGTTACATTTCAATCTACCTTCTTTAACATGGCTCCTTCTGATAAGGATAAGGATGAAAAACTTCCTTCTAAACGAGCATCCTATAAAGGGCAAATTACCCGATTCAGAAAGTACATAAAAGAATTCGATCCCTCAGAAGCTCAATTAGATTTGTTGAAACATCTTGTAAGGGATTTTGAACGTTCTTATGAAAACTGCTGCAACATTCAAACTGAAATAGAAACTTGCATGCTCAATCAAACAGAAAATCGAGTCGAAGTAGAAAACCAATATTACGAAGGCATAGGTTCTGCTTTCAAAATAATACGCCAACTCGAAGAGGAGCAGAAAAAGGACGCTTCTGTTCTTGGTTCCCTTCACGAACCACAAACTTCTTTCCGTGAGGGTACTCACAAGCCAAAACCAACTTTACCGAAAATTGATTTACCCCATTTTTCTGGAGATGAATCTGCTTGGGATTCTTTCTATGAATTATTTTGCTCCCTTGTTCATGACAATGAAGACATTCAAGTCATTTACAAGTTTCATTATGTGAGATCTATTCTCCGAGGTCAAGCTTTGCAGTTGGTCGAAGCACATCCTCTGCGTGCCGAAAATTACCCCATTGCCTTTAACTTATTAAAGGAAAGATATGGAAATTTACGGTTACGTATTCAGCGCCATATAAAGGCTCTATTCAATCTACCTGCGTCACAGCACAATGACGTCACTAGTTTACGTACTCTAGTTGACACTACACAACTTCACGTTAAGGCTTTGTCCCAATTAGATCAACCTACTAATTATTGGGATACTTTCCTAATACATTTAGTGGTTTCTAAAGTTGATGCTGCTACCCTCAAAGCTTGGGAAATTGAACTTTCTAAAGAAGACGACTACACTTACGAGCATTTAGTTACTTTCATAAACGCTAGATGCCAACTTTTAACCGCTCTAGCTAATCAAAGTGAACCTTCATCTCCTAGTTCCAAATTCGAATTAATGTCCATCAAACCCAAAAGTGAACGCTCAGCGTCCAATACCCAAAAACCCGGGTTCAGCTCATCCAAGTTTAAATCAAACACTACTGGTTACCCAACTAGGTCTAGTGAACGTCGTGTTGCTAGCTCTATTGTTTTAAACACGCAAAGCGAACCTCGCAAAAGTTTAAACAAACCTGTAAAGTGCATACTTTGTAAAGATCCCCATGCCCTATACCTCTGCAAATCTTTTAAAGAAATGTCAGTCGACGACAGACGAAAATTAGTCGCTCAAAACAAACATTGTTTCAACTGCCTAGCGCCCACGCATTCTGCTTCTAATTGCAAGTCCACAAGACTTTGCTGCCATTGTAAAAAGGCTCACCATACTTTGCTACATCGTCATGATCAGGCAAGGTCATCGACGGCATCTACTTCTCCGAAAAATGATAGTGCTAACAGTTCTAATGCGTCATCGTATATTCAGAATGCCAAGTCCATTCGCAGTGCTCAAGTATTGTTGTCTACTGTCCAAATTGAAGTTCAGGATAACTTTGGCAACTGGGTCCGTGCACGCGGTCTTCTAGATTCAGCGGCAACTCATGATTTTGTGTCTAATTCCTTGATTAGAAAACTAGGCCTACCCGTAAACCCCACTTCTATCAATGTCTCGGGCATCAACAGCTCAAAATCGCAAGCTTTACAATTCTCAAAAATAACCATAAGAGATATTTGTCATAGAAACAACTCCTTTAATCTTAATTGTCTAATTCTCAATAGCATTGGAGAAGACACTCCAAGTCACTCTATGGATATTTCAGGGTTAAACATTCCCTCGCATTTAAGGCTAGCCGATCCTTCGTTCAATATGCAAAACCCTATTGACATACTCTTTAGTGCCAATGTTTTTTGGAATTGCCTACGTAAACAGGTTCTTAAGTTATCCTCAAACGTGGTCGCCAGAGACACTAATTTTGGATGGATCGTCACAGGGCAACTTTCCCATTATTCTCTCCAACCTGCATCGCAATGTTATTTCTCCAACACTGACCTGGAACAGTTTTGGAGGCTTGAAAGCGTTGATTCTCCTAATGTGACCTCTTCAGAAAATGAATTATGTGAGCAACTTTTTTTGAACACCACCACTCGTTCTTCTGATGGCCGGTTCGTTGTTCAAATGCCAAGATTACACAATCCTCCCAAACTTATCAACTCTCAGCCTAAAGCTCGCAAAGCTCTCTTTGCTATCGAGAGCAAATTCAAAAAAGAACCCCTTGTCAAACAGCAGTACACTGATTTCATGGATGAGTATGAAAGCTTGGATCATATGGAAGTTGTTAACAAATCTGATGATGAATCGCACCCCCCAATTGCAACGGTTTATTTAAATCATCATCTCGTGTGCAAGAACCCTCTTGTAAAAGATAAAATCCGAGTTGTTTTCAATGGTTCATCGCCCGACGTTAATGGCAACAGCCTTAACGACACTCTTTATTCTGGTCCTGCTATTCAGTCAGATCTATCCGCTATACTTTTAAACTTTCGGTTATTTCCCATAGCTGTTATAGCCGACATAAAACAGATGTACCGTCAAGTGTTAATTCAACCAGAACAACGAGATCTTCAAAGGATCTTGTGGCGTGATGAAATCAGTAAGCCCATTAAGGTATTTCGCTTGAAAACGGTTACTTATGGCTTAAAACCCTCTGCTTTCCTTGCTATCCGATCCCTACACTTGCTAGCTTCACAAGATGGTCATTTATTTAATTCCAAAGCCTCTGAAGCACTAACTACGTCATTCTATGTTGACGATTATTTGCAGTCCTTCCCCTCTTTGGAGGAAGCTTCTTTTGTGTCTTTAGAACTTCAGGCATTGTTAAGGAATGGAGGTTTCCCACTTCATAAGTGGAACTCCAACTCCCCTGAGTTTCTTGCTCAGTTTCCCATCGAAGACGTAGATCCTTCTTCTGTCGAAATTTGTGGAAACTCCGAATCTATAAAAACTCTAGGAGTTCACTGGTGCACTAGCACTGACACTCTTATCTATAAAGTTTCGCTCGCAGAAGAGCTTCCTAATACAAAAAGACAAATCCTATCTGAAATTGCAAAAATTTTTGATCCGCTTCAATTCCTTGCCCCAGTTATCATTATAGCCAAACTTTTCATGCAAGAGCTGTGGTCGCTTAAATGTGAATGGGATGATACTGTCCCTCTTTCTTTTCTTAATCGTTGGCTCTCGTTTCGCAGCAATTTCCTGGATCTTTCCCTTATTGAAATTCCTAGGAATGTAATCAGCTCTCATTCTAATGCATCCTTTTTCCTTCATGTGTTCGCGGACAGTTCCGAAAAAGCTTATGGTTGCTGTGCATATTTAGTTCATCACGATTCACTCTATGGATCTCCAGTTTCCAACCTTGTTTGTGCCAAATCGAAGGTCGCTCCTCTTAAAACTATCACTTTGCCTAGGCTCGAACTGTGCGCTGCACTCATGGCTGCAGAACTTGTTAAAAAACTACGGGAAGTATTAAAGGTCGAATTCTTGCAAATCTATCTCTGGAGCGATTCCATGATCACCCTTTCTTGGATCGCCAAGAACCCCTCTCACTGGCAAACTTTTGTTGCAAACAGGGTTTCCAAAATTCAAACTCTTTCTTCTGGATGTCAATGGAGGCATGTGCCCAGTGTGGATAATCCAGCCGATATTATCTCTCGTGGTTGTTTACCCTCTCAATTGGCAGCTTCCCAATTGTACTGGCATGGGCCCTCGTGGCTAATCGAAGACTCTTCTTCATGGCCTTCTAAACCTCCAGTTACAAACTCCAACGTGCCCGACGCTAAAGTACCTCTATCTATTGCTTCGTGTCTTGTTTCCAACGCTTCTCACCCCTTGTTGTCCCGCTATTCTTCTTTTCATAAATTAATACGAATTATCGCTTATCTCCTTAGATGGAAATATTTAGTGGTTGACCAACCTCTTCTCCCCAAACCACACCTTACCAATCATGAATTGAATCTCGCTACCATTAAGGTTTTACAACTGACACAGCAAGAAGCCTTTTCTTCTGAATTGTCTTTGCCTTCTTCTAAAAGGGATCTTCCCAAATCCAGCCGTCTTCGTGCTTTAGCCCCGTTCCTTGATGACCATGGGTTACTCAGGGTAGGTGGAAGGCTCTCGCAATCTTTACTCTCTGAGGACAAAAAGCATCCCGTTATTTTGCCTTCCAAACATCACGTAACTTCCTTAATTATACGTGACTTTCATTAACGTAATCTTCATGTTGGTACACGCACTCTGCTTTGCCTCTTAAGGGAAAAGTACTGGATTATAAATGGAATTCATGAAGTTTCTTCTGTAATTCACAAGTGCATTCCTTGTTTCAAAGCGAAACCTAAAATCAAAACTCAATTAATGAGCGATCTGCCCTCTTTTCGCTCTTCTCCTATACGCCCATTTGCTTTAACTGGTGTGGACTATATGGGTCCGTTCCAATATCAACGAAATTCTCCTGAAGCTAAACGCAAATTGTTTGGTAAGCTTTATGTTTCTCTCTTTGTTTGCATGGTTACTGGCGCAATCGACTTGGAACTAGTAACGAATGCTTCTACTTCTTATTTTTTATCAGCTGTCTCTCGCTTCACCGCTAGGCGTGGTGTTCCTTCAGAGATGTTCTCTGATAACGCTTCCACATTTCAGGGCGCAGCTTCCCTTTGGAAGAAAGCTCTCACTTCCTCTCCTGCTATGGAACAAATTTCTAATTTTTCTTATTCAAAAGGTTTTAAATGGCGCTTTATACTTCCCTACGCTCCTCATCACGGTGGTAGGTGGGAATCTTGCGTAAAGCTCACTAAACGTCATTTAAGAAAAGTCTTAGGTAATCGAATTCTGACTTATTAAGAATTCAATTCACTGTCTGTTCTGATTGAAGGTGTTGTTAATTCTCGCCCTTTAACTCCGCTTTCCAATGACCCTGATGACCTACTTCCACTCACCCCTGGTCACTTCCTTATCGGCACTTCTCTTTCTGCCCCTCCTCCTCTTCCCAATTCTTACAGGGATTCCAATCTACCTATCGCTTGGCGTAAACTTGAAGCCCTCCGTAATTCTTTTTGGAAGAGGTGCAACTTGGAATATTTAACTTCCTTGCAACGGAGACAGAAGTGGTTTCTTTCCAGTCCCGACATTAAAGTGGGAGACTTGGTCTTGGTTAGGGATGTTTCTCCCCCTCTAGTCTGGATCTCTGGTAGAGTGACCGAGTGTTATCCTGGAAGAGATGGGAGAGTCAGGGTGGTCAGAGTCTTGACCACTAACGGTCCGATTACAAGACCCCTGTCTTTGATCGCTCCTCTTCCCTTAAATGTCTAACTGCTTATTTGTTCTCTGTTGGTGTTTTCCTCTCCCAGTATGGTGTATTCTTGGAATACACGGTACGAGAGATTATAATTTTCAATGCTTTTGCATGTTCTTCCCTTCCTCTTTGTCAAACACCAACAGTGATCTTCTGTTTTCTCTTATGTGTTCAGGTCGCTTATATCTTTTATGAGTCTGTTCTAGATATATATACTCTGTGACTCACCTAGCGTCATCTAGCAGCGAATCTCTGAAGCTCTTCAACTTTTCCTGGTGCAAGAGGACTTACTTATCCATTTGGCCACCAGATCCTGTTACCATCGCCAGCTATTTTCTCCTTGAGCAAGAGGACTCTGTCTACTTTTTTACTCACCATGCTGCGCTAGTATCACCTGTTATCAACTCTTTGAAGACCAGCTCATCAAGAGAAAATAATTTTTTGTTATAAAGTTGGCAATGTTTATATGTTCTCCATTTGTCTCCTATCCCCCACTCTTTTCCCCTTCCTTGGACCCTCCGTGCTCCGTTGAGCAAGTCTCACTTCTCAGTCGGCAGTTGACTCGATCGGTTAAGGCTCCTCTCGAGCCAGTCTCCTCAAACCAAGAGGCATATTCTCTTCTACGCCATGTTGACAAAGTAGTTATCGTCAAAAGGAACTTCACTTTCAACATGAAATCAAGATAAGTACCATCTTAAAGTTTTAACCTCATCTTCATGGTTTTAACTTTCACGTGCTTTTAACGATACTTTTATAGACAGCGTGAGATTATTTATTTTGGGGCAAAAATCATTCTTCGTGGGATTTGCTATGTTGAGCTTTTGTTCGTACAAGCCAACCTTACTAGCTAATTCTAATCGGCCAGTAAGGCAAGTAAAACTCGCTACGCCAGCTACCTCCTTGTGGAGATCCTCTCCGAAAACTTATGGTTAATTTTCCAAAAGACAAGTGTTTCTTCTTTGTCTAAGCTTTTAGCCGGCCTCTCGCTGAGTAAAGGCTTAGCCATTTCCAAATGCAACCATTGGTTCACTTACCAAAATTACTTTCCCAGGTATAATTTTTCATCACTATCCTTCCTGGAAGCACTGGGTCGCTTTTCTCAGGAACTCTATAATTTCGAAAATTGGAAATACCAAACTTGATTTAAATTATTGGCATTCTTCGAATTATTTCGCAAAACGAATTTCTTTGAAAAACCTTACAATAAATTTGTTACTCTTAGTTTTGCCAGACCATCACCTTTCCCCATAGTAGTCTTATACATGCTTGGGAGGAAATACACTAAAGCCGCTCTCTTGCAAATCGCCCAAGTCCCAGCTGCGGTTCCCGTTAGCTTCGACCAAGCTCGTACCTACTTTAGGTATCAGAGAGTTAATTTTCAGTGGCAACTGCCTCTAAAGGTATTTAAAGTTAAATTTACAACTTTTGTGGGACTCTCCTCCTATTTTTCTATCCTTTTTCTCCAATCCAAAACCTACTTCCCTTTTTTTAATCATCTTCCCTTGGTGGGTGGGTTATTCCTCAGCCTATAATCTACCCACACAATACACAGTAGCCCAGCCACCACACGGTCTCTGCAAGTCTCCGTTCTAAAGGGAGAGCCCTCACTCTATTTACATGGGATTTTTGCACCCTTCAAATCCATCTTCCTTGACCGCATTATTGTGATGTCTGCACTGGTGTGTGTGGGACTAAACGGCAGAAGTCTGGGGATGAAAGGCTTCTGACTGGGGATGTGTTGCCCGTTTGATTGAAGTAATATAATAATACTAGCGGACCCGTGCAAGTTATTAATGCATTACGTTTTCTATGTCAATGAACAACGACCAATATCCGTTTTACGTCTCGGCATGATGGGTTAAAATCACTGACTGGACTATTAATTATATTATCAAGGAGATGCATGTGCAAAAAATTCTAGTCAGACATAATTTAAGAATGGCGAGGTGCATGAAACACAAATTCCCCTTCCGTCCAATTTTAACTTGACTGTGAATTTTGCGGAACGAAAAGTTCACAGGCGAAATGAAGAAAAGCCGAGTTGCACTTCCAGGGAGACTCCAATTGCAACCACTCTTCTCTAAGGTTTTTAACTCAACACGACTCGACAGTTTGCTGCTGGCTGTATCTGGGACAATAAGCTCGTCCTCTAGCTAAGCTGTAACTGGGGTGATAGACTCGCCCCTAGCTAGCTCGTAAACTGTCACCTCAGTAACGGAATGGAGAGTGTTGGAAGAAATGAAAACGTAAAAACATTTATAGTAGGCGATGTATTGAAGATAGAGATATGGTCTCCCGTGCTTTTTTTTTTGTAGAACTTTTCATGCTGAACAATTCTTACAGTCATAGCATATAGATATTTTTAACGGTTTGCCCAGCGTATGCTTAAAAAGTGCACCGACACAAGGTTTTTCCGACCATTTCACTGAAATCGTTAGTGCTTGATTTCCTTCGGTCATAAATAAATTATTTTCTACAGTAACCTTCCTCGAGATATCCTTTACAGAATGGTGAAAACCGCATCAAAATCTATTCAGTGGTTCTCGGGATTACCCGTGAAATCCATGAATCGGGGACTTCGTTTTATACTAAGTAGAGATTATACGCCAATCAGTAAAATTAAATATAATATAAGCCCCCTTCCGTCCAATCTTAAATTGACTGTGAATTTTTCGTTCCGAAAAGTTCACAGGCGAAATGAGAGTTGCACTTCCAGGGAATGGCGAGGTGAATGAAACTCAAGTCCCCCTCCCATCCAATCTTAACTTGACTGTGTTTCACAGGCGAAATGAAGAAAACCCGAGTTGCACTTCCAGGGAAACTCCAAACACAACCACCCTTATCAGAAGTATTAACTCAACACGACTCAACGGTTTGCTGCTGGCTCTATCTGGGGCAATAGGTTCGCCCGCTAGCTAGGCTGTAACAGGGATGATAGACTCGCCCTTAGCTAGCTCGTAAACTCTCGCCTCAGTAGTTGAATGGACATGGTTGGAAGAAATTAAAACGTAAAAACACTTATAGTGGGCGATGTATTGAAGATAGACATACAGTATGCTCTCGCGGACTTTTTTTTTTGTAGAACTTTTCATGCTGAACAGTTCTTACACTCATAGTATTTAGATATTTTCAACGGTTTGCCCAGCGTAAGCTTACCAACCGCTCGGACGCCAGGTTTTTTTTTCGACTTTTCCACTGCAATCGTAACTGCTGGGCTTTCTTTGATCGTAAATAAATTAATTTCTACAGAAATCATCCTCGAAATATCCTTTACAGAATGGTGAAAACCGCATCAAAATCCATCCTGTGGTTTTCGAGTTTACCCGTAACATCCAAGAATCGGGGACTTTGTTTTATACTAAGTAGAAAGGAAGGAAGCTTGTCGTTTAACGTGACCGTTAATCTCGAGATCATGAGCCACGGGTCCTCCTTTTTACGTGGAATCTGAACCACAGGACATGGCATTTCACTCCGAAAATCTCACATGCATTGACCGGGAATCGAACCCGGAACGCCTTGGTGAGAGGCATTCAGCTCGACCGCTGAGCCACGCCCCCATACTAAGTAGAGATTAGATCTGTGAAACGGTGTAGATTTGTGCAAAAGGGCCTGAATGTAGGGAATGGAGTGGTCTTTCCGAAATTTAACATAGCCTAAACTATTCCTCTTGAATCAGGCTACCATATGCAAAAAGAATTTTTCGAATCCGACTGGTAGTTCCAGAGATTAGCGGGTTTAAACACATAAACAAACACACAAACTCTTCAGCTTTATTATATTAGTATAGATGATGATATCGTTTGGCCTCAGGTGCCGGGTGCAAGCTTTGTTATTTGAACCCAAAGGGCAGCATGCATGTCGAATTTTGTTGTTCCTTGGAGCGCTGTGAAAGTCATTAGATATCTAAGCTCCTTCACACTATAGCGCTTTATAGTAGAGAATGGAGGAATTTTTTGTGTTGGCGGAAAATCCCGACATTAATTTTGCCATTATGAACACGGCCTACTGAATTCAAATGGGTTCTGTAACCCTTAATCGGGCGCATGGCGGTCTAAACGACCGAAGTCATAAAATTTTTGGCAGGCAATCCGTTTGAAAGTTAGCGATGCCCCCTCCCCTCCAGACTATCTTGGCCAAGGGGTCATCTAGCCATCTGATAGTTTGGCCCTTCTCTAGTCATGCTGTAAAAACTGAAATACTGTGCTTTACAGTAATTTGACCGTTCAAGATGGATATGTCTCAATATATTACTGAGTGTTGGGTTGGAGTGGGGGTCCCTGCGAGGGGAGGTGAGGGGGGGGGGGGCGGAGATGACATTATTCTTCCATTTTACTAACCAAGAAAAAATAAATAGAAAGGAACTTTGGTGTTCAGAGCTTTCCAGATTTCTTCTCAAAACAACTCGTCTTACGACGGGATATATCTCTATAAGGCCTATGAGTACAGAAAAATATTATAAATATTCTCTAAATAAGTATAAACTTATATACAACAAAATTAATCCTCAACATTTTTATTAGAACCCAAGATCGTTCAGTGAAGGACGAAAAATTTAGAAAGCGGTCGAAATGACCGATGCGCCCGAGAGTGTTCGTCAGATGAGCGCGCCCGGTTGAGGGTTAACATGCCAACAACGTATGATACGCGTATCGTAATTTTTGTCGCTTTTCAAAAATCACTTACCATGGCCAGGAGTGAACCTGGCAGCTTGGGGTTGATTGCCTGCCACGATAACCACTCACTGACCGTGGCAAGACTTTGATCGGAATTGAAGTGGGGAAACACCATTGCTATATGATTTCACAAGTTTGACTACCACTGAATGTATTTTCCAGGTGACCAGCTAATGGATAACGGTGAGTGTTTCGTGGCTCCTTGTAGCCATACGTTATTCATGATGTCTTTCCCAAGAATCGTAGGAAATGATTTATTCTGTCCAGACCTGCTGTTGACACTGGGCGAAGCGCTGGTGTGTCAGTCAGCACCTGCTTACTTAATCTCGTATTTATATCAACAGCAGTGTCAGCTGTCGGCTAAACGAACACTCATACGGGGAGTACGCCCCGCCAAATTAAATGCTAGAACGTGGCGTGCAATATGCAAACCCACACCCCAGGCGAAATCTTATTGGTATGCTGGGAACCAGTTTACATTCCTACAACAATATTTAAATTGCTCTTCCAAGTTTCATTGAGGATGGAGCCGGGTAGTGGTGGTTGTTGTTGTTTTAAGGGGTACATCTATGTCACTGTGCCAATATTTAAATCTGATTAATTAATTAATTAATTTACTTATTTATGTATTTCTTTCTTTAAGCCTCCGTGGCTTAGGCGGCAGCACGCCGGCCTCTCACCGCTGAGTCCGTGGTTCAAATCCCGGTCACTCCATGTGAGATCTGTGCTGGACAGAACGGAGGCAGACAGGTTTTTCTCCGGGTACTCCGGTTTTCCCTGTCAAAATTTCATTCCAGCAACACTCTCCACTATCATTTCATTTCATCTGTCATTCATTTAATCATTGCCCCAGAGGAGTGCGTCAGGCCTCGGCAGCCGGCACAGTTCATATCCTCGCCGCTAGATGGGGGCTTCATTAATTCCATTCCTGACCCGGTCGGAGACTGGAAGCAGGCTGTGGATTTTCATTTCACTTAGCTTTGAAAATACGTAGAAGACCTGAGGGCAATTGAGAGATTTGTTACACATTTTCCGCACGTCTAATTGTAACGGAAAATTTGAAGGAGAGCATTAGACAAAATATACGAGTATTAACAATTTTCCTTGAATAAAGAAGGTAGCTCGAATTCTCCGTTTTTCTGCGTTGAAACACCTTTTCAGCCTTTTGTATGATGCTGGATTCAAAGGAGCCATTATAAGTAGCGCGCGAGTTCAGCAGTCGAGAGTGGTTGGATAAGGCCACAAGTTCCCTGGCGGGTTGGGTCTTAAACGGACATTTCAGTACATATTTCTGATCTAAAAAATCTTTCCAAGCAACGACAGTCACCACAATGAATGGTGATGGTTTCAATCTTGAATTTTCAATCACGCTTATAAACTCCTTTGGAGTTTCCATTCTTTGTTACATATTCCACAGCGCAATGTCCTTATCACATTCCATGTATGAATGTTCTCGTTCTGGAAATGTGATTTTCAACTTTGTTAAGCCATGGATGAGACTATCAGCAACATAGTGCATGAAGCGAAAAATAGTGAAATTCTTGTTTTGCCCTCCAATAGAGTCACAAAATACTTGAAGTTCTTCAACTTCATCATCAAGGTAGTTCATAATGAAATGAAAGAGGCAGGAGGCAACCTCATTGGGACCTTTCTTGAAAATACCCTCGTGGTACACATAGAAAACCGACTGCCCAGTAGAGAGAATGTGGATGTTGAATGAATACATTGATAGCTGACGCTTATAGTAGACATCGTTGGTACTTATGTTTGGTATTGGAACATTTTTGACAAAATACATACAAGTTGCTCCCATCTTCTTTGATTTTATATCATAGGGTCTTGCATCTCTTTTGCATTGGTAGAATGATTCTGGTTTTTTTTTGTATAGAACATTCAAGGTTGTCTGCTATTCAATTTTGTCTTTATCCTTTTCTGAGGACAGCACTTTTTGTATGGCTGAGAATTCGTCTCAACGTGGGTATCCGAACGATAATGCACCGGTAGGTTTCGTAGGATACATGAACTGCACGATGACGTTCTTTAAACATCAGAAACATCTTCTTCACATTCAACGCTTTAAGCAAATAGTTTTCTTTTTGAATCATTTAAGCTGTAATGCCTATATCTGCCTTTAAAGCTGTTTATGTGACTGCATATCAATGATCTTGTAGATTCGTCAAGCTTCCTGTGAATAGATGTATGTATACCTCTCTTATCTCTTGGTGGACAACCAGCCATTTTCAGGCTTTTCTGTATATATTCCAGTTTGCTTTTTGAATAACACAGCCTACTCACAAGAGTTACAATGAAATATTTCAATTATCACACTGCACTCTGTTGGCAGGCAGATGACTTGCCTGGTTTTTTCCATGTAACAGTTGACTTACCTGCTTCTTTTCCTGTATGCTAAAACTTTGAAGGTAAATAAACCCATGACTAACCTGTTTCTTTGCCTGTTTCATACGTTCAACAGATAGTCCTTCCCATGGAGAATCTAATGGCACCTCAAACTAAATTTCGATTTAATAGTGACGTACCTGGTTCTTTCCCTGTATGTATGTCTACCCCTTTTTATTACCGTTTTCCAACGGGGTCGGGGATGGGATGAGATGCGATGGAAGTCTTTGTGGCGATGGTTTTTACAGCCGGATGCCCTTCCTGACGCCAACCTCATGAGAGGAGTTAATGAGAGATGAAATGAATGATTGTGAATGAAACTGGGCAAGGATGTGGAAGGAAGCGGCCGTGGCCTGTCAGAAGGTACCGTCCCAGCATTTGCCTGGTGTTGAAAATGGGAAACCACGGAAAACAATTTCAAGGACGGCCGACGGTGGGGCGCCAACCCACGCGTCTACCGAGTCAGCAGAGAGCTTGGCCCCATGACCTAATGCAGCGCTTTAGCGAGCGTAGCCACTACTGTCGGTTTACCTGGTTCTTTCCCTATACCCTTCTTATTTACACTCTGAATTTCACTTTGTGGCATCTAACACTGCCTTACACACGTGAATTCTTTTCGATCCAGATCCTTGGGGTGAAATTTTTCGACCGCTACCTCCTACTTCCTACTTGGATAATGACAGTCTCGTACGAATTTCCCCTCCTTGGCTACGAATATTCTCCTACTTCTGGTGTTGAATTTATCGGCACTTAAAGTTACAGCATATATTGTCTCTTCCGGTATGCAATTGTTTATATGGTAAACGGTCTATGGTTTACGTTTACCCCTGGACTCGCTGTACTCACTTTACTGCGCTCTACAATTGTCTTAGTACTTAGCGTCTGAACTGAATTCTGACGACTATTTTCTTTACTTGGTGTAATACTTCCCTGTAACTCCACGTGGCTACTGATGCCTCTTTGTAGACCTATAACTCTATCGCCACTTATCACGCTAACCTCCTCAATTCAGGAAAATTAGGTGTTTGCTATGTTAGACCCTACCGTGGTTATTTAACACACTGGGAAACACGTTTAGAGTTTCAACTCTCTGATGATGTCTCGTATACTTTCGAGATACTACGATATAACTTCAATATAAGTGTCTGGGCTTCGATTACCATCGCCGGGTCACGTATGTTGCTCAAAGTATAACACTTGGCCTAAGTCCGTAGACTATTAACTGTTCGAAGTTTGACGATACTTTTCCTTTTGATAAGGACTTCGATGTTTTTAGGCGTGGCGACACTGATGAATGCTGGACAGTACTTCTCTCAAGAGTACTTCCGCGTCGTGATACAGATTCCAGTCCCAACGGACTGAATAAGACTGCCTGCGCTGTGGAACAGCACGATCGTACGTGGTATGATGATTACTGCATGTACTATTGAATACTTATTGTCGAGTATGACCTCCCCTGAGGTTCATACGACGTGATGCAGCGCTCCTGCACTCGGAGTCCACTGTAGACTGCATGTACTGTTGAATACTTTGCGATGTAGCACTTCCGCCCAAGCGGACTGAAAGACTGCATGTTGGTGAAACAGCGTGCAGCGCCTCTGCGCACACTGATACTGAAACTGCATGGCTTTGCTTGGGCTCATGGCCCTTATATCTGATTCTGGTAAAAATAAATAAACTTCTCATCTTCTCCACCACTATCTTCCAAAATAATCGTCATACGATGTTAAAAAAATATCTCCGAAAAGCTGAGGCTTTAAATGTCTCAAAGATATCTAAGTTTCCAAGAATCGATCGTACAGATCTGTAATATTAATTAAAATGAGCTCCTCTAATACGTGGGCGGTGTCTTCGTTTTGTCCCCTACCACAAGCTCCTGGTTCGGGAATTCACCGACTACGCAATGCTGATTATGCACTTCTTTCTTGTACAATTACTGTTAAATTTATCCTCTCTAAAAATCTCTTTCCCTGGATAATTAACATTGACGGAATCCTTTCTTCAGTTTAATGCCCGCAAATGGCTCAATTTCAATTATTTCTCTGATTTCATGACTCCCCCCTTGATGCGGCGTTGCCATTTTACTGTTGAGTAAGGGCTTTTTCCGAAACTTTATCTCACTCTACTCAAAGGAATATTTTCAAACCTATTTTTATCGGGCGCGTAACCTGGTCTCCGATGACTGTTCATGACATCATCCCACAGCTGTGATCCTGCTCTGTTGAGTTGCACAACTTATCCACGCGTCTCGCAATACTTGCTGTATTCCTCCTCAACTAACTTCAGAACTCCGTTCTAAAACCTGCATTAATTCTTTCTTTTTGACATACAAGGATATGGGTTCGATACTGTTCCATTCCCATGGGCACACTACCCACCTGATCATCATTCTCCTGTAACACCACATTTCAAACCCTTCAATTCTCCTCTTTTCTGCTGCACCAATAGTCCAAGTTTCACTTCCGTAGAGCGCCACGCTCGAGACAAAGGTCTTCAAAAATGACTTCCTAATACCTAAATCTATATTCGATGTCAACAGATTCCTTTTCTGTAGAAATGCTTTCCGTGCCTGAGCTAACCTACTTTTTATATCCTCTTTGCTTCATCCTTCACTGGTTATTTTGCTTTCTAAGTAACAGAAGTCTCCTACTTCCTTTAGTTTTTCACCAGCCAATTTGATGTCCATAGAGCTTTCTGACTTATTTCGGCTGCATTCCAATATTTTTGTTTAACATTTATTAATTTTAATCATGAATTCTTTCCTCTAGACGGAGTCATTTATTAATTTAGGAGCTTTGTGACATTGTGGCCATGTAGTTCCATGTACTTGGGTGTGTGTGTGCATACTATAATTTGTCTGATAACCTGTAGTCTATAATTATGGTGGCTGTATTAGTGTGTGTATTTTAATCCAGATGAGGACTGGGAAGGAGGCAGCCGTGGCCTTAATTTAGGAGCCATCCCGTCATTAGCCTGGAATAGAAGTGGGAAACCACAGAAAACTACTTCCAAGATGGCTGAGATAGGAATCGAACCCACCTCTTCTCAGTATTGCCTGACGAGGCTGTGTACCCAGTTCCAGGCCTCAGACCGGAATTAAATTTCTTGCCAGAGCCGGGATTCGAACACGGACCTCCGGGGTAACAGCCAAGAATGCTAGCTCCTGCACCATGAGGTGGTCAGAACTAAAACAATCAGAAATATTGAAAGGTTGCATGGGGTTCATTTAGGACACTACATCTAGCAAGATAAGGGACACCGCACTGCGACCGTTTGGCCTTTAACACAGCGAAGGCAGTACGGGAGGGATTAAGGTGGGAAAGCGAGAGAGAGACAGACTTATAATCTTCCCCCACCATCACCACAAGGCCGTCCGCGCCAGAAGCACGCCGGCGTGCAGCAGGCGTACCAGCACTCCTGACTTGCTGTATGGCCCACCTCTGGTAATGCTGGTTTCAACTTGCCGAGACTTACCTGGAGTAGACTCAATCGTATTAGATGTGGTGTGGGAAGAAGTGCTTCTGTACTACATAGATGAGGTTGGGAAGAGTCGCCATACTGTGACTGTGATGTCATTCAGCAGACATTGGAACACATAGTGTTTGATTGTCCCTGCCTGCAGGATTTTAATTGTGCTACTCCAGAAGCATGTAAAGTGGGAGTGAAGATTCAAGGAGAAATAATTTCAACTCTGAGATTTGCCGAGGACATCGTCATCTTGGCCGACACGCCTGAGGATTTGAATGAGATTTTGTATGGTATGAACTCCTTCTTGAGGAAAGAATTCATGATGAAAATTAATAAATGTAAAACAAAAGTATTGGAATGCAGCCGAAATAAATCGGAAAACTCTTTAGACATCAAATTGGCAGGTGAAAAGCTAAATGAAGTAGGAGACTTCTGTTATTTAGGAAGCAAAACAACCAGTGATGGACGAAGCAAAGAGGATATAAAAAGTAGGTTACCTCAAGCAAGGAAAGCATTTCTACAGAAAAGGAATCTGTTGACATCGAATATAGATTTAGGTATTAGGAAGCCATTTTTGAAGGCCTTTGTTTGGAGCGTGGCACTCTATGGAAGTGAAACTTGGACAATTGGTGCAGCAGAAAAGAGGAGAATTGAAGCGTTTGAAATGTGTTGTTACAGGAGAATGATGAAGATCAGATGGGTAGATAAGGTTACAAACGAATAGGTATTGAGACTAGTGGGAGAGGAGAGATGTTTCTGGCGACTGCTAATGAAGAGAAGAGTTAGGTTGGTAGGACACATACTAAGACTGGGTAGATTATTAGCTTGGGAATGACCTAACCCCCAAGGGAAGATGATAAAAAAGAAAGTGGGTTTCGAACTGGAGAAAAAGGATGGAGAAATAGGACGAGAGTCCTACAGAAGTTATAAGTTTAACTTTAAATATACTCAAAGGCAGCTGCCACTGCAAATCCGCTCTCCGATACCTAAAGTGGGTAGGAACCTGGGCAAAGCTGACGGGAAACGCAGCTGGAACTTGGGTCGTTTGCAAGGAAGTTACTTTAGCGTATTCCCTCTCAAGAATACATATGCCTACTATGGGGAAGGGTGGTGGTCTGGCAAGACAAAGAGTAACGGAGTTATTGTGTATCTGTTCAAAGGAGTTTGTTTATAAACAAGTAAATGGAAGAATGCCAATAATTTGAATCAGATTTGATATTTTAGTTTTTGAAATTTTTGAATTCCTAAAGAACGACCAAATGCTTCCAAGAAGGATAGGGATAAAGCAATTATACCTTTGGGAATAACTTTGGGAAATGTACCAATAGTTGCATTTAGAAATGGCTAAACTTTTACCCAGCAAGGCGCCGACTAAAAGTTTAGACAATGAGAAACACTTATATTTTGAAAAACCAACCATAAATGTTGGAGAGAATCTCCACAAGCAGGAAGCTGGTGTAGCGAGCTATGCTTGCCTTACTGGCCAGTTAGAATTAGCTATTAAAGCTAAGAGAGACTTTAATAAGTTACCAACTAAGAGTTATTGCTCAAATGCAACAAGTGGTGAAAACCCTATCAATAGATTTAATTTTATTAAATAGGGAGAATCATGGAAGACAGGATCTTGCCTAACCGTTATGTTAGAGAAATGATGAAGCGAATAACAAATATTAAATTTATTTAACAATGCAAAAGGAAGTAGTTTTTGTAACAAATATATAATTTTGATTTCTATAAACAATTGGGGTCGCAGACCTCCGAAAACATCTAAAGCTTGCGCCAGGCAATTAATAATTCTTTTGGTTTCAAACCTTTTATATTCTTTAAAATCTTCGTAAGATTTTGAAATGACGAAGATAAATAAATGGAAAATTTAAAGATAACTGACGTGATTTAAGTTAGACAATAAATCAAGTACAAAGTGTGTACTTTAAGGATTTCTAGATAAGTATCTTAGAAATAATAACAACTTCGAAAGTAACAACAACAAAAAGCAGGAAGAATAAAATATAAATTTCTATAACTTCTTAAATTGATACTGAATTACTTTTAATGATTATACATAGAAGATTATGCAAATAGGGCAGGTCACTTATTGTGAAACCTGAAGAGAACAATCGAAAGGAAGTTTCTAGAACTCCTATGTTTAAGTAGGGATCACGAGAAAATGGGGCAAGTTTCCCTTTCGTGAAACCTAGAGATAACTCACTCATGAGTTGAAGGAATTGTATTCCCTCATTAGAAAGGAGAAACAATATAATTTGAGGCGTGTACTAGACACGAAGTTTTACAGACATTAATTCGTTGTACGTGGAACAAGTGAGGGAGGGCACTTATTGAGAGTGACACGTCATTGAAAAAAGACCTAAAGTAACAATTTTATTATTTTGGTTTGTTAGTAAAGGGTTTGGGAAAGATCAAATGGGATTGAGGAAAAGTGTTCATGGCCGTATTTATTGTACACGGACGAGCGCGACGCGGATGAAAGGTTGAACAAGCACTGTTTTCACTGTAGTCTGTTGAAATAGTTGAAAAGTTCACTGTAGTAGCACAAAAAGTTGATGGCAAAGAAAGTTTTTGCAATGGTGGAAAATAACTAATTACACTAGGTATGCGAGAGTCTATTGCTTGAGAAACTTGTAGGTTATAGTTGAATGCACAGAAAAAATCCCAACGGAGGAAGAAAAATTAGATATTGATTAGCAGTTAATAAGGAAGATTCCTTAGTATGAAAAAGTATTCCCATATGTGAGTGGAAAGTACTAGAAGGTTTAACTCGTAGATAAATTGTTCGGCATGGAAAGTTCCAGAACAATCATGACTGCAGAATAGGGCAAAAGTTAGTCCAGCGGTGGAACGAGCTAAGTATTTTATAGACAGTGGGTAATTTAATGGTGTCCCACGTTGTGAGAAAATCTCTCATTTAATAAGCATAAGAAATGCTGCTTCATGTTAAGATTAGCTTAGATAGACAAAAGCCCAACATAGAAAATCCCGTGAAGGATGATTATTGCCCCAAATATAGAAATCTAACACTGCCTATAAAATGATCATTAAAAAGCATGTAGCTATTTAAAATCAATTAAAATAAGTTGAAGAACGTGGAAGTAGAACTTAGCTTTGCTTCATGACGAAGGCGATGTTCCTGTTGACGGTTGATACTAAAATTCTAACATGGCGTAGAATTTAAAAGTTTGCCTCTAGAGATGAGGAGGCGAGCTTTAGTTAAGCTCTAACTGACTGGGTCGACTTCCGACGTACAAGTGAGACACGTCCAACGGAGCTCCGAGGGACCAGGGAAGGGAAAAGAGTGGAGGTAGGAGACAAAAGGAAAACATATAAGAATAGCCAACTTAATAGTTTAAAAAAAATCTTCTTGATGAAATGATCTTCAAAGAGTTGATAGTAGGAGTCACTAGCGCAGCTTGGAGGGTGAAAAAGTAAGCGAAGTTCTCTTGATCACGGAGATGACAGCTGGCGATGGCGACGAGATCTGGTGGCTAGATTGATAAGAAAGTCCTCTTGTACAGGGAAGAATTGAGGAACTTCAGATATTCGCTGCTAGATGACGCTAGGTGGGCCATGGAAGATATATATCTAGAACAGACTTACAGGTAACATGAGAGATATAACCAACAAGGAGAAAACAGAAGATCACTGTTGGTGTTTGAGAAAAAAAGGAAGGGATGAACTATAGCAAAGAGAAGCAAAAGCTTACTCTATCTTACCGTGTATTGCAAAGAATACACCAAAGACACCGAGGAATAGCAAGCTTAGTTATGGAAGGGTCGAGGACAAAAATTGTAGGGGTAGACCAAAGTTAGAATAAGTCAAGCAGTTGCCTCGGATGTAGGGTGTGGTAGCTATGTAGAGAAGAAACGATTAGCTGAGGACAGGGAGGAATGGAGGGCTGCATTAAACCAGTCTAAAGACTCAAACAACAACTCCCGAAGCAGTGGATTGGTTCCATAGACTGGATGTTGATTAATAATAATATTTTCAACTTTAATAGTTAGGCCTATATGTCTTGTTGTCACATTGTTCGGATGTTTGTAACCGTATTCATGTCTTCAGTTTTCTTTATTGTGTTAGTATCATACGATAAATAAATAATCCTCTGGTAATGCAGCTTGACTTATGTGGCGAATGCACTCCGTCATTGCTGTGTCCCCCTGCTCGTCTTGCTATTATCAACAAACGCACTTGTATCTTGAACGGGTAATACAGACCATATCACTGTCGTCACATAAAGAAAGGTTATAAGACAAGCTCAACACACGGGTTCTTGACCAAGATGTGACGAGAAAGATAATAATTGTTGGTTTAAGGGGACTAACATCTAGGTCAGTGGCGGTTCTTGCTATAGCGCAATGGCGCAATGAACCCCCATTAAATTTGACAATATGTTTAGCATTTTGCCCCTATACGTAACATAAATATTTGTCAGAAAACAGCGCGGAGTTCAAATGCAGTTAACGAGCGCGAGGAAGTGCAGCCGGCGCAAGATCTGGTTTGAACCCCCAGTCTTGGCCAATCTTTCCTGCAGAGAATAGGCGAGTAAGGTAGAGCGGTGGCGTGGGACATGTAGCGGGGGTTAGAAGGGAAGGGAACAGTGGATACAAGCCAAACTTGTATCCATCCTACACGCATGCGCAATAAGATTGCTGAATTCGTTCACTAGTCCAGTGACACAAGCCCTTCAAGTTTGCGGAAAAGGTATACACTCCGCCATCTCTTGACGTGTTTGTAAAATAATGCTGCCAATGTGAACATACAACGAAAGTGCTCACCAGGGGTGCTTTTGAAAGGGTGCTTCATGGCTGCCACATTAGACTGTTTATGCATCCGTAATTTATCCATGAATCTATCTATATAAAGTAAACTACCTAGCTATTTATTGTATTTGAAGGCTAATCAAATGAAAGATTCAGTTAGATTGAAATAATACCAATAAAATAGCGGAAGAAGGTGTCTTGTTAGTTGTTACGCTCCGGAGTTATCCAACTCACTACTGTAGGGCCACTATTTTCTCAGGTTAAGTAAGTCACACTGTCAAGTGCTGGAACGAAAATCACTTTCAGTATTTAGTTGTGCCTATTAACTGCGTAAAGTTAGTGACTGTGTAATTCGATATTTTCTCCGCGTCCCCCAGGGGCTCACATCTAGTGGGACGTTGGTTGGCGACCACGGGACCCCAGCTGAGTCCGTCATTGCTTCCACTTACTTGTGCCGGGCTCCTCACTGTCTTCTTTCCTGTCGACCTCTCTTGGTCAACTCTTGTTGTCTTCCAACCCCGACGGAATTAGAGTATTCGAGGCCTCGGGAGTCTTTTCCTTTCACGCCTTCATTGGCCTTTCTCTCACCTTTCCTGATCCCTCATTCTTCGTGTGATCAGCCTTCTTTTCATTATAGTTCCTTTTCTCTTTAGGATTCCTGACCTGTTTTTATGAATTGGCTCCCGGTATCTCTAAATTACATTTTGTGAGTTTTTTTTAACTCAACCACATTTTGTAAATGTTTTCAATCTTCATTGCTCTTTGTAAGTATTTTCGACATAAACTCCATTTTTTAAGTATTTTCAATCTCAATTGCATTTCGTAAGTACAGTATTTTGAATCGCGGGCTTCCACATATTGTGAGTATTTTGAATCTACCATACATTTTGTAAGCATTTTCAAATTCAATTGCATTTTGTAAGTATTTTGAATTTCAATTGCACTTTATGAGTATTTTGAATCTGAACTGGCCTTTTTCAATCTCACTTGCATTGTGTATTTTCAATTCCAATTGCATGTTGTAAGTATTTTGAACCTGACTTGCATTTTGTACGTATTTTCAATTTCAATTGCATTTTGTAAATATTTTGAATTTCAATTGCATTTTGTTGAGTATTTCGAATCCACATTGCATTTTGTAAGTAATTTGAACCTAAACTACATTTTGTGCCAATCAAAATTCCTTTGATGAGTATTTTCCTTCTAAATTACATTTACCTTTTATAAGTATATCCATTCTTCATTTTGTGAGCCATTTCAATCTGATACTCGATTGCTGTAAGATTTGAAGTGTTGCATGTTCGGTCCAGGCTCATTACCAGATGGAGCCTGTCATGCAGGTGAGTGTTTGTGGGTGTGTTTGAGAGAGAGATCGAGACAGAAAACTTTGATCTTCACTAATAATGCTGATCCAGGGTTCAAGTTCTGGTTGAGGCGAATGATTTGAACTCACTGTGATTGAAATCGCTCATTGTAATGTTCATAAGTATCTGTACGATATTTGAGGTACCACATCTATACTGTTTATCTTTGTAGTAGATTAAGGGTACGGCATTTGAAGTGAGTGCTCTTTTCTATTGAACCCCCAGTCCAGAAAGTCACGAGCCGCCACTGATCTAGGTTATCGATCCCTAATTGTGTGGCTGATAGTGAAATATCAGATGAGAATGAAAACTATAACTAATACTAACTACAAACTTACATACTAGAAGAAGAAATTGTAAATACATAAATAAAGGATAGGGCAAATAAAGGAAAGGCAGAAAAGAAATGCCCTCAACCCTCGAAGAATGAGGTTTGAGGGACTTGGAGGGAAGGAGAGCCATGAAAGGCAGATAGGAAAGGGAAAGAGGAGAGGGCCCGCCCCAAGGTCAGAGGAAAAATGGATCAAAACGGCCCCCCTCAGGAATCCCTCGGGTTCGCCAACTCCCGAACTTACCAGCCGTGAGCCCTTGAGGGTGTAGCACTATCCAGGGTGCACCAGAACTGGTGGGGCTACATACACCCTGCCTTCTTGAGGACCTTGTGCAGAAGGCAGGAGATATAATGAAAAGAAAAGGAAGGCTGATCTATCGAAGAAGGAGGGATCAGGAAAGATGACAGAAGGGCCTATTAAGGCGGGAATGGAAGAGACTCCCTAGGCCTCGGTTACCCTAATACCGTCGGGGTTGGAAGAGAACAAGAGTTGACCAAGAGAGGTCGACAGGAAGGAAGACGGAGAGGAGTCCGGCACAAGTAAGTGGAAGCAATGCCGGAATCAGCTGGGTGACTAAAATGTCACAAGCCCATGAAAATAATTAACAACAACAACAACGATGTGGTCACCATTGGGACCTGGAGCCTGGTCACAGGTATGTGGGAGTCCTCAGTCTCAGTCTAAGGCGGGCAGTGAACCAACAGTATTTCAAACTAATACAAACACGACCAGAGGCGAATCCGCAGTGCGGTCGGGCTGCTTCAAAGTGAACATATTTGTTTAGGTAAGTGTAATCTTATTTCGGGAAGTCCACCTGCTATGGAGACACACAGGGATCACTTGTTCTACTCCCGGTATGTTTATGAAGTGACTAGCTTCCTGATCGTCAAGCACGACCACTGTCACATACCTTTATTCCAGTTTCTGAAGAACGTGACGCATATTTCTAGCATAATGGCTTTTACTCTGACTGAGGAGAATGTTCTCTCCATTGCAAGGGAGAATTTCCGTACTATTTGCACGTACTTCTTGTATTTTACTACAAGGAGGCGTGTTTTACAGCGGCATCGAGAGCATTCCATGCAATGATGCTAGAGCCTACAGCTTCATGTCCAAAGATGTAGGCCTATATGAATTGTGAAATTGCCTTAACACTGGGGTTAGAGACATCCTCTTAACACTCTCACAGCTTTGCATCTCTACCTACTATAAAACTCAGTCCCCGATTCTTGTATGTAACGGGTAAACTCGAGAATCATTGGATGGATTTTGATGTGGTTTTCACCATTCTGTAAAGGATTTCTCGAGAAAGGTTTCTGTAGAAAAACATTCATTTATGACCAAAGGAAGCCGAGCAGTAACGATTTTAGTAAATCGAGTCGAAGGAAAACCAGCCATCTGTGCGCCTTTTCAGCTTACACTGGGTAAACCGTAATATAAGGTGCGTTCAAAAAGTAACGAGCCGGAGGCTGGAATGCGCAAACTGGTGACGACATCGGCTAATCGTGGCGTGTGTAACGAGGAGTAGTTCCGACCAGAGCGTGGAAGGTCACAGCCCGTCGCTAGAGGGCACGCGTGCACGTCACGTGACGATACAAAGCGAGCAGCAGCATGCATCAATCGTCCAACGCCGCCAGTCGCATTGCAAACAGTGACATGGAGGCGTCAACCGAAGAGCAAAGAGGTGTTGTTCGGTTTCTGACAGCGGAAGGTGGAGGGGGAACGGACATTCATCGCCGAATGTCACAAGTGTACGGCGAACACTGCATGTCCCTTGCAAGGGTCAAGGCGTGGCACAAGCGCTTCAGGGAAGGACGGGTGTCGTTAGCCGATGATGCCCGGTCTGGGGCACCCCCTTGCATTACCGATGACAACATCCAGCTGGTTGATGCACTCATTACCCAGGACCGCCGAGTGACAGTGAACGCCATAGCCGCCGTGGTCACTCCTCGACAATGCACGACCTCATACGGCCAACACAGTCGCGGCACTCCTGCAGAAATTCAAATGGGAGGTTCTTGGCCACCCTCCATACAGTCCAGACCTCTCTCTCTGTGATTACGCCATGTTTGGTCCCCTGAAAAGGGCTCTGCGGGGCCAAACGATTCACCTCGGACGCCGACGTCCAGCTGTACGTGCGGAACGGGTTCACAACGCAGCCCAGGGAATTTAATGAGACAGCCATTCACCGCCTCGTGTCACACTGGGACAAGTGCCTCAATACCCTGGGCCAATACTTCTAACTAACAGTTACTGGTTTCTGTAATTATGCCTCCGGCTCGTTACTTTTTGAACGCAACTATCTATTATCTATTATAGCCTACTGTGAGTGTAAGAATTGTTCAGCATAAAAAGTTCTGCAAAAAAGTCCACGACAGCATATCTCTATCTTAAATACATCGCCCACATTCTCCATTCAGTAGAAATTTTGAATTACTAACTTCGGAGTGAGTTTACGAGCTAGTGAGCGACCCTATCACCCCCAGCTTCGACCAGCCTCAAACTGTCGAGACGTGTCGAGTTAAGACTTCAGAAAAGGGTATATGTGCTTGGAGTTTCGCTGTCCACCTCCGCTTATCTGAATTGCATCTGGGACCTGCAATTTTAAGCTTACGCTGGGTAAACCGTTAAAGGTACTCGGTGAAGCCACAGCGGGTTGCTAGTTACATAAATAATTTTTTGTTCGACCCTGACTATTATATGTCAGAAAACTGTACTATAAGGAGGCTCATTTCAACACTAGTTTTCATTATGAAACAGTTTCTCCCACCAATCAATGCTCAAAAAACAGTTGTTTGACCAATTAGATAATTAGATGTGCTGAGTTCCACGGCCTTCTAATTTAAATTACACTGCGTTGCCTAGTGTCATAGTGGGGTGATCGAGGAGGCAATGGTGAAATACATGGCATTCTCTGCATCCCATGCGCTCTGTTGAGTACATAAAACTGGCGAAATCTCGACAGATATTTATGAATATTTATGTTCGAACATAAAATAGTTATAATAATAATCGTCGAACATAAACAGTCGTATGCAACTCGCCTATGATGGTAATTAAGACACTCGTATGGAAATTATAAAACTCGCGTACGCTCGTTTTATAAACATACTCGTGTCTTAATTATTGCCATTATAGACTCGTTGCATAATGTACTATGATTTAGTTTACTGGCGCCTATTTACCATATCTTGATGAATGCAGTAAACTTGCATTTGCCTATTGACACAGGCTAGAGTAAAATGTGGCTATCCACTGATATCTCAGCCTCATTCATAGCTGTGATTATATGGAAGCCACTGAGGTATGGATGGTGCTAAGTAATGGCCTCAGGACACAACTACTGCGGATCTCGCCTGCCTTCAACAGCCACCAAAATCATAATACATATCCATACAGGCTAAACTAAACCCATTTATTAGCCTACTTTCGACTTTTGCAAAGAATGAAAATAGACTTACGAGATCTACACTGGACAAAAGTTGTCAGTTGGTCTGTGTGTGACTGTGTGTGATTCTGTATATCTGCCCCCTCCCCTCGCCACCCTATCAATTCAAACATGACGAAACCGAATTGAACCAAATTTGGAACAGAGGTAGCACTAGCAAAGGAGACCTCAGTGTCATGTTTTATATCGCCGCCATCTTGACGGAAGCGGAATGGCGGCCACTCAAATGTTCAGAGCTTAAATCAAATTACGATTAACCTAATCATCTGATCTCTACCAAAGTTGCAACAATATATCACCATGTAGGAAGCGCCTTTGCCCAAACTACAAGGTCATCATCCAAGTAGTTTAAAGATGGCGGCCGTATATAGGTGCAAATCGATCCCCCCCTATTAATTGAAAAATTACGAAACCAAATCGAACCAACATTGGTACAGAGTTAGCACCAGCAAAGGACAACTCAGTGTCATGTTGTATATCGCCGCCATCATAACAAAAAAAATGGCTCCCACCCAAGTGCTCTAAGCTTAAACCAAATTACGACTAACCTAATCACCCGATCTCTACCAAATTTTGCAACAATAAAGCTTAATGTGCGAAGCGTCTTTTGCCTAAACTACAAGGTCAACAGCTAAATAGTTTCGAGATTGCGGATGTATGAATCATGCAAATATTATAGCCTAAGCGTAACTTACGATTCAACATTGCACGGCCACACTAAATCCGCTAATCGTACAGAGGATGGTTTAAACTATCCTTAAGGAGACGACCTTTAGGATATTAGCATTTTATAGTAGAATATTATTCCGTAGTAGTGACTACTGTCGACCAAAATGTTATGTGCACTCGAGTTTGAAGGTTGTTTGTGAAGTAACCAATAGACCTACAGAAAATCCTATAACATGATCATTTTCATCCTTCTATTTTACGTTAGTTCATGTAGGTTTGGAATTTTTAATTCATATTTTAATACTTTTTATCGCAGTTGAAACACAAAAAGTGCGTGTTTATAAGCGTGTTTCAACCATGCGTCACATTTAAGAATTATTATCTCACAAACCCGTCATCAGATCGAATTTTAACACAATATGCATTGGAATGTTGTATAACTGATTTATTAATTTCAAAATTTTGCGTGTTCAAGACCGAAAGTTGTTATCCTTTTTGTATGGTAACTTTTTCTCGGCTCGCGGTCGTTGGAAAATGTAGTTCTTGGTTGCGTTGTAATCCTTATACATCAAAAGGTATGACTGTGAAATACGTAAATTAATTCACTTATTTTATATCTGTTTGTATTTGTACGGGGAATTAAGACATGGTTCACCAGCTAGCCGCTCCGTGAAATGCTGTACAGCGTTGCTGATATGGAGTTCAACACTTCCGAGCGAGGCGCGTCATGACATGAACATGTGTTAGCCAGATATGTTTTCTGTGTATATGTAATGTTTGAGTGTTCAGTCTCTTGACTGGTTTCATGCAGCTATCCATGTCTCCCTGTCCTGAGCTAATCGTTTCATCTCTACATAGCTACCACACCCTACATCAGAGGCAATCTGATTAACATATTCTAACCTTGGTCTACCCCTACAGTTCTTGTGCTCGATCCTTCCTTCCATAACTTAGCTTGCTATTCCTGGGTGTCTTAGTCTGTGTCCTACCAACCTATCTCTTCTCTTCATTAGCAGTCGCCAGAAACATCTCACCTCTCCCACTCGTCTTAATACCTCTTCATTTGTAACCCTATCTACCCATCTGATCTTCATCATTGTCCTGTAACACCAAATTTCAAATGCTTCAATTCTCCTCTTTTCTGCTGCACCAATAGTCCAAGTTTCACTTCCATGGAGAGCCATGCATCTTCATGAGAGCAGGTCTGTCAACCGAATCCTATGCCTTCTTAAAGTCAACAAAAATGATTGCCGTAGCACTGATTTCGGGTTCAATATCTGTTCCGTACAAGAGTATCCTTTTCTAAATCCTGCCTGGTATTCTCCTAGCCGAGGGTCTAGCTGGGGTTCAGCTCAGTTTAATAAGGCCCTAGAAAAGATCTTGTATGTCACAGGTACTAACAAGATTCCTCGATAGTTGTTGATGTCGGTCAAGTCTCCTTTCAAAAATGACTTCCTAATAACTAAATCTATATTCGATATCATCAGATTACTCTTTTGCAGAAATGCTTTCCTTACCTCAGCCAACCTACTTTTTATATCCTCTTTGCTTCGTCCATCACTGGTTACTTTGCTTCATATGTAACAGAAGTGTTACTACTTCCTTTAGTTTTTCCCCTGCCAACTTGATGTCCATAGAGATTTCTGATTTATTTCGGCTACTTATATTAATTTTCATCATGAATTATTACCTCAAGACGGAGTCGGTCGGTGCTAAAGGTCTGATTCAGTAAGGAAAGCAATGAAAAACTACCTCACTACTCATCTTGCCTCGTACACCTCATTATAGTTCTGCTTTGAGGTTTTGTGGGTATCTATCGACCTAACCTATGGCGGTACATCTTGAGGATCAGAGGCGTGGTGGCGCAGCGGTCAAGCTGTTGGCCTCTCACAAAGGTAGACCGGGTTCGATTCCCAGTGAGATTTTCGAAGTGAAATGCCATGTCCTGTTGTTCGGATTCAACGTAAAAAGGAGGTCCCGTGGCTCATGATCGCATGATTATAGGTCAAGTAAAACTAAATGCTTCCTTCCTTCCTCCCTTCTTTCCTCCCATCCTCCCTTCCTTTCTCCCTTCCTTCCTTCCTCCCTTCTTTCCTTCCTCCCATCCTCCCTTCCTCCATTCCTCGCTTCCTCCCTTCCTTTCTCCCTTCCTTTCTCCCTTCCTTCCTTCCTTCCTCCCTTCCTTCCCTCCTTCCTTCATCTTGAGGATCAACCAGCCTCTGGGCTGATTCTCTAAGAGACAATAGTGGCAGCTTACTTATAACTTACATTTCTAGAGACTATAGCCCACTTCCTGATGTAGCAGCTAGCATTCTTAGCAGTCACTCTGGTGGACCGAATTCGATTCCCGGCTCCCCCAAGAAAATTTAATTCTGGTGTGAGGGTTGGAACGGTGTACATTCAGCCTCGTGGGGCCGAACTGAGAAAAGGAGGGTTCGATTCGCATCTCAGCCATCCTGGAAGTGGTTTTCCATGGTTTCCCACTTCTACTCCAGGTAAATGCCGGGATGATTCCTAACGTAAGGCAACGGCCGCCTCCTTCCCAATCCTCACCTGCATAACCAACACACACCCTACTACTACAGATACCACAATAACGCAGGTTGTCATACAAATTATCTACTCATCCAAGTACACGGGTCTAAACGTAGCCCCGTATGCTTGGGTGTGTGTAATCTGTCTGATAACCTGGCTGCACTAGAGTGTGCATTAAAACAGGGGCTAGGATTTAGGTAGGAAGCATCCATGACCTTAATTGAGGTACCATCTCGGCATTTCCCTGCAATAGAAATGGGAAACCATGAAAAACCACTTAAAAGAGGGCTAAGGGGGCAATTAAATCCAGCCGTTCTCAGTTTTACCTCACGAGGCTGAATGTATTTCTTTCCAGCCCTCAGATACAAATTAAATTACTTGGCAGCGCCAAGAATCGAAGCTGCACTTCCAAACCAAGAATTCTAGTTACTACACCACGAGCCAGATACATTCTACATGCAACTGAGTATATGGGTCTGATGATGACGATGTCCAAGCTCCTAAAATGAATTTTAAAAAATAGCTGCAGCAATCAACAACAACAACAACAGAATGGATGCGGGACGCAGCCGTAACGTTCTTGTCTACAGTGCCCAAGATTGCAGGATGAAACCCTGGCACAGTCTGTTGGCATTTTAGGGTGCGGAAATGTGAGGATGCCATATTGGTAGATTTACTGGCACGTTAAAGATCCCCTTCGGGGCAAAATTCTGGCCATTTTGGCGTCTCAAAAAGCCACAGTAGTTAAAAGGGACGTAAATCCAATAACATTATTATTATTATTATTATTATTATTATTATTATTATTATTATTATTATTATTATTATTATTATTATTATTATTATTATTATTATTATTATTATTACAGGTAGCAGGTAGGGACCCTCTTCGGAGGTAGCCCTGCCCAGGGATTGGCGCCCCTGCCTATGTGAGTCCCAGAGCATACTGGCCCAGTGTGTATCATCTGGTAAGGGTCCCAGCTCAGGGTTACGAGTGAAGACCTCAACGGAATCTACAGCGGAGAAGATGGACTTCGGAACGGTGGAGATTGCGGACGAGGCAGCCCAGTACTCAGGGAATAATGTGAGTGCACTAAGCATCAGCAGCGTCTGTTTCCCATGTTAGGGGCGGCTGCAAAGGCGTCTGTTCTCCATGTAAGGGGCGGCCTGAATACTTGCTGGCAGTAGCTCTAAAATGCCTTTGGGAGTGGCGACCCCATTGTAATTAACGCTCCTGAATAAGATTCGGAGTGGCCAACCTTGAAGGCGTTCAGTCTTCACCCCTAGTATATCTCTCTACTAGTTCACATACGATGATAAACAACGACGCATATGTCACTACCCCAGGGAGTATCCAATCTCCCGTCACCAATGGTGGCGCATTCAGGCCTTCGGACTCTGGGGAGCCTGACCTCATCGTGCGGGGAAAGTCGGGGTTCCCCAATACTGTCAACCGATTGAGACCCAAAACTATCACACACATTGGAACTATCAATATTCAAACTCTTTGTAAGACCGGAAAACTCAAGCAATTGACCGATATCCTGAATAAACGCAAAATTTCAATAACAGCAGTCCAAGAAACCAGATTTACTGATGATGTGGCTTTTGAGTCAGAAGGTTATAGAGTAATTAAGGGGAAGCCGGCGTCTAAGAATAAACAAGGCTCTAGCGTTTTTGGAACAGCCTTTTTAATAAGACGTGATGTGATGGATTCTGTTATCGGATTCACATCAGCTAGCGAACGTATCTCCGTATTATCTCTCAGATGCGGCAACAAGGGATACTCTATTGTAAATGCACACGCTCCAGTTAATGATGACAACAAGAAGAACCCTGAAAAGGTCCAAAGTTTCTGGCAGTTGCTAGAAGACGAGATCAGTAAGATCCCCGATCACCACGTCAAGTTCATGGTAGGTGACTTCAATGCTCAACTGGGCAAAGAACGACAGTACCAAGACATACTGGGGCCATATACAGCACATAGACGAACCAATACCAACGGCAAACGCTTAATTGAACTGTGTAGGTTGTACCAATTAAAGATCATGTCCACAGTTTTTCCTAGAAAGGCAAGATACCAGACCACCTGGCAGTCACCGAACACTGCTATGGGATCATTTCAAATCGATCACGTTGCAATCAGTGTAAAGAGTAGGAAAGAGATCATGAATGTGAGAGTTCGAAAAGGTTGGAATGTTGACTCTGACCATTTCTTCACACAAATTATGACCAGATTATTACCTAAACGAAAGATACCTCCTACCATAATTCCACCACGGATTGATCCTCAATTCCTTATGGAGAATAGAGAACGCTTTAAATCTGACATCATGCAAAATGAAATGAAAGACTGGAACCACCTGAGGTCCACTATATGCGAATCGACCAACAATCTCGGACAACCTCGAAGGAAGCGACGCCATAGATGGTGGAATTCTGAATGTGACCTTGCAGTTGATAAGCGTGCTGCTGCTTGGATGAAGTGGAACTCGACAAAACGACAAGAAGATTGGGAGAATTTCACAGTGGTGCGGAAACTGTCGAGCAAGACCATAAGGCGTGTGAAGAGATCTTACGATAGGTCAAGACTGGAAAAGTTGGATGAAGAATTTAAAATGTATAACACCAGAAACTTTTATCAGGTCTTCAAAGAGGAACTCTCTGGGTATAGACCACAATGCCTTCACTTCAAGGATACAGCCGGGGAGCTGGTCACCAGCAACCGCGAGAACGTGGAACTTTTGGCAAACTACTTTGAACAATTGCTTAATTGCGAAGAGCCCACGGACAGATTGCCTGTTGAAGATCCTCCAGAGATACACCTGGCATCTAACCCACCAACTTTGCAGCAAGTTGCTAATGCCATCAACCATCTTAAGAACTACAAGGCACCCGGGGAAGATGGAATCATTGCAGAAGCCCTGAAAGCAGGTGGAAATACGATCGCAGAGGCCCTACACCAGATCTTAATCGAATGTTGGGAGACTGGCAGGATCCCTGATGACTGGAAATCAGCTGTCATACACCCTTTACATAAGAAAGGCGATCACAGTAATGTAAACAACTACCGGGGGATATCTCTGCTGTCAACAGCATACAAAGTGCTCTCCAGGATTTTACTGGATAATGTAGAAAGTCAATGTGACCAAACAATTGGTGAATATCAAGGAGGATTTCGGCGTGGAAGGTCCTGTACCGAGCAGATCTTCAATCTGAAAACCATTCTCCAGCTAAAACAAGTAAGGAGTACGAACATTACTGTGGTTTTCGTCGACTTCTCAAAAGCTTATGATTCCATCGACCGCCAGACACTGTTCTCAATACTCCAAGAACGAGGTGTGGATTATAACACACGCACCCTCATCAAACAGACTCTCACGGATACAACCTCTAAGGTGAAGTTCAGAGGAGAACTATCTCGGAGTTTCAAGATCAAAACCGGAGTACGACAGGGTGATGGTCTCTCGCCCATTCTGTTTAATCTGGTGCTTGATAAAGTCATCAAGACCTGGGAATGCACATTGAGGAATTTAGGAATCAAACCAGTTGCCATTGGAGCTGGAACCCGAAGAATCGAGATCAGGTGCCTTGCCTTCGCAGATGACATTGCAATCTTGGCCAACAACTCTAAGGATGCTGGCATAGCTGTCCAAGCCCTGCACGAGATAGCGGTGAAATCTGGATTACAGATATCTTACGATAAGACCAAGTACTTTGAAAATCGGCACTACGGAAACACCCCTTTGACGACCATACATGGAACGATTGGAAGAGTCAATCGCTTTCGTTATCTTGGTGAATGGGTCCACCCCAATGGTAGAGATGGCACCTCCATCTTAGCAAGGCGTACCAAACTCAACGCAGCATACCAACTATCCCACAATTTGTACAACAAGAAATGCATTTCGAGGAATGCTAAGATCTGTCACTACAGAACTGCTGTCAGACCACAGTTTCTGTATGCCGCAGAGACCCTCTTGATGAACAGAAAAGGCACCATGGATGACCTGGAGAAAGCCGAAAGACGTATCCTCAGGAAAATCCATGGCCCGAGATTGCTCCCAGATGGAACCTACCGTTTGAAATCCAATTCTGACCTGTATCGACAGTTAGAATCAGCCAATACCAGTATGCGACGTAGGAGGCTAAAGTTCTATGGGCACCTACAACGGTTGAACAGCAACAGGCTTACCAAGAAGATCTTCTCCTTGGTTAAAAGCTACAAGACTGGAAGCCTGTGGCTTAATGAAGTACTAAAGGACTTGGATTCGGCTGGAATTGCTGACCTTGATGTAGAAGATCGTTCTAAATTTTGTGCTATGGTAGAATCTTGGATCCCACCACCTAGAGTCTCTAAATGTCGGAAGCCCCTTTCGCAGGAGAGAAAGGAGAAATTATCAGCAGGGCTCAAGAGATATTGGGAACGGAAAAGAGCATCGAAGAACTAGTCATAAGCGCTCCGTAGTGGGCATAAATCAATAATAATAATAATTATTATTATTATTATTATTATCATCATTACAAATGTCTGAAAATTGAAATTTCCTTGCTCGCGGAATAAAAGTGATCGACCTAAATCATATTTTGTCGAATTGTAGATCGCGATCCACGTGCCTGCTATATGTCATTAATTCATTGTTACCGTGAGTGAATACAAAAACACCTCTTAGTAAGAACATCTGATAAAATGGCCATAAAATTTACGTTCCATTATAGAAACAGTGTTCGAGCTTAGAGTGGACGCAGTTGAGATAAATTGGCGCCGGGCAGAGGCCAGAGAGGAGGCTGGAAGTCAGTGATCACAGATCAGCAGTGATTCACTTGGGAGGAAGTGGCTGCCCGAAACAGCTTGCATTTCCGGAGGATATCCTGCCGAATGCTGATTGGAGGGATGAACATCTCTTACCCTTACAGCACGTAGTCTGTAACAATAGGGCATTGTCTTATTTTTATCGCCTTGAAAAGTAACGTGTGCCTCGAGGTCGGTGATCAATACCGCATGCAAAAGAATCGATATTCACAACGCCTTGGTCTTCGGGGACGCATCCCTTTTGGGCAATGGACCACCTTTTATCGCCAATTGGGAACAGGAAAGATAACTTGGTTTCACCAGTAAATGCATACAGTTTGAACTAGTCGGCTGAACAAATACAAGGACGTGTTGACCGATTAACGCATGGCTTTTAGTACCTGGAGTGTCCGAGGATATGTTCGGCTCCCCCGATTTTGTAGCTACTTCTATGCGGACACCCATGGAGTGAGCTACAAGTACCCTTCAATTTCAAGTAGCTCCAACTTTGGCTACCAGATGTCACTGTTACCGAGTGGCGAACGTTGGAACTTGATAGAGCATGTCGAATGAAATATAACCTACATATTTGGCTACACGCTACCAATTATAGCAGTAAGTTCATTTTCATGCTATAAATCTAAGACATGGGCCCGCCGATTTTACTTCCTCTCCGAAGGAAGGCATACTGAAGGATGTTAATGCTCTTAAAATATCCGTCAACTTCGGCCGAGTTTGAGCCCCCTGTCTTGGGCATAGCAGTTCAGCATGTTACCGACGACGCCACCGAATCCATTTTCAGTGTTGCCTTATTGACAATTTATACTTTTCAGTCGCCAGCGCTTGTATAGGGCTACTAGCTTAGACGTGGCGAGGACTGATCCACGGTCTTTAATAGTTGAAGACCTTCCCGAATTCAATAACATACATCTTATCTAGACTTGGCAACATGCCACAAGTACTCATGCACTGACTACAGACAGCACATAGGAACACGGGGTGGGGGAGGGAAAACCAGTTCTGTGAGATAACATTCCAATTCAGTCGATCGTCACTGGTGCAAGAGTGAAGTTGATACTGCTCGCAGCTACTGCGCGGAAGACACCCAACCAGATAAGTAGCAGCCTGTACTATACAGTTTACAACCATTGTACATATTGTAAATATTTTCACCCGTATTTTCTAACATAGATTTTATAGCCTAAGTGTAATGGATCTGATGATGATCGCTTGACGATCAGAACGGGTCATCCTAGTGTAGGCCTATTTATTAATCTCATGTTTTTTTTCAGGATTAGGGTATAACCCAACTCTTATGCGTACATTCATGTTGACCGACAGAAAAGCACCAAACTTTTGTTTACTAAGGCAACACTGAAAAATGGCTTCAAGCGCCATAATCCCCACCACTGCTTTATTTAAAAGCATTATTTCCTTTCCAGAGAATACTGGAATATGATCGGTTAAGCTACGGGCGTTTTTCTCACTGTATTGAGGTCAACACGCTCATGAAACATTGTGAGATTGGAAGCCATTTTTCAGTGTTGCCTTAGTAAACAAAAGTTTGGTGCTTTTCAGTCGGTCAACACGAATGTACCCAAATAGAGCTGGGTGTTGACCGACTAAAAAGCACCAAACTTTTGACGCTCATGAAATAATCTTTTTTAAGACTTAGCTCTTAGATACTAGGAGCTATTATTCTATAATATGTCGCTGTGTCATTATTGAACGACACTTACGTCAAACCTTACGGCTTCTGTAAATAATCTGTAACTAAATAAATATTAAGTATTCTACCAAGTTGGACTTCTGCATTTCTATTGAATACGATACTACTCAGTGCGTAAAGAATCCGGAAAGAACTTAGCTTACCAATAAAAACGAGCTAAGTACGCACGTTAAGCTAGAAACTTAACTCACAAATAGGGTTGCCAGACGTTTCGTTTTACCCGGAAAAATTCCGTATTTTCTTGTTTTGTTCCGCGTTCCGTTTTAATATTTAACGGAACGCCAAATATTCCTCCGGGTTTTGGTTAATTTGATAATGTTACGGCTGCGGGGTTGCTTCATTCCCTCGCGCGTGACTCACAGCCGCCCGAGGCTACCCCCGGGCTCTGTGTTGGCCGGCCGCTTGTGCAGCGAGATCAAAAGGCATGGTCCAGAATGCTCGTGGCCCAACTAGTGTTGGAAATCTCGAGAAGGTCTGAGAGTAGCTGTGAACCCTGGTCCACTCTAGAAACATCTGTGATTCTTCAGCCCCGATATATAAAGAGCTACCCTGGCCAGTGTCAGTGAGTGTGTTTATACCTGTGCAAAAGGGGTAATGTGGTGACGTATGAATTGCGAAACAGTGTGTAGTATTCAAGAACAGTGAGTGTCAGACTGTGGTTTGTGAACTTGAGTAAGAGTTGTTGTTATTTCTAGTCAGGACACCGGTCTCATTAGTGAGGGATAAAATGCATGAGCAAGTGAAAGGGTGAGTGTTCTCCATATGGGAGCAAACTTCAGTAAGACAGCAAATCGTTTTTATATGCCTAGTGTGGTGAATATTTCTGACCTGCAATAAAGCTAATATTTCTTTAAAGGACCATTTGTGTTGTGTTTTACCTACTTTGATCTAATTAACGAACTTGCTACTAGGGGTAGCACGTATCAATAATATATCCAATTTTGCACCAATTTTCAAATGTCCCGCTTCAGAATTGATTGTAATGTCTACCTTGTTTTCTGGTGATACACGTGCAAGTTTGAAAGATAAAATGATTTCTATATTTGTGTCAGATAGATGGGTACAAGTTATAGATTTATTAGGGGCAACATAATTAAGGAAAATCTTAGTCCTTGTGAAGTTGATACTCAGCTTTTTCCCCTCCAATGCTTTTGTGGAGAGACTTTTTTTCTGTCATAAATATCAAATGGAGAGATGATAGAAACAGAAGCTCCATTAGTTTGATAAAACACGAATTATTGACATATTGCAATTATGACGAAAATTGTAGTGAATTTTATCAGAAGGTACTTACAAATAAACAAGTAGTTATGTGAAGAACTATATAGCCTATTTTCATATATCCTACTTATGTTAATTTCCTTTATCAACCTACAAAATTTCAGTTTGATTGCTGTAATAGATTCGTAGATATTGAGAACCGACTAAATATTGCGGATGGCCGCCATGTTGGATTTTTATATGTGTAGGTCCTAGAGTTATGTACTGTTACCTGAAGAGCATTGTGTACGTGTAGTATTCAAACTTCAATCGCATGATTAGGACACAAGAAGTAAAAACGAGATTTTAAAATTTCGCACAGCTGCCACCTTGTGGTTATGGAAACAATTGAAAAGAATTAGATGCCATTGGATTCACATTTGTATAAGGATATACTGTACCAAGTGTCACTGAACTCGGATGGTTAAATTGCGAGAAACGACCATGTGAATATTTATATTTCGCGGCACCGCCATGTTGGATTTGTGATCACCAGGTTATTGAAAGTCCGATAGGTGAACATATGTTCATAGCCCCTATGAACATTAAAAAATTCAATTTGATTGCTGTAATAGATTCGTAGATATTGAGATCCATCTAAATATTTCGGATGGTCGCCATGTTGGATTGTTATATGTATAGGCCATAGAGTCATGTACCAATAAAGGAAAATTATTGCGTAGGGTTCATTATTCAAACTTTTACTTCGATCGCATGATTACGACACAAGATATAAAAACTTAATTTTAAAATTCGCACAGCCGCCATCTTGAGGTTATGTAAACAATTGAAGTAAATTAGATACCAGTGTATTTCAATGTGTATGAACATTTCCTGTACCAAGTTTCATTGCGTTTGGATCATTAAATCACGAGAAAGGTCTATTTAAAATTTTCAACTTGGCTTTGTAGTTAACCGGTTTCTGAATGTCTTATAGATGAACTTCCAGTAGTGCCCTTTATCTCCGTACAAAATTGCAGGGTGATACCGCTATTAGTTTCAGAGATATTGAATGCCGTTGAAATATTTTGCACGTCCGCCATCTTGAGGTTATGTAAACAATTGAACGAAATTATATGTCGGTGCATTACACTGTGTATAAAAATATACTGTACCAAGTTGTATTGCGTTTGAATGGTGAAATCGCGAGAAAAGTCTATTTAAATGTCGCGAATTCGCTTGGCCGCCATGTTGGTTTTGTAGTTACCAGGTTTTCAATAGTCGCATAGGTGAACTTCTAATAGATTCCTTTCTTACCGTAAAATATTCCAGGGTGATATAGGTAATAGTTTCGGAGATATTGAATGCTGGTGAATTATTTCGCACAGCCGCCATGTTGGATTGGTGAGACGTAACAAAATTTGAAGGGCACGGTCGAGGTCGCCAGGAATAGTGCCATGAACTTACCGAGTTTCATTGAAATCGCTCCATCCGTTTAGAAGTTATTAGGGGGACACACACACCATCACACACACACACTCACACGCACACACAGACAGACACACGGACAAAAGGTGATCTCATAAGCCTATTTTTTCACAAATGAAATTAGGCTAAAAATCCTTGCAAAGGGTCGTTCAAATGAAAAGCACTTGTAAGTTGCCGGTGTCATATGCTCATATGATATGCCAGCAATATCTAGTTTTAATGTTGTGTATTTGATTATGTAATGCTTATTTAATACATATGTGCATTATTTAGGCTATTACAATATTTAACAACCTTGATTAGAAGAAACCAATGTTTTGGGACGTGTCTTCCGTTTTTCCATTCTTGAAATCTCGCAACCCTACTCACAAACCTATGAAATTTGCTGGGATTTAATACAATTCTATGATTGTTAGGATGCGAATCGAACCCATTTTTTCTCAACTGGTCTCAGCGGCACGTAGCCTAAGTTACTACTGTATGCTCGACCAGCTAAATCCCTCCCTATATTATTCTGCTAAGGTCCCATTCTAGTTTTGTACCGAAAATGAGGTCCCATTAACACCAACCTACACATATAGAGTACCTACAGGTTCAGCATAACCCAATGCGTAAGCGAAACGCACTCACTTACTCTTTAAATGCCTCACAATTAAATAAATACCTTAAAACATGTATATTTACAATGAAATAATGAAAGAATGCAACACGGTAACCATTTTAACAGAATCTCACAGGTCCATCTATTTCTGTAAGACGCAATGCAATTCCAATTATTACATTACTGTGAAAGTTTCCAGATGGTTATACCTGTAAGGTTATCACTGAACCAAATTAAGCTGTAAAATTCATCAATACATACAGTATAATGTGCTTAAGGGGGTCAAGGGGCACTCTAGAATTTCTTCACGCAATTTTCACGTGTGAGTGTGGTACCAAAGGTCTTTTTCACCCGACTGTAAAGGGTCTCCGAAAACCTCATTTAAAGGCCCTTAAATTAACAGTGTCTGTGATATTCCCGGAAAACTAACTTCGCTCTGATATACCTATGAAGGAATGATAATCCCCTAACCACTGCACCAGTAGGTGAATTGATAAAGTCTGATTATTCATACCAAGGTAAAATCAGTCATAGCTTTCATGATTGAGATTTTGTTAAGTGTACTCTTTACAACTAGAATATTCGCGGGCGAAGCCGCGACGGTTAATGCTAGTATATTCATATTTACTTACATCATCTGTGAAAGGACATTCAGGAAGTGTACCATATCACACAATCAGTGCTTATAACATACACCTGCATCATCTTGATGACCATATTCGGAAAGTATTTGGAGGCATTGACGTCAGTGACAGACATTACAATGCGAATCAGTGTGTGGTAATATGAAGAAGACCTTGTTCTAACTTTACCTATGAAGTGTTTGGCATTGAGAAGTTGTCCTTTTTCTTGCATTATTGGTCAGCAATGAATGACTAATCGTCTTTCGTCGTTGCTTTAAGTTTATTAATGTACATTCCAATTCGATTAATTATTGTTGTTTTAAGAAACCTAATTACATAGTTATCGCCCTGTGATAACACGACGATGATGAACGCAATAATTTTGAAGATACGCTGGGTGAAGTACCTGTAGAACAACATCGACAATTCTTGATAGCAAAACGTTAGTGGGCTATTTCTTCTTCTCTTTCCCTTTTCCCTTTCCATCCCCCTTTTCTCTTTTCCCTTCCTTCCCCCTTTTCCCTTTCCATCCCCCTTTTACCCTTTCCCTACTCCTTTCTTTCCCACTTTTCCCTTTCCTTCCCCCTTTTCCCTTTTCCCTTTCCATCCCCCTTTTACCCTTTCCCAACTCCTTTCTTTCCCACTTTTCCCTTTCCTTCCCCCTTTTACCCTTTTCCCTTTCCATCCCCCTTTTACCCTTTCCCTATTCCTTTCTTTCCCATTTCTCCCTTTCTCTCCCCCTTTTCTCTTCCCTTCCCACTTTTCTCTTTCCCTTCCTTCCCCCTTTCCCCTTTCCATCCCCCTTTTCCCTTTTCCCCTCCTTTACCCTTTTCCCTTTCCTTCCCGCTTTTCTCTTTCCCTTCCTTTCCCCTTTCCCCTTTCCTTCCCCCTTTTCCCTTTTCTCCTCTTTTACCCTTTTCCCTTTCCTTCCCCATTTTCTCTTTCCCTTTCTTCCCCTTTTCCCCTTTACTTCCCCCTTTTCCCTTTCCTTCCCCCTTTACCCTTTTCCTTTCCTTTTCCCTTTTACTTTCCTTTTCCATTTTCCTTTCCTTCCCCTTTCCCCTTTTCATTCCTTTCCAATTCTCCTTTCCTTTCCTACCCCCTTTTCCCTTTTCCTTTCCTTCCCACTTTTCCCTTTTCCTTTCCTTCCCTTTTTCCCTTTTCCCTTTCCTTCCCCTTTTCTCTTTCCCTTCCTTCCCCCTTTTCTCTTTCCCTTTCTTCCCCCTTATCCCTTTCCTTCCCCCTTTTCTCTTTCCCTTCCTTCCCTCTTTTCCCTTTCCTTCCCCCTTTCCCCATTTCCCTTTTCCTTTCCTTCCCCCTTTTCCTTCTTCCTCTCCTTTTCCATTTTCCTTTCCTTTCCCCTTTTCCTTTTTCCTTCCTTCCCCCCTTTTCCCGTTTCCTTTCCTTTTCCCTTTTCCTTTCCTTTCCCCTTTTCCTTTTTCCTTCCTTCCCCCCTTTTCCCGTTTCCTTTCCTTTTCCCTTTTACTTTCCTTCCCCCTTGCCTTGCCATGCCTTGCCTTCCCCTTTCTTCGCTTTCCTTTCTTTCTTTTTTTCTTTCTTTATTCATAGATTGATTGATTCATTCATTCATTCCTTTATTCATTCATATATTTGATTACTTTTGTATTTATTTATTTATTTATTTAGTTACGAATTTACTTACCGGTATTTATTTATTACTTATGTATTTACTTATTTATTTATTTATTTATTTACTTAAGCTATAGTGAATGAGAAGCAGTAGAAATGCAGAAAAGCCAATGCAGTGCGTTGTGAGAAGGGGCTACAATATTCTTCAAGATAAAAGTTAGTGATGCGATGAAACTCTCCCTACATCACTCAGTATTTAGACCGACCTTGCTGTATGGAAGTGAGAGCTGGGTGGATACATTATATCTTATACATTAGCTCGAGGTAACTTATGAGGTTAACACGAACGATGGCCGGGAAAAATAGATGGAACCAATGGCAGGAAGGTACTCGTAATGAAGAGATTAAGTTTAAGTTAGAAGTGAACACGTCAGACAAAGGTGTTCGTATGATCCGACTCGAATGGTGGGGTCATGTGAAGAGAATAGGAAAGGTAGGTTACCTAAGATGTTAGTGATTTAGCTGTAGAGGGTAAGAGAAGCAGAGGCACGCCTAGGAGACGATGGTTGGATTCAGTGTTTAACGATTCCAAGGTGAGAAGTGTAGCAGCACAGGAGGCAGCTGCGCTAATGCTAATGGGAGATCATGAATTAAAGTAATTCAGAAACAGAGGTTTACACACTACCGTAGACTGGACACTGAAACGCAAAACAGTGTCAAATGAAAATTACACACAACCTAGGACACGGGGCTACAAGACCACGATGTCGCAAAGCCCCTAAAGAATCACCAACAACAAAAACAGAATGTATTAAACTTTGGTTGTTGTAGCACAATGCAATTGAGAATTCCAAATTTTTAAATCGGTGAAAACCGCCAAACACCGGCACTTTCTAGATGTGGACGAAACCATTGTGGTCTCGACGAAACCATTGGTCAGTACTTGGTTAGACCATTGTCTGGACAAAACCATTGGTCTGGACGAAATAATTTGGTCGCTACTTGATCAGACAACTGTCTGGACGAAACCATTTTTCTGAACGAAATCATTGGTCGCTACTTGATCAGACAACTGTCTGGACGAAACCATTGGTCTGAACGAAATCATTGGTCCCTACTTCATCAGACAACTGTATGGACAAAACCATTGGTCTGGACGGAATCATTGGTCGCTACTTCATCAGACAACTGTCTGGACGAAACCATTGGTCTGAACGAAATCATTGGTCCCTACTTCATCAGACAACTGTCTGGACGAAACCATTTTTCTGAACAAAATCATTGGTCACTACTTCATCAGACAACTGTCTGGACAAAACCATTGGTCTGGACGAAATCATTGGTCCCTACTTCATCAGACAACTGTCTGGACGAAACCATTGGTCTGAACGAAATCATTGTTCGCTACTAGGTTAGATGATGTCTGGACGAAAATACTGATTGCACTACAAGCAAGGGGTCTGGGGCGTAAGTCCCAGGTTAGGGTTGTTTTGTAAGTAGAACAGTATTGTCACGAGGACAATTTCTAGACTGGGCACGATTTACACACATTTCTCAGTGGGCGCAGTTTTCCCTGGGCGCGATTCTCCCACAACCGCTTTATTGCAATTATCTGAACCCTGTCGCTGACGTTTTGGAATAACACGTTTCTGTGCTGCTCGAAGGGCTTTTCTTATGGTCAACACGTTATTTTTTATGTTTTTCTTTCGCAAGGGCTTGTCCACTAATGCCTTAAGACCATGCTTTGACAAGGACAGGGTCTTATTTTTAGTCTTTTTCATCACATATCTTTGTTTCACCATGAATATGACCAACAACCTTTCTCAAGAAAGTTTAAGTGACAACTACTGTAACGTCAGCTTGTTATTTCATGGCTGTATATTCCAATTCCACATAATGTGGGAAATCGTTTATGGTTTTCCCCGCTTGCTTTTCATCCCATGCCAGCATGAGATGAAAGGATAATTCGTCACCTGCATTGACCATTTCATGGTTATGGACCAACATCCTATGACCATTTATCTCTATTTGCAAATGGTTCACATCAGGCATCGCGTATTTCATGTGAATAGTTCCATCATAGTGTAAACTATAGTGGTTTAAACCCGAAGAATGCACATAGGTCAGGTGCTGGTCATGGATTAGCGGTAAATGGGTTCTGTCATTCACAGGTTTTTCATTTGTGAAGTACACTAAAAATACGGATGGGATAAATTTATAAAGCCTTTTCATTTCATAGGTCACGTAACGTTTGGTACAGACATCGTCTTCGTCTTGTGGGTCTTCCACGTGAATAATGCGGTGATGATTAGCGGTACAGCCATTCACCGTAAGCTGAGGCACTTGGTCATAAAACTCATGCACCTTGTTTGTTTATACATCTCTCGCTATGTATTTTGTAACCACCCTGTATAATGAAATGGCCAGTGACCTCAGCCGAAAGCTAGCCACGCTCCTGTACAAATTTGGTTGACTTAGGAATGCGATAAGAGTGGACACGGTGATGTGTCAATGGGAGAAGCAGGCAGGAACACTATCGACACATAAACCTGTGTTTATGTAGTGCGTGTGTGGACCACACACAGACAACACGATATGGGCTCGTGTGGTGTGGTGTGAAGTACAGCCCACTGTGAAGTTCCTAGGTCAGAGGCCGTTCGTTCTATTAGCAAAAACTCTTGGATGTTCCTGTTTTATTCCGACAGCAATGGAGCCCAGGTCATCACCCCCATATTGTACTTATTTATGGAAAGCATAAGAATCGTCCAGTTGCAAAACACGTTTAATCCCCTTGTGAATAAGGATCATGTCATGAAATTATTTATTTATTTTATTTTATTTAGGCGATTTTCCCTCTAGGTTGGTGGCTCCCAAGGACTCAGCGAGGGAACTCACCACTACCGCCTCTACGGGCAGTGTCCTGGAGCTTGGAACATCTGGTCTTGGTGGATACAACTGGGGAGGTGTGATCAGCACCTCGCCCAGGCGGCCTCACCTGCAAAGCGAACAGGGGCCTCATGGGTGATGGGAAGGGAGGGGAAGATTGGGATAGATAGGCAAGGAAGAGGGAAGGAGGCGGCCGTGGCCTTACAGTAGGCACCATCCCGGCATTTGCCCGAAGACGAAGTGGGAAACCACGGAAAACCAATTCGAGGATGGCTGAGGTGGGAATCGAACCCCCTCTACTCATTTGGACCACCCGAGGCTGAGTAGACCCCGTTCCAGTCCTCATACCACTTTTCAAATTTCGTGGCAGAGCCGGGAATCGAACCCAGGACCTCCGGGGCGGCAGCTAACCATGCTGACCGCTACGCTACGGAGGCGACTTGTTTTATTTTACTTTATTTTATATTGTTTTATTTTGCTTTGTTTAATTTTGATATTGTTTTGTTTTATTTTATTTCGTTTTTTAAATTGTTTTATTTAATTTTTTTGTTTTGTTTTTGTTTTGTTTTATTTTATTTTGTTTTGTTTTTATTTCGTTTTGTTTATTTTGCTTTATTTTGATTTGTTTTGTTTTATTTTGATTTTGTTGTGTTTATTTTGTTTTATTTTATTTTGTTTTGTTTTATTTTGATTTTCCAGAAAACAAACATAAAACAAAAAATACGAAGCAAAAAGAAAAATTCAGTCACTGAGTTTGGGCATTTCTTGCAATCTAACACATGATACTTATCACATTGTAGTTGACAAAATTTGCATCGACGCTTATTCGTCATTATATGAATAGTACATTATGGAAAAAGGAAGCTTGTAGTTTAACGTGACCGTTAATCTCGCGATCATAAGCCACGGGACCTCCGTTTTACGTGGAATCCGAACCACAGGACATGGCACTTAACATCGAAAATCTCACATGCAGTGACCGGGAATCGAACCCGGTCCGCCTTGGTGAGAGGCATACAGCTTGACCGCTGCGCCACCACGCCCCAGTACATTATGCAACGAGCCTATAATGGCAATAATTAAGACAATAGTATGTTTATAAAACGACCGTATGCGAGTTTTATAATTTCCATACGAGTGTCTTAATTACAATTATAGGCGAGTTGCATACGACTGTTTATGTTCGACGATAATTATTATAACTATTTTATGTTCGAACGTATACAGGGTGCTTCAAAAAAATGTATACACACTTTAAACTATCGTAGTTTTCCCGCTCTACAAGGCTAATGTTATATTTCTTCGCCAGGTGGCAGCATAATCGTCCCTCTATGTTATATTGTCAGTTGGAATTTGTAATATCATCATGGCGGACGTACGTTTGAGTTTTGAAGAACGGAAGCAGGTTATTAAGTGGTACTGGAAGTTTGAGAATGTAAATGAAGTTCAAAGACAGTGGAGAAGGGAGTATGATACAGAACCACCTTCAAGATTAACAATTACACGCATACGAGACAAATTCGAAGTTACTTACTTACTTACTTACTTACTTATCTACTTATATACTTATTGATATGTAACATCTTTCCACTAGGTTGCTGGATATTTTTGTCGTGTGGCCTCCTGAGAGGCCGAGTGGAGGTCTTCCTAGTCGATGCCCGTGGGCGACCTGCGCGTCGGGATGAGAAATGGAATGGAGGAAGATGAATAGAACTCGGCAAGGAAGAAAGCGGCCGTGGCTTGTCAGAAGGTACCGTCCCAGCATTTGCCTGGTGTTAAAAATGGGAAACCACGGAAAACCATTTCAAGGATGGCCGACGGTGGGGTTAGAACCCACGCGTTTACCGAGTCAGCAGAGAGCTTGGCCCCATGACCTAACACTGCCACTACTGTCAGTCCCCCCAAATAAAATTTTATATATGCTCCTGGGAGAATGTACTGTATTTACAAATAAGAAGCCATGTGAGTACAGTAAGTGCCAACCCTAAAATTTTAGTCAGGACCCGCCTCTGCGTCTATGTTACTGGATTGATTTCAATTTCTGGTACCAGCGCACAGTGGGTCAAAATCGAAATCTAGGGGGAGAAAATTATTTTTACGTTTTAATCATGAATTTAGAGTGAAAGAAACGAATATCATTTGTTTACTTCATAATAAACATCAGTTAAGACCTTTTTTAAGCTACGTCTACACATGCAAGAAATTGTCTATGACTAGGAGTTGGATAAGGCATTCAGTTAACTCTTCAGAACAATTTTCTACCCCTAATTTACTTCTAACAAAGTCACAAAGTTCCACTTTTGACATAATCGTCAAACCCAGAGCTTCAAACAGTTATAAACGTGTGAGAACTGGTTGCGCGGCATCTTCTAAAATGTAAAATAACTAAGTAAGTTGCAAGAAGATGCAAAAATTTTTATAACAGGCGTAAACTACAAGACTTTATCTACATTTTAACATTAAGTTGAAAGTGACGCAGAGTGACGCGACATACTAAAAATCTAAGTGAAAATATAATTTTAAAAATAATAGTTAATATTATATGATGCAAATATAGCTAAAATAACGTAACAATTACGCCCATTAATAACTGAAACACGTTACAAAGATCTTTCATACCTTCAGGTGCATGTTCCATCTTAAAACATCAGACTAACCACAAAGGCAACCAAACCACAGCCACTTACATTCACCCTCCAATTCAGACTGCTCGAACAGTGGTGACAGATTTACACTAAGATGCTTTTACGAGGCACGTCCAGAAAGTAAGCTCCGTTTGGTAATTAAATTAAATTGTGTACAGATACAGAAAAAATATTTATTGCACAACATTCTACACCTCTTAAACTACTTTTCCACATAACTGCCGAACTTTTGCAGGCATTTGTCATAGCGTGGCACAAGTTTTTGGATACCTCTTCATAGAAGTTTGCCGCCGACCCGTAAACGAGAGTGAAGACTCCCCTTAAGATATCCTACTGTTTGGCCATCACTGTTAGGCAAATTGCGTATGTGGTCAGGAGAACTCCTAAACATACGCAGTTCTCCTGGTAAGCACGCAATTTGCCTAACAGTAGTGACCAAACAGTAGGATATCTTAAGGGGAGTCTTCACTCTCGTTTACGGGTCGGCGGCAAACTTCTATGAAGAGGTATCCAAAAACTTGTGCCACGCTATGACAAATGCCTGCAAAAGTTCGGCAGTTATGTGGAAAAGTAGTTTAAGAGGTGTAGAATGTTGTGCAATAAATATTTTTTCTGTATCTGTACACAATTTAATTTAATTACCAAACGGAGCTTACTTTCTGGACGTGCCTCGTATATCCCAGAATAGTGAGCGGCAATTATATGAGAATGCTGTAAAAGTAATATTTTTTATTTTTTAATTATGAAAATAAATAATTTTGTCCTCCTAGATTTCGATTTTGACCCACTGTGCAGCGTGGTTGAGAAATTGTTTTACATCCTTTCTGTAGTGTGCCAGGTTACGAATGAATGCAAGGCCGATGGAGGGAGACCCGGGATAAGGCTGCACCTTGCACTGTCTATTGATCCTGAATAATCAATTGGTTGAAAGTCGTGAGCGAGGGTGGAAGGTAGGAGACACATAAATCAAGCTGGAGGCGCGGCCTTACCTCGACGAGATAGCATTAATAACTGGCTGACGGGACGTGTAATTAAAACATGGGGCACGCATCACAGTGCGTGGGAGACGATCCTTATTGATTTAAACAAGCACATATCGGGCCACGTCATCTGGCGGACCATTGTTCCTGAGCAACTATTAAACTTTGCGACTTTCATTCAATCTGTTCGCCATAGAATCTGACCCTCAGGAGGAGCGTGGAGCTATTCCTTATGATGCTTTACAGATAACTTCCAAATTTCAGCATGGTTCTTTTCTTACACGCAGAAATATGCACAGTATAATAATGTGAAGAAGAAAAAGGAGGTAAAGTACCTATTGTAACTGAGGACAAGGGTTTTCATTAATTGGGGCGTAACGATTAAGATAAAACTAGCCAGAGATGTAGGCTTATGGTTTCGAGAACAAACACCACATTTGGTATATTGGCTTTCACAAGCAGCAAATCCTCTAGGTTTCGGGGTTTCGCCAATATTCCATCTTTTGGTTCCTCTATAGCAGGAGTTGTCAACATTTTAGACACTGCGATCCCCTTCTTAGGCTGAGTATTTTGGCAACCACCCTCCCCAAGTTTTAACGTTAGAGATTTCAAGTGATCAGTCAGTGAAACTAACTTTTAACAATGCTTTTGCCGACAAATCTCTACTTAGTATAAAACAAAGTCCCGATTCTTGGATGTTACGGGTAAACTGGAGAACCACTGGATGAATTTTGATGCGGTTTTCACCATTCTGTAAAGGATATCTCGAGGAAGATTTCTGTATAAAGTAATGCATGTATAATCAAAGGAAGCCGAGCAGTAACGATTTCAGTGGAAAAGTCGAAAAAAACTGGCGTCCGAGCGCTTTTTACGCTTACGCTGGGCAAACAGTTAAAAATATCTAAATACTATGAGTGTAAGAATTGTTCAGCATGACATTTTCTACAAAAAAGTCCGCGAGAGCATATGTCTATCTTCAATACATCGCCCCCTATACGTGTTTTTACGTTTTAAATTCTTCCAACCATGTACATTCAACTACTGAGGCGACAGTTGACGAGCTAGCTAAGGGCGAGTCTATCATCCCTGTTACAGCCCAGCCAGCGGGCGAACCTATTGCCCCAAATACAGCCAGCAGCAAACCGTTAAGTCGTGTTGAGTTAAGACTTCTGAGAAGGGTGGTTGTCTTTGGAGTTTCCCTAGAAGAGCAACTCTGGTTTTTGGTCTTCATTTCGTCTAGAAACACAGTCAAGTTAGGATTGGACGGAATGGGGATTTGAGTTTCATTCAACCTCGCCATTCCCTGGAAGTGCAACTCTCATTTCGGCTGTGAACGTTTCGTTCCGCAAAAGTCACAGTCAATTTAAGATTGGACGGAAGGGGGATTTTATTATATTAAATTATAGTGATTGGCGTATAATCCCTAGTTAGTATAAAACAAAGTCCCCGATTCTTGGATGTCACTGGTAATCTCGAGAACCACTGAATGGATTTTGATGCGGTTTTCACCGTTCTGTAACGGATATCTCGAGGAAGTTTTCTGTTGAAAATAATTTATTTATGACCAACGGAAGTCAAGCCCTAAAGATTTCAGTGAAAAGGTCGAAAAAAAACTTGCGTCCGTGCACTTTTTAAGCTTACGCTGGGCAAACCGTTAACAATATCTATATACTATGAGTGTAAGAATTGTTCAGCATGAAAAGCCCGGGAGTGCATATCTCTATCTTTAATACATTGCCTACTATAAGTGTTTTTACGTTTTCATTTCTTCCAACAATCTCCATTCAGTTACTGAGGCGACAGTTTACGAGCTAGCTAGGGGCGAGTCTATCACCCCAGTTACAGCTTAGCTAGCGGACGAGCTTATTGCCCCAGATACAGCCAGCAGCAAACTGTCGAGTCTTGTTGAGTTAAAAACTTTAGAGAGGGGTGGTTTGGAGTTTCCCTAGAAGTGCAACTCGGCTTTTCTTCATTTCGCCTGTGAACTTTTCGTTCCGCAAAATTCACAGTCAAGTTAAGATTGAACGGAAGGGGGATTTGCGTTTCATGAACATCGCCATTCTTAAATTACGTCTGACAAGAATTTGTTGCACTTGCATCTCCATGATTATAATTAATAGTCCAGTCAGTGATTTTAACCCATCATGCCGAGACGTAAAACGGATATTGGACGTTGTTCATTGACATTGGAAAAAAAGCGCTTATCACGTAATGCATTCATAACTGTTCCCGGACGAAGCCGGGTCGGGTTGCTAGTTTTGGATAAGTATTAAAAAGGAATACCCAGAACTGTCCACAACAGCGTTAAAAACTTTGATGCCATTGTCTACATCTTACAACTGTGAACAAGGATTCACCATAGCCTAAATGTGAATTTGAAAACCAAATCAAGAAATCGTTTGACACTAGAAAATGACATCGTTTTGTGTGTTACAAAAATCATTCCAGATTTTCAAAAATTGGTTAATTCCAAAAAACTTAAGTTTCTCATTAATATAATAAACAAGATGTTCAGTAAAGAACATATAGCCTACTTTCTCCAAAATGCATGGGTATTGTTATAACTCTTTGTCCTTTTCAAGGAGTATGATTGAATGTTGGTTGTAGTAGCTTGTTGAAATACAACGTGCTATAGGGATATTAAACATGAATATGAGGTGCCCTTTGCTAGTGCTACCTCTGTACCAAATTTCGTTCAATTCGGTTTCACCGTGTTTGAATTAATAGGGGGAATCGATTTGCACACATACTTGGCCACCATCTGCAAACTATTGGGCTAATGTTCTTGCAGTTTGGTCAGAATATGTTTCCCACATAAATATATGGTGTTGCAAAATTTGGTAGAGACTAGATTATTAGGTCGGTCGTAATTACATTTTAGCTTTGAACATTTGGGTGGCCGCGATTACGTTTCCGTCAAGATAGCGGTGATATAAAACATGACACTGAGGTGCCTTAATTTGTACTACCTCTGTACCAAATTTCGTTCCATTCGGTAGCACCGTGTTCGAATTAATAGGGGGAATCGATTTTCACACAAAGATGGCCGCCATCCACAAACTATTACGCTGATGACCTATTAGATTGGTCAAAGGATGCTCCCTCCATAAAGGTATGTAGTTGCAAAATTTGGTAGAGATCGGTTGATTAGGTTAATCGTAATTTGATTTAAGCTTTGAACATTCGTGTGGCCGCCATTACGTTTCAGTCAAGATGGCGGCTATATAAAACATGACACTGAGGTGCCCTTTGCTAGTGCTACCTCTGTACCAAATTTCGTTCCATTCGGTTCCACCGTGTTCGAATGAATAGGGGGAATCAATTTTGACATAATGATGGCCGCCATCCGCACACTATTAGGCTAATAACCTATTAGATTGGTCAAAGGATGCTCCCTCCATAAAGGTATGTTGTTGCAAAGTTTGGTAGAGATCGGATGGTTATGTTAGTCGTAATTTAACTTATGCTTTGAACATTTGTGTGGCCGCCATTACGTTTCTGTCAATATGGCGGCGATATAAAACATGACACTGAGATTCCCTTTGCTAGTGCTACCTTTGTACCAAATTTCGTTCCATTCGGTTTCACCGTGTTTGAATTAATAGGGGGAATTGATTTTCACACAAAGATGGCCGCAATCCGCAAACTATTAGGCTAATGACCTATTCATTTGGTCAAAGGATGCTTCCTCTATAAGGGTATGTTGTTGCAAAATTTGGTAGAGATCGGATGATTAGGTTAATCGTAATTTGATTTAAGCTTTGAATATTTGTGTGGCCGCCATTACGTTTCCGTCAAGATGGCGGCGATATAAAACATGACACTGAGGTGCCTTTTCGTTAGTACTACCTCTGTACCAAATTTCGTTCCATTCGGTTGCACCGTGTTCGAATTAATAGGGGGAATCGATTTTCACACAAAGATGGCCGCCATCCGCAAACTATTACGCTAATGACCTATTAGTTTGGTCAAAGGATGCTCCCTCCATAAAGGTATGTTGTTGCAAAATTTGGTAGAGATCGGATGATTAGGTTAGTCGTAATTTGATTTAAGCTTTGAACATTTGTGTGGCCGCCATTACGTTTCCGTCAAGATGGCGGCAATATAAAACATGACACTGAGGTGCCCTTTACTAGTGCTACCTTTGTACCAAATTTCGTTCAATTCGCATTCACCGTGTTCGAATTGATAGGGGAGGACAGACATTCAGAGTACACACACTCACACACACACAGACACACACACAGACACACACACACACATACACACACACACACACACACAGACTCACACACACACATACACACACACACAGACAGACACACTTTTTTCGCCCTGTGATGATCTCATAAGTCTACTTTCATTTTTTGCAAAAATCGAAAGTAGGCTAAAAATACGTAAAAGTTAAGTACAATGTGAAAGTATTCTTTTTTATATAGAAACTACAGCAATAACTATTGTTTTTAAACTTTTTCTCCATAAATCGCGACCCCCCAAGACGCATCCTGCGAGCCCCCCAGGGGATCGCGACCCTCCGGTTGAAAAACCCTGCTTTATAGGGAGAAGGTAAAGCTGAGAGAGTTCTTGGTTCTCCCAGCAAAGAGGTAAGATGTGCTTCATTATATGGGATATAGTGCAAGGTTCATTTTCCCAAGAGGGCGTGCTGGTGCAATGGGTATGCCGTTTGTCCCTCACCATGGTGAGCGTGATTTGAGCCCCGGTCAATGCTTGTGGCATTTTCGCACACTGAAAATTCATTGCAATGAAGGCTGGGTACGAATGGAACACAGCTTATCAGGCAAATTTAACACACAACCAAGTAGATGGGGCTGCGTGACAACGAAGTCAAAAAGCCCCTATATCAACAACAACAATATATTCAGCATCCTGTATTCGGGCATTCTCCTGCCTAAGACGCCTGGTAATGTTTTGCAGATATACCACCAGTCAGTCGCGGTACTTACTGGCGCCAAAACCGTGAGAATCATTGTAAATTTTATAGCATATTACCACAGGTATTCTTTTAACCAATATGATGTCATACATATTTGTTAAATCGCTCATTTCCGACAGCTCTTGAAACTGAAAGTAATGAGGTGGTGTTTTGTTTCTGATGGGGCCGAGATCTGATCCATCATTTGTTATTTTATTACATTTGGTAATGATGTATCCTTTTGTGGAAACAACTATATGTTTGAGACAGCAATGGAGCACATTTGACTTGACCATAAACACCTCGGCACCAGTTCGTTAATATAAATGTAGTCTGCGTGTCTTCAAAGTATAAATCTTGGTTATGTCAGTTCCGGGCAACTTAAATGTCCCTCAACCTGGGGGCGAATTGAGTTGAGCCGGTAGCACATCTCACGCGAACTGGGATGAACTCCGAGTCCAACTCCCACGACTCGACCCAAGTTCTCACAGCGCAGAGCGGCAGACTAACAATGCCACGCCCACCAAAGTATATCATTTGCCCCCAGATTGTTAACCCTGGGAATCTCTTCGATTAGCATTTCAATCTGGAGATCACGAAACAGAAAAACATTCAGAGAAACAAGCAGCTAGTGGGTTTGTTCAATTCTAATGTGGCCATTGTGGGGCTAAACGTGTATAGAGTATTCACACGCGAGCCAATTCGAGATCGGACATGACTGTCAAATAAACTAGCCTTAAAATACGGGTCATTTCTTATCAACCTCCGTTAATTACGTTTTTTAGTTGGCTAGGGTTCCGCCTGTATCAATACTTTTATTGAAAATGATCACTTATGTGGTCATTAGAAATGGTACATGTTTCGAGGACTAATATACATGTTTTTGTCCCCTTCATCAGCCAATATTAAGCACTGTTGTTGTTTGAGTCTTCAGTCCTTTGACTGGTTTGATGCAGCTTTCCATTCCTCCCTGTCGTGAGCTAATCGTTTCATCTCTACTGTACATAGCTACCACACCCTACGTCCGAGGCAATCTGTTTAACATACTCTAACCTTGGTCCACCCCTACAGTTATTGTCCTCGACCCTTCCTTCCAAAACTAAGCTTGCTATTCCTGGGTGTCTTAGTAACTGTCCTACCAACCTATCTCTTCTCTTCGTTAGCAGTCGCCAGAAACATCTCCCCTCACCCACTAGTCTTAATACCCCTTCGTTTGTAACCCTATCTACCCATCTGATCTTCATCATTCTCCTGTAACACCACATTTCAAATGCTTCAATTCTCCTCTTTTGAGCTGCACCAATAGTCCAAGTTTTACTTCCATAGAGTGCCACGATCCAGACAAAGGCCATCAAAACTGACTTCCTCTAAATCTATATTCGATGTCAACAGATTCATTTCCTGTAGAAATTCTTTCCTTGCCTGAGCTAACCTACATTTTATATCCTCTTTGCTTCGTCCATCAATGGTTATTTTGCTTCCTAAGTAACAGAAGTCTCCTACTTCCTTTAGATTTTCACCTGCCAATTTGATGTCCATAGAGAATTCTGATTGATTTCAGCTGCATTCCAATATTTTTGTTTAACATTTATTAATTTTCATCATGAATTCTTTCCTCAAGACGCAGTCCATACCACTCATAAACTCATTCAAATCGTCAGGCGTGCCGGTCAAGATGACTATGTCATCGGCAAAACTCAGAGTTAAAATGATTTTTCCTTGAATCTTCACTAAATGAGAAAATTATTAGATTAGCGTAGCACTAAAATGTCAATAGCCACTGAACCTAATATGGTGCACCATATAGATACACTGGTCAAAACAATTAGGGGATCAGGTGAGATATCATACACAAGATACATATGGTAACGTCTTTTATTCCGAGTTCGGTTAGAATTGTAATTTGTATGTGCTACAGTACGATATTGTGCTGTCTCAACTCTTTACTGGAGGGTTACATGGCGTTTACTTAGAGCGAGGCACCATGGGGTTACCATAATAGTGAAAAAGTCATTCTCGTTGTCCTCTAATATGGTGTGTGATCACCTCGGACGGCCAGGACAGTTTCACACCTTCGTGGCATTGACAGTATGAGGTTATCAATCAGCTCTTGACGGATATTTGGCCATTCTTCCATGAGTGCAATATCCAGCTCGGCACCGTTGTGGGAGGTCCTGGTCTGGATGCAATGCGTCCGCCAATTGCATCCCAGATATGCTCAATCGGGTTTTAGTCCGGTGAACAAGCTGACCACTCCATTCGTTCAATGCCCTCGTCGTCAAGCATGTTGTCCACCAGTGCAGCTCTGTGGGGACGTGCGTTATCGTCCACCAGAATGAACCCATCGCCTATGGCACCAGCGTAGGGCACATCAAACAGTCGAAGGATCCAGTCTCGATACCTCTGAGCAGTCAAAGCGCCATTCTGAAAGACATAGAGGTCCGTACGTCCGCCAATACTGACTCATGCCCACACCATTGATATGGTGCTGTTTCCTGCACATAAGCAGGATTATTCGGAGTTCCACGTTCTCTCCAGATGAGGGAACGACGGTTGTCCAACTGAACACAAAATCTTGACTCATCTGTGAACAGAACCCGGCGCCATTCATTACGACGCCAATCCTGATGTTCCTCAGCCCAGTTTCTGCAGGCTAAACAGCGGCGTGGTTTTAATGGGACACACGCCATAGGCCTCTGTGCTTAGAGGCAAAAATGCAACCTTCTCACTACACCATCTGAACCCAACTGATTGTGTCATTCGTTTGGTAGAGTGAACACACGTTCACACCAACGGCCTCTGCAGCAACTTTCTGTTATTACCACTATCTCGGTTGCTGTAATGTTGTTGTCTCCACTCCGTAGAACCTACAGAAAGACATGGAACCATATTAGGTCATTCGGCCGATGACAATACGTCAGAACCTAGATATCTCATCTGATCCCCTAATTGTTTTGACCAGTGTAGATTGGAAGTTTGAAATGACTAAGGCACAATACACGAAGAACACTTTTACGAACTGGGTCAGTTCAATTCAATGTAGTTGTTATCGACGTAGATGTCACTGACCCAGATAAAAGTATGTATGTATGTATACAAAGTGTCCTTGCTTGTTTATGTCAAAAATAACCAAATATGAGTCAGTGACAGTGGAGGACAAACATCAATTAAATTGGGAAGGGTTTCGAAAAAAGAATAGGAAGGGTTTTCAGTAAAGATATTTAATTCTTTAATGAGATGAAACGAGTGATTGGCAGAAGAAAGAGAGGCATACAATGCGGTTTAAGAGACCGCAAGAAGATCTGGACTTTGCTGTCTGCCTTCTAGCACAACGCTTCAGAGATATGGAGGAGAAGCTGCAGAAACTGGAACAGGAAGCAGCGACCGCGGGACTCAAAATAAATACAAAGAAGACGAAGGAAATGAGAGTCAATGTAAAACTCGAGGACCGACTTGTCATAGATGGTAGCGAAATGGAGATTGTGGATTCCTTCGTTTACCTGGGAAGCATAGTGACGAAGAATGGTGGTGCAGAAGAGGACGTGAAGAGCAGAATTAGAAAAGCAAATGGTGCTTTTGTTCAGCTGTATCCTGTATGGAAGAACAAAAATATTTCCAAGAAGTCGAAGATTCGGATATTTAACACCAACGTAAAGTCAGTTCTCCTATATGGATGTGAATCGTGGAGAGTCAGCAAGTCACACAACAACTCCAAGTGTTTATAAACCGATGTCTTCGTCGAATTATTGGTGTATGGTGGCCAGAAGAAGTCCCAAACACAGAACTATGGGAAATGACTAACCAACGACCTATTGCAGAACAAATAAAAGAAAGGAAACGGCGATGGATTGGACATACGCTCCGCAAGAAACATGGAGCTATTGAGAGGTCAGTCTTGAATCGGAACCCACAAGGTGCATGGAAACGGGGTCGCCCGAAAAAAACCTGGAGGCGCACTGTTGAGAATGAAGTCCAGGCTGCTGGAAAGACATGGAAGGAAGTGAAGAGCCTAGCCGCTGACAGAACAGGATGGAGGTCTTTCTCGGATGCCATATGCTCCTCTAGGAGCCACAGGAAGTAAGTACGTAATTTAATTCTTGTTCGATGTTTACAATTTAGAACAGGAACATGTTTGTTGAACTTTGTTTTAGTTTTCACAAAGAAGATACATTATTTAACAAGAAGTTCCGTAAAGAACTATACAGCCTACTTTTCATGCCAATGATTATTCTACAGTATATGAACCTATCTAGAATAATGACAAAATTAAGTTGGTAATATCGAAATATCAAATTAGTTCAAAATATACCTGGTATAATGTAGCCTGATAGAGCACTATAGTTGGCAGCCCTGGTGACTGAATATATTCTTAGTTCCATCTCTTAAGGTACAGAATACAAAATTAGGTTCAAGTCCAATGGACGTTACATGCAGTTAGACACTGGATCTATCAGCACGCGTAAAAGCATGTTGCCAAGAATACCATGCGTGTGTTGGTCAGAAATAATCTGAAATATTATGATATATTGTGCCCAACACTAGGAATGGGTATTCCAAGATTCAGACACCTAGATATCAAGGGAAAGGCTGTAGCCGCTTTTGAAAGTTCAGATATTTGAATATCGCGCTACATTGCTTCTCGAAGCATTTGGAAGGAATTTACCGATAGTTGGATGTCAAGTGACGTAGCGAGTAATAGCAGAGGTGGAGGCTATTTATTGATTAAATAGTTAACTATGGAGTAGAGACTTGAGACTGGGATCAGATTACTGGCACGGCCAAAATAAAGAGAATGCAATTAGTATCAAGTAAATCGGACCAGGGATTCAAGAGATATGAGGATTTCTAGATATCAACGTGATGACGCGTGACCCTGGCAGTTTTGAATAAAAGCCAGCTGGCCGAGGCATGGTCAGCTCATTCTAACACAAGCACTTGGCAAGCAAGTTGCTGCGACGCTGAGCCAAGGCACATGGTTGCCGGATCTACGCAGAAGTTCTTTTCAAGTCGTGATAGTCACGAAAAGTGCTGCGCTACGAGTTGGAACTTAGTAAGTTTCTGGTGAGGAGAATCACTGAGGTGATTGATTTTTCTACAGACATTGGTGGAAATATTTATATTTCTACAAGGACATATGCTAGACTTTGTCTAGAAAATAGTATTTTGTCACAGTCCAGTAATAACTTAATACTTGGATGTTTAAATCCATTTTAAGTCAGTTTTCATATTTGTAACTAGTTAACCACTTCGATCTGTCAGTACACTGAAGACTAGTCTATAACGGTGGCGTTCATTAGTCTACGCAAGGGAAACTACAAGTTGCCTAGCGCATGGTAGATGGTGATATTAATAAACCATGCCCAGGGAACGATCTTCAGAACAGCCGTTAATTGGTTAGACTGTCAGTGTTTTTCTTGTACTGATAAGATTACAGTGAGTTATGTTACAACTGACATATCTAAGAAGAGATCACTTAGATCTGACCCTATTTAAACAAACTGTTATGGCTTTGATAGAAGCCCATATTAAAATGGAACAACAGTTAATTCAAACGTCGAAAGATACTACCACTATGTCTGACTAGACGAATTGTGGGTATATGATGGCGGCGGATACAAGGATTATACGTGCTTGTCCGATAGGGCATGTCGATGGATAAATCTGGTACAGACCAGGTTTACTACGCTTCAAGACCATCAAGAAATGTAAGCCACATTTGAATTATATTATGCCTAGCTAATTGGAACAAACTATTTTTCTGCAGATGACCAACACATTTTTTTTCTTCGTATTTAAAGCTTGCAATGATTTTCGCAAGACTTGTTAGAGTTATTCTGAGTATTTTCAGCACTCAGAACAGTTTAGGATCGATGACCGAGCATTTCGAGCATTTATTTGAATATTTCATATTTTTGGGAAATCACGGTAATCAACCGATGTAACTGTAAATGTTAAATTTATTTTTGTTGAGGAATGGATATTTTTTCCATATTCGAAGATTCGAACATGTGGATTCTCACATAATGAGATGATAATCAAACATATTTAAAATGATATAAATAATAATAATAATAATAATAATCCACTAACAATAATAATAATAATTTTCATAATTTTTCTAAATAATTCTTGGATATTATATTTTCTAATAATCATATGTATTGAGAGAGAGCCTATGAAGTAGTTTAATCATTTCTAGTCTGGAACAGGAGATTTTCCGAAGGAAAGTGGTTAGCGCAAGCCCGCATTCAACCAACATGTCAGTTCTGGTTGAACAGTTGATATTTGCAATGAGTAAAGTATATTTTTCAGATAACACGGAGAGGCATGAAACGGGAAGCAATTGATATTTGTATCAAATAGGATATTTTTGTATTTATATAAAATCATGACGTAAATACACTCGAAAGTGAAATAAAGATTTTCATAAGTATGGTAAATTCACGGGTTGAACTGAATGGTAAAATAAAATAAACTTGTAAGTTTATTAATCTTCCAGTGTTGATAACAAGCAGAGGCTTGATTTATTGTATAAATTTTGGGAAGAAAATTTATATGTGTGGAGTAGTTGAAATGCCATTCCCAGGTGCGCATGTTTAAGTCGCAGGAATGAGGAGGTTTTTTCGAGCATCAATCAAATAGCAGGTTCGATGGCTCAGGTTTATAGTAGGAGTATTGGAGCCACACATTTCGTCGTATGAATGACCCGAAGGTTATTTCTTTGAAAACCATCAGTTCTTATTTCAACCTTGTTTACGAATTCCATTTAGACTTTGATTTTGCTAGAACCCGGATTTGTCATGATAGTAGTTTATTCTTCTTCAGAGGAAGACCTTTGCCGCTGTTGTTGTAATATTGTGTTCTTACACAAATAATAGAATGGGCCACTGCCAATTAAAATAATTCTTTAACCACGAATAATTTGAAGGATATTTTCAATCCTAGTGCCATGAACTAAATGAATTCATTATAAAACTACAATTCTTATTTCCGCATTCTGTCGAAGAATTGCAAGTTGTGAAAATTACAATAATGGCCATGAATATAAATATTTTTTATAATAATGTTCCCAAGTGGAAAATTGAATAGTTGAATGGTTCAACCATTTATTGATCAAGTTGATGATTCAGAAGTCATATATTTTGTTAGGAACTTGAAGTTCATAATCGAGTCACTTCTCGAATGGTTAATGTCAGAAGAACAATTAATTGTTGTTGTGCTTCGCACAGTTCTTCGATGCTATGCTCAATGGTCAAATACTTTTCAGATGTTATTAATATGTGTTAATAATTTGTGTCGCTTCGATGATGATAATATTTTTCGACGATATATTTTTGAAACTGGAAAAACAAGTGAAAGTTTAAAAATTCTATGAACATTTATTCTACGAGTGTTAATATCATGTAAATATTCAAACAGTGATCTACGATATTTCCAGTATAGACAATTAACTTTGAACTGGAATTAAATATTAATAATTTTGGAACACAGTCTACAGGACTATTAATCGGACTTGTGTTTTCAAAAAGATTGTCAAATGTGTTTGGAAAATTTCTGTATATTGTGTGTAAATAAGAGTGTGGATCGCCACACGTGGATGATGCTGCTTTGAGCATCTTTGCAGTCAGATTTTAACTTCAAAATAAACTGAGATAATTTTACCAGATGTGTCATACCCAATTAAATCTCCTTCTATCCTTATTGTTGCATTGAGCCAAAAATCAGCAAAGCATTTTTTTAATTTGATGTCGTTTTTGCGATTTGCTTTAACCCATCTGGCGCTCCGGGATATTTTGACTCTCGTGCTGACTGATTATTGGTAAAATGCATATGTGGTCGTGCGGACTCCGGTCTAAACGGGCACAATATAGTTGTGCCAATTTTGGATGAAATCCATTTGTTAGTATAGAAGTTACATGTATTTTAAAATTGGACATATCAGCAGGCATAGAATCATGTTGGCAGCACTGCCTTGTATTAATTACTCCAAATTAATTTACAATGTCAGGTGTTATACGTGTGCAAAGTATAGAGCTGTTGGCTTGCATACTTTCTGATATATTGATATTAGGGTAACAAAATATAGACAGCATTTATTAACAGTTGGCAGCCCTGATTGCTCTTAACAATACTTACAGTCATTATGTTATGGTACACATAGCACATACGAAATTTGGTTGTAATCCAACTGATAGTATAGAAGTTACATGTATTTTAAAATTGGTACTATCAGCAGGCTTATAATCATGTTGGTAGAACTGACGTGTATAAGTTACTCAAAATTAATCTAAAATGTCAGAATATACGTGTGCATAGTTTAGAGCTGTTGGCTTGCATACTTTCTGATATATTGGTATTTGGATAAAAAAAATAGAGAGAGCAATTATTAACAGTTGGCAGCCCTGGTGGCTCTTAAGAATACGTTCAATCATATCTGTTTATGTACAGACATTACATACAAAATTTGGTTGAAATCCAATTGATAGTGTAGAAGTTATATGCATTTAAACATTGGACCTATCAGAAGTCTTAAAATTATTTTGGCAACACTGTCATTGTTGGCCTCCTGGAAATTAAACTGAAATAGTATTATCTGCATGTGTACCAATTTTGGAATAGCTCCCATGCATACCTTGCGAGATATCCAACATGGAGCTCACATTTCTAGTTTGTTTTTCAGCAGTTGGTAGCACTGACATCATTTTCCAATATGGACGGGAGTTAATCCGGTGCACATCTTTACTCATACTAAATTTGGTTTTGATTGCTGCAGCCGTTTAGGAGTTGATAGGGGGGGGGGCACACACACAGCCAGCCAGCCAGACAGACAGACAGAAGGACAGACAGACAGACACACATTTTCCCGGATCGATCTCATAAGACTACTTTTTCCTCATTTTTGCAAAATGTGAAAAGTAGGCTAAAAATATATGATACGTCATCATCAATTTCTAAAGGCAATGCCTTGTCTCCACAACCATTGTTCTTAGTCTTCAGCACCTCGGTTCATCTCACAGTAGGAACCATAATGAAGAGTTAGTGTGATGTTTTGCAGGAAAAACTTTCTCGGTCAACCTCGGCCTTTCTTCCCTGTGATTTCTCACCAAGGCTGTCCACCACGTAAAACGGAGGTCCCGTGGCTTATGATCGCGAGATTAATGGTCACGTTAAACTACAAGCTTCTTTTTTCCCTGTGATTTTTCCCTCCAGGAGATTAGTTGGGAAAGCGTTATGTCGCAAGATGTGGCCTGCGAATTTAGCTTTTCTTTTATGGATATGATACAATACATTTTAATTAAATAAATGTATGTGCTCCTTCTGCAGAGGTGTCCGCCAGCGATGTGTCCTGTCCCCACTCCTTTTTAACAACTACTTTGAAGCTGCGTTCATAGAAGCTATTGAAGATGTTAATCTAGGCATCAAGATTAATGGCTATGACATTAATACCATCCGATTTGCTGATTACACGATTGTGCTAGCCAGCAACCCTAGTGATCTTCAATTCATTATAAACAATATCGTGAGGACCAGTGATACCTACGGTTTATCATTGAATATTAACAAGACCAAGCTGATTGTATTCTCGAAATCACCAAAACAGGCCTCCCTTCACATCAATAACACCATCGTCCAACAAGTATCTTCCATCAAATATCTTGGAACTTTAGTGAACCAGCATTGTGATTCAAAGTGTAAAATCTTATCCAGGATTGGACAAGCAAAAAATATGTTCAATACCATGATGAACTTATTCACCAGCCGAGAATTTAACCTTCAGCTCAGAGTTCGAATGTTACGTTGCTATGTTTTTCATGTCCTTTTGTATGGTTTCGAAGGATGGACGCTCAGCCCATTACTGGAGAAGCGGATTGAATCTTTTGAGATGTACTTTAGAAGAATACTCCGAATATCTTGGCCAGAGAGGAAAACAAATCAAGAAGTCCTCAAAATCTTGAACAAGAAGAAAGAGCTTCGCACAACAATAAAGAGCGTAAGCTAAGGAACCTCGGGCACATCTTGAGAGGTGAACGATATGAACTTCTCCGGCTGATCATTCAAGGGAAGATTGATGGGAAAAGATCTGTGGGAAGACGGGGAATTTCCTGGATGGAAGACTTGCGGCGGTGGTATGGACATACGTCGATAGAAATCTTCCGTGCTGCAGTTTCGTGTGTAATCATAATTAATTGGATCGCCAATATTCGGAGGGAGACGGCGTCATAAGAAGAAGTTCCTTCTGTGAGAGCGTAGTGAGATGATAATGGTGGTGATGATAATTGTTGTTTTAAGGGGCCTAACATCTAGGTTATCGGCCCCTAATGGTTTAGGTGATAATGATGATGAAAATGAAATTTAAACTATAACTAAAACTACTAACTTATATACTAGAAGAAGAAATGGAAAACAAAAGGAGAATAAGGCAAATAAAGAACAGGAGGAAAAGAAATGCCCTCAACCCTCGAAGAATGCGGATTGAGGGACTTGGAAGGAAGGAGAGCCATGAAAGACAGATAGGAAAGTGAAAGAGGAGAGGGTCCGCCACAGAGGTAATGGATAAAAGGGGGAAACCGGACCCAGCTCAGGAATCCCTCGGGGTCGTCAATTCCCGAACTCACCAGCCGTGAGCCCCTGAGGGTGTAGCAATATCCAGAGTGCACGAGAAATGGTGGGGCAACATACACCCTGCCTCGTTGAGGGCCTTGTGCAGAAGGCAGGAGATAACATGACAACAAAAAGAAGGCTGACCCCTCGCAGAAGGAGGGTATCAGAAAAGATGAGACAAGGGCCAATTAAGGCGGGAAAGGAAGTGACTCCCTCGGCCTCGGTTACCCTAATACCTCCGGGGTCGGATGAGAACAAGAGTTGGCCGAGTGAGGTCGACAGGAAAGAAGACGGAGATGACCCCAGCACAAGTAAGTGGAAGCAATGCCGGACTCAGCTGGGGCCCCGTGGTCGCCAACCCACGTCCCACTAGATGTGAGCCCCTGGGGGGAGAGCGTAGTGAAAGGAAAGAAGTACATCGATTAATCGACAAAACAATTAATAAATATTAAACAACCAATCGATTAATCGTTTCGTAGCAATCAATCAATTCTTTAATCGATTATTTTTAACTGAAAGCAATCGATTAAGAGTACCAGCCCTAGTTGTTGTAAGACAAGAAAGCAAAAGAAGGAAGAATGCAAGAAAAATGCTATAATTTACAGCATTGTGTCGGAAACCTTAAACTCATTAACACGCGAATCTTACTTTATGAGTCGGTGAGTGCATGAATCAATACTTCACGGCCTGTTTAGTGCGGGCACCGAAGAGATGATGCTACGGATAACAAGTGAGCATTCCCATGCCGTGCCTTCTGACATTGCATGCATCGACACGCACGAAACAACAAACATTTTTACATACGGTAATTAAACATTTTAATATTCTTACGGTATTTTCCATGGGTCAGTAAAATGGAACGAGCCAAAGGGCTTATTTCAAAGATAAGCTAAAGGACCTTAAGATTATAACCACACCTACCAGCGTAAGCGAATGGTATAGTAAAGTAAACTGCAGTAGTTTGACTCACTAACCTGTGGGGATAGACATCGCTTGACGTGCATGTCAACGATACCGCCCCAGTAGGCTAGACTACCTCGAACAAAACCAACATCAGGAAAAAAGTGTTAAGTCTTTGGCTTATGCAATTTGCAAGTATTTTCAATTTAATTTGCATTTTGTAGGTTGGGCATTTTGTAAGTATTTTGAATCTCAATTGCATTTTGTGAGTATCTTGAATCTTAATTACATTTTGGAGGTATTTTCAATCCACATTACAGTCTAATACAGCCATCACATTTAACACCGGTTATCAGACAGATTCTACACACACCCAAAGTACACGGGGCTACTTGACCGCGTTGTCGCAGCCCCTAAACTAAGGAACCAACCAACCAACCATCAATCCACATTGCATTTTGTAAGCATTGTAATTCCAAATTGCATTTTGTACGTATTTTGAATCAAAATTTCATTCTGTGAGTATTTAGAATCTAAATTGCACTTTGTCATTTTTTAGTCTACTTTCCATTTTTGCAAAAAATGAAATTAGACTTATGAGATCTACACAGGGCCAAAAATTGTGTCTGTGTGTCTGTGTGTGAGTGTGTGTACACTGAATGTCTGCCCCCCCCCCCCCTATCAATTCGAACACGGTGAAACCGAATTGAAAGAAATTTGGTGCAGAGGTAGCACTAGCAAAGGGAACCTCAGTGTCATGTTTTATATCGCCGCCATCTTGACGGAAACGTAATGGCGGCCACCCTAATGTTCAAAGCTTAAATCAGATTACGACTAACTAATCATCCGATCTCTAACGAAATTTTACAACATATATATTTATATGGCGAGAGTTCTTTGAATAAACTACAAGTTCATCAGCCCAATAGTTTGCAGATGGCGGCCCTGTATGTGTGCAAATTGATTCCCCCTATCAATCCAAACACGGTGAAACCGAATTGAACAAAATTTGGTACAGAGGTAGCAGTAGCAAAGGACACCTCAGTCTCATGTTTTATATCGTCGCCATCTTGAAGAAAATGTAATGGCGGCCACCCAAATGTTAAAAGCTTAAATCAAATAACGACGGGGGGCCCGGGGAGACCCCTCCCCCTCCGAAATTTTTGTCACATATTATTTGTTTATGAATTAAAACATTAAAAAAACAAAATGATCATGTACAGGGTGTTGGAGAATATTTTGTAGAAACTGTGTTATTGTTGCAGTAACTGTTACTCTAACTCTCAAAGTTTTGTTCTACATCGATTTAGTACAATGTATAACCACCAGATGGCAGTAACAGCAGTATTTGACAAAATGGCGGTCAGCGGTAAAGAGAAGGCGTTTTGTACTCTCGAATTTCATCAAACTGGTCCGTTACCAGAGTCCAGCGCCATTTCCCTACGACGTTCGGGAAAGACCCTCCTCCATCCGACAACTCGATTCGCAGATGGTATGCGCAATTCGTGAATATCGGTTGCTTGTGTAAAGGGAAAAGCCTTGACCGTCCCCCGTGTCAGAAGCAGACGTGAATCGGATCAGGGATGTTTATCTCCGTAGTCCTAAGAAATCGACTACAAGAGGCAGCAGGGAACTGCACGTTAGAGCATTTTTAAATCAATAACTTCCAAGACGATGGATTGGACGTGGAATGGAACATGATCAGATGCTCTTATCCTGGCCACCAAGGTCACCAGACTTAACACCGTGTGACTTCTTCCTGTGGGGGTATGTCAAAGATCAGGTATTTGATCCTCCTCTACCAGCGAATTTTCTGCAGCTGAAGCAGCGTATCTGAGCCGCCTTCGACACCATCACCACAGACAAGTTGGGACGTGTGTGGGGAGAGATGGACTTTCGAGTTGATGTGTGTAGAGTGACCAGAGGCGCACATATCGAACATTTGTAATGCATGTAAAAAATCTTTTTGAGTTACAGTACACAATAAAACACGAGTCATCTTCCTACGTCAATTGCACTGTATGTCATGAATTTTTGTAACCCCGACAATCATTTTGAATAACCCTGTACTATTGTTACTAAGCTACGTATGACAACGCTGTAAAGCAAGGCGACGGTAGTGCGATGTAAACAGTGTGACAATCAGTTTGCTCTGATCTTATGTGCAACAAGATGTTCAGTAAAGAACATATGGCCTACTTTCTCCTAAATGCATGGGTATTGTTATAACTCTTTGTCCTTTTCAAGGAGTATGATTGAATGTTGGTTGTAGGAGCTTGTTGAAATACAACGTGCTATAGGGATATTAAACATGAATATGAGGTGCCCTTTGCTAGTGCTACCTCTGTACCAAATTTCGTTCAATTCGGTTTCACCGTGTTTGAATTGATAGGGGGAATCGATTTGCACACATACTTGGCCACCATCTGCAAACTATTGGGCTGATGTTCTTGCAGTTTGGTCAGAATATGTTCCCACATAAAGATATGGTGTTGCAAAATTAGGTAGACTAGATTATTAGGTTGGTCGTAATTACATTTTAGCTTTTAACATTTGGGTGGCCGCGATTACGTTTCCATCAAGATAGCGGTGATATAAAACATGACACTGAGGTGCCCTTTGCTAGTGCTACCTCTATACCAAATTTCGTTCCATTTGGTTTCAGCGTGTTTGAATTAATAGGGGGAATCGATTCTGACACAAAGATGGCCGCCATCCGCAAACTATTAGGCGAATGACCTACCAGATTGGTCAAAGGATGCTCCCTCCATAAAGGTATGTAGTTGCAAAATTTGGTAGAGATCGGATGATTAGGTTAATCGTAATTTGATTTAAGCTTTGAACATTCGTGTGGCCGCCATTACGTTTCAGTCAAGATGGCGGCGATATAAAACATGACACTGAGGTGCCCTTTGCTAGTACTACCTCTGTACCAAATGTCGTTCCATTCGGTTCCACCGTGTTCGAATTAATAGGGGGAATCAATTTTGACATAAAGATGGCCTCCATCCGCTAACTATTAGGTGAATGACCTATTAGATTGGTCAAAGGATGCTCCCTCCATAAGGGTATGTAGTTGCAAAATTTGATAGAGATCGGATGATTAGGTTAATCGTTATTTGATTTAAGCTTTGAATATTTGTGTGGCCGCCATTACGTTTCCGTCAAGATGGCGGCGATATAAAACATGACACTGAGGTGCCCTTTGCTAGTGCTACCTCTGTACCAAATTTCGTTCCATTCGGTTCCACCGTGTTCGAATTAATAGGGGGAATCAATTTTGACATAAAGATGGCCGCCATCCGCAAACTATCAGGTGAATGACCTATTAGATTGGTCAAAGGATGCTCCCTCCATAAAGGTATGTAGTTGCAAAATTTGGTAGAGATCGGATGATTAGGTTAATCGTAATTTGATTTAAGCTTTGAACATTTGTGTGGCCGCCATTACGTTTCCGTCAAGATGGCGGCGATATAAAACATGACACTGAGGTGCCTTTTGTTAGTACTACCTCTGTACCCAATTTCGTTCCATTCGGTTGCACCGTGTTCGAATTAAGAGGGGGAATCGATTTTCACACAAAGATGGCTGCCATCCGCAAACTATTACGCTGATGACCTATTGGTTTGGTCAAAGGATGCTCCCCCCATAAAGGTATGTTGTTGCAAAATTTGGTAGAGATCGGATGATTAGGTTAATCGTAATTTGATTTAAGCTTTGAACATTTGTGTGGCCGCCATTACGTTTCCGTCAAGATGGCGGCGATATAAAACATGACAATGAGGTGCCTTTTGTTAGTACTACCTCTGTACCAAATTTCGTTCCATTCGGTTGCACCGTGTTCGAATTAATAGGGGGAATCTATTTTCACACAAAGATGGCCGCCATCCGCAAACTATTACGCTGATGACCTATTGGTTTGGTCAAAGGATGCTCCCCCCATAAAGGTATGTCGTTGCAAAATTTGGTAGAGATCGGATGATTAGGTTAGTCGTAATTTGATTTAAGCTTTGAACATTTGTGTGGCCGCCATTACGTTTCCGTCAAGATGGCGGCGATATAAAACATGACACTGAGGTGTCCTTTGCTAGTGCTACCTTTGTACCAAATTTCGTTCAATTCGCATTCACCGTGTTCGAATTGATAGGGGGGGACAGACATTCAGAGTACACACACTCACACACACACACACACAGACACACACACACACAGACTCACACACACACAGAGACTCACACACACACAGACAGACACACTTTTTTCGCCCTGTGTTGATCTCATAAGTCTACTTTCATTTTTTGCAAAAATCGAAAGTAGGCTAAAAACATAACCTCTTATTACTCTCCAGTGCCTTCGCTCTTATGAACGAACCAAGAACAGCAACAAGTGCCCTCGAAGCGTGTGACAAAAGTTTTTTCCGTAACTTTAATAGCCTTATCAAGCTTTTGGCAAATTTTCCTCTCTCTGAAGCTACTGGTACTGCCGAACGGAGTTTGAGTTGGTTGAAAACTTATTTAAGAAATTCTACTTCTGAAAACAGACTCAACGGTCTAGTATTGTCATCTATTCACAGAGACGATGAAGTTATGAACCGATTTGGCAATGCTTCAAGAAACCTTGACTTTATAATATAGCGTGAGTTGTAAATAGAAACAATAACATTAATTATTTCCATGTAAACACTATCAAGTGAGCAAGATGATTGTAATAATAAGAAATATCATTAAATGGTCTTAGTTGTGTTTGATATTAACCAAACATAAAACATCACACCAAATTGGTTGAAAAAGAGATGCCAGAGAGCCCTAAAACTCATCATTTTGCACCAAATTATACAAAAGTTTCCCGGGAAGAACCCCGGACCCCCTATTCTTTGGCACTATACCATCCCCTCTAACCGATGGTTGGGCATCCCCCGAAATAAAACTTTATATACGCCCCTGATTACTTGGAAAACTAAACTGAGAAAAAGGTTACAATAAATCGTTAGGAACTCGGCCTCCAGCCTCGACTCATCTGAAATTTACAAGTGAAGAATGTTCTATGTAGGCCTATCTTATCTTGAACCGCCCACAATTTTGGTATTCCGATGTCGTCGACTTTCGGTTTCACTGCCTGCGTTATACAAGCTTCGATCCCTCCGCCTACGCTAGTTGCGTCAGCGAGCGAGTATGTGGACATGCGCACCGGATGTGTAGCGCGGACAATGGTCTGCACGCACTGATCGAGTGCGTGACTTTCGGACACGGTTGGCGCGGTGGTACGTGAGTACATCACAGTACCCAACCGTGGTGCGCCATCACAGTAACCAGAGCACCGGAAGTTTTCTCTTTCTCGCTCAATGCTAAGGAATCTGCAAGAGCAAGAGGACAAGCAGACCTCAAATAGGGGTTGGCATACGTCCTGAAAAAGTGGGACTTGTCCCGATATTAGGCCAAGAAAAGGATGTCCTTCCTTAACTTCTTTCTTGCATTAACTTTTCTACACCTCCACCCTATTTCTTTCCTGTTCGGTTTAGCGGGAATTTCGGAATAGCGGGACTCTACTGTACTACTACTATCTTGAGGGATAAACAGCCCAAGTACTTAGAATGTTCCATCTGCTCCAATTTAGTTCCACCTACCTGGCATTCTATTTTCTTGTGTTTCTTCCCTTCCGACATAACCTTCGTTTTTGAAATGCTGATTTTCATACCATATTCCCTACATTTGTGTTCCAGTTTTAATAAGAGAACAGTACCTCTCCATACCAAACCAGACGTCCGGCGTGTGTCACTCTGGAAACAAATAGGACCCCTAAAGAAGAACTGAGCAATGGTAGGCATTTGCCTTTTACCACCTGGACGTCCTAAAACCAGATGAGAACAGGAGTGCCTAAGTGTGAAGTGGGGTTATGCAGAAGATCCACGATGTGCCTGTGGAGAGATCCAGGCTCCACAACACCTGTTCACGTGCCAAGATCCTAATGACACCTGCAGCCAGGAAGACCTTATGTTGGCCACAGACCGAGGGATAAGAGCTGCAGAGATCTGGAAAGGAAGAATTTAGTGTCTCTCCCGGACACGGAAAATAAGAAATAAAAGATACGAGCCTTACAGAAGTCGCATATGATGTGTAACATCTGACATGTTATCCTACTATGAAATTGAGATGAAATATATGTGAAGTCAATTTATTTTGGCTATACTCCTCCAGTTTTTAATTTTTTCTCACGTTTCTTTTGTCGATAATTTCGCATATATTCTGCTCTGGATTTACCCATCTCTGTAAATCACAAAATCATGAAAAAAAAAGGGCGTCACCCCGTGTCCTACAACACCTCATACAAGTCCCTAACATTATTGGTTCGTAAAATATTAAAAAGTCGATGACCTATTAGTTTTGGGTCCATTGGGTAAATTAAGAGGGGGATAGAAGAACGGTGGGCGTCACTCCGACTCCTAGGACATCTCATACAAGTCCCTAGCATTATTGGTTCGCGAAATATTAAAAAGCCGATGACCTATTAGTTTTGGGTCCTTTGGTTAAATTAAGGGGGCTATAGGAAAACGGGGGTTGTCACCCCAAGTCCTAGGACACCACTAGCTAAGAAGAAATGTAAAATTGTAGACATTTCCAGTGCCATATCCTGATCGGTGCGCATGCGAGAGGTCCGTCGTGGTACCAATCTCCGCCACCGCGCGCGCTCATTGTTTCCTGTTACATATTTTCCAAAATCACTCCCACAAAGACATGAAGGATATCTTCATGTTATTACTATCGGTAAGTTCCGATTACTATTATTTCTGCTCATGCTATGAAATTTTGATGGCTCAGCGATGATGCAAGTCTCGTTCGGGTGACTTGTGTCTGCCGGGAGGGCAATTCCCTTGTTAACAGTGAACTCTGTTGGTCATTGAAATAACTACTGTAACTCCAGTGCCAAATCCTGGCCGGTGCGAATGCTCGAGTTACGTTGTGGTACCAATGATTTATTGTAGGAATATCTTTAATTGGGCCTCCAAACCTTGAAGTAAACCGTATGCGATATGCATTACACATAGGTCTGTATGTTGGCCGACAGTACCTCGAATACTTACATTAAATAAGAATACAGCAAAAGTATGAAGATTTAATAAATCATAATAGTTTTCAGCAAATATGATATAATGAATATTTTCACACCAAAGAACGATAACATGATGATTTATTGTAGGAATATCTTTAATGGGGCCTCCAAACCTTGAAGTAAACCGTATGCGATATACATTCCACATAGGGCTGTATGTTGGTCAAGTTCTAACATATTTCCTGGTAACCTTTCGACAGAGTCTGTCATTACAACCAGGTCTTCAGCAAAGGCCAGAATTGTATGATTATGTTATAGTAACCAAGTGGGTCTGTTGGGTGTGACTGTCTTTAAGTTACGCAATATCATGGTAGAGAGTGAATTTTGCAGTCGTAGCAACAAAATATCATCATCAATCTTACAAAGGAACATCGTGAAACTTTGCACATTTTCAAGCCACACAGAAAGCACCTGTGATGGTATCATTTCTTTCTTAAACTTGAGAGACATTGAAGATATACTTTCAGTCAATAACATTAATATACATGTTCTAAAATACCGGTCTCGGTTACATAATGAACATTATCAGCAATGCATAATGAATATCTATAAATATGAGACAAAAACATTAACCATATTGGATAATGCTTGGTTCTACGTAATAACTTCGTTATCTTATTAAATTATTAATACTCAATACGCGAATTATTTATTGGAATATGTTTTCGGTCCTTCATTGGGACCTTCTTCAGCGTGTTTTATTAGCCAAACAACTATTCTCACGATTTAACCCTCCAAACGCAATGAGACTTGGTACAGCAAATGTTTATACACATTATAATGCACTGGATCTAAGTTAGTTCAGTTGTTTACATAACTTCAAGATGGCGGCTGTGCGAAATATTTCACCGGCATTCTATATCTCCGAAACTATTACTGATACCACCCTGAAATTTTGTACGGTGATAAACAGCACTACTAGAAGATCACCTATGAGACTTTCAAAAACCTGTTAACTACAAAACAAACATGGCGGCCGTGCGAATTTGAATCAATTAAGTAGACTTTTCTCGTGATTTAACCGTCTATACGTAATAAAACTTGGTACAGTAAATTTTTATACACATTGCAATGCACTGGCATCTAATTTAGTTCAATTGTTTACATAACCTCAAAATGGCGGCTGTGCGAAATATTAAAATTCAGTTTCTATTTATTGTGTATTAATTATGCTATCAAAGCAAACGTTTGAATAATGAACCTACACAATAATCGTCATGTAATGGTACATAACTTTCTGGCCTACATGTATAAAAATTCAACATGGCAACCATCTGAAATATTTAGACGGTTGTCAATATCTATTAATCTATGACAGCAATCAAACTATTTTTTTTTTATGTTGATAGAATAGATGACTATGACCTATGGGACTTTTAATAACCTGTTGAGCACAAATCCAACATGGCGGCGACGCAGAATATAAATATAAATATTTAAATGGACGTTTCTCGCGATTTAACCATCCAAGCGCAGTGAAACTTGGTACAGGGAATGCTTCTACAAATTTTAATCCACTGGCATCTAATTTATTTCAACTGTTTTCATAACCACAAAATGCCAGTTGTGGGGAATTTTAAAATCTCGATTTTATTTTTTGTGTCCTAATCATGCGATTGAAGTTTGAATGTTACACCTACGCAATAATCTTCACGTAAGAGCACGTAACTCCTAAGTCCAACATGGCAACCATCCGAAATATTTATATGGTTCTCAATATCTACGAATCTATTACAGCAATCAAACTGAATTTTTGTATGTTGTTAGAGGCAATTAACATAAGTAGGATAGGCCTATGTGAAAATTGGCTGGATAGTTATTCACTGAACTACTTGTTTTATGATACAATCACAGTAATGATAATATAATTGAAGTATATGTAATAAACACGTAATTTTCGGACCAAATGACATTGACAAGATAATTAAAGACATTAAGACAGTTTCAATATATTCGACCAACCATTCTAGGAATAGAGTTAACAGAAGACTTCCAATAGTGAGGAACTATCGCAGCGGGACCAAGTTAAATTGATCATACATACTGTTTAATCCAGGATTGTAGGGACGATACGGATTCGGAGGGGCGACTTCAAATCGAGTACGACCTCCGCAAGACCCATTTCATTTTGAGAATTCACTGAATCAAGACAATTTTTATGCAATATGCATTAAATCTTTAGACTTTTGCTTTCTGATTTTAATACGAGTAACATTTTCTTAATTAACAAAACAAATTGACCAGCTACAGGCACAGGCAACAAAAACTGGTCTTCAGATCTCTTTGGAGAAAACACAGTTCGTAACTAACATCAAGCCAGCACCAAAATAACGAAAAGTAAACCAGGGGAAAATTAAACGGACAGAAAAAATTAAATATATTGGTGAGTGGGTGGAACCCAACGTCTGTGAGAAAGATACCTTCACTTTACGCATGAATAAAATGGAAATGGCGTACCAACTCACCAAGGACGTTTACAACAAAAGGTCAATATCCATGAACGCAAAACTCAGTCCTTATTTCACTGTCATGCGACCAGAGGCTCTGTATGCAGTGGAATGCCTCACTATGAACATGAAAGAAAGATCAAAGAAGGAAGGATCTTGAGGAAATTTCTTGGTCCGCTTAAACACAAAGGTGAATATAGACGACGGCATAACCATGAGCTGTATATTCATGTCCAAAAGATCTCTGATGTTATGAGAAAAACGAGAATTGCATTTTATGGCCTCTTGCTTAGAATGAAACCCACACGATTGACGAACCGGATCTTTACCTATTTTGAAAATAGCAAGACCAAGCCAGCCTGGTTTGAAGAGGTGGGAAGTGACCTGCAAGAGATGGAGATTACCTGTGGTGATTGAAGATCGCAACCCCCTCAGGAAGAAACTAAACGACCACCAGGGGTTTCAAGAAAATCCAAAGTTGAGGACGGGACGATATGGACGGAACATAGAACAGAGCAACACCGGCAACGTATGAAGGAGCACTGGGCAAAGAGAAGACAGCTGGAATGACGTGGTCCTTAGTAGGCCGATACGATTAAAGAAGTAAGGACGTCAATTTCATAACGTTCATTTATATTGTCAATAATAAAAAAAAGAGTGATAGTAAGTCTGAAAGACTAGACTTTATATCATTTTAAATGCTACAAATGCTAAAAAATGCTGGGTGAAAGCCTCATGATTATGCAGCGAACAGCGTGAACTCAAAGTCCATTAGCAAGTGCAAACCAAGGTCAAATGAGGTAGCTGGCTCACGGAGCGCGCGGGGTAAGGAGGGAACTCAAGCGGTAGCCTACTATGACGTCACACTCCTCAGTGCATTCTCGGTACATTTCGTTCCGTCGCCGTAACGTAACGCCAGACCTCAGCGTAAGGACGAAGTCGACAAGATCATTTAAAATGATAAAATACACCTGAAGTTGTTAGGCTAAGAAAACAAGCTGAGGAAGTTCCCACTGAAGAACCTAAAACACGCTCCAATGAAGAAGAGAGCATATTGAGTATTAGCTGGTGTCAACAATTTAATTAGTTATTTATAAATATAGTAGAAACAAGTATGACGTTGAAAGTTTCGTTTTAATTATATGATAGTCTATAGGTAGAACAATATTTTTTTAAAGTGTTGTCGAGAGAGGTAATTCAACAAGTAATAAAAATTACATTATTTTATAAAACAAGCAAGATTCAATAAATTATTGTGGCACATAGGTGGCTCTGGTGTTGTCTGGCGGCGTATGTAGCATGCTGAGCTTCTATGCCCAAGGTTCAAACCCAGCCGAAATCGTCGGATTTTTTAAGAGCGTGAATAATCCCTCAGTATGCCTTCCGTCGGAGGGGAAGTAAAGCCGGCGGTCCCATGTCATAGATTTATGGCATGTAAAAGAGCCTTCCATAGACTAAACTTGAGCGAAGCTAAATTATAGGTAAGATTTGACGAACCCTCTTAGGTTCCAAAGTTCGTTGCCAGAAGCCGACTCCGGTGGCATCTAGTAACCAAGTTCAGAACTAGTTGTCGTTGACGGTGGTGTTTGGTAGCAAAAGTTGGAACTACTTGAAAATTAAATATCTCGAGCTCTTACTTGAATTAAAAACAGATAACACACACTAATACAGCCATCGTAATTAACACCGTTATTAGACAGATTCTACACACACTCAAAGTACTCTGGGCTATATGACCGCATTGACGCAGCCCCTAAACTGAGGAACCAACCAACCAACCAACCTAGCGTTGTCTATGACAACAAGATTTTGCCATATCCAAGAAGTCACCACTCAGCATCTAATATTTGATCGTCTTTCTCATATTATTATTATTTCCATAATTTCGTTTCACTTAGCTTGTACCGTGCATGGTTGTGGTAGGCTAATGGGTATAAATTGTATAATAATGGACGACGTCACTGAACTCTGCTACACAAACATTGCGCTCGATTGCTTCACGCCAGAGTAGTGGCTTGCCTCTGATGAAGGTATAAGTTCCGGCCTCACAGCTTGACTGACATTGCAGCGCCGATCCAATTTAGATAAGCACCAATAACTCTACTCCAGAGGTGTTTGTTCATTGTCTGCAAACAAATTATTGAGCGTGCAGCTTCCTGCTACACACAGTTGTCATGTTAACTCGGTGTATGCCGACATTACCTCCCATGCTTACAGGCTGTTCCATGATACTCCCCATCCACCCTCCTGCTCCAATGGGCTCACAACAATGAGACTTGGGTAAGGGATCACGAGACCCCAGCTGATAATAGTATGGCTTCCACTTACACAAGCCGTCTTATCTCGTTCATCTTTCCTGTCGATCTCCATTGGTCAACTCTATAAGAGCATCCAGCGTTTAGAAAAGACTGTGGAGCCTTATGGCGACAGTGTTGCTAGCTCTAGGCAGAGGTAGCGCTGACGTCATACGTTATGTTCACCCGCTTCGAGTACTGTTCTTTCATAAGTTAGCGAGACAACACAACCCCAGCAGCTACCTGAAGTAGAACGCGCGCAGGAAGGAGCTGTTTTGCAGGTGTTAACGGATTGGACCAGTATTAAGGATACCGTACGCGAAGAGAACCAATAACGACATTCATTTCGTTGTGATATGACGCAATACTGATTGACAGATGTCGAGAGCACAACCCTTCTTTCCTTCTCGGATGCACTGTATGTTGACGCATGTTAACAATTTTTACGTCAGCAATACTGTTGATCATCACTTTTTTGTTATTATTTAGGCTATAATTTAGTTTCTTTCAATTCTATTCTTGTTGTTTTGTTTAGATTAATATTTGTAATATTGTAGTGAGTTAGCCATGCGGTTAGGGGCGCGCAGCTGTGAGCTTGCATTCGGGAGATAGTGGGTTCGAACCCAACTGTCGGCAGCCCTGATTCAATTAAACAGAAAATAAAACAGACACTCAACAATAAACCAATGACGGATAGTGCTTCAGAACTTATCTTGCCGGCGGAACTGAGCACGTGCTCCACTCCGGGCGAGCATGCAGCACTGGACGAGGCTCTTCTTTCCAGCGTGCTAACCTCGAAAATGTTTAAATTACTAAGAAGTAATTTAAACGATACTTGTATGCAATAACAAAGGTAATCAATTGGCAGATAATTGTAGGAAGCTATTATGACGAAAAATATATAAGTTCAGAGTTCCTTCATGATAAAAGGTGAGGTAACAAAACCAGTGTAGAAGGGGAGTTCCGTTAAAAGTAAAAGCCCATAAGACCCACATTCTTTTCTAAACGCTGGATGTACTATAGCTTTTTCCCGAACTCTGACGGTATTAAGGTAACCTATGGGGGTCATTCATATTCTACCTTAATTGGGCCCAAAATCTACCTTTAAAGGGGGTGTGGTGGCACATCGGTCAAGCTGTTGACCTCTCACCAAGGTGGACCGGGTTCGATTCCCGGGTAATGCATGTGAGATTTTCGAAGTGAAATGCCATGTCCTGTGGTTCAAATTCCACGTAAAAAGAAGGTCCCGTGGCTCATGATCGCATGATTAACGGTCACGTAAAATTAAAGCTTCTTTCCTTTTTAATTTTCCTATGTTTATTTGAAAATTAATATGTTTCTGGACTGGGGTGGTCAAGCCAAACGTTGCGTGATAGAAAAATGTGTGACGGTTTATCATGCACCTTGCCCCTAAATGGGCGCGTGCCAATACTACTCGCACCTCATTGTGACCTGACAGGCGAACATAGTATAAAACAAGTAGTTCCGTGAAGAACTAAAGCCTATTTTCATATATCCTACTTATGTTAATTCCCTCAATCAACATACTAAATTTCAATTTGATTACTGTAATAGATTCGTTGATATTGAGAACCAACTAAATATTTCGGATGGCCGCCATGTTGGATTTTTATATAATATGTAGGTCAAAGGATCATGTACTATTACATGAAGATTATTGTGGAAGTTAAAAAGAGATTTTAAAATTTCGCACAGCTGCGATCTTGTGTTCATGACAACAATTGAAACAAATTAGATGCCAGTGGATTAACATTTGTATAAGCATTTACCGTACCAAATTTCACTGCACTCGGATGGTTAAGTCGCGAGAAACGTCCATTTAAATACTTATATTTCGCGTGGCCGCCATGTTGGATTTGTGCTCACCTGGTAATTGAAATCCCTATAGGTTAACGTTCATAGCCTCTATGAACATTTAAAAAAAATCAGTTTGACTTCTGTAAACGATTCGTAAATATTGTGAACCGTCAAAATATTTCGGTTGCCATGTTGGATTGTTATATGTATAGGCCATAGAGTTATGTACCTTTAAAGGAAAATTATTGCGTAGGTTCATTATTCAAACTTTCACTTCGATCACATGATTACGACACAAGAAATAAAAACTTAATTTTAAAATTCGCACAGCGCCATCTTGAGGTTATGTAAACAATTGCACTAAATTAGATGCCAGTGCATTACCATAGGTATAAATATTTACTGTGCCATATTTCACTGCGCTCCAGATGGTTAAACAGCGAGAAAAGTCTATTAAAATGTTTCGAATTCGCTTGTCCGCCATGTTCGTTTTGTATCTCACAGATTTTTGAGAATTACATATATAAATTTGAAGTAGTGCTCTTTATCATCGTACAAAGTTTCAGGGTGATATCGGTAATAGTTTCAGAGATATAGAATGCCGGTGAAATATTTTGCACAGCCGCCATCTTGAGGATATGTAAACAATTGAACTAAATTTGTTACCAGTGCAATACAATGTGTATAAACATTTGTTTTACAAAGTTTCATTGCGTTTGGATGGATAAATCGCGAGAAAGATCTATTTAAAAGTCTCAACTTTGCTTAGCCGCCATGTTGGTTTTGTAGTTATCAGGTTTTTGAAAGTATAATAGGTGAAATTCTAGTAGAGCCCTTTATCACCGAACAAAATTTTAGGGTGATATCGGTAATAGTTTCGGAGATATTGAATGCTGGTGAAATATTTCACACAGCCGCCATGTTGGATTGGTGAGGCGTAATAAAATTTGAAGGGTACGCTCCGGGTCGGCCAAATTGGTGCTATGACCTCACCGAGTTTCAATGAAATCGCTCCAGCCGTTTAGAAGTTATTAGAGGGACGCACTCACATATGCACACACACACACACACACGAACAAAAGGTGATCTCATAAGCCTATTTTCATTTTAATGAAAATATGCTAACAATGCAGTTCAACAATGTATTCCAAATAAAACCGCAAATTTACTCTAAACATTATCCGCAGCTTATCCGCTTTCCGCACATTCATGCAAACTACGTGTATATCCCAAGGCTACCAACTGCACTGTGAATCATGTTTCTCTGCTGAGTGAATGACATCCTCTAGTTTGAGGTTTCTGTGTTGAAATGTTGATTGGATATTTAGGTATTTTCCCCAATCTTCAAACTGTTTAAAGTAGGCCTACATGTTGTTGTTTGGGTCTTCAGTCTTTAGACTGGTTTGATGCAGCACTCCATGCCCCCTCTCCTGAGCTAATCGTTTCATCTATACATAGTTACCACACCCTACATCCGAGCCAATCTGTTTATCATATGCCAACCTTGGTCTACCCCTACAGTTCTTGTTCTCGACCCTTCCTTCCATAACTAAGCTCGCTATTCCTGGATGTCTTAGTATGTGTCCTACCAACCTATCTGTTCTCTTCATTAGCAGTCGCCAGAAATATCTCTCCTCACCCACTCGTATTAATACCTCTTCGTTTGTCACCCTATCTACCATCTGATCTTCATCATTCTCCTGTAACACCACATTTCAAACGCCTCAATTTTCTTCTTTTCTGCTGCACCAATAGTCCAAGTTTCAATTCCATAGAGCGCCACACTCCAGACAATGACTTTCAAAAATGACTTCTTAATACCTAAATCTAAAGTCGATGTCAACAGATTCCTTTTCTGTAGAAATGCTTTCCCTGCCTGAGCCAACCTACTTTTTATATCCTCCTTGCTTCGTCCATCACTGGTTATTTGCTTCCTAAGTAACAGAAGACAACAAGTCGCGTATTAATCATCACGTGCATATTCAGTTGGTTATTGATGTTTAAAGGGGCGGATCAGCGAGGTAATCTGCCCCCCTTTACCTTATAATCAATGCACACAACATGACGCAATTGCTAAAACACCTTTTAGTCAACCAAAACTAGTAAATGAACGGACAGACAGATTGGTTTTACGTCCCTTTTAACTACTGAGGATTTTGGAGACAGCAGGGTGCCGAAATGTTGCCCCGAATGGAATCGTTAATAATGTATCAGTAAATTTTCTGACATGACTCCCTCGCATTTAAGGCCTCACAAATGCCAACTGGCTGCACCAGGATTCGATCCCGGGACCTTGAGAATAGCAGGTGAGAACGTTACCATTGCGCCACGAAGCCAGTCAGACAGACAGATAGACAGACAGACAGATAAATATATACATATTTTATGTATTTATTTATTGTCATAAAATCACTGCACGAAGAGAAATAAACATTTACATACATATTAAAAAACACACACACTATAGATACCTCAATAACACACCCAAATATACGGGGCTAAATAAGCATGACGTCCAAGCCCCTTGAATTAAAAGCAACAATAACGACAATTGTAAGTCAGTTGTCAGTTTTAGTTAGAGATTTTTCATTTTCACTGTGGCCCAAATCATAAGGGCTGATGACCTACATGTTTCGCCTGTTTAAACAAACATTATTACCACCACCACTACACCTAATAAGATTACCAATAAGTTACTTTCTAAGGGAAGAAACCCACGAGGTGGTCTACCATGGATCTATTCGAAGGCTGGAAGTCCTGAATTGGAAGGATCGAATTCTGGCGCTGATTGCGGCCATCCTGAGTTTGGTTTACCTACGTTTTTTCTACACTCCCATAAGTCTAATGCTGGGATTATACCGCAGCCTGTTTTATTTTAAGACACGGGATATCTACCTTAATCCTAGACGGCAATAATCACAGCTACGCACGCTATTACAGTTCCCACAGTAACATGTGTTATCAGACAATTTCAATACACACCCAAATATACTGGACTGATGAACAAGAAGTTCCAAGTCTTTAGAATGAATTAACAAAAGTTAACACATACTCTTAGCTTTCTTTGGAAAGTGGCTCGTGTAACCGACCTGTGATCGGGTATCGTCTCGATTAGTGCTGAAGGGTACGGATATGGGATGGTGTCGGGCCTCAGGAATGTGTGAGGTCGCTGAGATCAAACCCAATGCCGACACGAATGATAAAATCTCGGCCTGTTGACATGGCACGTCGCGATCAAACACGCACTCTAATGCATTGCCATCTCCTTTTCCAACCATTTGTCTGGAACAGCATCCGTCGTGGTTATCTGAGCCTCATCTTGTGGAATGGCAAACTCTATGGGACATAAACCCGTTGCCGGTCTGCTCGATTAGCCAGGTACCTCATATGCAGTAAATTAATGAACGGCTGCAATTTATCTGGACAGTAATGTATTCCATCTGAAAGCGGCTGTTTGATATTTTTACAAGTTTCACCAGTGACAGTCTTGCCAATTTATTTATTTATTTATTAATTAATAGGTAGGTTACTGTTACAGTTATTCAAAACCTGGCGGTAACAAGATATTTACATGCTGTATCTCAATTGCTCTCCAATATGTCTCCATGTTCTCTGAATACAACATTTATTTTCTTCTTGAAAACTTTTAAACTGTTAGAAAAAGGTTCTGAGACTTCTTTTGGTTTAACACCCCTGTTTATAAAAGAATACTTGGCTAAATTCGTTCTATTTTTTTGAATTTTGGGCCTGATTTTGTAAGTGTGATCTCTCCTATCCATATAATCTGGCTCATGCATTCTGATTCGCAATTCATTCCGGGCCGGCTCCCCTGTGTATGGTTTGTACATCTCCTGGAGTCTTCTTTTATGTCGTCTGCTGTGTAGGGATTCCCAACTCAATGACTTTCACATGTCAGAGACACTGCCAGTTTGGGAGATTTTGCCAAGTACAAGTCTTGCAGCTTTCCTTTGCACCATCTCCAATTTGTTCGTTAGAATGGATTGGTAGGAGTCCCATACACTCGTGGCGTATTCCAAGAGGAGAAAGTTGCTAAATCTAGGGGATTTCAAAGTCACTGTTGGTGACAAAATTTCGCATTCACATTAGCGAGGTTTATAGGGCAATGTTTTGGAACTTGGGGCCATACATAAGGGAGTTTAAGCAATAAAATGACAAAATTTCATTACAACGCCTCAGGTATGTGTGGAAAATAATACGACCTAGAGAGAAAAATATATAAAAGAGTGAGGTTAGTTAGTTATTGTTGTTTTAAAGGCCGGAACTACGAGGTCATCTGCCCCTACAAGAGTGAGGGGGAAGGACAGAAAGAAATAGAATTCTGGTGTGAGCGCTGGAACGGGGTCCACTCAGCCTCGTGACCACCTCGTGGTGTAGCGGCTAGGAGGTCCGGCTTCGATTCCCGGCTCTGGTAAGAAATTTAATTCTAGTGTGACGTCTTGAACGGGGTACACTCAGCGTCGTGAGGCGATATGGAGAAGAGGAGGGATTGATTCCAACCTCCGCCATCTTGAAAGTAGTTTTCCGTGATCTTTCCACGTCTACTCCAGACAAATGCTGGGTTGGTTCCTAACTTAAGGCAACGGCTGCCTCCTTCCCAATTCTTTCTCCAATCTACAAATACAAACAGCCATCACTTTAACACAGGTTATCACAAGAATTCCACACACACCCAAGAATACACGGAATATATAACCGCGATGTCGCAGCCCCTAAAATAAGCAACAACAACAACAACTAAGCCTCATGAAATGAAACTGAGAAATGATGGGTTTGATTCCCCCTCATCAAACCTAGATGTGTTTTTCTGTGGTTTTCCCATTTGTACTTCAGGCAAATACTGTGAAGGTTCCTAACTTTAAGGCCACGGCCACACCCTTCCCAATCCTAGTCTCAATTACAAATCAACACACTAGTACAGCCATCTCATTGACACAGTTTATCATGCAAATTCCAGACACACCCAAGGACACGGGGTTAAATGATCATGATGCAATGTATGTCTACCCCTTATTATTCCCGTTTTCCAACGGGGTCGGGGATGAGATGCGATGGAAGTCTTTGTGGCGATGGTTTTTACGGCCGGATGCCCTTCCTGACGCCAACCTCATGAGAGGAGTTAATGAGAGATGAAATTAATGATGGTGAATGAAACTGGGCAAGGAAGTGGAAGGAAGCGGCCGTGGCCTGTCAAATGATCATGATGCAATAAGTTGCTAAATGAAACAACATCAACAAAAACTACTACGGAAAAGCGAGTTTGATTGAAAACAAAGCTAAGTATTATTATTACTATTATTATTATTATTATTATTAGGGCGGCCCCGTGGTGTTGGGGTAGCGCGCCTACCTCTCACCCGGAGGCTCCGGGTTCGATCCCCGGCTCCGTAGGGGATTTTAAAAATGTCGTGAGGGTTGGAACGGGATGCACTCAGCCTCGTGAGAACAATTGAGAAGCTGTCTGACAGTGAGACAGCGACCCGATCATGAATACCAAGATTAACGGCCGAGGGGACCCGACGCGCTGATCACGCGTCACCCCAATATCTGCATGCCAAATGGCTGGGCAGCGGTCGCTTGGTCGACCTTAGCCAGTCATGGGCTGTATAGTGCCAGGGGTTGAATTTTTAGCCTATTTTCAATTTTGAAAAAATAGGCTTATGAGATCGCCTTTTGTCCGTGTGTGTGTTCGTGTGCGTGTGTGTGTGTGTGTGAGGAGTGTGTGTGTGTGTGTCCCCTAATAACTTCTAAACGGCAGGAGCGATTTCAATGAAACTCGGAAAGTTCATAGCACTATTCCGGGCGACTCCGACCGTGCCCTTCAAATTTTATTACGTCTCACCAATCCAACATGGCGGCTGTGCGAAATATTTCACCAGCATTCAATATCTCCGAAACTATTACCGATATCACCCTGGAATTTATTACGGTGATAAAGGAAACTACTAGAAGTTCATCTGTGTGACCTTTGAAAAACTGGTAACTGCAAAACCAATATGGCGGCCACGCGAATTTGCGACTTATAAATAGACGTTTCTCGCGATTTAACCAACCATACGCAATAAAACTTGGTACAGTATATGTTTATACATATTGTAATGCACCGACATCTAACTTCGTTCAATTGTTTACATAACCACAAGATGGCGGATGTGCGAAATATTTCACCGGCATTCTATATATCTGAAACTATTAGCGGTATCATCCTGAAATTTTGTACGGAGATAAAGGGCACTACTGGAAGTTCATCTATTAGACTTTAAAAACCGGTTAACTACAAAACGAACATGGCTGCCAAGCGAATTTGAAAATTTTAAATACACCTTTCTCGCGATTTAATGTTTCAAACGCAATGAAATCTGTTACAGGAAATGTTTATACACACTGTAATGCACTGGTATCTAAGTTAGTTCAATTGTTTACATAACCTCAAGATGGCGGCTGTGTGAATTTTAAAATTAAGTTTTTATTTCTTGTGTCGTAATCATGCGATCGAAGTGAAAGTTTGGATAATGAACCTACGCAATAATTTTCCTTTAATGGTACATGACTCTATGGCCTATACATTTAACAATTCAACATGGCGACCATCCGAAATATTTAGATGAATCTGAATATCTACGAATCTATTATAGCAATCAAACTGAATTTTTTAATGTTCATAGGGGCTATGCATTTAAGATCAACTATAGCACTTTAAATAACCTGGTGATCACAAATCTAACATGGCGGCGACGCGAAATATAAATATTCACATGGACGTTTCTCGCAATTTGACCATCCGACTGCAGTGAAACTTGGTTCAGTAAATCCTTATACGAATGGTAATCCACTGGCATCTAATTTATTTCAATTGTTTCCATAACCACAAGATGGCAGCTGTGCGAAATTTCAAAATCTCCTTGTTATTTCTTGTGTCCTAATCATGCGATTGAAGTTTGAATGCTACACCTACACAATAATTTGCATGTAACAGTACATAACTCTAGGACCTACATATATAAAATCCAACATGGCGACCATCCGAAATATTTAGTCGGTTCTCTATATCTACGAATCTATTACAGCAATCAAACTGAAATGTTGTATGCTGATAGTGGCAGTTAACATAAGTAGGATACCGGTTTATGAAAATAGGCTGTATAGTTCTTCACGGAATAACTTGTTTTATTATTATTATTAATAATATTATTGAAACATTTATGACTGAGAATGGCATTTTATCCAGGAAACATATGAATATAAATGTAAGAAAATCCGTTGCAAAATCATTGGTATGGAGTACACTGCGCTATGGAAGTGAAAGTTGGACTCTGGGTAAATTGGAAATGATCGACCTGAAGCTGCTAAAATGTGGATATGGTGGAAAATGACAAGAACGAGCTGGATGGAAATAGAAACCAACCTGGAAGTCTTAAGGGAAGTCAAGGAAGAGAGAAGATTTATGAAGGAAACGGTAAAGAGAAAAATAATATATATTGGACATGTCATCAGACACAACACTTTCATCGTTAACATTCTTGAAGGGAAAATGCTGGGATAGAATGGAAGAGGATGGCCTAGGACGAAGTATTTGGAAGACATCAAGAATAGAATGGGGTGTGACAATTACATGGAACTGAAACGAACCACCAACGGCAGAAGAGTGTGGTTTCATCGACAAGGCATTAGCCTTTAGAATATGAATGAATTGAAACAATGTTAAGAAAAAAATAGGAAAATATAGGGGATTTTAGCTTTAAAATAGAGACGTACTGTATATAAAACTCTTAAGTGTTATTTTAGGTGACGAAATGGCAACAATAATGACGACGGAAAATGGGATGAATGAATTCGATATTCTACCATTGCTTAAGTTGGAAATTTTTATGAAATTACACCTATTTTATGTTAGCGTTGTTGTTGGTATCATTATCTCATATTAATAATAATGGAATAATTCTTCATTGTACGTGTCTGGCTTCGTGGCTAAGTCGATAGGACACTAGCCATCGATTCAAAAGAGCTCGAGTCTGATTCCAGGCTGAGTCATGGAATTTTAGCTTCGTACGGATAATTACCCGGGCCCTGGGATTGGGTATTATCTTCGTCCTAACCATTCATTTTATTCTCATCTGGACGATTATGGGGTCCTCATTACCATTCATCAAAGTTTAAAAAAACACGATATATTTTACGATTCATAAGACATAGACTGTGGACGTCCTTACTAATTTATACTGTATTTTGTTGTAACTTCGACCAGCATAACAGCAATGATTCTAAGAAGAAATATTATAGGAAGCAATAGACTATTAATAAAATCTGATAAATTGAGCATCAGTGATTGAATTTCAAGGAACGTACTTTATTTCCTCTGACGCTCAATAACTTTCTGACGAGCGTGTACGAAGGCATCCTCTCTGCTTCCGACCACCCATCGCGATGGCGGCGACACTATTCTCCGCTGCCGATAAATATGTACATATATGTAGATTGATAAATATGAAGCACATGATTGAATTTATAAATAATATTATTAGATTGCAGAAACGGAACGACAACAAATGAAAATCCATTAATAAATCAAACATATGGAATACATGAATACTGCAAGCTTGTGCCATGTGTCACTGTCGTCCGCGCCTGCCGGTATCTGAACCTTTCTTTAATTACAGGTCCCGACAGGTTAAAGTGCACACTGCAGACAGCGTACACGTCATTATGCGCAGCTCCCATACAATACCTCACCAGTGCTTTCTCGTTGAACACGCGCACTTATTTACAACTCCTGGACTTGTTTTCCTCTTCAAATCAACGATTCAATTATTAATAATTGGGGCAGGTAACCTCGCTGTTCCACCCCTTAAACAACATGTCTTCAATAGGTCAGAAACCGTTTCTCACTTCCAGTATCTTGGAAGTATGGTCTCCAAGGATAACACCCTCAAACAAGAAATTCTAAATAGGACACAGAAAGCATCACATTTCTATAAGCAAGTTCGGCACTTACTTTGGGACAAAAAGGCAACGTTGTATCACACCTACTTTGTTCCAATCCTTACTTATGGTATGGACACATGTACATTGCTAAGTAAGGATTACAGTAGAATTCAAGCCACAGAAATGAGATTTATTAGGACTATGAACCATAGTGCCAGGAGAGACAAGATCAGAAATGAGGTAGGGTAAAGTTAAGTAACTCTGTGATACAAAGCTTTTTTTGTTACTATTTCTAAAATTTTAGATTTCAGTTATTTCTAATCATTTCATGTTAAAGAGGAATACCCTACGGAACATTTCTGGCATACTGTATTGTGCCCGTTTAGACCGGAGTCCGCACGACCACATATGCATTTTACCAATAATCAGTCAGCACGAGAGACAAAATATCCCGGAGCGCCAGATGGGTTAAAGCAAATCGCAAAAACGACATCAAATTAAGAAAATGCTTTACTGATTTTTGGCTCAATGCAACAATAAGGATAGAAGGAGATTTAATTGGGAGTGACACATCCTGTAAAATTATCTCAGTTTATTTTGAAGTTAAAATTGACTGCAAAGATGCTCAAAGCAGCATCACTCACGTGTGGCGACCCACACTCTTATTTACACACAATATACAGAAATTTTCCAAACACATTTGACAATCTTTTTGGAAACACAAGTCCGATTAATAGTCCTGTGGACTGTGTTCCAAAATTATTAATATTTAATTCCAGTTCAAAGTTAATTGTCTATACTGGAAATAACGTAGATCACTGTTTGAATATTTACATGATATTAACACTCGTAGAATAAATGTTCATAGAATTTTTAAACTTTCACTTGTTTTTCCAGTTTCAAAAATACATCGTCGAAAAATATTATCATCATTTAAGCAACACAAATTATTTACACATATTCATAACATCTGAAAAGTATTTGACCATTGAGCATAGCATCGAAGAACTGTGCGAAGCACAACAACAATTAATTGTTCTTCTGACATTAAACATTCGAGAAGTGACTCGATTATGAACTTCAAGTTCCTAACAAAATATATGATTTCTGAATCATCAACTTGATCAATAAATGGTTGAACCATTCAACTATTCAATTATCCACTTGGAATCATTATTAAAAAAATATGTATATTTATGGCCATTTCTAGTAACTTTTACAACTTGCAATTCTTCGACAGAATGCGGAAATAAGAATTGTAGCTTTATAATAAATTCATTTAGTTCATGGCACTAGGATTGAAAATATCCTTCAAATTATTCGTGGTTAAAGAATTATTTTTAATTGGCAGTGGCCCATTCTACTATTTGTGTAAGAACACAATATTACAACAACAACGGCAAAGGTCTTCCTCTGAAGAAGAATAAACTACTATCATGACAAATCCGGGTTCTAGCAAAATCAAAGTCTAAATGGAATTCGTAAACAAGGTTGAAATAAGAACTGATGGTTTCAAAGAAATAACCTTCGGGTCATTCATACGACGAAATGTGTAGTTCCAATACTCCTACTATAAACCTGAGCCATCGAACCTGCTATTTGATTGATGCTCGAAAAAACCTTCATTCCTGCGACTTAAACATGCGCACCTGGGAATGGCATTTCAACTACTCCACACACATATAAATTTTCTTCCCAAAATTTATACAATAAATCAAGCCTCTGCTTGTTATCAACACTGGAAGATTAATAAACTTACAAGTTTATTTTATTTTACCATTCAGTTCAACCCGTGAATTTACCATACTTATGAAAATCTTTATTTCACTTTCGAGTGTATTTACGTCATGATTTTATATACACACATCAAAAAAAGTTTTGCATCACCTCGGTTCCAAGAGTTCCGAAACCGTTAAATACAAAGGGAATAGAGATCAACACAAACAACATTTCAGCTCGTTTTATTGCTCATGAGACCCACACATTGCATGTTGTACCATCATACAGCTAGACTTTCAGCATTTGTGGTCCAGATTGCAGTACACACCACTACCTCTAATACCCAGTAGCACGTCCTCTTGCATTGATGCATGCCTGTATTCGCCGTGGCATACTATCCACAAGTTCATCAAGACACTGTTGGTCCAAATTGTCCCACTCCTCAACGACAATTCGGCGTAAATCTCTCAGAGTGGTTGGTGGGTCAAGACGTCCATAAACAGCCCTTTTCAACATATCCCAGGCATGTTCGATAGGGTTCATGTCTGGCGAACATGCTGGCCACTGTAGTCGAGCGATGTCGTTATCTTGAAGGAACGCATTCACAAGATGTGCACGATGAGGTCGAGAATTGTCGTCCATGAAGACAAATGCCTCTCCAATATTCTGCCGATATGGTTGCACTATGGGTCGGAGGATGTCATTCAGGTATCGTAAAGCCGTTTCGGAGCCTTCCATGACCACCAGTGGCGTACGTCGGCCCCACATAATGCCACCCCAAAACATCAGGGAATCACCACCTTGCTGCACTCGCTGGACAGTGTGTCTAAGACGTTCAGCCTGACCAGGGTGCCTCCAAACACGTCTCCGACGATTTTCTGGTTGAAGGCATATGCGACACTCATCGGTGAAGAGAACGTGATGCCAATTCCGTGGGGTCCATTCAGCATGTTGTTGGGCCCATCTGTACCGCGCTGCATGGTGTCGGGGTTGCAAAGCTGGACCTCGCCATGGACGTCGGGAGTGAAGTTGCGCATCATGCAGCCTATTGCGCACAGTTTGAGTTGAAACACGACGTCCTGTGGCTGAACGAAACGCATTATTCAACATGGTGGCATTGCTGTCAGGGTTCCTCCGAGCGGCAATCCGTAAGTAGCGGTCATCCACTACAGTAGTAGCCCTTGGGCGGCCTGAGCGAGGCCTGTCATCGACAGTTCCTGTATCTCTGTACCTCCTCCATGTCCGAACAACATCGCTTTGGTTCACTCTGAGACGCCTGGAAACTTCCCTTGTTGAGAGCCCTTCTTGACACAAAGTAACAATGCGGACGCGATCGAACTGCGGTATTGACCTTCTAGGCATGGTAGAACTACAGACAACATGAGCAGCGTACCTTCGTCCTGGTGGAATGACTGGAACTGATCGGCTGTCGTACCCCCTCCGTCTAATAGGCCCTGCTCATGCATGGTTGTTTACATCTTTGAGCAGTTTTAGTGACATCTATGAACAGTCAAAGGGACTGTATCTTGGATACAATATACACAGTCAACGTCTATATGCCGGAGATCTGGGAACCGAGGTGATGCAAAACTTTTTTTGATGTGTGTAAATACAAAAATATCCTATTTGATACAAATATCAATTGCTTCCTGTTTCATGCCTCTCCGTGTTATCTGAAAAATGTACTTTGCTCAATGCAAATATCAACTGTTCAACCAGAACTGAAATGTTGGTTGAATGCGGGCTTGCGCTAACCACTTTCCTTCGGAAAATCTCCTGTTCCAAACTAGAAATGTTTCAACTACTTCACAGGCTCTCTCTCAATACATATGATTATTAGAAAATATAATATCCAAGAATTATTTAGAAAAATTATAAAAATTATTATTATTATTATTAGTGGATTATTATTATTATTATTATTATTATTATTTGTTATATCATTTTAAATATGTTTGATTATCATCTCATTATGTGAGAATCCACATGTTCGAACCTTCGAATATGGAAAAAATATCCATTCCTCAACAAAAATAAATTTAACTTTTACAGTTACATCGGCTGATTACCGTGATTTCCCAAAAATATGAAATATTCAAATAAATGCTCGAAATGCTCGGTCATCGATCCTAAACTGTTCTGAGTGCTGAAAATGCTCAGAATAACTCTAATAAGTCTTGCGTAAATCATTGCAAGCTTTAAATACGACGAAAAATAAAATGTGTTGGTCATCTGCAGAAAAAAAATAGTTTGTTCCAATTAGCTAGGCATAATATAATTCAAATGTGGCTTACATTTCTTGATGGTCTTGAAGCGTAGTAAACCTGGTCTGTACCAGATTTATCCATAGACATGCCCTATCGGACAAGCACGTATAATCCTTGTATCCGCCGCCATCATATACCCACAATCCGTCTAGTCAGACATAGTGGTAGTATCTTTTGACGTTTGAATAAACTGTGGTTCCATTTTAATATGGGCTTCTATCAAAGCCATAACAGTTTGTTTAAATAGGGTCAGATCTAAGTGATCTCTTCTTAGATATGTCAGTTGTAACATAACTCACGGTAATCTTATCAGTACAAGAAAAACACTGACAGTCTAAGCAATTAACGGCTGTTCTGAAGATCGTTCCCTGGGCATGGTTTATTAATATCACCATCTACCATGCGCTAGGCAACTTGTAGTTTCCCTTGCGTAGACTAATGAACGCCACCGTTATAGACTAGTCTTCAGTGTACTGACAGATCGAAGTGGTTAACTAGTTACAAATATGAAAACTGACTTGAAATGGATTTAAATATCCAAGTATTAAGTTATTACTGGATTGTGACAAAATACTATTTCTAGACAAAGTCTAGCATATGTCCTTGTAGAAATATAAATATTTCCACCAATGTCTGTAGAAAAATCAATCACCTCAGTGATTCTCCTCGCCGTAAACTTACTAAGTTCCAACTCGTAGCGCAGCACTTTTCGTGACTATCACGACTTGAAAAGAACTTCTGCGTAGATCTGGCAACCATGTGCCTTGGCTCAGCGTCGCAGCAACTTGCTCGCCAACTGCTTGTGTTAGAATGAGCTGAAGTTGCTTCGGCCAGCTGGCTTTTATTCAAAACTGTCAGGGTCACGCGTCATCACCTGATATCTGGAAATCCTCATATCTCTTGAATCCCTGGTCCGATTTACTTGATACGAATTGCATTCTCTTTCATTTGGCCGTGCCAGTAATCTGATCCCAGTCTCAAGTCTCTACTCCATAGTTAACTATTTAATCAATAAATAGCCTCGACCTCTGCTATTACTCGCTACGTCACTTGACATCCAACTATCGGTAAATTATTTCCAAATGCTTCGAGAAGCAATGTAGCGCGATATTCAAATATCTCAACTTTCAAAAGCGGCTACAGCCTTTCCCTTGATATCTAGGTGTCTGAAACTTGGAATACCCATTCCTAGAGTTGGGCACAGTATATCTTACAAATATTCATAAGTTAATTCAAGATATTAACTAACAAAATCCAGTAGTAGAAGTAGGTAACGCCGTGATATTCAAGTTACTCTGTGATAGCACGGTGTTCACCATTCAGTGTACTTTTTAATCGTGAAAATTAATGTTTAATGTAATAAAAGTGGTCATATCGTATGTAGACTATAAGTTTCTCTTGCCTCATATTGCCCATACTGAAACATTTCACTACACAGTTTTTTTTTTATAGAAAAAGAAACATTCTATTAAAAATATTCCATTAAAGGTATTTTAAGTCTTATCAGATACCTCACACCTATCACACATAAATAGACATTATAGGTACCAGATATTCCAAAACTGATAATCAATCCATTCGGCTCCATTCTTCCTCTTGGTGTCATCTGCTAGGGGAGCCACCTCACGCACCACAACCATCATCGTCATTGTTCTGGGGTCTGGAATTAGGCTAAGACCGATCTATTGTGTCTATCTTGACACACTATCTTCACTTCAAATTCAGGTGACCCAACAAATGGATTTCCAATTTTTGCAAGGGTTGCACTTCTTGGATCGGCTGAATAGTTTGTGCAATAATCCTTTAGTGTACTCCCCGGGTTATTAAAGCATCTACTGGCCTTGTATACTGACCATCCATCCTCCTTCATCGACCTCAATGCTTCTTTAAGTGATTCAGCTGTGTAGGAGCGAGCCTCTATATTTCGTTTTGGCGCCATTTCAGCGTCCAACCTAGAAAAAATGTACTTATTGCTAAGCTCACACACCTTGAATTCGTACCACTACATGCATGTAAGTTTTGTATGCGAATGGTCTGCATCTTTCCTCTGACTGGTGTTAAAATGAAACTTATACAATGAAACAGCTGTTTATAAGAAATTAAAATCTGAATGTGGATCACTTGTTAAAATGTCAACTCTCTGATAATATATTTTTAAACCTCATTGAGTTGGTCAAAGATAGAACGCAAGGGCTTCCTGGATTCCTGGTTTCTACTGCCACTGTAACGTAATCTTGATTACGGTACAAATTATTATTATTATTATTATTATTATTTTTAAAGTCATTGTGTAATTATTATTATTATTATTATTATTATTATTATTATTGAAATATCAAAGTTATATCGTTTTATTCACCCATTAATATCAAGGGAGGGGCCATACCATATTCACGTCATTACCATAGTCATATATAATATTGTCAAGTGCTTAGATTAAGAAACAGGGTTTTTATAGAGGTCTAGGGCTGTTTTATTAGTTAAATTGTAAAGACAGGACGGGCATGGTTGGAAGAAGCTACGGACGGTGAAGCAACATATTGCAAGAAAATGTATTTCTGGAACGAAGCCACGCTGACTGGAGACAAGGGCTTGGAGAAAGATTTCGGCGGAATATATAGATGCGCAACGAGAGGAATAGCGGGTTCTGAGTGGAATATTTGAAGTACGCGGGCCTGTATTCCCGCTCGGAGAAGTTTTAGCGTCGCTTGAGGACTGAGAAATGCTTTGCTATAATTGGTCTGATGGGTCGCGGGCAAATTTATGCCGCGAAACATCGGGACCATTCAGAGTGTATAAAAAGCCCAGCGCGACTTCAGCACTGGCTATTCTATAGATTCTATTCTGTCATTCACATATTCGATCACGCACTCACTCACTGACTTTGTGAGTCGTAGACTCTGCCAGTCCCTCAGTAAGATGGGACTTAGTGAATTCAACTAGCCTGGTTTGTTCAAATTTGCTTACCATGGTGATCAAACTCAGAAACAAGCAGCAGCAGCAGCAGCAGCAACAACAACAACAACAACGAGAAGAAGAAAACATATGTTTTCAAAGGTCAATAAACGTGTGTTGGCGTAAGATCTCAAATTAGACTGCAAGCAGACCAACGAGATGGACTTTGAACCACAAGGCACCAGGTATGTGGACCGAGTTATTATCAACACAGAAGATCAGCGCTAGCGAGAAGACAGTCAATATTGCCCCGCAATTAGGGAATATTAATGCACATATTGTACACAGCTCGAAACCTCAGATCAAATGTTAATAATTTTGTTGTAAATAAACCAGTATTAGTTAAAATGTCTTGTTCATTGGGAGTTGAATATATAGGATAGTTGGAATGCAAAGAGTATCTCATAGAGCAAGTTTATTGCCCTACGCTCCGATGATAGATCTTGGCTCAAGGAAGGGAGCGGCCGTGGCTAAATAAAATTTTAATGTGTTATCTTTACGATAACTGGCGCCCAGTAAATCTAAATTAATAAAGTGTATGTCGTCTGTCTAGACAGGCCAATGCTAAATAAGAACGATGAGGTGGTTTTAAGGAGTCTTGAGTGTAATATCTGTAGAAACGTTATAAATGATCGCCCAACTTGTAGAGCGATATCCAACGACAAAGGTAGCCGTTACAAATGGCACAACCAATGTGGGGCTACGAAATATCGTACTGAAGTGAATGGATATTATGTATAAATCCAGTTTATTTCAAGTATGTTAAAGTTTAAAGTTGTTTTCATGTACGATATAAACGAGTACTCTTTGCATTCATTCCGAGTTTTTCAATAAAGAGGCATATATCAAGTTAGGGAACTACGGTTATAAATTAGGAGTGTTCTTTTGATGAGTTGTTTTTTGGGTAATGAGTAACAAGGATAATTTGGGGAATATACATTTGAGAAACCGTAGTATTATAAGATCAGTTAAAATGTCAAAATTAGATGTGCAGGGTACCAATGATGAGATGTCAAAAGTAAGCGAAAATCAGGAAACTGAGGAAAATAAACAAGACGGGGCTACAACCATCCAGAGTAATGAGGGGGAGAATCCTTCCTGGCTTCGAAACCTGACGATGCTCATAACTGAACAGAGTAAGAAGTTAGAGGAACAGAGTAAGAAATTTGACGTGCGTAGCGATCAACTAGAAAAAGCAATAGATCTTAAGTTCTCTGAGCAGAGTAAGAAGCTAGATGAACAAGGTAAGAGGTTTGATGAAGCCACAGAGAACTTCAATAGACAAATTAAAGAAGTAGGCCGAGAATTTCACAATAAGTTAGAAAACAGGATTAGTGAGGTGGAGGAATCATGGTCACTTAAGGTTGATGCCAGAATGCAACAAGTGTCGGAGCGAGTTGACAAAATTGACGAGGAAGTGAAAATTAAATGTCGTAAAGTTAGGGTTGACTTAGAAGGCGAAGTCAACAGTGTGAAGGTCAAGTGTGATAATAATATTGCTAAAATAGGTAATTTAGAAAATAAACTAGAGAGCGATAATCAAGAAATTAGGGAAGAGGTTAACAGTAAATTTAACAGTATCAGTGAACAAGTAGCGAGTAAAACAGATAAAATGGAGGAGAAATTGCAGAGATGTCAGAAGCAAATAGCAACAAATAGCGGTAATGTACAATTAGGAAATTTAAGTAGATTTCTAACTAAAGAGGCAGATTTGCCAGTATTCACAGGCAAGGCATATAACCCAATGGAATTCTTAAAAACAGTAGAAAAGAAGTTCGCTAAAGATTTAGAAGAGGGGATCGTTCAATGGGAACAAGTACTTGAGATGCTAGATAAATCTTTTGTTAGGGATTCAAGGTCATGGTTCAGTGTGTATAAATACCAGATGACTAGTTTTAGAAAATTTAAAGAGAAGTTCATAGCCAAGTACTGGAATGAAAATGTGCAAGAAAGAGAAAGATGTAACATTATTTTTGGGAAGTACCAAAGGAGAGATGGTGTTTCGTACACAGAGTATTTCTTAGCGCATGTACTTATATGCCAGAATTTAGAAGGTTTAGAGACTGAATCACAGGTAATTAAAACATTATTAAGGCATTTTCCTGATATAATTAAAGAAGCATTCTTCATGCAGAATATTACTACTATTGACGGGTTCGAGAAGCTATTGGAAAACTTTGACTCTCTTGAAAATAGTAGGACCGAACGCAAGCCAATAAGTATAGGAGATAATTTCGGGCAGGGTGAGAGAGAGAGGGGAAGAGAACAAGGCAGGAATGCGAATTACGAAAGACGACTTGACAATGGGGGACGCACAGCAAATACGAGGAACGAGAATTTGAACAGAGTAGGGGAAGGTACTAGGCCAGACAGACGTACAGGTCAACAACAACAATGTACATCAGGGGCAGGTAGGCCTAATTTAAACGAATAACGGGTTGCAGTGAGGTCAACAGACAGCCCGAAGTGATTGCAGTTCAATGTCCTAGGAATATTGAGTATTTAGGAGATTTTAATATAGATGTTAGAGAAGAACTGCTTTATGACCTAAATGGTGGAAATTTAGATAATGTTGAGAATGAGATTATGTCACCAGTAATTAAACTTAATGTGTGGGGTAAAGAAGTTGATGTTTTATTGGACAGTGGAAGCGAAAACTCTTGTATAAATTTAAGATTTTTGGAAGATGTAATGAGAGAAGGTATTCATGTTGATATAATTCCAGTTAAGTCCACTTTCATTGTCACAGCTGTAGGTAGTAGGTCTCAGAAAATATCTAAGCAAGTCGCAGTTCCAATTAACATTAGTGAGTTAGTTAAATTTCAGCCCTGTTTGGCAGTTCCAAATTTAGTATATCCGGTGATTCTCGGTGCGGAATGGTTATCATTATATCAAGTTAAATTAGATTTTCATTTTGGCAGGATATGTTTATTTTGGCAGGATAAAGAAGTTCAGGTTACGTATTAGGTGTCTAAGACTGACAAACAGATGAAAGTGTGTATGTTTGAGGAAGAAAGCAACGTGGTTGTGAGTGATGAGTTTCCTGAAGTAAATGAGGTAGACCGCGGAGATGCTAGTGAGAGCAAAGTTTTTAAGGTGTGTCAGGTTGCAATGGAGTCTGAACTTGAGAGTAGGATCCATGATGCATTGTCACAGTGTAAGCTGGATGATGAGCAAGGTCATCAGTTACATGAGGTATTAATAAAATATAAGGAAATTTTCAGCTCAAAACCCGGAGCAACACACTTATATGAGCATAGTTTTGTCGTTAAAGACACAAGTAGTTTCGTAGGGCCTAGGTATCCTGTCGCAACTAAATATATGAAAGCCGTCGAAGAACAGATAGAATTAATGTTGGAAAACGACATAATTGAGCCTTCAGCTAGCCATTGTTTAAATCCATTAGTTGTAGTAGCCAAGAAAGACAATTCAGTGAGACTGTGCATAGACGGCAGAATGTTAAATACTAGAGTCGAAAGCGACCAGCTGAGAACTGAAGCAGTGGAGGATTTAGTTCAACGTTTTCAGGGGCGGAAGTGGTTCTCAACAGTAGATTTTAGTAGTAGTTGCTCAACGTTAGTGAGGAAATTAGGTAGGACACTAGGTAGTTATTTCAGGTATGTATTGTTGACTCATGTGATGTTATCGAGACTAGTCAGTGTTTTGTTGAGAGGTAGGAAGTACATGGAAGTTTGTAGCAACGATTGTTACATAAACCGTTGCCATCTTGTGCATTGGAAGGGAAAATGTCAAAGTTGTTTTTATTGTTTACTGGACCGTATGTCGTTTCGAAGAGGATAGGAAAGAATGCCTACTTATTGAAAGATCAGGAAAATTGTGTCATTGGTACATATAACATTTACAATCTGAGGAAATATCATAGAAAAGAGCAAGTGCTGCAAGAAGGGCAGACTGCCGTGTGTTTATAATTAGAGTCGTGTCGTGGCTCTAAGGAATTGGTGGAAGTGAGATAAATCACTTGTGTTGCGTGAAACAAGAAGCAATATATATTGTGTTCTGTTATTGTAAGGGACTACAAGAACAAATGTAGCATGTAAATCCTGTATGACTGCACAGGACAATCAGAATGTTTATGTAACATTGCAAGAAGAGTGCAGATCAATCAAGGAAAATGAAAAGGGTATAATCATTATGTATGTAATTTGAAGGGTCATATATGTATATTCAGTGTATTTCCTGTTAAGTTTTAAAGGGAAGATTTGTGATTTCATCATTCATTACATTCTTTATGAAACCATGGGGACGTTTTGTAACGTAATCTTGATTACGGTACAAATTATTATTATTATTATTATTATTATTATTTTTAAAGTCATTGTGTAATTATTATTATTATTATTATTATTATTATTATTGAAATATCAAAGTTATATCGTTTTATTCACCCATTAATATCAAGGGAGGGGCCATACCATATTCACGTCATTACCATAGTCATATATAATATTGTCAAGTGCTTAGATTAAGAAACAGGGTTTTTATAGAGGTCTAGGGCTGTTTTATTAGTTAAATTGTAAAGACAGGACGGGCATGGTTGGAAGAAGCTACGGACGGTGAAGCAACATATTGCAAGAAAATGTATTTCTGGAACGAAGCCACGCTGACTGGAGACAAGGGCTTGGAGAAAGATTTCGGCGGAATATATAGATGCGCAACGAGAGGAATAGCGGGTTCTGAGTGGAATATTTGAAGTACGCGGGCCTGTATTCCCGCTCGGAGAAGTTTTAGCGTCGCTTGAGGACTGAGAAATGCTTTGCTATAATTGGTCTGATGGGTCGCGGGCAAATTTATGCCGCGAAACATCGGGACCATTCAGAGTGTATAAAAAGCCCAGCGCGACTTCAGCACTGGCTATTCTATAGATTCTATTCTGTCATTCACATATTCGATCACGCACTCACTCACTGACTTTGTGAGTCGTAGACTCTGCCAGTCCCTCAGTAAGATGGGACTTAGTGAATTCAACTAGCCTGGTTTGTTCAAATTTGCTTACCATGGTGATCAAACTCAGAAACAAGCAGCAGCAGCAGCAGCAACAACAACAACAACAACGAGAAGAAGAAAACATATGTTTTCAAAGGTCAATAAACGTGTGTTGGCGTAAGATCTCAAATTAGACTGCAAGCAGACCAACGAGATGGACTTTGAACCACAAGGCACCAGGTATGTGGACCGAGTTATTATCAACACAGAAGATCAGCGCTAGCGAGAAGACAGTCAATATTGCCCCGCAATTAGGGAATATTAATGCACATATTGTACACAGCTCGAAACCTCAGATCAAATGTTAATAATTTTGTTGTAAATAAACCAGTATTAGTTAAAATGTCTTGTTCATTGGGAGTTGAATATATAGGATAGTTGGAATGCAAAGAGTATCTCATAGAGCAAGTTTATTGCCCTACGCTCCGATGATAGATCTTGGCTCAAGGAAGGGAGCGGCCGTGGCTAAATAAAATTTTAATGTGTTATCTTTACGATAACTGGCGCCCAGTAAATCTAAATTAATAAAGTGTATGTCGTCTGTCTAGACAGGCCAATGCTAAATAAGAACGATGAGGTGGTTTTAAGGAGTCTTGAGTGTAATATCTGTAGAAACGTTATAAATGATCGCCCAACTTGTAGAGCGATATCCAACGACAAAGGTAGCCGTTACACCACCTGTAGGTAAAAACTTAGAATTTTCGGAATTGAACCTACGTAGTGATAGAGGAAATACCCTTTATCACGGTGTTACTTGATATCACGGAGTAACTTAACTCTACCCTACACTGAGCAACAGGGTCCCTGTTACCAACTTTCTGGGGAAACTCAGTGGTATGGCCATGTAATTATGAAGGATAGCTCTAGCACAGCTAAGAAGTACTTCAACCTGGATGTCAGAGGGAAGAGACCAAGAGGAAGACCAAGGAGACGATGGATAGAGACAGTTCGATCAGAGGTGGAGAAGAATGGTTTTAACTGGGACGATGTCCAAGAACAAATAGTGTACCAAGATCGGGCAAGATGGAGAGCGCTTGTTTGCCACACCCGGGGAACTGGAGATGGGAAATGGTGATGAGGTCAGTGCAAAATCACAGTGATTATAATATTATGACGATGTTCAGTAACGGAGCCTGTTAAGTGTCTTCCAAACACGTCGCGGTAGTTCCATGCCAACTGGCTGTGTACCTGGTCTAACGAGAGCCTGGTAGTCCTCATGTGCAGCACTAGTCCACACTCCTGACCATTTCCTCTTCATGTTGAAATCCATTGCTTGATACGATTCTGCCACTATGATGGGTGGCCGTCTGGACTTAAATCGGCTTTTTCTTGGATTGGGAGCTGAGGATTGATAATTAATTGTTTATATTTATTTAGGAGGGCGTTCTGTCTCCGCAGATTTGGTGCCGCTATGTGACTTAGCGCTAGCCAGTAAAGAGGAGTAGACTTTAAACACCATGTTATTGTTATCATTGCCACATTTAGCTGGACATCGATTTCACCCACATGTGGGCTGTTTAGGCTTACTGGAGCACAGTATTCAGCAGCAGAGTAGACGAGTCCTAAGGAAGAACATCGTAGTGTTGTAGCTGTTGCACCCCGTGAGGTGCCGCACTACTTCTGTATGATATTGTATCGCGATCTCAGCTTCGCTGCGGTGTTTTCTATACGACTTCTGTATGATAGAGTTCTATCCAGAGTCACGCACAAATATTTTGGAAAAACTTGATGGTGAAGAGCCTGGCCATTATAGTTGAAATTTAACTTTGCATTAGCCATTCTATTATTTAGATGAAGGCAGCTAACTCCAGTCTTCGTTGCGTTCGGTGTTAATCTCCACTTTTAAAAAGTACTTATGCACTGTCGTTAAATCAGCAGAAAGTACCGCTTCTCCAGCTTCAAGATTTTTACTTGAGTGACCAAAGCCATATCATCTGCATAAATGAAGTTCCTTGATACTGTTACAGGGAGGTCAGAAGTACACACATCAAAAAAAGTTTTGCATCACCTCGGTTCCAAGAGTTCCGGAACCTTTAAATACAAAGGGAATAGAGATCAACACAAACAACATTTCAGCTCGTTTTATTGCTCATGAGACCCACACATTGCATGTTGTACCATCATACAGCTAGACTTTCAGCATTTGTGGTCCAGATTGCAGTACACACCACTACCTCTAATACCCAGTAGCACGTCCTCTTGCATTGATGCATGCCTGTATTCGTCGTGGCATACTATCCACAAGTTCATCAAGACACTGTTGGTCCACATTGTCCCACTCCTCAACGACAATTCGGCGTAAATCTCTCAGAGTGGTTGGTGGGTCAAGACGTCCATAAACAGCCCTTTTCAACATATCCCAGGCATGTTCGATAGGGTTCATGTCTGGCGAACATGCTGGCCACTGTAGTCGAGCGATGTCGTTATCTTGAAGGAACGCATTCACAAGATGTGCACGATGAGGTCGAGAATTGTCGTCCATGAAGACAAATGCCTCTCCAATATTCTGCCGATATGGGTGCACTATGGGTCGGAGGATGTCATTCAGGTATCGTAAAGCCGTTTCGGAGCCTTCCATGACCACCAGTGGCGTACGTCGGCCCCACATAATGCCACCCCAAAACATCAGGGAACCACCACCTTGCTGCACTCGTTGGACAGTGTGTCTAAGACGTTCAGCCTGACCAGGGTGCCTCCAAACACGTCTCCGACGATTGTCTGGTTGAAGGCATATGCGACACTCATCGGTGAAGAGAACGTGATGCCAATTCTGTGGGGTCCATTCAGCATGTTGTTGGGCCCATCTGTACCGCGCTGCATGGTGTCGGGGTTGCAAAGCTGGACCTCGCCATGGACGTCGGGAGTGAAGTTGCGCATCATGCAGCCTATTGCGCACAGTTTGAGTTGAAACACGACGTCCTGTGGCTGAACGAAACGCATTATTCAACATGGTGGCATTGCTGTCAGGGTTCCTCCGAGCGGCAATCCGTAAGTAGCGGTCATCCACTACAGTAGTAGCCCTTGGGCGGCCTGAGTGAGGCCTGTCATCGACAGTTCCTGTATCTCTGTACCTCCTCCATGTCCGAACAACATCGCTTTGGTTCACTCTGAGACGCCTGGAAACTTCCCTTGTTGAGAGCCCTTCTTGACACAAAGTAACAATGCGGACGCGATCGAACTGCGGTATTGACCTTCTAGGCATGGTAGAACTACAGACAACATGAGCAGCGTACCTTCGTCCTGGTGGAATGACTGGAACTGATCGGCTGTCGTACCCCCTCCGTCTAATAGGCCCTGCTCATGCATGGTTGTTTACATCTTTGAGCAGTTTTAGTGACATCTATGAACAGTCAAAGGGACTGTATCTTTGATACAATATACACAGTCAACGTCTATATGCCGGAGATCTGGGAACCGAGGTGATGCAAAACTTTTTTTGATGTGTGTATATAAGTTAAACAGCGCCGGAACCAAAACAGAACCTTGAGGGAGACCATTATTAAGTATCTTCTGTCTGCTTAAATTATTTGGAAGGAGGCAGCCTTGGCCTTAAGTTAGGAACCATTCCGGCATTTGCTTAGAGTAAAAACGGGAAACCAAGGAAAACCATTTCCAGGTTCCCCAAGATGGAAATCGAATCGAACCCACCTCTACTCATTTTTTTTCCCGCGAGGCTGAGTGTACCCCATTACAGCCCTCAGACCAGAATTAATATTTCCAGGCAGTGCCGATAATTGAATCCGGGTGACAGCCAAGGTTGTTATCCGCTACACCACAAAGTGGTCTGACTTACATCTAACTAGCATACTAGAAAAGGAAGGAAAAACACAAAACATAGAATAAGGGAATAAAGACACAGAAAAAAAATGTCCTCAACATTCGAAGAATGAGGATTGAGGGTCTTGGTAAGACGTAGAGCTATGTAAGGCAGATAGGAAAGGATTAGGGAGAGGGTTCATCCCTAAGTAAATAGAAAAATGAGAAAAACGGACCCAGCTCAGAAATCGCTTGGGGTTGCCAACTTCCGAACTCACCAGCAATAAGCCCATGGGAGTGTAGCGCTATCTAGGTTGCGCCATGTGTGGTGAGACTACACTTAATCTATCTCATTCAGGGTCTTATGCAGTAGGCAGGAGATAACATGAAAGGCAAGAAGAGGCCCGAACCTTCAAGAAAAAAGAATATAAACATGAACAAATGTGTGTGATAAACTGTGTGATTTCGATGGATGTACTAATGTGTATATTTGTAAATTGAGGATATGATTGGGAAGGAGGCGGCCGTAGCCTTACGTTAGGAACCATCCCGGCATTTGCCTGGTGTAGAAGTTGAAAACCACGGATGGTTGAGATGAGAAATGAACCCTCCTCTACTTAGTTTTGCTTCACGAGGATGAGCTTGGAGATTCTGGTGAAAAGTGGATTCCACAAATGAGGAAAAATCGCCTTTCCTGAGTGCTCCTGTGGATACCCGTGACAGACAATCTGACATAATCGAAGAGTGCCCTCAGAACTTGTTTTGTGGTAACCGATTGGACTTTTTGCATGCTAGCAAATGCGATTGACTATGTTAATAATCTATTTGCAAATTTGTAAATCCTGTATATATTTTTCTTGTCTTCCAAAAGTGTTGTGTAAATGCCATACGGTTAATAATAATAGTGGGTTTGGAGTGGGGACTCCATGGTATCTCTGAGTTCGCTCTTCTGTTCCATGCATTAATTGGTCAAGCCCTGATTTGCAGGAGAGTATATAAGGGGGTTCCCGCCCGCCCCCCCACCCCCGAAATTTTTGTCACATATAATATTTGTTTATGAATTAAAACATCAAAAACTAATATAATTATCATGTACTATTGATACTAAGCGCCGGCCCCGTGGTGTTGGGGTAGCACGCCTGCCTCTCAACCGGAAGCCCCGGGTTCGATTCCCGGCTCCGTCAGGGATTTTAGAAACTGACGTGAGGGCTGGAACGGGGTGCACTCAGCCTCCTGAGGACAATTGAGTAGCTGTCTGACAGTGAGGCAGCGTCCCGATCACGAAAACCAAGAAAAACGGCCAAGAGGACCCGATGCGCTGATCACGCGGCACCCCAAATTACTGGGCAGCGGTCGCTTGGCAGGCCTAGGCCCTTCATGGGCTCTAGTGCCAGGGGTTATTATTTATTTTTGTTACTAAGCTACGTATGACAACGTTGCAAAGCAAGGCGACGGCAGAGCGATGTAAACAGTGTGACAATCAGTTTGCTCTGATCTTATGTGTAACAACATAACCTCTTATTACTCTCCAGTGCCTTCGCTCTTATGAACGTACCAAGAACAGCAACAAGTGCTCTCAAAGCGTGCGACAAAAATATTTTTTTCCCTTATTTTTAGCCTACTTTCGATTTTTGCAAAAAATGAAAGTACACTTATGAGATCAACACAGGGCGAAAAAAGTGTGTCTGTCTGTGTGTGTGTATGTGTGTGTGTGAGTCTGTGTGTGTGTGTGTGTATGTGTGTGTGAGTCTGTGTGTGTGTGTGTGTATGTGTGTGTGAGTCTGTGTGTGTGTGTGTGTATGTGTGTGTGTGAGTCTGTGTGTGTGTGTATGTGTGTGTGAGTCTGTGTGTGTGTGTGTGTATGTGTGTGTGAGTCTGTGTGTGTGTGTGTGTATGTGTGTGTGAGTCTGTGTGTGTGTGTGTGTATGTGTGTGTGAGTCTGTGTGTGTGTGTGTATGTGTGTGTGTGTGTGTATGTGTGTCTGTCTGTGTGTGTGTATGTGTGTGTGTGAGTCTGTGTGTGTGTGTGTGTATGTGTGTGTGAGTCTGTGTGTGTGTGTGTGTATGTGTGTGTGAGTCTGTGTGTGTGTGTGTGTATGTGTGTGTGAGTCTGTGTGTGTGTGTGTATGTGTGTGTGTGAGTCTGTGTGTGTGTGTATGTGTGTGTGAGTCTGTGTGTGTGTGTGTGTGTGTCTGTGTGTGTGTGAGTGGGTGTTCTCTGAATGTCTGTCCCCCCCTATCAATTCGAACACGGTGAATACGAATTGAACGAAATTTGGTACAAAGATAGCACTAGCAAAGGACACCTCAGTGTCATGTTTTATATCGCCGCCATCTTGACGGAAACGTAATGGCGGCCACACAAAAGTTCAAAGCTTAAATCAAATTACGACTAACCTAATCATCCGATCTCTACCAAATTTTGCAACAAAATATCTTTATAGAGGAAGCATCCTGTGACGAAATGAATAGGTCATTAGCCTAATAGTTTGCGAATGGCGGCCATCTTTGTGTCAAAATCGATTCCCCCTATTAATTCAAACACGGTAAGACCGAATGGAACGAAATTTGGTACAGAGGTAGTACTAACAAAAGGCACCTCAGTGTCATGTTTTATATCGCCGCCATCTTGACGGAAACGTAATGCCGGCCACACAAATGTTCAAAGCTTAAATCAAATTAAGATTAACCTAATCATCCGATCTCCACCAAATTTTGCAACAAAATATCTTTATAGAGGAAGCATCCTTTGACGAAATGAATAGGTCATTAGCCTAATAGTTTGCGGATGGCGGCCATCTTTGTGTCAAAATCGATTCCCCCTATTAATTCAAACACGGTAAGACCGAATGGAACGAAATTTGGTACAGAGGTAGCACTAGCAAAGGGCATCTCAGTGTCATGTTTTATATCGCCGCCATATTGACAGAAACGTAATGGCGGCCACACAAATGTTCAAAGCTTAAGTCAAATTACGACTAACATAACCATCCGATCTCTACCAAACTTTGCAACAACATACCTTTATTGAGGGAGCATCCATTGACCAATCTAATAGGTCATTAGCCTAATAGTTTGCGGATGGCGGCCATCTTTATGTCAAAATTGATTCCCCTATTAATTCGAACCCGGTGGAACCGAATGGAATGAAATTTGGTACAGAGGTAGCACTAGCAAAGGGCACCTCAGTGCCATGTTTTATATCGCCGCCATCTTGACTGAAACGTAATGGCGGCCACACAAATGTTCGAAGCTTAAATCAAATTACGATTAACCTAATCATCCAATCTCTACCAAATTTGGCAACAACATACCTTTATGGAGGGAGCATCCTTTGACCAACCTAATAGGTCATTCGCCTTATAGTTTGCGGATGGCGGCAATCTTTGTGTCAAAATCGATTCCCCCTATTAATTCAAACACGGTGAAACCGAATGGAACGAAATTTGGTACAGAGATAGCACTAGCACAGGGCATCTCAGTGTCATCATTTATATCGCCGCCAAATTGACAGAAACGTAATGGCGGCCACACAAATATTTAAAGCTTAAATCAAATTACGACTAACATAACCATCCGATCTCTACCAAACTTTGCAACAACATACCTTTATGGAGGGAGCATCCTTTGACGAATCTAATAGGTCATTCGCCTAATAGTTTGCGGATGGCGGCCATCTTTGTGTCAAAATCGATTCCCCCTATTAATTCGAACACGGTGAAGCCGAATGGAACGAAATATTGTACAGAGGTAGCACTAGCAAAGGGCACCTCAGTGTCATGATTTATATCGCCGCCATATTGACGGAAACGTAATGGCGGCCACACAAATGTTCAAAGCTTAAATCAAATTACGATTAACCTAATCATCCGACCTCTAGCAAATTTTGCAACAACATACCTTTATGGAGGGAGCATCCATTGACCAAACTAATAGGTCATTAGCCAAATATTTTGCGGATGGCGGCCATCTTTGTGTGAAAATCGATTCCCCCTAGTAGGGGGGTAGTAGGAGTTCCAACGAGTGTCATGGCCGCCGCGTGAGTCTAAGCCGATAACTCTCGAACCAGTGGTCGGATATTCACGAATGAAGTGTTGTTGGACTCGGGCTGACGGGGGCTTTGCTGTGGACCACTCGTTATATTTTTTGAATTTTTTTTTGAAAATTTTCGTTTTCGGAAATAGGTAATAGTTTGAAAACCAAAGATGATAGAACGTTGTGCCATGGCTCAAACGAATGGTCTTTATGACCTTTATTTTCTATAGTAAAACTTTTTTAATTTTTATGTTTTTTTGAAAACACTCGAATTTTGAAAATTCTATATTTCGGAAACTAGGAACTCTACAAAAAAAATTGTTTAACGTAAATCAATGGTCCCTACCCCCTCTACCCCCAAAATAAATTTTAAGTCTCTAGAATGAAAACCTGTAGTAGTGGGGTAAGGAGAGAGCTGCTCCACTTAGCAAGTGGTGAGCCCCTGCGACCTTGGAATGGAAGGAGCCATGCTAGGAGGGCATGCTTGGATTCGTTTTTTTCGTCTCGTTGTGCTCTTTACGGGAATGTAGGTGTCGAAAAGATGAAAATTTGGAAACAAGGTTTTTTTTGGGGTAAAACCGTGATTTTGAACTTTTTGCTATATCTCGCGAACCAATCATGCTAGAGGTGTGTTCGACAGGTCCAAGTTCTCGGGGTGATGTCCTCTTTGCTATGGACCACTCATTGTAATTTTAAAAAATTTGGGAAACGCGGTTTTGGGGTAAACACGTGTTTTTTGTGATTTTTGCCGATATCTCACGAACCAATAACGCTAGAGACGTGTACGTGGTGTCCTAGGACTCGGGCTAACGCCCCCTTTCAAATGTGGTAGATATTTTTTTTCCAAAAAGATAATTCACAAAGGGCCTAACGCCATACATGTTGAAATAACGTTTTCTTTTTCTTTGCCTGTTTATAATGTCCATGAAGCGTGGCGGTTGAGAGAGACGATACGGCTGGGTGTGTGTGTGTTTCAACGAACCTGTCGCTGACCACGGTGGCTGTGTTCAATAGATCAATCGCTATTTCGACGGGTCGGTGTATGACAGAGCGAGGGTACGTTTTTTCACACCTTTTACCTTTAACATGTAAACGGTGATGAGAACTTGGTTCTATGTTGGTCGAAGCGAGTACAGAAAACAAACTTACAGGAGGTGAAGGTCATTTGAGCTTATTGGAAGGCTCCGGTCTGACTTGACAACAGGTGCAATGGAAAAAATGACCAAGACGCTTGAAGGTGAAATAATCTGACCATCGTGGTGGCAGGGGAGTGTGAAAGGCATGCACACACATTTGTGAAACCACATGTATGCTAAACCAGTGACATCCTGTTTTGCTTCGTACGTGACAAAATGCAAGTTGACGTGAAATTTGATTCGCCGCAGGTGTTCACCTTGGACGTTAGCTGTCCACGTGCCTGATAACAGAATGTTCAAAGCGTGGGAAAAAAAAAGATTATACATGCAACGTAGCATATATAAAGACATGTCGTTATCATTTCCACTCTCCCGTGGACTACCTTTGAACACACTGAGTTGCATGAAACCCCTGGTCTTGTTTAACAGTTTTGGTGTTGGTGGAAAATACTTAACCTTGTTGTGGGGTAGGTATTTATTTATATATTTATTCATTTATTGATTTTATATATTTACAAGCAATTATTTATTGATTAGGTAATTAATGATTTTATTTATTTGTTTGCAGATAACCGGCATACCTTACATGTCTGAGGGAGAAGAAACCATTGCACTTTTGAGCCCACTAGAAGGGAAGAGCAATAAGTCACTACAAGTAAAGGTGAGATGATTTTTTTAAACTAACTTGTTTAATTTTTTGTTTTATGTTTTATTTTATGAAATGTATGTATTAACTTGAATTTAGGTATTTATAGCGGTTTATTTTATTTATTTTTAGAAACTTGGAAAGAATAGCCTTACCGCCGTAGCAGTCGCTGAAGAAAACCAGAAACGCACTGAAGCGAAACCACTGCCAAAGAGTGAACTGTTTAAACCTCAGGTAAGTCCAACTTAAAAATGCTATTCCATTTTACCACTACTGAAAACTCGTAGACAAAAAAAAAATTAATTACCTGTACATGACTGGGACAATGATTGCTTTCTTGATTAATGGCTATGTTGTTGTTGTTGACTGGGAAAAGTACAAGGCCATGTTGGATTTTCTAAAAATAAAAATAATACATTTAATTTATGGGTGGTTCCCTATGGACTCAACGAATATCCACAGGTTTGAACATGATAATGTGAACAAAATGACATGACATTCATTTTTGTTTATATATTGGTTAAAGGGAGGGTGGGGGAATGTAAATGACTGTAGCTTTATAAAAAAAAGAAAATAAGTACATGGGTTACTGTTAGTGCCAACATACAGTTTATTTTTAATGGTGTTTTGATATATTAATGCCAATTAACGTTAACGTTTTATTTACAAGTATTGATTGATTGATTGATTGATTGAGTGATGGGTTATTTTGTTTGCTTTTAGGTGTCGTCATGTGCCATTAACGTAATGAACAGACAGTGAACATGCATGCATTATGCTTTAAAGTACTCTGTGCAATGTTAATAACTTACAATAAGAAAAAGTTTTATTATAACACATGGGGTTAGTACCAAATACAACAAGTGAGCAAGTTGGTTTACCACGTGGGTTAAATTTAAAATCAGAACATGATCGATGGTTAACATTTGAATCCTGGCCTGTAGGCTTTTTGTCGACGCATTAACTTGCAAAAGCCGTTTTTTTTTACTTGAACCGAGAAGATGTGGTGCGCTGTGTGTTTTGTCGTATTGAACTTTCACACTGGGAAGAAGGGGATGATCCCTTTAGAGACCATTTGCGAAGGTCTCCTTACTGTCCTTACATGCTTGGAAAGCAAGTGGGTAACCTACCCGTGCATTCATTTTACCGAACCACAAGGCCTTTGGCCGCTACTTACGTTGCTGAATCACAAATAAATAATAATAATGATGTATTACCAGCCAACGGTAGTGTCGATATATGTGGTCCATATGCCATAGACAGTGTTGAATTGGCGTGTGCTTTTGAAAAATTGGGAGTTTGCAAGACTAAAGCACTAGCACACTCAGAGTACAGTTCTGTTGAAAAACGTTTCGAATCTTATAAAAATGTTTGGCCATTAATATTAAAACACCTTACCAAACAGCTAAGTGAAGCTGGATTTTTTTATACTGGTGAAGGGGATAAAACAATATGTTTTTATTGTGGATTTGCTTTAAAGGATTGGCAAATGACTGATGACCCTTTTGTGCAACACGCTCGTTGGTTACCAAACTGTAAATACATGGTGTTGCTTAAAGGTCAGGAATTTGTGAACACTATTCGTAAAGAAAAAGTGATTGCAGCACAAGACATAAAAGTGCCTTTAGAGTTAGAGCACGCGGAGCAAATACATAAGGCTGAAAGAAAAGACTTGTCTCACGAACAGACACAAAAGTGTGACCAACAATTATGTAAAATTTGTTATCAAGATGAACTAGGTGTTGTATTTTTACCCTGTGGACACATGATAGCCTGTGTCAAGTGTGCATTAGAACTTAACACTTGTGCTATATGCAGAAAAGTAGTATCTGCAACAGTTAGGGCATTTCATGCATAACTAGTATAATTTATTCGCCATGGATAGTGCAAAATCCCTAATTGCACAATATTATTAAAGCTGTTTTAGAGTGTAATAGATATGCTTTTGTTTTGTTTATAGACTACTACAATGAATGTTTTGAATGCTGTGGGACAATCATGTGGCTTAGAGACAAAGAAGCTCAGCGAATTGCCAACGCATATTCCATTCCGCATTATCAAGATTCGGAAATTGAAAACAGCATATGGTGATCGTGTACTTTGTGTATGTGAAAACTTTGAGACATTTCTGCCTATACGGTTTAATGATATGTCGGAGAGTGTTTTTGATGAAGTCAATAATGCTGTGCAACCTGTACACTTAATTTATGAAGGTTTTAAAAACAATAGGTGCATGGTTCGTTTTAATTAAATAAATAAATAATGTGAAATAATAATGGAAAATATAAGTAATGACAATACACTGAAAAAGAAAGAAAATATGTGCATAGAATAGTAATGTTTTAGTGTTTAGTGTTGTCTTTAAAAATATTATGATGAAACCAAAAAAAATTTATATAAAGTTTGTAAATAAATGCAAAATCATGTTACAATGTTGTTTTATTTTATACAAAGTTAGTATATTTAACATTGCAGAGTATACATGATTATGACAATAAATGCACACTGAATACAAGCCTTTCTCACTTTACAATAGTCTGTTATAGTTTTAAACACAAGGCTTGTTGTAGATTATTTTATAGCAATGTCCACTCAACGTTGTTTTCGAAATGTGGGAAGCCGCAATGGTTGTATAGGCATAAAAACCTTATTGTTATTACTATTTAGTCACTTTGATCCCCTTGCATATCAAGAGCACATGACCTAGTTGTTCCACTCTTTAAAACGACAACAACAACACTACCTCTTGCATAGTTTGTGATGTTGATGGCTCTTGCGACGTGGGAAGATGGATTAAAAATAACTTTTAGAACTGGGGTTAAACGTTGCTCATCAAACAATGCACTATTTTGAGTAGCAATATGGTTTTCTTTATTTTTTGTCGACGGCAACTGTGTTTCATGCAGCACACTACATTGATGATCACCGACACTTAAAACCTCACTATTTTTACTTTTTAGGTCACCACGACAATGTTTGGAACGTTGCTTTGAACAACGCCAAATAACAGTTCCATTTTTATTGGTTCGTTTCACAATATATGAATATCCTTTATAGTATGCGTAAGGCTTACCATACCTAGTCACTGATACTTCCATATCAACTGTCAAGCATAGACTAAGCTCTAGTAAAGTCAACTTGGTAATAAGAATACTAGTTTAGTGTGAGAGCAAATATGGATCCAAAGAGTTCAGGTAAAAGTGAAAGCAAATAAGCAAATATAAGAAACAAGAGTGGGGGGTAAAAGTGGTCGCAAAGTGGCAGACTCATTACACTATAATTTTAGCATCACGAAGCTCTTGTTCAATTTCTTTGATTTCCCAATCGTGACCGATATGCCCAGCTTGTCGTAAAGCATGCAATTGTCGAAGCCGTTGAATTAGCTTACTGGGTTTGTTCCAGTATACAAATTTAACAAATGATTTTTTAGGTGTAAACAAAGCATTGCCATTATCATGATCATTATCATCATCATCATCATCATCTTCATTATCATCATCATGATCACCATTATCATCATGACCATCATCACTGTTACTATATAGTCCTTTTTGATCCTCTTGCAATACCACTTTATTTATAGTCTGAGTTGATTTTGACAGTGTTGAAGGTTTCTTGGACGTTGACAACTGTCCTAACATGACGTTTTGAGGACATGATAAGTCCTTTTGAACAAACACTGCACTATCTTTAGCCGCAATATCGTTTTCTTGAACTTGCTTTTTAGCATTTTGATAATTGTTTGTAAACAGTAAGCGTGGTTCGTTTCGAGCACTACATTGATGAACACTCACACTTAAAACCTTTCCATTTTTACTTTTCAGATTGCCTCGACATTTTGTTGACCTCTCTTTTGAGCATCGCCAGAATATTATTCCATTCACATTCTGGCGATTATAGTTATAGGAGTAGCCTTGATAGAGTGCACGTAGCCTACCTTTGTTGGTTGTAATAAGTTCCATAGTAGTAACTGACCTGTCAGTACGATGTTCACACTACAAAGGTTACAACTGTTTTGCTGATGGAGTGACCTACCATAAGCTTATATATTGGCTTATGTGTTGGCTTTTTGTGTTGGCTTTTCGTGTTGGCTTTTCGTATTGGCTTTTGTGTTGGCTTATGTGTTGGCTTTTAATGTTGGCTTTTTGTGTTGGCTTTTCGTGTTGGCTTTTCGTGTTGGCTTTTGTGTTGGCTTATGTGTTGGATTTTTGTGTTGGCTTTTTGTGTTGGCTTTTTGTGTTGGCTTTTCGTATTGGCTTTTCGTGTTGGCTTTTTGTGTTGGCTTTTCGTGTTGGCATTTCGTGTTGGCTTTTGAGTTGGCTTTTCGTGTTGGCTTTTTGTGTTGGCTTTTCGTGTTGGCATTTCGTGTTGGCTTTTCGTGTTGGCTTTTTTGTATTGGCTTATTTGACATGTTATTTGTGTCAATGTATTTAGTGGATTTTTTTCTTGGTGTTGGAAAGTAGTTGAAAGAGAGGGAATATTTAAAGACTTAACCTCAGCTCACTAACCTAACCTAACCTAACTTTGCCTAACCTAACCTAACCTAACCTTTCAACTCTCAGATGTTAATTAAATTCTGTGCATAGTCGAGTTGGAACCCAAGACCTCAGGGTAAAAAAAACCAATTATTTTTGACGACTTATTTTGGTAACTTGTTTTAATGGCTAACCTAACTTTACCTAACCTAACCTAACCTAACCTAAACTCAGCTCACTTTGGATATTACTAGTAAGTGTTCATATCCTCTGCTAGGTAGCATGCTAGTAGTACAGGTAGTGCTCATATTTACCGCTAGGTAGCGGAAACATACTTTGCATGTTGCATGTGACACTTGTGAAGTTTAACCACATGCAAGACGTGCTTGTATAAGTTCTCTATTTAAACTCAATATACAATTAACCACTAAATGTTCAGAACTAACATGTATAGCCATGTTTAGGGTATATAGGAGACCCTTAGCAAGAAAGGCTGTCTAACCCACGAGTGTACAGCCTTGTCATACGCAGTAAGCACCTGTTGGCAGAAAACAACAACAACAACAACAATTTGAGAAAGCCAACAAAAAACTGTTTCCTTTAAATACATTAATGGATATGTTGTTGGCTTTCTCAAATTGTTGTTGTTGTTGTTGTTTTCTGCCAACAGGTGCTTACTGCGTATGACAAGGCTGTACACTCGTGGGTTAGACAGCCTTTCTTGCTAAGGGTCTCCTATATACCCTAAACATGGCTATACATGTTATTTCTGAACATTTAGTGGTTAATTGTATATTGAGTTTAAATAGAGAACTTATACAAGCACGTCTTGCATGTGGTTAAACTTCACAAGTGTCACATGCAACATGCAAAGTATGTTTCCGCTACCTAGCGGTAAATATGAGCACTACCTGTACTACTAGCATGCTACCTAGCAGAGGATATGAACACTTACTAGTAATATCCAAAGTGAGCTGAGGTTAGGTTAGGTTAGGTTAGGTTAGGTAAAGTTAGGTTAGCCATTAAAACAAGTTACCAAAATAAGTCGTCAAAAATAATTGTTTTTTTTACCCTGAGGTCTTGGGTTCCAACTCGACTATGCACAGAATTTAATTAACATCTGAGAGTTGAAAGGTTAGGTTAGGTTAGGTTAGGCAAAGTTAGGTTAGGTTAGGTTAGGTTAGTGAGCTGAGGTTAAGTCTTTAAATATTCCCTCTCTTTCAACTACTTTCCAACTGTGTTAGGTAGTCAGCCCGAAGGCTGGTTGGATCCTCAAAAGCACCGCCGTTAAAGTTATGTGAGTAGATACTCACAAAAACCCAAGGCAGCACTATATTGAGGCGTTCTAGGCAAGCAGAGGAGTGAGGTAGTTTGCCATTGCTTTGCTCACTGAGTCAGAACAGTAGTCCTAACCCTATGAGTAGAACCTTTCACAGCATTCACAGGCACTGACTGTGCCCCGAATGCCATTACTAAGCACCACCCATACCTCAGTAGCTTCCATATAATCACAGCCATGAGTGAGACTGAGACATTGGTGAAAAGCCACCTTTTACTCTAGCCTGTGCCAACTGACAAATGCAAATGTACTGTATTCATCAAAAGATGGCAACACCAAGAAAAAAATCCACTAAATACATTGACACAAATAACTTGTCAAATAAGCCAATACAAAAGCCAATACTAAAGCCAACACAAAAAGCCAACACGAAAAGCCAATACAAAAAGCCAACACGAAAGGCCAATACAAAAAAGCCAACACGAAAAGCCAACACGAAATGCCAACACGAAAAGCCAACACAAAAAGCCAACACGAAAAGCCAACTCAAAAGCCAACACGAAATGCCAACACTCTAGCCTGTGCCAACTGACAAATGCAAATGTACTGTATTCATCAAAAGATGGCAACACCAAGAAAAAAATCCACTAAATACATTGACACAAATAACTTGTCAAATAAGCCAATACAAAAGCCAATACTAAAGCCAACACAAAAAGCCAACACGAAAAGCCAATACAAAAAGCCAACACGAAAGGCCAATACAAAAAAGCCAACACGAAAAGCCAACACGAAATGCCAACACGAAAAGCCAACACAAAAAGCCAACACGAAAAGCCAACTCAAAAGCCAACACGAAATGCCAACACGAAAAGCCAACACAAAAAGCCAACACGAAAAGCCAATACGAAAAGCCAACACGAAAAGCCAACACAAAAAGCCAACACAAAAAGCCAACACATAAGCCAACACAAAAGCCAACACGAAAAGCCAACACGAAAAGCCAACACGAAAAGCCAACACAAAAAGCCAACACAAAAAGCCAACACATAAGCCAACACAAAAGCCAATACGAAAAGCCAACACGAAAAGCCAACACAAAAAGCCAACACATAAGCCAATATATAAGCTTATGGTAGGTCACTCCATCAGCAAAACAGTTGTAACCTTTGTAGTGTGAACATCGTACTGACAGGTCAGTTACTACTATGGAACTTATTACAACCAACAAAGGTAGGCTACGTGCACTCTATCAAGGCTACTCCTATAACTATAATCGCCAGAATGTGAATGGAATAATATTCTGGCGATGCTCAAAAGAGAGGTCAACAAAATGTCGAGGCAATCTGAAAAGTAAAAATGGAAAGGTTTTAAGTGTGAGTGTTCATCAATGTAGTGCTCGAAACGAACCACGCTTACTGTTTACAAACAATTATCAAAATGCTAAAAAGCAAGTTCAAGAAAACGATATTGCGGCTAAAGATAGTGCAGTGTTTGTTCAAAAGGACTTATCATGTCCTCAAAACGTCATGTTAGGACAGTTGTCAACGTCCAAGAAACCTTCAACACTGTCAAAATCAACTCAGACTATAAATAAAGTGGTATTGCAAGAGGATCAAAAAGGACTATATAGTAACAGTGATGATGGTCATGATGATAATGGTGATCATGATGATGATAATGAAGATGATGATGATGATGATGATAATGATCATGATAATGGTAATGCTTTGTTTACACCTAAAAAATCATTTGTTAAATTTGTATACTGGAACAAACCCAGTAAGCTAATTCAACGGCTTCGACAATTGCATGCTTTACGACAAGCTGGGCATATCGGTCACGATTGGGAAATCAAAGAAATTGAACAAGAGCTTCGTGATGATAAAATTATAGTGTAATGAGTCTGCCACTTTGCGACCACTTTTACCCCCCACTCTTGTTTCTTATATTTGCTTATTTGCTTTCACTTTTACCTGAACTCTTTGGATCCATATTTGCTCTCACACTAAACTAGTATTCTTATTACCAAGTTGACTTTACTAGAGCTTAGTCTATGCTTGACAGTTGATATGGAAGTATCAGTGACTAGGTATGGTAAGCCTTACGCATACTATAAAGGATATTCATATATTGTGAAACGAACCAATAAAAATGGAACTGTTATTTGGCGTTGTTCAAAGCAACGTTCCAAACATTGTCGTGGTGACCTAAAAAGTAAAAATAGTGAGGTTTTAAGTGTCGGTGATCATCAATGTAGTGTGCTGCATGAAACACAGTTGCCGTCGACAAAAAATAAAGAAAACCATATTGCTACTCAAAATAGTGCATTGTTTGATGAGCAACGTTTAACCCCAGTTCTAAAAGTTATTTTTAATCCATCTTCCCACGTCGCAAGAGCCATCAACATCACAAACTATGCAAGAGGTAGTGTTGTTGTTGTCGTTTTAAAGAGTGGAACAACTAGGTCATGTGCTCTTGATATGCAAGGGGATCAAAGTGACTAAATAGTAATAACAATAAGGTTTTTATGCCTATACAACCATTGCGGCTTCCCACATTTCGAAAACAACGTTGAGTGGACATTGCTATAAAATAATCTACAACAAGCCTTGTGTTTAAAACTATAACAGACTATTGTAAAGTGAGAAAGGCTTGTATTCAGTGTGCATTTATTGTCATAATCATGTATACTCTGCAATGTTAAATATACTAACTTTGTATAAAATAAAACAACATTGTAACATGATTTTGCATTTATTTACAAACTTTATATACATTTTTTTTGGTTTCATCATAATATTTTTAAAGACAACACTAAACACTAAAACATTACTATTCTATGCACATATTTTCTTTCTTTTTCAGTGTATTGTCATTACTTATATTTTCCATTATTATTTCACATTATTTATTTATTTAATTAAAACGAACCATGCACCTATTGTTTTTAAAACCTTCATAAATTAAGTGTACAGGTTGCACAGCATTATTGACTTCATCAAAAACACTCTCCGACATATCATTAAACCGTATAGGCAGAAATGTCTCAAAGTTTTCACATACACAAAGTACACGATCACCATATGCTGTTTTCAATTTCCGAATCTTGATAATGCGGAATGGAATATGCGTTGGCAATTCGCTGAGCTTCTTTGTCTCTAAGCCACATGATTGTCCCACAGCATTCAAAACATTCATTGTAGTAGTCTATAAACAAAACAAAAGCATATCTATTACACTCTAAAACAGCTTTAATAATATTGTGCAATTAGGGATTTTGCACTATCCATGGCGAATAAATTATACTAGTTATGCAAGAAATGCCCTAACTGTTGCAGATACTACTTTTCTGCATATAGCACAAGTGTTAAGTTCTAATGCACACTTGACACAGGCTATCATGTGTCCACAGGGTAAAAATACAACACCTAGTTCATCTTGATAACAAATTTTACATAATTGTTGGTCACACTTTTGTGTCTGTTCGTGAGACAAGTCTTTTCTTTCAGCCTTATGTATTTGCTCCGCGTGCTCTAACTCTAAAGGCACTTTTATGTCTTGTGCTGCAATCACTTTTTCTTTACGAATAGTGTTCACAAATTCCTGACCTTTAAGCAACACCATGTATTTACAGTTTGGTAACCAACGAGCGTGTTGCACATAAGGGTCATCAGTCATTTGCCAATCCTTTAAAGCAAATCCACAATAAAAACATATTGTTTTATCCCCTTCACCAGTATAAAAAAATCCAGCTTCACTTAGCTGTTTGGTAAGGTGTTTTAATATTAATGGCCAAACATTTTTATAAGATTCGAAACGTTTTTCAACAGAACTGTACTCTGAGTGTGCTAGTGCTTTAGTCTTGCAAACTCCCAATTTTTCAAAAGCACACGCCAATTCAACACTGTCTATGGCATATGGACCACATATATCGACACTACCGTTGGGTGGTAATACATCATTATTATTATTTATTTGTGATTCAGCAACGTAAGTAGCGGCCAAAGGCCTTGTGGTTCGGTAAAATGAATGCACGGGTAGGTTACCCACTTGCTTTCCAAGCATGTAAGGACAGTAAGGAGACCTTCGCAAATGGTCTCTAAAGGGATCATCCCCTTCTTCCCAGTGTGAAAGTTCAATACGACAAAACACACAGCGCACCACATCTTCTCGGTTCAAGTAAAAAAAAACCGGCTTCTGCAAGTTAATGCGTCGACAAAAAGCCTACAGGCCAGGATTCAAATGTTAACCATCGATCATGTTCTGATTTTAAATTTAACCCACGTGGTAAACCAACTTGCTCACTTGTTGTATTTGGTACTAACGCCATGTGTTATAATAAAACTTTTTCTTATTGTAAGTTAATAACATTGCACAGAGTACTTTAAAGCATAATGCATGCTTGTTCACTGTCTGTTCATTACGTTAATGGCACATGACGACACCTAAAAGCAAACAAAATAACCCATCACTCAATCAATCAATCAATCAATCAATACTTGTAAATAAAACGTTAACGTTAATTTGCATTAATATATCAAAACACCATTAAAAATAAACTGTATGTTGGCACTAACAGTAACCCATGTACTTATTTTCTTTTTTTATAAAGCTACAGTCATTTACATTCCCCCACCCTCCCTTTAACCAATATATAAACAAAAATGAATGTCATGTCATTTTGTTCACATTATCATGTTCAAACCTGTGGATATTCGTTGAGTCCATAGGGAACCACCCATAAATTAAATGTATTATTTTTATTTTTAGAAAATCCAACATGGCCTTGTACTTTTCCCAGTCAACAACAACAACATAGCCCTTAATCAAGAAAGCAATCATTGTCCCAGTCATGTACAGGTAATTAAATTTTTTTTTGTCTACGAGTTTTCAGTAGTGGTAAAATGGAATAGCATTTTTAAGTTGGACTTACCTGAGTTTTAAACAGTTCACTCTTTGGCAGTGGTTTCGCTTCAGTGCGTTTCTGGTTTTTTTCAGCGACTGCTACGGCGGTAAGGCTATTCTTTCCAAGTTTCTAAAAATAAATAAAATAAACCGCTATAAATACCTAAATTCAAGTTAATACATACATTTCATAAAATAAAACATAAAACAAAAAAATTAAACAAGTTAGTTTAAAAAAATCATCTCACCTTTACTTGTAGTGACTTATTGCTCTTCCCTTCTAGTGGGCTCAAAAGTGCAATGGTTTCTTCTCCCTCAGACATGTAAGGTATGCCGGTTATCTGCAAACAAATAAATAAAATCAATAAATAATTGCTTGTAAATATATAAAATCAATAAATGAATAAATATATAAATAAATACCTACCCCACAACAAGGTTAAGTATTTTCCACCAACACCAAAACTGTTAAACAAGACCAGGGGTTTCATGCAACTCAGTGTGTTCAAAGGTAGTCCACGGGAGAGTGGAAATGATAACGACATGTCTTTATATATGCTACGTTGCATGTATAATCTTTTTTTTCCCACGCTTTGAACATTCTGTTATCAGGCACGTGGACAGCTAACGTCCAAGGTGAACACCTGCGGCGAATCAAATTTCACGTCAACTTGCATTTTGTCACGTACGAAGCAAAACAGGATGTCACTGGTTTAGCATACATGTGGTTTCACAAATGTGTGTGCATGCCTTTCACACTCCCCTGCCACCACGATGGTCAGATTATTTCACCTTCAAGCGTCTTGGTCATTTTTTCCATTGCACCTGTTGTCAAGTCAGACCGGAGCCTTCCAATAAGCTCAAATGACCTTCACCTCCTGTAAGTTTGTTTTCTGTACTCGCTTCGACCAACATAGAACCAAGTTCTCATCACCGTTTACATGTTAAAGGTAAAAGGTGTGAAAAAACGTACCCTCGCTCTGTCATACACCGACCCGTCGAAATAGCGATTGATCTATTGAACACAGCCACCGTGGTCAGCGACAGGTTCGTTGAAACACACACACACCCAGCCGTATCGTCTCTCTCAACCGCCACGCTTCATGGACATTATAAACAGGCAAAGAAAAAGAAAACGTTATTTCAACATGTATGGCGTTAGGCCCTTTGTGAATTATCTTTTTGGAAAAAAAATATCTACCACATTTGAAAGGGGGCGTTAGCCCGAGTCCTAGGACACCTCGTACACGTCTCTAGCGATATTGGTTCGTGAGATATCGGCAAAAATCACAAAAAACACATGTTTACCCCAAAATCACGTTTCCCAATTTTTTTTTTAAATTACAACGAGTGGTCCATAGCAAAGAGGACGTCTTCCCGAATCCTTGGACCCGTCGTACATGCCTCTAGCGTTATTGGTTCGTGAGATATCGGCAAAATCACAAAAAACACGTGTTTACCCCAAAATCGAGTTTCCAAATTTATTTAAAAAATATAACGAGTGGTCCATAGCAAAGAGGACGTCAGCCCGAGTCCTTGGACCCCTCGTTCATGCCTCTAGCATGATTGGTTCGCGAGATATAGCAACAAGTCTAAAATCACGTTTTTACCCCAAAAAGACTGTGTTTCCAGATTTTCACCTTTTCGACACCTACATTCCCGTAAAGAGCACGACGAGACGAAAAAAAACGAATCCAAGCACGCCCTCCTAGCATGGCTCCTTCCATTCCAAGGTCGCAGGGGCTCACCACTTGCTAAGTGGAGCAGCTCTCTCCTTACCCCACTACTTACAAAACACAAATTTTTGCTCTAGAGACTTGACATTTATTTTGGGGGTAGAGGGCATAGGGAACTTTCATTTATGTCAAACAAGGTTTTTTATAGAATTCCTAGTTTCCAAAATATAGGATTTTCAAAATTCGAGTGTTTTCAAAAAAACATAAAAAGTAAAAAATTTTTATTATAGAAAATAAAGGTCATAAAGACCATTCGTTTGAGCCATGGCACAACGTTCTATCATTTTTGGTTTTCAAACTATTACCAACTTTCGAAAACAAAAAAAATCAAAGAATTTTTGAAAAATATAATACATGGTCCGTAGCAAAGAGGACGTCAGCCCGAGTCCAACGACACCTCATTTGTCAAAATCGGACCATGCGTTCGAGAGATATTTAACATGGCTGAGGCTTAGTAGTAGAGCAAGGGGGGTTCTGGAGTGCGTTGGAAGCACCACCACTCCACTACTCCCCCTATCAATTCGAACACGGTGAAACCGAATGGAACGAAATTTGTTACAGAGGTAGCACTAGCAAAGGGCACCTCAGTGGCATGTTTTATATCACCGCTATCTTGACGGAAAAGTAATCGCGGCCACCCAAATGTTAAAAGCTAAAATGTAATTACGACCAACCTAATAATCTAGTCTCTACCAAATTTTGCAACACCATATCTTTATGTGGGAAACATATTCTGACCAAACTGCAAGAACATCAGCCCAATAGTGTGCAGATGGTGGCCAAGTATGTGTGCAAATCGATTCCCCCTATCAATTCAAACACGGTGAAACCGAATTGAACGAAATTTGGTACAGAGGTAGCACTAGCAACGGGCACCTCATATTCATGTTTAATATCCCTATAGCACGTTGTATTTCAACAAGCTACTACAACCAACATTCAATCATACTCCTTGAAAAGGACAAAGAGTTATAACAATACCCATGCATTTAGGAGAAAGTAGGCTATATGTTCTTTACTGAACATCTTGTTTTATACCCTTATCAAACTCTTGGCAAATTTGCCTCTCTCTGTAGCTACCGGTACTGCCGAACGGGGTTTGGGTTGGTTGAAAACAAACTCAACGGTCTAGTATTGTTATCTATTCACAGAGACATAGGCTACATCACTGACGATGAAATTATAAACCGATTTGGTAATATTTCAAGAAACCTTGACTTTATATTATTGTGTCAGTTGTAGATCAAAACAGTAATGTTAATTCTTTCCATACAAACACTATCCAGTGAGCAAGATGATTGCACTAATAACAAGTAGTTCCGTGAAGAACTACACAGCCTATTTTCATATATCCTACTCATGGTAATTGCCTCTATCAACATACAACATTTCAGTTTGATTGTTGTGATAGATTCGTAGATATTGAGAACCGTCTAAATATTTCAGATGGTCACCAGGTTGGATTATTATCTATGTACTATTACATGAAGATTATTGTCTACGTGTGGTATTCAGACTTCAATCGCATGATAAGGACACAAGAAGTAAAAACGAGATTTTAAAATTTCGCACAGCTGCCATCTTGTGGTTATGAAAACAATTGAAATAAATTAGATGCCTGTGGATTAACATTTGTATAAGCATTTAACGTGCAAAGTTTCACTGCACTCGGATGGTCAATCGCGAGAAACGTCCATTTAAATATTTATACTTCGCGTCGCCACCATGTTGAATTTGTGCACACCAGATTACTGAAAGTAATATAGGTGAACTTATGCTTATAGCCTCTATGAACATAAAACAATTTCAGTTTGATTGCTGTAAATGATTCGTAGATATTGAGAACCGTCAAAATATTTCGGATGCTCGCCATTTTGGAATGTTATATGTATAGGCCATAGAGTTGTGTACCATTAAAGGAAAATTATTGCGTAGCTTCATTATTCAAACTTTCACTTCGATCGCATGATTACGACACAAGAAATAAAAACTTAATTTACATTTCGCACAGCCGCCATCTTGAGGCTATGTAAACAATTGAACTAAATAAAATGCCAGTGCATTACAATATGTATAATCATTTACTGTACCACATTTCACTGCGCTCAGATGGTTAAATCACGAGAAAAGTCTATTAAAATGTTTCAACTTCGCTTGACCGCAATATTCGTTTTGTACTTTACAGGTTTTTGAAAGTTACATAGATAAACTTGTAGCAGTACAACATTTCAGGGTGATATTATAAATAGGTTCGGAGATATTGAAAGCCAGTGAAATATTTCGCACAGCCGCCATTTTGAGGTTATGTAAACAATTGAACTAAATTAGACTCCAGTGCATTACAATGTGGATAAACATTTGCTGTACCATGTTTCATTACGTTTGGATGGTTAAATCGCGAGAAAAGTCTATTTCAAATGTCAACTTCGCTTGGCCGCCATGTTGGTTTTGTAATTACCAGGTTTTCTAAGGTCTCATAGGTGAACTTCTAGTAGTTCCCTTTATCACCGTACAAAATTTCAGGGTGATATCGGTAATAGTTTCGGAGATACTGAATGCTGGTGAAAGTTTTCGCACATCCGCCATGTTGGATTGGTGGGACACAATAAAATTTGAAGGGCACGGTCGGAGTCGGCCTGAATGGTGCTATGATCTCACCGAGTTTCATTGAAATCGCACCAGCTGATTAGAATTTATTAGTGGGACACACACACACTCCATCACACACAGACAAAAAGGTGATCTCATAAGCCTATTTTTTCATAAAATGAAAATAGGCTAAAATGTAACATAAAATGGTTTAGTTGTGTTTGGCATTAACCAAACATAAACATCACAACAAATTGGTTGAAAAAGTGATGCCAGATAGCCTTAAAACTCATCATTTTGCACCAAATTATACAAAAGTTTCCCGGGGAGAACCCCGGATCCCCTATTCTTTAGTGCCTATACCTTGCCCCTTAACCACCGGTTGGGCACCCCCCAAAATAAAATATTATATACGCCCCTGCTGATTTACATCTGTCCATTTTTCATAGTATATCAGTGCGAGTTCAACTACATTCACAACAATGGTCACTCTTACCAATCGAGACCAACACATAAATAAAGAAAACCTCACGTCGATTTCGCCTTTCTGAACGGGAACGCCTCAATTGTAAAAACCAATCACAACATGTTAAAAAAGACTACAGTTTTAATATGGCGCATCATGTGCTCTAATATTTGCACAAATACAAAGTGACTTAATTTCCCAAACTACTATCAGTTGCACGGAAGTTGTATGCTGGAAACTAAAATAATTATAAAACAGGCTGTGTGGTACGGATTTCGGATGAAATATTTTCATTTTCGATTGAGAAGCACATTCATGGTTTACAAATTCAACATCTGAGGTGTTACGTACTCCTTCAGAGATGGGAGAGAGGATTCCAGCACAAGTAAGAAGAAGATATGCTGGACCCAGCTTGGATCCCATGCTCGCCAACGCACATCCCTCTAGTTGTGAGTCCCTGGGGGGAGACGTACTGTAGTAGTAGTGTAGTAGCAGTATATAAGGGGTGTTCAAAGGAACGGCCTGACTGCTCACGAAGGGAGTGATTCAGCTCCATGATAACGCTCGCCCATACGTCTCTAACGTCACAAAAGGTGTATTGGCCACGATCAAGTAGGAGCAGCTTGAGCATCCGCCCTACCAGCCGGACCTGTCACCCTGCGACTTCCATCTGTTTGGTCCGTTAAAAGAACATCTCAAGGGAAAACGTTCCCAATCGGACGACGAACTAGAGGACACTGTACAGGATTGGCTCCTGTCACAATCACAAGACTTCTTCTGGGAACAGGGAATCCTGTGGCGAGTGAAGCAATGGGAAGCCTGTGCACAGGCAGGGCCGGATTTACCCAAAGTTACGCTATAGGCACCTCTCCGTTGAGCGCCCTTCCTCACTTGAGCACCCCCCTCCCGATTTTTATGAAGCAAGGTTCGGAAAAAAGGAATAAACAGATTATGGCTGACAGCATAAGTTTATGCTTGAATTTTTACGTAGGGAAAACATAGTCAATTCAATTTAAAAAAAAAAACAGCTTGGAGTAAAACTACATGAAACAGTTCAACTTTTATGCAACCAAAACACATTATGAATACCCTTTCCAAAAATAATGTCTAGCCTTAATTCATACAACAAAAATGAAGAGTAGCTTCAAAAATAAAAACATAATTTACTGCTGTAACTGAATGAACTGCGGTAGCACGAAATATATTTTAAAAAAATAGTAGAACACACACTATTTTTAAAACGCATGAAGAGCAGTGGTACAAACGACATTTCAAATTGAACAAAGCGCCTCTAAAATACAAATAAGGCCAACTGCTTATCTTCCTGCAATATCTTTTAGAGAAATTAAAGTGCAGATTAAAAACATGAATGAAGACATAACGAGGCCTGCCTCAAGCACAACGAGAACTACTTCAAAAGTTTCCTTCTTGCCTTCTTTTCGGCAAATTCATTAATTATGGCACCACAGTTCAAGTTTATCGTCATATCTTTTTCAATCGCTAGGAGTGCAATAGAGTTTAATCTTTCTTCTTTAGTGACTGACCGCAAATAATTCTTGACGCGATTCAGTACCGAAAATGATCTTTCTCCAGAACAATTGGTCACTGGAATGGTGAGAAGTATCCGTAAAGCAATGTTTACGTTCGGGTACATATCGTGTAAATCTTTTTCATGAAGGAAAGTGCTGAGCTCAGAGGCTGACTCACCTTTAAAATCTGCAATTTTTAAATGTTCATTTAAATGCAAGCACTCGTCAGCCAGTGGACTTTCTAAGTCATCCACATACTTTTCTGAGAGATCGTCAGCGATCTTTTTTTTTATCATTGGTCCATCTAGGTCTAACAGGTTTTCTAGAAAATAAAATCTCTTATGGATGACTTTGTAAGCCTCACTTCGCCTCTTAAGCTCAGCACTTAGTACATCCAGAATTACATAAAATACATTGACGCGAAAATTGTCTGAGCCCTCTGACGGTACATATTCTCCTTGCTTTGTCTCATCATTCGTAGTCTTTCGTTCCGGTCTTCTCTTTAGGTCGTAGGAATATTGAGCAATACCGCTTAATTCTTTGGCTCCTTTCTCATAGACATCGAAATTATCTCTTAAACTTTGCACAAATTCCGCTAACGAAGCGTAACATTCTACCACAGTGCTCAAATTAGTGCTAACTTTTTGGAGCTTCTGGCTAACAGTATTAAATCTTTTTAGAATGGTACTCCAAAAAACAACTAGGAAAGCAGTTTATAATTGTAGGATATTGCTTAAGATGCCTTTGGCTTCACTTCGAGTGTTTGCCTTTTGATTTCTGTCTTCGTGAATACTCCCAAGAGCTGCCACGACGCCACACCAGCCTTCCCTCAGAGCTTGACAAGCGTGATATCGTGCCGACCACCGAGTCACTGACGGGCTTTTTAGTACGCGCGCAATAAAGTTCTCTAAAATTTCCATCGATAGGTCGAAGCAGTAAAAAAGTTGTGCAGTTCTAGAGCTGTTAAAAAATACCTTACAGATTCTGAACAAGATTCAGCGGCAAGAGTTCCAACCAAATTTAGTGAATGGGGAGAGCATGGTGCATAGAGAGCTAGGGGATTCAAGGCCGCTATTCGAGCTTGCAACCCGGAATATTCGCCAGACATATTACTTGCGTTATCGTAAGATTGGCCTCGAATATCCTCCACTTTCAAATCCAGATCTTCCAACTTAGCCTTTGCTCCATCAAAAAGCTGCTCTGACTTGAGCCCGATGCTCGCCATAAAACCTAGAAACCTTCCAACTTAGCCTTTGCTCCATCAAAAAGCTGCTCTGACTTGAGCCCGATGCTCGCCATAAAACCTAGAAACCTTTCTTTTGGTTCACCATTGGCCGTAACATTTTGTTTGTCCGCTGAGGCATATTTAAATTTTTGTTGCTTTCTCCCCCTAAAGTGTCATTCGAATTACATGTAGGCATAGAATTGTCATTCTCTTTTTCATCAATTTTGGCTTGTTGGAGCTGAAAAGGAAAATCCCGTATTAATTAGAGCACTTCAAACATAGTAAATTTTAAAAGAACAACTTTTAATATACTGTGCAGGCACGGTACGGTTTCGAGGCCAGTCTGAGTTTTTACGTATGTCACTTTGTGCAACAGTGTATCAAGCAATCGCCTATTGGGAAAGGCCTACTTTGCGTAAAGTAATTCGTGTACGGTAGCTTACCTCAAGTTGCTGAACTCCATCGTAGTCAATGTCGTGAACCGCAGAGCAAGAATTGATATTATTATCCGAATTTGTCGTTGGAGGTGTAGGAGTCACACGCGCGCTAAACATCTCATTTATTTCCCGACATTTTGATAGTGTAACCTCGGCTTTCTTATCCTCTTCAGCTTTGCGGACACGGTTTTGGTATCCAGACAACTTTTTGCTGCCCATAGTTTAAAACATTTACTTGCAGATAACAACACAACACAACAACACAACGCAAGCTCGAACTCGTACACAGGACAGGCAAGGGGGTGGGGCGCGGGGCACTTCGATGCTACTACAATGCAAGCAAACCCAGCTACCGCAACACACAGCTCCGCTCGCCCGCCTCCCAACCCCTCTCACACTTGTTGGGATGAAAGGGCGTCGAGCGGCATAACGAAGAGCGAAGTGGAAGGGTATGGGCGGGCATGCGACAAAGACACGATATAATTTATAAATGTCTCTGCTCATTTCTTAATATTTATTTTAGCATGTATACTGCTATAATCCTAACTTAGCACATTAAGAGCCGTAGCAAAGGGGGCGCCTGACAGCGGTGCCCTTCGGGGCGCCTCCAGTACAGATCATTGCCGGTTGCCTAACCGAAGGTGCGCCTTGCGACGCCCCTTGGACTGCGGCGCCCCTAGGCACGTGCCTATTTTGCCTTACGGTAAATCCGGCCCTGTGCACAGGCCTTTGGTGATTACTTTTGAATAACGAATAAATTGTGCCCACAGTATCGTTTCGTACCTTTTCATTTGAACACCCCTTGTGTATATTCTTTCTTATTTCCATTTTTTTATGAAGCGTAATGGCGCCTCCCAACAAGGCAGACCGGGATCTATTCCTAGTTAATGCACGTGGGATTTCTGAGGTGAATAATATCACGTCCGAGTATTTTGATTCAACGTAAAAAACGCAGGTCTTGTCGCTTATGATCGCGAGATTAACTGTCTCGTAAAACTACATTTTTCTCTCATTTTCATCAATAAGGGGCCGTAGGCTAGATCTTCTGCACGTTAAAACAACAATGATGATCACCATCACCATCATATCATTATTATTATCATTATTTATTTATTTATCGTATGACATACAAACAAAAAGCAAGCAAGATAAATATATACACACATATACATTGATTTATATAGGTTACAGGTACACATGGCAAGGCAGGCTTATATATTTAAATCTAAATTCCTTATCCATTGCAATGCTGTAGGTTTTGCCAACAGGAAGTCAGACTTATTACCCTGATATGCTCTTCTATGGCATTCATGGACAATGTGGTGAACTGACTGTGAAGGAGCACCGCAGTCACATTGGGGAGAAGGAATTTTACCCCATTTGAAGAGTGATTCAGCACAGACACCGTGGTAGGTCCGGATCCTATTAAGGGTAGTCCACGTTCTTCTTGGCAGGTCAAAACCTGGTGCAGCGCTATTTCCAATTAAATCACTCCAAGATTATTATCATTATCATTATAATTATCATCACCATCACCATCACCATCACCATCACCATCATCACCATCATCAACACCATCATCAACACCATCACCATTATCATCATCATCACCATCATCAACACCATCACCATTATCATCATCATCACCATCATCAACACCATCACCATTATCATCATCATCACCATCATCATCACCATCATCAACACCATCATCAACACCATCATCATCACCTTCATCATCACCATCATCAACACCATCATCAACACCATCATCATCACCATCAACACCATCATCATCACCATCATCATCACCATCATCATCACCATCATCATCACCATCATCAACACCATCATCATCACCATCATCATCACCATCATCATCACCATCATCAACACCATCATCATCACCATCATCAACACCATCACCATTATCATCATCACCATCATCATCAACACCATCATCAACACCATCATCAACACCATCATCATCACCATCATCATCACCATCATCAACACCATCACCATTATCATCATCACCATCATCATCAACACCATCATCAACACCATCATCAACACCATCATCATCACCATCATCAACACCATCATCATCACCATCATCATCACCATCATCAACACCATCATCATCACCATCATCATCACCATCATCAACTCCTTCACCATTATCATCATCATCACCATCATCATCACCATCATCAACACCATCATCAACACCATCATCATCACCATCATCATCACCACCATCATCAACACCATCATCATCACCATCATCAACACCATCATCATCACCATCATCATCACCATCATCAACACCATCATCATCACCATCATCAACACCATCATCATCACCATCATCATCACCATCATCATCACCATCATCAACACCATCATCATCACCATCATCAACACCATCACCATTATCATCATCACCATCATCATCAACACCATCATCAACACCATCATCATCACCATCATCATCACCATCATCATCACCATCATCAACACCATCATCATCACCATCATCATCACCATCATCAACACCATCACCATTATCATCACCACCATCATCATCAACACCATCATCACCATCATCAACACCATCACCATCACCATCATCATCATCATCAACACCATCATCACCATCATCAACACCATCACCATCATCATCACCATCATCAACACCATCACCATTATCATCATCACCATCATCATCAACACCATCATCAACACCATCACCATCATCATCACCATCATCAACACCATCATCAACACCATCATCATCACCATCATCAACACCATCATCAACACCATCATCAACACCATCACCATTATCATCATCATCACCATCATCAACACCATCACCATTATCATCATCATCACCATCATCAACACCATCATCAACACCATCATCACCATCATCAACACCATCATCAACACCATCATCAACACCATCATCAACACCATCATCACCATCATCAACACCATCATCATTACCATCATCATCACCATCATCAACACCATCATCAACACCATCATCACCATCATCAACACCATCATCATCACCATCATCATCACCATCATCATCATCATCATCAACACCATCATCATCACCATCATCAACACCATCATCAACACCATCATCACCATCATCAACACCATCATCATCACCATCATCATCACCACCATCATCACCATCATCAACACCATCATCAACACCATCACCATTATCATCATCATCACCATCATCAACACCATCATCAACACCATCATCACCATCATCAACACCATCATCATCACCATCATCATCACCATCATCAACACCATCATCAACACCATCATCACCATCATCAACACCATCATCAACACCATCATCACCATCATCATCACCATCATCACCATCATCATCACCACCATCATCACCATCATCAACACCATCATCAACACCATCACCATTATCATCATCATCACCATCATCAACACCATCATCAACACCATCACCATTATCATCATCACCATCATCATCAACACCATCATCACCATCATCAACACCATCATCAACACCATCATCACCATCATCATCACCACCATCACCATCATCATCACCACCATCATCACCATCATCAACACCATCATCAACACCATCACCATTATCATCATCACCATCATCATCAACATCATCATCAACACCATCATCAACACCATCATCATCACCATCATCATCACCATCATCATCACCATCATCAACACCATCATCATCACCATCATCAACACCATCACCATCATCATCACCATCATCATCATCACCATCATCAACACCATCATCAACACCATCACCATCATCATCACCATCATCAACACCATCATCAACACCATCACCATCATCATCACCACCATCATCACCATCATCAACACCATCATCAACACCATCACCATTATCATCATCATCACCATCATCAACACCATCACCATTATCATCATCATCACCATCATCAACACCATCACCATTATCATCATCATCACCATCATCAACACCATCGTCAAATCATCATCATCATCACCATCATTTGTTACGGATAACCGTAGCTGCGTAGGAATCTACCCATTGGCAGATTTCACTCTGTTTATTTGTGGGTAATTGCTTACTATAATCGTAGGTACCAATGCAGTCTCAGTAATGGCGGTGCCCCATCTGGCAAGAAGACACTCCTCTCGCTGGTAAGGCCAGATCGCCGAACGACAGGAACATGGCTCGAGGTCCTCTTTACTTTATTGTGTGCGTTAACACTGCCGCCTATTGTCCACTATGGCAATTAGCAGCATCTTGGGCATAAATCTTATTACTACAGTACTTGTACAGTATTCCTTATAAGATAAAGGGCAGTGGAGCGGTGTGCTGCTGCATTATCTAACTTCTTCACAGAATAGGAGTCTCCGGCCAACACAACGATGTCAATTGTTACAAGACTTCCCATTGGCGGTTAGAAATTTTAACAATTAAAATTAATCCTTAAAATTAGGTATATGTAATATTTTAACTTAAGCAGTACCTCAAAACATTTAAACGTTAAAATTACCCAATAAATGCTAATGTGGTTGTTGGATGGCAGTTGAAAACTTGGGATAGTCGGATACTACATATTATTTATTGCAACTGCGAGACTTGAAATATCACCTCACTGTTTTGTATATACCGTATTAACGAAGCGTTTATCTATTATTTTTATTTGAAACCATTTGTAATTATTTAACATTAACGTTTGATCCGTTAATTATTTAATATTTAACTTTTAATATTAACCCGTGAAAATTTCAAGTCTAAGACGTTGGCTACTTTTAACATGTTAATCATGTAACCTTCAACTCGTTAATTATTTAAAATTTAACTCTTAGCTTTAATCCGTGAATCATGTTAAAGTTTAACTCTTAAGGCTCGACCACACAGAAAGCGATCTGTCTTGGCAGGAAGCGATCCAGCGGTCGTCGCTGCGGTCTGCGATATGGGAACGTCACATAGGACGCGATACCTTTGTGTGAGCGGTCCAGTCTGGTCGCTTCCTTCTAGAGAATATATACTGTGTTTTCATATTAAGTATTGTTTGATATTATTATTGAGTAAGAGCTCGGACGAAGAACAACTCCTTCTACTATTTGCTTTGCAAAACACAAAGAAGAAAAGACAATGTTGGGTGCATGACATCAATAAGAAGAGAGAGCAATTAGGAGAATACCACCGCTCATGTATCGAACTGGAGTCACATGGAGATAGATTTTTCAAGTATTTTCGTATGTCACTAGAATGTTTCGAGGAATTGTACGATTCCATGCTTCAGCCTTCCTTAAAACATTTGTATAATGTTCGTGTGAACTGTCGAACAAATATGTGTATTTACGCACAGTTTCAATAAATAGTTCAGTTTGGTCACTCATCACAAATCGAAGGCGGCACGGCGGTCAGGCGGGCAATCTGTGAATTTGTACAACTGGATAGCTTGTCATCGCGACAATGACTAGCGGGTGACGGTAGACCGCGTTATGTGTGTCAGGGTTGATGCAACTTTGGTAAATACAACTGGACTGCCTGACCTCCTCGGTCAGATATCACTTCCCGCCGCGACAGACCGCTTTCTGTGTGTCCGAGCCTTTACTTTCAACCCGTTAATTATCTAAAATTTTAACTGTTAACTTTAAATCGTTAATTATTTAAAAGTTTAACTCTTAATTATTTCAACTCTCAACATTAACCCATTATTCATTTAAAAGTTCAACTCTTAATTTTATACAGAAAATTGGCTGGATCCTCCGCCGATTCGGGGGATATATTGCCATTGAATTCAATGTATTTGCTTAGAGAATAAATTAAATTAAATTAAATTAAATTAAATTATTTAAAAGTTTAAATCTGAATATGTCAATTATTTATCTCTTAACTTCAAACACGTACTGTAATTATATAAAAGTTGAACTGGTAACTTTAATCCTTTAACTGTGAAAATGATTCCCTTAATCTCAGGTATCTTGGCATTACTCTTGATTGCTAACATTTAGTCGGTAAACACTAATTTATGCCCATTACTATTATTATTACTGTATTATAAGATGCGTTCAAAAAGTAACGAGCCGGAGGTATAATTACAGAAACCAGTACCTGTATGTTAGAAGTATTGGCCCTGGCTGTTGAGGCACTTGTCCCACTGTGATACGAGGCGGTGAATGGCTGTCTCATAAAATTCCCTGGGCTGCAATGTGTACCAGTTCCGCACGTACAGTTGGACGTCGACGTCCGAGGTGAACCGTTGGCCCCGCAGAGCCCTTTTCAGGAGACCAAACATGGCGTAATCACAGGGAGAATGGTCGGGACTGTATGGAGGGTGGCCGAGAACCTCCCATTTGAATTTCTGCAGGAGTGCCGCGACTGTGTTGGCCGTATGAGGTCGTGCATTGTCGTGGAGCAGAATGACCCCACGGGAGAGATTGCCGAGTCGTTTTGTTTTGATCGCTTGGCGAAGGGTGGTGAAGGTTTGCGAGTAACGCAGGGCATTCACTGTTGTCCCGTGCGGCATGAAGTGTATCAGAAGGGGGCCTTCTTGGTCAAAGAAGAACGTCAGCATATCCTTTCCTGCACTCGTGTGGATTGCCTTGCCTTTTTTGGGTGGTGGTGACCCTGGATGCTTCCACTGGAGGCTTTGTTGTTTGCATTCTGGTTCGAAGTGATGACACCATGACTCATCTCCAGCCACCACTCGTGCCAGGGACCAATTCCCTTCCCTCGCATAGCGCTGCAGACGACATGCTTCCTGGTGTGGTTGAAGACTGTGGGGCACCCATTGGGCACACACTTTGCGCAAGTGCAGTCGTTCCTTCATGATGGTGTGCACACTTCCGACGCTCAATCCGACCACGGCGGCTTTGGCGTTCACTGTCACTCGTCGGTCCTGCGTAATGAGTCCATCAACCAACTGGACGTTGTCATCGGTAATACAGAGGGGTGCCCCAGACCGGGAATCATCGGCTAACGACACCCGTCCTTCCCTGAAGCGCTTGTGCCACGCCTTGACCCTTGCAAGGGACATGCAGTGTTCGCCGTACACTTATGACATTCGGCGATGAATGTCCGTTCCCCGTATTCCTTCCGCTGACAGAAACCGAACAACACCTCTTTTCTCTTCGTTTGACGCCTCCATGTCACTGTTTGCAATGCGACTGCCAGCGTTGGACGATTGATGCATGCTGCTGCTCGCTTTGTATCGTCACGTGCACGCGTGCCCTCTAGCGACGGGCTGTGACCTTCCACGCTCAGGTCGAACCACACCTCGTTACACACGCCACGATTAGCCGATGTCGTCACCGGTTTGCGCATTCCAGCCTCCGGCTCGTTACTTTTTGAACGCACCTTATATATTATGGCTTTCATCTAATTACTAGCAGTAGTGCCCGGCTTCGCCCGGTGGATTTATTTGTTTTATGGATGGTAATGAATACTACTACAGAACTGGAGCGCTCAAGGATAAGGATCGGAAAGCACCAACGTTTATTGCAGCTGATAACCTCAGTACACTGCACCAACACCATCGCCCTTATACAGAGGCATACTATTGTCATGATGATAACTGTTTTAAGGGGCCTAAGAAATTTTCTTGCACTAATTACTTCCCGTGACTGCAATTTATAAGCAGCTTGCAATTCAGCACCAAAGCACTGGTAGGGGCGACGTTATGCAGCCCGCATTGCCAGTCAACAATAGACTTAGATATTATTGAAGTTGTTCGGGAGCGCTTGTTCTTCCGACTTAGGCCTACTGAACAAAAATCAATCTTTAAGGTTACCTGAGAGGTGTAGCCTAATGCTACATATCCTAAACTATTCCTCTTGAATCTGGCTATCATATACAAAAAGATTTTTTTCAAATCCGACTGTTTGTTCCAGGAATTAGCGTGTTTAAACAGACAAACAGACAAACTAACTCTTCAGCTTTATTATATTTGTATAGATTTACAGGAACTTAAGAGAATTGGTACCTAACAAGGAGATCTTTTAAAAATAGTTTTCACTCGCTGTGTTCCTTGTTTCCGGTGAGAATACAGTACACTGAAAGGTGTGGCCTCTCCATCAAAGATGTAATTGTAATGATTGCATTGGACTCAGTGCTTGCTCGAATTTCTTTGAGATAAACTTTCCGTGGACAGGCTTGCCATTTCTAAGCGAATTGTTGTGCGTGATGCCACCAGAAGGAGCATTGAAAACGCGAGACAAAACATCACCAGATGTCTCTCTTAGAAAACAAGTATCATGTTCATGTAAGATGTTTTATTATTTTTAGATAAAATATTTAAGAATACTTTTCATATTCTTTTACGACCTTTATATTATGTTGATATGTTCAGTACTTGTATACTCTATTCTAAAGTACGTTTTATATAACTTTTCAGAGAACGCGAAATACAGAATTGTACGTAACTCACACCCTTTCAGTTCGCATTACGTCGAGTTTCGCAGACTCTCGTATTTGTTTTGTACTTGAAATTTGATATGGAGAACACCAGAAAAGGTAGAAAGAAATAAAGTTTGCACTGGAAAGACATCTGGTTGGTTCCTCTGTTTAGGGGCTGCGACAACGCGGTCATGTAGCCCCGTGTACTTTGGGTGTGTGTAGAATTTGTCTGATAACCGGTGTTAATTGTGATTGCTGTATTAGTGTGTGTTATCTGTGATTCAGGTAGAAGGACTGCAGACGATTAATTTATTCATGTAGTTCCTACTTTATCATCAAAAGGAGAAAACTAGAATACTTTGGTCATTTCATGCGCAACAACAAATACCACATCTTGCAATTAATTATCCAAGGGATGATGGCATTAGGGGTCCAGGACGCAGACGAATATCCTGGCTAAAGAATTTAAGCCACTGGTTTGGACTTAAAGCAGTGTCACTGTTTAGAACAGCTATGGACAAACAGCAGATCATGCTACTGATCGCCAATGTTCTTGGAGGACGAGGCACTTGAAAAAGAAGAAGTTCCTACTTTCGCTACCAAATGCTACCATACACGACATCTAGCTGCGGATGTGACTACTAAATTCCATCGCAGTCAGCGCCTGGCGGCGAACGTTGGAACTAATATAGCGTTATGAAACTAACCTACTGTACACATTTTAGCTTGCACAAATGTAGTTAGTGGAGGGTTCTTTTTCATGCCTTAATATGACATGGGACCGCCGGCTTTACTTCCCCTCCGAAGGAAAGCATACTGATGGATGTTTAACGCTCTTAAAAATTCCGACGACTTCGCCTGGGTTTGAACCCCCGACCTTGGGCTTAGAAGCTCAGGATGCTACCAACTACGCCACCGAAACCGCCGGCAAGAAATCTAATGAAAGGAATGGAGCAAAGAACCAAAATCGCGGGTGATGAAACCTTGTAATCACGTAGCTCTATTGCTGGCATGTCCTTTACCCCATTACTCCCACCAGTCACCACTGTGAGACAATGGGAAAACACATACAATGAAGTAAATGTTTGTGGAAACGATCCTTCTTGGATTTGCACTACTCACACTGTTTCTCCATGGAGACATGGAGCCTGCGGTAGCGACAGCTCGTTAGCTGAGCTAATGACTTGCTAACGTGAGGTTTTAAGTTGAAAAGAAATTGGTTTGACATCCAGGGTACTATTTAGTGCAAATAACTAACCACTTCACTTTAACCAGAATATGAAATATTTGAGGAATCGCTGTTGAAATTGGAAGTTTTACATAATAATTTCTGTAATTGCACCTATTCTTTTCCCTAAAAGAGATTCGTAACTTCCCTTGAACATGTTACATATCTAAGTGTCTCCATGAGGCGTCATCAATACCTCGTTCTAAGAAGGAATTTGTGAAACACTTGAGTTACTGAAAAATGTTAGTTGTGTCCTAATTTCTACGTTAATCTCTCTTCCTCAACAGACATCGGCCTCATATGAGACCCACTTCCAAACCAGCGCTCAGGAGTTTCTTCATTGAACAAATCACGCAAGTAAGATCGAAGTTTGGTGGAGCTCTGTCCTGCTGTATCCATCCTCAACCCATCAATTAGCGGGATGGTCGAACTGGGCTAATTGCTATATTATTATTATTATTATTATTATTATTATTATTATTATTATTTATTTACCAAAAATTGTGCCTACAATTTATGGACGGCATATAGATAAAGGGCAAGCCCCACATATACCGCTGTGTCTACATCTCCGTTCATTAAATCTAAACAAATCTGAAATGTTACATAATACAATTTACACCTTTACATTTGCTATATACACATAATCTGCTGTACATGACGTCTATATCATACAATTCATAAATAAAAGGGAAGATACAGGCACGCATGCACACGTATACTCGCTCACACACGCACACATGCATACATACATACATACATACATACATACATACATACATACATACATACATACACGCACGCACGCACACACTCCCACTCACTCACAAAGTTACATTATACAGTATATAAATTCAATTTACATGGGGTTTTAGTCCCTTTAGAGCCTTCACTTTGCGGCAAAATTGTCGTGGAAGAAGGTCTTTTATTTCACGAGGTAGGTCATTCCAAAGTCGAGCAGAGCGATTGTAGAACCCAGATTGATAATCTGTTGTCCTATCGAATGGAGCAACGAGGGTGACACCCTGTGCTCTACGGACTGAGCGATATGACAACTGAAGAACGTGAAATGGGTACAGTATAATGGTGCCAGCTAGAGATTTTCGGAGAAAGGTGAGATCTCTTTGGCTACATATGTCATTGATGGATGTTAATGGTTTTGTCAAAACTTTGTTACCCTGTTTGTAAATGAGTCGCTCTGCTCGACGTTGGACTGCACTTAACTTCCACATGTTTTCCTCGGTAGTGGGATGCCAGGCAGGAAGTTCATACAGAAGAATGGGCCGTATCGTGGAGAGATACACCGCTCGGAGTGCACGACTTCTGAATCCCAGAAGATTACGTCTTGCAAATCCTAGAATTCTAAATGCCTTACACCTAGATTCCTCAACGTGTACACTCCACTTCAAATTGCTGGAAATGTGTATTCCCAGCATTCGCAGTGAATTGCACATGGGAAGAACTTTGCCGCTCAGTGAAAGGCTATGTACAATAGGCTGTCTGGTCCTGCTTAGCCGAATATATTTACACTTGTTTACATCAAGGTCATCTTATTTACATCACACCACAGTGCCACACTGTCCAGATCTTCCTGTAGAGCTTTGACGTCAACATTATTTTTTATGGCTCTGTAAATTATTGAGTCGTCTGCATACTGCGCCATAGTGGACGTCACACAGCTTGGAAGGTCGAGGGTAAAAACCATGTACAACAAAGGCCCAATCACCGACCCCTGTGATACTCCCGAAGTTACCACTATGTTCGGTGACTAGGCCCCGCCAAACACGACACACTGCGTTCGACCTACCAGGAATGACATCAACCATGTAATCAGTTTGCCTCCGATGCCATATTTGCCAAGCTTTAACAAGAGTCTTTGATGAGGCACTTGATCAAAAGCTTTGCTGAAGTCCAGGGCCACACAGTCCACTTGGGAGACGTTAGTCTGATCCAAGGAGATCTGCCAATCATCAATCACTTTTGTCAAAAGAGTTGTACAAGATCTCCCCGGAACGAAGCCATGTTGGCTTGGATTTAACAGGCCTCGCTCACTCAGGAATTCCAGTACGTTCTTAGCAACCAGATAGTCCAGTCAGCTCACACTAATGGGTTTGGGAAGAGAGTGAGGGTAGGCAACCTCTCCTGAAATGTTGGCCCAGCCATGAGTGACTAACAGCTACGTACACCTGGACCCCCTGGAGTTTCCGTAGATATAATCAGTGTAGCTAACATGTTATCCATGTACAATCAAAGAGGTGGAAAATTGGGAATTATAGGAAACTATACATCTATTGTTAGTTGTCACAATGTGGCCAAGAGTGGAGGAGTTCGAACAAGGAATGTTCTGCCCATTTATTTGCGATTGCATCTTGTATTATAGCAGAATATATATAAGCATTTTGGTTCCCACGATATCATTTTAAAGCTCATAGTGCATGGTATAACTTGCATACAAAGACACGAAGCTACAATGTAAAATTTAAAATATGCCGATCTAAATAGTAAATTGTGAAATAACAAGTACTGTAGTTCCGTGAAGAACTATACAGCCTATTTTCATATATCCTACTCATGTTAAATGCCTCTATCTACATACAAAATTTCAGTTTGAAGGTTGTGATATATTCGTAGATATTGAGAACCGTCTAAATATTTCAGATGGTCGCCAGGTTCGATTTTGATATATGTACTATTCCATGAAGATTATTGTGTGCGTGTGGTATTCAAACTTCAATCGCATGATTACAACACAAGAAGTAAAAATGAGATTTTAAAATTTCGCACAGCTGACATATTTTGGTTATGAAAACAATTGAAATAAATTAAATTCCAGTGGATTAACATTTGTATAAGCATTTAACATGCAAAGTTTCACTGCACTCGGAGGGTTAAATCGCGAGAAACGTCCATTTAAATATTTAAAATGCGCGTCACCGCCATGTTGGATTTGTGATCACCAGGTTACTGAAAGTCCTATTGGTGAACTTATGTTCATAGCTTCTATGAACATTAAAAAATCAGTTCGATTGCTGTAAAAGATTCGTAGATATTGAGAACTGTCTAAATATTTCGGATGCTCGCCATTTTGGATTGATATATGTATAGGCCATAGAGTTATGTAATATTAAAGGAAAATTATTGCGTAGCCCAATTATTCAAACTTTCACTTCGATAGCATGATTGCGACACAAGAAGTAAAAACTTAATTTTAAAATTTCGCACAGCCGCCATCTTGAGGTTATGTAAAAAATTGAACTAAATTAGATGCTAGTGCATTACAATATGTATAATCAGTTACTGTACCACATTTCACTGAGCACAGAGAGTTAAATCTCGAGAAAAGTATATTAAAATCTTTCAACTTCGCTTGGCCGCCATGTTCGTTTTGTACTTTAGAGGTGTATGAAAGTTACATAGATTATCTTGTACCAGTAATAGTACCGACAGTAGTGGCTACGCTGGCTAAAGCGCTGCGTTTGCCATGGGGCCAAGGTCTCTGCTGACTCGGTAGACGCGTGGGTTCGAGCCCCACCGTCGGCTGTCCTTGAAATGGTTTTCCGTGGTTTTCCATATTCAACACCAGGCAAATGCTGGGACAGTGCCTTCTGACAGGCCACGGCCGCTTCCTTCCACATCCTTGCACAGTTTCATTCATCTTCATCCATTCCATCTCTCATCCCGACGCGCAGGTCGCCCACGGGCGTCGAATAGAAAGACCTGCACTCGGCCTCTCGGGAGGCCACACGACAGAAACAAGTAGTTCCGTGAAGAACTATACAGCCTATTTTCATACACACATCAAAAAAAGTTTTGCATCACCTCGGTTCCCAGATCTCCGGCATATAGACGTTGACTGTGTATATTGTATCAAAGATACAGTCCCTTTGACTGTTCATAGATGTCACTAAAACTGCTCAAAGATGTAAACAACCATGCATGAGCAGGGCCTATTAGACGGAGGGGGTACGACAGCCGATCAGTTCCAGTCATTCCACCAGGACGAAGGTACGCTGCTCATGTTGTCTGTAGTTCTACCATGCCTAGAAGGTCAATACCACAGTTCGATCGCGTCCGCATTGTTACTTTGTGTCAAGAAGGGCTCTCAACAAGGGAAGTTTCCAGGCGTCTCAGAGTGAACCAAAGCGATGTTGTTCGGACATGGAGGAGGTACAGAGATACAGGAACTGTCGATGACAGGCCTCGCTCAGGCCGCCCAAGGGCTACTACTGTAGTGGATGACCGCTACTTACGGATTGCCGCTCGGAGGAACCCTGACAGCAATGCCACCATGTTGAATAATGCGTTTCGTTCAGCCACAGGACGTCGTGTTTCAACTCAAACTGTGCGCAATAGGCTGCATGATGCGCAACTTCACTCCCGACGTCCATGGCGAGGTCCAGCTTTGCAACCCCGACACCATGCAGCGCGGTACAGATGGGCCCAACAACATGCTGAATGGACCCCACAGAATTGGCATCACGTTCTCTTCACCGATGAGTGTCGCATATGCCTTCAACCAGACAATCGTCGGAGACGTGTTTGGAGGCACCCTGGTCAGGCTGAACGTCTTAGACACACTGTCCAGCGAGTGCAGCAAGGTGGTGGTTTCCTGATGTTTTGGGGTGGCATTATGTGGGGCCGACGTACGCCACTGGTGGTCATGGAAGGCTCCGAAACGGCTTTACGATACCTGAATGACATCCTCCGACCCATAGTGCACCCATATCGGCAGAATATTGGAGAGGCATTTGTCTTCATGGACGAAAATTCTCGACCTCATCGTGCACATCTTGTGAATGCGTTCCTTCAAGATAACGACATCGCTCGACTACAGTGGCCAGCATGTTCGCCAGACATGAACCCTATCGAACATGCCTGGGATATGTTGAAAAGGGCTGTTTATGGACGTCTTGACCCACCAACCACTCTGAGAGATTTACGCCGAATTGTCGTTGAGGAGTGGGACAATTTGGACCAACAGTGTCTTGATGAACTTGTGGATAGTATGCCACGACGAATACAGGCATGCATCAATGCAAGAGGGCGTGCTACTGGGTATTAGAGGTAGTGGTGTGTACTGCAATCTGGACCACAAATGCTGAAAGTCTAGCTGTATGATGATACAACATGCAATGTGTGGGTCTCATGAGCAATAAAACGAGCTGAAATGTTGTTTGTGTTGATCTCTATTCCCTTTGTATTTAAAGGTTCCGGAACTCTTGGAACCGAGGTGATGCAAAACTTTTTTTGATGTGTGTATATCCTACTTATGTTAACTGCCACTATCAACATACAAAATTTCAGTTTGATTGCTGTAATAGATTCGTAGATATTGAGAACAGACTAAATATTTCGGATGGTCGCCATGTTGGATTTTATATATGTAGGTCCTAATCGCATGATTAGGACACAAAAAGTAACAAGGAGATTTTTAAATTTCGATAGCTGCCATCTTGTGGTTATGTAAACAATTGAACGAAGTTAGATGTCAGTGCAATGTGTATAAACATATACTGTACCAAGTCTTATTGCGTTTGGTTGGTTAAATCGCGAGAAACGTCTATTTAAAAATCATAAATTCGCGTGGCCGCCATGTTGGTTTTGTAGTTACCAGCTTTTCAAAAGTCACATAGGTGAATTTCTAGTAGTTCCCTTTATCACAGTAAAAAAATCTAGGGTGATATCGGGAATAGTTTCGGAGATATTGAATGTTGGTGAAATATTTCGCACAGCCGCCATGTTGGATTGGTGAGACGTAACAAAATTTGAAGGGCACGGTCGTGGTCGTCCGGAATAGTGCTATGAACTTACCTAGTTTCATTGAAATCGCTCCAGCCGTTTAGATTTTATTAGGGACACACACACACTCCTCATACACACACACACACACTCACAGACACACACACGGACAAAAGGTGATCTCATAAGCCTATTTTTTCAAAATTGAAAATAGGCTAAAAATATAAATAAAAGGCCAAACCTTAGCAAGGCTAATGAAATCCAGGAATCTGTAATAATGCCAAAACTTGCTACTGAATCTTTAATATTTTATTTATTTATGGTATGGCTTTTAGTGCCGGGAGTGTCCGAGGACATGTTCGGCTCGCCAGAGGCTGTAGCTGCTTCTAGCGGACACCCATAGGGTGAGATACAAGTTCCGTTCAATTTCAAGTAGTTCCAACTTTCGCTACCGGATGTCAATAATACCTAGTGGTGAACGTTGGTACTTTGATAGAGAGTTTCAACGAAATCTAAATTAACAATTTAGCTTCACACAGGTTTAGTCTGTGGAAGGATCTTTTACATGCCATAAATCTATGACATGGGGCCACCGCGCCGGCTTTACTTCCCCTCCGATGGAAGGCATACTGAAGGATTTTAACGCCCCTAAAAAATCCGAAGACTTCGGCCGGGTATGAACCCGCTATCTTGGGCACAGCAGTTCAGCATGCTACCAAATACGCCACCGAAACTCTATCTTTAAGATAACAAGAGTAGATATTGAAGAATCGGTGCAGGTTGACACATTCCGACAACATTTACCTTCTCGTCCAGTTTGTAGTGGGGGCAGTAAAACACGCCTCAGGTAACTTCCCCCGTTAGGATTTTCCTAATTGACCCCCATGGAGAGAACCAGCTCGGGATAACTCTCCATTAATACCTTTTTTTTTTTCAATTGGGAGACAAGCCAAATTTTCAGCATTCGTTAATATGATGAAGTACTCACAGCTCCACAAAATAATACGGCCTAAAGAGATGCTGTGATAACATTCATGCCCATATCATGAAATGCAGTGGGTTGTGTTCAATTTCGGAAGTGGAATAAGGATTTTCCTTCGACTAAGAAAACAGATTTCTCTTTCGCATGCTGCGGTATATGGCATACTCATCTGTGATCTTGATATGCCGGTTTGAAATGTTGCTAGAAGGGTCCGACACGCGTCAAGACGGTTGTTCACGTCTGTGTCAGCGGCTTCAGTGGTGTAGTTGGTAGCATGCAGAGCTTCTGTGACCAGGATCGCGGGTTCAAACCCGGCCGAAGTCGTCGGATTTCTTAAGAGCGTTAAAAATCCATCAGCATGCTTTCCTTCGGATGAGAAGTAAAACCAGCGAACCCATGTCATAGATTTATGGCATGAAGAAGAACCATCCACTAACTACACTTTTGTGAAGCCAAAATGTGTAGGTTAAAATTGATAACGCTCTATTAGTTCCAACGTTAGCCACCAGGTGCTGACTGCGATGCTATCTAGTAGCCGAGTCCGCAAGTTAGGTGCCGTGGACGGTAGCATTTGGTAGCAAAAGTAGGAACTACTTGAAATGACTGTCTGCACTCCTTTCTTGAATTAAAAATAAATAACAGACACTAATACAGCCATCACTATTTATATCGGTTATCAGACAGTTTCTACACACACCCAAAGTACACGGGGCTGCATGACCGCGTTGTCACAGCCCCTAAACTAAGGTACCAACCAACCGACCACGTCTGTGTCATAATTCTCATTAGTGAGGGTTGGGCGTTACGATCTCACATTTAATTCCTTCTTCATTTCATCGAAAAGAATCTGAGGGCATGGCGGCGTAGCGTCAAACTGTTTGTCTCTCACAAATATGGACTGGGTTTGATTCCCGGTCAATGCATGTGAGATTTTCGAACTGAACTGCCACGTAGAAAGGAGGTCCCGTGGCTCATGATCGCGAGATTAACGGTGACGTAAAATTATAGGCTTGCTTTTTTGTTTATAGAGTCTATCGAGGGACGTCAAACTCTTCAGTCCGTTTGTGAATGGATTTTACGAGGGAGCACTGAACTGACGCCTTTACTTCAGAACATGTATTTTGGTGTGACTTCATTTTTTCCACTTTTCGGTCGAATTCGCGGTGGAAATCAGACTGTCGAATTGTTTCTATGCTTATAGCCAAGAGACCCCCTATTTCTCGCTTTCAAAATTTCTCTATGATTTTCACCCAACTCTAGCTCTTTTCTTCCGTTCATCCCAATCGATTGTGCGACCATTTACGGGGGCTTGGCTACCTCGTAGCGGTTTCGGTAGCGTAATTGGTACTTGCTGAACTGCTGTGCCGAAGATTGCGGGTTCAAACTCGGCCGAAGTCGTCGGATTTTTTAAGAGCTTTAAAATCCTTCATTAGGCTATGCCTTCCTTCGGAGGTGAAGTAAAACCGGCGGTCCCTTGTCATAGATTTATGGCATGTAAAAGATCCTTCCACTAACTAAACTTGTGTGAAGCTAAATTTCTAGGTTATATTTCGTTGAAAAGCTCTGTCAGAGTTCCAACGTTCACCACTAGATATCAGTGACATCTGGTAGTGAAAGTTGGAACTACTTGCAATTGAATGGAACTTGTCGCTCACCCCATGGGTGTCTGCTTGAAGCAGCTACAGACTCAGGCGAGCCGAACATGTCCTCGAACACTCCCGGCACAAAAAGCCATACGATAAATAAATAAATTACCTCGTTGAAACTAAATCATTCCATCATCTAAGCACAGTAGTCACTGCGGCCTTTGTCCATTTCCTCCTTAACCTGGACTTCGTGATTTCACCGCATTTAAAAAATATATATTTAGGTCAAATCAGTGATGCATACACTTCTGTGAGGATTTTATAAGAGTGTTCGGCTTGAAGATTAAAGATATCTGCGCACTGCAGACGTTGAACGTAAAATAAATGCTCCTGGCAGGAACAGTGAATGGAGAAATCTAGCAGTGAAATTCAGTTATTTGACACCAAAATTGTGTTTACAAGTATGTTTCATGCATGACGCATGGCGTAAAGCGTGAAGAGATTGTAATTGTATCGGTAAACACAACAAGTTTGTAAAGTATAATTCTCGTTCCATAATTGGTGATCGCTTGTTTTAGAATCGTGGGGAGACGAGGTATATCCGCAATATTAAAGCAGTGGTGGTAAATGTGATAAATTAAGGGAATTGTTTTCAAAAACTAACACAGAAATTAATTTAGTACATATTTGTGACATAGAAGCCTCCGTGGCTTAGGTGGCAACACTCCGGTCTCTCACCGCTGGGTCCGTGGTTCAAATCCCGGCCATTCCATGAGAGATCTGTGCTGGACAAAACGGTGGCAGACAGGTTTTTCTCCGGGTAGCCCGGTTTTTCCAGTCAAAAATTTCATTCCAGCAACACTCTCCACTATCATTTAATTTCATCTGTCATTCAGCTTGTCACGGTGGGTGAGTGGTTATCCTGTCAGATTACTAGCCCTAAGTTTGCAGGTTCGCTCCTGGCCGTGGTAAGTGATTTTTAAAAGGCGGCAATAATCACGATACGCATGTCGTACGATTTTGGAATGTTAAATAACCCATTTGAATTCAGTAGGCCGTGTTCATAATGGCAAAATTAATCTCGGGATTTTCCGCCAACACAAAGCTCCTCATCTCTTTCTACTAGATAGTGCTATAGTGTCCAGGAGCTTAGATATCAAACCTCATTGACATTCATGGTGCTTCAAGGAACAACAAAATTCGACATGTAAGCTACCTTTTGGGGGCCAAATAACGCGTTTGAGGCCTCACGTCAGTTCACCAGCCCAGGGCCTTATAGGTACGGTGATCATAAGTCCCGAAAAGATCGGTATAGTCCCGTTAAAGGAGCTATCCCGGCATCCCAAATATTAATAAAAGTGACCCGATTTTTTATTTTAGTTTGAAAAACAAACTGTGAAAAATACGCGTAATTAAACAAAAATACTTTTATTTTTAGCCTACTTTCGATTTTTGCAAAAAATGATAGTAGACTTATGAGATCTACACAGGGCCAAACATTGCGTGTCTGTCTGTGTGTCTGTGTGTGTGAGTGTGTGTATTCTAAATACAATTCGAACACAGTGAAACTGAATTGAACGAAATTTGGTACAGAGGTAGCACTCGCAAAGGACACCCCAGTGTAATGTTTTATATTGCCGCAATATTGACGAAAACGTAATGGCGGCCACCCAAATAGTAAAAGCTTAAAACAAATTACGACCAACCTAATCATCCGATCTCTACACAATTTTGCAACATTATACCTTTAATTATGAAGAATCTATTGACCAAACTACAAGGTCATCAGTCCAATACTTTGCGGATGGAGCCATGTATATCTGCAAATCGATTCCCCCTATCTATTCAAACACGGTAAAACCGAATTGAACGAAATTTGGTACTGAGGTAGCACTAACAAAGGGCACCTCTGTGTCATGTTTTATATTGCCGCCATCTTGACGGAAACGTAATGGTGGCTACCCAAATGTTAAAAGCTTAGATGAAATTACGACCAACCTAATAAACTTCTGTCTACCAAATTTGGCAACAACATATATTCGTATGGCGAGCGTCTTTTTTCTAAACTTCAAGGCCATCAGCCCAATAGTTAGCAGATGGTGGCCATGTATGTGTGCAAATCGATTCCCCCTATCAATTCAAACACGGTGAAACCGAATTGAATGAAGTTTGGTACAGAGGTAGCACCAGCCAAGGGCACTCCAGTGTCATGTTTTATATTACTGCCATGTTGACAAAAACGTAATAGTGGCCACCCGAATGTTATAGGCTTGAATCAAATTACGACCAACCTAATGATCTGATCTCTACAAAATTTTGCAACGTTTTACCTTTATGTATAAAGAAACGTTTCACCAAACTACAAGGTCATCAGCCCAATAATTTGCGGATGGCGGCCATGTATGTGTGCAAATCGATTCCCCCTATCTTTTCAAACACGGTGAAACCGAATTGAACGAAATTTGGTACAGAGGTATCACTAGCAAAGGGCACCTCAGTATCATGTTTTATATCACCGCCATCTTGACGGGAACGGAATGTTAAAAGCTTAAATCAAATTGTGAACAGCCTAATCATTTGATCTCTACCAAATTTTGCAACAACATACCTTTTTGTGGGAAGCATCTTTTGACTGAACTACAAGGTAATCAGCCCAATAGTTTGCAGATAGCGGCCATGTATGTGTGCAAATCAATTCCCCCTATCAATTCAAACACGGTAAAACCGAATTGAACAAAATTTGGTACAGAGGTAGCACTAGCAAAGGGCAACTCATATTCATGTTTAATATCCCTACAGCACGTTGCATTTCGACAAGCTACTACAACCAACATTCAATTATACTCCTTGAAAAGGACAAAGAGTTATAACAATACCCATGCATTTAGGAGAAGGTAGGCTATATATTCTTTACTGAACATCTTGTTTGAAATATCCACGACCCTGTCCTAGTTCGTAAAGACTTCAAGCACTTGTAGAGACTCAATAAGATTTTTTTTTTGTTATTGTAATCAAAAGATGTAAAGTAAGAAACTTAAAACTAAACTTACTTTCTTCGTTTTCTCACAAACCTGTAAGGTACTTGCATAAATAAAATAAAACACTAACATGAACTTTGTATTCATTTATCCCTCTATATTGGATTTTTGGTAGATCGATTTTTGTGGAATTTCTTCAAATTAAATTTTGTAAAAGGCCATAACAAAACAAAAACTGTGTATGTTAGAGTTAAACTATAATCCTTCTATCCTCCAACAATCCCCCTCAACAAGGCTGGCCTGATTTTGACTGTCAAAAATATAGTCACCGTACTTACAAGAAAGATACTTGCTTGCTACCACTACACCACGGGGCCGCCAATAGGCTAATAATGGCAACACATATTCCGTTTGTTGAGGAATGACAATGGCAAGACTTATTTTTTATTTGTCTTGTTTGGTAACCACACAGACTTGTGAATTAATTCCGTATGTTTTACTAAATACACAACTGACTGCCAAAAATGTTATTTTGTTTAAACTTGTAGCTGCTACTTCGTGTTTGATAAATTAGCATATTCATGATCGGGGATAATGTTTTGAACTACAAGCACTCAATGAATTGTTGAACAACTACCTAGAAACACACTCCCACATGTTTCACAGAAACTGAAATGCTAGTCTAGGTTACCTTATACCAATATACCCCATGGGCGCCAGTTTACCGTGGCTCTGGGTGGGAGGGATGTTAAGCCTCAGTGAGTTCTGGAAAATACCAATTACAAAATTGAGTTATACGACTATATTGCTGACAAATGGAAGGTTGTGTGTATGTGTTTGGGTCTTTAGTAGGCTATATTGACTGGTTTGATGCAGCACTCCATGCCTCGCTGTCCTGAGCTAATTGTTTCATCTCTACTATACCTTACATCCGAGACTATCTGTACAACATATTACTCTAACCTTGGTTGGAATTCAACTCCTACCGATATCAGAAATCCCACAACAATAAAGAAATTTAAGGCCGCACGCCGATATTACCTGTTGAATACTGCTGATTGCCCCGTGTGAATGGTGATGGATGATAGGACGTATGACTGAGCTAGGATTATATCTAGAATATTATAGAAAGGTCAGTGACATTGTGATTATTATTATTATTATTATTATTATTATTATTTGTATTGTTATAATTATTACTATCATTGTTCTTGTGGCTTTTTAATTAATATTAGTAATAGCATTATTAAGTCACTCCTTATTCATCATCAAAGTAATTTTTTTATTTCCAAAATTTCCTGATACGTACTGGTACCATATTGCGTGGTTAAGTGTAAGAGAGGACCATGAGCCCTAACTTCGCCACTACCGAAGACAAAAAATAAATTAAAATAAAATAAATACACCTACAGCTCTTGTCCTAGACCCTTTCTTCCATAAACCTTGGTTTGCCGATGACACTCGAACTTATATTAGCCGATAACGCGGTGGCTGCGAACTCGTCATCCTCTTTACAAGTGAGAGTGGGTTAGAGCCTGCAATCTAAATTTTCCAGTGTATATTGACTCAACGACTTGTTCGTTTTTGAATGCTGAATTTTTGTTTTTCCGTAATTTTTGTATTTTGTTTTATTAATTTTTTGTTTTTTGATTAATTTTCGGTCTTTTCAAATTTAGGTCTCCACCTCTAAATTTTAGAATCAATTCCAAATTTGTATATTTCAATCTGTGTTAAGAGGGGCAGATGACCTCTTAGTTCCGCCCCTTAAAACAACAATAACTAACTTTCTTCCATAACTAAGTTTACTATTCCAGGGTGTCTTAGTATGTATCCTACCAACTTATCTCTTCTCATTAGCAGTCAACATATAGATGCAGCTCTCCTTACCCACTCGTCTTAATACCTCTTCATTTGTTACTCCGTCTATCCATCTTATCTTCATCATTCTCTGGTAACACCACATTTCAAATGCTTCTATTCTCCTCATTTCTGCTGCTCGAACAGCTCAAGTTTCACTTCCATACAGTGCCACGCTCCAGACAAAGGCTAATACCTAAATCTATATTCAATGTCAACAGAGGGTGGCTTCGGTGGCGTAGTTGGTAGCATGCTGAGCTTCTATGCCCAAGGTCGCGGGTTCAAATCCCGCCGAAGTCGTTAAAATCCCTCAGTATGCCTTCCTTCGGAGGGGAAGTAAAGCTAGCGGTCCCATGTCATAGATTTATGGCATGAAAAAGAACCTTCCACTAACTACACTTGTGTGAAGCCAAAATTTCTAGGTTAGGTTTGATTAATGCTCTCAAGTTCCAACGTTCGTCACCGGGCACTGGTTGCGATGGCATCTTATAGTAGCGAAGTTCACAGCTAGGTGTCGTGCACGGTAGCATTTGGTAGCGAAAGTAGGAACTACATGAAATTATCGTCTGAAGTCCTTACTCGAATTAAAAACAGATAACACACACTAATACAGCCATTACAATTAACACCGGTTATCAGACAGATTCTACACACACCCAAAGTACACGGGGCTACATGACTGCGTTGTCGTAGCCCCTAAACTAAGGAACCAACTTACTAATCGATGTCAACAGATTCATGTTTTGCATAAATGCTTTCCTCCCCTGAACCAACCTATTTTTTATATCCTCTTTGCTTCGTCCATCAATGGTTATTTTGCTTCCTAAGTAAAAGGAGTGTCCTTTAGCTTTCCACCTGCCAATTCGACGTCCATAGGGGATTGTGATTTATTTAGGCTATATTCCATTATTTTTATTTTACAATTGTAGCTTTTTATCATGAACTCTTCCCTCAAGACGGAGTCCATACCGATTTAGAACGCATCCTAATCCTCTGGTGAATCGTCTCAGATGACGATGTCATCAGCAAATCTCAGAGTTGAAATTATTTCTCCGTTAATCTTCAGTCTTACTTAAAATAAAAGTTTGGTGCCCTTCAGTCGGTCAACACGAATGTTCCCAAAAGAGTTGGGTTATGCCCTAATCCTGAAAAAAGAAGAAGTTCCGTTAAGAACTATACAGCCTACTTTTCATGCCAATGATTATTCTACAGAATATGAACCTATCTGGAATAATGACGAAATTAAGTTGCTAATATCGAAATTTCCAATTAGTTCGAAATACTGTATACCTGGCATAATGTATCCTAATAGAGCACAACAGTTGGCAGCCCTGATGACTGAATATATTCTTAGTTCGATCTCTTAAGGTACAAAATACAAAATTTGGTTGAAGTCCAATGAATTGCATGGACGTTACATGCAGTTAAACATTGGATCTAACAGCGCGCGTAAAATCATGTTGGCAACAATGTCATGCATGTATTGGTCAGAAATAATCTGAAATAATGTGATCTATTGTTGTGCCAATTTTGAATGAAATCCATTAGTTAGTATAGAAGTTACATGCATTTTAAAATTGGACCTATCAGCAGGCTTAGAATCATGTTGGCAGCACTGACGTATATTAGTTACTCCGAATTCGTCTGGAATGCCAGGCACTATACGTGTGCAAATTTTAGAGCTATTGGCTTGCATACTTTCTGATATATTGATATTAGGGTGACAAAAATAGGGACAGCACATATTAACAGTTGGCAGCCCTGGTTGCTCCTTAGAATAGGCATAGTCATATCTGTTATGGTACACATAACACATACGAAATTTGGTTGAAATCTAAATGAGAGTATGGAAGTTGCATGTATTTAAAGTTGGACCTATCAGCAGGCTTAGAATCATGTTGGTAGCACTGACGTATATAAGTTACTCCAAATTAATATAGAATGGCATGTACTATACGTGTGCATAGTTTAAAGCTGTCGTCTTGCATACTTTCTGATATATTGGTATTTGGATAAAATAAATTAGGAGCATTTATTAACAGTTAGCAGCCCTGGTACGTCTTAAGAATACGCTCAGTCATATCTGGTTATGTACACATACAACATACGAAATTTGGTTGAATTCCAATTGATAGTGTAGAAGTTATATGCATTTAAAAATTGGACCTATCAGGAGGCTTATAATCATTTTGGCAACACTGCCATGTTTGGCCTCCTGGAAATTAAACTGAAATATTATGATCTGTACGTGTGCCAATTTTGAAATAGCTCCCATTCATACTTTCCAAGATATCCAACATGGAGCTCAAATTTCAATTGCGATTTTTTAGCAGTTGGTAGCACTGACATCATTTTCAAATATGGCCGTGAGATATTCAGGTGTAGATCTTTACTCCTACCAAATTTTGTTTCGATTGCTGCAGCCGTTTAGGAGTTGATAGGGGGGGACACACACACAGCCAGACAGACAGACAGAAGGACAGACAGACAGACAGACAGACAGACAGACAGACAGACACACATTTGCCCGATCTCATAAGTCTACTTTTTCCTCATTTTTGCAAAATGTGAAAAGTAGGCTAAAAACCGCTAGGATGACCAATTTCGATCGTCAAGCGATCATCATCAGATCAGCGGGGAAAATAGGGGGATTTTAGTAGGTAAATGTTTTCTGGATCAGGAGTAGGATGTACTTTTTTCTTCAATAAACCTAGGCCAGCATTCCGGACAGTATTAAAGGTGCCGGGACATCCTCAAAGACTGGCAGCGCTTGTATAAGGCTTCTACCTTAGGCGTGGCGAGGACTGATCCACGATCGAAACTGGTCGTCCTAGTGTATTTATTAACCTCATGTAATTTTTTTCAGGATGAGGGTATAACCCAACTCTTTTGGGAACATTCGTTTTGACCGACTGAAAAGCACCAAACTTTTGTTAACTATGGCAACACTGAAAAATGGCTTCAAACCCCATAATCATACTTAATAGTTTCTCTAATTTCCTACATTGCTCGTTCTATGTATAGACTGTATTGTATTGCACGGAAAATTATTAGATATTATATTTAGATGAAGTTAATAGCCTAATTAAATAATTATGATCCATGTGGGATTCGAACTCATGACCCCCGGACTTGTACGTAGTTACTCTGATCACTCTTTTAAAAACTATTTTCTTAAGTTATACTTTACTTTTTTCGTTTTACATGTTTTCTCTCTTTCAGTATCTTTTCTTGAGGACGTTACAAACACTCAAAATTGTCAATCCCCGATCCAGTAGAATTAACCACAGGAAATTAGGATCCTCACGGCCCGTCCGGAAATTAAACAGGGGACCTACCAGGCCAAAGCCTAGCATGCTAACGAATTATGGGTCCGTATACCACTGAGCTAATGAAACAAATATCTTACTTCTCTTTCCGAAAGGTACATAGCCAGCATATGTTTGGCCCAAATACCTTATAGGCCTAGTAAGGGAACCGATGCGGGGATTTTGGGATTTACACAAGCGTGGCAGAATAACATAATGGGGGAAACCTTGCACCCTGTTAAGTACCCTCACCATACATGAACACTTTATAGACGGTCGTGCGTTCAGGTCAGCCGATCAGAACAGTAAAAAAAAAACAATCGTTAGAAAAACTCAAGCGCGTTGAGTTAATTACATGCAGAAAAGTGTGCATTTCAATAATTGACGATTTGCGCGTGACATAAAGAAATAGGAGAGTCACAAAGTAGCAACAAGTAGTTCCGTGAAGAACTATGCAGCCTATTTTCATATATCCTACTTATGTTAATTGCCACTATCAACATACACAATTTCTGTTTGATTGCTGTAATAGATTCGTAGATATTAAGAACCGGCTAAATATATCGGATGGTCGCCATGTTAGATTTTATATATGTAGGTCCTAGAGTTATGTACTGTTACATGCAGATTATTGTGAACGTGTAGTATTCAAACTTCAATCGCATAATTAGGACACAAGAAAAAACAAGGAGATTTTGAAATTGTTCACAGCTGCCATCTTGAGGTTATGAAAACAATTGAAATAAATTAGATGCCAGTGGATTAACATTCGTATAAGGATTTACTGTACCAAGTTTCACTGCACTCGGATGGTTAAATTGCGAGAAACGTCCATGTGAATATTTATAATTCGCGTCACCGCCATGTTGGATTTGTGATCACCAGGTTATTTAAAGTCCTATAGGTGAACTTAAGTTCATAGCCCCTATGAACATTAAAAAATGCAGTTTGATTGCTAAAATAGATTCGTAGATACAGTATCGTCTAAATATTTCGGATGGTCGCCATGTTGGATTGTTAAATGTATAGGCCATAGAGTCATGTACCATTAAAGGAAAATTATTGCGTAGGTTCATTATTCAAACTTTCACTTCGATCGCATGACTACATCACAAGAAATAAAAACTCAACTTTAAAATTCGCACTGCCGCCATCTTGAGGTTATGTAAACAGTTGAACTAAATTAGATACCAGTTGATTACAATGTGTATAAATAATTCCTGTACCAGGTTTTAGTGCGCTTGGAACATTAAATCGCGAGAAAAGTCTATTTAAAATTTTCAAATTCGCTTGGCCGCCATGTTCGTTTTGTAGTTAACCGGTTTTTGAAAGTCTTATAGATGGACTTCCAGTAGTGCCCTTTATCTCCGTACAAAATTTCAGGGAGATACCGCTAATAGTTTCCGAGATATAGAATGCCGGTGAAATATTTCGCACATCCGCCATCTTGTGATTATGTAAACAATTGAACGAAGTTAGATGTCGGTACATTACAATGTATATAAACATATACTGTACCAAGTTTCCTTGCGTTTGGTTGGTCAAATCACGATAAACGTCTATATAAAAGTCGCAAATTCGCGTGGCCTCCATGTTGGTTTTGTAGTTACCAGGTTTTCAAAAGTCACATAAGTGAACTTATAGTAGTTCCCTCTATCACCATAGAAAATGTCAGGGTAATATCGGTAATAGTTTCGGAGATATTGAAAGCTGGTGAAATAATTCGCACAGCCGCCATGTTGGATTGGTGAGTCGTAACAAAATTTGAAGGGCACGGTCGAGGTCGCCGGGAATAGTGCTATGAACTTTCCGAGTTTCATTGAAATCGCTCTAGCCGTTTAGATTTTATTAGGGGTGGGACACACACACACACGCACACACACACGGACAAAAGGTGATCTTATAAGCCTATTTTTTCAAAATTGAAAATAGGCTAAAAAAGAACCGCCACCTGGACATTCTCGAGCGTGGTTAATTTTGTTTTTATTTTGAAGGAAATCATTCAAAGATCACGGGAATAATCTGCCGATTTCCACAAGCCGAAGTAGTTAAAATCATCGATAAAGTGTGGTGCGAGCAGCTGCTGAGAACTATGTACAGTATTTCCCACTCCGCGCCTCTCGTCCCTTCTCAATCCTTTTCTCCATTACACCATTTTCATCTAAATATATATATACTGTATATTAATCTATTAATCTGACACGCTCGCGTATTTCAATGTCAAGATATTTTTTTATTTTTTTATTTTCAAAAATCGGCCATGAGTTTTATTTGCGTTCAAATCGTCAGTCTTTTGAATCGGAGCTCCTTTAGGGTTTACTTAACATCCCTTCTGAATATCTGACGCGCTCGAATAAATGTTTTATTTACCCCATTTTAACCCCTTCGTACGGCCACCCCCACCATGCAAACCGGCAGATTAATATTCCTTGTTTATCAGATACACGTGGGGCGCATACACTATTAATATATGAAGAGCCCAAGTATTTTTTGTGACTTTATTTTACATTTTTGAAAATCTGTACACGCTCCCCCCACCAGTGAAAAGGCATATATCATAAGTTTCTTTCTTTTTAGCATCTAATCTTCACAATCCAAAAGGTCCCCACGACGCTCGAGTAAATCCCGATTTAGCTTCTTTGCTCCCCTACTATTATATTAGCGGCTTCGGTGTCGTAGTTGGTAGCGTGCTGAGCTTCTATGTCCCCCAAGATCGCGGGTTCAAACCCGGACGAAGTCGTCGGATTATTAAGAGCGTTAAAATCCCTCAGTATGCCTTCCTTCGGAGAGGAAGTAAAGCCGGCGGTCCCAAGTCATAGATTTATGGCATGAAAAATAACCTTCCAATAATTACACTTATGGAAGCAAAAATTTGTAGGTTAGTTTGATAACGCTCTATTAGTTCCAACGTTCGCCACCAGGAGCTTACTGCGATGGCATTTAGCAGCCGAGTCCACAGCTAGGTGTCGTGGATGGTAGTGTTTGGTGACAAAAATAGGAACCACTTGAAAAAATTAATCGCCTGCAGTCCTTCTACCTGAATCACAGATAACACACACTAATTCAGCCATCACAATTAACACCGGTTATCAGACAAATTCTACACACACCCAAAGTACACGGGGCTACAAGACCGCGTTGTCGCAGCCCCTATTCTAAGGAACCAACCAACCTACTATTACATTAGCTCCCAGGTGGCCCTTGGTTATTGTTAATCCAGGTAAAACTGGAGGAGGTTTAACACACTGCCACATGTCAAAATCCCAAATGTACAAATAAGAATGTTTACCAAATTCTGAATGTACGTAGTAGAATCATTATTTTGCTCGAGGCACGACCGGCCATGGGGGCCGAAAACGCTAACGCGCTATCTCGTGCTTCGATGGCAACAGGAGAGCGTGGGTTGGAGTCTCACCTCGGAATTCCTGAAAATGCTATTCGTGAAAATCTACAGGTAGTAGTAGACTTCTTTTACTTAGGAAGCAAAATTACCAGTGATGGAAGAAGCAAAGAGGATATAAAAGTAGGTTGGCTCAGGCAAGGAAAGCATTTCTACAGAAAAGGAATCTGTTGACATCGAATATAGACTTAGGTATTAGGAAATCATTTTTGAAAGCCTTTGTCTGGAGCATGGCGCTCTATGGAAGTGAAACTTGGACTATTGGTGCAGCAGAAAAGCGGAGAATTGAAGTGTTTGAAATGTGGTGTTACAGGAGACTGATGAAGATTAGATGGATAGTTAGGGTTACAAATGAATAGGTATTAAGACGAGCGGGAGAGAAGAGATGTTTCAGGCGAATGCAAATGAAGAGAAGAGATAGGTTTGTAGGACATTACTAAGACACCCAGGTATAGCAAGCTTAGAAATCAATGATAACTGGGACTTAAATCAAGAAATTCGCTGTAGATTTAAGCAGGCCAGAATTTATTTTATGAAAATGAGCAAAGTTTTGACCAGCCGTGATTTAAGTCTGTCCTTACGCACCCGACTGCTTCGATACTACGTTTTTAGTGTCCAGCTCTATGGAGTTGAGTCATGGACACTTACCGAGGTTTTAAGTAAGAAACTGACAGCATTTCAAATGTGGACGTATCGCAGGATTTTATGGACAGCTAAAGTCACAAATGTGGAAGTACTGCGGCGTATGAACAAAGACTCGGAAATTCTCAGTGTCATCAAAAGGAGAAAACTAGAATACTTTGGTCATTTCATGCGCAACAACAAATACCACCTCTTGCAATTAATTATCCCAGGGAAGATTGATGGCATTAGGGGTCCAGGACACAGACGAATATCCTGGCTAAAGAACTTAAGCCAGTGGTTTGGACTTAATACAGTGACGCTGTTTAGAACAGCGATGGACACACAGCAGATTATGCTACTGATTGCCAATGTTCCAGGAGGACGTGGCACTTGAAGAAGAAGAAAAGAAGAAGAAGAAGTTATGGAAGGAAGGGTCAAGAACAAGAAATGTAGGGGTAGACCAAGGTTAGAATATGTTAAACAGATTGCCTCGGATGTAGGGTGAGGTAGCTATGTAGAAATGAAACGAGTAGCTCAGGACAGGGGATTGGAGGGCTGCATTTAACCAGTCAAAAGACTGAAGACTAAAACAACAACAACAACAACTCTTCCAAATAATTGCATAATAATGTATGGAATTTGGTACAGGGCTCCAGAGCGAAACGTAATCTCGTCTACGGCAGACAATTTTAGTGCTGGCAATTCAATGCATGGATGTCTGCCAATATTCTGTTGTGGTAATTCTGCCATGATAAGTTGAGTAGACGGAAATTCACAGAGACAATGGGAGCGTGTGTATGACACGGGTGACGCCAGCCCAACACACGACCGGCATAACGACTGAATGTTAACCGGGCGAGTTACCCGCTTGCTAGCTGGTGCTTTGCCATTAATTAATTGTTATGTGGGACTGAATATCTCTGTCCAACTGACAGACTTGTTTCAAATAACCTCCAAATCTAAGATAATCGTACCTTTCTCACAATAGGCCGCTAAATAGAATCAGATTAGGCAAAATTACCATTTGTCTTGGGGGATACCAAAATGAGCTATTTAGAGGTACACAATTGTTTGAGAACGATGAAAAATATTTTGCGTATTTTAAGCGTCAATGCCTTAATTTGATGTTGCTGTGTTTACATAATATTGAATGTTTTTGGATCTACACATATATCGGGTTTACTTACGTTTGACGAATATTGGGTGTTTCTGGGTTCACAATACACATTGGATGTCTTGGGGTTCACAAACAGAATGGATGATTTTTTATTTCACAAAATTATTGGATGTTGTAGGGCTTAGACAAATACTGGGTGCTCTCGTATTTACAAAAATATTGCATTTTTTGGAGGATTGTCTAGGGTTTACAAAAGTATAAAAAAGGAAGCTGCCGGAATAAGCCACAACGTAGACCATAAATAATGTAATTTCTAATCTACAGCACTGTGATTAAAAATATATGTCTGTATGACTACCCCCTATTATTCACTTTTCAATGGACTCGGGGATGAGATGCAAAGAAAGTCCAAACGCAATGAAACATGGTACAGCTAATGTTAATACACATTGTAATGCACTGGAATCTAATTTAGTTCAATGGTTTACATAACCTCAACATGGTGGCTGTGCGAAATATTTCACTGGCATTCTATATCTCCGAAACTAATACTGATATCACCCTGAAATTTTGTACGGTGTTAAAGGGCACTACTACAAGTTCATCTATGTCTGTCTGTTAGGTAGTCAGCCCGATGACTGGTTGGATCCTCAAAAAGTACCGCCGTTAGGTTATGTGGGTAGATACCCACAAACACCCAAGGCAGCGCTATAGTGAGGCGTACTAGGCAAGATGAGGAGTGAGGTAGTTTGCCATTGCTTTCCTCACTGAGTCAGAACAGCAGTACCAACCCTATGAGTAGAACCTTTCACAACATCCACAGGCACTGACTGTGCCCTGAATGTCATCACTAAGCACCACCCATACCTCAGTAGCTTCCATATAATCACAGCCATGAGTAAGACTGAGACAGCGGTGAAAAGCCACATTTGACTATAGCCCGTGCCAACAGACAAATTCAAATGTACTGCATTCATCAAGAGATGGCAAACATAACTTTCCAAAACCTGTAAAGAAAAAAAACGAACATGGCGGCCAAGCGAAGTTGAAACATTTTAATAGACTTTTCTCGCGATTTAACCATCTGAGGGCAGTGATATATGTTACAGTATATGTTTATACACATTGTAATGCACTGGCATATAATTTAGTTCGTTTACATAACCTCAAGTTGGCGGCTGAGCGCAATTTTAAAATTAAGCTTTCATTTCTTTTGTATTAATCAAGCGATCTAAGTGAACGTTTAAATAATGAACCTACGCATACATCGTCATCGAACGTAACTCTATGGCTTACATATATAAAAATCCAACAAGGCGACCATCCGTAATATTAAGACGGTTCTTAATATCTACGAATCTATTACAGCAATCAAACTGAATTTCTTTATGTTCATTGAGGCTATGAACATAAGTTCACCTATGGGACTTTCAATAACCTGGTGAGCACAAATCCAACATGGAGGCGACGGGAAATATAAATATTTAAATGGACGTTTCTCGTGATTTAACTATCTGGGTGTAGTGGAAGTTGGTACGGTAAATGCTTATACAAGTTTTAATCCACTGACATCTAGTTTATTTCATTTGTTTTTATAATCACAAGATGGCAGCTGTGCGAAATTTTAAAATCTGTTTTTAATTTCTTGTGTCCTAATCAGTCGATTGTATTTTGAATACTACACCTACACAATAATTTGCATGTAATAGTACATTACTCTAAGACCTACATTCATAAAAATACTACATGGCGACCATCCGAAATATTTAGCCGGTTCTCAATATCTACGAATCTATTACAGCAATCAAATTGAACTGATGTATGTTGATAGAGGCAATTAACATACGTAGGATATATGAAAATAGGCCTTCGTTCTTCACAAAACTACTTGTTTTTAATCCCACTTACTGAATTGTATTTGCTTGTATTTTATTCGTTGCCGCTGTAGTGGCTCAATAACGAATTCTTGACTTATCAAACCAAGTTTCTAAGAAACAACACTATTAATCGGTTTGCAATGATTCTAGCTTTCATTGGATTTAAGCTATTTTACCTTAATCTTCAAGACCGACAATGTTATTGAAAATTAAGATTCACTCTCCCACAGGAGATACGCATTGCTTGTACTACTTAGTCTATACCTTGCAGCGTCCTTTTATAAATCATCAGACAGTATGTTCCAAAACGGTGATTTCATAAATATCCCAAGTCCAAAGAGCAAAAGTTTTCAAGAGAGCAAAAAAAAAACAACGTATGCTGTTAAATATAGTTCTTGAAGCCAAAGTGTGAAACACCATACATTAGTAATCCATTCGATCTGTATTCCTAGAAAAGGAACGTTTTCACAATTAAATGACAATATGCGTTTGCAAAACTGGGACCGTGAAATGACTTGCGACGTTTTTGAAATCATAGAAATGTGTACAATTTAAGACTCTTCAATTGTTTGAACGCCCATGATTGAGATGTACACTTTCATCACTACAATGATTTCCCAATGACTAGATATTCCACCTCATGCTATGGTGCGAACACAGAGCACTCCAGAGAGATCACCTTCAGTTTCCCTTCTGGCTGCGTGGTGAAGGGGTAAGGTTCTCGTTTTGCTGTGCCCAAGAATCCAGGATCGAATTATGGCCCTGTCCGTTGGCATTTGAAGCTGCGCAAATGCGATGGAGCCATGTCAGTAGATTTACTGGCATGTTAAAGATTCCCTTCCGGACAAAATTCCAGCACCCCGACGTGACGTCTCTTAAAGTCTCAGTGGTTAATAGGGACATAACACCAATAACATTGTTATAATATTTTTATTTCTTACTAACTATTGTATTGTACCCGGCGTTTTACGGGAGGTGTCTTTATAATGTTATACAAATATACATGCCAATATATTTCGCAGAGTATATTCACATTGCCGCTAAGTGAGTTTAGAACGTACAGGAGGGTCATCGAAAAATAATGCCATCATTTCAAAAAATTATAGCACCGAAACCCTTTATGTTAAACGTGTAATTCTTTCACTGATCGCCAGCTGGTTAAAGTAAGTTTTGTTTTGGAGGGGACGTGACCTTGCTATGCGCACACTAGATGCGCAGTAGCCAATGTCGGCCGGGGGCGCGCGTGCCAATGAAGTCCCGACCTCACCCCTTTGGATATTTTTTTTCTGGGGATACTTTAAAAACATTGTGTATGAAGAAAAAATTCGGGATCTGGAGCACCTGCGGGAGCGAATTTCTGCCGCCATCTTGACAGTTACTCCTGAAATGATTGCACGTACCAATCCAGTCATTGGGAAAGCGTGCGTTCAATGCTGATGTTGGTGGTCGGCCTGGCCTAGATTTTTTCTCTCCAGTCCCTGTTTCCTTAAACTGATTAAACAATCGAATTACAGCTTTGTAATCAGGTGCAGTTCGTCGGGCGGTGCAGTCATTGGTGCACGCGCCCCCGGCCGACCTTGGCATCTAGTGTGCGCATAGCAAGGTCACGTCCCCTCTCAAACAAAACTTACTTTAACCAGCTGGTGTTCACAGAAAGAATTACACGTTTAACATAAAGGGTTTCGGTGCATTAATGTTGGCATTATTTTTTGATGACCCTGTATAGGTAGTTCCCATCGGTTCTGATGTTACTCAAGTGCAATATTAACTCGCTAGTCGAAAGGTAATGTGGAGTACAATAATGTAGCAGAGCATGCAACCATAGTAAAACATAACTTGGTCTCACAATTACTTTCCTGATAGTGTTAATTTTTTATGTAATGGGGTAATTAAGATGTTAAAAGCAGTGTCCGCACAGTTACCTCTCAAGTACACGGGCTACATGACCACGATGTCGCAAAACCCCTAAAGGAATTATCAACATAATCTATTTACGTCAGAGCTGACTGTACCGATATCTCCAGGAAAACATATTGCGTTACACCGTTGATAACTCGTAGTTCATACATCTACTGCCGGTAATGATCCCAAATTAGCACCGGCTATCCTGCAGCCATATCAATGCTGCAGCCCTACAACCAGACTGCTAGATCTAGGAAAAAAAACTTTGATTTAGTATGGCACCGTGAATTCATTTATCTACTAATGCTTCTGAACCTCCAACTTACAATTGTTCGCCTGATCAGTAATTTCTTACTAAACAGGCGAGCCTTTAACCAAACTCGCTCTGCATTATCGTGCCTACTTTATTAACCCTCCCTTCGTGTGTTTTCTCCTGTTCTTCATTTGATCGACTTGCACGATATGCCCCATGAAATCGATTTTGTTATTTCAATTTGCTGCCGATTCAGCTATTCTATTACGAACAGCAGCTGAGCGCATGCGTACTCTTCCTTTCAGCGGCTTTGGTGGCGTAATTGGTAGCATTCTGAGCTTCTATGCACAAGGTCGCGGGTTCGAACCCGGCCAAATTTGTAGGATTTGTTAAGAGCGTTAAAAATCCCTCAGTATGCCTTCCTTCGGAGGGGAAGTAAAGGTGGTGGTCCCATGTCATGGATTTATGGCATGTAAAAGAACCTTCCACTAACCATACTTGTGTGAAGCTAAATTATAGATTAGATTAGACTAACGCTCTTAGGTTCCAACGTTCGTCACCAGGAGCCGACTGCGGTGGCATCTAGTAACCAAGTTCAGAACCAGTAATCAGTAACCAGAACCAGTTGTCGTTGATGGGGGCGTTTGGTAGCAAAAGTGGGAACTACTTGACAAATGCAATGTCTGCAGTCCTTACTTGAATTAAAAACTGATAACACACACTAATACAGTCATCACAATTAACACCGGTTATCATACATATTCTACACACACCCAATGTTCACGGGGCTACATGACCGCGTTGTCGCAGCCCCTAAACTAAGGAACCAACCAACCAACTCTTCCTTTCAAAAAGAGCTCTCGAAATACTGTGTTGAATATTCGGTTGAGTAATCATGTAAGTTACGTAACTACTGTTGAATTTATTATCAATACATTTCGGCGGGTTCAAGAGCCGAACACTTTATCTGATAGCTGGGAGAGGCCTATCGGCATGCCTGCAGTATCATAACAAACACACCACGTTCTCCGCCCAAATACCGCCACAAGAGTGACACCCCCACCACACTCACTTATTATTAAGGCCCGGAAGTTCATGCACTATTAATAGTACATTATGCAACGAGCCTATAATGGAAATTATAAAACTCGTGTCTTAATTACCATTATAGGCGAGTTGCATACGACTGTTTATGTTCGACGATAATTATAACTTTATTATATGTTTTAACATAAATATTCATAAATATCTGTGGGATTCAGTAACTTCAGTTTGAGAACAGAGCGCGCTGGGTGGTTTGCTGACTGAACAGATCGCATGAGTGGGTCAAAGAATTTCGAAAGCAGAGGCCATTTACTTTGCTTGGCCATGCTATTGTTTACAGCCTGCATGATGTCTAGTGCCGATCAGTACTAGCATTCACTAATATTGTCACCGAAGTCGTTTGAAAACAATGCGCTGTGTAGAAATTGGTGCTGGGGATATTAAGGCACAGTGCTATTTCTTGTCTCATATTCGCCTCTATATTTACGCGAAAATATGGGACGGTGCACTTTCCATGTCGGTAATTTATATAGAAGGATGCTGTGTTGCTAACTTCTGGACATTTCTTGCATATGTCATAGTATTTTCTTGTTACCGTAAAGATTCGTGCTGATTTTGTCTTTGTGTTTGGGATTGTAACTACAATGGTTGATCCGATATCCAATTTGAACTTTCAAATCATGTAATTCATGTCCGACATGTTGGATTTTGAGCGCATGCGCGAAGCTATCCTTACCTAATTGGTCAATGAATGAGCTCTAATTGGTTGGAGAAACTGTTTCATAATGAAGAATAGTACTATAATGACCCCCATATGATACAGTTTTCTGACATATAATATTTACATTTACATTTCGACTAATTATTGGTCAAATATGCATCACGTTTCATAAAATATTCACTATGAAATAACCACGGCAATTACGATCACTCCGTATTCTTTATCGTTTCCATATTCAATATCAAGAAAATATGAACAGACGGGCATATAACTACACCTTTGTAAAATATCTCAACCAAGAAACAGTTCTAAATAGTAGGAAATGGTATTTTATGGAGCTTCAAGCAGTGTTGACCATCAATAATTATTTTATTATGTTAATTTTTAAGGATAACTGATTAACAATTTAATTTTTAAATATGAAAATAATTTACAATATTTACATTGCGAATGCTGAGTAAAAATAATTAATATTAATTGGCAAAAAGGACTGAAACGTACCAGGTATTATAGTACACAAGCAGTAGTGCCCGGCTTCGCCCGGAGGATTTATTTGTTTTATGGATGATAATGAATACTAACTTACTACAGAAATTATATTAAATATAATAGAAAATGAATAATATTACTTTTTGTGATGGTGGTGGTGGTAGTGGGGGGTGATAAGTAGTAGTCTACAGTCTAATTGACGTAACATTCAGGTCATTTTCCCGTACTATAATGATAATAATGAATAGGGAAACGGCTATTTGCTAACTACTGTACTGACATATGTAATTTACAATCGAATTGAAAGATATGATTAGAAAGAGGAGGCAGTGAACTAAAAGACACTGCCTAGGGCATATATCTCTATAGCTGTTCGAAAAATAGACACCAATAGTGTCGTCTCTTGACGCATAGTGCCATAGGAAAATATGCACAGCAGTTTGGAAAAACGTTGGCTGGCCCAAGCTCCTGAGGTACCGGTAGCAAAAATGTTATTTATCGTCACATAGCACTCAACGATAAGTTTCGGAATAAATGAAGGTAAATTTGAAAGCACCTATGCTTATTGTCGCTGATAACCTCAATGTACTGCACCAACACCTTGGCACTTATATAGAGGCATAATATTTTCAAGATGATAACTGTTTTAAGGGCCTAAGAAATCTTTTTGAACTTATTAGTCCCTGTGACTGCCATTTATAAGCAGCTTAAGATGTAATTATTTTCACAATTCTGCACCAGAACACTGGTAGGGGTGACGTGATACAGCCCGCATTGCCAGCCAATAATAGACTTATTAAAATATTCTTACAGTTACACTACTACGGACATGAATAGTTCTAGCGCCTTAAAATGTGGTTTTTAAGATCCATTTGTCTGTTGTTCTAAATATAAGGAATGGAGAGGGTTGTCCAAAATATCAAGTGGACAGTGTTACCAGTAGGGTTTCAAAGGGTAAGTAAGTAAAATTCGGTGCAATTAGGTGGAACGGTATACATTTGTGCTAAAGGGCCAAAATGCAGGGAATAGAGTGGTCTGTCCAAAATATCATGTTGACGGTGTTACTCGTCGGATTCCAAAGGGTAAGTATGTAAAATTAGGTTCAGATCGGTGAAACGGTGTAGATTTGTGCCGAAGGGCTTAAATGCAGGGAATGGAGTGGTCTGTCCGAAATTTCAAGTGGATAATGTTGCTCGTCGGGTTCCAAAGGGTAAGTATACAAATTTTGGTTCAGATCGGTGAAACGATGTTGATATGTGCCAAAGGGCCTAATTTCAGGGAATGGAGTGGTCTGTCCGAAATTTCAAGTGGACAGTGCGGACAGTGTAAGTGGACAGGGTAAGTAAGTGGTCTGTCAAAAATGTCAAGCAGACAGTGTTAGTAGTCGGGTTCCAAAGGGTAAGTATAAAAATTTTGGTTCAGATCGGTGAAACGTTGTAGATTTGTGACAAAGAGCCTAAATGCAAGGAATGGAGTGGTCTGTCCGAAATTTCAAGTGGACACTGTTGCTCGTCGGGTTTCAAAGGGTAAGTATACACATTTTTGTTCAGATCGGTGAAACGATGTTGATATGTGCCAAAGGGCCTAATTGCAGGGAATGGAGTGGTCTGTCCGAAATTTCAAGTGGACAGTGTTACTCGTCGAGTTCTAAAGGGTAAGTATACAAATTTTGGTTTAGATCGGTGAAACGGTGTAGATTTGTGCCAAATGGCCTAAATGCAGAGAATGGAGTGGTCTGTCCGAATTTTAAAGTGGACAGTTTTACTTGTTGGGTCCAAAGGGTAAGTATGAAATATTTGGTTCAGATCGGTGAAACGGTGTAGATTGGCGCCAAACGGTCTAAATGCAGGAAATGGGGTGGTATTGCCGAAATTTTAAGTGACAGTGTTACTCGCAGGGTTCCAAAGGGCAATTATACAAATTTTGGTTGAGATTGGTGAAACGGGGTAGATTTGAGCCAAAGGGCCTAAATGCAGGGAATGGAGTGGTCTGTCCGCAATTTCAAGCAGACAGTGTTACTCGCAGGGTACCAAAGGGTAAGTATACAAATTTTGGTTCTGATCGGTGAAACGGTGTAGATTTGTGCCAAAGGGCCTAAATGCAGGGAATGGGGTGATCTGTCCGCAATTTCAAAAGGACAGGGTTACCCGCAGGGTTCCGTAAATATATAACTTTTGGTTGAGATCGGTGAAACAGTGTAGATTTGTGCCAAAGGGCCAAAATGCAGGGAATGCGGTGGTCTGTCCGCCATTTCAATCAGACAGTGTTACTCGCAGGGTTCCAGAGGGTAAATATACAAATTTTGGTTGAGATCGGTGAAATGTTGTAGATTTGGGCCAAAGGGCCTAAATGCAGGGAATTGAGTGGTCTGTCCGCAATTTCAAGCAGACAGTGTTACTCGCAGTGTACGAAAGGGTAAGTATACAAATTTTGGTTCTGATCGGTGAAACGGTGTAGATTTGTGCCAGGGGCCTAAATGCAGGGAATGGGGTGATCTGTCCGCAATTTCAAGAGGACAGGGTTACCCGCAGGGTTCCAGAGGGTAAATATATAAATTTAGGTTCTGATCGGTGTAACGTTGTAGATTTGTGCCAAAGGGCCTAAATGCAGGGAATGGAGTGTTCTGTCTGCAATTTCAAACAGACAGTGTTACTCGCAGGGTACCAAAGGGTAAGTATACATATTTTGGTTCTGATCGGTGAAACAGTGTAGATTTGTTCCAAAGGGCCTAAATGCAGGAAATGGGGTGGTCTGTCCGAAATTTCCAGTAGACAGGGTTACCCGCAGGGTTCTAAAGGGTAAGTATACAAATTTTGGTTCGGATCGGTGAAACGGTGTAGATTTTTGTCAAAGGGCCTAAATGCAGGAAATGGGGTGGTCTGTCGGAAATTTTACGTGGACCGTGTTATTCACAGGGTTACAAAGGGTAAGTATACAAATTTTGGTGGAGATCGGTGAAACGGTGTAGATTTAGGCCAAAGGGCCTAAATGCAGGGAATGGGGTGGTTTCTCGGAAATTTCAAGTGGACAGGGTTACCCGCAGGGTTCCAAAGGTTAAGTATACAAATTTTGGTTCAGATCGGTGAAACGGTGTGGATTTGTATACATAACAGACAGACAGACAGACAGACAGACAAACATTGAGCTTTATATATATACTAGCAGTAGTACCCGGCTTCGCCCGGTGGAATGATGATAATGTTTTAAGGTCTCCTTAGAAATATAATGGACTTAAAATCTAAGTCATTTGCCCCCAAAGACAATGAGGGAGTAATATCTAGGTCATTTGCCCTTTTGATAAGGATGATAATAAAAACTACTGTTGAATTGACACGTCAAACTTACAAACTACCGTAATAGAAATACATATTTCAAAATTCACAGGCGAGGAAGACTTATTGTGTGTGGTGATTAATGGTGTAATGGGCGTAACATCTACTGTAGGTTATTTGCTCTTATGATGAGGATGATAAGGGAAACTACTACCGGTATTGAATTGACACTTCAACGTATAATGTACACAATGTACTGTAATAAAAATAACTATATGGCGGCTTCGGTGGCGTATTTGGTAGCATGCTGAGCTTCTATGCCATAGATAGCGGGTTCAAACCCGGCCGACGCCGTCGGATATTTTAAGAGCGTTAAAATCCGTCAGTATGCCTTTCTTCGGAGGGGAAGTAAAGCCGGCGGTCCCATGTCAGATTTATGGCATGTTATTGAACCTTCCACTAATTACACCTGTGTGAAGCTAAATTGGATAGGTAGACAACGCTCATAGATGTCTACGTCCGTTGCCAAGAGCCGACTGCAGTGGCGTCTAGTAGCTAAGTTCCGAACTTGGCCTAGTAGTCGTTGACGGTGGCGCTTGGCAGCAAAAGTACGAACTATTTGAAGAATTCTAAGTTGCAGTTTGTACTTAAATTAAAAAACAGATAACACACACTAATACAGTCATCACAATTAACACCGGTTATCAGACAGATTCTACACACACCCAAAGTACACGGGGCTACATGACCGCGTTGTCGCAGCCCCTAAACTTAAGAACCAACCAACCAAAAATAAATATTTTAAAAATCACAGTCGAGAAAGACTTTATGCGGCGGTGATTATTGGTATGATGCGCGTAACATCTAGGTCATTTGCACTTATGATGATAATAATAAGGTAATGAAAAAATGACTACTAAACGAACATGGTGTTATTTTAAAACTGATATAGGTAATTCAGGTGTCTAGCTTCGATGTCTTCCAAAGTCTCAACCTTATTTTCTGGCTTAGGCCTGTACTGGATGCGTCTAGTGAAAGAGCGTACTGCTCGGCAAAGACAAAGAATATAGGTCCAAGCTGCACGAACCTGAGATGATCGCAGATGATGACGAAATATGATGACACACGTTCGGGATTCCCCGTCCTATACAGATTGACCGGGAATCACTCACTGTTTCGCAACGGCCCTGTGCTGGCATCAGCATAGACAGCAGGAGATAACACGGCGGGCTCTGGAAAGTACTCTCAAGTCACCTCACGATGAATCAGCAAGCTATTCTCACAACTGACCCCCCCAGGGTCTCACAACTTGTGGGACGTGGGTTGGCGACCACGGAACCCCAGCTGAGTCTGGCATCGCTTCTACTTTCTGGTGCCGGGCTCATTTCAGTTATCTTTCCTGTCGGCCTCCCTTGGTCAACTCTTGTTCTCTTCCAACCCAGACTGTATTAGGGTATCCGAGGGCTAGGGAGTCTTTCAATTTCCCGCCTTAATTGGCTTTGTCTCATCTTTCCTGATACCCTCATTCTTCGAGGGGTCTGCCTTCTTTTGCTTTTCATAATATCTCCTGTCTTCTGCTCAAGGCCCTCAAAGAGGCAGGGTGTGTGTAGACCCACCACTTCTGGTACACCCTCAAGGGCTCATGACTGGTGAGTTAGGAAGCTGGCAACCCCGAGGAATTCCTGAGCTACATGCAGGGAATGGAGTGGTATGTCAGAAATTTCAAGTGGACAGTGTTACGCATCGGGTTCCAAAGGGTAAGTATACACACTTTGTTTTCGATCGGTGAACGATGTAGATTTGTACCAAAGGGCCTTAATGCGGTAAATGGAGTGGTCTGTCCGAAATTTCGAGTGGACAGTGTTACTCGTCGAGTTCCAAAGGGGAATTATGTAAAATCTGGTTGAGATCGGTGAAACGGTGTAGTTTTCTGCCAAAGGGCCAAAAAGCAGGAAATGGAGTGGCCTGTCCAAATTTTAAAGTGGACAGTGTTACTCATCGGGTTCCAAAGGGTAAGTATACACATTTTGTTTTCGATCGGTGAACGATGTAGATTTGTGCCAAAGGGCCTAAATGCGTGGAATGGAGTGGTCTGTCCGAAATTTCGAGTGGACAGTGTTACTCGTCGAGTTCCAAAGGGTAATTATGTAAAATCTGGTTGAGATCGGTGAAACGGTGTAGTTTTCTGCCAAAGGGCCAAAAAGCAGGGAATAGTGTGGTCTGTCCGAAATTTAAAGTGAACAGTGTTACTTGTCGGGTTCTACGGGTAAGTATATAAAATTGGGGTCAGATCGGTGAAACGGTGTAGATTTGTGCCAAACAGCCTAAATGCAAGGGATGGAGTGGCCTCGCCGCTATTTCAAGCAGACAGTGTTAGTCGCAGTGTTCCAAAGGGTAAATATACAAATTTTGGTTGAGATCGGTGAAACAGTGTAGATTTCGGACAAAGGGCCTAAATGCAGGGAATGGAGTGGTCTGTCCGCAATTTCAAGCAGACAGTGTTACTCGCTGGGTACCAAAGGGTAAGTTTACGAATATTGGTTCTGATCGGTGAAACGGTGTAGATTTGTGCCAAAGTGCCTAAATGCAGGGAATGGGGTGGTCAGTCCGAAATTTTAAGTGGACAGTGTTTCTCGCAGGGTTCCAAAGGGTAAGTATACAAAGTTTGGTTCAGATCGGTGAAACGGTGTCGATTTGTGCCAAAGTGCCTAAATGTAGGGGATGGAGTAGCCTCTCCGCAATTTCAAGCAGACAGTGTTAGTCGCAGTGTTCCAAAGGGTAAATATACAAATTTTGGTTGAGATCGGTGAAACGGTGTGGATTTGGACCAAAGGGCCTAAATGCAGGGAATGGGGTGGTCTGTCCGAAATTTCAAGTGGACAGTGTTACTCGCAGGGTTCCAAAGGTTAAATATACAACTTTTGGTTCAGATCGGTGAAACGGTGTAGATTTGTGCAAAAGGGCCTAAATGCAGGGCATGGGGTGGTCTGTCCGAAATTTAATGTTGACGGGGTTACCCGCAGGGTTCCAAAGGGTAAGTATACAAATTTTGGTTCAGATCGGTGAAACGGTGTAGATTTGTATACATAACAGACAGACAGACAGACAGACAGACAAACTTTGTGCTTTATATATATAGATAGATTATGCAACGAGCCTATAATGTCAATAATTAAGACACGAGCATGTTTATAAAACGAGCGTATGCGAGTTTTATAATTTCCATACGAGTGTCTTAATTACAATATATTATAGGCGAGTTGCATACGACTGTTTATGTTCGACAATAATTATTAAAACTATTTTATGATCGAACATAAATATTCATAAATATCTGTCAAGATTTCGCCAGTTTATGTACTGAACAGAGCGTATGAGACGCAGTTAATGCCTTGTATTTGACCAATGCCTCCTCGATTACTCTACTATGACACTAGGCCAGGCAGTGTAATTTAAATTAGAAGGCCGTGGAACTCAGCACATCTAATTATCTAATTGGTCAAACAACTGCTTCTTGAGCTCTGATTGGTGGGAGAAACTGTTTCATAATGAAAAATAGTGTTATAATGAGCCTCATTATAGTACAGTTTTCTGACATATAGCCTAATAGGCAGGGTGGAACATACCAATCCAATGACTTTGGCCGGGTCTGAACCCGCGATCTTGGGCATAGCAGTTCAACATGCTACCGACTACGTCACCGAAGCCATCCCCACTCACTTATGAAAATAGGATACTATTACAAATCTTTCAAAATTGTGTATGTTTTTACGATACTAAAACAAAGAACTAATAAAAATACTGTTCATTAAAATGAGAGCACAGTTCGAACGTGAATTCAAATCCTCCGCATATCAGACAGATGTGTGGACCAATTACACTACAAATAGTCCACATACAAAGGTAGTTTACTGTCCAACTGTATTGTTGTGATGTAGCCCAGTGTACTTAGGTGTGTGTAGAGCTATTATTTGTCTGATAACCTGTGTCAATGTGATATCTATACAAGTCTGTGTATTCGTAATTGAGGTAGGATTTGGGAAGAAAGTGACCGTGGCCTTAAGTTAGGTATCTTCCCGGCATTTGTCTGGATTAGGAGTGGGAAACCACGGAAAAACACTTCCAGGATGGCTGAGGTTGTAATCTAACACGCTTCTTTTAAGTTTTGGCTCAGGAGGCTGAGTGTACTCCGTTACAGCCCTCAAGCCCAAATTAAATTTCTTTGCAGAGCCGGGAATCGACCCCGGGTCTCCACGGTGACTTTCCTTGCTCTATGATCCCACCAACGCCGGACACCAAAGTCAAGTTCAATTTATTTCCTATCCGACTCGTTGTGTAGTTGCTAGAATTCTTGGCTGTCACCTCGGAAGCAAAACTGAGAAGAGTCGGGATCGATTCTTACCTCAACTATCCTGGAGTGGATTTTCGGGGTTTCCCACTTCTTCTCCGGGCAAATGCGGGGATGGTACCTAACCTAAAGCCAGGGCCGCCTGCTACCCAAATCCTGCCTCAAATACAAATACACACACTAGTAGATATTGAGCGGCCTCGGAGGCGTAGTTGGTAGCATGCTGAGTTTCTATGTCCAAAATCGCGGGTTCAAACCCGGCCGAAGTCATCGGATATTTTAAGAGCATTAAAATCCCTCAATATGCCTTCCCTCGGAGGGGAAGTAAAGCCGGTGGTCTCATGCCATATATTTATGGCATGAAAAAGAATATTCCACTAATTACACTTGTGGAAGCTAAAATATGTAGGTTAGTTTGATTACGCACTATTAGTTCCAACGTTCTCCACCGGGTGCTGACTGATATGGCATTTAGTAGCCATGTCCGCAGCTAGGTGTCGTGGACAGTAGTATTTGGTAGCAAAAGTAGGAACTACTAGAAAAAAATAATCTACTGCAGTCCTTCTACCTGAATCACAGATAACACACACTAATACAACCATCACAATTAACACCGGATTATCAGACAAATTCTACACACACCCAAAGTACACGGGGCTAAATGACCGCGTTGACGCAGCCCCTAAACTAAGGAACCATCCAACCAACCTGACACATCACAGTGACACAGGTTTTCAGGAAATATGTACACACTCCGAAGTACATGGGGCTGTCATGACGTCGATGTCGCAAAGCTCCCAAAAGAATCAACAACAACACATGTATTTCCTTAAACCCTCTATAGCTGCCGGCTGACTCCTGAAAGGAATATTTTTGATGCATATACCGTCAGTGGTTACTTCCGCCACAAGCGGATAATTTATAGCTGATTATAATTCGTCTTTTTCGTCTGGCCTCAGTGAAATGCAGCCGTACAGTATATTGAGTGTACTGCTGTGCGACGCATAAGAATGTTGGTTCTGCTTAGTTATTGAAGGCAGGATACGAGTTGAACACCCACACAAGCTCTCAATATTCTGTACGTCATATATACATGTCATTCATATGGATTTCAGACGGCCAGGGGCCATATCTCCATCAGACACTAGGCTCAATGACAGGCGCCGATACAAAGACGAGGCCCTCTGCTGACTGGAATCCGAATTCAAGAGATGAGGTGCGGTTTTCCGGTCGCTACGACTCCCCCCCCCCATCTTGGAGCATGTACCGTCTGATGTAGAACATAGCATGCGTGATGATTCCTTCCTGAAGGAAATTGGAGAAAAATTTAAAGTGGGAGTGAAGATTCAAGGAGAAATAATTTCAACTCTGAGATTAGCAGATGACATCGTCATCTTGGCCGACACGCCAGAGGATTTGAATGAGTTTTTGAATGGTATGGACTCCGTAAACAAAAATATTGGAATGCAGCCGAAATACATCAGAAACCTCTATGGACATCAAATTGGCAGGTGAAAAGCTGAAGGAAGTAGGAGACTTCTGTTACTTAGGAAGCAAAATAATCAGTGATGGACAAAGCAAAGAGGATCTAAAAAGTAGGTTGGCTCAGGCAAGGAAAGCATTTCTACAGAAAAAGAATCTGTTGACATCGAATATAGATTTGGGTATTAGGAAGTCATTTTTGAAAGTCTTTGTTTGGAGCGGGGCACTATTATTATTAGCGTATGGCAAGGAAATTATATACGTATTACAAGCTGACCCGGCAGACGTTGTCCTGCCAATCAAAGAAAGTATTGTAACTTAGTTTCTTGAAGTGATTTTGGATGCACAATATTTTTTTTCAATTTCTGTTAACTGCCTCTAAACTATCGTGAATTGAATTAACTAATTTAGAAACATTCGTTGGAGCGTGCACACCAACTCTCCAAAGGTTCATCGCAAACGAATAAATGGCATTTAACCCATACGGGATTTGGTTTAAATGATTCGTGCGCTGTCACTCGTTTGTTGAATCTACTCGTGCTCTACCAACTGTGAAATGGATTTACTAAGTTACAAAGCTTCACGTAAGTGTACGCAACAACTCATCCAAGTTTCATCGCAATCGATGAATAGTATATGAACGCATACAGGATTTTCTTGGAACGCTTTGCGCGTCGTCACTCATTTGTTACATCTACTCGTGCGCTACCAATATTGTAAAATGGATTTACCATGTTGAACACCTTCCCTGGCGTGTACACAACAACTCAAAGTTTCATCGGAATCGGATGAATGACATATGAACGCATAAGTGATTTTCTTTAAATGATTCGCGTGGCGTCACTCATTTGTTGAATCTACTCATGCGCTACCTATTGTAAAATAGATTTACTAAGCCTGAAACCTTCTCTGGCGTGTACTCAATGATTCACCAAGGTTTGATCGCAATCGGATGAATGATAACTTATATGACCGCATACGGGACATTGTGGAAACGATAAGCACGCCGTCGCTCATTTATTGAATCTACTCGTGCGCTACTTATTGAAAACTGGATTTACTAAGACAGAAACATTTCCTGGAGTGTACACAACAATTCACCAAAGTTTCATCCCAATCGGATAAATGGTATATGGACACATACGGTACTTTGTTGAAATGATTCGCGTGCCGTCATACATTTGTTGAATCTACTCGTGCGCTACCTATTATAAAATGGATTGATTAAGCCTGAAACCTTCCGTACGGTGTACACAACATCTCACCCAAGTTTCATCGTAATCGGACGAATGGTATTTGAACGCATACGGGACCTTATTGAAACGCTTCGCGCGTCATCGCTCATTTGTTGAATCTACTCATGCAAAACCTCCTATGAAATGGATTTACTAAGTTAGAAACCCTCATGTAAGTGTACACAACATCTCAGCCAAGTTTCATTGCAATCGGATGAATGGTATATGAACGCATACGGGACTTTGATTAAAAGTTCGCGCGTCGTTGCTCATTTGTTGAATCTACTCGTGAGCTACCTATTGTAAAATGGATTTACTAAGTTAGAAACCCTCATGTAAGTGTATACAACATCTCACCCAAGTTTCATCGCTATCGAACGAATGGTATTTGAACGCATACGGGACTTTGTTGAAACGCTTCGCACGTCGCCACTCATTTGTTGAATCTACTCGTGCGCAACCTCCTGTGAAATGGATTACTAAGTTAGAAGCCTTCACATAAGTGTACACAACAACTCATCAAAGTTTCATCTCAATCTATGAATGGAATATAAACTTATACGGGATTTTGTTGAAACGCTTCGCGCGTCGTCACTCATTTGTTGAATCTACTCATGCGCTACCTATTGTAAAATAGATTTAATAAGCCTGAAACCTTCTCTGGCGTGTACTCAATGATTCATCAAGGTTTGATCGCAATCGGATGAATGATATATGACCGCATACGGGACATTGTGGTAACGATTCCCGCGCCGTTGCTCATTTGTTGAATCTACTCGTGTGCTACTTATTAAAAACTGGATTTACTAAGCCAGATACATTTCCTGGAGTGTACACAACAATTCACCAAAGTTTAATCGCAATCGGATAAATGGTATTGTGCCCGTTTAGACCGGAGTCCGCACGACCACATATGCATTTTACCAATAATCAGTCAGCACGAGAGTCAAAATATCCCGGAGCGCCAGATGGGTTAAAGCAAATCGCAAAAACGACATCAAATTTATAAAAAATGCTTTACTGATTTTTGGCTCAATGCAACAATAAGGATAGAAGGAGATTTAATTGGGTAAGACACATCTGGTAAAATTATCTCAGTTTATTTTAAAGTTAAAATCTGACTGCAAAGATGCTCAAAGCAGCATCACTCCACGTGTGGCGATCCACACCCTTATTTACACACAATATACAGAAATTTTCCAAACACATTTGACAATCTTTCTGGAAACACAAGTCCGATTAATAGTCCTGTGGACTGTGTTCCAAAATTATTAATATTTAATTCCAGTTCAAAATTAATTGTCCATACTGGAAATAACGTTGATCACTGTTTGACTATTTACATGATATTAACACTCGTAGAATAAATGTTTATAGAATTTCTTAGATTTTCACTTGTTTTCCAGTTTCAAAAATATATCGTTGAAAATATTATCATCATTTAAGCAACACAAATTATTTATACATATTAATAACATCTGAAAAGTATTTGACCTTGAGCATAGCATCGAAGAACTGTGCGAAGCACAACAACAATTAATTGTTCTTCTGACATTAAACATTCGAGAAGTGACTCGATTATGAACTTCAAGTTCCAAACAACATATATGATTTCTGAATCATCAACTTGATCAATAAATGGTTGAACCATTCAACTATTAGATTATCCACTTGGAATCATTATGAAAAAAATATTTATATTTATGGCCATTTTTAGCAACTTTCACAACTTGCAATTCTTCGACAGAATGCGGAAATTAGAATTGTAGTTTCATAATGAATTCATTTAGTTCATGGCACTAGGATTGAAAATATCCTTCAAATTATTCGTGGTTAAAGAATTACTTTTAATTGGCAGTGGCCCATTCTATTATTTGTGTAAGAACACAATATTATAACAACAACGGCAAAGGTCTTCCTCTGAAGAAGAATAAACTACTATCATGACAAATCCGGGTTCTAGCAAAATCAAAGTCTAAATGGAATTCGTAAACAAGGTTGAAATAAGAACTGATGGTTTCAAAGAAATAACCTTCGGGTTATTCATACGACGAAATGTGTGGCTCCAATACTCCTACTATAAACCTGAGCCATCGAACCTGCTATTTGATTGATGCTCGAAAAAACCTTCATTCCTGCGACTTAACATGCGCACCTGGGAATGGCATTCAACTACTCCACACACATAAATTATCTTCCCAAAATTTATACAATAAATCAAGCCTCTGCTTGTTATCAACACTGGAAGATTAATAAACTTACAAGTTTATTTTATTTTACCATTCAGTTCAACCCGTGAATCTACCATACATATGAAAAGCTTCATTTCACTTTCGAGTGTATTTACGTCATGATTTTATATAAATACAAAAATATCCTATTTGATACAAATATCATTTGCTTCCCGTTTCATGCCTCTCCGTGTTATATGAAAAATATACTTTGCTCAATGCAAATATCAACTGTTCAACCAGAACTGAAATGTTGGTTGAATGCGGGCTTGCGCTAACCACTCTCCTTCGGAAAATCTCCTGTTCCAAACTAGAAATGTTTAAACTACTTCATAGGCTCTTTCTCAATACATATGATTATTAGAAGATATAATATCCAAGAATTATTTAGAAAAATTATAAAAATTATTATTATTATTATTAGTGGATTATTATTATTATTATTATTTGTTATATGTTTAATTATCATCTCATTATGTGAGAATCCACATGTTCGAACCTTCGAATATGGAAAAAATATCCATTCCTCAACGAAAATAAATTTAACTTTTACAGTTACATCGGCTGATTACCGTGATTTCCCAAAAATATGAAAAATTCAAATAAATGCTCGAAATGCTCGGTCATCGATCCTAAACTGTTCTGAGTGCTGAAAATACCCAGAATAACTCTAATAAGTCTTGCGTAAATCATTACAAGCTTTAAATACGACGAAAAAAATGTGTTGGTCATCTGCAGAAAAATAGTTTGTTCCAATTAGCTAGGCATAATATAATTCAAATGTGGCTTACATTTCTTGATGGTCTTGAAGTGTAGTAAACCTGGTCTGTACCAGATTTATCCATAAACATGCCCTATCGGACAAGCACGTATAATCCTTGTATCGGCCGCCATTGTAGACCCACAAATCGTCTAGTCATAGTGGTAGTATTTTTCGACGTTTGAATAAACTGTGGTTCCATTTTAATATGAGCTTCTATCAAAGCCATAACAGTTTGTTGAAATAGGGTCAGATCTAAGTGATCTCTTCTTAGATATGTCAGTTGTAACATAACTCACTGTAATCTCATCAGTACAAGAAAAACATTGACAGTCTAAGCAATTAACGGCTGTTCTGAAGATCGTTCCCTGGGCATGGTTTATTAATATCACCATCTGCCATGCGCTAGACAACTTGCAGTTTCCCTTGCGTAGACTAATGAACGCCACCGTTATAGACTAGTCTTCAATGTACTGACAGATCGAAGTGGTTAACTAGTTACAAAAATGAAAACTGACTTGAAATGGATTTAAACATCCAAGTATTAAGTTACTATTGGACTGTGACAAAATACTATTTCCTAGACAAAGTCTAGCATATGTCCTTTTGGAAATATAAATATTTCCACCAATGTCTGTAGAAATCAATCACCTCAGTGATTCTCCTCACCAGAAACTTATTAAGTTCCAACTCGTTTGCGCAGCACTTCTCGTGACTATCACGATTTGAAAAGAACTTCTGCGTAGATACGGCAACCATGTGCCTTGGCTCAGCGTAGACGCAACTTGCTTGCCAAGTGCTTGTGTTTGAATGAGCTGACAGTGCCTCCTCCAGCTGGCTTTTATTCAAAACCGTCAGGGTCACGCGTCATCGGCTGATATCTAGAAATCCTCATATCTCTTGAATCCCTGGTCCGATTTACTTGATACTAATTGCATTCTCTTTCATTTGGCCGTGCCAGTAATCTGATCCCAGTCTCAAGTCTCTACTCCGTAGTTAACTATTTAATCAATAAATAGCCTCCACCTCTGCTGTTACTCGCTACGTCACTTGACATCCAACTATCGGTAAAATCCTTCGAAATGCTTCGAGAAGCAATGTAGCGCGATATTCAAATATCTGAACTTTCAAAAGCGGCTACAGCCTTTCCCTTGATATCTAGGTGTCTGAAACTTGGAATACCCATTCCTAGAGTTGGGCACATCCACCCCACACCTAGCAAAAAATAAAAATTGAAAATTTTTTATTTTTCCTATCTACACATTAAATCATCTGGTTCTTGAATAATAGATCTTCAAATTCGATGCATTGTAAGTTCCCACGATGTTACCAGTTCGTGTATTGGCTACTTCATAGCTTCCATTATTGTTTACTTCCACAATACTGTAGGGTCCAGTGTAAAGGCTTGCAAATTTCGAGTACACTCGATTTTGCACGTCAGAGGGTGTAGGTCTTTTCACTAAAACGAGAGTTCCTACGCGCAAGGGTCTGCGAAAACGCTTTCCTCTCACTCTGCGCTCTCTCTTCTCAGCTTGACTCCTCAACTTGTCTAAAGCTAGAGTTTCCCTCATCTGACGACTTGGTTCGATCTCAGGTGGAATAGAGATGATTCGATCCCATAATCGTGTTGGTTTAATTCCATGATGAAGCAACATAGGAATCTGTCCAGTACTCTCATGAATCGTAGAGTTGATGGATTCGGATGCTAAAGAAAGAACATCCATCCATTTCCAATGCTCATTTGGACAATAGAGGCGGCAAAATTTTGCTATTTCAGCCATCACGCGTTCCGCTGGATTGCTCTCTGGATGTCTAATAGAACAAAACAATTGTCTAATCCCAAGATTATTCATGATGGTTCGAAACTCCAAAGATGTAAATTGAGGTCCACGATCTGATAAAAGGAATTCCGGTTTGCCTGCTTCCGGAATCACGCTGTCTCTAATTCTCTTCGCACAATACTTTGCGTTTGCCTTCTGAATTGGATGTAACATGGTGTATTTGCTGAATACATCCATAGTCACCAAAATATATCGGTTACCTCTTTTAGACATTGGGAGAGGACCATATAAATCAGTCGCGAAGATTTCGCAAGGCTTAGAAGGAATAATAGGCCTTGGTAATTCTCTCAGTAATCTGGAATTATGTTTACTCCTTTGGCATAAGTCGCATTCTCGAATAGTGTTTCTGACAGTTTGTCGCATTCGCTCCCACGAAAATTTCTCTTGAATCATGTTGACTGTCTTATCTACTCCAGCATGACCTGCGATTCTATGTGCCATCCAAATAATGGGTTTTTGCAATCGTGGAGGTATCACTACTCTCAGCTTCGTATGGTCGGGATCTGCAAACTTGTAGATTAAACCATCTAACATCATAAAATCTCTTGAAATTATTTCTGTTTCCACAAAATCATCATCATTTGGGTCCATGTTTCCCTGTAGAAAACGAAAAATGTTCCTGAGACGTCGGTCTCTCCTCTGGGATAAATGCAATAACCTTAACCTTCTCAAGGTATCTTCATCTTCCTGCGTCATGTTAACTTGAAAAACCTTAGATGTAGACTCCACTGCTCTACTCAATAAGTCAGCTCCAACGTTCAACTTTCCAGGAGTGTGTTCAATAACTAGGTTGAATTGCTGAATAAAAAGTGACCATCTAGTTATTCTATCACTGGCAAAGTTTGTTCTCAAGATTAACTCCAATGCGTGGTGATCAGTCCTCACAATGACTGAATGTCCAATTAACATTTTCTTCCACGACTCCAAAGCGAAAATTACAGCAAGTGCTTCTAACTCCGTGGTGTAATAATTCCTCTCTGATGGACGAAGTTTCCTGCTAATGAACGCCAGGTAATGTCTCTTGTGGTCTTCATCTTCTTGAAGTAGAATAGCTCCAATCCCTACGGTGGATGCATCAGATTCTATGATGAAATTCTTGGTAAAGTCAGGATACTCCAATTTCACACTGTTTACCAATAACCTCTTGGCATCTTGAAATGATTGTTCACAATCTTTATCCCATTTCCATTTATTTCCTTTCTTTAACAACTCCTGCAATGGCGCGACTGTCTTGGTGAAGTTCGGACAATGCCCTGCAAAGAATTGGCATGTCCCGAGAAAACTGCGGACATTCTTCACTCTAGTAGGTCTAGGGAAATTTGCAATTGCTTGTATCTTCGTCTCATTGGGACGGTATCCTTCTCCATCCAAAATGTGACCCAAAAATTTTATTTCCTTTCGAAAGAACTGACATTTTCGAAGGTTTACTTTGAAGTTCGCTTTTCTCAAATCTGCGAATAACATTTGAAGATGTAACAAATGTTCCTCCTTAGTCTCAGACGCAATTAAGATATCATCAATATAACGAATTGCTATCTCTTTTACTTCAGGACTCAAATTTTGTTCCAGTGCTCTGATCAAAACGGATCCAGATGTTTTGACTCCAAATGGTAAACGGCGGAATACATATGTCTGCTGGTCAAACATAAATCCTGTAAACTTCTTAGAATCTTCACTAAGCCTAATATGATGGTAGGACGAAGTGAGATCAATATTAGAGAACCAGACCTTGCCTTGGAATTTCCTTAACAGTTCCCTAATGATTGGTGGTCTGTCATACACTGGCAGTAATCTTGAATTCAAATTTCGCGCGTCTAAACATAGTCTCAGACTTCCATCTTGCTTAGACACTACTGCTAATGGATTGACATAAGATGTAGTGTACTTTTCAATCACATTGTTGCTTTCCATTTCCTTGATAAGCACTTTTACTCTTTCTCGATGCTTTTCTGCTACTGGATACAATTTAGCATGAAAAGGTGCATCATCATTTACACGAATATGATATTCAAAATCCTTAATTTCACCAGGTTTAATGTCAAAAATATCTTGATACTCTTCCAAAATTTTCCCTAGCTCTGGGGACTCCTTCTCAGTGTAGACTTCTCTTCCTTCAGCTTCATGAAAAATCAGAGACCATTGAGCATCTCCCTCGATGTCTTCCTCTTCTTTTCCCTCGAAGTTAATCTCTTCGGTATTCTTGAATTTGATCGTCTCTGTCTTCATATCTATCACTGCTTGATATTTCTGAATGAAATCTGCTCCCAATATCATGTCAAAAGCCATGTCCTTCATTACAACAAATACATGTCGGAAATCATGTCCTCCAATCGTAATACATAAGTATAATTGTGTTTTACACAGAGATATTTTATTGGGTATTATTCCTTGGATCTTAATTCCTGATACTGGAATCTCTTCTAAATTCTCTTTGAGCTTCCACAGAATATAAAGCTTCTCACTCACCAGACAAAGCATAGCCCCAGTATCGATCAAAGTATCGACAGGCATACCGAATACTTCGCATGATATGATTGGCATTCTAATTCTGGTACCCATTTCTTTTCGTTCGTCATTCTGTTGAATTAAGTCATCATCCTCTGCTTGCCATTTAATAATTCTGGAAGTGAAAGTATTCAAAATTCTATCTTCTACTGTGAATTCGATGTTGTTTTTTTTTTCATTACCATTCCCCCGGGATTGTTGTGTTCCCGATGGACCTGGATCATTGGGCCTCTGCTCCACAAATTGCAAGTTATCTTGGTGCCTTGCTTCCAAATTTTTCCTTGTGTCCTTGTTAAACTCTTCATTGGACTGACGAGTATCTACATTCCCTCTGTTGTTGTAGTTATTTCAACCATAGGATCTTCTTTCCTGGTACCTTCCTTGAGTATCTCGTGGTCTTCTCCATCGAGTATTGTATCGATTACCACCATCCGGTCTCGCATATGGTTTGTAACTGTACCTGTTACTGTATTGGTTCCATCCTCTCTTATTCGGATCTTCCCTCGGCGATTTCTCTTCTCGCTCCTCTCGAATCTCTCGAGGTGTCTGAGAATAACCGTCAGCCATAACAGCGTACACAGCGTTGTTACTCTTTGCTCCCTTCTGATGGAAGAATTGAGCGTTTGTATGATCCAGCTTCTGTAATACTTCATCAAATTGTTCCATATTATAGATATCAGCAGCGATCAAAGTCCTCTGGACGTCTGCTGGAAATTGACGTATCAATGCAGTAATCAACTCGTTATCTGGCATCGGCGGATCTAAATGTTGGAGTTTAGACAGCTGTCCAGAAAAGTACGTAGAGTATCGAGTAGGTTGTGACGTCGAGAATATCTTCGAATATAACTCTGCTCTGACTTGCTGTTGGGTTTCCGGGGACCAAAACTTCTTCAATAGCCCACGAGAAAACTCCTCAAAAGTGGTTAGAGTGGATCTAAATGCTCTAAACCACAAAAGTGCAGGACCTTCCAAGAACTTCCCTATCACTCGGATCTGTCTTTCTTTAGGGATCTTAGAATCTTTCAGGTAATCATCACCTGCTTCTCTCAAAAATTCCACGGGTGTTACAGAATCTCGCCCTGAAAATTTAGAAGGCTTATCTTCTATATTCTTAAATACAGTTATGGGGTTGGATTAAAATACTGTCCTGACCTCATCCTGTCTTTCAGTCTCTCTAGCTGCTCCTAGATTTATCTGTATCTGTTCCTTTCCCCGTACATTTGGCATTTTTAACAGATGATCAGACTGTTTCTCATCCTTTATTTGACTTTTCATAGCCTCAAGTTCCTTCTGGTTTTCTTCTGCCATCTTCTTAATTGCTTCAGTCTCTTTACAATTGTCCTTAACATCAATGGATATCTGGTTCATAACAGCCTCATGACTTTTCAATGACCCTGTCATATCTGATATGTCCTTCTGAGTTGCTTGGATATCTTTGGAAATTACTTCAATATGGGATGACAAAGATTCCCTAATCTCCTTGATTCCCTCTTGATTCTCCAGCTTGAGTGTGTCTTTAATTTCATTGACAACTGTGGTTTTGATTTCAGTTTGCAATTCACTAATCACACCTTCTCTTATTTCTCCCATGACAAGTTCCTTGAATTGTTCCGTTAAACGTTGAACAACTAGAATTCCCATCTCGTTACTCTCCTTCTTCACTCTGACTTCCAGGTTGACCATGTCTTCACCAACCTTCCTAAGACCATGTTCTATCCTATCAGCTAAGCTTTGAGATCGAAGATCGGCATCGCGAAAATTTTCGTCCATTAAACTAGCGTTAGTAGCTAATGAAGTTTCGAGCTCATGTGTTTTATCGCATAATTTATTCATTTTACTTTCAAGTGTCATTTTCAAAATTTCAGAATTCTCTTTAAATTTACTTTCCATTGAATTAAATTTACTATTTAAATTTTCCTTTAAGTTATCTTTTAACCTGCTTTCTAACAAATCGGAATTTTCTTTGAGTTTATCCTCTAAACTTTCTTTTAAGTTACCTTTTAAAGAATCAGAACTTTCTCTAAGTTTATTCTCTAAAGAATCAGAATTTTCTTTCAAGTTATCTTTTAACCTGCTTTCTAAAGAATCAGAATTTTCTTTAAGTTTATCGTTTAAACTTTCTTTAAGTTTATCAGAATTTTCTTTAAGTTTCTTTTCCAAAGCCTCAGTATTCTCTTTCATAATGGCTGCTACACGCAGTCCAGCCTCTTTTGAACTCTCCTCCAAACTCCTCATCATCCTCATAATTTCTTCCATAATTTCAATTATTATTCAAAACTTAGGGGTATACAACAGTGGCAAACACAAGCTTATAACTAGAACAAGAAATATGAATAGCTAATTGGAACACTATAATAAAATGAGATTTTGTCCTAATGTCGACGTGATGGAAAAACAAAATTCTCTACTTTTACGAATTACATTTACCACAATATCACAAGAAAATATGCAAGTACTCAAATATCCTCCACCTGGATTCTAATAATGTGTATGTCCAGTCATCGAACGTTTACTACTGAATTTACTTGACGCCCTAATGGTTAAGCCATTATCAAAAATAATCAATCACATTCTAATTATTAATCAAGTTAAATTTTTAATTTTCCCCACTAATTGGGTTTCCTATTAATTTATTCATCCAAACCAGACATCTCTCAACTCCCAAAATATTTCTATAAAAATTATCACAATTTAAATCGGCATGCGATTGACCATGTCTAAATCGGGACCCACGTTCGAAGCCATTTCTCTCTCTATCTTATTTTATGTGCCCGTTTAGACCGGAGTCCGCACGACCACATATGCATTTTACCAATAATCAGTCAGCACGAGAGTCAAAATATCCCGGAGCGCCAGATGGGTTAAAGCAAATCGCAAAAACGACATCAAATTTATAAAAAAATGCTTTACTGATTTTTGGCTCAATGCAACAATAAGGATAGAAGGAGATTTAATTGGGTAAGACACATCTGGTAAAATTATCTCAGTTTATTTTAAAGTTAAAATCTGACTGCAAAGATGCTCAAAGCAGCATCACTCCACGTTTGGCGATCCACACCCTTATTTACACACAATATACAGAAATTTTCCAAACACATTTGACAATCTTTCTGGAAACACAAGTCCGATTAATAGTCCTGTGGACTGTGTTCCAAAATTATTAATATTTAATTCCAGTTCAAAATTAATTGTCCATACTGGAAATAACGTTGATCACTGTTTGACTATTTACATGATATTAACACTCGTAGAATAAATGTTTATAGAATTTCTTAGATTTTCACTTGTTTTCCAGTTTCAAAAATATATCGTTGAAAATATTATCATCATTTAAGCAACACAAATTATTTATACATATTAATAACATCTGAAAAGTATTTGACCTTGAGCATAGCATCGAAGAACTGTGCGAAGCACAACAACAATTAATTGTTCTTCTGACATTAAACATTCGAGAAGTGACTCGATTATGAACTTTAAGTTCCAAACCACATATATGATTTCTGAATCATCAACTTGATCAATAAATGGTTGAACCATTCAACTATTAGATTATCCACTTGGAATCATTATGAAAAAAAAATATTTATATTTATGGCCATTTTTAGCAACTTTCACAACTTGCAATTCTTCGACAGAATGCGGAAATTAGAATTGTAGTTTCATAATGAATTCATTTAGTTCATGGCACTAGGATTGAAAATATCCTTCAAATTATTCGTGGTTAAAGAATTACTTTTAATTGGCAGTGGCCCATTCTATTATTTGTGTAAGAACACAATATTATAACAACAACGGCAAAGGTCTTCCTCTGAAGAAGAATAAACTACTATCATGACAAATCCGGGTTCTAGCAAAATCAAAGTCTAAATGGAATTCGTAAACAAGGTTGAAATAAGAACTGATGGTTTCAAAGAAATAACCTTCGGGTTATTCATACGACGAAATGTGTGGCTCCAATACTCCTACTATAAACCTGAGCCATCGAACCTGCTATTTGATTGATGCTCGAAAAAACCTTCATTCCTGCGACTTAACATGCGCACCTGGGAATGGCATTCAACTACTCCACACACATAAATTATCTTCCCAAAATTTATACAATAAATCAAGCCTCTGCTTGTTATCAACACTGGAAGATTAATAAACTTACAAGTTTATTTTATTTTACCATTCAGTTCAACCCGTGAATCTACCATACATATGAAAAGCTTCATTTCACTTTCGAGTGTATTTACGTCATGATTTTATATAAATACAAAAATATCCTATTTGATACAAATATCATTTGCTTCCCGTTTCATGCCTCTCCGTGTTATATGAAAAATATACTTTGCTCAATGCAAATATCAACTGTTCAACCAGAACTGAAATGTTGGTTGAATGCGGGCTTGCGCTAACCACTCTCCTTCGGAATATCTCCTGTTCCAAACTAGAAATGTTTAAACTACTTCATAGGCTCTTTCTCAATACATATAATTATTAGAAGATATAATATCCAAGAATTATTTAGAAAAATTATAAAAATTATTATTATTATTATTAGTGGATTATTATTATTATTATTATTTGTTATATGTTTAATTATCATCTCATTATGTGAGAATCCACATGTTCGAACCTTCGAATATGGAAAAAATATCCATTCCTCAACGAAAATAAATTTAACTTTTACAGTTACATCGGCTGATTACCGTGATTTCCCAAAAATATGAAAAATTCAAATAAATGCTCGAAATGCTCGGTCATCGATTCTAAACAGTTCTGAGTGCTGAAAATACTCAGAATAACTCTAATAAGTCTTGCGTAAATCATTACAAGCTTTAAATACGACGAAAAAAATGTGTTGGTCATCTGCAGAAAAATAGTTTGTTCCAATTAGCTAGGCATAATATAATTCAAATGTGGCTTACATTTCTTGATGGTCTTGAAGTGTAGTAAACCTGGTCTGTACCAGATTTATCCATAAACATGCCCTATCGGACAAGCACGTATAATCCTTGTATCGGCCGCCATTGTAGACCCACAAATCGTCTAGTCATAGTGGTAGTATTTTTCGACGTTTGAATAAACTGTGGTTCCATTTTAATATGAGCTTCTATCAAAGCCATAACAGTTTGTTGAAATAGGGTCAGATCTAAGTGATCTCTTCTTAGATATGTCAGTTGTAACATAACTCACTGTAATCTCATCAGTACAAGAAAAACATTGACAGTCTAAGCAATTAACGGCTGTTCTGAAGATCGTTCCCTGGGCATGGCTTATTAATATCACCATCTGCCATGCGCTAGACAACTTGCAGTTTCCCTTGCGTAGACTAATGAACGCCACCGTTATAGACTAGTCTTCAATGTACTGACAGATCGAAGTGGTTAACTAGTTACAAAAATGAAAACTGACCTGAAATGGATTTAAACATCCAAGTATTAAGTTACTATTGGACTGTGACAAAATACTATTTCCTAGACAAAGTCTAGCATATGTCCTTTTGGAAATATAAATATTTCCACCAATGTCTGTAGAAATCAATCACCTCAGTGATTCTCCTCACCAGAAACTTACTAAGTTCCAACTCGTTTGCGCAGCACTTCTCGTGACTATCACGATTTGAAAAGAACTTCTGCGTAGATACGGCAACCATGTGCCTTGGCTCAGCGTAGACGCAACTTGCTTGCCAAGTGCTTGTGTTTGAATGAGCTGACAGTGCCTCCTCCAGCTGGCTTTTATTCAAAACCGTCAGGGTCACGCGTCATCGGCTGATATCTAGAAATCCTCATATCTCTTGAATCCCTGGTCCGATTTACTTGATACTAATTGCATTCTCTTTCATTTGGCCGTGCCAGTAATCTGATCCCAGTCTCAAGTCTCTACTCCGTAGTTAACTATTTAATCAATAAATAGCCTCCACCTCTGCTGTTACTCGCTACGTCACTTGACATCCAACTATCGGTAAAATCCTTCGAAATGCTTCGAGAAGCAATGTAGCGCGATATTCAAATATCTGAACTTTCAAAAGCGGCTACAGCCTTTCCCTTGATATCTAGGTGTCTGAAACTTGGAATACCCATTCCTAGAGTTGGGCACAGTATATGGGCGCATACGGTACTTTGTTGAAATGATTCGCGTGCCGTCACACATTTGTTGAATCTACTCGTGCGCTACCTATTATAAAATGGATTTATTAAGCCAGAAACCTTCCGTAGGTTGTACACAACATCTCACCCAAGTTTCATCGTAATCGGACGAATGGTATTTGAACGCATACGGTACCTTATTGAAACGCTTCGCGCGTCGTCGCTCATTTGTTGAATCTACTCGTGCGAAACCTCCTGTGAAATGGATTTATTAAGTTAGAAACCCTCACGAAAGTGTACACAACATCTCACCCAAGATTCATTGCAATCGGATGAATGGTATATGGACGCATACGGGACTTTGATTAAAAATTCGCGCGTCGTTGCTCATTTGTTGAATCTACTCGTGAGCTACCTACTGTTAAATCGATTTACTAAGTTAGAAACCCTCACGTAAGTGTACACAACATCTCACCCAAGTTTCAACGCTATCGGACGAATGGTATTTGAACGCATACGGGACGTTTTTGAAACGCTTCGCACGTTGTCGCTCATTTGTTAAATCTACTCGTGCGAAACCTCTTGTGAAATGGATTACTAAGTTAGAAGCCTTCACTTAAGTGTACACAACAACTCATAAAAGTTTCATCTCAATCTATGAATGGAATATAAACTTATACGGTATTTTGTTGAAGCGCTTCGCGCGTCGTCACACATTTGTTGAATCTCGTCGTGCGCTACCTAATGTGAAATTGATTTACTAAGCCAGAAGCCTTCCTTGGAGTGTACACAATATCTCACCCAAGTTTCAATGCTATCGGACGAATGGTATTTGAACGCATACGGGACCTTTTTGAAACGCTTTGCGCGTCGTCGCTCTTTTGTTGAATTTATTAGTGCGCTATCTATTGTAAAATGGATTTACTAAGCCAAAAACCTTCCCTGGAGCTCACTCAACATATCACCCAAGTTTCATGGCAATCGGATGAATGGTATATGTACGCATACGCACTGCCATCGTAATGTACAGGCCGTAAGGCTCCTACTGTGACGTCACATGACTGTTATCCACATCCACCCCATATCTTCATGACTTTTATCCACATCCACCCCGTATCCGCACGACTGTTATCCACATCCACCCCGTATCCGCACGACTGTTATCCACATCCACCCTGTATCCACATGACTGTTATCCACATCCACCCCGTGTCCACATGACTGTTATCCACATCCACCCCGTATCCGCACGACTGTTATCCACATCCACCCCGTATCCGCACGACTGTTATCCACATCCACCCCGTGTCCACATGACTGTTATCCACATCCACCCCGTATCCGCACGACTGTTATCCACATCCACCCCGTATCCTCATGACTGTTATCCACATCCAACCCGTATCCACACGACTGTTATCCACATCCACCCTGTATCCTCATGACTGTTATCCACATCCTCCCCGTATCCACTTGACTGTTATCCACATCCACCCTGTATCCTCATGACTGTTATCCACATCCACCCCGTATCCACACGACTGTTATCCACATCCACCCTGTATCCTCATGACTGTTATCCACATCCACCCCGTATCCACTTGACTGTTATCCACATCCGCCCCGTATCCTCATGACTGTTATCCACATCCACCCCGTATCCACACGACTGTTATCCACATCCACCCCGTATCCACACGACTGTTAACCACATCCACCCCGTATCCACACGACTGTTATCCACATCCACCCCGTATCCGCACGACTGTTATCCACATCCACCCCGTATCCACACGACTGTTATCCACATCCACCCCGTATCCTCATGACTTTTATCCACATCCACCCCGTATCCGCACGACTGTTATCCACATCCACCCCGTATCCGCACGACTGTTATCCACATCCACCCCGTATCCTCACGACTGTTATCCACATCCACCCCGTATCCGCACGACTGTTATCCACATCCACCCCGTATCCTCATGACTGTTATCCACATCCACCCCGTGTCCACATGACTGTTATCCACATCCACCCCGTATCCGCACGACTGTTATCCACATCCACCCCGTATCCGCACGACTGTTATCCACATCCACCCCGTATCCGCACGACTGTTATCCACATCCACCCCGTATCCTCACGACTGTTATCCACATCCACCCCGTATCCGCACGACTGTTATCCACATCCACCCCGTATCCGCACGACTGTTATCCACATCCACCCTGTATCCTCATGACTGTTATCCACATCCACCCCGTATCCACACGACTGTTATCCACTTCCACCCCGTATCCACACGACTGTTATCCTATTCCACCCCGTATCCGCACGACTGTTATCCACATCCAGCCCGTATCCGCACGACTGTTATCCACATCCACCCCGTATCCGCACGACTGTTATCCTATTCCACCCCGTATCCGCACGACTGTTATCCACATCCACCCCGTATCCGCACGACTGTTATCCACATCCACCCCGTATCCGCACGACTGTTATCCACATCTACCCCGTATCCGCACGACTGTTATCCACATCCACCCCGTATCCGCACGACTGTTATCCACATCCACCCCGTATCCACACGACTGTTATCCACATCCACCCCGTATCCGCACGACTGTTATCCATATCCACCCCGTATCCGCACGACTGTTATCCACATCCACCCCGTATCCGCACGACTGTTATCCACATCCACCCCGTATCCACACGACTGTTATCCATATCCACCCCGTATCCGCACGACTGTTATCCACATCCACCCCGTGTCCACATGACTGTTATCCACATCCACCCCGTATCCGCACGACTGTTATCCACATCCACCCCGTATCCGCACGACTGTTATCCACATCCACCCCGTATCCACACGACTGTTATCCATATCCACCCCGTATCCGCACGACTGTTATCCATATCCACCCCGTACCCGCACGACTGTTATCCACATCCACCCCGTATCCACACGACTGTTATCCACATCCACCCCGTGTCCACATGACTGTTATCCACATCCACCCCGTATCCACACGACTGTTATCCACATCCACCCCGTATCCGCACGACTGTTATCCACATCCACCCCGTATCCACACGACTGTTATCCACATCCACCCCGTATCCTAATGACTGTTATCCACATCCACCCCGTGTCCACATGACTGTTATCCACATCCACCCCGTATCCACACGACTGGTATCCATATCCACCCCGTATCCGCACGACTGTTATCCATATCCACCCCGTATCCGCACGACTGTTATCCACATCCACCCCGTGTCCACATGACTGTTATCCACATCCACCCCGTATCCGCACGACTGTTATCCACATCCACCCCGTAACCTCATGACTGTTATCCACATCCACCCCGTATCCACACGACTGTTATCCACATCCACCCCGTATCCGCACGACTGTTATCCACATCCACCCCGTATCCGCACGACTGTTATCCACATCCACCCCGTATCCGCACGACTGTTATCCACATCCATCCCGTATCCACACGACTGTTATCCACATCCACCCCGTATCCGCACGAGTGTTATCCACATCCACCCCGTATCCGCACGACTGTTATCCACATCCACCCCGTATCCGCACGACTGTTATCCACATCCACCCCGTATCCGCACGACTGTTATCCACATCCACCCCGTATCCGCACGACTGTTATCCTAATCCACCCCGTATACGCACGACGGTTATCCACATCCACCCCGTATCCTCACGACTGTTATCCACATCCACCCCGTATCCACATGACTGTTATCCACATCCACCCCGTATCCACACGACTGTTATCCACATCCACCCCGTATCCGTACGACTGTTATCCACATCCACCCCGTATCCTCACGACTGTTATCCACATCCACCCCGTATCCTCACGACTGTTATGCACATCCACCCCGTATCCACATGACTGTTATCCACATCCACCCCGTATCCACATGACTGTTATCCACATCCACCCCGTATCCACACGACTGTTATCCACATCCACCCCGTATCCACACGACTGTTATCCACATCCACCCCGTATCCGTACGATTGTTATCCACATCCACCCCGTATCCGTACGGTTGTTATCCACATCCACCCCGTATACTTACGACTGTTATCCTATTCCACCCCGTATCCGCACGACTGTTATCCACATCCACCCCGTATCCGCACGACTGTTATCCTATTCCACCCCGTATCCGTACGATTGTTATCCACATCCACCCCGTATCCTCACGACTGTTATCCACATCCACCCCGTATCCACACGACTGTTATCCACATCCACCCCGTATCCTCACGACTGTTATCCTCATCCACCCCGTATCCGTACGACTGTTATCCTCATCCACCTCGTATCCGCACGACTGTTATCCACATCCACCCCGTATCCGCACGACTGTTATCCTTTTCCACCCCGTATCCGCACGACTGTTATCCACATCCACCCCGTATCCGTACGGTTGTTATCCACATCCACCCCGTATCCGCACGACTGTTATCCACATCCACCCCGTATCCGTACGACTGTTATCCTATTCCACCCCGTATCCGCACGACTGTTATCCACATCCACCCCGTATCCGCACGACTGTTATCCTATTCCACCCCGTATCCGCACGACTGTTATCCACATCCACCCCGTATCCGCACGACTGTTATCCTATTCCACCCCGTATCCGCACGACTGTTATCCACATCCACCCCGTATCCGCACGACTGTTATCCTATTCCATCCCGTATCCGCACGACTGTTATCCACATCCACCCCGTATCCTCACGACTGTTATCCACATCCACCTCGTATCCGCACGACTGTTATCCACATCCACCCCGTATCCGCACGACTGTTATCCTATTCCACCCCGTATCCGCACGACTGTTATCCACATCCACCCCGTATCCGCACGACTGTTATCCTATTCCACCCCGTATACGCACGACTGTTATCCACATCCACCCCGTATCCTCACGACTGTTATCCACATCCACCCCGTATCCACACGACTGTTATCCACATCCACCCCGTATCCTCACGACTGTTATCCACATCCACCCCGTATCCGTACGACTGTTATCCACATCCACCCCGTATCCGTACGATTGATATCCACATCCACCCCGTATCCGCACGACTGTTATCCACATCCACCCCATATCCACACGACTGCTATCCACATCCACCCCGTATCCACACGACTGTTATCCACATCCACCCCGTATCCGTACGACTGTTATCCACATCCACCCCGTATCCACACGACTGTTATCCTCATCCACCCCGTATCCGTGCGATTGTTATCCACATCCACCCCGTATCCGCACGACTGTTATCCACATCCTCTCCGTATCCGCATGACTGTTATCCTCATCCTCCCGTATCCGCACGACTGTTATCCACATCCACCCCGTATCCACACGACTGTTATCCACATCCACCCCGTATCCGCACGAGTGTTATCCACATTCACCCCGTATCCGCACGACTGTTATCCACATCCACCCCGTATCCGTACGACTGTTATCCACATCCACCCCGTATCCGCACGACTGTTATCCACATCCACCCCGTATCCGCACGACTGTTATCCACATCCACCCTGTATCCTCATGACTGTTATCCACATCCACCCCGTATCCACACGACTGTTATCCACTTCCACCCCGTATCCACACGACTGTTATCCTATTCCACCCCGTATCCGCACGACTGTTATCCACATCCACCCCGTATCCGCACGACTGTTATCCACATCCACCCCGTATCCGCACGACTGTTATCCTATTCCACCCCGTATCCGCACGACTGTTATCCACATCCACCCCGTATCCGCACGACTGTTATCCACATCCACCCCGTATCCGCACGACTGTTATCCACATCTACCCCGTATCCGCACGACTGTTATCCACATCCACCCCGTATCCGCACGACTGTTATCCACATCCACCCCGTATCCACACGACTGTTATCCACATCCACCCCGTATCCGCACGACTGTTATCCATATCCACCCCGTATCCGCACGACTGTTATCCACATCCACCCCGTATCCGCACGACTGTTATCCACATCCACCCCGTATCCACACGACTGTTATCCATATCCACCCCGTATCCGCACGACTGTTATCCACATCCACCCCGTGTCCACATGACTGTTATCCACATCCACCCCGTATCCGCACGACTGTTATCCACATCCACCCCGTATCCGCACGACTGTTATCCACATCCACCCCGTATCCACACGACTGTTATCCATATCCACCCCGTATCCGCACGACTGTTATCCATATCCACCCCGTATCCGCACGACTGTTATCCACATCCACCCCGTATCCACACGACTGTTATCCACATCCACCCCGTGTCCACATGACTGTTATCCACATCCACCCCGTATCCACACGACTGTTATCCACATCCACCCCGTATCCGCACGACTGTTATCCACATCCACCCCGTATCCACACGACTGTTATCCACATCCACCCCGTATCCTAATGACTGTTATCCACATCCACCCCGTGTCCACATGACTGTTATCCACATCCACCCCGTATCCACACGACTGGTATCCATATCCCCCCGTATCCGCACGACTGTTATCCATATCCACCCCGTATCCGCACGACTGTTATCCACATCCACCCCGTGTCCACATGACTGCTATCCACATCCACCCCGTATCCGCACGACTGTTATCCACATCCACCCCGTAACCTCATGACTGTTATCCACATCCACCCCGTATCCACACGACTGTTATCCACATCCACCCCGTATCCGCACGACTGTTATCCACATCCACCCCGTATCCGCACGACTGTTATCCACATCCACCCCGTATCCGCACGACTGTTATCCACATCCATCCCGTATCCACACGACTGTTATCCACATCCACCCCGTATCCGCACGAGTGTTATCCACATCCACCCCGTATCCGCACGACTGTTATCCACATCCACCCCGTATCCGCACGACTGTTATCCACATCCACCCCGTATCCGCACGACTGTTATCCACATCCACCCCGTATCCGCACGACTGTTATCCTAATCCACCCCGTATCCGCACGACGGTTATCCACATCCACCCCGTATCCTCACGACTGTTATCCACATCCACCCCGTATCCACATGACTGTTATCCACATCCACCCCGTATCCACACGACTGTTATCCACATCCACCCCGTATCCGTACGACTATTATCCACATCCACCCCGTATCCTCACGACTGTTATCCACATCCACCCCGTATCCTCACGACTGTTATGCACATCCACCCCGTATCCACATGACTGTTATCCACATCCACCCCGTATCCACATGACTGTTATCCACATCCACCCCGTATCCACACTACTGTTATCCACATCCACCCCGTATCCACACGACTGTTATCCACATCCACCCCGTATCCGTACGATTGTTATCCACATCCACCCCGTATCCGTACGGTTGTTATCCACATCCACCCCGTATACTTACGACTGTTATCCTATTCCACCCCGTATCCGCACGACTGTTATCCACATCCACCCCGTATCCGCACGACTGTTATCCTATTCCACCCCGTATCCGTACGATTGTTATCCACATCCACCCCGTATCCTCACGACTGTTATCCACATCCACCCCGTATCCACACGACTGTTATCCACATCCACCCCGTATCCTCACGACTGTTATCCTCATCCACCCCGTATCCGTACGACTGTTATCCTCATCCACCTCGTATCCGCACGACTGTTATCCACATCCACCCCGTATCCGCACGACTGTTATCCTTTTCCACCCCGTATCCGCACGACTGTTATCCACATCCACCCCGTATCCGTACGGTTGTTATCCACATCCACCCCGTATCCGCACGACTGTTATCCACATCCACCCCGTATCCGTACGACTGTTATCCTATTCCACCCCGTATCCGCACGACTGTTATCCACATCCACCCCGTATCCGCACGACTGTTATCCTATTCCACCCCGTATCCGCACGACTGTTATCCACATCCACCCCGTATCCGCACGACTGTTATCCTATTCCACCCCGTATCCGCACGACTGTTATCCACATCCACCCCGTATCCGCACGACTGTTATCCTATTCCATCCCGTATCCGCACGACTGTTATCCACATCCACCCCGTATCCTCACGACTGTTATCCACATCCACCCCATATCCGCACGACTGTTATCCACATCCACCCCGTATCCGCACGACTGTTATCCTATTCCACCCCGTATCCGCACGACTGTTATCCACATCCACCCCGTATCCGCACGACTGTTATCCTATTCCACCCCGTATCCGTACGATTGTTATCCACATCCACCCCGTATCCTCACGACTGTTATCCACATCCACCCCGTATCCACACGACTGTTATCCACATCCACCCCGTATCCTCACGACTGTTATCCTCATCCACCCCGTATCCGTACGACTGTTATCCTCATCCACCTCGTATCCGCACGACTGTTATCCACATCCACCCCGTATCCGCACGACTGTTATCCACATCCACCCCGTATCCGTACGACTGTTATCCACATCCACCCCGTATCCGTACGATTGTTATCCACATCCACCCCGTATCCGCACGACTGTTATCCACATCCACCCCGTATCCACACGACTGCTATCCACATCCAACCCGTATCCACACGACTGTTATCCACATCCACCCCGTATCCGTACGACTGTTATCCACATCCACCCCGTATCCACACGACTGTTATCCTCATCCACCCCGTATCCGTGCGATTGTTATCCACATCCACCCCGTATCCGCACGACTGTTATCCACATCCTCTCCGTATCCGCATGACTGTTATCCTCATCCTCCCGTATCCGCACGACTGTTATCCACATCCACCCCGTATCCACACGACTGTTATCCACATCCACCCCGTATCCGCACGAGTGTTATCCACATTCACCCCGTATCCGCACGACTGTTATCCACATCCACCCCGTATCCGTACGACTGTTATCCACATCCACCCCGTATCCGTACGACTGTTATCCACATCCACCCCGTATCCGCACGACTGTTATCCACATTCACCCCGTATCCACACGACTGTTATCCACATTCACCCCGTATCCGCTTGACTGTTATCCACATCCACCCCGTATCCTCACGACTGTTATCCACATCCACCCCGTATCCGCTTGACTGTTATCCACATCCACCCCGTATCCTCATGACTGTTATCCTCATCCACCCCGTATCCGTGCGATTGTTATCCACATCCACCCCGTATCCGCACGAGTGTTATCCACATTCACCCCATATCCGCACGACTGTTATCCACATCCACCCCGTATCTGTTCGACTGTTATCCACATCCATTCCGTATCCGTACGACTGTTATCCACATCCACCCCGTATCCGCACGACTGTTATCCACATTCACCCCGTATCCACACGACTGTTATCCACATTCACCCCGTATCCGCTTGACTGTTATCCACATCCACCCCGTATCCTCACGACTGTTATCCACATCCACCCCGTATCCACACGATTGTTATCAACATCCACCCCGTATCCGCACGACTGTTATCCACATCCACCCCGTATCCACACGACTGTTATCCACATCCACCCCGTGTCCACATGACTCTTATCCACATCCACCCCGTATCCACACGACTGTTATCCACATCCACCCCGTATCCACATGACTGTTATCCACATCCACCCCGTATCCACACGACTGTTATCCACATCCACCCCGTATCCGTGCGATTGTTATCCACATCCACCCCGTATCCGCACGACTGTTATCCACATCCACCTCGTATCCACACGACTGTTATCCACATCCACCCCGTATCCACACGACTGTTATCCACATCCACCCCGTATCCACATGACTGTTATCCACATCCACCCCGTATCCGTACGACTGTTATCCTATTCCACCCCGTATCCGCACGACTGTTATCCACATCCACCCCGTATCCGCACGACTGTTATCCTATTAAACCCCGTATCCGTACGATTGTTATCCACATCCACCCCGTATCCACATGCCTGTTATCCACATCCACCCCGTATCCGCACGACTGTTATCCTATTCCTCCCCGTATCCGCACGACTGTTATCCACATCCACCCCGTATCCACATGACTGTTATCCACATCCACCCCGTATCCACATGACTGTTATCCACATCCACCCCGTATCCGCACGACTGTTATCCTATTCCACCCCGTATCCGCACGACTGTTATCCACATCCACCCCGTATCCACATGACTGTTATCCACATCCACCCCGTATCCACATGACTGTTATCCACATCCATCCCGTATCCGCACGACTGTTATCTTCATCCACATGACTGTTATCTGCATCTGCCCCACATACACACGACTTTTACCCACATCCGCACGTTTGTTATCCGAATCCGTTGATATATTCAATGAAATGAAAAATGTAAATCCGGAGCCTGCTTCCAGTCGATCGACCGGTTCAGGGAATGGAAAGAATGAAGCCCCCATCCAGCTGCGAGTATATGAACTGTATTCCCATTACTAGCTTTGATTTTTCAAAAGGTTACATTTCATCGAGTTGCAAAACTTGATATGTTCAAATTTTTCGTGTAAAATACGACTAAAGAACACATTCACAATTTATCACTATAAGGTAATCGTAATCCACTGTTAATTTTCGTTTATTTTTTAAAGAACCGTATTTGTACCTCTTTTGTACCGCTTTAAAATGGTTTTTGCTATTTTTCCAACATCAAAAAGTGCACTTAGCTGGTTTTGCAAATAGGCAACTTTATAAACTGGTCATGGAAAGTTTTGCATATTGCATGATTATGTATTTGCTGACCAAATATAGGCTAATACACGTGCTTTATCCGATAACAGTTTTATTTATTTATGTAGCATATGACATTACACATGAAACACAACAATAATAATAATAATAATGATAATAATAATAATAACTACAAGTAGTTTACATACAAGCACAGATATCAACCTTACGTCCAGTCTATTTATCCAGTCCAGTCTCATGGTTTGGGGCAAGGAGCTTCGTTGAGTAGTTGGCTCACAGTTGCCAAGTAAGGTAGTCTGTGGAGAGGTGTGACGAAGCCTAAACAACCCCACGGGAGTAATTGCATATGAAAATTTAACTAGGTAAGCTTTTCCATATTCTTGCTTTTATTGCATATAAGAATTTTTATTTTTCCTTTAGATGGTGAGAGCGTGTAATTACACACATTTTGGGCCAGTATCTGACCCTATGTGTAAAGTCTGGGATTTGTTGATATACATAATATAAGCATATATGACGCTTCAACTTTGAGATTATGAGAGGGTTGAACGCTCATTGTTTTCTACCAACTCTTCAATGTGGTTGGTATCAATGCATTAGTTGTGTGAAAATGTAATACCAACAATGAGAAAAACATGCCAAGGAGAGTTTTTCTGAAAGAGCTGGCGAAAATAATCATTAAACCTTGGTTGTTGCTTCATGCTGCTATACCTAGAAATCTCAAGGAAACACTCGCACAAATAAAGGTGACAAGGGAGATGCAGAAGAGCCAGGAAATTCTAGTAGATGAGTCATTTGTCCCAGGTTGAAGGATAGAAAAGTAAAAAGATACAGTCAGTCTGAGAGAATAGACTTTATATCATTTCAAATGACGCATGCTACAAATGCTACACATGTTAGAAAGGCTCAGGACTCTTTCAACAGACTCCATTACCCATTAACTAGCAAAGGGCACCTCAGTGTCATGTTTTATATCGTTAGGGTCACCTAGGTACGCTCATAGTTTGCAATCCTGATGGTCTGGTTCGATGAACCACAATCACAGCAGGGGTTTTGCCACTTCTCCCATTTGTGCAGGTTGTATGCACCAACTCCATGTCCGATAACAGTGCACGGTATAAACAAACAAACATGTAATCTTACAGTTAACACAAGAGCCAATTTTTTAAAATGAAATGTCGTCATATAGCAATGAAAATACATCATCATGTAATATGCAAAACTGTTTCTAACCAGTGTATAATGCAAGATCAAGTGTAACAAGAAGTTCCGTGACGAACTAAAGAGCCTACTTTTCATGCCAATGATTATTCTACAGTATATGAACCTATCTAGAATAATGACGAAATTAAGTTGGTAATATCGAAATGTCTAATTCCTGGTATAATGGAGCCTAATAGAGCACTACAGTTGGCAGCCCTGGTGACTGAATATATTCTTAGTTCCATCTCTTAAGGTACAGAATACAAAATTTGGCTGAAGTCCAATGGACGTTACATGCAGTTAGACATTGGATCTATCAGCACGCGTAAAAGCATGTTGGCAACAATGTCATGCGTGTGCTGGTTAGAAATAATCGGAAATATTATATCTTGTTGTGCCAATTTTGGATGAAATCCATTTGTTAGTATAGAAGTTAATGTATTTTAAAATTGGACCTATCAGCAAGCATAGAATCATGTTGGCAGCACTGACTTATATTAATTACTCCAAATTAATCTAGAGTGTCAGGTGCTATACGTGTGTAAAGTATAGAGCTGTTGGCTTGCATACTTTCTGATATATTGATATTAGGGTAAAAATATGTAGACAGCATTTATTAACAGTTGGCAGCCCTGATTGCTCTTAAGAATACTGATAGTCATATCTGTTATGTTACACATAGCACATACGAAATTAGAATGAAATCCAACTGATAGTATAGAAGTTCTAATTACAAGTATATAAAAATTGGTCCTATCAGCAGGCTTAGAATCATGTTGGTAGAACTGAAGTATATAAGGTACTCCTAATTAATCTAAAATGTCAGGTACTATACGTGTGCATAGTTTAAAGCTGTCGGCTTGCATACTTTCAGATAGATTGGTATTTGGATGAAGAAAATAGAGGGAGAGCAATTATTACCAGTTGGCAGCCCTGGTGGCTCTTAAGAATACACTCAGTCATATCAGTTTATGTACACATATTATATACAAAATTTGGTTGAAATCCAATTAATAGTGGAGAAGTTATATGCTTTTAAAAATTGAACCTATCAGAAGGCTTAACATTATTTTGGCAACACTGTCATGTATATCCTCCTGGAAATTAAACTGAAATAGTATTATCTACATGTGTGCCAATTTTGGAATAGCTCCCATACCTACCTTCCAAGATATCCAACATGGTGCTCAAATTTCTAGTGCGTTTTTTCAGCAGTTGGTAGCACTGACATCATGTTCAAATATCGACGTGAGATATTCCGGTATACATCTTTACTCTTACTAAATTGGAGACGATTGCTGCAGCCGTTTCGGAGTTGATAGGTGGGACACACACACACACACAGACAGACAGGCAGAAGGACAGACAGACAGACACACTTGCCCGATCTCATAAGTCTACTTTTTCCTCATTTTTGCAAAATGTGAAAAGTAGGCTAAAAATCCCTCTTTGCGAACTAGCGGTGGTTTTGGTGTCTGGGGATGTGAAACGTGAAAATATGTTGAAATATTCCGGAAGTCGCATAATGGGCCCATTGCAATAGGTAGACGTCTAATGAAACCAACCTAAAATTCCAATAAGTTGTCAATATTCCACAATACACGGACTTTTACAAATTCCTGTTTCCTGTGAAAATGAAAGTCCACAGCCTGCGTCCATTCGACCGACCAGGTCAGGAAATTGAATGAATGAAGCCCCCCATCTAGCAGCAAGGATATGAACTGTGTCGGCTGCCGAAGCCTGTCGCACTCCCCAAGGGCAATGATTAAATTAATGACAGATGCAATGAAATGAGGGTGGGGAGTGTTGCTGGAACGAAATTGTGACAAGGAAAACCGGAGTACCCGGAGAAAGACCTGTCTGCCTCCGCTTTGTCCAGCACAAATCTCACATTGAGTGACCGGGATTTGAACCACGGACCAAGTGGTGAGAGACCGGCGTGCTGCCGCCTAAGCCACGGAGGCTACTCCTGTTTCCTGTAAAAATTTGTTTTGTGGCTTGTGCCTATTTTCCACTGGCGCACTACATTTTCAATAGCCTAAGGCAAAACTGAAAAATGGCTTCAAAAGTATGTTAGTTATATTGCTATTCAGCTATCATTGAAACAATTAATACAATATACAGTATTTGCTGGATGAATTCCACGAGTAAATATGCACAGACTGTTGCTACGTTGTGCCATTCCAATGTTCTTCATACATCACCCATACAGCACTCAACGGATGTCAAACGATCAATCCTTCAAGTGCTCCCAAAATTATAATGAGACTCGCGAAATGCGTGTTCAGCATTTTCAATATATGTGCAAAAAGTGAACGTGATTGGTCCCAGCTATCCTGCGCCTAAACTTCATTTTCAAACAGAGGGATGGGAGTGGCTACTTGGAGCACCAATAGAAATGCAGCAAGGGGACTCCCAACGTGTCGCGACGCTGGCAAGAGGCTGGGCCTACGCGTCGTCCACATTATAACAGGCGCATGTCACGAGGCACGCGCCGAGCATTGAGGAACACGCACGCACACGCGACAGCAGCCGGTCATGGCAGAAAATGGCGACTGGAATATCTTAGTCTACACTCGAAGAATTTCGGTAGTCTATTTCTACTAGAGCGGTGTTCGGTTAATCTATTAATAATTGGATAATTTGAAAACAATCGAAAACGATTAGTCGACTGAACGTTTAATCGATTAATCGACTAACCGAAAAATCGAATAATTGATTAGTAGTCTAGACACGAGATAAGGAAAGAAGTCTAAATGAGAGGTCATCGCTTAAGTTGAGTTACGATTATTTTCGAAAAGATGAATAGATATCTATAAACGTTATTATTTGCCTAAATATGCAAAGTGTCCTACCTTGTTTACGATAACCAAATAAGAGTCAGTTACAGTGGAAGGGCAAAAAGAAAAAGAAGAGTTTTCAGCGAAGATTTTGAATTCTTGTTCAATGTTTAAAATTTAGAATTGGAATGCTCCCTATCCATAGTACTATCACACTACTACTGTCACCACAAAATCACAGGTTATCACACAAAATGAACACTCATCTACGTACAAATGGCTTATGACCAAGATCCCTTAAAAATGAATTAACCTAACAAACATCACAGGAACACAGGTTATCAGAAAATTGAACGCACACCAAGTATAGGGCTGATGAATAGAAGATGTCCCAATAAAATATGAATTTTATTAACATCAACTCATCATACCGACAGTAGTGGCTACGCTGGCTAAAGCGCAGCATAAGGTCATGGGGCCAAGCTCTCTGCTGACTCGGTAGACGCGTGGGTTCGAGCCCCACCGTCGGCCGTCCTTGAAATGGTTTTCCGTGGTTTACCATTTTCAACTCCAGGCAAATGCTGGGACGGTATCTTCTGACAGGCCACAGCCACTTCCTTCCACAACCTTGCCCAGTATCATTCACCATCATTCATTTCATCTCTAATTAACTCCTCTCATGAGGTTGGCGTCAGGAGGGGCATCCGGCAGTAAAAAACCATCGCCACGAAGTCTTCCATCGCATCTCATCCCCGACCCCGTTGGAAAAACGGGAATAATAAGGGGTAGACATACAATACAATTAACATCAACTCATCATAATCAACATTGACATGACAGCCCTCTGTAGGCCATCGCCGTCTGGAGAAGTTTCTTTCATTCTTCCCTGTTTAGTGCCTAGTACCTCCAATTGGTAATCTTAGGGATCCTAACATCCTCTCTCACAGCTTCTTTCGATCTGAGGTTTGGTCTTCCGACTTTCCTAGTTCCTTCTGTTATTATATAAACCCTTATAGTGCCAGGGGGATATATATCGGCCCTGTCTTTATAGATTTTTTTTTAAAATTGGTTGGTTCCTCAGTTAGGGGTAGCGACGACGCGGTCATGTAGCCCTGGGTACATTGGGTGTGTGTAGAATCTCTCTGATAACCGGTGTTAATTGTGATGGCTGTATTAGTGTGTGTTATCTGTTTCTAATTCAAGTAAGGACTGCAGACATTCAATTTTCAAGTAGTTCCTACTTTTGCTACCAAACGCCACCGTCAACGACAACTAGTTCTGAACTTGCTTACTAGATGCCACCCCAGTCGGATCCTGCCGACGAACGTTGGAATCAAAGAGCGTTAGTCAAATCTAACCTGTAATTTAGCTTCACACAAGTGTAATTAGTGGAAGATTCAATTACATGCAAACATCTATTTGCAGTCAAGAAGTTTTTACCACTTTTGTAATAAAGAAAGCTCTTCAATCGGTCAACACATATATCTGTGCCCAATTATATTACGCGGAAAAAACAAGTAGGCCTATTTATATGTCCTAACATGAAAAACACTACCGATACATAAGCTATTTATCACAAATAACACGATTTTATGTACAAAAGACTTCAACCACTGTTGTAACCAAGACAACTCGGGAAGCATTCTCTCTGGATATAGGCCTATCGATGTGTTTTAAGTCCCGTGAAAAACCTAGATTAGTAATAAGTATTATATGAACTTGCTGCAGTAAGCTGACTTCCCGCATGTGCGATCTTTTTAAGTTGTGTTTCTTTACGTTCTTAGTCGGAGCTAATTTAGGTACTTGGCGATAAAGTATCTAAACTCTTTGAATGGAGGAAATAAATAATGTTTTAACGCTGAGTGAAGAGTATGAGAGCCGCATCGGTGGCGTAGTTGGTAGCATGCTGAGCTTCTATGCCCTAGGTCGCGGGTTCAATCCCGGCCGAAGTCGTTGGATTTTTTAAGAGCGTTGAAAATCTCTCAGTATGCTTTCCTTCAGAAGGGAAGTAAAGCCGGCGGTCTCATGTCATAGATTTATGGCATGTAAAAGAACCTTCCACTAACTAAACGTGTGTGAAACAAAATTTGTAGGTTAGGTTTGATTAATGCTCTTAAGTTCCCACGTTCGTCACTAGGCGCTGGTTGCGATGGTATCTAGTAGTAGTCAAATTCACAGCTAGGTGTCATGGACGGTAGCATTTGGTGGTGAAAGCAAAAACTACTTGAAATTATCGTTTGCAGTCCTTACTTGAATTAAAACCAGATAACAAACACTAATACAGACATCACAATTAACACCAGTTATCAGACAGATTCTACACACACCCAAAGTACACGGGGCTACATGACCGCGTTGTCGCAGCCTACAAACTAAGGAACTAACCAGCCGAAGAGTATGAGCGTGAGTTTTGGACTGAAAACAACGACTTTAAGAAGTTTCTAATATATTTAAAAATAATAATATTTTTATTGAAAGAAATGTAACTAAGTTTTCATTATTTAGGATCTAATGCGTTTAAAATATATTTACCTGCTACGGAAAAATATCAACATTCTAAAAAGATGATTTATATCAAATTTCACGAAACTAGGCTCGGCATTTTTAACATTACCACCCATAATAGCTTGCCATCACACAGGTTAAATATTTTCTTTATCATTCCTTTGTCAGCGCACAGAAGGATACAGCCTTCTGATCTTTATAAATCTGAGACTGTCTGTTTCATCAACAACTCATACCATGACTAAAATCCTCAATAATAGAACCTTGAAACGAACCGCGGTCGTCTAGATCAGAGGTCCTCGAAGTGGGGGGCGCGCCCTATGAGGGGGGCACAGAGAGTGAAAAAGAGGGCGCCGCGCCGGCGCTGTTTGAAATATTTATGTTTCATATTCTGTATCACATATTATTATCCTCATTTCCATGAACCTATCAGGCAGGAAGCTCCCACCATTCAAGATTAATAAACTCTTACTTTAGTGGCTTCGGTGGCGTAGTTGATAGCATGCTGAGCTTCTATGCCCAAGATCGCGGGTTCAAACCCGGCAGAATCGTCAGAGTTTTTAAGAGCGTTAAAATCCCTCAGTATGCCTTCCTTCGAAGCCGGCAATCCAATGTCATTAATGTATGGCATGTTAAAGAACCTTCCACGAATTACACTTGCGTGAAGCTAAATTATAGGTTAAATTTGACAAACGCTCTAAGGTTCCAACCTTCATCGCCAGGAACCGACTGCGGTGGCACCTAGAAACCAAGTTTTGAACTAGTAGTCGTTGACAGTGACGTTTGGCGGCAAAAGTAGGAACTACTTGAAAATCCAATATCTACAGTCCTTACTTGAATTAAAAACAGACACCGTAACACACACTAATACAGTCATCACAATTAACACAGGTTATCAGACAGATTCTACACATACCCAAATCACACGGGGCTATATGTCCGCATTGTCGCAGGCCTCAAATTGAGGAACCAACCAACCAACCAACCAAACTCGTACTTCTGCTGTCTTATTTCACAAGAACTGACCAGTAGATCCTGCCAACAGGAATTCTGGGCAAAGGTGTAGAGTAACATTTCCCACACAGCACCCTTTCACTCGCAACCCGCAACGATATCTCCTTACCAAATTCTTAACAACCACTACTTGCTTACAACAATAGATTCTTCCATTTCTGCCATTATCGACTCGAAAATCAGACAGACCTTTGCAATCCGTTCAATGACAGTGAAAGTACAGGTGAATTCTAGTGCGTGTTCAGAGGGAATAGTTATCCCGATTCACAATAAACTGATACAAGAAACGTCATTGCCTATGGATAAGGAGTGGTAAAAATGGTGTCCGGACAGTTCCCCACACAGACACTTCCTCACACTACAAACAAGAACTTCCGTGACGAACTAAAGAGCCTACCTTCTTAAAATTTAAGATTCATGCAAATGATTAATCTATATGGATCTATCTAGAATAATGACGAAATTAAATTGGTAATATCGAAATTTCTAATTAGATCGAAATATACCTGGCATAATGTAGCCTAAGAGAGAACTACAGTTGGCAGCCCTGATGACTGAATATATTCTTAGTTCCATCTCTTAAGGTACAGAATACAAAATTTGGTTGAAGTCCAATGGATAGCATGGACGTTACATGCAGTTAAAATTGGATCTAACAGCGCGCGTAAAATCATGTTGGCAACAATGACATACATGTATTGGTCAGAAATAATCTGAAATAATATGATCTATTGTTGTGTCAAGTTTGAATGAAATCCATTAGTTAGTATAGAAGTTACATGCATTTTAAAATTAGACCTATCAGCAGGGTTAGAATCATGTTGGTAGCACTGACGTATATAAGTTACTCCAAATTAATATAGAATGTCAGGTACTGTACGTGTCCAAAGTTTAAAGCTGTCGGCTTGCATACTTTCATATATATGGGTATTTAGTTTAAAAAATGAGAGTATTTTAAACAGTTGGCAGCCCTGGTGGCTCAAAAGAATACGCTGTCATATCTGTTTATGTACAGATAGCACATGCGAAATTTGGTTGAAATCCAATTGATAGTGTAGAAGTTATATGCATTTAAAATTTGGACCTATCATTTTGGCAACACTGCCATGTATGGGCTCCTGGAAATTAAACTGCAATATTATTATGTACACATGTGCCAATTTTGAAATAGCTCCCATTCATATCTTCCAAGATATCCAACATGGAGCTCAAATTTCAATTGCAATTTTTCAGCAGTTGGTAGCAATGACATCATTTTCAAATATGACCGTGAGATATTTACTCCTATCAAATTTTGTTTCGATTGCTGCAGCCGTTTAGGAGTTGATAGGGGGGGGGGGACACACACACAGCCTGACAGACAGGCAGACAGAAGGATAGACAGACAGACAGACAGACATAAGGACAGACAGACAGACAGACAGACAGACATTTGCCCAATCTCATAAGTCTACTTTTTCCTCATTTTTGCAAAATGTGAAAAGTAGGCTAAAAATACTGACACTTCCCCACAGCCCTTGGACGTGGCTACGTGTTTAATGACTCAGAAATAATCTCGACTGATATTTCCACACACATCCCCCCAACCTCTCCCGCAATGCTACTATGAAAACGATCAAGTTGAAATTTGTCCTACTGTTGTTTAGCACTTTTAATATGTCTGGAATCACATATTATATTCCTTAACTACTGAACTACTGTATAAGGTTTGAGGCAAAAATGTTTAATACTCTTCAGCTATTATGAGTACAAGTACTAGTACATAAAAATGAGTTGCCTATTCACAGAAAATGGAGTAGGTTAATATTATTGTTGAACAAATATGAGCAAATAAATATACAAAACAACTGACGAAGCCTAGATAGCTGATTTTAAACACGCCAAAATGATAACAACACCAAACTGATCGGTTTTGTTATTATTTTGCCAGTCCACAGCCTGGATAAAGTGTGATGGAAATCAGACTCTGCATTTATTTTATTTTGATGGACATTACACTACATCGCAATGATATTTTCGAGACCGTGTTAGTAATGAAGTAGCCTACATAGACCGAGCGCTTTTCTTCACTCCAAATGAGTATTATGTTAAGGTGCATTGTCACTGGTGCGGCTGTAACGATGGTCGCAGAAGCCTATAGCCTTAGGGGGAGATGTGTGTGGAACTGTCAGTCGAGATTATTTCTGAGTCATTAAACAGGTAGCCACGTCCAAGGGCTGTGGGGAAGTGTCAGTATTTTGGGCAGTGTGTGGAAGTGTCAGTGTGGGGAACTGTCATGTAATCGTAAAAATAGACCCCATGAAAGTGAAAGTGCTTGCCCTCCTTCGATAAGATGAATAAGAGGGGGCCGCTAGATGTATTCCACTTTTCAGAAGGGGGGCGCGACAGAAAAAGTTCGAGAATCCCTGGTTTAGATGACGAGCTACTAATATTGTATGCTGGACCACGACACTGCGGCACGGCTGCAAGAAAGAAGATTCGATGTAATGACCTCCGGGACTCAAAAGTAAAGAGAAAGATATCTCACGATACACTAAATTACCCTCCACCCAAATGTTAAGGTGTAATAGCTCTGAATGTCAGAAGCAATCAACATATGTATTTATAATGCATGACGCGCCAGCATTCCAAAGAAAGAGGAGAGAAGAAAAGATAAAACTACCTTTGCTCTTCTTAACTCACGATCCAAATTATTTCATTTCTGCACGCTTCTCACACGCAACCCACTAATACTGTACAGGGATTCCGAACTAGTATGCCGTGGTAATCTACACTTTAAATATACTAATACTATCATTATTTCAAATACTTTAGGCCTGTGGTTTAATACACCATTCTAAAATAAGAATGTAATTATATTATCATTATTATCAGGAGCGGATCCTGACTAAAATTCTTTTGACCGGCTGCGTGGCTCAGCGGTAACGTTCTCGCCTGATGTGTCTATGATTGCAGATTCAAATCCTGGCACAGCCAGTTGGCATTCGAGTGTGCGCAAATGCGAGGGAGCCATGTCAGTAGATTTACTGGCACGTTAAAGATCCCCTTCGGGGAAAAATTCCAGCATCTCTAAAAGCCGCAGTAGATAAAAGGGACGTAAAGCCTCTCATCACTCTTTCTCGAGATGTGTCAGTTTTCGTATCATGTCTGATATCCTGTCGCATTTTTCGTACAGTTCTTTGTCACTACTCAATCGTTTTCTTTCTTCCTTCCTTTCATGATCGTCACATGCGATCTTGCTCGCGGGTTCAAACCCTGCAGAAGTCATTGGATTTTTAAGAGCGTTAAAAATCCCTCAGTATGCCTTCCTTCGGAGGGGAAGTAAACCCGGCGCACAGTGTGAGATTTTGCCTATCTAGGAGAACTTTACTAAATTTCCCGACCATGTTATTTTTTACAAAATACATGACATTTAGTTTGCTAAATATCCCAGTCAAAAGGAAATGCCACGCACTTGTACTATAGTCATCCGCAACTTCTGTCAAATGGCGCTTAAAACAAAGTAACGACGCGTACGCTGTCAGAGCCTTGCAACAGCCGTGCAGTGTGCAGTAAGTTGATTCGACTGGTGAAGAGCGCTGTGACGCAGAGTGGTCAGTGCTGTGCTTCAATGTTATTGCTCATATCTGAAGGTAAGATTTTGATTGTTAACTTAAAATTTCATTCAAGGGCTAGGTTACAATGCTGTTTTGAAAAGAGGCTTGCCATGAACAAAAACTATTGTAGTTTCTTGAAATTCAAAGAGGGTTCTAATCAGGTGTTCCATCGTGTTCCGACATGAAATTTGTTTCACATTATAGCTTATTAAGTATAATACTAGCACCGATAGAAATATCCTGCGCCAGTTTGCGCGATAACGACCAAACGTCCTGTCTGTTTCAGAATGGCACCCTAGAAGATGTACTCATGACTTTGCCCGGTGTTGTTAGTAACATTACCATTGCTGTTAAGTGGGGCTGTGACGGTGCCCAACAGAGTGTGTATCGTCAAAAATTTTCAGATGAACAATCGACAGACGAATGTTTGTTTAGCATCTCCATGGTAGCTATTCAAATTTACAGTGTAAACGACAACCATAAATCTGTAATTTGGCAAAATCCAGCTCCATTTTCAACTAGATATTGCCGCCCCATAAAGTTCGTTTTTACAAAAGAAACAGTCGATGCTGTAAAAAGCGAAGGACAGAAAGTTCAAGGACAAATAGCTAATCTCACTCCTATTATAATGATTGTGGGCAACAGGGAATTCATCTGCAAGTCTAACATGATTTTTTGTTCGATTGACGGAAAAATTTGTAATGCAGTATCTGAATGTTCCTGAACCCAAAGATGTTATTTGTGTGGAGCTCAACCGAGCGAAATGAATAAGCTTCGTACTCTATCCCAGAAAGAAGTTCAACAAACATTTTTACTTTTTGACTGTCAACCCCTGCATTCTTGGATACGGTTTTTCGAATGTATTCTCCACATCTTGTATAGACTGGATATTATGAAGTGGCAGGTTCGCGGCTTAGAAAACAAAGCTAAAATGGAAGTGAAAAAAAAAGTCCAAGAGGAATTTCGTTGTCAGCTCGGTCTATTAGCAGATATGCCCAAGCAACAATCAGGAAACACGAATTATGGTAAGTTTTTCAGAAATGCTGAAAAATCATCAGAAATAACTGGAGTAAATGAAGAATTGATAAAGAGATTGCATGTAATTTTAGAATCTCTTAATTGTGGTTTCCCGATTGATGCAGATAAATTTAGTGAGTATGCTCGTTCTACGTTGGAAATGTATTTGACACTCTATCCCTGGTATTATATGCCTACAAGCGTTCATAAAGTTTTGTATCACGGTCAAGACATCATAGTCTCAAGTATCTTGCCAATAGGCCAGCTATCAGATGAGGCCCAGGAAGCTAGGAATAAAGATATTAGAAAATACAAGGAACTCTTCACACGAAAATCATCCAGAATTCATACAAACACGGACTTGGTCCATAGATTGCTTATTACATCCGATGCATATATTACTAGTTTACGTGCTTCTCCGAAAGCTAAACGTTCGGTAGTCATGCCCGAAATTTTAGAACTTTTAAGGGATCCTGTTGTAAATGCTTCGGATAATCAGTATGATGATAGCTGCAGTGATACAGACTAGATCAGATAACTTTCCTTTGTGTTTGCGCATGTTTTGTGTCGTACCTTGTTATTACGTTTTAATTTTATGGACCGAAAATTGTTTAGTTCCCATTGTCACCAAAGTTTAATCTCAATGAATCTGGCTGCATCAAAAGCCAAGATCAATATATAATTTGTATATTTGACGGTAACACTAGCCAAATTTGTGTCTTACGTTTGTCAAGCATATGTGTTATTTTTTAAAAAAATTATTTGGACGAAAAATACAAATAAAATATTTTAAATCTCTAACTACAAATTAAAAACTTTATTTTAATTCTAGAGGTAACCAAAATCTGCCACAGATAAGTTTACATTAGCTAGTGAATAAAGTTCCCCTGGATGGGCAAAATCTCACACTGTGTGGCGGTCCCATGTCATAGATTTATGGCATGTTAAAGAACCTTCCACTAATTACATATGTGTGAAGCTAAATTATAGGTTAGATTTGACTAACGCTCTTAGGTTTCAACGTTTGTCACCAGGAACCGACTGCGGTGGCATCTAGTAACCAAGCTCAGAACTAGTAGTCGTTGACGGTGGCGCATGATGACAAAAGTAGGAACTATTTGAAAAATTGAATCTCTGCAGTCCTTACTTGAATAAAAACAGATGACACACCCAAATAACAAGGGTTATCGGACAGATTCTACACACATCTAAAGTACACGGGGCTACATGACCGCGTTGTCACAGCCCCTAAACTGAGGAACCAACCAACTTAATCGGTGTTACCACATTTTCTGGGTCCAAGGATTTTTCGTAGGGCCTTTCTCTTTTTCCTCCCGACTTCTTCGATGTTTTTTTCTGGTTGTTAATCCAAGGCATTCTGAAGCATACAAGCACTCTGCTTGGATCACTGTCTGATAGTAAATCAGCTCGGATATTATTAGTCCATTATTATTATTATTATTATTTAAAAAAATATAACTTCCATTGCGACCGTAGTGAGCGTTTTATCACGCATGACTACTCCGTGGAGTGCCTTGAAGAGATTTGTTATTCTTTCATTTGAGGGGCTTGGACATAGTAATTATTTAGCCCAGTCTACTTGGGTGTGTGTTAATTTTGTCGGATAACCTGTGTTATTGTGATAACTGTATCAGTGTGAGTATTTGTTATTCATGTGAGAATTGGAAAGGAGGCAGCCGTAGCCTTAAGTTAGGAGTCATGCCAACATTCATCTGGAGTAGAAGTGGGGAAACCAAGGTAATCCACTTCTAGGGTGGCTGAGGTGGGAATCGAACCCTTCTCAATTTTGAATGAGTGTACCCCGTTCCGAACGGGGTGGACTCAGCCTCGTGAGGTCAATTGAGTAGCTGTCTGACAGTGAGTCAGCTTCCCGGTCACGGAGACCACGATTAACGGCAGAGGGGAAGCAACGTGCTAACCACGCTTCATCCCATAATATGCAGGCCAGATGGCTGGCCAGCAGTCGCTTGGTAGGCCTTTCATGGGCTAAAGTGCCACAGGGTTTGGTACCCCGTTTCAGCCCTCAGACCAGAATTAGATTATTTGGCAGAGTCAAGAAGCGTACCCGGAACTCCGAGGCAACAGCTAAGGGCCCTTACACACGAGCTTTTTTTTCTGTCATATTTGAGAGCCTTTGTCTGGAGCGTGGCGCTCTATGGTAGTGAAACTTGGACCTTTGGTGCAGGTGCAGCAGAAAAGAGGAGAATTGAAGCGTTTGAAATGTGGTGTTACAGGAGAATGATGATCAGATGGCTAGATAGGGTTACAAACGAAGAGGTATTAAGACGAGTGGGAGAGGAGCGATGTTTCTGGCGACTGCTAATGAAGAGAAGAGATAGGTTGGTAGGACACATACTAAGACACCCAGGAATAGCAAGCTTAGTTATGGAATGAAGGGTCGAGGACATGAACTGTAGGGGTAGACCAAGGTTAGAATATGTTAAACAGATTACCTCGGACGCAGGATGTGGTAGCTATGTAGAGATGAAACGACTAGCTCAGGACAGGGAGGCATGGAGAGCTGCATCAAACCCATCAAAAGATTGAAGACTCCAACAACAACAACAACAACAAGAAAAATACGCTCCTTTGTCGCCGCCCTGACCACTTCTGTAGTTCAGTATGGCCACATTTTGTGGTTAGGCCAGCATCAAAATGTGGTCCCGCCAGCTTCACTGCGGATGGAGTAATACAGGGAGATTCTTTTGCTAGAGCGGGGCCGGCGGCCGATTACCGGGCGCACGCGCCTTCCGCCAGCCAACCGAGCTCGGGACACGGATAGCGCGCAGGCGAGATTACCAGTGTCATTAAAGTCATTAAGTCACTAAACTTTCATCAACGGGGGTGTAAAGTGTCAGCGCACAGATAAGAAGGTAACATAAACAAGAGCTTCTTGCAAGGTTTAATTAAAGAAGCACAGATGTTTTCTTTATTTCTTGGAAATCTGGATGACCCCACGTCACCAGTTAAAGGTTAGAACTTACCTTTTCACACAAGATGCTGAGAATGTTCTCCTTCAGCTGACAGACAGTAACGTTGGAAGTTACATCGTTATATTATGTAGCTACTCCTGCACCCCCCTGCGTGTTAATCGAAGCACGGACCTAAGCCTGTTTAATGTTTAACTGTGGGCTAATTTAAAATACAAAGTGTACAGATCAATTACCCGCACTCTAGTGGAGCTGGAGAACAATACAAAGCAGCAGATAGCCCTCACAACAGGAGGGAATTACAACGTGTAAACGCTAATATACTTACACAGTACAACGCCTGTCTGTCAGCTTAAGGAGAACATTTTCAGCATCTTCTGTGAAAAGGTAGTTCTTTAATCATGATTTGCTGGTGAATTTACCATTAATTAATGTACTTTGTTACGGTTTCCACCTGCGGGCTATCCGCGGCCCAAGCTCCAGCAAAATTATCTCCTTGTATAATGGGGTTTAATAATGCCATACGGCAAGTGGAACTTCGGTCACTCAAAGTATGGATTGTGAACAGGAGGCTGTACTCCCTTTGTTCATGCGAAGATGCAAAAAAGGAAGGAAAACGTGAAGACTGTGGACACATCCAATTGTAGAAGTCCGGCAACAGTTTGGTCAGTTTCATTTTTGATATCACGAACTTTGCAATTATCCGGAGTATTTTTAGCCTACTTTCGATTTTTGCAAAAAATGAAAGTAGACTTATGAGATCACTACAGGGCGAAAGGAAAGTGTGTCTGTCTGTGTGTGTGTATGTGTGTGTGTGAGTCTGTGTGTGTGTGTGTGTGTGTGTGTGTGTGTGAGTGTGTGTACTCTGAATGTCTGTCCCCCCCCCCCTATCAATTCGAACACGGTGAGCGCAAATTGAACGAAATTTGGTACAAAGGTAGCACTAGCCAAGGGCACCTCAGTGTCATGTTTTATATCGCCGCCATCTTGACGAAAACGTAATGGCGGTCACACAAATGTTCAAAGCTTAAATCAAATTACGACTAACCTAATCATCCGATCTCTACCAAATTTTGCAACAACATACCTTTATGGAGGAAGCATCCTTTGACAAATTTAATAGGTCATTAGCCTAATAGTTTGCGGATGGCGGCCATCTTTGTTTCAAAATCAATTACCCCTATTAATTCGAACACGGTGAAACCGAATGGAACGAAATTTGGTACAGAGTCAGCACTAGAAAAGGCCACCTCAGTGTCATGTTTTATATCACCACCGTCTTGACGGAAACGTAATCGCGGCCACCCAAATGTTTAAGGCTAAAATGTAATTACGACCAACCTAATAATCTAGTCTCTACCAAATTTTGCAACAACAAATCGTTATGTGGGAAGCATATTCTGACCAAACTGCTAGATCATCAGCCCAATAGTTTGCAGATGGTGGCCAAGTATGTGTGCAAATCGATTCCCCCTATCAATTCAAACACGGTGAAACCGAATTGAACGAAATTTGGTACAGAGGTAGCACTAGCAAAAGGCACCTCAGTGTCATGTTTTATATCGCCGCCATCTTGACGGAAACGGAATGACGGCCACCCAAATGTTAATAGCTTAAATCAAATTTCGACCATTCTAATAATTTGATCTCTTCCGGATTTTGCAACAACATGCCTTTTTGTGGAAAGCATCTTATGACTGACTACAAGGTCATCAGCCAAATAGTTTGCAAATAGCGGCCATGTATGTGTGCAAATTCATTCCCCGGATCAATTCAAACACGGTGAAACCGAATTGAATGATTTTTTTTACAGAGGTTGCACTAGCAAAGGGCACCTCATATTCATGTTTAATATCCCTAACACGTTGTATTTCAACAAGCTACTACAACCAACATTCAATTATACTCCTTGAAAAGGACAAAGAGTTATAACAATACCCATGCATTTAGGAGTAAGTAGGCTATATGTTCTTTACTGAACATCTTGTTATCATTTTAAATGATCTTGCCGACTTTGTCGTTACGCTGGGGTCTGGCGTTACGTTACGGTGGCGGGACGAAATGTACCCAGATGCATTGAGGTGTGTGACGTCATAGTTCTGCTTGGTGCATGTGTTCCCCGACAATCTATACTTCGTTAGTATAAGACAAAAATCCTCGATTCTTGGTTGTCATGGGTAATCTCGAGAACCACTGGATGGATTTTGATGCGGGTTTCACCATTCTGTAAAGGATATCTCGAGGAAAGATTTTGTAGAAAATAATTTATGTATGATCAAAGGAAGCCAAGCAGTAACGATATCAGTGATAAAGCCGAAAACAAACTTAGCGTCCGTGCGCTTCTTAAGCTTACGCTGGGCAAACCGTTAATAATATCAATATAGCCTACTATGAGCGTAAGAATTGGTCAGCATGAAAAGTTCTACAAAAAAGTCTGGGAGAGCATATCTCTATCTTCAATACATCGCCCACTATAAGTGATTTCAGACTGGATGGAAGGGGAACGTCCCCGCGCGTTCTGGTGAGTGTGACGGCATCCTGCGCGCTTGACCTTGCTTTGCCCTTGGTTTGCACTTGCCGTTCGCGAGTAATTTGAAACAAGATAAGCAAGATAAGTATTATGTAGATAATTTTCTAACAAGTCAGTGGTCTTTGGCTTCGAGCGAAGCGAGAAGTCTCCAGCGTTTCTAGCATTTTTCAGCATTTGTAGCATTTAAAATTATGCAAAGTCTAGTCTTTCAGACTGACTGCCACTTTTCCAATTGCATTATATGGTAAAGGCACGGTGGCGACAAGCGACCACACATGAACCACTTTTCGCAGTCGACAACGACGACAGAAAAATGCTCGTGTTTAAGGGTCCTAAGAGTGCTAGCCGCTACACCACGAGGTGGCCTGCAGTATGGAGACTGCGCCATCACGCCCCTCAAGAGAGGGAGACGAGGAACGAAGATAAAACTACCTCTGCTCTTCTTAGCTCACGACCCAAATTATTTCATTTCTGCACGCTTCACACACGCAACCCACTAATACGTAATAACGCAATCCTCCCCCCCCCCCCTCCCCACCTCTCACTCCACCTGTATGTGACCACGAGAAGAACAATCGAGGGGAGTGGGAGTGTCGAACATTGAAAACAAACTTCTTTTTCGGTTTTGTAAGTTCGGTCGTGATGTTCGTGTCAACATACAGCTCGATAATTAATGTTGAAGAACATTATTATTACATGGGCTCCTTGCTCCATAAGGCAGTTCAGTTCCCACGCTGGTCTATGCTGTGTGTGTGTGTGTGATCTGATATCATTTGAACAGCGTGATTTGGACTATCTCATCACCCTATATGGAGCGGTACCTGCAGTCAAATGCAAATTTGATTATTACGTTTCATGCAAACTTTTTCTTCCGTCTAGACAGAGAGTTTTTATTATTGTTGTTGTTGGCTATCATGGTCATTCATCCCCGTGTACTTCGATTTATGTGTGTGGACCAAGTGTTCTCAACCTGGTGCTTGCGAGCACCACTGTACTCTTTAACCCTTTATAGGGCAAAGTATTGAAGATATTTTGTTTGAATTTTTTATAATTTTATTGATTATTTTAGCCTAATATTGATTATTATTAATTTTAATTTTTGTTTACTCTAACATTTTAATGTTCATATTATTTTTATAATCTTTAAATTAAGATTTTACAATTATTTTAGACGCCTCCGTAGCGTAGCGGTCAGCATGGTTAGCTGCCGTCCCGGAGGTCCTGGGTTCGATTTCCGGCTCTGCCAAGAAATTTGAAAAGTGGTTTGAGGACTGGAACGGGGTCTACTCTGCCTCGGGTGGTCCAAATGAGTAGAAGGGGCTCTATTCCCACCTCATCCATCCCCGAAGTGGTTTTCCGTGATTTCCCACTTCGTCTTCGGGAAAATGCCGGGATGGTACCTACTGCAAGGCCACGGCCACCTCCTTCCTTCTTCCTTGCCTATCCATCCCGAGCTTCCCTTCCCTTCCCTTCCCATCCCTCATGAGGCCCCTGTTTGCTTTGCAGGTGAGGCCACCTGGGCGAAGTGCTAATCACCCCTCCCCAGTGGTATCCAATCCGACCAAGTGTTCCCAGCTCTAGGACATTGCCTGTAAAGGCGGTAGTGGTGAGTTCCCTAGCTCAGTCCGTAGGAACCACCAACCTAGAGGGTAAAATTGACTAAAAAACAAAATAAACAATTATTTTATTTATTTAACCTAAATTCCCTTACAGGAGAGCGATTAAACTTGATAACATGATATCATTTGGAGGCGTGTCTCCTCCGCTCCTCCCAAAATCTCTTCTTTCGCACGGAATGCTCCCTCTTCCTCTCATCCGTCCACTTTTCCCAGGTTGGCGTAATGATCTTGGTATTTTACAATCTATTCATTTTAATTCTTATAAGCTTATTTTTTTTACAAGCATATTTATTTAAATTCTAATTTTTACTGTCATATTGTTTACCTTTTAATTTTAATTGTTTTTATTTAAAATTAATATTAAAAAAACACCTTAGGTCAAGGAGTTAAAGAAATACTACTTGGTTTTCGGAAATATTAACACTTCCAAGAGAAAATATGGCTGAAAATTTCAACCATCAGCATCTTTGGCAATATATATTGTATCATGAATCATTACTGAACAGTTCCTCCCCTTTGGCCCTCAGGAAATGGATTGAGATATTTGGAATAGCTAGCTATTGCTATAAGTTTGGGTAGTATATGAAATGAAAGTTATGATCGTGAAATGCTGCGAGGGGTGTCTGTTCCAATTGGGAGGAGTATCTCCAAGCCATGTTCCTTTGTTACTCTGCTCTACTTGCTGTCACACTTACAGAAATCAACATAATAAAACGATAAATCTGTTCAAATTCACTTACTTTTACTCGTGTTTCTTAAGTCAAGGACACGCAAGATCTATCTCTACACCGCAGTGTTCATCGTCTCATCACAATCACACAGCCACTATAGTGATGTACGTGTAAATAGACAGCTCAGGTCCAATTACTGGTTCTGAGAAGAAATGTAATTCTGGTCTTAGTGTTGAAACGGGAGGCCCTCAAAATTTCACAAATTACTCACAAAATGTAACTCAGCAAACAAAACCTATAAAAAAAAATCAAAATCTGTTAAATTAAAATTGGAAATGTCAAATACTTTCTGTAAACTTGTTAAATATCGCTTCAATTCAAAATAGAAAATAAACTAATCAAACCTCTAAAAATTCAAAATCTGTTAAATTAAAATTGAAAATGTCAAATACTTCCCGTAAACATGTGTGCAAATTGTAACTTCGATAAATAGAAAATAATCAAACTAAATCTCCACAAATACAAAATCTTTTAGAATAAAGTTGGAAATGTCATATACAGTTCTACCTGTAAAACTTGCTAAATGTAACATAGATTTGTTGTCGTTGTTGCTTATTTCTAGGGTGGTTATATAGCCCCGTGTACTTTGGTGTGTGGGGGGAATTGTTCATGATAACCTGTGTTATTTTAATGGCTGTGCTAGTGTGTGTATTTGTAAAATGGGGTAAGTATTGGGAAGGAGCAGTTGTGGCCTTAAGTAAGGAGCCATCCCAGCATTTGCCTGGAGTAGAAGTGGTGAAACAACGGAAGACCACTTGTCTTCCAGAATGGCTGAAGGGAATCAAGCCCACCTATTCTCAATTTTTACTCACGAGGTTGAGTGTACCCCGTTCCAGCCCTCAGACCAGAATTAAGTTCTTGGCACGGCCAACAATGCTAGTCACTACACCACGAGATCGATACCGAAATATCAGTATGGTTGTTGTCGGATGATTACGTGTGTCATGTTCAAAAGCTGAGCAGCTCGCTGTGAGTTCTGAGTTCTATGTAAAAAAAAAAAAAAAAAAACAAAAGGGGCCTAGGCCGACCAAGCGACCGCTGCCCAGCTATTTGGCCTGCAGATATTGGGGTGACGCGTGATCAGCGCTTCGGTTCCCCTCGGCCGTTAATCTTGGTTTTCGTGATCGGGGCGCTGCCTCACTGTCAGACAGCTACTCAATTGTCCTCACGAGGCCGACTGCACCCCGTTCCAAGCCTCACGTCAGTTTTAAAATCCCTGACTGAGCTGGGAATCGAACCCGGGGCCTCCGGGTGAGAGGCAGGCGCACTACCCCAACACCACGGGGCCGGCGTGAGTTCTATGTTCGTCTTTTAATCCTAGCAATACCAACGGGGGGGGAGGGGGTATTACCAGTTCCATTTCTTTTGGTTTATTCATGGTATACAGTAGGTACCATCCCGGCATTTGCCCGAAGACGAAGTGGAAAACCACGGAAAACCACGTCGAGGATAGCTGGGGTGGGAATCGAACCCTCTCTACTCATTTGGGACACCCGAGGCTGAGTAGAACCCGTTCCAGTCCTCATACCACTTTTCAAATTTCGTGGCAGGGCCGGGAATCGAACCCAGGACCTCCGGGGTAGCAGCTAACCATGCTGACCGCTACGCAACGAAGGCGACCTAAGGTTTATTTAATGTTCAAAATACAAGATATGTTGATTAAAGGATACTGCAAATCACACATAAGGAATGTATTATGGTGGTCACGAAATACCCCCCCCCCCCCCCCCCCCCCCCCCGTTGGTAGCCCGTGGTTTGAAAAATATCATGGTATTGCTAGGATTAATATTGTGACGTAGAGAATTCACAAGGTTTGGAAATTGCAGTCTAAGACGACTGTTCTAATTCCTTGCACTTTAGAAAGCGACCCTGTGTATCGTTAATGATTTGAAGCGTATGGGCAATCACGCGTCTCCAGGCAGGTACGTAGACACCCATACAAAACAATCGCTTTGCAACTCAGTATTCTACTATACAATGGATTACATAAATCGTTTGCAGCATATCGTGGTTGGAATAATCTGGCTATGGACCGACATTGATTGAAGTATCCCTGAGACATTTCGTTCCATAAATACTGAAACTTTACGTGAGGACCGTCACATTCCGAGATCATTCAACTTAAAAAATGTGGTCTGAAATCAAGAAAGTCATAATACAGCGAGAGCCTTCTCTATCGAACGGAGCCTTGCCGGGGCCGTGTCACGTGTGCAGAGCGTTGAGTCAGCGCAAGATGACAAGTATTTGCAGATTACACAAGAGCGGGTCGGGAAGTACCAGATGCTGTCATGCCATTTATTACACACGGAGATCACAAGATACCCCAGTTGAGATAATTATGTCTTGTGGTGAAGTACTATAGCCTATCTCATATCTCGTGAACAGGGTTAGTATATCTGGTTGGTTCAGTTTAGGGGCTGCGACAACGCGGTCATTTAGCCCTGTGTACTTTTGGTGTATGTAGAATCTGTCTGATAACCGGTGTTAATTGTGATGGCTGTATTAGTGTGTACTTAATAATTTGCAAACTGTTCCGTCTTTTCAATACTAGTTGTATTCAGGAGTTAACAACGGTACATGTTTCGGACACTTAGGCTATGTGTCCTTCTTCAGCCATAGATACATATTAAAACACTTGAAAGTAACAAAACACACATTTAAAATCTTATATATAAAAGTGAAAGTCTGTATGTGGGTATGTATGTATGTATGTGGGTCTGTTCCGTATACAAATCTACACCGTACCACCAATCTCAACCAAATTTTGCATACATATAGTTTAGGATCCAGAAGGAACCGCTGGCTACATGAATTTTCGATAGTCTTTCTCATTCTTCTGATTTCAGCCCTTTTGCACTCAAGCACAGGCTAATCAAATCATAAAATATACTCATGAAGGAATGGCAAGCCAGATAGTTTCCATGGCAACATAGCTCAAGTCGAGACACGGCCGACTGGATGCCAGTTCTGCTCTGCACTACCGGTATAGAAAAAGAGGATCTTTACTTGAAATCCCGTTAGTTACTCACCTACTCACACAGCACTGTCAACCGAGTTTAGCATAACAAAGACTTGACACTATCATCTACTATATATATTTGTGAAATACCACTCACTCATTCATTCATCACGAAATCTCAGAAACCACCGACGGATTGGAATGAAATTTGGTATGCAGCTTCCCAAAGGGCCGCAAATGCCCCCTAAGATAGGATTTTTGGATATTCAGGTTCTAAAGGGGTGTTAAGGGGGTTGACCTGCATTTCATTGAATTTCAATATCTCCCGATTGGTTTCATTGGGGGATGTGATACTCGGCACGTAAACTCATCATTAAAAATAAGAAGGCACGAGTCTGAGGGTTTTTCGATGTGGTGTATATTATGAGGTGAAAGGGGTGAAAAGTGGGGATGGAAAGATTCCTAACGGAGCGTGTATCTCTTAAACGACATAGGTGAGGAGTTTGAAACTCAGCGGAAAACAATCAGCATACAAAATACGTAAATATATGTTTGACCGTTTATTCATAAATCCAATTTAAGGGGCCCATGGGGAGGGGTGAAATTCTGGTGGGGGGACAGGAAGAAAGTGTCCTAACTGATTGACTGACTCACTCACTCATCAAACTCAGGGGGGAAAAACTGCTTTAAAGTAAGTAAATAGCTGTTCGACAGTTTTTTTTATTAAATCAAATTTAAGGGGTTCATGGGGAGGGGTGAAATTCTGAAACAAGAAAATTGAAAGATAATGTCCTGCCTGACTCACTCACTCACTCACTCACACACTCATCATCGCCCAGCCAAAATTATTGAAGTTAGAAACATGACAGTTTGGAGATATGTTCATTGTATGTCAAAACCGTCTACTAAGGGAGGATTTTCGGATATTCAGGTTCTGAAGGGGTCTTAAGGGGGTTAAACCTGCATTCCATTGAATAAAAATATCTCCCGATTGGTTTCATTGGGGGATATGATACACGACATATAAACTCATCATTAAAAAGGAAGAAGACACGTCTCTGAGGGGTTTTCGATGTGGTGTATATTATAAGGTGAAAGGGGTGAAAAGTAAGAATTGAAAGATTCCTAACGGAGCGTGTATCTCTTAAACGACATAGGCGAGGAGTTTGAAACTCAGCGGAAAAAATCAGCAAAAAAAAAAAAATAAGTAAATATGTGTTTGACCGTTTTTTCATAAATCCAATTTAAGGGGCCCATGGGGAGGGGTGAAATTCTGGGGGGAGGGGGGGAAACAGGAAATCAAGTGTCCTAACTGATTGACTGACTGACTCACTCATCAAACTCAGGGGGGTGGGGGAACTGCTTTAAAGTAAGTTAATAGCTGTTCGACAGTTTTTTTTATCAATCATATTGAAGGGGTTCATCGGGAGGGATGAAATTCTGAAGGAAAAAATGAAAGAAAATGTCCTGCTCATTCACTCATGATCGCCCAGTCAAAAATATTGAAGTTGGAACCATGGCATTCTGGGGATATGTTCGTTGTATCTCAAAACCGTACACTAAGGGAGGATTTTTGGATATTCAGGCTCTAAAGGGGTCTTAAGGGGGTTAAACCTGCATTTCATTGAATAACAATATCTCACGAGTGGTTTCATCTGTGGATGTGATACTCGGCATATAAACTAATCATTAAAAATAAGCAGACATGTGTCTAAGGGTTTTTCGATGTGGTGTATTATTATGAGGTGAAAGGGGTGAAAATTGGGGGTTGAAGGATTCCTAACGGAGCGTGTAGGCCTATCTCTTAAACGACATAGGCGAGAAATTTGAAACTCAGCGAAAAAAAATCAGCTAAAAAATTAAGTAAATCGGTGTTCGACCGTTTTTTCATAAATTAATTTAAAGGTCCAATGGGGTGGGGTGAAATTCTGGGGGGAAAAGGAGAGAAAGTGTCCTGACTGACTGACTAACTCACTCATCAAACTCAGGGGAAACAGACAGCTAAAAAAATAACTTAATAGGTGTTCAAGCGTTTTTTCATCAATCCAATTTAAGGGGCCCATGGGGAGGGGTGTAATTCTGGTAAAAATAATTGAAAGAAAATGTCCTGTCTGACTCACTCACTCATCGCGCCCAGCGAAAACTATTAATGTTGGAAAAATGAAATTTTGGGAATATGTTCGCTGTATGTCAAAACGTCAACTAAAGAATGATTTTTATTTATTCGGGTTTTAAAGAGATGTTAAGGGGGTAAACGTGCATTTCATTGAATAACGATATCTCATGAGTTGTTTCTTTGGGGATGTGATATTCGGTATATAAACTAATCATTAAAAATAATCAGACATATATCTAAAGGTTTATCGATGTCGTGTATATTATGAGGTGAAAGGGGTGAAAATTGGGGATTGAGGGATTCTTAACGGAGCGTGTATCTCTTAAACGACATAGGCGAGAAGTTTGAAATTCGGCGGGATAAAACAGCTTAAAATACAAGTAAAGAAAGTGTCCTAACTGATTGACTCACTTACTCACTCATCAAACTCAGGGGGAAATCAGCTTTAAATAAGTAAATAGGTGTTCGACCATTTGTTTCATAAATCCAATTTAAGGGGTTCATGTGGAGGGGTGAAATTATCATATATAAATGAAATTAAATGTCCTGACTGACTCACTCACTCATCATCGCCCAGCCAAAATTATTGAAGTTGGAAACATGAAATTTTGGGGATATGTTCGTTTTATGTCGAAAACATCCACTAAGGTAAGAGTTTTGAATATTCAGGTTCTAAATAGGTGTTAAGGGGGTAAACGTGCATTTCATTGAATAACAATATCTCACGAGTGGTTTCATTTGGGGATTGATACTTGGCATATATACTAATCATTAAAAATAAGCTGACACATGTCTAATGGTTTTTCGATATAGTGTATATTATGAGGTGAAAGGGATGAAAAGTGGGGGTTGAAAGATTCTTAATGGAGCGTGTATCTCTTAAACGACATAGGCGAGGAGTTTGAAACTCGGAGGAAATCAATCAGCTTAAAAATAAATAAATAAATAAATAAATAAATAAATAAATAAATAAATAAATAAAATAAATAGGTGTTCGACCGTCTTTTCAAAAATCCAATTTAAGCGGCCTATGGGGAGGGGTGAAATTCTGGAAGAAAAACGTCCACTAAGGAAGGATTTTTGGATGTTCGCTCTCATCGACCAACCAAAACTATTAATGTTAGAAGAGTGATATTTTGAGGATATGTTTGTCGTGTGTCGAAAAGATCTACTAAGGAGGGATTTTTGGATATTCAGGTTCTAAAGGGGTGTTAATGGGGTTAAACCTGCATTTCATTGAATAACAATATGACACGACTATGACGCGAGCGAAGCGAGTCTAAAAATGAGATGGTGTGTGTGTGTCTGTGTATTACTCAATCACGCAAGTACCACTGGTCCGATTTACATGAATTTTACATGGAAGTAGCAGATTTACCTGGTTAACATACAGGTTACTTTTGATTTCAATACTTTGCACTTTTAAAGATGGCGACCATTTTAGTGACGTCACTCTACCCTTTGGTTTTAAACTTTCATATTTCCATTTCAAATAAAAAGAGAACGCTAAGAAATAGCAAACTTTTGATGGCATGTACGAGGTTAAAAATTGCATTTTCTATCCGAAATGTATCTCCAACCGTTAGCGAGTAAAACCTAAATGTGTGCTATAAAACACGGTCAAGGCAGAGCGGTGTAGTTGGACAAAATGTTCCATCCTTAATCTCCCTCTGCGCAGCACCTCGCCTATCCCCTGTTTTAACTGTCACCTTCACATTTTGATTCATTTACGACCCGTAGCGAAGCACGGGTACTTCAGCTAGTACATTATAAAACACTGAGTAGTCATGAGATGTAAATCAAGGTATTAGTGTGTGTTATCCGTTTTAGGTAGATTTCATTAGAAAGCTAACTATTGCAATGGGTACCATGTTTCGACTTCCGGAAAATTTCGACATATCTTCGCGTTTCACATCCCCCAGACCCCAAAACCACCGCCAGTTCAAAAGTTTATATATGAGTAGCCTAGAATCAAACTGCACTTTCTCCAAAATTATCGAAAATGAGGTTTTTGTATGTTTCAATGCGGAATTGTCTGAAGAATGTAATAAACTGGTCGGTTGGTGTAAAACAGCACTATATCCATGTTAAAATAGGTAAGAAAATCACCGCATGGAGACGAACAGCACTTTCTCCCACGGATAAAGTGCCGAATGACTCCAAGATAGCGCCAGGCAATGGCAGCCTCCCATTTGTCGCCATAGATTTGGTATCAAGGTACTCATCTGTCAAGAAGGTTAGTTCGGACACCAAAATTTATGATGTTAAGGAGTCCATGAAAGGTGTTGTAAAAAAATTTACATCTAAATTACAATGGTTTGAAAATCCACTTATTCACCTTAATTTTTGTAATGGTCGGCATTTTTCAGTAAAATAGATATGTATTACTGAACCCATGTACTGTTGGTTCAAGCGCCGAATCCATCATTTATTGGTAAAAGAAGGAAGGAAAAATACAGTCCTTAGAATGACTTGGAAAGATTCTATGCAAGAAGACTGGTTTAATCTTGTGCAAGAGCAAGAGACCAGGTGGCCAGGAAATGATATCACGCGTGACGCACCGATAAGGAGCGATCATGGCTATAATTAGAACGAGAGGAACTTTCCGTACGGAGTGAGTGAGAGAAGGTTTCGGAAATCGAGCTTACGTTGCAGTAAAATGGCCTCCTCGCAGTTGTGCAAGAGGAAGAATAATTAGATTTAAGCCATTTGCGAACATAAAAGTAACAAAAGAAATACATCATTGTGAATCATTTCGGAATAGAGATTTTTGTGTGGGAAAAGATGTTATAATAATTGCCCAGGAAAAAAGTGCAAATGCAGCATTACGTAATTAAAAAGTCCTCTCGGCACGCCGGAAGGCGGAGGTAGATTTCACCGGACAAACTTGGGGATAGGCGAAAATAGGCAGAATATGCACGTTTTCGTAGAAGGATCAGACCTCATTTATTGCGTGAAAGTATTTTATAATTGGAGATTAATTAACTTTGTTTTTCGTCATTTTATGCATATTTTAAACATTTTATTGTCTTATGATGACGGTAACCTTCTTGTCATTTGGAGTCCATTTTTATACTTGTGGTCACACTGTCCTTATGCAAGGTTTCGACACTGATGTGTAACTATGTAACGGTCTGTTACTTCTTCACGCAAAATTATATCTCCCGCAGAGATGTTGGTTGGTTCCTCAGTTTAGGGGCTGCGACAACGCGGTCATGTAACCCCGTGTACTTTGGGTGAGTGTAGAATCTGTCTGATAAACGGTGTGAATTGTGATGGCTGTATTAGTCTGTAATTCAGGTAAGGAATGCAGACGCTCAATTTCAAGCAGTAGTCCCTAATGTTGCTACCAGATACTACCGTCAACGACACCTAGCAGTGAACTTGGCTACTAGATGCCACCGCAATCAGCAACTCGCAACGAACGTTGGAACCTCCCCTCCAAAGGAAAGCATACTGAGGGATTTTTAGCGCTCTTAGAAAATCCGACGACTTTGGCCGGCTTTGAACCTGCGACCTTGGGCATGCTACCAGTTACGTCACAGAAGCCGCTTCACACTTAGTCAGATGGAAATCTGAATCTGATCTCGCGCAAGTGCGTTGTTATGGCAACGTCTGATGGCTCATCCCTCATCAATTTAGTAGTGTTGCCATGGCAACCACTGATAGCTCTTGGCATTTTCTTATAATTCCGAAATCATTTTTCTCATCCCTTGGCGGAATGGTGGGTCATATCAAAAATTATTTCAGACAAAAGTTTTAGGTAATTATTAGGGGAATATTGTCCATTTTGTACGGTTTTGATATTGTGTCTATTAAGAGAGATATGATTAATGTTTCCCGAAAAACCCACTTTTACCCACCCCTTTGGTCAATGGTTGGTGCTATAAAAAAAACTCTTCAAACATCAATTTTTGAGCTTTATTCGGCACATAGTATGAACTTTGAACGGATTCGATATTTCACATATTAAGAGAGTTATAGCAATATTTCATTTTTTCAAAAAAGTCCCCCATTTTCATCCCCTTCGACCGATTTAACCCAGTAACGAACTCGACCGAGATTTTATGGGTATACATATTCGGTAAAAAATGCAATGTGATTGGTGCAAAATTACGGCAGTTATCGTGTCCACAATAAACTGATATACATACATAAATTATATAAAACTTTTGAACTGACGGTGGTTTTGGTGTCTGGGGGATGTGAAACGCGAAGATATGTCGAAATTTTCCGGAAGTGGAAACATGGTACCCATTGCAATAGTTAGCTTTCTAATTAAATCTACCTAAAATACTACCATCAACGACACCTATCTGTGAACTTGGCTACTAGATGACACCGGAACGATCAACTCGCAACGAACGTTGGAACTTCTCCTCCGAAGGAAAGCAAACTCAGGGTTTTTTAGCGCTCTTAGTAAATCCGACGACTTTAGCCGGGTTTGAACCCGCGACCTTGGGCATAGAAGTTCAGCATGCTACCAGTTCCGATACCGAAGTCGCTTCCCACAGACAGATGGAAAACTGAATGTTATCTCGTGCAGTGGCGTTGTCATAGCAACTGCTGATGGCTCATCCCTTATCAATTAAAAGTAAAGTTGTCATGGCAACCTCTCTTGGCACTTGGCATTTTCTTACAATTTAAATCATTTTGCTCACCCCGTGGCGTAATGGTGGGTCATTTCAAAAATTCTTTCCGACAAAAGTTTTAGGTAATTATTGGAGGAATATTGTCCATTTTGTACGGTTTTGATATTGTGCCTATTAAGAGAGATATGATTAATGTTTCCCGAAAAACCCACTTTTTTCCACCCCTTTGGTCAATGGTTGGTGCTATCAAAAAACTTATTTGACATCAATTTTTGGCACTTATCCGACACATATTATGAACTTTGAATGGATTCGATATTTCACGTATTAAGAGAGTTATAGCGAAATTTCACTTTTTCGATAAAAGCCCCCCATTTTCACCCCCTTTGACTGATTTTGCCCATTAACGAACTAGACCGAGATTTTAATGGGATACTTATTATGTAAAAAATTCAAACTGATTGGGGCAAAATTACGGCAGTTATCGTGTCCACAAGAAACTGATATATATTGTACCCGATCGTCACCATGTGGACCATGTGTTCGTATCCCAACTAGCTCACGGTCTTTCGAGGTATGGGACGTTCATGCCCACAATACGACCACATGTTCAGGATTTGAGTCTACCAGGTAACTACTCTACAGGAAATACACAACATTCCTATGAATAAAATATTTACTGGTCTAAAATCATGGCTGTACAACAAATACAAACAAAGGACAAATTACAATTAATTCCCACAAATAAATAGGGTTATTCTGTGAGCTTTCTCCTTAAAAATAGCGCTACAATGCCCTCAAACCTACTTCTAATATCCTGTCAATAATAGTTCAGATTACAAGGTTTTCATAGTGTCCGTCATGTGACACAATTTTATTTAATGGAAGTATCTTAATACAAAAACCACATGTCACATAAACATGAATTTCTAAGACATTATTCCGTCTTCTACGACATTTACTTTAATTATCATTACTTCAATGTTTTCTACATTTATTAGCACATATTTTGTTGTGTCGTGCGAATCATCTTCCTTCTTTCCATCCCTATGAACGCTCTAGGAAAATGAGTCATGCTTCTTAATCATAAACATAAACATAAACATGGATAGAATATTTATAGTTTCACCATATAACGATTATCTGGGTCTTGTCGGGCTTATTATAGATACAACTGTGTCATGTTCTGGGAAAAACACATACCCGTTTTTCCTAAATTAGCATAAACTGGCAAAATGCACTTTAAAGAAGATGCCTACATTATTTTGGTTCAGCCTTCCCCCTCAGAGGATAACTTCGCCAAATATCATCTGATTTCTATGGTTCAACCACGTATGTGAGTTGCCATACACCAATTAATTCCATTTGCATCACTAAAATACTCATATTTTAATTGCATTATTGAATACCGAGACCTCTCAGTGTCCTATTGTGACCGTAATTGACAAGGGATCGGTCGAGCGACCTCTCTCCCCTCAGCAGGTCATAAAATTAGTTCCAGACAGCTCTCCAAGATGGCTGCCACGGAAATGGTCCACATTTCCTGTCTCTCTCTACCTTCAAGGCCATCCTTGTTTACAATTATATAACAATAAAGATCCGCTAGGCATGGTCCTAAGTAATTGAGTCATTTAATCAATTAACACCTAACTTTACAGTGTATTTGGGCTCAAATGGCTCCTATTAAACATTCATGGCAGGGGTGGAATTCTAATGATAGCATTGCCGTTCTAAGGTGATTACTGTGGCTTTAAAGACGCGCATCATAATGAAACCCCATGGTTATCATCAGCAGCTGTCATTTACATATATATATTTTGGGAACCACGTTCCTCGTCGACGAATATGATTCTACCTCTCGGGCAGACCATAAGTAAAAAATGCTCACCGCGCCTCGCTGGGCGTCCATAGTGGCTATACAGTATGCACAAAGGCGATACTTCTCGAAGATTAAGCCCATTTTCACCTCACGCGCAAGCTATACTAGTCTTTCCCGTGCTTATCTTACGTAAATCACTGGATTCTACGTTAATCTGCACGCTATATGCGGCTAAACAATATTTCACATATATGACTCCATTATCAAGGTACCTGCGTTCTTCATGTTATATTATTTAAGCCAAAGCTTTACATAGCTCCTAACACAAATGTATAAATATACCGGCTTACTTTAATTTCAAATATTTATTCAAATTTTCACTGACACTGAGAAAAGCTCTCGTATTCGCGATATTCCACACTACATTCTTTACTGTTTACCAAATGACAGTATCTTAAATTAGACATGACACTATTTGAACATTACTTAGGCCAACTCTGCCCTTACTTTATGGTTGCCGACCCCAGTTATTATTATTATTATTATTTTAACGTTTAGATCCATCACTATTTTTGACCTACGTGGTCCTAAGCAAATCACCTTCCAAGTCATACTTTATTCAAGACGAGTGGTGAAAACTCGTTCAGTAAGTGACTATTACTTCTTTAATTTCAAAGTGATTAATCGTTACATGGTGAACTATGCCATTATAATGCTATTATATGCATGTTTACTCACGTTTCCTTCTGGCTGGAAAGTACCAGTATCTCCGCCTGAGCTCTACCATGATGATTGACTTAATCCATCATGATATCCAATACACAACACTGAGATTCACACTTTTTACACATGATGCACATATTACCACAAGTGGCCTTTACCACTGATAAACACTGAATATTAAACATTAAACACATTAACACTTTAAATTATTATTTCACAATTTATACACTTCATCTATCATTTCACATGTTGATCCTTAATCTGGATTTCACCTACGCTTGACCTCAGAGATGCGATGACTTATGATAACCGCTGGTCTCCGTGAAATCTAGTAGCGTTTTTATAGATGTTCGATCCTAGTTCCCTGCACTCCCGTTTACCTCACTGTCCTGGATAGGTGGCAATAACTTCCACTCTCCCATCACTGGAGTGTTCCTAATGCTGATGTCATATCATTGACAATACCTTCCGGTATACGAACTGTTCCAAACATTATCAGTTCCTATTCGCTGTAGCGAATTTATATCTGTGTCAGATAATAAAGCAATATCTGCACTTTGTTACCTTTTATGCACTTCATTATCACTGATGAAGCTTACAATTTGCCTCCATTGTCTTCAACGGCGGTACGCTGATATTTTAATAATTGGCGTGCTTACTGCAGAGCGCTTGTAGACAAAGACTAACTTCCAACTCAAGCGACCGTCTGACGTCTTCAACTGCTTTCCACTGAACCATAACTGACGTGTAACTGACTTCGACTGACCAACAACTGACTTCAACTGACCGTACAACTGACGTGTAACTGACCATAACTGACTTCGACTGACCAACAAGTCTTCAACTGACCAACAAGTGACGTGTAACTGACCGTACAACTAACGTGTAACTGACCCTCGGCGTAGGGTGCTCTTCCCTTATATTGGTTTCTTGCACAAAATAGTTCACGGGACACGTGAGAGCGACTCCCTTCTTGAAATACTCCGTCTTCAGCCGAAATAACAACTGCATCTTGTTTATCTAGGCGTGGAGGTTTTAAAAACACTCGCGTGCCGGCGATCGCTTCGGCCAATTAATTACAATTAATTGCCTTAGTTCAGCGCGTGGGACGCTACGGTGGGGATTTCCCGCTGGTTGGTTAAAGTATTCATGCTCTCGAGCGTGAGTTAGGTTGCAATGCGGTCATTTTGAGAAATAGGCGTAATTTTAGGTGAAAAACCACTCCTAAATTACTCCTCCGTGAATACATTCATCTATGTGTAAGTTCCATTGCATTACAATGCTCCATTTCTCTGTAATTAATTAATTTCTTGTGGGCTTGGCCCCGCCAAAGCTTTTCTCGTTGTCGACCGGTGAACTCCCGGGTCATTAATTTTGAGCTGTCTGACCGCCCTAGACAGAAATAGTTCCGTAGGCGCCTGGGCTACTCCGCCTACTTTTAAAAGTCATTTGTCAGACTTCAATACTAGCCTCTCTCGACTTCGTATGCACTGAAAACGTACATTTCCTTGCATTTTGCTTATAATTTCTCCTTTCAATTGCTATGATTTGCACCTAAATAATCGTGAAATCACGCTAGACTATTATGTGTCAGTAGACCTCTCATTGCTCTGTGGGTTCCATATATTGGCTCCCCCTTAGAGACCACTGGTTCGACCTTAGGCATAACCATTTGCCTGGTCTTCTCTGATAAGGCCCTGAGTTCGATACCAGACTGCCGTGACCAGTTGGGCACAATATATCAGTTTCTTACAATTTAAATCATTTTGCTCACCCCGTGGCGTAATGGTGGGTCATTTCAAAAATTCTTTCCGACAAAAGTCAGTCAAAGGGGGTGAAAATGGGGGGCTTTTATCGAAAAAGTGAAATTTCGCTATAACTCTCTTAATACGTGAAATATCGAATCCATTCAAACTGATTGGGGCAAAATTACGGCAGTTATCGTGTCCACAAGAAACTGATATATATATATATACAAGCTGACCCGGCAGACGTTGTCCTGCCAATTAAAGAAAGTGTTGTAACTTTGTTTCTTGAAGTGTTTTTGGATACACAATATTTTTTTTCAATTTCTGTTAACTGCCTTTAAACTATCGTGAATTGAATTAACTAATTTAGAAACATTCGTTGGAGCGTGCAATACAACTCCAAAGTTTCATCGCAAACTGATAAATGGCATTTAACGCATACGGGATTTGGTTTAAATGATTCGTGCGCTGTCACTCATTTGTTGAATCTACTCGTGCTCTACCAACTGTGAAATGGATATTAAGTTAGAAAGCTTCACGTAAGTGTACACAACAACTCATCAAAGTTTCATCGCAATCGATGAATAGTATATGAACGCATACAGGAATTTGTTGGAACGCTTCACGCGTCGTCACTCATTTGTTACATCTACTCGTGCGCTACCAATATTGTAAAATGGATTTACCAAGCTGAACACCTTCCCTGGCGTGTACACAACTCATCAAAGTTTCATCGGAATCGGATGAATGACATATGAACGCATAAGTGATTTTCTTTAAACGATTCGCGTGCCGTCACTCATTTGTTGAATCTACTCATGCGCTACCTATTGTAAAATAGATTTACTAAGCCTGAAACTTTCTCTGGCGTGTACTCAATGATTCACCAAGGTTTGATCGCAATCGGATGAATGATATATGACCGCATACGGGACATTGTGGAAACGATTCGCGCGCCGTAGCTCATTTGTTGAATCTACTCGTGCGCTACTTATTAAAAACTGGATTTACTGGAGTGTACACAACAATTCACCAAAGTTTCATCGCAATCGGATAAATGATATATGGACGCATACGGTACTTTGTTGAAATGATTCGCGTGCCGTCACACATTTGTTGAATCTACTCGTGCGCTACCTATTGTAAAATGGATTTATTAAGCCAGAAACCTTCCGTAAGGTGTACACAACATCTCTCGTAATCGGACGAATGGTATTTGAACGCATACGGGACCTTATTGAAACGCTTCGTGCGTCGTCGCTCATTTGTTGAATCTACTCGTGCGAAACCTCCTGTGAAATGGATTTACTAAGTTAGAAACCCTCACGTAAGTGTACACAACATCTCACCCAAGTTGCATTGCAATCGGATGAATGGTATATGAACGCATACGGGACTTTGATTAAAAGTTCGCACGTCGTTGCTCATTTGTTGAATCTACTCGTGAGCTACCTATTGTAAAATGGATTTACTAAGTTAGAAATACTCACGTAAGTGTACACAACATCTCACCCAAGTTTCATCGCTATCGGACGAATGGTATTTGAACGCATATGGGACCTTTTTGAAACGCTTCGCGCGTCGTCGCTCATTTGTTGAATCTATTCGTGCGCTATCTATTGTAAAATGGATTTACTAAGCCAAACACCTTCCCTGGAGCTCACTCAACTTATCACCCAAGTTTCATGGCAATCGGATGAATGGTTTATGAACGCATACGGGACTTTGAAACGCTCTAACGTGCAGAGACAAACAGTAGAATTCGACATCACTGCTACCTTTGGTATAAAACACAACTTTCCGCCACGGGCGGAGTGTATGTAATGGCGGTAGTTGCACAGGTTGCGACCAGGTGGCTCTAACGTGCAGAGACAAACCGTCCAAAGACATCAGCTTTCACGAAGGCCAAGGCTAGCGGTTTCCATGACGACTGTTTTTGACTGTATATTGTGGTTCTAAAATTGTGTGTAAATTGTGGTTCTAAAATTGTGTTCATTCCACCTACCGGGTCAGATTGTGAATCTAAACCATACATGGACCCACCCTAATATGCATACCAAATTCCATCAACATCGGTTCAGTCGTTTAGGAGGAGTTCAGTCACATACACACGTGTCGAAGAATTATATATATAAAGATATATAGATACATATATACATAAATTATATATAAACTTTTGAACTGACGGTGGTTTTGGGGTCTGGGGGATGTGAAACGCGAAGATGTGTCGAAATTTTCCGGAAGTCGAAACATGGGACCCATTGCAATAGTTAGCTTTCTAATGAAATCTACCTAATTTGGTTGAAATCCAATTGATAGTGTAGAAGTTATATGCATTTAAAAATTGGACTTATCAGAAGGCTTAAAATTATTTTGGCAACGCTGTCATGTATGGCCACCTGGAAATTAAACTGAAATAGTATTATCTACATGTGTGACAATTTTAGAATAGCTCCCATGTATACCTTCCAAGATATCCAACATGGAGCTCAAATTTCTAGTGCGTTTTTTTAGCAGTTGGTAGCACTGGCATCTTTTTCAAATATGGGCCTGAGATATTCCGGTGTACATCTTTACTCATACTAAATTTGGTTTCGATTGCTGCAGCCATTTAGGAGTTGATAGGGGGGGGGACCACACACACACACAGCCAGACAGAAAGAAGGACAGAGACAGACAGAAGGACAGACACATTTTCCCGGATATATCTTATAAGTCTACTTTTTCCTAATTTTTGAAAAGTGTGAAAAGTAGGCTAAAATTGAATGTGATCTCGTCAATGGCGTTGTCCTGGCAACCTCTGATAGATCATCCCTTATCAATTTAAAAGCGTTGTTATGGTAACCTCTGATGGCACTTGGCATTTTTTAAAATTCCGAAATCATTTTTCTCATCCCTTGGCGTAATGGTGGGTCATATCAAAAATTATTTCAGACAAAAGTTTTAGATAATTATTAGGGGAATATTTTCCATTTTGTACGGTTTTGATATTGTACCTATTAAGAGAGATATGATTAATGTTTCCCGAAAAACCCACTTTTTTCCACCCCATTGGTCAATGGTAGGTGCTATCAAAAAACTTATTTGACATAAATATTTGGCACTTATCCAACACATATTATGAACTTTGAACGGATTCGATATTTCACGTATTAAGAGAGTTATAGCGAAATTTCACTTTTTCGAAAAAAAGCCCCCCATTTTCACCCCCTTCGACCGATTTTGCCCATTAACGAACTCGACCGAGATTTTATAGGGATACATATTATGTAAAAAATTCAAAGTGATTGGTGCAAAATTACGGCAGTTATCGTGTCCACAAGAAACTGATATATATATATATATATATAGAGATAGATACATATTGTACCCATGTGAGTAATCTCGGTGGATAATATGCATCTGCCTCCAGCTAGCATCAGCTCTCAGGCGTGTACGGTAACCCCAATTTAGCAGTGCATATTTTGGATTTGAGGCTAAAAGGTATCAACTCTACAATGATAAGGCACAACTCTATTCTAAAACTTTAATTCAATAAAATAAATCATGGCTTCAAACACAAAACAATACCCAAAAAAGCATAAAATAAAGCAAACAAAATTTTTACTTCCACAATCCACAAGTAAACAAATATAAAATCACAACAAAGTCATACCTAGCCATAAGGCTTTACCCTTCTGTGAACTTCACAAGGATATACTAGTGCGCTGATGCACCTACGACTTCAAAACAAACTGTACATTAACATAACAGTCATACAATGTGACTTCTTTAATATTACAACAAGGATTATTCCTTAAACCTCTTTATGTTAAACAATTATGTGTGCCGTGCGTGTTTTAATATTTTTCTTCTCACCAATGAAATGCTTTGCATGCATTTACCTATTTGGACGTTGCACCAAAATCAACGTGCAACTCCATAATTATGTAAGCTACCCCCTACACATCCTCCAATTATATGGTTTCACCGCATGCTGTCTGTGATTCCTAGATAAAACGTTACGTTATAGCTTATGTCGGATTGTACGATAGACTACCATGCGCTCATGGCGATTGGCATCTAGTAACTAACTACATGACTTGGCTCCAGTGACAGTACAAATATATCATGTAACTATTCGTCAGATAGCTAAAATAATGAACCATCAGAATGAACTATAATTATCCATGTGTTCACAAACCACATGGCTCTAATACTCAACATAACAATCTTGCATTATATGTCATTTTAACAAGGTCTAGAATCTCTTCCCTTTATAACTTGCCTGAGCGGCCCGGGTGGTTAGCTCCGACCCTCGGCTAAGGAAGTCGCTACACAATAGAAAGTGGAATGGGTCGTTTCACCAATTATCTCGACCTTTCTAAAAGTTTGAAAGCCTCCCTCTCTAAGCAGTGACGATTTACAAGACAAAATACTGTGTCCTGACCGACACACATGTTCCCAAAGGATCTTAATTGACTATTATGCCAACAGGTATTGAATGAGCTTTTGTAATTATTCCTACGTCGAGGATAACGATTAATTAATGGCCTCACATGGGTCCATTCAACATGAAGGTTCGGGGTTCGTAATGCATGAGCCTGGCGGTTTGACCGATGTCTCAAGTATAATATAGGCGCAGAAAACCACTGTCGCCATGAGTTTTCGCTGCCAACGAGCGTAAATAACTCATCAATAAGTTCTCGGGAAATCATAGAGCTGCGAGGTGTCCTTGTTTCCTCGACTCTGTCGAGATTCCAGTCCGGAACACATTTCAATCCTTTCTTCAGAGTTAGGGTCCATCACTAAAACTCTGGAATAAATAATATCTCCAACAATGTCCACGACATAGGAGAATTCATACGTAGAATAGACTATCTGGCCCCTAATGCTCCATGCTACGACACTCCGACCTATAATATTAAGAGAAATCTAACATTTACTCTATAAGCTTCTCAATTAAGCTGCAAATTCAATTCACTAAAAGCTCTTTCATTACTGGTATCATTACTGAATATCTGCAATATTCTAACATGAAACTTCTTTCCATAGTTACTGTAATGTAATCTCATTGTAACATCTTCCTGCTTAGATTGATAAGTCTTGCACTTAGCGTTAATAATTCTCGCTTACAACATTTATTTGTTTCCTGATATGTTCATTCATACTCTTAATAACCATTATTATTATTATCATCATTTCTCACTGACATAAATGACCAAAATCATCCTTTATTATTATTATTGTAAATCTCGTTGACATAAATGATCAAAATCATTATTTATTATTATTCTCACATAAATTACCAAAATTTCCGACATAGCTAGACGTTTTAAACTCGAACAATCGCGTTCGTTGCATTTACATAACTGATTGCCATTCTTAATTCATAGTGGGAATAATTACTCCACTTAATGATGCAAATTAACATCTCAACTCTATAAAAATCAACTCAATACTGATTAAACATGGAGGATCAGCCTCCTAACTGATTTTTACTGGCATCTATAAGGAATTCACAATATCTTTACGGAATCACAGACATGCAGCGGTCCATACTTCTACATAATCATAACCATAATTTGTGGGGTACTTACATCTCTATAGGCATCTAAGGTGGCTCCGACCAATCATATTCTTCCATGTCACCCGCCATAATGGGTTTAACGCGACATATTTCTCTTGTTTACACACATTTGATTACACATAATTTCTATCACCAACACGACACGTTGCATACCTTTCAGGAAGTTATCACTCCCCAAACAAGTGAAACACTTCATCAAACACAATTTTAAATGATATTTTTACATATGCATTACACTGAACACTCGTCACTTCATACACACTTCAATGCTGAAATTCCCTAGCAGAGATCGAAATTGCAGGTGTCGACGGCATCTTACGTTACCAACTCCTGATTGAAAGTCTGGTTATCTGCTCTCGGAACTCTCCAACAGTTTTATGACGATCATTCCTACAGTAAGCGTCCTGCGTTACATCAATACGCTGGCTCCCAAACATGAGCGTTAACATCTGGTACTCTCATGGCAATACCAAACACTTAGTAGAGTTTCTTTCGCGCATTCTATCGTAGTTACACATACACGATTAGTTAATACTATACACATTGCGCTTAATAAAGTTCAACACTTTCACAAATAATTATATACAATAGTTCTACCGTTAGTCTATACGGTGCTTCGTAACTGAACACGTCATAGTTCGTGCTGCTAATTATGCCTGTATCACGACTATTATTCATACAAGCATATTTACTGTTTCTTTTACACATACCAGTCTTTGTTCGGCGTCTTGATGAATAGAATCGTCATGCGTTTTGCCTTGACGCACTTGCTTCAACCTGGCTGTAGCTGACTGAAGTTTCACTCGAAGACTGCACGTAACTTATTTGAAGACTTCTGTATGCGGCTTACACGCTGTCTCTTACTGCTGCATATTTGCTGCATACTGATTGCAAATTATTGCCATTGTGCTACAATTGATAATTGAGTAAGACTGTAACTGGCTGTAACTGCGCTTGGCGGCATGTAGACTGAGCTTGGCTGCGTTACCACTTCGACTGACTTAGACTGAGCTTCAACTGAGCATAGCTGAGTAAGACTGAGAGCTCCTGCTGGGGTCTACTCCCTTATATCGGATTTCCACAGAAAGTAGAGCAACATCTTCCCGCGTAATCTTGGCTCCTCTCACAGCATGATTCAGGTCTTCAAACCATGATCATTGTGTTCCTCTCTCTTCACAGGTCCCAAAACTATCTGTGTGCAAAGGAATCGCTCGTCCAATTAATTAATATTAATTCCTTTCCCCATGGCGTGGGACGCTACCTAACGGGAAACCCCCGGCAACATCTTCACATCCATCCGCGAACAATGGTCGTTTTACAGTCCTTACGCACATCATTAAATACGCACCAATTTCGCAGGTAAAAGACTCTAAAATTGTCTTCTTGCCAAGATATTCACCTGTGTGCAACTCTCATCTCGATTCGTTACTCCAATCACGAGTAATCAATGATTTCTCTGGGCATTTCTCCGCCCCTACTCCAAATCCATTCTCCGTCGGGGAATAACTATGTCATTATTCAGGCCTCACCCCTGCTCCAGACGACATAATGGGGTCACAGAGATGGACGTGGCTCCACTGGGACCAACCCACAATTCTGGGCCAATTAGTAAATGTCAGCTCTGCCCTTCTCCGTGCTTCAAGCCTCCAATAGCTTACACCAAATCGTCTTATAATGATATAATCTGCTCATTATTTCCTACATTATTTTACTAAATAATGCCATTTCATCAAAAATCACACCAGTGATTAAATATACATTTCTTTCGAGGGGTTTTTACCAAGAAACTCCCTGTACAGATCTCTGGTTCGCTTCCTGGTGGAACCTTTATACTGAGATCACAGTCTCTGAGAACCATGTTCGATTCCAGTCAGCATAACCCCATCGGGTTCAATATATACATACATTATATATAAACTTTTGAACTGACGGTGGTTTTGGGGTCTGGGGGATGTGAAACGCGAAGATATGTCGAAATTTTCCGGAAGTCGAAACATGGTACCCATTGCAATAGTTAGCTTTCTAATGAAATCTACCTAAAAGTTCCCCGAGACCCGAGGAGGTGGGGATTAAAAATCAACTGCAACACCCACGTATCTGAAGACCAAATTTTATTTAATATCTCAGAATTGTACGATCTATTTTTATGTGCAAAGAGGTCAGTTTACGTTTAGAAAACGAGCTTTCCAGAGATATAATTTTCAATAGTGTGCGACTATTGCTTCAAATGTTAGTTATGAAAAAGACGTGAAATTTATCTTTTTGTCGCCGATTTGTATAAAAGTCCTGGCAGAGCCAGACTAATCATGCAGTTAACAGCAGACCTTGTGGGGAGGTGCTGCTTCACAGTGTCCAGATCACAGTACGAGAAGTATCATCATAGTATCGCCGTGTGAAGACTTCGGAAAATCCTAGTACAGGATTTAGTTCAGCAAGCGTCAGTCTTTATAGTGAAAAGTTCAGTATTACAGTCAAGTTAGGCTGCGAACTTAAAAAAAAACAGGCGATAGGTCTTCAAATAACAGTTCAGTTAAACGACTGAAAGTATCGTAACGTTTTGAAGTACCAAAGATCGTGAAACAAACATTTCCAGCAAAGTTAAGGAACCCGATCAGGGTCGTACGGAATAAGTAACGCCTAGTGTATCAATAAGATAGGGACTAGAGCGAAGAAAATAAGAAGGGAAATTTTAATCCAAGACGTTGTCTAACAGGAGACAAACGAACAGTAAAAGCATTAAGCTACGAAACTAAGGAATAGCAGTAAATGCTAGAGAATCATAGGTCACCGATAAAGTATTCAAGGTACCGTAAACAAGATAGACTTTATCTAGACAAATTAAATAGTGTCTAGAAAGAAACGACTTCGAGCTAGTAAAAATAGAAGCCGAATAGTCAGGAAACCAGATTTGAAGAATAGCCGTTCCAGGGAGGGGTAGATTGATCGAGACTTTCAACTTCTAGCCAGATAGGGAGCCGACATCTAAGAGTTTCACCCTTGGAAACGGGAAGAAAAAATCACGTGTGTAAGGCCAAATCAAAGCCTCAGTGATTAAAAGCAGTGTAATGTAAATATAGAAAATTTGTGTTAGTGTAATAATTTTTAGTGAATTTATTTGTGTATTATAAAAGAATACAGAATTGTATTCAAAATGTTACCAGTGTTTAAGGTAAATTATGTGTATGTGTATCAAGAAATGTCATTGTGTGAAATGGTATTAATGAAGATGGCTTAATTACCGTAAGTGGGCGAAAATGAAACATCGCTGGAAAATACGGTCGGGGACCGTCACCTCATGTGAGTAACCACTTCATTATGTTATGTGTTGGGGAATATTTGTGTACAATCCACCTGAGAATGAGAAAATAGGGATGTTTTTGGATAACAAATAACAGAATAATAGCGCGATCTGAACGATTAAAATTGATAAAGTATAAAATAATTATGTGAAATGAATAAATCCCTTAGGGAAAATGTATGAAATAAAATATCAGTGTACTTGATAAATGCTTTAATTATATGAAAGCAAGCGTAATAATAATAATAACAATGATATAAATGAATAAAGATTACGATGAATTATAGGAAAGTAGTAGCTTTTGAGCTCCTTTAAAGGAATAAATACCTGTTGTGAACACATGTTCTTAAGATAAAGCGATTATTGTTACGGGAGAGGATTAATATAAAAATTGAGATGTAGATCAAATGTGTATTGTTGAATTTATCAGTTCTTTGAAGGCAATTTGGCAATAAAGGATAAGCGTAATGTAGCGCATTGAAGTAAATTTGTCACGCTAGGAATGCGTTGAACTTAAATATACTTGGTAACATTAATTATGAGGGGCAGTTGGTCGTGGTAATTGAGCTATAGAAAGTCCTCCAAATAGTGATGTGATCACGAGGCCGTTGTGTGTGTTGTATTATAAATGGGTGCGAAATAATTGTATTATGAGCGCGAGTGTAAGGCAAAGGCCTGCTATAAGTCGCAAATGTATAAGTCCTCCAGTATGGGATATGGTTCCCCAGGCAGTTGAAAGAAACGAACCCAGATTCGTTTATGTGAAGCCCATAAGTATTTGTTGTTATATTGAATTATTCTTACCCACCAATGAGGACACTTCATAATTAATAAATGCCAAGGTAAAAAGAAAGGGTCTAGTGAACCTAAATATGTTGTTAAAATAAGTAGAATGAAGCCTTGGTTGTTCAAAGAACTACATTTAAGAACTGCTGTATGAAAGCAGAGGGTAGCTCGCCTCTTGCGAGTCTGACCGTAATGTTCCTACTCCCCAACAATAAATCACGCCAAGTGGCCACGGCCAGACCTTACCATTAACGGAAGTGCGGTAGGTCTGTGAGCCGTCTGTTTTGAAGTTATAGTACACTAGAGGGTTTAGAATTTGTTTAACGAGCCGGGCTTCGAACCGAGGTTCTTGTAGATGAAAATTACCGATTGCAAGTTCAGATCGTTGCTTTCTATTGATATGATGGTCTTTTAAGACAAATAATGATAAATCCCTAATGTAATGTTATATAATGTAATAATTCACGAGTTAAGTGAAGACAATTAGATTCCGGGAGTGATCTTAATTTTTGACGTGTTCAAGTAGTCTTCAGTAGCTCGGCAGTACACAAGTGTTTTCCCAATCACTGTAGTGAATTGTTGATTTGAGAGAGATGGTAACATGAGAAATATTGTGAAAGCCCAAAGTTTAAGTCAACGAGTAAAAAGACTTTAATAAGAATTATATATTGTTGTAATTATAAGATACTCAGATAATGGGAAGTGATGTGTAAAAAAAGGATAACACAGTTTATATTGAAGTATCGAGCCTATTAGAGCTCTTGATTGTATTGAAGTTTAAAAGGACACTATATGGAAGTGAATAGAAATATAAGTTTGTTGGTTTATGAAAACCATTTATTATGATTTAACCTTTGTTTAATTATGTATTCCTTGTTCACTCTGAACAAGTTAGAATTGGGTCAGTATTTTATTTGTTTAATTTGTTGTAGCGCCATGTATTTGGTTAATTAAATGTTTTATAGTAGGAGTTGATTTTGTTTATTTATTTTGGAATTGTATCCTCTAGTTAATCCAAAATGTGTAAGTCACAGAGTGGGATAACATACCATAACCCCGAAAATCCCGATTTGAGCATTGCTGGCATACTGTGATTTGCATATTTCATGCTAAAAGGGCACATTACGTCTAAAATGCCTTATTTCATCCTGTAAATGTGATATATTCTTAAATTAAATTTTATATTGACACCTGAGAGCACTTTATCAATGACCTAGAGACAAAGTGCACTTTGCCCAACATTAAATCTCCTTAAATATTCAGGTAGGTCAATAAAATCGGGTTTTATGTATTGCAAATTTGTTCCGTAAGTCAAATCTTTAATATACACTCATCAGTTTCACTAATTAACTTTGAGTTCAGCTGGAATCAGTTTTTGGGCTCTACTGAATAATCATGTTTATGGAGAAAGTGCGGTTTGATTCTAGGCTACTCATTTAATTTATGTATATATATATCAGTTTCTTGTGGACACGATAACTGCCGTGATTTTGCACCAATCACTTTGAATTTTTTAAATGATATGTATCCTTATAAAATCTCGGTCGAGTTTGTTAATGGGCAAAATCGGTCGAAGGTGGTAAAAATAAGGGGCTTTTTTTCGAAAAAGTGAAATATCACTATAACTCTCTTAATATGTGAAATATCGAATCCCTTCAAAGTTCATATTATGTGTCGGATAAGTGCCAAAAATTTATTTTTAAAAAGTTTTTTGATAGCACCAACCATTGACCAATGGTCTATTCGGGAAACATTAATCATATCTCTGTTAATAGGCACAATATCAAAACCGTACAAAATGGACGATATTCCCCTAATAAGTACCTAAATCTTTTGTCTGATTTTTTTTTTGATACAACCCACCATTACGCCACTGAGAAAAATGATTTCGGAATTAGAAGAAAATGCCAAGAGCCATCAGAGGTTACCATGACAACGCTTCTAAATTGATGAGGGATGAGCTATCAGAGGTTGCCATGACAACTAGATCACATTCAGTTTTCCATCTGACTATGTGGGAAGCGGCTTCGGTGACGTAGCCTAGCTGGTAGCATGCTGAACTTCTATGCCCAAGGTCGCAGGTTCAAAGCCGGCCGAAGTCGTCGGATTTTCAAAGAGCGCTGAAAATTCCTCAGTATGCTTTCCTTCATAGGGGAAGTCCAACGTTCGTTGCAAGTTACTGGTTGCGGTGGCATCTAGTAGCCAAGTTCACAGCTAGGTGTCATTGACGGTATATTTGGTACCAACATTAGGAACTACTACTTGAAATTGACCGTCTGCAGTCCTTACCTGAATTACAGACTAATACAGCCATCACAATTAACACAGCTAATCAGACAGATTCTACACACACTCAAAGTACACAGGGTTACATGACCGCGTTGTCGCAGCCCTAAACTGAAGAATCAACCAACATCTCTGCGGGAGATAAAATTTGACGTGAAGAAGTAACAGACTGTTAGATAGTTAGACATCAGTTCCAAACCTTGCATCAGGACGGTGTGACCACAAGTATAAAAATGGACCCCAAATGACAAGAAGGTTACCGTCCCCCTAAGACAATAAAATGTTAAAAATATGCATAGTAATACGAAAGAAAAGTTAATTGAGCTCCAATTACAATGTAAAATACTTTCTCGCAATAAATGAGGTGTGATCCTTCTACGAAAACCTGCATATTTTGCCTTTTTTAGCCTATCCCCTAGTTTGTCCGGTGAAATCTGCCTCCGCCTTCCGGCGTGCCGAGAGGATTTTGTAAATTCAAGTAAGCACTGCAAACATTCGATTTTCAAGTACTGTAGTTCCAACTTTTGCTACCAAACGCCACCGTCAACGACCAACTAGCTATGAACTGTGTTACTACCCTAGGTAGATGTCACTGCAGTCGGATCCTGGCGACTAACGTTGGAACCTAAGAGCGTTAGTAAAATATAACCTATAATTTAGCTTCACACAGGTCTAATTAGTGAAAGGTTCTTTATCATGACATAAATCTATGACATGGGCCTGCCGGCTTTACTTGCCCTCCGAAGGAAGGCATACTGAGGGATTTTTAACGTTCTTAAAAAATCCGACGACTTCAGCCAAGTTTGAACCCACGGCCTTTGACATAGAAGCTCAGCATGCTACAAACTATGCCACCGAAGCCACCGGTTAGTATATCGTCTTCTGTTATCACACTCAGCCTTAAATATTTAGGGACTTCTTTCTCTCATGTCATCAAGGTTTACCTTGTGAATTTCTATCATGGCGATAAGTATATATTTGTTAGCCTGTTGTCGTTCATGCAAATAACTCAGCCGAAGGAAGTCAGTTTTCTTTTCCTACTGGTTTCCGTTTTCTTCTTTGTTTAACTCCGACACAGCTGTTATGGATCACCCCGTTCTTCTGTTCTTTGTTTTAGTCCTCGGGTTCTTCCTTCCAGGCCTCCGTTTCTGATGCGTCTACAACAGGGGTTCCCAACCTGGGGGGCGCGCCCCCCTAGGGGGGCGTGGGGGCTTTATCAAGGGGGGCGTGAAGTGATTTCCGAATAAAGTTTTTTTAACTCGAATATTACAATTTTGTAAAATAAACATTTTTCGAATCTCTCCAAGTGATTGTCGCACCAAGTCAATCGTTCAAAAGCACTGGTAATTGCCAACTGTCGGCACAAACCTCTGCGGAGCCGCCAGCTTGGAGGTGAAATAAGGAATTTTCTGTGTTGTAAGGAGCAAAATCATGCCAATTTTATCGTCTCGTAGGCATATCTTTGTGATTTCTTTGAGGCTTTGAACAGTTTGAACGTACATTTTCAAATACATATTTATGCGAGTCAGGATTTTCATCGTTGAATGTCATAGAAACAAAGCAGCGCTGTCGGCTTGATGTTGCAAGTGATCTCCGCTGTGCTCTGTCAAATATCAAACCAAACATACCGAATCTTACCAAGAGAAAACAGTGTCAACCCTCTCACTGACATTTGTTGACTAATTTAAGGATTTGTTGTAAAAGTGTGTTCTTTGTATTGTGTTAAAATGAAGTTAGTATGTAGCCTAATAGATATGCCTATTCCATTATGTACTGTAGTGTTATTAGGTTAGGTCTATATCCTCTGTGTCAATCGAAGTGTCTATAGAAGCGATGAGTGTGTGTATGTGGGGGGTGGGGGGGGGGGAGGAAAAGGTGGGGGCGCGATGAACTCCCGTACCTGAAAAGGGGGGCGTCAGCTGACAAAGGTTGGGAACCACTGGTCTAGAACATCAGGTTTTACAATAGGCTGATAGTAAGTTCATTTACATGGCGAACTCAAATCGATTTGAGTACACTTAGCGTATTGAATACTATCATATAAATGGGACTCAGATCGTATTGAGTTTCAAGGTCCATACGGTAAAATTGTGGGATCGGATCATATCCAAACTGTTGTTCAGGAACATGTAAACGCTAATCGTTTAGAAAGCAATTGTGCGCACTCTAGAGTTACGTTTTTGAACTCACCTACTCTCATCAGTCACCCGACTCTCGAATTGCTTGTTTTAGTCCAGTCAAAATATACATCCGACCTTGCAAAAGGTCATGTAGTTATAATTTTTATATGTTGTTTGGACCTCTGCCAATAGTAAAAAAAAAACAAATGTGCAACTTCGAAAATCCTTTGCTAGCTGTGTAATTGTCAAAGAAAAACAGCCAGATATTTGCACTCTTTTAGGTTTTGCTCAATATCATCTAAACTATGTGTCTGAGAGGAAACATTGTGGATACCTGTTTACAATTATACTAAATTATCTGCAATTTGAGTCCTAACCGAGCTCTGTACGTTTATTAGTTCCCGAGATACAGTTATTAAAAAATTGGATGTTTTTTCAAAAACGTAAAGATTGTTGGTTTTGTTCTCCTAATTTGACAAATAGTGTCCACAATACCCATCCTATGAGAAATATCCTTGATAATGAACTTGAAGTTTATTTGTTTACACTGGGCCGATAACCTAGATGTTAGGCCCCTTAAAACAACAATTATCATCATCATATTTGTTTACATTTAATTTGAGCACTAACCTGTAGGCCCAGTGCTTCTCTCAAATGTGGCATGTTCTGTAACTGAAAACCTTGAAAAACTGAATTTGAGAAAAATGAAAGAAGAGAGTTCCCATAGGTAGTATTTTGTTTTATTACAAAAGAAAAACGTTACAAATAAAATTATTTTACAATTATGAAGCAACAGGTCTCATCGTAATTTCACTTGTGATGGCCTGGGTCACACAAAATCTTTCTCTGACGATGGCGCAGGTTTATTGGAGGAATTTTTGAACTGAACAGCAGGCGCAGGCTCGTTTTGCAGTTCTAGCAATGAAGGAGTGGGGATGTCTTCCTCATCGTCAAAATCCTCTAGCTGAAGCGATTGCACATTTCGACACATTTTGCAGCCATGAAATCGACAAAGGGCTGAGCATTTCAGCCCAGCTTTGCGGCAACTGCAACCGCTGCTGCAACCTTTTCTGCAATTGCAGGAAATCACGTGCAGTAGGAGCACGTAGTTGTACTCATAGGTGTAAACCCTTGATCATCATGCTTCCATCCCCAATCTGTGGGAATTTTGTTGACCCCCAACCACTTGGTGGTGAGTTGTGTAAGCATGGTGGCGTGCTGCATCCACTGTTGGGGGCAAGCGAGCAAGATTAATTTTGATGTTGGCTGCGATGTAACAAACAGTTGGTAGCGAAGGTTATTCAGGGAGTCTGTTAGGAAATCACCCCCGTAAAAATACACAAAGCACTTTTTCCCAGCTTTTGCTATGGTTTCGTTACTAGAGTCTGGCAGCAGTTCTGCCAGTTCTACAAGTTGGAATTTTTTAAAAATATATTAGCTAACTTGGTTTTACCATGCCCATAAGGGGCTGAAGTGGTGACACACCCACTGAATGCATGGATAAAAAAGTGACAGTCAGTCTGAAAGACTAGACTTTGTATCATTTTAAATGCTACAAATGCTGAAAAATGCTAGAAAGCCTGGAGGCTTCTCGCTTCGCTCGAAGCCAAAGACTCTTGACATGTTAGAGAATTATCTGCATAATAATTATCTTGCTTTATAATACTTAACCTTGTTTCAAATTACTCGCGAACGGCAAGTGCAAACCAAGGGCAAAGCAAGGTCAAGTGCGCGGAGAGAGATGGCTAGATGACGTTCCCCTTCCATCCAGTCTAAAAACACTTATAGTGGGCGATGTATTGAAGATAGAGATATGCTCTCGCGGACTTTTTTTGTAGAACTTTTCATGCTGACCAATTCTTACGCTCATAGTATATTGATATTTTTAACGGTTTTCCCAGCGTAAGCTTAAGATGCGCACGGACGCCAAGTTTGTTTTCGACTTTTTCACTGAAATCGATACTGCCTGGCTTCCTTTGATCATACATAAATTATTTTCTACAGAATTTTCCTCGAGATATCCTTTACAGAATGGTGAAAACCGCATCAAAATCTATCCAGTGGTTCTCGAGATTACCCGTGACATCCAAGAATCGGGGATTTTTGTCTTATACTAACGAAGTAGAGATTGTCGGGGAACACATGCACCAAGCGGTACTATGACGTCGCACACCTCAGTGCATCTAGGTACATTTCGTCCCGCCACCGTAACGTAACGCCAGACCCCAGCGTAACGACGAAGTCGAAAAGATCATTTAAAATGATAAAAGCCACTGTACCTGGTGAGTGGTGAGCAGGTCAATGTGGGAAAGAGGAGCTTGAGTAATGGATACAGCCAGCTTCACCTTTGCATCACCTTCGCTACTCTTCTGAAGGTAGATGTTAGTTGCACATGAGCCTAAACCAATGAGGAGTACGAGGAGGTCAAGATCTGCTCTTACTACTATTACAAGGTCGATTGTAGGACTTTGGATACTGCTATGGCAATGATGTCCCGATCAGCATCTTCCAGCATCTTCTTCGGCTACTTTTACTTGCATGCCATGCTGCTCGAATGAATCGCAAAGAAGTGGGATGAGGGACCTCTTGTTGTTCTCATTGGCCAATGTTATTTTCTGAGGTAGTTGGATGATGGTGGATTCTTCAAAAATGATGTCATTGCACAAGTGAGTAGCACAGCGTCGGAGTCGTTCAGCACTTTTTGTGTTTTTGTTAGCGGCCTCTTCAGGATAACCGTCAAAAACAACCGAGACGTTGCTACCAAAGTGTTTTTAATGTAGCTGATGTGACCCGAAACAATGGCTGTCACAGACGTTTTGCACCGCCAGACAACCTTGTTTAAAAGATCGCCCCCATCCAAAACAACATAAGTATTGGGAGTCAGCTGGTGTGTGGCTGGATAGTGGAGTGAAAGCAGAGAAGAGACTGGTCTTGGTCCCCGTTCGCACCCCCTGTTCATTAAACATAGACATTGGCAATTGGGCTACTTCTTGTTTAAAATGTTCTTACAGTTTTTTGTCCGAATTTTTGGTTATGCACACCCTTTGGAAAATAGTAAGTGGATCGACAACTACTCTCTTGTTCCCCACTTTAACAGGGGTGGTGATGGATAACAATGTGGCTACTTTGTCCTTACTTTTAAAGATTACTTTATCAAACGTATTTCCAATGATTTTCTTACCACCTTCAGTTCCCAGTTGTTGGGCCAAGTGGCAATTTATGTTAGGGCCACCAACTATTCCACTACTGATGGATACCATTTTATCAGTGATGGGAAATGGAGGGTGGAGAACAAACTAGTTTTTAATATTGTCATTTAGACGATGAAAGACATGTTTTCTTTCTTTCGAAACGCGTCGAATTTTAGTATAATAAAACACGGCATAAGCCCAAAATTCAACATTATGAATAAACTAGTTTTTGTTTTGATTTTCTGCATCACCATTATCTCGAATGATTAGAGAAGGCTTAATAACAACATGATGTTCACCAGTAGGATAGGAGATGTGGCAGAAACGTTCCAGTTCCTCGCATACGTTTACCATGAACACCATTCATACGGTCCACCGGACTAGCACGCTGCTGGAGATTCCACGTCCCTGTGTCAATCCACCATAGCTTTTCATAGACCGCATCAATTTTTGATCAATTGTTAAGTCTGACCATAGGCCTGACCATAACTTTTCAGATCGGTGGACAGTAAAACCTCCTTCTGTAAACATTTTAAACTCAGTAGGATCCATCCGATCTTCTAGAGCCATCATATCTTGCAGATATATGTGAGCACTCTTTGCGTAGAAATAGTGACCAGCAGAATGAGAAAAAGGTAACTTAGCATTCTATGGACAGAATACAGGCGAAGGTTTCAATCACCAGCATGCTCTGCCTGAATGAATATTTTATGAGAGTACACATGCGAAAATATTGGACACACAGCTTATCCAATGCAGTTTTGAATGTGGCTCTTAGGGTTTGGTAAGTCTCGTTTTCCTTTACAAACATGATGAGAAACCGCTCACTTTCAAATAGTATCATTTCAGTTGCATTTCTTTCCTCCTCAGTCATTTCTACCTCAACCATAATAATGCCAGGCAGTACTAGCAGAGTTGAAGCATATCGACGCTATGATCACACAAAAATATTCAAACCAAAATAACACAGCAAATGATCGCAAACAACAAGCCAGTCAAGAAAAAAAAAAAGTCAACCCCTGGCACTATCCAGCCCATGACGGGCTAAGGCCGACCAAGCGACCGCTGCCCAGCCATTTGGCCTGCAGATATTGGGGTGACGCGTGATCAGCGCGTCGGGTCCCCTCGGCCGTTAATCTTGGTATTCGTGATCGGGGCGCTGTCTCACTGTCAGACAGCTACTCAATTGTCCTCACGAGGCTGAGTGCACCCCGTTCCAACCCTCACGTCAGTTTTAAAATTCCTGACGGAGCCGGGGATCGAACCCGGGGCCTCCGTGCGAGAGGCAGGCACGCTACCCCAACACCACGGGGCCGGCACAACAAGCCAGTATAAGTAATATTATACGTACCGGAATCTAACACGTCATTTCAGTAAATAATTAATAATTAACATGGAAACATTCCCATAATTATGAAACCATTGCTATCATAATATTAACTTCGATTTAATCAGTACAGGCCCTGTACGTGATGTCCGATACGCTCAAAACTTGTTTTAATTGATTTCACCCTATTTCTATTTGTCAAGGTTTTCTGTTACATGCCACTTTTGGGAGAAGCACTAGGCCTACAGCTAAAAGTAAAGGTAAACAAATAAAATTAAAGTTCATTATCAATGACATTTATCATAGGGTGAGAATATTTGACAATATTTGTCCAATTAGGAGACCAAAACCAACAACTTTTGCTTTTTTGAAAAAACATCCAATCTTTAAATTACTGTATCTCGGGAACTACTAAATGTACAGAGCTCGATTAGGACTCAAACTGTAGACAATTTAGTGTAATTGTAAACAGGTATTCACAATGTTTTCTCTCAGACGCATAGTTCAGACGATATTTAGCAAAACCTGAAAAAAGTGGAAATATGTGGTTGATTTTGGCTATTACACAGCTAGCACAGGACTTTCGAAGTTGCAAATTTGGCTTTTTACTGTTGGCAGAGGTCCAAACAACATATAAAAAATAGAACTACATGACCTTTTGCAAGGCCGGGCCCATTTTTATGTCAAATTTGACTGGACTATTTAACTTCTGCCCATATTCTTCGTTTCTGTCTGTGTTCCTGCCGTGGTTGATAAGCGTAGTTTGTTTGAACGTGTTTTTAGTGTTATTGTATTTTTGTCTGTATTGCCTGAAATGTCTGGTGCATCCATAAGTAAAATGTGGTCAACAGTAAAAGTGAAAATGGACCGTCCACTTTGCCGCTTAATCTGTTCCTATTCCTATTCGTTCACAAGATGAAACTTCCGGCTCCATGACTAATTGGTTAGCGTGCTAGGTTTTGGACCGAAGGGTCCCGGGTTCGATTCCCGGCCGGGACATTAGGGATTTAAATCTCCTCGGGTTAATTCTCGTGACCCGGGGACTGGGTGAATGTGATATCTTCATCATCACTTCATCATCATTACGACGCGCAGGTCGGCCACGGGCGTCAACTAGAAAGACGTGTGCTCGGCCTCTCAGGAAGCCACACGAAAAGAAAACAACAAAAAACTAGATGAATCTAATTTTACATAGACTGGCTGAGTGGCGCAGCGGTAATTTTCTCGCCTAGTCTTCCAGAGGTTGCAGGATCAAATCCTGGCACAGTCAGTTAGCATTTAAGTGTGATTAAATGCGAGGGAGCCGTGTCAGTAGATTTACTGGTACGTTACAGATCCCCTCCGGGGCAACATTCCGACTTCTCAAAAAGCTTCAGTAGTTAAAAGGGACATAAAACCAATAACATCCTATAGTGTTCAAGGAGCCTAGACATCTAACCTCCTTGACTTTCATAGTGCTTCAAGGAACAACGAAATTCGACATGCAAGCTACCCTCTGGGAGTCAGATAACAAAGCTTGCACCCGGCAGACGAGGCCATACGATATTATTATTATTATTATTATTATTATTATTATTATTATTATTATTATTATTATTATTAACATTAAACTGAACATGAACTGGTTTAGAACAAACAACATCAAAATCTTCCACACATCCACTTTTCCTGATTACAAATGACCCGTCTAAAAACGTCGGAATGTAATTACGCGTTTTTTTTATGTCTTGCTGTTTAATACGGGTTAGCCAACATAACTTGAGGTTGGCTACCATAAATTATATACCGTATTTAAATCGATTTCAATACGAACTGAAACTGCTCATGAAAACGGTTATCGTACTGAAAACAGGATCGTATTCAAATCAATTTGAGTCCACCATGTAAACGTAATAAATGTTGTATGGTGGCTGCCCATGATCATGTTCTCATTCACGTTAAACTACAAGCTTTGCTTCATGTTTTCTTGTTGTAAGTCGTAAGGGCCTTCATGTAGGCTGATATCATGTTTGTCGTTAATCTCTAGCCATGCCTTGCCTCTCTGTGTGTCTCCTAAACGTTTGAAAGTATCTGTCCTTCGAATATTACCCTACGTTGTTGATATTTTATATTATTAGCCTATTTTCATTCATGACAAATAGGCCTATGAGATACCCTATTGTCCGTGTATGTGTATGTCCCTCCCATTCTAATAATATCTAAACGGCTGGTGTGATTTCATTGAAACTCGGTAAGGAGATAGTACTATTTTTCCCGAACCCGACCATGCCCTTCAAATTCTTTTACGTGTCACTAATCCAACATGGTGGCTGTGTGAAGTATTTAACAAGCATTCATCTCCGAAACTATCATTTATATCACCCTGAAAGTTTGTACGGTACTCAATGGCACTAATAGAAGTTCACCTATATAATTTTCAAGGCCCTGTTAAGTACAAAACGAACACAGCAGCCAAACAAAGTTGAACCATTTAAATAGACGTTTCTCGTGATTTAACTATCCAAGCGCAATAAAACATAGTACAGAAAATGTTTATACACATTGTAATGCACTAACATCTATTGTAGTTCAATTTTTTACATAATCTCAAGATGGCGGCTGTGCAAGATTTTAAAATTAAGTTTTTAATTCTTGTGTCCTAATCATGCGATCGAGGTCAACGTTTAAGTAATGAACCTACGTAACAATCGTCATCTAATAGTACATAACTATATGGCCTACATACATAGAAATCCAATATGGCGACCATCCGAGATATTTAGACGGTTACGAATCTATTTCAGCAATCAAACTGATTCTTTTAAATGCCTATAGAGGCAATTAACCTAAGTAGGATATATGAAAATATGCTATTTAGTTCTTCACGGAATTACTTGTTTTATTTCTCAATTTAATTTTTGTGTTTCGTTGCGTTATACTTGTATTATTTATATTCCTTTGTTCCGTTTCATTTGTAGTTTATTTTATTTTATTTTATTCTTTTATCTTTGTTACTTCTCTGCTTCAACTTCCTACTTGTTGAATATCCGGGAATCAAGAAATATGTTCGGAAGTGTGTTTCAGTGAGTTACTTCTATTTTAACTCTTTCAAAACATCAATGAAGCAATCGATCAATCGACCTGACACTCCTCAACCTCCTAACCAAAGAGTGAAAGCTCTTGGAACCTATGCACGTACAATTCATAAAAATAATATATGAATGAAACATAGAATGTGTTCAGATGGTATAAGTGGTCTACACTTAACAGGGAAGGATAAATACATGAAATGATAAAACGCTGAGATGCTCCAATCAAGAGATCGTGACACCAGTATCTTAAGCATTTAGTCAATATGAAACCCTCAACTCGATGCATCTACAACGAATATACAGAAGGTGCTGGATACAATATTCCTTGTGCACTGATCTTCCCGTCGCCACAACCACTTCATGCAATTCACTACTAAGAACCGATAAGTGTTCAACTGCCTTTATAGTCAAAGAAGACTGCCAATTTTTTAAGAAGCGTAGTCATTAAAACAGAATAACGTACGTCTGTTTGCCTGAATCAACAGATCCATTCAGTTTGTTTGTTTTCTCCTCAACTGGAACCGAGGAATGCAGAGATGGAATGTCGAGGGTTTAGGATACATGCGCGAGATGCAGGCAGGTTCACACACACACTTTAAACTGTATTATGGAGGGAGAAGTCGCCAGTTGTTTGCTTTTGTCTCTAGAGCAGATAATTATGTCCACATTTGAGCGCTCGCCAGCATGACGAGCACACAGCTACTATAGAGCATCCAGCGTTTAGAAAATACTGTGGGTCTTTTGGGCTTTTACTTTTAACGGACCCCCCCCCCCCCCCCTAACACTGGTTTTGTTACCTCACCTTTTATCATGAAAGAACTCTGAACATATATATTTTTCGGCATAATAGCTTCCTACAATTATCTGCCAATTGATTACCTTTGTTATTGCATACAAGTATCGTTTATATTACATCTTAGTAATTTAAACATTTTCGAGGTTAGCACGCTGGAAAGAAGAGCCTCGTCCAGTGCTGCATGCTCGCCCGGAGTGGAGCACGTGCTCAGTTCCGCCGGCAAGATAAGTTCTGAAGCACTATCCGTCATTGGTTTATTGTTGAGTGTCTGTTTTATTTTATGTTCAATTGAATCAGGACTGCCGACAGTTGGGTTCGAACCCACTATCTCCCGAATGCAAGCTCACAGCTGCGCGCCCCTAACCGCATGGCTAACTCACTACAATATTAAAAATATTAATCTAAACAAAACAGCAAGAATAGAATTGAAAGAAACTAAATTATAGCCGAACTAACAACAAAAAAGTCCTCTCGGCACGCCGGAAGGCGGAGGTAGATTTCACCGGACAAACTTGGGGATAGACGAAAATAGGCAGAATATGCAGGTTTTCGTAGAAGGATCACACCTCATTTATTGCGAGAAGGTATTTTATAATTGGAGAATAATTAACTTTGTTTTTCGTCATTTTATGCTTATTTTAAACATTTTATTGTCTTATGGGAACGGTAACCTTCTTGTCATTTGGGGTCCATTTTTATACTTGTGGTCACACTGTCCTTATGCAAGGTTTCGACACTGATGTGTAACTATGTAACGGTCTGTTACTTCTTCACGCAAAATTATATCTCCCGCAGAGATTTTGGTTGGTTTCTCAGTTTAGGGGCTGCGACAACGCGGTCATGTAACCCCGTGTACTTAGGGATGGCTGTATTAGTCTGTAATTCAGGTAAGGACTACAGACGGTCAATTTCAAGCAGTAGTTCCTAATGTTGCTACCAGGTACTACCGTCAACGACACCTACCCGTGAACTTGGCTACTAGATGCCACCGCAGCCAGCAACTCGCAACGAACGTTGGAATTTCCCCTCCAAAGGAAAGCATACTGAGGGATTTTAAGCGCTCTTAGAAAATCCGACGACTTCGGCCGGCTTTGAACTCGCGACCTTGGGCATAGACATTCAGCATGCTTGCTACCAGTTACGTCGCCGAAGCCACTTCACACTTAGTCAGATGGAATTCTGAATATGATCTCGTGCAAGTGCGTTATCTTGGCAACGTCTGATGGCTCATCCCTCATCAATTTAGTAGAGTTGCCATGGCAAGCACTGATAGCTCTTGGCATTTTCTTATAATTCCGAAATCATTTTTCTCATCCCTTGGCATAATGGTGGGTCATATCAAAAATTCTTTAAGACAAAATTTTAGGTAATTATTAGGGGAATATTGTCCATTTTGTACGGTTTTGAGATTGTGCCTATTAAGAGACATATGATTAATGTTTCCCGAAAAAAACACTTTTTCCCACCCCTTTGGTCAATGGTTGGTGCTATAAAAAAAAACTCTTCAAACATAAATTTTTGGGCTTTATCCGACACATAGTATGAACGTTGAACGGATTCGATATTTCACATATTAAGAGAGTTATAACAATATTTCACTTATTCGAAAAAAGCCCCCCATTTTCACCCCCCTTCGACCGATTTAGCCCATTAACGAACTCGACCGAGATTTTATAGGTATACATATTCGGTAAAATATTCAAAGTGATTGGTGCAAAATTACGGCAGTTATCGTGTCCACAAGAAACTGATATGCATATATATATAAACTTTTGAACTGACGGTGGTTTTGGGGTCTGGGGGATGTGAAACGCGAAGATATGTCGAAATTTTCCGGAAGTCGAAACATGGTACCCATTGCAATAGTTAGCTTTCTAATGAAATCTACCTCTGGTTGGTTCCTCAGTTTAGGGGCTGCGACAACGCGGTCATCTAACACCGTGTACTTTGGGTGAGTGTAGAATCTGTCTGATAAACGGTGTGAACTGTAATGGCTGTAGTAGTCTTAATTCAGGTAAGGACTGCAGACGGTCAATTTCAAGCAGTAGTTCCTAATGTTGCTACCAGGTACTACCGACAACGACACCTAGCTGTGAACTTGGCTACTAGATGCCACCCTAACCAGCAACTCGCAACGAACGTTGGAACTTCCCCTCCAAAGGAAAGCATACTGAGGGATATTAGCTCTCTTAGAAAATCCGACGACTTCGGCCGGCTTTGAAACCGCGACCTTGGGCATAGTCATTCTGCATGCTACTAGTTACGTCACCGAAGCCGCTTCCCACTTAGATGAAAATACTGAATCTGATCTCGTGCAAGTGCGTTGTCATGGCAACGTCTGATGGCTCATCCCTCATCAATTTAGTAGTGTTGCCATGGCAACCTCTGATAGCTCTTGGCATTTTCTTATAATTCCGAAATCATTTTTCTCATCCCTTGGCATAATGGTGCGTCATATCAAAAATTCTTTCAGACAAAAGTTTTAGGTAATTATTAGGGGAATATTGTCCATTTTGTACGGTTTTGATATTGTGCCTATTAAGAGAGATATGATTAATGTTTCCCGAAAAACCCACTTTTTCCCACCCCTTTGGTCAATGGTTGGTGATATAAAGAAACTCTTCAAACATAAATTTTTGGGCTTTATCCGACACATAGTATGAACGTTGAACGGATTCGATATTTCATATATTAAGAGAGTTATAGTAATATTTCACTTTTTCGAAAAAAGCCCCCCATTTTCACCCCCTTCAACCGGTTTAGCCCAGTAACGAACTCGACCGAGATTTTATAAGTATACATATTCGGTAAAAGGTGATTGGTGAAAAATTACGGCAGTTATCGTGTCCACAAGAAACTGATATATATATACTTTTGAACTGACGGTGGTTTTGGGGTCTGGGGGATGTGAAACGCGAAGATTTATCGAAATTTTCCGGAAGTCGAAACATGGTAGCCTACCCATTGCAATAGTTAGCTTTCTAATGAAATCTACCTCTGGTTGGTTCCTCAGTTTAGGGGCTGCGACAACGTGGTCATCTAACCCCGTGTACTTTGGGTGAGTGTAGAATCTGTCTGATAAACGGGGTGAATTGTAATGGATGTATTAGTCTGTAATTCTGGTAAGGACTGCAGACGGTCAATTTCAAGCAGTAGTTCCTAATGTTGCTACCAGGTACTACCGTCAATGACACCTAGTTGTGAACTTGGCTACTAGATGCCACCCCAACCAGCAACTCGTAACGAACGTTGGAACTTCCCCTCCAAAGGAAAGCATACTGAGGGATTTTAGCGCTCTTAGAAAATCCGACGACTTCGGCCGGCTTTGAAACCGCGACCTTGGGCATAGACATTCTGCATGCTACCAGTTACGTCACCGAAGCCGCTTCCCACTTAGTCAGATGTCAAAGTCAACCCCTGGCACCATCCAGCCCATGACGGGCTAAGGCCGACCAAGCGACCGCTGCCCAGCCATTTGGCCTGCAGATATTGGGGTGACGCGTGATCAGCGCGTCGGGTCCCCTCGGCCGTTAATATTGGTATTCGTGATCGGGGTGCTGTCTCACTGTCAGACAGCTACTCAATTGTCCTCACGAGGTTGAGTGCACCCCGTTCCAACCCTCACGTCAGTTTTAAAATCCCTGACGGAGCCGGGGATTGAACCCGGGTACTCCGGGTGAGAGGCAGGCGCGCTACCCCAACACCACGGGGCCGGCTTAGTCAGATGGAAATACTGAATCTGATCTCGTGCAAGTGCGTTGCCATGGCAACGGCTCATCCCTCATCAATTTAGTAGTGTTGCCATGGCAACCTCTGATAGCTCTTGGCATTTTCTTATAATTCCGAAATCATTTTTCTCATCCCTTGGCGTAATGGTGGGTCATATCAAAAATTCTTTCAGGCAAAAGTTTTAGGTAATTATTAGGGGAATATTGTCCATTTTGTACGGTTTTGAGATTGTGCCTATTAAGAGAGATATGATTAATGTTTCCCGAAAAACCCACTTTTTTCCACCCCTTTGGTCAATGGTTGGTTCTATCAAAAAACTTATTTGACATAAATTGTTGGCACTTATCCGACACATATTATGAACTTTGAATGGATTCGATATTTCACGTATTAAGAGAGTTATAGCGAAATACAATTTTTCGAAAAAAGCCCCCCATTTTCACCCCCTTCGACCGATTTTGCCCATTAACGAACTCGACCGAGATTTTATAGGGATACATATTATGTAAAAAATTCAAAGTGATTGGTGCGAAATTACGGCAGTTATCGTGTCCACAAGAAACTGATATATATATACATACATAAATTATATATAAACTTTTGAACTGACGGTGGTTTTGGGGTCTGGGGGATGTGAAACGCGAAGATATGTCGAAATTTTCCGGAAGTCGAAACATGGGACCCATTGCAATAGTTAGCTTTCTAATGAAATCTACCTAAAAATGATGATCAACAGTATTGCTGACGTAAAAATTGTTAACATCGTCAGCAAACAGTACATCCGAGAAGGAAAGAAGGGTTGTGCTCTCGACATCTGTCAATCAGTAATGCGTCATATCACATCGAAATGAATATCGTTATTGGTTCTCTTCACGGTATCCTTTATAATGGTCCAATCCATTAACACCTGCAAAACTGCTCCTTCCTGTGCGTGTTCTACTTCAGGTAGCTGCTGGGGTTGTGTTGTCTCGCTAACTTATGAAAGCGCAGTACTCGAAGCGGGTGAACATAACGTATGACGTCAGCGCTACCTCTGTCTATAGAGTTAGCAACACTGTCGCCATAAGGCTCCACAGTCTCTTCTAAACGCAGGATGCTCTATAGAGTTGAGAATCCTATTGCACTCAACCCGGGGGCTTACTATTATGGGGTTGAAGTTATTAACCATGGAGTCACAGTTGAGCACGGCATCGCTTCCACTTACCAGTGTCGGACTTATATCTGTCATATTTCCTGTCTACGTCCCTTGGTCAGTACGTGGTCTCTTCGAACCCCAACAGTAGGTTATTTTATGTAAATACATATTCATTCCCTTTGCTGATATACTGTATAACTAAAATGATAAATGTCCAAAAATTTGAACCTTAACTATCATATAATTTCATTTATGTTCGATGATATCGATATGTTAATACTATATGTCAGAAAACTGTATCATAATTGCGGTCATTAAAGTATCTTACTACTTTTCATTATATCACAGTTTTTCCAGCCAATCAAAGCTCAATATTTTCATTAATTGACCAATTAGGTAAGGGTAGCTGCTGACATGCACTCAAAATCCAACATGTCGGATATGAATTACATGATTTGAAAGTTGACAATGTAGCCTATATTGCATCAACCATTGTAGTATCAATGCATATTTCTACACATTCGTAAGATTTCGCCGATAATTTTAGTGAATGCTGTTGTTGACAAACACACCAGAACGTCATGGAGGAAGCAGTCGTATGACATTAGTTCTACGGAAATTATAATCCAGCTCTCTGTTCAGTAAATGGATTTCTTATGCGAAACTATTCTGCCAGATGTCATAACTGTTCTATTTGGGACTCAATTGATCGAATTTGAAGAATAACTAGTTGATAATACGACATATTTTAATTTAAAAGCGTATTTTGTGTTATTTGACCAAAATAACAAAATGATCCAACATAGTACCTGTGTGCTACCTGTTGGTACTACTTCAGGATAAACAATGTTTCAAAGCTTTGGGATTCGTTATTGGGTAGAGGTCAAATGCTGAGCCCACACAATTCCCAAGAAGATTTCAACTTACAGAATCTCGACAGATATTTATGAATAAGAACCTATATTAAAGTTATAATTATCGTCGAACATAAACAGTCGTACCGGTATGCAACTCGCCTATAAAGGTAATTAAGAGACTTGTATGGAAATTATAAAACCCGCTTCGCTCGTTTTATAAACACAATCGTGTCTTTATTATTCACATTATAGGCTCGTTACATAATGTACTATTATGTTCGACCCTGAAAACTGTATCATAATGATGGTCATTATAACACTATTTTTCATTGTGAAACAGTTTCTCCCACCAATCACAGCTCAAGAATCAGTTGTTTGACCAATTAGATAAGGATACCTTCGCGCATGCGGTCAAAATCCAACATGTCTATATATATTCCCGAAAGTGCACCGTCCATATGTTCGCGTAAATAAACTGGTGAATATGAGACAAGAAATAGCACTGTACCTTAATATCCCCAATCCAATTTCTACACAGCGCGTTGTTTTCAAACGATTTCGGTGACATTTTTACTGATACTGGTGCTCAATCTGCACATATGGCTTTGAAGCACACAGAGCGCATGCGTCGGTCGGTCAGAGAGCTTGGAAATCAGAGATATCCTGCCCAGCGCAGCACCCGATCCCAAAATTCTAGTGACTTTCTCAAAAGATATTTATGAATATTTATGTTAAAACATATAATAAAGTTATAACTATCGTCGAACATAAACAGTCGTATGCAACTCGCCAATAATGGTAATTAAGACACTCGTATGGAAATTATAAAACTCACATACGCTCGTTTTATAAACACATTATAGGCCATTATAGGCTCGTTGCATAACGTACTATTTATTGTTACATATTTTACATATTTGATCATAATGACAATTCTTTTACATATTATTATTTCTTATGTAAAATTACATATTCTTCTCTTAATGTAGAAAATGTTTTTTTTTTTCACTTTATGGTAATTAAGACATGCCATATGACAATATTTGTTCACTAGAAACTCAGGTAGGCCTACATGAAACGGATTTTCCGAGCATTTCATAAGCTGCTAAGAAAGGGCCAGAGAAGATATTAGTGGAGATAAGGGGATGGTCATCCTGCTAGAGACTCAGGGACCGGACTTCAGTTTATTTCAGTTGTACAGTGAAACTGTACTTTTCAGCCTATTGTTCAGAAAGGCAGCTATATTTCCTCCCACACCGCAAACCCTCACAATACTATTATTCAGTTCATACGCATTTTCTCATACCTAATAATGTAATTTATTTAAATTTGCTATAATATCGGCATGCTAAAATTAAGTCATTATTGTACCACACTTTATATTGCAAAACTATAATGAATAAGGAATCTTCAAGTCACATCATGTACTTAACAATTAAATTAATATTACATATTTAACAAGAAAATCCGTGACGAACTAAAGAGCCTACTTTTCTTAAAATTTAAGATTCATGCCAATGATTAATCTATATGAATCTATCTAGAATAATGACGAAATTAAGTTGGTAATATCGAAATTTCTAATTAGTTCGAAATACTGTATACCTGGCATAATGTAGCCTAATAGAGCACTACAGTTGGCAGCCCTGGTGACTGAATATATTCTTAGTTCCATCTCTTAAGGTACAGAATACGAAATTTGGTTGGAGTCCAATGAATAGCATGGACGTTACATGCAGTTAAACATTGGTTCTAACATCGCGCGTAAAATCATGTTGGCAACAGTGTCATGCATGTATTGGTCAGAAATAATCTGAAATAATATGATCTATTGTTGTGCCAATTTTGAATGAAATACATTAGTTAGTGTAGAAGTTAAATGCATTTTAAAATTGGACCTATCAGCAGGCTTATAATCATGTTGGCAGCACTCCAAATTATTCTAGAATGTCAGGTACTATACGTGTGCATAGTTTAAAGCTGTCGGCTTGCATACTTTCTGATATATGGGTATTTGGATATTTTTTTAAATGAGAGCTTTTATTAACAGTTGGCAGCCCTTGTGGCTCTTAAGAGTACGCCCAGTCATATCTGTCTATGTACACATAGCACATACGAAATTTGGTTGAATCCAATTGATAGTGTAGAAGTTATATGCATTTAAAATTTGGACCTATCAGCAGGCTTATAATCATTTTGGCAACACTGCCATGTATGGCCTCCTGGAAATTAAACTACAATATTATTATATATACGTGTGCCAATTTTGAAATAGCTCCCATTCATACCTTCCAAGATATCCAACATGGAGCTCAAATTTCAGTTGCAATTTTTCGGCAGTTGGTAGCACTGACATCATTTTCAAATATGGCCGTGAGATATTCAGGTATAGATCTTTACTCCTACCAACTTTTGTTTCGATTGCTCCAGCCGTTTAGGAGTTGATAGGGGAGGGGGGGACACACCCACAGCCTGACAGACAGACAGCCAGACAGAAGGACAGACAGACACACATTTGCCCGATCTCATAAGTCTACTTTTTCCTCATTTTTGCAAAATGTGAAAAGTAGGCTAAAAATGTTTAAATGTACCTAGGGTATAAGATATTACATATTTCACCTAATATTATTATAATATTGTATTACATTAATATTAGGGACAACTTCTGGCATAAATAGGCATTTTCTCTGCAACCCAAATTTCTGTAATAATATTATGAATTTTCCTGGCGATGTTTTTATTATTATTATTATTATTATTATCATCATCATCATAACCTGTGGAATTCTGGAATCTGTAATCATTAGGACATTTTTGTTGAGGCTGGGATGGATAAAGAGGGGAACGTGACCTTAAGTCAGTAACTATCCCTGCATTTGCCTTGAGTAGAAGTGGGGAAACAACAGAAAACAAATTTTCAGGATGACTGAGACGAGAAGTCCGGAGCTTGGAGATTCGAATCCCAGCGTCGACAGTGGTTATCCTGAGATAAGTTTTCCCGGGTTTTCCACACTCCCTCCAGGCAAACTAATAATAACAGTTCCACATACCACTACAGTCCACACAGAAACACAGGTTAACAGGCAAATTCAACACACACCCATGCACACGGGGCTGGTAACCAATATGGCTCAAGCCCCTACATCGAATTGTATGTCTACCCATTATTAATCCCGTTTCCAACGGGTTCGGGCATGAGATGAGATGAATTTCTATGTTGCAGATGGATTTTTTCGGCCAGATGCCCTTCGTGACTCCAACCTCATGAGAGATGACATGAATGGAGATGAATGAAACTGGGTAAGTTCAATTTCAAGAAGTTCCAATTTTGGCTACCAGACGGCACTGTCACTGACATCCAGCAGCCCCCCAGGGGCTCACATCTTGTGGAACGTGGGTTGGCGACCACGGGGCCCCAGCTGAGTCCGGCATTGCTTCCACTTACTTGTGCCGGGCTCCTCTCCGTCTTCTTTCCTGTCGACCTCCCTTGGTCAACTCTTGTTCTTTTCCTACCCGGACGGTATTAGGGTATCCGAGGCCTAGGGAGTCTCTTCCTTTCCCGCCTTAATTGTCCGTTGTCTCATCTTTTCTGATACCCTCCTTCTGCGAGGGTCAGCCTTCTTTTTCTTTTCATGTTATCTCCTGCCTTATGTTCAAGACCCTCAAGGAGGCCGGGTGTATGTACCCCCACCGCTTCTGGTGCACCCTAGATATTGCTACACCCTCAGGGGCTCACGACTGGTGAGTTCGGGAGTTGCCGACCCCGAGGGATTCCTGAGCTGGGTCCGGTTTCCCCTTCTTGTCCCTTACCTGTGGGGCGGAACCTCTTTCACTTTCCTATCTGCCTTTCATGGCTCTCCTTCCTTCCAAGTCCCTCAATCTGCATTCTTCGAGGGTCGAGGGCATTTATTTTCCTCTTCTTTATTTGCCTTATTCTCCTTTTGTTTTCCATTTCTTCTTCTAGTATATAAGTTGGTAGTTAGTTTTTAGTTATAGTTTACATTAGATGTTAGGCCCTTTAAAACAACAATTATCATCATCACACCCAGCGGCGAACGTTGGAAATTGATAGAGCGTTTCTAACCAAATAACCTACAAATTTGGCTACACATTGTAGTGCTAGGTTGTTTTTTTATGCCATAAATTTATGACATGGGACCGCCGGCTTTAATTCACATCCGAAGGAAGGCATACTGAAAATTTTAACGCTCTTGAAAGTCCGACGACTTCGGCCGGGTTTGAACCCACGACCTTGGGCATAGCAGTTCTGCATGCTACCGACTACACCACTGAATCTGCTTACGAATTAATTCCAACAATTAAATGAAAACAATTCCAATCTCGCCTTGGGTCCGATGGAGTGCTTAATACTAAGAATATCAACAATTAATTGAGTTATGTGGAAACCGTGTGATACACTGTTGTAGTTCTCAAGGAGACAGTAACAAATGTCCGCGATGAGGTGAACCAATCAAGCTGCTCTACTTGAATGCTGACAACACCATATTACAAGCGATGAAGATGAGAGATGAGCTGGCGTCTGAGTCGATCCTTCATTGTCTTCCTCTACTTTAAATAGCCATTAGCAGAGCTCGTGCGAGCATGCATCTCGCAAAGGGCGGAAGTTAAACCATACTCATTTTGGTGTGCACTAAAAACTTCAGAGCTGTTAAAGCTTCATTTGAAAAAGGATTAAATTACAAGGGATAGATACGGGCCGGCACGATTATCTCTCAGGTGTGGGTTGGCAAATTATACCGGTCTTTTTCTTTTCGATGATATGAATGTAGCAGGGTGATTTGAACCAGGGCCTAATTTACGTATGATTAATAAGGAAAACTTTAGAAAGCCTATGAAACATTACGTCATTATACTGGGTGGTTGGGAATATATGATTCCTCAGGTCCAACATACTAGTATGTTACAAGGATACTCATGCGCTTGCCCTTGTTAAGCACAACTGGTCTAGAATTATAAGGGAGGCAGTTGAAATTCGTAAAAACCCCAATAACTTTAACAGAGACACTGGATATCAGCTAAGTGACACTTGGCTACCAGTTATTAAAGATCTGGGAAGATCTAGGAAGATAGTTCATCTCAGTTTCTCTAGTTCTTCACCTATTTCAAATTGTGCGTTTTCCTCTTGGCTACAGAGCCCGGATTTGATCTCCTTTGTTCGTCACTGGAGGAGTTTCCAACTGTTTTTTTTTTGCCGTTGCCTGTATGACGTTAGGTATCGTACAGATACAATTCCCTTTTGTTTCTGTTTCCTTATATCCTTCAACCCCCCCCCCCCCCTTTCTCCTTATTTATGACATCCACATCTTCGAGGAGTCTCTATATTTTCCCCTCGCCCCCTTTACCTTCTCCTTTCTTACAACTCTGTCCGCCGTTCTTATTAATAAGACGCGTTAAGGTTCATACAGTAATTTCTAGCAGATGCTCTCTGGTGACGAACAGAGGAATTTATCTAGTTTTTTGAAAACTCATTGATATAGGCTACTTTCTTTGGCCACATTGTTTAATTCCATTGAAAAAGAAGGCAATGTACCTTCGAAACGTCTGGTGGTATTTAATTTTATGATGATGATTTAATTTTTATTCACACGGCATTAGACCATTAGCTCAGGTCCAACATACTAGTTCTGTCTTGGAAATTCTAATTATTGTATTTCGGATATTTTAATGTAGAAAACGTAAAATTAAGGGGAGGTTGTAAGCCCTATCTTTGCCATGTTAAATTTGTCAACTTCATGTTCCTTTTTCTCATTAAGTATTTAACCTATTGAAACAAAACCTTACAGATATATATTTTATCTTTAAATGGTTGTTTTTGGAAATGGTTGTTTTTGGAAATGGGTGTGTTTTCAAATGTTCAATATTTCAACTTATTTCTCCTCGAAAACATAAAATATTATCTTTTCTATTTATGATAAAATCGCAAGAAAACATACAATCCTTTAGATCAGTGTGGTACACCCCGCGGCCCTTGCCCTTCTTACTGCCCTTCACTCTTCGACAGTTATAATCCGTGGCGTGTCTACTTTAATTTTCACTTTCATTCAGTAATGTTACGAAGGAGCCAGGTGGGAAAAGAAAGATCCCGAAAAATACCCCAGTAATCAGAATTGTATTTCCAAGAATACGTACGGCACGAGAAGCGGGGCGCCTCCGGGTGACAACTGGTTGACTGCCAGTGATTGGCTGCAGATAAGTTCACGATCTTTCGTGAGCTGCGGCGGATTTCCCTATAAAAGGGAGCGCAGGGCTGTTCGAAGAGGTTGCTTTTGACGAGAGAGGTTGTTCGAGAGATATAGTACGACGAGAGTTTGTTGTCATCGTTGTTGCGAGAGCGGTACCTAATATGGCGGGACTTAATAAACGGCGCGTTGAAGATGAGAAACACACTTTCAGTCAAAGTGGCAGGAAAGTTATTTTATTGTTGAACATAATGGAAAACTGCAGTGTGGTATCTGTTCTCAGGTCTTAGGTGTTTCGAAGGAGTATAACTTGAATAGACACTCTACCAGCTTGCATAAATCAAAATACGATCAATACCAGGGAAGTGCCAGAAGTTGTGTGTTTAATGATTTGAAGCTGAAACTAACAAGACAGAAGAATATATTTCAGCAACCATCAAACACTGCTGGTTTAAAGGCATCTTATGAGGTATGTTTAGAGCTAGCTAAAAGTTAAAAGTCTTTCAGGGATGCTGAGCTCATTAAGAGATGTGCTGTAAAAATGGCACTTCATTTGGAGATAATAGGATGGCTAAGGGACTTTGTTTTATATGTAACGGGGATTTTCGCTCGCCCTCTCGCCTGCGCTGCGAGCCGGTCTCCCGCCAAACACTTTGCCGTAATGGGCTTCTTGGCGCCACAAGTGTCCCTCCATTGCAGTCTGCTGAGAGCTTTAACACAGTGAGGTTCAGTTTAATCAATTGTTGACGTGTTTAGTGCTCAGTGTGCTGTTCCAATGCGATTTTCATTACGTGACATTGAAATTCCTATACTCAATGACTCAGTGCCGGGCGGGCGCCGAATTACGTCAAAGTGCTTGGCGGGAAACAGGCTCGCAATGTGGGCGAGCGGGCGAGCGAAAATCCCCGTCACATATAAAACAATGTCCCTGTATTTTGAAACAGTTTCCTTGTTTCATCAGACAGTTAGTAGAAGAATTAATGATATGGCTGGTAAAGTTTCAGGTTCTCTCAAGAGCAGTTTGGAAAAATGTGAATTTTACTCTCCATAGTTGACGGGGAGCGTGATGGCGCAGTAGCTTAGCTGCTCGTCTTTCACCAGGACGGCCGGGGTTCGAATCCCGGTGACAGCGGGGTGGAATTTTCACCTGAAAAATCACTTGTCGTCAGGAAGGGCATCCGGCCTTAAATCCCCGGCCAAAACCAAAATGAGCCTGATTGGCTCTGGCGACCCCAATTAATTGGGAAAGGCCGAAGAAAAAAAAATAGTTGACATAGGCCAGCTCCTTATCTTCTTCAGAATAATAAACGAAGAATTTGAAATTCATGAAGAACTGTTGGAATTAAGATCATTAGAAACCAGAAAAAAAGGTATTGACATATTCAACGCACTGGATGATATCGTTTCTAAATATGGAGGTTTTGTGAAGTGCTCTGGCATTGTAACAGATGGAGCTAAAGCATGGTTCGTCCTAACATTGGTTTAGTGGGACTATGTAAAGAAAAAGGATTGCATTTTTTGTTTTTCCACTGCATTATCCACCAGGAGGCTCTCTGTGGAAAAATTATAAAGCTCAATGAGACAATGAAAACTGTTGTAAATACTGTAAATTTAATAAGGGGAGGCAATAAAGCCGGTAGACACAGAGCATTTATTGCATTCCTGGACAATTTGGAAACTGAGTATGGTGACATTTAATTGTACTGTGAAGTGCGTTGGCCAAGTGCTGGAAATTGCTTGCAACAGTTTTTTGGGTTGAGGAATGAAATTCTTGCTTTTCTCAAAATTGAAAACATTGGGCATGAGTATCAAGAAAAACTGGAAGAAATCCAGTTTTTAAATAATCTTGCTTTTCTGACAGAGTTAACATCCCATCTAAATGCTTTAAACCTGAAACTACAAGGCAGAAAACAAAATATCTCCCTGCTTTATGGACATATTGAGGGCTTCCGCAAAAAACTTATGCAATGTAAATTGCATTGAAGGCAAACAATATGGCACCTTCCCATCTTGTCAGCAGTTGAAAAAAGAAAAAAAAAGTGACATAAATTTTAGTATGTTTCATGAAATAATAATAGATATCAAGAAAGAGTTCCAGAACAGAGTCCAGGATTTTGATTCCCTAAAACCAATATTTGCACTGTTCAACAACCCCATGGATATTGAAGTGAGTGAGGTGCCCTGCGACCTTCAGATGGAAATTTGTGATCTTCAGGCAGACCCATTCTACCCGACTAAAAAGTGTGATGTCCCAGAACATTTCTGGAAACTAATTTCTAAAGAACGTTTTCCTGAACTGCTTAATTTCTCTCTGCAAGTGTTATCGCTGTTTATCAGTACGTATGCGTGTGAAAGTGCTCTCAAACAAATTAAATCAAAAACGAGAAATTGAATTAAGAGTTCTGCACTGGAATTGAGCATGAGACTTTGCATTACTGAACTTACAGTGGACATTGATACACTTGTATCAGGAAAGCAGGGCCAATCATCATTGATTTCTCGACAGTAAAATGAAGTGGTATATTAAACTAGCAATATTAAAATCCTTTTAATATAATTTTTAATAAATGTTTTTGAGTAAAATAAGTAATACTTTTTCTTTCTGGAATGTCTCTGGCCCTCACATTCCTATACTAAAGTTTCATTGGCCCTCGGGTAACTAAAGGTTGGACCACCCTGCTTTAGTTGATCATATTGAATTACTGAAGAAAAAAAATCAGAGTGTTATTGTTCCTGAGAAAAAGGAAGATTTGTCTCGAAAAAATCAAAAGTGAAGAAAAATGCTCTTAAAGATAAGTGTTTGTACACCAGGCTCATATTCAGGATCATCTGGATTGTCTTCACCTTCTCTGTCCCTCTTCTGGTTTCTTTTTAACTTCCTAGCTTCTTTTAGGCCAACGGCCTAGCTGTGTTGAAACACAGGATCCCATGAGAACTCCGCAGTTAAGCAACATCGGGCGTAGTCGGAACTTGGATGGTATGCCGGTTCTAGGCACTGCGCGCTGTTGGCCAACATAAGGAGGAGCGGAAAGGCCCTGGCCACCCTACCGCAAGTAAACTCCGGCTGGGGTAAGCCTCTTCGGAGGCTCACACCTGCCTTCGGGCAGAATACCAATTAATTATTTTATTATTAGCTTCTTTAGCGAAAGAGAAGAAGGAGTAGAAGGAGGAGCAGTAGATGGTGAAATAGAAAATGAGCGGGAGGAGGGGAAGGAAAATGAGCGGAAGAAGAAAGAGAAGGATCAGAAGGAGAAATAGAGAAAGGAGCAGGAGAAGGATAAGAAGGAGGAGCAGGAGAAAGAGAAGAAGGATGAGGAAAAGGAGAAAGAGATGAAGGAGCATGAGAAGAAGGCGAAAGAGATGAAGGAGAAGGAGAAGAAGGAGAAGGAGGAATAGAAGGAGGAGAAGGAGAGGAAGGAGGAGCAGGAGAAGAAGGAAGACAAGGAGAAATAGAAGAAGGAGCAGAAGGAGGAGCAGGAGAAAGAGAAGAAGGAGGAGAAGGAGGAGAGAGAGAAGAAGGAGCAGAAGGAGGAGCAGGAGAAAGAGAAGAAGGAGGAGAAGGAGGAGAGAGAGAAGAAGGAGCAGAAGGAGGAGCAGGAGAAAGAGAAGAAGGAGGAGAAGGAGGAGAGAGAGAAGAAGGAGCAGAAGGAGGAGCAGGAGAAAGAGAAGAAGGAGGAGAAGGAGGAGAGAGAGAAGAAGGAGCAGAAGGAGGAGCAGGAGAAAGAGAAGAAGGAGGAGGAGGAGAGAGAGAAGAAGGAGCAGAAGGAGGAGCAGGAGAAAGAGAAGAAGGAGGAGAAGGAGGAGAGAGAGAAGAAGGATGAGGAAAAGGAGAAAGAGATGAAGGAGAAGGAGAAGAAGGAGAAGGAGGAATAGAAGGAGGAGAAGGAGAGGAAGGAGGAGCAGGAGAAGAAGGAAGACAAGGAGAAATAGAAGAAGGAGCAGAAGGAGGAGCAGGAGAAAGAGAAGAAGGAGGAGAAGGAGGAGAGAGAGAAGAAGGAGCAGAAGGAGGAGCAGGAGAAAGAGAAGAAGGAGGAGAAGGAGGAGAGAGAGAAGAAGGAGCAGAAGGAGGAGCAGGAGAAAGAGAAGAAGGAGGAGAAGGAGGAGAGAGAGAAGAAGGATGAGGAAAAGGAGAAAGAGATGAAGGAGAAGGAGAAGAAGGAGAAGGAGGAATAGAAGGAGGAGAAGGAGAGGAAGGAGGAGCAGGAGAAGAAGGAAGACAAGGAGAAATAGAAGAAGGAGCAGAAGGAGGAGCAGGAGAAAGAGAAGAAGGAGGAGAAGGAGGAGAGAGAGAAGAAGGAGCAGAATTAGAGGAAGGATGAGGAGGTGAAGAAGGAGGAGCAGGTGGACGAGGAGGAGGAGGAGAAAATATACCAGTTCTCAGGAACAGATCTTCAAGGGGGGCGTGGCTTTAAAAGACCTATAAATGGCGTTTACCAAACATTTTCAGCAAATAAGCATAATTATGTAGGCTACATTATAAATTGGACTTCAGGCTATCAAAATAACATAAACTCTAAAATTCCACTTTTTGACCCAAAGCAGCTTACAACCTCCCCTTAAGCAATTTCCTCAATTGTGCCAAACGTTGACTGGCTCAAGGTCACGGGAAGATTGCAAATTGATAGAGCTCTCCAAGACTCACAAACAATCAAACACATTTCGAAAGTCACTTCCGGCTTAACTGCAGTTCCGGAAAACAACCTAAAACCACTCGTTTCTTCACTAGTTTGCTTTTTGATTCAAATTCTAGCCAAAATAACTTACTTACAAAAGTTTGGTGCTTTTCAGTCAGTCAACACGATTGTACCCAAATGAGATGGGTTATTCCCTAATCCTGAAAAGACCTACATGAGATCTCATGTAATTTAATTTAATTAAATATTAAAATGAAAATGAAAATCCACAGCCTGCTTCCAGTCTCCGACCGGGTCAGGAATGGAATGAATGAAGCCCCCATCTAGCGGCGAGGATATGGACTGTGCCGGCTGCCGAGGCCTGACGCACTCCTCTGGGGCAATGATTAAAAGAATGACAGATGAAATGAAATGATAGTGGAGAGTGTTGCTGGAATGAAATTTTGACAGGGAAAACCGGAGTACCCGGAGAAAAACCTGTCTGCCTCCGTTTTGTCCAGCACAGATCTCATTTGGAGTGACCGGGATTTGAACCACGGACCAAGCGGTGAGAGGCCGGCGTGCTGCCGCCTAAGCCACGGAGGCTTTTCTAAATATCAAAAATTAAATTTAAAATTGATTAATATTGTCGAGCACAAACCTAGCAGCCTCCTTCTGTACCTACTCCAACTTATCTGAGTATCCGAGTGTGAGTGTCATTTTGGAATGTGAATAATATGTGAAATGACAAATCTAAGATGACGATTTAAGCTAATCTCATTCAAATTATGTCATTAAGCATAATTAACACTCCGAACAGGAAAGGGTTGCAATTCTGCCGGTATAACATTCATTTTAAACATACCACATGACATGACATACATAGCCTAACGGAACAATTTTTTACTCAAATGTTGCTTTAGTAATTTATGCTTTATCTAATCAAAACTATTATTGTAATGTCAGTAGATTCGAATAACAAACGTGTGAATGCGGAAAGCAGTCGTGTGGATGCGGGTCGGATGCGAATAACATTTGTTTATCCGCACAGGGCTCTAGTTATTGGCCCTACAATCACGAGGAATAAATAGGGCCAGTTGATTTCGCGAAGCAAAGTGGACTTTATACCTATAATTTAACTAGCAACCCACCCCGGCTTCGCCCGGGTCCAGTTATGAATGAATTACATGAAATAACGTAAACACACTCATAGTGGGCGATGTATTGAAAATATAGATATACTCTCCTGGGCTTTTTTGTCGAAATTTTTATGGTGAACAATTCTTACACTCATAGTAGGCCTATATTGATATCTTTAACGGTTCGCCCAGCGTAAGCTTAAAAAGCACACGGACGCCATGTTTTCTTTTCGACTTTTTCACTGAAATCGTTACTGCTTAGCTTCTTTTGATCATAAAAAATTATTTTCTACAGAATCCTTCTTCGAGATATTCTTTACAAAATGGTGAAAACCGCATCAAAATCCAGCCAGTGGTTCTCGATATTACCTGTGACATCCAAGAATCGGGGACTTTGTTTTATATTAAGTAGAGATAACAAAATTATTAATTTTCGTGCATTTGCACAATGATAATATCTCAATGTGTACGAAATCCCACCCCTACGAATGTAATTTTGACTCAGATCACCCCCCCCCCCCCTCCAGAAGTAATCCCTAGTTACGCCACTGGGACAGATGAACGAGATATCCCAGGCCACATTCCACTAGATGTGAGCGCCTTGGGTGGGTTAGGGGTTGAGAGTAAGCACCCATGGGCACCCAACATTCAACACTGAACTGCTTTTGTACAACCTTCGTGACCTTTGCATCCAATCCACCTTTAAGCTTCTCAACTTTCGTGTTACCCTTGTGGATGGGAATGGTAGGCAGGTAGTTTGGAATCAATTACCAGCAACAATTTGCTCTGGACTCTTGTGTTAGGGCAGGATACAAGCGGGCCCATCCCGTCTTCTTACTTGCTACACTTATCAAATATCTCGTGATGTTCCCACATACCGGAAAATCGCTAACAATTTTCTTGGCATAACCTTCTTGATCTTTAATGTGGGTGCATTTATCTGAAGAAAGCGTTACATATTGACGGCTTGAAAAATATGATCTGCGGCCACATCCGGTCCCTACGTTGTAATTTACTCAACACATGCATATTATATAATACACATGTTCCATAAAATATAAGTCATGTCAGGTCTTCCGCAGGTCATAAGGTTACTTGATTGTTATTTGCGAAAATTGCTCAGAACCAATTTGTGAAGCCAGCCAGCGCGAGATATAGAATTGTGGGAACCATACCGAACTGTCCCACTCTCTTAACTCTGATAGCACGCCGCTCTTTTAGGTCCGTTCTTAGTAATTTGCCTAACCATGCAAAATTCATGCAGGGGCGTGAATTAAAAGCTCCATGTCAGTTAAGGTCTGTAATGTTTTTAGCAGTCTTCTACGTTCATTTTCTTTCTTAGATCCACGCATTAGCTGCACTACAAAATAACAATAACGCAGTAAAATTATGGAGTTGGTGGTAGAGGTGATAGTACAGTTTTGAAAAAGTTTATATTTCCGCCTGAATCAATACTTTAATGAAAAAATTATTAACAAAGTTGTTCTTGGAAACGGTACATGTTTCAGGGACTAATGAACAATCTTCGTCCCCTTCATCGGCCAAATATAATAGTACATTATGCAACGAGCCTATAATGGCAATAATTAAGACACGAGTATGTTTATAAAACTCGCTTCGCTCGTTTTATAAATTCTATACGAGTGTCTTAATTACCATTATAGGCGAGTTGCATACGACCGTTTATGTTCGACGATAATTATAACTATTTTATGTTCGAACATAAATATTCATAAATATCTGTCGAGATTTCGCCAGTTTTTTGTAGCCTACTGAACAGAGCGCATGGGACGCAGAGAATACCTTGTATTTGACCATGGCCTCCTCAAATACCCCACTATGACACTAGTCACGCAGCGAAATTTAAAATAGGAGGCCGTGGAAGTCAGCACAGGTGCGATGCCATCCTTACCTAATTGGTCAGACAACAGTTTCTTGAGCTCTGATTTGTGGGAGAAACTGTTTCATAATGAAAAATAGTGTTATAATGATCCTCATTATGATACAGTTTTCTGACATACAACTTAATATTTACATTTCGACATCGTCGAACATAAGGTATTAAATAAACGGAATTATTATAAAGCATAGCACTGAACTATCAATGGTCACTTAACCTGATATGGTGCACCATATATATAGGTTGTTGAATTAATTGAGGTAGGGCCTACAGATCAAATTAATGTGGTTCTTGACGGTGTGACATATGCGGAAAGACTGTATATGTTCTGCAAAGGTTATTGAAGTTGCTTAAAGTAACCAGTTGTCGGTGCATTCAAAAATTGTTCATTAGTCCCTGATGTACCGTTTCCATGAACAACTTGGTTAATACATTTTTTAAATCATTTTAAATGATCTTGTCGACTTCGTCGTTACGCTGGGGTCTGGCGTTACGTTACGGTGACGGGATGAAATGTACCGAGAATGCGCTGAGGTGTGTTACGTCATAGTTCTGCTTGAGCTTCCTCCTTTCCCCGCGTGCTCCGGTGAGCGTGACGTCATCCAGCCAGCTACCTCCTTTGACCTTGGTTTGTACTTGCTAACGGACTTTGAGTTCACGAAGCATTTGTAGCATTTGTAGCATTTAAAATGATATAAAGTCTAGTCTTTCAGACTGACTATGAGTCTTTTTCATTTAAGAATTGATTCAGGAGAAAATATAAACTTTTATAAAACTGTTTAAGCGCATCAATACGGAACCATTATGCTACCAACTACAACGTCGAAGCCATCCCTATTAGAGGGTGATGGCCTAGATGTTTTACTCTTTAAAATTACTACATCGCTATGTCCAAGATCGCGGGTTCAAACTCGGCCAAAGTCTCGGATTTTTCAAGATCGTTAAAAATCCCTCAGTATGCGTTCTTTAGGAGGGGGAGTATAGCCGGCGGGCCCATGTAATAAATGTATGGCAAGTAAAACAGCCTTCCACTAATTACAATTGTGTGATGCTAAGTTCCAATGCCCGACGCCAGATGCTGGTTTCGGTGGTATCCAGTAGCCAAGTTCACAGATAGGTGTGGTTGACGGTAGCATTTAGTAGCAAGAGTAGGAAGTACTTGAAATTGATCGTCTGCAGTCCTTACCATAATTACAGATAACATACATTAATACAGCCATCACAATTAACACCGGTGCTGAGCCACCAACTGAAAGGGAGTGGGTTCGATCCCCACCCAGGTAGTGGATTTTGGAAACCAAAATACCACTTTCGGAAACGCAAATAGCTCTGGGGTTCACTCAGCCTACACTGGAAATGAGTACCAGGGTAATTCCAGGGAGCAAAGATGGCCGGGCGTGGAGCTAACAACTACATCCCATCAGTGCCGATGTCACAAAATTGGAAGCCTTTATCTTCCACTACTCCCAGGGCCTCCATGGCCTGTACGGAGTTGGCTTTGCTTTACTTGTAATTCAGGCAGGGATTGGTATGTACGCGGACATAGCCTTAACCCTCTTAGTGCCTTGCGCCGATCAGTTCGACTCTCGCTTCTCGCGCCAAAAGTGCCAAAGCCGTTTGAATCGGCGCGCTGTTTATCTTATATGTGTAGATTTCTGTTGGCATATGTCCGTGATTATTTCGTACTGTTGGAAAGGTGAGGTTTCAAGCTTGCCTGTGCGGTGTCTACTTTTTTCCTTCGAAATCCGTTACGTGATAGGTTTGAGTTTATATTCACTCCCTCCCTTTGCGCTCCTCCAATCACGCGCGTTCCCGCCAACATTGCGGCGCAGTTGTTTTCTTCTTGTGGAATTTTTCTGCCTACAGATGTATCTAAGAACATTATACTGCTGGAAACGCAGTGTTTAGGTGTCCTTAATTTAGACTCAAAATTGATTTTTTTACAAAAATAAATTGATAAATTGAACAATTATCAGAATAACCTCCATTAAAAAGGTTTAGATGCAGTATTTACTTTTACGAACATAATGAATGAAAGAATGGGGTATTGGTTATAATTAGGGCTAGGATTTTTGGGTAAATAAATATATACTTTTTATGTAAATACATATTTTAAGCATTTTTTCTATAAATACATAAATTCCTGCCTTTCACTTATTAGCACATAAAAAGACATAATATTTACATTTTTAAACAAGATGTTCAGCAAAGAACATATAGCCTACTTTCTCCTAAATGTATGGGTATCTTTATGACTCTTTGTCATCATCCCTAAAACAATCACCCCAACCACAATGTATTGTTTGTTTTCTTTTATATTGATAATAAGCCAGTAAGTGTCAAGATCAATATTATATACTTTATGATGATTGAATAACAAAACTACTAACTTATTGTAATGCATTCACGTCCGTTAATCTCTATATTAAGCCAGCCTGCAAAATTAAGAATCTTCCGCCCCAATCACAGTAGGTGGTGCTGCGACCTATCAGTGAATTAATCTTTATCTTGTACGCCTATGCACTGCCATCGTAATGTACTACGATGGCAGTGTTCTATGGGTGTTGAATGAGTAGGCAGTTTAAAGTAGCCAAGAGGGAGGCGATCCAGCTGGCAGTGTTTAAAGGTATTCGGAGCGCGATCGTGGCTAATAGTTGAACTACCAGTATTACAAAATTGCCATACTTCAGGAGGCCAGCTCAGGCATTTACACAGCGTTATGTTTGGAACAATATTACCCACATAACCCACAAGAGGACAGCACCGTACAGAGGCATTAAGAAGGCTGTGGTTAATGACAACGTGTATCTAGTTCTTCTATTCTCCTTTTTCTAATGTCTTCTGTTTATGTGCGATGCTGGGACTGTGATTTTATTAATATACGAGTATATACTTTATCCTCTCCTTTGAGCTAAATGACATTTTATTCAGTATCTGTGGGAAAAGCTCGTGCACATCATTTGTAAAAGAATTCAAGAAAAAAAAAAACCTAACTGTAGCAGTACTCGATCCCCAGTCAACTGCGTGTCAGACTAACATGCTAGCCCAGAGCTAACCGTATCCATGACGTTAGTTGTTCTTAACTGACATATTAGATACAAACTGTTGGCAAATAATGACTTTAAATAAACGATTTCTTCACTGCAGTACATCTTCATTAAAGATCATTTCATACAAAGTTTATATTATTGTATCAGTACGGTATATCACATACAACATACTAAAACTACTGAAATATAAGACAGGCACATGAGGACAGCTGCCATCTTGTCGTGTGACACAAACAGCTCAGCTCTTTTAAGCCACTCGTACTGTATAATATTATAATATTAAATTATAATAAATAACGGATCACGACCTTCAGGATAGCTTAAACCCCCCTAGGCTCGATAATCGGAATTGGTGGGTCTTAAGCTATTTATTAAAATGGTTGCATAATTCACACGGCCGCCATCCTGAAATGGCATGGCCGATGACCTTGAATTTTGGGTGAAAGACGCGTCCTATATAAAGGTATGTTGTCACCAAATTTGGTAGAGATCGGATGATTAGTTTAGCCGTAATTTGATTTTACGTTTTGAACATTTGAGTGGCCGCCATTCTGTTTTGGTAAAGATGGCGGCGATATAAAGTATGACACTGAGGTGTCCTTTACTAGTGCTACATCTGTACCAAATTTCGTTCAATTCGGTTTCACCGTGTTCGAATTGATAGGGGGGACAGACATTCAGAGTACACACACTCACACACACACAGACACACACAGACTCACACACACACATACACACACACACAGACTCACACACACACATACACACACACAGACAGACACACTTTTTTCGCCCTGTGTTGATCTCATAAGTCTACTTTCATTTTTTGCAAAAATCGAAAGTAGGCTAAAAATCAGTTCGCTAGATCTTTACGTTTATTGCATTTTTGTTCTGTGTTACTTCAACGGGGAAGAACCTGTGAGCTATCTAATCTTCATGCAGAGCGTATGTCAGCTTGCAACTGTGTTATTCATAACTTGTCGCCCCGTTCCACTCACTGTGGAAGCCGGGGATTTCCTTGTCCAAAGCCATATTGCACCACGTGCTAGACCTCTCCCTCCCCCAGCTACCTGGAACCAGCGTCACTCACATGCAGTTCATTTCTGGCACTGAAATGTAAAGCAGTTCTACGATGCCTAAAGTGAAAACAACTGCAAGTTATCGTCTGTTGCAGAATTTAAAGTTAACTTTACGTCTGATGGGGGCGTTCTGTTCTGCCAGCCATATGGGAAAGCAATCCAGGCTGAACAGCGATCTCAAGTTACACAATACCTCACAGGGAAGAAACATGTTCCCACAGTTTCTCGCCTTCAGAATAAGTGTTTCGCGAAAATTGTCGGTCATTTGTGGTGGACAACCTGAAGATGTATCTCTTGTGTAATGATTCAGTAGTCAGTGAGGCATAGTATTCGTGAGCACTGCATATTGTTTATATTCACATTAATAAAATAAATTATAATTAAATATTTTTACTTTTTTGTCACTTATTTCAGGTATTGTTAATACATAAAAAATAAATATTTTCCCGATTTTTAGCACCTAAAAATCCGAGCCCTAGTTATAATGCAAAGCAAATATAATAATCCATCGTTGAAAATGTGGTATTTATGATATTTTTCGAATAGTCTGCATGACCATTGCAAATGGCTTGGCACTAAGGGGGTTAAGTTAGAAACCATTCCGACACTAGACTGGAGTATAAGTGGAGAACCACGGAAAATCACTTCTAGGATGGCTGAGGTGGGAATCGACTCCCCCTGTTCTCAGTTTTGCCTCACAGGGCTGGGTGATCCCCATTCCAGCACTAATACTGGAATTTGTTTTCTTGGCAGAGTCGTGAATCAAACCTGGACCTCCACACCGCGCGGTGGTCCAAAAGATGAGGTTAACCAGAACCGGATGTCATGTGTTGGCAGTGACAGAGTAGCATGTGAATGGTGTTGGGGGGGGTGTATTTTAAAAGGTAACAAGGATATTCGTCAATGCATTGTTCTTGCCTCCAGGAAGTCGACGTCATTCGTTCTTACATAACCAGGGTTCGATGAAAATACGTCATGAGCATTAGATTTCCGGATACAGTACTAGGTTTTGAATTCCAATAATACATGTCTAGGGGGCAGTGCCGGATTTCTGCCTAGGCCTACAAGGCCCCGGCCTAGGGGCCCAGCCAGCCTAGGGGCTTCGGTGGCGGAATCTTACCTGCTTATGAAGAGTTAAGTAAAAAGTTTGACTACATCGTTTGGAATCTAAAGTCATCCGTGAAGGAGCCAGAAACCTTATAACTTTTTATCCGGGGAACTTGGATAGGATTTTGGAAAACGAGTGTCTGCACCTGCAAGCTCATTTGTCGTCGAATGATGAAGTTATGGAGTTATCGTCACTGAAGCTATACAAATACTCATCGGAAAAAGGCTTTTTGGACATTTATCCAAAAGTAGGAATTGCACTCCGAATGCTTTTGTGTACACCAGCGTCAAACTGCTCAGCAGAATGGTCGTTTTCAGCACTAAAGAGAGTAAAGAATTACTTAAGATCTAACATAAGAGAGAACAGGCTCAATTCACTCTCTGTAATGTACACAGAGTCAGAAATAATGCAGTCTTTTGACTATGATGACGTCATTCATTCTTTGGCACAGAAGAAAGTTCGTCGTATGATTCTATACATTTTATAGAATAACGTAACTATAGTAACCTGGACTGTATTATTCTAATGTCTATTTAAGTCATTAAAGTCGATTAAAAATTATATGTTCTGTAGTAGTGCATTTAATTTGCAAAATTTCCAAAATAGCTTCGAGATGGTAGGGGGGGGGGGGGGGGGGGGAGGCAAATGTCAAGTGCCTAGGGGCCCTGGATCTGTAAGTCCGGGCCTGCTAGGAGGTAATATCACAATAAACACGTAGTACATTACGATTACGTATGGGGATAAGATGCTGCCATTCATTTCCGCTCTGTTCGCATTCCAAAGGTTCCGCAGCTGAATGCAAGGAATGGTCCAATAATAATAATAATAATAATAACAATAATAATAATATTAATAATAATTAATACATAATACAGTAATTAAACCTGAAGCGTATATGCATCGGAGACTTTAGTCATTGGTGGTGGATTTTTAACCAAAGACATAGAGAAAGAAGAAAGGAAGATTTTACGAAAAATGTTCGGCCCAGTTTGTATAGAGGGAATATGGAGGAAATGTGTACAAGCCTCCATGCATAAACTGGACTCCAGCTGTACTGCCTACTTTTGACCATCCATGTGACTTTAACAGCCACCACACATCATGGGGTTATGATACAGTAGATGTTAATGGAGAGACGTTACTTTTATGGGCAGAAATATCCAATTTGCATCTGGTCTTTGATGTAAAGGAAGCCTCCGTGGCTTAGGCGGCAGCACGCCGGCCTCTCACCGCTGGGTCCGTGGTTCAAATCCCGGTCACTCCATGTGAGATCTGTGCTGGACAAAACGGAGGCAGACAGGTTTTTCTCCGGGTACTCCGGTTTTCCCTGTCAAAATTTCATTCCAGCAACACTCTCCACTATCATTTCATTTCATCTGTCATTCATTTAATCATTGCCCCAGAGGAGTGCGTCAGGCCTCAGCAGCCGGCACAGTTCATATCCTCGCCGCTAGATGGGGGCTTCATTCATTCCATTCCTGACCCGGTCGGAGACTGGAAACAGGCTGTGGATTTTCATTTTCTTTGATGTAAAGGACAAAGGTACTTTCCATTCTGCACGCTGGAATAGGGACTACAACCCAGATCTAGTATTTGTTTCTATGGATCAACTATCGCAACCCTTATATACCTCACGAAATGTTCTGTCTAACTTTCCAAACTGCCAACACCGTCCTGTATTGTAGAGGTAGGGCTGAAAATCCCTCTTGTGAATTCGATGCCCTTACCCAGATGGAATTTCCAACGCGCTAATTGGGACGCATCCTCTAAGGAACTTGATAAAAACTTAACTGAGAAGAACTTACAATCAACAGCAACCAACTATGGCGAATTTGTTGAACTCGTTATTAAGGCTGCAAAAGCAAACATTCCCAGGTGTTATAGGAAGGAATATGTGCCTGGATGGAATAAGGACAGTGAGGACTTGTATAAAGAATATCAAAGTACTGGAGATCAATCATTAGGCACTCAGCTACTACTGTCCCTCAATAAAAGCAGGAGAGAGAAGTGGGAAGCAACTATTACAGACATGAATTTTGTAAAGTCGAGCAGAAAAGCTTGGAGAATACTTCATGGATTGACTGGTAAGAAAAACTCCAGAAAGACATACGGTACTTTAAGTCCTGACACCATTGCTAATAGAATGGTAGATCTTACAAGGAGAAAGCGAGACAAGTGTCACACCAAAATGGTGAAACGTAATCTCACTCTCCTCAAAAAGAACGCACAGAGAAATAATCAACTATCCAGGGCGTTTTCTGTTGAAGAAGTTGTAGCAGCTATCAAGCAGTTGAAGACCAACAAGGCAGTTGGTCCTGATAACGTCTATAATGAATTCATCATACACATGGCTCCACCCAGTATAAACTGGATTACTTCTCTTTTCACATATATCCTTGAAAAGAATCACCTACCCAAACAGTTTAAACTATCCAAAGTTATAGCTATTCTGAAACCAGGTAAATCTGAACACAAACCTGAAAGCTATCGTCCCATTGCCCTGCTTAGCGCCATGTTTAAACTTCTGGAACGTGTCCTTCTGAACAGGATAGCACCGTACATTAGAGATGTCATACCACCTGAACAAGCTGGCTTCCGAAACGGTCGTAGTTGCACAGATCAAGTTCTTGCCCTTACAACACATATTGAAGCAGGTTTCCAAAACCATCTAAAATCCACAGATGTCTTCATTGATCTCACGGCAGCGTATGATACTGTCTGAGGAGAAGGGTTACTTTTCAAACTGTTTCAAGTTATTCCATCTTTTGAAATTGTGAATTTGTTATCAAACATTCTCAGTGAAAGACAGTTTGAGGTGTTCTTGGGTGACTCTAAAAGTCACAAGAGGAATCTGAATAATGGACTCCCACAAGGATCTGTTTTGGCCCCTATCCTTTTCAACCTGTATATTCATGACTTGCCAAATACTAAGGCAAGAAAGTTAATTTGTGCTGACGATATTGCGCTTGTAACGCAGAGCAGAAATTTTGAAGATGCAGAAAACACCCTTACTGAAGACCTTAAGAGAATGTCAGCTTTCCTTCAGTCCTGGAGATTGATTCCGAGCCTGAATAAAACAGAAGTATCTTGCTTCCACCTTGCACATCGGTTTTCTAATTACAAACCAAATACGTTGCTTGACGGACAACAACTTAGATACAATCCCTTTCCTACTTATCTTGGAGTGACTTTGGATAGAACCCTGACCTACAAAGAGCATCTCACCAAGCTCTCCCATAAAATTGCTGCAAGAAACAACATCCTACATAAACTTAGTGGTACTTCCTGGGGAGCCTCTGCCGACTGCTTACGCCTAACTGGCATTAGCCTTGTCTATTCAACAGCAGAATACTGTGCACCCGTGTGGTTGGAAAGTGCACATGTGCATAAAGTAGACTCAAGATTAAATGATACAATGCGATGCATCACTGGTACTATTAAGTCAACGCCTTGCCATTGGCTGCCTGTGCTGAGCCACATTCCTCCACCACGTCTAAGAAGGAAACAAGCATTGTTGAGAGAGGCTAAGAAGATCAGGGCTTCACCTACTTTACCACTATACCATGAATTTTGCCATCCCTCACAACAGCGACTACGGTCTAGGAGGCCAACATGTGTTACTACAGAAATACTATATGTGGATGGGTTTAATTTAAACCAAAGTTGGAGAAACGAGTGGTCAACTAAAACAGCGGGGACAAGTGCCCATTCTCTTGATCCTACAAAAGAACTGAAAGGTTCTGACCTCCCAAGGAAACTATGGTGCCATCTTAACAGATTCAGAACCGGCCATGGCTGCTGTAAATTCTTTCAACACAGATGGGGCTGGACCAATTCAGCAATGTGCGACTGTGATCAAGAGGAGCAGACAATGGATCATCTGCTCCGACGCTGCCCTCTGTTCTCGTTCCCTGGGAACCCTGCTGCACTCTTTCATGTCACTCCAAATGTCATAACTTGGTTGCAGAATGTGGATAATGTTTTACAATGTAAATTTTGTATATAATTCACCATACGATTAAATAAATGGAGGAAAATATCATCTCAGGAATTATAGTCAATCTGAAAAAATCTCTCACACTTTTCGGAAAAGACGATTGAAATTTTATGGACACGTTATCAGAATGGACAATAACAGACTAACTAAAAGAATTCTCAACTTAGCCCTTTCATTAAAAAACAAGTACAGCTGGCTTCGTGAAATTGAAACAGATCACCGGGAAATCAACATCTCAGAAGACATTGTACAGGACAGATGTAATTTCAGAACCAAAATCGACAATCACCAATTTGGAGACAAACCCAACATCAGAGCCACTATAACTTGGACAGAAGAGTGACGGAAGAAGCTTAGCGAGAGGATGAAGAGATTTTGGGAGGAAAAGGAGGCCAACACATCAACTGAGCAGGTTCAACTGTGCTCCTGAGTAGGGCATAACCATTTGAAATAATAATAATAATAATAATAATGTAGATATTTCTTGGTGACGGAGCACAAACAAAGGCATGAATCAGTTGCTAAAATCTTGCATCAGGAGTAGGCTGATAAGTTTCAGCTTCTAAAAGGAAAGAAAGTTCCGTACCACCAATATCAATCAGAGTGTGTTCTTGAAAACAAGGAATACAAGTTGTATTGGGACCGAACTATTTTGACTGATCAATCGGTATCACGCAATAGGCCAGATCTGGTGGTTGTCAGCAAGAAAATCAAGCAAACTACCTTGATTGATGTTGCGATTCCTAACAACAAAAATCTCCAATCAAAACACGTAGAAAAGATCAGCAAATACAGCGAGTTGATCGACCCTGTCAAAAGACAATGCCATGTAGAGCGAGTCAAGACCATACCTATCATTGTCTCGAGTACGGGCGTGATCCCAAGTGCCTTGCTCCAAGGCCTTAAAGAACTGGGTCTAGATACGCAACTATACAAACTAATGCAGGAGGCAGTAGTTCTATCAACAACCAGAATCGTTCGGAAGTTCATGGGTAGCGACATTTCAGCTTAGAAGTTGCTGTTTCAGTAACTATACTTTGGTTCCCTGAAGCCCGTATAGTTACGTTGCAATGTACCAGCAATGTGTTATATGTACTGTATAAACCAATAATAATAATAATAATAATAATAATAATAATAATAATAATAATAATAATAATCCTTGAGTGCATGTATGCGACATACATGTGTCACTATTACTCTTCGATAAAGAACACCTCCAGGGCAAAATCCTCCTTCAAAATTCCTTTTGGTTGTACGATTTTTCGTATGGTTCTGTTCCCATCATTTTCATAGCGCTCCGTACCACATTTACCCATAATAAATTGCTCCGCCATAACACTTAGTGAGAAGCAATCTCGGTTGTAAATCCCATTCCTAATGTAGCGGCTACATTATTGGCTTGAGTCCGTAGGTCTGGGTTAGATTCCCATCTCAGCCATCTTGGAAGTGGTTTCCCGTGGTTTACCACTTCTACTCCAGGCGAATGCCGGGATGGTTCCTAACACAAGATCACTGTCGCTTCCTCTCAAATCCTCACCTGAATTAAAAATACACACACTAATGCAGCCATCAATATATCACAGGTTATAAGACACCATTTCACAACACCCAAGTACACGGGGCTAAATTTCAAAGAGACTCAAATGAAACAAGAACAAAAACATGTCGGGTGTCTTCGTAGTGGTTCGGGTTCGATTCCGACCTCTGCCAATAAATTTAATTCTGGTTTAAGGGCAGGAACGGACTACACTGAGCATCGTGAGGCAAAACTGAGAAGTGGAGGGTTCGATTCCCACCTCAGCTGTCCTAGAAGTGGCTTTCCGTAGTTTTCCATTACTACTTCAGGCAAATGCCGGTATGATACCTTATTATGGCAATAGACGCCTCCTACTCAAATTCTAGATTCAATCACAAATACACACATTATGTACAGTCATCACAATGACACAGGTTATCAGATGGATGTAACACACACTCCCAAGTTCAATCAGCCACATAATCACAATGCCGCAAACAGGCCAGTTAGGAAACATCCCAAATCCACCTTATGGTGTAATCAATGTAGAGGTAAGGGTTTTTGGCTGTCGCTTTGGAGGTCCGGGTTCGATTTCTGGCTCTGCTAATATATATTAACTTGGTCTGCTTGCCACGGTGGGTGAGTGGTTATCGTGTCGGATTACTAACCCCGAGCTTACAGGTTCACTCCTGGCCGTGGTAAGTGATTTTTGAAAGGCGGAAAAAATCACGACACGCATGTCATACGATGTTGGCACGTTAAAGAACCCATTTGAATTCAGTAGGCCGTTTTCATAATGGCAAAATTAATCTCGGGATTTTCCGCCAACACAAAGTTCCTCATTTCTCTACTAGAAAGCGTTATAGTGTCAAAGAGCTTAGATATCTAACCTCCTTGACTTTCATAGTGCTTCAAGGAACAACATAATTGACATGCAAGCTGCCCTCAGGGTGAAAATAGCAAAGCTTGGTCCCGGCACCCGAAGCCATACGACATTATTAATTTTATTATTATTATTATTATTATTATTATTATTATTATTATTATTATCATTCCGTGTCCTCCCATGAGTTCCGATTCCCACCAGTTCCAAATTCTTTCGCGGTTAGTTATCTGCCAATTACACTAACTGAGCGAGTTTCAGCTTAGTGTTCTACAGCAAAATTTTATTAATTTGTTTATTACTGAAACAAATAAGGTTCATTGTTAACGCCAGCCGGGAGTGCGTGCCCTATAGTGAATTGGCTCCTCTAACAGAGGGGGACGGACGCTATGGACCGGTAGCTCCCATAAGCAGCTTTCGTCTTGTCAGTATCTATTATTAGCCGGTCAAACTTCAGAACCTACAGCTGGGTTTTCCAGAGACATTCGGAACTAGTGGGACTGATTACATTATTTACTCAGGCGTGAATACGTGGTCGGAACTCATGGGATGTTTTTCGTTCACTGAACAGAGCGCATGGAACGCAGAGAATACTTTGTATTCGGCCCCACTATGACACTAGTCACGCAATGAAATTTAAAATAGGAGACCATGGGAGTCAGTGCAGGTGCGATGCTATCCTAACTTAATTGGTTAAGCTGCATTCTAATGAAGATCTTGAGCTCTGATTGGTGGAGAACCTGCATCATAATGAAACTTGAACTATAATGAGCCTTCTTAAGATGCAGATTTCTGGCATATAATATTTATATTTCGGCATGGTCGAGCATAATAGTACATTATGAAATGAGCCTATAATGGCTATAATTAAGACAAGAGTGTTTTTATAAAACGAGCGTATGCGAGTTTTATAATTTCCATACGAGTGTCTTAATTACAATTATAGGCGAGTTGCGTACGACTGTTTATGTTCGACGGTAATTATAACTTTATTATAAGTTTTAACATAAATATTCATAAATATCTGTTGAGAGTCAGCCACTTGAATTTTGTGATCGGAGAGCGAGTGCTGTGTATGATATCTCTGTCTTTGAAGATCTCTGAACGACGCATGCGCTCTGTGTGCTTGCAATGCCATATCATGCAGGCCATATGTTTACATCTGCCGTCCCTCAGTAATATTGTCACCGGAGTCGTTTGAAGGCAATGCGCTGTGTAGAAATTAGGGTTGGTGATATTAAGGTACAGTGCTATTTCTTGTCTCATATTCGCTAGTTTATTTAGGCGAACATATGGACGGTGCTTATTCCATGTCGGTAATTTATTATAGTTCGATGTTGTGTTTATGTCCGACATGTTGGATTTTGAGCGCATGCGCGAAGGTATCGTTACCTAATTGGTCAATGAACGAGCTATGATTGGCTGGAGAAACTGTATCGTAATGAAACACAGTGTTATAATGACCATCATTATGATACAGTTTTCTGACACATAATAGTGAGGGTCGAACGTAAATAACGTTATATTATCAACATCATTTTCTCTAGGAAGTTAAGGAACTACTCAATGTCATCGTGGCGTAGCCGTGCACTCACTACAACTGCGATGGGGAAGTTTTATCCCAGGCAAATGCCGGGATAGTACCTAATTTCAAGTTCCAGGGAACCTGTCATATTCCCGACCCTAAGAATTACAGTTACACACACGATAACAGTTACCACAAATATGCAGGTTATCAGATACATTGAACATACACACAAATACACAGAGCTGATAACCAAGATGTCCCAAACGCAAAAAATGGAATAACCAACAACAAATCAATAACAGAGACGGCTTCGGTGGCGTAGGTGGTAGCATGCTGAGCTTCTATGTCCAATATCGTGGGTTCAAAACCAGCCGAAGTCGTCGGATTATTTAGGAGCGTTAAAATCCCTCAGTATGCCTTCCTTCGGAGGGGAAGTAAAGGCTGCGGACCCATGTCATAGATTTATGGCATGTAGAAGAACCTTCCACTAACTACAAGTGTGTGAAGCTAAATTTGTAGGTTAGATTTGATTAACGCTCTATCAAGTTCCAACGATTGTCGCCAGGTGCCGGCTGTGGTGGCATATAGTGGCCAAGTTCGCAACTAGTTGTTGACTGTAGCATTTGGCAGCAAAAGTAGGAACTACTTGAGATTCATCGTCTGCAGTCCTTACCTGAATTACAACCGAGTGAGTTAGCCGTGGTCATTACGGTGTGACTGCAGGCAGTCGCTCACATCCGGGAGGCGAGGAGGTTCGAATCCCTCTGCCGGCAACCTTGAAGATGGTCTTCTGTGGTTTCCGATTTTCCTTCCAGGCAAATACCGGGATTGTTCCCTAACTATAGGCCACAGCCGCTACCTTCCATCTCCTCGTCCTTGCATTCAAACTTTCCTCCCCAGACAACACTCCACACGCGACGGTACTTGTAGCTCTCCCCATGGGTGTCCACATAGAAGCAGCTACAAACTCTGGTGAGCCGAACATGTCCTCGGACACTCCCGATACTAAATGCCATACGCTAAAAAAGAAACAGATAACACACGCTAATACAGCTATGAGAAATAACACCGGTTATCAGAGAGATTCTACACACACCCAAAGTACACGGGGCTACATGACCGCGTTGTCGCAGCCCCTAAACTGAGGAACCAACCATCAATGGACAGAAATTACACTGAGTTGCTCTGTGTGCTGCGGGACAACTAACGATCTCCCACACGACAAGCAAGTAATAGGTAGCCTATCAATAGCACCGGAGTTCCAACAATAATTATTACAAATAATAGATGTTGTTTGATATCGCCTCCACTGGAGTGAAAACCACAACACGACCTGTTTGAACAATCTCAACACTGTGGTCAGATACCCCAGCAAGTGCCTGAAGCACGTGCTGTTTCTCTAATCGGCTCGTCCGTGGGAACTGCTCTTCCCCCAGTGCTATTAGAGTCATTTAATACTGAGGTTAGTGTATTCGACTTACACTTCGTCAGACTATGTGGGGCTCGAATATAATTAGGCTAAACTGATCATCACATTACTAGCAGTGCAATTCTAGCACTTTGAAGATATACGCAGAGAACTACGCGGATAAACATTACGCTATCCCCATCCGCCCCGCATCCGCACGACTTTCTTTCACATTCCCACGTTTGTTATCTGAATCTACTGGCATTAAAATTATATTTTTAATTCGATGAAACAGGCAGAATTAAGAAACTCCAAGGTAAACAGAGCACGCTACAAACTAAGATCAACAAACGGACACTTGCAAGGGTGTTTTGCGACGGAGGAAGATTGAGATCCAACTATAAAATGAATTACTGGGCTAATAAGAAACTCTATAATATTTGCAACTTAAGTAGGCCTAGTCCAATGGAGGCCATGAAATGTAAATAATATATATAATCAGTGCTTGATTTGTAATATAAGAGGTTCTGGTACTGTGGGCTACCGGGTGGGGGTAGGGGGGTAGGGGGGGGGGGCTTTATGGGATATTGAAATATTTCTAAAAACGATATGTTTACGCTTTTATCAACAACTTTAAAAATTAATCAGTGGACAAAATAACAATCTAATTTTGATTGCAGTTTTAAATTAAATTGAGACTGCTGTAACAACATCTTTCTTACCTTAGCCGTTGGCCTGTAGTCCAACTACGCTACCGTTCAAACAATGTGCATTATTTCAATTTCTTACGTAATTTGAAAAAAAAATACAATCAGTTTGAAAATACACACATGCTCACCAACAATCCTTTAATTCTTGTTTTATAATCTTATCTTTACAGTTTTCTGAAATAATAATTTATTATAAAAGGTACTGTACTCAAAAATGTTTTACCTCACAGTTTATAAAATTGTTCAAAGTTAAGAAAAGTTTTCTCCTCTCTCTCTCTCACCTTGCTGTTAGTATCCAGAGCGGAGTGCCGTCCCCGAAGCAGCCAAGATTCCGCGTACTTTGAAGTACAGTCCAGTCAAAGACCAAGTTGACCTTGACTTACAACTAACGTTCCACAGTTCTAAAAATTATGTTAAATATTCTACTTTTCCCCCGATCAGAGGATTCGGTACGGCGTACCGGTGCGTACCGTCACAAATCTAGCCCTGAATATAATAATATTAATGGCAATAATACACCCCATACATAAAACAGGAAGCAGGTCTGATCCAAACAATTATAGAGGTGTTTCCCTTCTTCAAGTCACATATAAAATTCTCTCAAAAATTATACTCAACCGTGCAGAGAATCAACTTGACCAAAGAATTGGTGAATACCAACGTGGATTCAGAAAGGGGAGATCCTGTGCTGAGCAAATTCTGAACCTGAAGAATACTATATCATATTTTCGGAACACAACAAACAAAAATTATGTCATCACATTTGTCGATTTCAAAAAGACCTATGATAGTATAGATCGCATGTCACTTGTTAATGTTTTAACAGAATTTGGACTTGATAACAAAACAAGAAATATTATTAAAGATACACTAACTGAAACGAAGGCTAAAGTTAAATTTATGGGTGGTTGTAGTGATGAGTTTGAAATAAACACAGGTGTCCGTCAAGGGGATGGGCTCTCCCCTTTACTTTTCAATTGTGCTCTTGAAAAATGGAGGAAAGCAGGTGCACCATCTCACCGCCTGGGCCCAAAGATTAAGGGTATTGACTTAGATTGTCTAGCGTTTGCTGATGATTTAGCACTAATTGCCAAAAACGGCGCTGATGCACAGAAACAGCTTGTTATACTGGAGGAGCAAGCAGCCAAAATAGGACTAAAAATCTCCTATGAAAAAACTAAATTTATGACAAATACTAAGAATGGTCCACCTGAAATTGTCATTGGTATCAATAAGTTTGCAAGAGTGAAAGAATTTAAATACTTAGGTGAATGGATCACTGAAAATGGCAATGAAAATAAATCTGTAGCATCACGAATTCAGAAAATGGAAATTGCTTTTCAACACACAAAGAATGTTTATAACAAAAAAAGCTTGTCCTGGAACAACAAAATTCGTCATTACTGTACAGTGATTAAACCTGAAGCTCTATATGCTTCAGAAACGCTCAGTTTACACCGTAAGACCTTAAAGGAAAAATTAGAGATTAAAGAAAGGAAAATCATGAGGAAAATCTTAGGGCCCAGAATTATAAATCGCATACACTACCCCAAACCCAACTCTGAAATTTATAAAAGAGTTTCTAAATTAACTGATACAATGAGATTGCGACGAATTCAGTTTCTAAGCCATTTGGAAAGAATGAATCCTACCAGACTCACTTATCGAATCAACAAATTTCTGCAAATCAAACGCACAAGACCAAAATGGTATAAACAAGTAGAGAAAGACCTGAATTGGGTTCACCAAATTTACAAGATAGAAATATGATCCGGAAAATTGTTCACACAAGGGGATTTGAGGAAGATGAGAAGAAACCACAGCGACGTACCTGGTCGGAGGAACAGAAATTACAGCAATCAGAGAAAGTGAAGAACTATTGGGCAAGGAGGAAAGCTCAGAAAATGTTGATTCCGCGTGGTCCTAAGTGACCCATTCGCGAAGAAGAAGAAGAATACTAATACTAATAATAATAATTATTATGAAATGCTTGCCACAGTGGGTGAGTGGTTATCGTGTCGGATTACCAGCCCCAAGCTTGCAGGTTCGCTCCTGGCGGTGGTAAGTGATTTTTGAAAAACGGCAAAAATTACGACACCATGTCATACGATGTTGGCATGTCAAAGAACCCATTTGAATTCAGTACACCGTGTTCATAATGGCAAAGTTAATCTCGGGAGTTTCCGACAACACATAGTTCCTCATTTCTCTACTAGGAAGCCCTATAGTATTCAAGGAGCTTAGATATCTAACCCCCTTGACTTTCATAGTGCTTCAAGGAACAACGAAATTCCACATGCAAGCTACCGTTTGGGTGTCAAATAACAAAGCTTGCACCCGGAATCCGAGGCCGTACATTATTATTATTATTATTATTATTATTATTATTATTATGAAATAATCATGAAATATCCATAAAAATAAAAAAGCATCACCATCGCACTTCGTTGGTTGGCTGGTTCCTCAGTTTAGGGGCTGCGACAACGTGGTCATATAGACCCGTATACTTTGGGTGTGTGTAGAATCTGTGTGATAATCGGTGTTAATTGTGTTGGCTGTATTAGTGTGTGTTATCTGTAATTCAGGCAAGGACTGCAGACGATCAATTTCAAGTAGTTCCTACATTTTCTGTCAAATGCTAGCGTCAACGACACCTAGCTGCAAACTTTGTTACTAGATGTCATCGCAACCAGCACCTGGCGACCAACGTTGGAACTTAAGAACACTAATCAAATCTAACCTGAAAATTTTGCTTCACAAAATTGAAGTTAGTGTAAGGTTCTTTTACATGCCATAAATCTATAACAAGGGCCCACCGGCTTTACTTCACCTCCGAAAGAAAGCATTCCGAGGGATTTTTAACGTTCTTAAAAAGTCCAACGACTTTGGCCGAGTTTGAACCCTCTATATCTATCTTGGGCATAGCAGCTCAGCATGCTAACAACTACGCCACAGAAGCCGCAGCCGTCTCACTTCTTTCGAGGCAAAGACACTGAGGTGAGCCCTGGATCTCGATATGTCCTGAGCAAATCACTGAAGAGACAAACTTTTGCGTATTACTGTATACTTGCTGTACGAAGGAGAGGGCAACTTATTTGCATTATCTGCAATATCTGGTGTTTTTTTAAGTAAAGTTTCTCATTACCATTTTCCCAGTTCTTCGTAACTAAACCATTTATAGAAATAAGGACTAGATAGCGAAAACTTATTTTAAGCTATACTTTATATGTGACAGCTAAATAGCAAGTGGCTAGCATTAGCACCTTTTCTCTGCCACTGTGTCCAGTAGATTCTATTATTAGCCTACTTTTTACATTTTGCAAAAATGAGGAAAACGTAGACTTATGAGATCGATCCGGGGAAATGTGTGTCTGTCTGTCCTTCTGTCTGTCTGGCTGTGTGTGTGTGTCCCCCCCCCTATCAACTCCTAAACGGCTGCAGCAATCGAAACCAAATTTAGTATGAGTAAACATGTATACCGGAATATCTCAAGCCCATATTTGAAAATGATGTCAGTGCTACCAACTGCTGAAAAAACGCAATTGAAATTTGAGCTCCATGTTGGATATCTTGGAAAGTATACATGGCAGCGATTCCGAAATTGGCACAGATGTAGATAATACTATTTCAGTTTAATTTCCAGGAGGCCATACATGACAGTGTTGCCAAAATAATTTTAAGCCTTCTGATAGGTCCAATATTTAAATGCATATAACTTCTACACTATCAATTCGAATCCAACCAAATTTTGTATGTAATGTGTCTACATAAATAGATATGACTGATCGTATTCTTTAGTGCCACCAGGGCTGCCAACTGTTGATAATTGCTATCTCTCTTTTTTTAATCCAAATACCAATATATCAGAAAGTATGCAAGCCGACAGCTTTAAACTATGCACTCGTATATTACCTGACATTTTAAATTAATTTGGAGTAACTCATATACGTCAGTTCTACCAACATGATTCTAAGCCTGCTGATAGGACCAATTTTTAAATACATGTAGGCCTAACTTCTATACTATCAGTTGGATTTCATCCAAATTTCGTATCTGCCATGTGTAACATAACAGATATGACTATAAGTATTCTTAAGAGTAATCAGGGCTGACAACTGTTAATAAATGCTGTCTATATTTTTACCCTAATATTCTAGATAGGTTCATATACTGTAGATTAATCATTCGCATGAATCTTAATTTTAAGAAAAGTGCGCTCTTTAGTTCGTCACGGAACTCCTTGTTTTTTATTATTATTATGTCCCCCTCCGTGGCTAAATGGTTAGTGCTCTAAGCTTTGGGCCGATCTGCCCCGGGTTCGATTCCCGGTCGAGCCATCAGGGATTTTAATCTCCTGGGGTTAATTCCCGTGGCTCGGGGACTGGGTGTATGTGACGTCTTCATCCTCACTTCATCCTCATTACGACACGCAGGTCACCCACGGGCGTCAACTAGAAAGACCTGCACTCGGCCTCTCCGGAGGCTACACGATCATTATTATTATTAATATTATTACTATCAACATTCTAGTATATGTAGTGCAAAACTGCAGGCGTCATCCTTAGAACACCAATATTCTGTCTTTCTTTCCTGCTAACCACGAATTGCATTCGCTACGCTAAGAAAACTTAAACTTTATCATTTCTCAGTACAGTTGCATTTCATGAACTCCAATTCGTTCAGCGAATGAATTCATAAATTTGTGATTATTCATGGCTCTGATGTAGCCCAGGAGAACAGGTGTTCCGAGCTCTATTACGGCAGTGGCCGGATCTGTTTGGTGCAAACGCAAACTGACGTCTGTTACCATAAATCTCTTAAATTGGATACATAAAGCAAACACATCAAAGAAATGTAACAAAAACCTTGGTCTCTTCAAATAGCAAACCTGTAAAGCTACTTCTTCAAGTCGAGTGAATAGCATATTGCATGACTAATCTCTGTCATTTCTAGCATTTTGCTAAATTACAATGCTGTAATATATTTTTGTTCTGTCTGTTTGTTCTGAGACTTTTGATGTTATTCCACCACAGCAGGACTTTTACCTGCAATCCAATGAAGAGATATCACGACCACACCAAGACATCACCTCTGCAACTGCAACACAGTGCAATTTGTTGCTCTTTATGTGAATTGTTTATTATTTAGCGTATGGTTTTTAGTGCCGGGAATGTCCGAGGACATGTTCGGCTTGCTGCTGCAATGCGAACACCCATGGGGTGAGCTACAAGTTCCGTTCAATTTCAAGTAGTTCCAACTTTCACTACCAGATGTCACTGACACCTAGTGGTGAACGTTGGAACTTTGATAAAGCGTTTCAACGAAATCTAACCTGAAAATTTTGCTTTACACAGATTTAATTAGTGGAAGGTTCTTTTACATGCCATAAATATCTGATATGGGACTGTCGGCTTTACTTCCCCTCTGAAGGAAGGCATATTGAAGGATTTTAACGCTCTTAAAATATCCGACGACTTCGACCGAGTTTGAACCCGCGATTTTGGGCATAGAAGCTCAGCATTCTACAGACTACGCCACCGAAGCTGCTTCCTTAGGTGGAGGTTGGGGGATACGTACTAGGGTAGTACATGTTCGATAAAGGAATTATTCGATTTAATTTACAACTATCTGATATTACACACACTTTCCAGATCTGGACTGGATAGGAAATCCGTTTTTGTCATCTCAAATTTAGTGGACATTCCTGAGCAGAAAATGAATTTGTGAAGTTTAAAAATGAGAGAAAATGAATTTCAAATACCAAAGAGATAATTTAAACAAATTTTGGATTTCCCTTCTTAATAAATTGGTTTTTGTAGTGTTGTTGCAATTAATACAGACTTCTCTTTTCGTAAAATGTAGATATGTAAAAAGGTACGTAAATCATCGTTTCAATTTTTTTTTTTCGAGAATGAAAATGTATTCAAATACTGTCAAAAAATCAGTCAAAAACTTCAAAATGATACTTCACTCTGTAGACTATCTGATTCTCATGTGACCATAAAGTGCGGAAAAGCATATATGTACAGGTACGTAGTATGAAATGAAACGATGATTTACGTACATTTTTATGTATCTACATTTTACGAAAAGAGAAGTCTGTATTATTCGAGATATTAATAGAATATCAAAATAGCGTTGTTGCAATTTTCAATCAATATTCTTACGATTTGTGGTTATAAGCTCCTCTTTTTGAACAATAATCGATAATCTCAGGATTTCCAGCTCTGCTTTGCATATGTGATGATTGACTTACTGCACATGGCTACGCTGCGAGCTTAGAGAAGATTAATACATTCACAATGATTTCCTTTTTCCCTCGCAAAATTTCCTTGGTAACAGAAATGAATTAGGCTACAAGCCAGCAAATGCTAGTGGCGTTATAAAGCTTCTCGTGTTTGGGACATATTGAGTACTAGCGCGAAGGAATTCTTTATGTGGACAGAAGTAAAAAAAGGTTCCGACAGACAAACAGATCCAGAATGCAAAGTACCATGAGATAAGCTGAAACGGAAACAATGAACTCCCACATTCCTATTTGTTTCTCCAGTTAAAAGACAAAACACACGTTTCCTCTTAGGATGTGACGTATTCAAAGCCTGAACGATCGAGATACATTATCGATATATCGCTTCAGACGTGCCAAGTGTCTTCAAGTGCCCCTCAGGGTTTCCAAACATCACAAAGACGAGCACAAGAAGGGCTCTGTGCACATTTATGTTGTTATAGGCTAGGTTCTCTATTGCGATTACGTTAGCTTGAATGTCCTTAAGATGATGATAATCGCCGTTTAGCCCTTATGTTTAAGATTCAAACCAAATTCATAGTAATTAATAACGTTCGGATGTTAAGGAAAAGTCATATTATTTTCCGGTTCTCATTTTAACCGAAATCTGAAAAATAAGTTTGAATGACGGGTTCCTGACCACGTTTAAAGCAATTTGATGTTGGTTATAAATGCATATTTCGGCCATTGTTATTGTTTTGGTCATATTTGGTCATATTTCAGTAATATAAGGTCATATTTGGTTATAATTTCAGATTTTTTGTTTAACAAGGTCCGTGTTATCTGCGTCGAGTTTCAAACACAGGATTTCCGAATAGTGTAGTAAATTTACCGGGCAAGAACTGCATCTCAAGGATATGATACTGAATCAATGTTGAAAATTTTAATGTACTGTAGCTCTCTGTCAGTTTGTATGATTAAATGTGTCTGGTGTATTATCGCTGATCACGTTTCGGCACTTAAGTCGTTTACTGTGTGTTAGTGATACTCTACACATCCCAAAATTCATGTCATATTTTATAGTTTTTAGGACATATTTTATAGTTTTTAGGGCATATTTAGCTAGTTTTTAGGGCATATTTGCTTGCAGATTTTGTACTTTTTTAGGTCTTAAACTTCCGAACCCTAGTCATGAAAAATTCAGCATGAAAAAGCTCTTTTCATTGATGGGTGCGGATGTATTTGCACATTTCCTTGACTTGTTTCATTTCATTCGTTGGGGTTATGTATCAAAATGGTTGTTTCTTTCAGAGGGTTTGCGACATCGTGGTGATATATCCTCGTGTATTTGGGTGTGTTTTGAATTTGTCTGATAACCTGTGTCACTGCAATGTCTGTACCAGTGTGTGTACTTGTAATTGAGGTAGGATTTAGCTCGGAAGTGGCCGTAGCCTCAAGTTGGGTAGCATCCCAGTATTTTCCTGGAGTAAAAGTTGGAAACCACAGAAAACCACTTCCAGGATGGCTGAGACAAGAATCGAACCTACCTCCTTTCAGTTTTGACTCATGAGACTCAGTGTAACCCGTTCCAGCCCTCAGACCAGATTAAAATCTCTTGCCAGAGCAGGGAATCGAACCCTTGTCTTCGCTGTGACAGCCAAGATGTAACAAAATAAACGCGATATTCACATACTGATCAAGATTTATGGTTCCTTTTTGCTTGTAGTGCTTTTCGTTACCAGATATTGTTCACTTTTGCTACGAAAAAAAATTCTTTGTTACATGGCTATGGGACACTCCTAGGAGTGCAGGAGCGTATATATAATTTCTTAGGTGGGAGCTGATTATCCTGGAAAATTGCGAGTATTCTCAGGGGATTGTCACCGCAAAATACCAAGAAATATCAACCAATATCTTGGAGCATATAACTTTGTGTAATTATTTTAGATAAGAGTTAATTGTAAAATTTAAGTGTATATAGCCTACAATTACTGGCAATACAACAAAGTTGTTAAATACAACACAACACAAATAATATTTTATACTTAATGCATTTTCTATTATGGCCTTTGGAGTATGAATGGCAAATATATAAATTATTTGTCAATTTATTAAGCAGAGAGGGAAACCTTTTTTTAAATTTCTTGGCAGAGCCGGGATTCGAATTCGGACCTCCGGGGCGGCAGCCAAGAATACTAGCCACTACACCACGAGGAAGACTAATTAAATCTTAATATTGTTTATGTTCGACCCTGACTGTTATATGTCTGAAAACTGTATCATAATGGTGGTCATTATGACACTATTTTTCATTATGAAACAGTTTCTCCCACCAATCACAGCTCAAGAAACAGTTGTTTGACCAATTAGATAAGGATACCTTCGCGCATGCGCTCAAAATCCAACATGTCTGTATAAATTACCGAAAGTACACCGTCCATATGTTCGCCTAAATAAACTGGTGAATATGAGACAAGAAATAGTACTGTATCTTAATATTTCCAAATCCAATTTCTACACAGCGCGTTGTTTTCAAACGCATTCGGTGACATTTTTACTGAAACCTGGCGCTCAATCTGCACATATGGCATTGAAGCACACAGAGCGCATGCGTCGGTCGATCAGAGAGCTTGGAAATCAGAGATATCCTATACTCAGTGCAGCACCCGATCACAAAATTCTAGTGACAATCTCAACAGATATTTATGAATATTTATGTTAAAACATATAATAAAGTTATAATTATCGTCGAACATAAACAGTCGTATGCAACTCGCCTATAATGGTAATTAAGACACTCGTATGGAAATTATAAAACTCGCATACGCTCGTTTTATAAACATACTCGTGTCTTAATTATAGCCATTATAGGCTCGTTGCATAGTGTACTATTATAACTTAGCCAATAAGTTAAGATTAGGGTACAACCAAATTTACAATTATTTTATGCTTATACCAAAGCAACACATTCTTAATTTTTCTTGGCTTCTTTCGGGGGGAGGGGGCGGTGAGGGGGGTGGAGGGGAGGGGCCTGCAGCCCCACAGGTCCCCCCCTTATATACGCCTCTGGAGTGGTATTATCTGTTGGGTAAGAGTTGAACATGTGACGGCAGTCGGGATTCCAACCCGAATCTTCTTCTATCCGGACGGGAGCGTTTAGCCACTTACACCCATTTGGCCACGATCCGACTTCTGCAATATGTCAAGTCTTGCTAGTTGGACAGGCACTGCTGTGTGGCCGCATTCGTGTCAATGGCTGAACGCACCAGCCCAGACAGAGGAGAAATGGGTTCAAATCTCGAATATGGTCACATGTTCAACCGACCACCTCGTGGTGTAGCCGCTAGCAAGCTTAGTTGTTGCTCCAGAGGTCCGGGTTCGATTCCCGGCTCTGCCAAGAAATTTAATTCTAGTCTGAGAGCTACACGGGGTACACCTCTGCCTCGTTAGGCAACATTGAGAAGAGGTGGGTTTGATTCCTATCACAGCCATCTTGAAAGTGTTTTTCTGTGGTTTCCCACTCCTACTCCAGGCAAATATCGGGATGGTATCTAACTTAGGCCATGGCAGTCTCATTCCCAACCTCAACTGAATTACAAATAACCTACACAAACTAACTAATACAGCCATCAGAATAAAACAGGCTATCAGTCAAAATACACACACACCCAACTACACGGGGCTACATAATCAAGATATCGCAAAGTATATAAGCAACAACATTTTCAACTCTTACTAAACGGATCCTGTTTGCGATCTTTTGATGAATGCAGTACATTTGCATTTGTCTGTTGGCACAGGCTAGAGTAAAATGTGTTTTTTCACCGCTGTCTCAGTCTCATTCATGGCTGTGATTATATGGAAGCTACTGAGGTATGGGTGGTGCTGAGTAATGGCATTCGGGGCACAGTCAGTGCCTGTGGATGCTGTGAAAGGTTTTACTCGTAGGGTTAGTACCTGTTCTGACTCAGTGAGGAAAGCGATGGCAAACTAAAACTCGCTCCTCATCTTGCCTAGTACGCCAAAATATAGCGCTGCCTTGGGTTTTTGTGGGTATCTACCCACATAAACTAACGGCGGTGCTTTTTCAGGATCCAACCAGCCTTCGGGCTGACTACCAAACAGACTAAACAGATAATTCTTTATTGTTGTTGATTCATTTATGGACTTAGCAAGAAGATGGCCATATAGTCCTGTGTACTTGGGTGGGTGTGAAATCTATATTATAAATTGTGTCATTGTGATGACTATAGTAATGAATGTACTAATAATTCTTCGTGTTGTAAGCCATTTTTAGCCTACTTTTCATATTTTGCAAAAATGAGGAAAGAGTAGACTTATGAGGTCGGGCAAATGTGTGTCTGTCTGTCTGTCTGTGTGAGTGTCCCCCCCCCCCCATATCAACTCCTAAACGGCTGAAGCAGTCGAAACAAAATTTGGTAGGAGTAAAGATCTATACCTGAATATCTCACGGCCATATCTCAAAATGATGTTAATGCTACCAACTGCTGAAAAATCGCAATTGAAATTTGAGCTCCATTTTGGATATCTTGGAAGGTATGAATGGCAGCTATTTCAAATTGGCGCACGTATAGATAATAATATTGCAGTTTAATTTCCAGGAGCCCATACATGGCAGTGTTGCCAAAATGAATATAAGCCTGCCGATATGTCCAAATGTTAAATGCATATAACTTCGTATGTGCTATGTGTACATAAACAGATATAACTGAGCGTATTCTTAGGAGCCACCAGGGCTGCCAACTGTTAATAAATGCTCTCAATTTTTTTTAAATACAAATACCCATATATCAGAGTATGAAAGCCGACAGCTTTAAACTATGCACACGTATAGTACCTGATATTCTATATTAACTTGGAGTAACTTATATACGTCAGTGCTACCAACATGATTCTAAGCCTGCTGAGAGGTCCAACTTTAAATACATGTAACTTCTATACTATCATTTGGATTTCAACCAAATTTCGTGTGTGCTATGTGCACCATAACAGATATGACTATGCCGATTCTTAAGAGTAACCAGCGCTGCCAACTGTTAATAAATACTGCCTCTGTTTTTGTGACCCTAATATCAATATATCAGAAAGTATGCAAGCCAATAGCTCTAAATTTTGCACACGTATAGTACCTGGCATTCTAGATTAATTTGGAGTAACTAATATACGTCAGTGCTGCCAACATGATTCTAAGCCTGCTGATAGGTCCAATTTTAAAATGCATGTAACTTCTATACTAACTAATGAATTTCATTCAAAATTGACACAACAATAGATCATATTATTTCAGATTATTTCTGACCAATACATGTATGTCATTTGCCAACATGATTTTACGCGCGCTGTTAGATCGAATGTTTAACTGCATGTAACGTCCATGCTATCCATTGGACTTCAACCAAATTTTGTATTCTGTACCTTAAGAGATGGAACTAAGAATATATTCAGTCACCGGGGCTGTCAACTGTAGTTCTCTATTTGGCTACATTATGCCAGGTATACAGTATTTCGAACTAATAAGAAATTTCTATATTACCTACTTAATTTCGTCATTATTCTAGATAGACCCATATAGATTAATCATTGGTGTGAAACTTAAATTTTAAGAAAAGTAGGCTCTTTAGTTCGTCACGGAACTTCTTGTTTATGCTGCCTTAGTAAATGAAATGTAACTGATTTTCAGTCGGTCAACATGATTGTACCCTAATTATAATGGGTATCATTACATGCAAGGAAAGCATTTTAGAGAAAAGAAATCTGTTAACATCAAATATAGATTTGGGTGATAGAAAGCCTTTTTTGAAAGCCTTTGTCAGGAGCGTGGTGCTCTATGGAAGTGAAAATTGGACTGTTGGTATATCAAAAAAGGAGCAGAATAGAAGCATTTAAAATGTCGTGTTACAGGAGAAAGATGAAGATCGGGTGGGTATCGAAACCGAGCTAATAAGATTACAGTATAGAGTAACTGCCGGCCACGTGGTGTTGGGGTAGCGGGCCTGCCTCTCACCCGGAGGCCCTGAGTTCGATTCCCGGCTTCGTCTGGGATTTTAGAAACTGACGTGAGGGCTGGAACGGGGTGCACTCTGCCTCGTGAGGACAATTGAATGAGGCAGCGCCCCGATCGCGGAAACCAAGAATAACGGCCGAGGGACTCGATGCGCTGATCAAGCGTCACCCCAATATCTGCAGGCCAAATGGCTGGGCAGTGGTCGCTTGGTAGGCCTAGGCCCTTCACGGGCTTTAGTGCCAGGGGTTATTATATAGAGTGACAAATGATGAGGTACTAACTTTAGACAAGTGGGAGAGGAGAGATGTTTCTTGCGACTGCTAATGAAGAGAGGAGACACACAAGAATAGCAAACTTATTTATGGAAGGAAGGGTCGGATAAAGTACGTATAACGGTACCATCGTTACTATTTTGGGACATAACTCTAACTGTAACGTAGTTAGATTTTAAAACTTATCAAATTTGGGGTGGATATATTTTCCTTGCCCCGATTCCGAGACCCGTCGGGTGTCCTTGCTCAATAACAAACGTGAAGCATAGATCAGTATAAATTTGTATATTTTGAGGAAACAACTTGCTCATTATTTACACATGATTTCATTGACATTTTGTACATCCTCGATGGGAAGCTGTCACCTTCTTTGCGTAATGTTCCGTTGCGAGACGTGGAGATCAGGTTTGTACGATCATCGTCGCCACACGTCTCTACATTCCTACGCGCAGGATGCAGATAAGGACCATATAGCACGCTTTGAGAGAGCCTTGCCGACACTCTGCGATCACTAGCTGTTTTACAATGAAGTGTAATCAGTCATTAGGCTTTTAGTGGAGCAAGAGACCGCCCACGCGTAGGGAGAAACACGTGCAAAGTAGAAGTGCTCTGCCTTTAGGTCAACACAATTTATCCGTGGGATGACTTCAATACCTGGCCTGAAATGCTTGGGTTGAATTGATATTTTCTCCAAGTTACTGCAAAATTGCCACGCGTAGGGAATCCTCGCTATCATAGTCCTTACTATTACTACTGCTCTTAAATACTATACTACTAACTTATATACATAGGCTACTAGATAGAAGACGTGACGAACATTGACGGTCAAAACAGAGAGAAATATTCTTGGAAGAACGTGGAGCAATGAAAGGTTAGAAGGAATGGAAAGTGGTTATCAGGTGCGTATCCAGAATGCATTTTTGAAAGTGACTGAATAAAATTAAAAATTTTAAAAATTTAAAAATAAAAAAACAATATAAATGAAATATTGAAAATTTGAAAAAAATATTTAGAAAATAAAAATTAAAAATTAAAAAATAAAAAGCTTCAATTTAAAAATTAAAATAATTAATATATTTTTAAAATGCTTTTTAAATATTTTAAAGAAGACGTAAAATGTAAAATTTAAAATTGAAGAAGAATTAAAATGTAAAAAATACAAATACAAAATGAAATAATTAAAGATAATTAAAAAATTTTAAAGATATTTATTAAATGTATAATAATTAAAAAATGAAAAAATAAAAGAAAATTAATGAGAAAATAAAAACAAGATGTTCAGTAAAGAACATATAGCCTACTTTCTCCTAAATGTATGAGTATAGTTATAACTCGTTGTTTTTATCAAAGAGTATAATAGAATCATTTCTTGGTTGCAGAACTTAGAAACTATTTACCTCTACCAAACACCACAACCACGAATAAGAACTGCTACCATCATTGAAGAAAGAAAGATAAGAAGTATCTCAAGAATGTTATGGATCTGGAGACATAATCGACCGCACTGGCTGCGTGGCTCAGCGGTAACGTTCTCGCTTGCTGGACCCTAGGTTGCAGGTTCGTATCCTGGCGCAGTCAGCTGGCATTTGAGGGTGCACAAATGCGAGGGAGCCGTGTCAGTAGATTTACTGGCACGTTAAAGATCCCCTTCGGTGCAAAATTCCGGCACCCCGGCGTCTCTAAAAGCAACAGTAGTTAAAAGGACGTAAAACCAATAACATTATTATTAATATTATTATTACATAATCGACCTGACGTGGGAAACATCCAACTTTGAGTTGAGGCATGTCTTTACACGCCTGGCTGTGCATGGCTTTCACAACCTTAATTGAATTAACTAATCTTTCCATGACCCTACAGAGACGTGAGTATACCAACTATGTGGATATTTTCGATTGCTATTTGGCTGCAAGAAAAGTATTAATTAATATCCTGAACTAGCATCAACGGCTAGAGTTCAGGTACTATGTGAAATCGTTTTGTTCTTTACTTCAAATAACATTTTCAAATAACGCACAATAGGCTGTTACAAACCCTTTAAAATAAAAAGTAAAAGTGTATCGTAGTATCATCTTGTCATTCTTCAAATTCGATGCGCATAGAATGCCAATGGTATACTAATCAATGGAGTCCCACATAGACCAGTCGTGACATCTAGTGGAGAAGTATCGAACAAGATAATCCTAACAAGGCGAGTGCATTCTAGCGGCCATAAAAATACACTTTTCAATAAAATCTGTAAGTTAATCAATCTCTAGGCCGGCGTGCAGTTCGCCGCCAGTTGGCCAGGATAATTCACTTTTTTGCTGCTAGATGTCTCGTGCAAATCGGCTGGCGAATTTTGTTTTAATTAAATATATATTTTCCATCGTAATATGCACAATACAACGCTTAATTTTAAAACGTCTGAGTCATTACAAAACAATAAATAAAAATATTTCAAGCAAAGAAAACCTAACTCTGATGGGGTTTGAACCATAGCCATAAGAGTGATAGGCCAACTCCTTACCACGGAGCCAAATGTACAACGAACATCGTCCGATATCAAATGAGTTACATAGAACGTGTTAGCAAATAATAATTTAGACTAAACGATTTCATCAGTGGAGTACATTATTTATACTGTATATAAAGCATTTCATACAAAGTTTATTTATTTTGTATCAGTATGCTATATTGCATGCAATACTCAAATTAGTGAAATATAAGTCAGGCACAAGATATCCGCTGCCATCTTGCCTTGTAACTGAGACGGCTAAGCTTTTTTAAATCACTTCTGCACTATAGTATTACAAATTAAACTTTTCATTTCGAACGTGCCTCTTCCTTTAGAACAGGTAAAATGATTCTCGGCTCGATAATCGGGACTGGTGGGTCCCATGATATGGATTATAAAGTTTGCATAATTCTCACGGCCACCATCCTGAAATGGTACTGCGGATGACCTGTAGGTTTTGTCACAAGACGCGTCCTATATGAAGGTATGTTGTTACCAAATTTGGTAGAGATCAGATGATTTAGTTAGTCGTTATTTGATTTTACGTTTTGAACGTCTGAGTGGCCGCCATTCAGTTTTGGTAAAGATGGCGGCGATATAAAACATGACACTGAGGTGCCCTTTGCTAATTCTACCTCTGTACCAAATTTCGTTCAATTCGGTTTCACCGTGTTTGAATTGATAGGGGGGACAGACATTCAGAGTACACACACACACAGACAGACACACAATTTTTGGCCCTGTGTTGATCTCATAAGTCTACTTTCATTTTTTGCAAAAATCGAATGTAGGCTAATAAGTTAAAGAAAATATTACAAAATTAAGAAAATATAAATATAGTAGCCTATAAATTATCAGCATGCATAAATTTACAGAATCATGACCTAGGATGATTTGTCTACAATTGAATGATAACAAATCATATTTAAATAAATGTCGAGGCCTTGCTCGGCCTCTGGTGGATGTTTTAATTTTGGCCGTAGTCAGAAGGTCTTAACCCTAAGCTTTGAATTAGTTCTGATATTGTGGGAACTAAATAATTTTACATGCTATTTATTATCGTACGCAGATATACATGTATTTCTTATTAGGACAAAACTACTCGAGATTTTCAGATCCCTTGCAGTGGGAAGGAAAGCTGTACAGTACCAGCATTCTCTCTAGCCCTTGCTGGCTGGACCTTATGCCATCATTGAATAGTCGAGTCAGTTTAATAACTACATTCTTCAAGGCCGTATAGATCCATTACAAGCTTACTAGTGATTTGAACTGCCGAATATTAACCAAGAACCACCATTGCCCGAATCTACTTACAGAAATATGCATATAGACACTCAATAGTGACGAAATGCACGCAATGTTAATGCCACGTGTGAGCTAGCTGTATAAGGCATGATCAATCAGTTTCCGTTTGACGGCAGTACAATCCAGAATCAGTATGCTCATCAGGAAAGAAAAGAGTGATAGTCAGTCTGAAAGACAAGACTCATCATTTTAAATGCTACAAATGCTAAAAAAAATGCTGGGTGAAAGCCTCGTGATCATGCAGCGAACTGCGTCAACTCAAAGTCCATTAGCAAGTGCAAACCAAGGTCAAAGGAGGTAGCTGGCTGGATGACGTCAAGCTCACCCGAGCACGCGGAGAAAGGAGGGAGCTCAAGCGGTACTATGACGTCGCAGTAGATAGATAGATTTATTTTGTCTTGCAAGATTAGAGCCCTCTCTTCCATCACGGTGGGTGAGCGGTTATAGTGTTGGACTACCAACCCCATGATTGCAGGTTCGCCTCTGGCCATGGTAAGTGATTTTGAAAGGCGACAAAATCACGACACTCTTGTCATACGTGTTGGCATGTTAAAGAACCCATTTGAATTCAGTAGGCCGTGTTCATAATGTCAAAACTAATCTCGGGATTTTCCGCCAACACAATAGTTCCTCCTTTCTCTACTAGAGAGCGCTATAGTGTCAACGAGCTTAGATATCTAACCTCCTTGAATGTCATAGCGCTATTAGGAACAACAAAATTCGACATGCAAGCTGCCCTCTGGGAGTCAATTAACAAAGCTTGCACCCGGCACCCGAGGACATACGATATTATTATTCAATTGATGCATAATAAACAATATAAATACTACTTATCTAACAATGATACACTGTTGATACAATATAAAATACAAAAAAAAAATAGCTTAGTATAGGCAGGAAATTGTAGTATTGCTAATTTATTGCTAGGGTGAATAAGGAAGACTAGTGCGCCCGTGCGAGCTTTCGCAGCGTGCGATGCAAGAAATGCAAAGCATAAATACAGTCTGGAAATACAGAAAGTTATATAGGTTAAGTATCTTGCCAATGCCGCTGCACTGCCCTGCGCTCTAGCAGTACGCCGCGGTACAAATAGTGTCAAGTCTTTGTTAAGCTATACTGGGTTGACAGTGCTGTATGAGCAGTAGAGTAACTATCGGGATTTCATGTAACGAGCCTCATTTTCTATACCGGTAGTGGAGACCGCTACTCGCATCCAGTCGGCCGTGTCTCGTCAAGAGCTACTTTTACCCGGAAACGACATGATAATTAGTTATTGTTGTTTTAAGGGGCGGAACTACGAGGTCATCTGCCCCAAAGGAAACGACACGACTTGCCATTCCTTCATGAGTTTATTTTATGACTTTATGTTCGACCCTGACAATTATGTTTCTGAAAACTGTATCATAATGATGGTCATTATAACACTATTTTTCATTATGAAACAGTTTCTACCACCAATCACAGCTCAAGAAACAGTTGATTGACCAATTAGATAAGGATAACTTCACGCATGCGCTCAAAATCCAACCTGTCCATATAAATTACCGAAAGTGCACCGTCCATATGTTCGCGTAAATAAACTGGTGAATATGAGACACTGTACCTTAATTTCGGTGACATTTTTACTGAATACTGATGCTCAATCTGCACATACGGCATTGAAGCACACAGAGCGCATGCGTCGGTCGGTCAGAGAGCTTGGAAATCAGAGATTCCTACCCTGCGCTGCACCCGATCACAAAATTCTAGTGACAATCTCAACATATATTTATGAATATTTATGTTAAAACATATAATAAAGTTATAATTATCGTCGAACATAAACAGTCGTATGCAACTCGCCTATAATGGTAATTAAGACACTCGTATGGAAATTATAAAACTCGCATACGCTCGTTTTATAAAAATACTCGTGTCTTAATTATAGCCATTATAGGCTTGTTGCATAATGTACTATTATAAGCCTTTTCTCGAGTGCAAAATGGTATTTATTTAATTGTGAGTAAGTGAGTGTGTTTCGCGCACACATTGGGTTATGCAGAACATGTAGGTACCCCATATGTGTAGGTTGGTGTTAATAGGACCCATTTTCGGTACAAAACTGGAATGGGACTTTAGCAGAATAATATAGGAAGGGATACTTAGAAGTAAGCTTAAAATTAGAGTAAGGAAAGGGAATACTGTTAAAATGTAGACTGATGATGATGATGACGATAATGATCATGATGATGATTAGTCATTACTGACTTATGAGCAAGATTAATTATGCAATGTATTTTGAATGGATGAAGAAGGTTAATTTAGATGTCTAAATAGAGAGTAAATAAGAAGGTGAGAATTGGAAAGATTGAATATATGTAATACGGCATAAGAATATAAGCATAAGTGTTGAGTTCAACTTTCATTTGGTTGGTTTGTGTTAATTGTGGTGGCTGTATTAGTGTGTGTTTCTGTTTTTAATTCAAGTAAAGACTGTAGACATTTAATTTTTTCAAGCAGTTACTACTTTTGCCGCCAAACGCCACCGTCAACGACAACTAGTTCAGAAATTGATTGCCAGACGCCACCGCAGTCGGCTCCTGGCGAAGAACGTAGGAACCTAAGAGCGTTTGTCATATGTTTAGCTTATAGTCTAATTTAGCTTCACACAGGTGTAATTAGTGGAAGGTTTTAACATGTCATAAATCTATGACATGGGACCGCCGGCTTTACTTCCCCTCCGAAGGAAGGCATGAACTTTCATTTACTTAGTGATTATGTACTGCTGGTGACGCTGCTTGAAGCTGGACAGGGTGATGGAGACTGGTTCCCCCAGTGATTGAGACACCAGGTTCCTTGAAATCAATAATCAATGGGCACCTGTAATCAAAGAACCTTTCCAGCTGACTTCTTGGGACGAAGGGACGATGGTGGCACTAGCTTTCGTCGCATATGGTAATAATTCGAGCTTTCTTTCTAAAGAAAATGTAAGGATGTACTCTCAGTTGAGTCGTCCAGTTGCAAAACTCGTTTAATCCACTTGTGAATAAGGATCATATCGTAAAATTATTTATTTATTCTAAAGAAAATGTAAGGATGTACTGTCAGTTGAGTCGTCCAGTTGCAAAACTCGTTTAATCCACTTGTGAATAAGGATCATATCGTAAAATTATTTATTTAATTAGTTTATTTTATTTTACTCTATTTTACTTCATTTTATTTTATTTTGTTTTTCTTTGTTCTTCTTTGTTTTTCTTTGTTTAATTTTATTTTATTTTGTATTGTTTTGGTTTTATTTTATATTAAATTGTTTTGATTATTTTTTGTATTGTTGTTTGTTTTGTTTTATTTTATTTTGTAATTGTTTTTGTTTTGTTTATTTTATTTTGCTTTTATTTTGATTTTGTTTTGTTTATTTTTATTTTGTTTCGTTTTGTTTTATTTTGATTTTCAAGAAAACAAACACAAAACAAACAAAAAACACGAATGAAATAGAAAAACTCAAAAACAAAACAAAAGCAGAAACCAAAAAACAAGAAACACAAAGCAAAAAGCAAAATTAAAATAAATAAAAAAAGCAGAAAACAAACACAAAACCAATACCAAGAAAGAAAAGTTAAAAGTAAAATTCAAAAGCAGGAGCACAAAGCAAACACAAAACCAAAAACCAAAAACACAAAGCAAAAAGTAGAAAACAACAAACACAAAAGATACGTGAAGCAAAGTCCAGAGAAACGTTTCTCATGAAAATGATTCTTATTCACAAGTGGATTAGACGAGTTTTGCAACTCGATGACTCAGTCGTAGTCGATAAAACATCACGATCTTGCAATTTTCAGCAATTTGCAAAGTCCGGTCATTGTGTGTGCTCGAATCATTAACTTGCAGCTTTCTTGATGCCAGGGTGGATGTTAAACAGTTCGTTATTTACTTCATACTTCAAAACTATCCACACGCACAAAATAACAACCTACCCGGCCTCCAAACACTATAATAACGGAGTGCCGAGTTGCCGACCAAAAGAAACTGATTCGATAGATCGATTTAAATCGAGGATTACTCGAAATCTCCTCCAGCTGTTGTGAACAGCGCATTGACGCCATCTGATCGATGAACTTTCAAGTCAGAAGTTATATTTGCCGGACTAGATACAAATGTACTAATATTTTTTCTTAAGCAGTTTTCAAATGTTAACCCGGGAGAGGTCATTTTTACTCGTCGGAAATGAGAGGTCGCGCTGGCTGTTTTAGACCAGGTTGTTTCAACTGATGCATTACTTTACTGTGATGACTATAATTTCCTAGTTGCGTATTTATTTTTTATAATTTTTATTTGTTTTGGGATTCATTTTATTGTTACGGTACCACAATATTGTTCATCCACAGAGTCCTCAGAGTCTGTGTTGTCCTCTGCACTTTCATCAACATCTTCTTCAAACGCCCCTGCTTCCTGTTGTTCTACGTCAAACAGTTCCCTTTGAACTCTGTCTTGTTGCACTCTGAGTACTTCGTTTCTGTTCCGTTCTTCTTTCTCCACACTCTCTAAGAGCGTCCTAATTCTATCTTCTTCGGTGTCCATCATAAAATGCCACCCAAGACGTTGAGTATGGTGGACAAGACCGGGTCAGGCATAATTGGTGAATACTTCAACTTGGACTGGCGGACAGCAGGAAACTGTTGCTGACACTCTCCGTGACAATTAGATGAAGTATGGTGGTGGGGGCGTGCAGCAAACAACAATGGTGACGTGAACAATACGAACCTGGTCTTAAGGACCGCAACGCGACCTCTCCCGGGTTAAAGGAATACGCGTACCCCCGCGTTCGCCCTTAAAATTGCAATTGTAATAACGTCGCCATAGTTCCCGATGCCCGTGCTTATATAAGTCTACCCGCATCAGAGTCGCGCTACGTTGCAGGTACTGTACGCTGCATCAACGCCATCAAAGGGGTACTTGTTGATTACATCTTATATGTCACGAGAGGCAAATAACCTTGATGTTCCATCTTTTAAAACAAGTCACCACCAGATACAGCACATTAACCACGCCTTATTACCGCGTTGTTCCTAGCCCTTCAAATGAAGCAACATTAATTTATTAATGGAGACAAGTTAGCAGGAACATCTTCAATACTTCATTCATCACTCCTCCGGGTCACAAATAATAATGCCCCAAACAGTCGTGTCTGCCCGTCTTGGGCGTGGAGCACAGCGAAAACGGAGTGAATGAAAAGAAACGATGAATGGCTGGTACAGCCGAGTTCAGGCAAGCCGAACAAATGACAATGGCTTTTAGAATGTTGTAAGAATGTGTGGGTGACATTGTCTGGAACTGGGTGAGCGGAAATGACGTCATAATTGGAGCACGAGTCACGCAAAGAATCACCTTGGGTCACGGCTAAAGTTGTCATTTAATGAAACTTGGCGTGCGAACCTCTTAATCAAGACATCGTTCTTATGAAATTCAAGTTATGAAGCTGAAACCTTTTGGTTACGAGGTCATTCCGAGTGAAATACACTATACATTACATGTCTTTGACACTTATTTAGTTTCAACATGCTTTATTGTCTTGCAAGTTTGCTTTCATGTCCTACTGTACTCAACAACAGGGATTCTTAACCTCTTTTGAACAACGACCAGAGTTCGTTAATGTTTTTATGTTGAAAACATATCTTAGCAAAGTAGATGATGATGATGATAATTGTTGTTTTAAGGGGCCTAACATCTAGGTTATCGGCCTCCATTGGTTTCGGTGATAGTCAAAGATGAGATCAAAATGAAAACTATAACAAATACTAACTACAGACTTACATACTAGAAGAAGAAATGGTAAACAATTAAAGGATAAGGCAAATAGAGGACAGGAAGAAAAGAAATGCCCATAAACCTCGAAGAATAAGGATTGAGGGACTTGGAAGGAAGGAGAGCCAAAGTCAGAGGGAAAAGGGGACAAAACGGACCCAGCTCAGTAATCCCGCAAGGTCGCCAATTCCCAAACTTACCAGCCGTGAGCCCTTGAGGGTGTAGCATTATCCAGCATGCACAAGAAGTGGTGGGGCTACATACACCCTACCTCCTTGAGGGCCTTGAGCAGAAGATAGGATATAACATGAAAAGAGAAAGAATCAAGGTATCAGGAAAGATGAGACAAGGGTCAATTAAGGCGGGAAAGTGAAAGAATCCCAAGGCCTCGGATTCCCTAATTCCGTCGGGGTCAGAAGAGAACAAGAGTTGACCAAGAGAGGTCCCACTAGATATGAGCCCCTGGAGGTAGCAAAGTAGAGGTCCCCATTTTAGTAAAAATGAAAAATTAAGCAATTTCCTAAATTGTGCCAAAAATTGAAAGGATTAAAGGCCCTAAAAGGTTTCAAATTGTGAGTCTTGGAGAGCTTTATAAAAAAAACACTTCCGGCCTAATTGCTGTTACGGAAAAACAGCCTAAAATCACTTGTTTATTTACTAATCTTCTATTTGATTCAAATCCTAGCCAAATTAAATTCTTATTTACATAATTCTTTCTTTAATGTGTTCCTTGTTTCAATACCATCAAGCGATTTTTGATTTCTTGAAAAATATACACACCGGAAGTTGTTATACGGTCTTAAATGAACTCTGCACTGACTCACACTAGCACTCGTAGTGGTAGAAATAGCAAACTGCTAATCTAATCGACTGGATATGGTTGAGTTTCCGGTGAGCAATCATCAGTTTATACCGCGTGTCATCATGCCGGCACCTTGTTCGAAACGTTTAGTTTATCCTTTAGGTTTGGAAAAGTGTAAAATAAAAGATACGAGCCTTACAGTAGTCGCATATGATGTGTAACATCTGACATGTTATCCTACTCGTATACTACACAGCTTGGACATTCTTAAAATGTTAATTTACACTCCATTTTCATACTGGTACTATGATGAATGCATAAATTGAATTGGAGATATGCTACTGTCACATTTGTGGCGCAGCGGTCAAGCTGTTAGTCTATCACCAAGGTAGACCGGCTTTGATTTCCAATGTCAATACATGTGATATTTTCGAATTGAAATGCCATGTCATGTGGTTCGCATTCCACGTAAAAGGGAGGTACCGTGGATCATGATCGTGAGATTAACGGACACGCAAAAGTACAAGCTTCCTTCCTTCCTTTTACATTAATAATTCATAGTAACAAAGTGACACACAACGTCGACAGTAATCTCAAATACTGTGAGCACATTCCTCAGTAACTATAACATTCATTATTCTCAAGGCTCTCATACAGTTCGTCGTAAACAATCAAAACATGGCTTCCTACAATCATGAAATGACCTAGTCTCACATATGATGAAAATACCGATTTATTCCACTCATATAACAACATTCTGTTATGCATTTAATATTTGACTACTCACCCACAGCTTGACAATAATGCCGCTTACTGTAACCAATCGTCAACATATGGAACATATGTTCGTATCCCAGCTAACTCACGGTCTTTCGAGGTATGGGGCGTTCAATCCCACCATACGATCACATGCTCAGGATTTGAGTCTGTCAGGTAACTACTCTACTTGAAAGAAACAACATATTCCTAAGTATAACATTTAATGATAGAAAATCATGGCAATACAACACAAAACACAAAAAAAGATACTTTACATTTACTTCCCACAACGAAAATCAAAGTTATCTGTGAGTCTCTCCTTAAATTTAGTGCTTCACCGCACTCAAGTCTATTCAAAACATCCTATTATTGATACTCTCTGACATTTGCGAGTGTCCATAGTGTTCTTCACGTGGCACAATTTAACACAAACTGGAATATCACAACACAATAAACACAAATTATATTTAAATGACATTAAATCTGCAATTATTAAACATTTATCCGTTTTACACGGGGCATTTACTTTCAGTAACATTAATTCATTATCTTATGCCTTGATTAATAAGTGTTGTGTCGTGCGAATCGTATTCCTTTTCCCATCAATTTGAAACGCTGAAGTGGTACGCTTTCCCTTCCAAAATACACATGGATAGAGATGTTTTATAGCTTCACCATAAAACGATTTTCTGGGTCTGGTCAAAACATTATCGTTACAAACGTGTCATGTCATTAAAATTACGCAACCCGTATGAATAAATTAGTGTGAACTGTGCAAATACACTTTACAAAGATGCCTATATTTATTTGGTGCAGTATTCCTCCTCAGAGAATAACTGGGCCAAATATTATCCGATCACAACGTTCCAACATGGTATGTGTGTGGAAATAAAGAATTTAATTCAATTGGCATCATCACATCAATCATATCTTAATTACTTTTCAAAATATCGAGATTCTTCAGTGTCCCACTACGCTTTTAAAATAAAAGGATCAGGTCAATAGGCTTCCCTTCCAAGCTGAAAATACATTAGTCTCGGCCTCCCTGCCACCCCATCTGGCTTCTCGCAAGGTCAAGTTTATTTACTGATGCAGTTACACTGGAGGTACCCTGAGTGGGTTGTGTCCCTAGTAATTGAGTCAATCTAATTATTAACACCTACATTTAGAGTATGATGGGCTCATCTCGGCTCCTAATTAATATTCATGGCAGGGGATGGATCTCGAAATAGCTTTGCCGTTCTGTGGGTGACATTAATGGCTCTGGCGCGCATCTCAAGTGAGTATCAAAGTTCTCTCACTGGTGCAGCTGCCTATAACAAGAGGAAATCGACGTTTCCTATACGAAGAACCATTAGTCTTACCTCTAGGGGCAGATCAATTAATATGTGGCTCACAGAGGTTCTCTAATAGTTATCCCTGGTGGCAACAATTCTGCAAACAGTGGATACAGACAGCCTCTGTCCCAACTTCGTTGCGAATAATACAGTATGCTCCAAGGCGATACTATCTCGTAGATTTCGAAGATTAGCCGACTAGATTCGCCTAACGCACAAGCTATGTTTGGATGATCCCCGCAACTTATTGATGTACATCTCTTGATTCTACGTTACATGCTCGCTGACCGCGGCTCAAACAATACTTCTTATAGATGACTCAATTATTAAAGCACTCACGTCCTCTCTGCAATTACACATAAACCAAAGCTCTATGTAGCTCCCAAAACAAGTATAAATTTACTGGCTTACATTAACTACCTTAATGGCTCTCAAATACAACCCTGTATAATATACCATAATAAACATTCATACAACAATTCAATGACACTGAAAAAGTCTCATTATCTCGATATTTTACGTTTCTTTCTTACTGTTTACAATAACACAGTATTCTTACGTTAGACATGACACACTTTGCACGTACTATAGGCCTGATATGCCCATTTACTTATTCATTATTGTTACCGACCCCAGATTATTATTATTATTATTATTATTATTATTATTATTATTATTATTATTTAACGTTACCGTTACTTTCATTAATGTCTTAGGCCTAAATGGCCGTAAACAAATCACCCTCCAAGCCATATTTTACCAAAATACAAGGGGTGTAATCTCGTACATAAATGACTGTTGATTCTTAGTCTTAGAGTGATGCTTCGTTGTATGGTGAACTATTTAATCATGTTGTTGTTTGAGTCTTCAGTCTGTTGACTGGTTTGATGCAGCTCTCCACGCGTCCCTGTCCTGAGCTAATCGTTTCATCTCTACATAGCTACCACACCCTACATCCGAGGCAATCTGTTTAACATATTCTAACCTTGGTCTACCCCTACAGTTCTTGTCCTCGACCCTTCCTTCCATAACTAAGCTTGCTATTCCTGGGTGTCTTAGTATGTGTCCTACCAACCTATCTCTTCTCTTCATTAGCAGTCGCCAGAAACATCTCTCCTCTCCCACTCGCCTTAATACCTCTTCGTTTGTAACCCTATCCACCCATCTGATCTTCATCATTCTCCTGTAACACCACATTTCAAATGCCTCAATTCTCCTCTTTTCTGCTGCACCAATAGTCCATGTTTCACTTCCATAGAGCGCCACGCTCCAGACAAAGGCTTTAAAAAATGACTTCCTAATACCTAAATCTATATTCGATGTCAACAGATTCCTTTTTTGTAGAAAGGCTTTCCTTGCCTGAGCCAACCTACTTTTTATATCCTCTTTGCTTCGTCCATCACTGGTTATTCTGCTTCCTAAGTAACAGAAGTCTCCTACTTCCTTCAGCTTTTCACCTGCCAATTTGATCTCCATAGAGGTTTCTGATTTATTTCGGCTGCATTCCAGTATTTTTGTTTTACATTTATTAATTTTCATCATGAAGTCCTTCCGTAAGACGGAATCCATACCATTAAAAAACTCATTCAAATCCTCAGGCTTGTCGGCCAAGATGACGATGTCATCAGCAAATCTCAGAGTTGAAATTATTTCTCCTTGAATCTTCACTCCCACTTTAAATTTTTCTCCAATTTCCTTCATTGCTTGTTCAATGTAAAGATTGAAAAGTATGGGTGATAAGTTGCAGCCTTGCCTTACACCTTTCTGAATACCAGCTTCTCTCTCATATCCTTCAGCTGGAATGACTGCTGTCTGGTTTCTGTATAGATTGTATATCACCCTCCTATCCCTGTACTTTATTCCAATAGATTTCAAAATGTCAAACAATTTAGTCCAATCAACGTTATCAAAAGCCTTTTCTAAGTCTACAAATGCCATGAACGTTCTCTTATCTTTCCTTATTCTACCTTCCAAAATCAGCCTAAGACTTAGTACAGCTTCCCTTGTTCCTACATTTCTCCTGAAACCAAACTGGTCTTCACCCAACTCCGTTTCTATCTGGCTTTCAATCCTCTTGTAAATTATTCTAGACAGGATCTTTGAAGCATGAGTAATCAAGCTGATTGTACGGTAATCTTCACATCTGTCAGCTCCCACTTTCTTTGGTATAGGGATGATAACATTCTTCTTGAAATCAGGGGGTACCTCACCTGTCTCATAAATCCTACACACCAAGTGAAATAACCTGATCAGACCTTCATCTCATATGCAGCGTAGCAACTCAATCGGTATATCATCTATGCCTGGTGCTTTGTTCCTGCCTAAGTCCTCTAATGCTCTGTCAAATTCTGATCTCAATATTAAATCTCCTTTTGCATCCTCATCAATTTCCTCCTCCCTTTCCATTACATGATTCTCAATCTCCTTTCCCTTATACAAGCACTCTATGTAAGCTTTCCATCTCTCAAGCTTTTCTTCCCTATCTGATAGAGGCTTTCCATTTGTGTCCCTAATATTACAGCACTTAGTCTTCTTTTCCCCAAAAGTATTCTTAATCCTTCGATAAGCTGTGTCTAATTTTCCTAATTTCAGACACTGTTCTATACCTGCACATTTCTCTTTCAACCATTCTTCTTTCGCTTCCTTGCACTTCTTGTTAACCTCATTTCTCAGACGTCAGTATTCTGCTTTCCCCTCTTCATCTCTTAGATTCTTGTGTTTCCGCCTTTCATCTATCAATTCTAGTATATCCTGAGTGATCCACGGTTTTCTACCTATTCTTTCTTTCCTACCAATGTTTTCTTCTGCGGATTTTGTTATTTCATTCTTCAAAAGTGCCCATTCGTCTGCAATTGAAGTTTGTTTAGGGGTTTTGATTAATCCTTCCTTTATACTCTTCTTGAATCTTTCGTTTACATCCTTTACTTTCAGTCTGTCTATTGCCCTCCTTTTTGGCTTTTGACTTTTCTTCAGTTTCTTCAACTTTAATCTGCATTTCATTACAACCAGATTGTGGTCAGAGTTTATGTCAGCACCAGGATATGTTTTACAATCCAAAATCTGGTTTCGAAACCTCTGCTTGACCATAATGAAGTCGATTTGGTAACGCCCTGTATCTCCTGGTCTCATCCATGTGTATATTCTTCTATTGTGGTTATTGAATAAGGTGTTAGCTATGACCAACTCATGTTCGGTGCAGAATTCCATCAGCCTGCTTCCTCGATCATTCCTTTCACCTAATCCGAAATCTCCTACTATCTTCCCTTCTCTCCCTTTTCCTACCACAGCATTCCAATCTCCCATTACTATAACATTTTCATCACCTTTGATATACCTCAGAATGTCATCTATTTCTTCGTAGACCTTTTCAACATCCTCATCATCAGCTTGACTGGTAGGCATATAGACTTGTACCACTGTGGTGCACGTAGGTTTAGTATTGATTTTTGCTACAATAATCCGTTCACTGTATTGCTCATAATATTCTACCCGCTGTCCAAGTTTCCTACTCAATATGAGACCAACTCCTGCTTGGCCATTGTTTGATTTAGTGCTAATGACCCTATAGTCTCCTGACCAAAAGTCCTGTTCTTCCTGCCAGCGCATTTCACTAATCCCAACCAAATCCAACCTCAACCTATCCATTTCCCTTTCTAAGTTTTCTAACTTCCCACTTCCTAGCAGACTTCTAACATTCCACGCTCCGATCCGTAGAATGTTAGATTTCCTCTTTGTCACTTCTGTGATGTTAACCCCATCTCGAGTAGTCCCCACCCGGAGATCCGAACGGGGGACTAGTTTACCTCCGGATTGAAATTTTACAAGGGAGGAGGCCATCATCACATGTATTTATGCATAGAGAGGTGCATATCCTCGGGAATAGCATTACGGCTGTAGTTTCCCGTTGCTTTCAGCCGTGCAGCAGAACGCAGTGTAGCCATTAGTTGGCTTATATTATCAATATCTTAACCGTCTATTAGACTAGTAAAGAATTGATTTATTCTGAAAGGCTGCTACTACCTTTCAGAATAAGTAAAGAGCAATTCTACTACAAAATACTAACCTTCTACTAACAATTAAATACCAAAATTCTACTAACGAAAAAAAAATACAACAAATACTACTACTAAAACAGTCTGTCACCAGGCCCACTCACATTTAATCATATCAACATATTAAATTTGTACTCACTTTCCTTTTTTTGCTGGGTTAGTCCAGCACGCCAGCCACGAGCCTACCATGATGCTTGGCGTAAGCCATCATGATATGTTTCACACGACACATTGTATACACCTTACACATGGTAATCATATTTTCCATCACTGGCTTTTCTCACTTTGACACAATACATATTATTTTACCATATACACATAAACACTTTTAAAATCACTGTAATATAACTTTATACACAATTCCCGCACTATTTCACACATGGATCCTTGATTGGACTCCAACTATCGCCTGACCTCAGAGATGCGATGCAGCTAACTCCTGACAACCGCTGGTCTCCGTGAAAGTCTATCTTGCGTGTGTGTGTGTGTTCGACTCCTGTCACCTACAGTTTATATCTCCTCTACTGCAAATCTGTTCAATCCTATGTCACGACTATTTGTGACGCCTTCCAGGCTCCCGTCACTGTAGTGATCCTGACAATAATGTGTCATTTTAACTATGACAACACCTCCTGGTATGTTCATTGTCTCTAAACACCCTAAATTATCTCTACGCTACACTGAGTCTATACTCGCGTATGTTATTGGTTAAACGTCTGCTGTAGACTAAATCTTACACGATGCATAATTACTGTTGTGAAGCTGCATGATGCGCTTTTAATTGTTCTTCAAATACATTTGAGCGTCGATACTTTATAAATTCGCGCACTTTCTTGCGTGATCTGGCAGCGTGTTAGTTCACGTGTTGAGTCAAGACGAACTGAAGACGAACTAACTTCCCTGCGAAGCTCCCCTATATAAGGCTTCCTTGTGAAACATAGTCCACTGGACGCTCAGGACCGACTCCCTTCTCGATATAATACATTTCCAGACAAAGTAAAGTATAATCCTCGTTTGTCTAAGAGTGGAGGTCCCTAAATCACTCGCGTGCAAGCGATCACTTCGGCCAATTGATTACAATTAATTGCCTTCTTCCATGGCGTCATGACGCTATCCTGGTAATTCCCCTCGGCTCAAATACAAAACCTTACTCCGAAGCGGAAGAAGTCTGTGCAGAGGTTCGATTACAGATGCAGGCTTTACTTTAGGCGTGAGAACACTCCTAAATTATCTTTCCTAGAATATATTCATCTGGGTGTAAGTTTCATTTCGATTCATTGCTCCAATTGGCTGTAATCAATTAATTTCTGTGGGCGACTGCCCCCTCTCCACTTCTATGCCTTGTGAGACGGTGAATCCTAGAGCCATTAATCTTGAGCTGTTCCTGCGGTCCAGACGAAAATTAGTTCCTTGGCGTCACCTAAAAACGCCCCTTTGCTAACCACGATTTGTCAACTGTCAAGCTGGTTTGCTTTCTTGCAATGATCCACCTTAAAAGCTATGATATTCCCGTTCTAGCCGTGAAATCCTGCTATTATAATTATATGCAGATGTAACTCATTGCTCCTCGGGTTCACTGTAGCTGTTCCCCCTCAGAGATCAATGATTCGATTCTGGGCAGAATCATGGGCCTGGTCTTCTTTGATAAGACCCGAGTTCGATGCCAGTCTGCCGTGTCTAATTGGGCACATTACTTAAATGTCATTCGTCGTCTTTGTCCTACCCCATGTGATATTCAACATTGAACGTGAAGCTTCATAAACTGCTCAATGACAAATGAAAGTCGGTGAAACATTTGCCACTGTGCTCGTCAAACCAGTGCCTGCTAAATGCACTGCCTACTCTATTGCCATAACATTCTCGCGCTACAGAGCACACATTGCCTTGTTTCCAATACACACATTTTCAATTGTACATCCAGCTGGCAGTGCGTCTTCATTTCCGTCCGATCCACTTCCGCCTGATTCACTTCCGTCCCATTTTTCGGGAGTGCGTCTTCACTTCCGTCCGATCCACTTCCTCCCGATTCACTTCCGTCCCCAATTTTCAAAATCACTCCCACAAAACTATCCAGCAACCTAGCGGAAAGATGTTGCACATCAATAATGAAAATTAATTACAAATGAACCACCTATAAAACTCTGTGATGAACCGGGTTCTTGTCTATGACATTAAAGTATGTTGACCGACTGAAAAGCATTAATTTTGGTATCTTAGGATAGTTATGTCTTCTCTGTAAGAGAGAGAATAGTGTTGATAAATCTTCATAAAAGAGAAAAGTAAAATAAAATAATACGCCTATTGCTAAAGAACTAACATAAAGAGTAAGGGCGTCTCCCACGACTCACAATATTAATGATTATGGTATTGGATTGCCGGGTGCAAGCCTTGTTTATTGTCGCCCATGGGGCAGTTTGCATGTCGAATTTTATCGCTCCTTGGAGCGCTATAAAAGTTAAGGAGGTTAGATATCTAAGCTCCTTGACATTATAGCGCTTTCTAGTAGAGAAATGAGGAACTTTCTTTGTTGCCGGAAAATCCAGAGATTAATTTTGCCATTATGAACACGGCCTACTGAATTCAAATGGGTTCTTTAACATGCCAACAACGTATGACATGCATGCCGTGATCTTTGTCGCCGTTCAATAATCACTTACCACCGCCAGGAGCGAGCCTGCAGGCTTGGGGTTGGCAGTCCGACGTGATAACCACTCACCCACCGTGCCAAGCTATGATTATGGTATAAGGTTGTCTTGTTGTCTAAGCGTTAAAAATCCCTCAGTATACCTTCCTTCGGTTAAAGAACCTTCCACAAATTACACCTGTGTGAAGCTAAATTTTATATAGGTTAAACAATTGACTAACATTCTTAGGTTCCTACTTTCGTTGTCAAGAGCCGACTGCGGTGGCATCTGGTAACTAAGTTCGTTGACGGTGGCATTTGGCGGCAAAAGTAGGAACTACTTGGAAAAATTGAATGTCTGCAGTCCTTACTTGATTAAAATAGATACCCACAGTAATACAGTCGTCACAATTAACACCGGTTATCAGACAGATTTTACACTCACCCAAAGTACACGGGGCTACATGACCGCGTTGTCGCAGCCTCTAAACTAAGGAACCAACCAATCATTGTTGTCTGAGGACGTAAATATTTGTAAAAACACGCCCAGTTCCCTCCAAAACAGTAAGAGAGATCGTTCCCGGAATCTATATTCAGAGCCAGTACATTGAGCAAGGGTCTTTGTTTATGATTGTGACTCATGGAAGACAAGATGAAAGGTGAAATATTCGGACCTGGCCATGTTAGTCAGTGTGTCACTGGAGAATATCCAATTCGGAAGGGCGAGCTTCCTGGATGGGGGATAAACCTTATGTGTTTCTATTCGAATAGTGACAGCACAAAGAAATCTCGGCGCCATGTCCAGATTTGGCGTCAGAAGCTGCCGAAATGCTCCTTGCCGGGGTTTGGTAGTATGTATGCATCTCACGCCATCTTAAGGCAGGCGCCAGGATGTGGTCCGCACCTCGGCGGAAGCGATTGTCAGGATGATGGACCGAGGGGAGAGACATCCTCACCCCGTATTTGAATGGTCGTTACTACAACTGCATTCCCCTTGCTAACAGTTGGGTCATCACGGTATTATATGCATCAGAACCGACAATATATGCGTTGGTTACTCAGCTTAGGGTCTGCGACAACGCGGACACCTAGCTGTGAACTTGGCTACTACTAGATGCCATAGCAACCAGCGCCTCGTAAGCAACGTTGGAACTTAAGAGCATCAATCAAACCTAACCTCTACATTTTTCTTCAAACAAGTTTAGTTAGTGGGAGGTTCTTTTACGTGCCATGGGCTTTACTTCCCCTCCAAAGGAAGGCATACTGAGAGATATTTAACCCTCTTAAAAATCTGACGACTTTGGCCGGGTTTGAATCTGGGCATAGACACTCAGCATGCTAACAACTACGCCACCGAAGCCGCACAATATATGTGTACACCATTATGTTTGAATACTGTAAATAGAACAATATTTTCACAAACAAGAAGCAGTTCCGTGAAGAAATAAATATTCTATTTTCTTATATCCCATTGGTCTTTTCGATTAAAATCTCTCCGGCCTATTAAAACGATTTTCCATGTGAAGTACTAAATCGCTTTTAGCCTACTTTTCACATTTTGCAAAAATGAGGAAAAAGTAGACTTATGAGATCGGGCAAATGTGAGTCTGTCTGTCTGTCTGTCCTTCTGCCTGTCAGTCTGTCTGGCTGCGTGTGTGTCCCCCCCCCCCCTATCAACTCCTAAACGGCTGCAGTAATCGAAACAAAATTGGGTAGGAGTAAATATCTATACCTGAATATCTCACGGCCATATTTGAAAATGATGTCAGTGCTACCAACTGCTGAGAAATCGCAATTGAAATTTGAACTCCATGTTGGATATCTTGGAAGGTATGAATGGGAGCTATTCCAAAATTGGCACACGTATAGATAATAATATTGCAGTTTAATTTCCAGGAGGCCATACATGACAGTGTTGCTAAAATGATTATAAGCCTCCTGATAGGTCCAAATTTTAAATGCATATAACTTCTACACTAATCAATTGGATTTCAACCTAATTTCGTATGTGCTATGTGTACATAAACAGATATGACTGAGCGTATTCTTAAGAGCCACCAGGGCTGCCAACTGTTAATAAATGCTCTAATTTTTAAAATCCAAATACACATATATCAGAAAGAATACAAGCCGACAGCATTAAACTATGAAAACGTATAGTACCTGACATTCTAAATTAATTTGGAGTAACTTATATACGTCAGTGCTACCAACATGATTCTAAGCCTGCTGAGAGGTCCAACTTTAAATACATGTAACTTATATACTATCATTTTGATTTCAACCAAATTTCGTGTGTGCTATGTGTGCCATAACAGATATGACTATGCCGATTCTTAAGAGTAACCAGGGCTGCCAACTGTTAATAAATACTGTCTCTATTTTTGTTACCCTAATATCAATATATCAGAAAATATGCAAGCCAATAGCTCTAAACTTTGCACACGTATAGTAAGTACCTGGCATTCTAGATTAATTTGGAGTAACTAATATGGGCCTACGCCAGTGCTGCCAACTTGACTCTAAGTCTGCTGATAGGTCCAATTTTAAAAAGCATGTAACTTCTATACTAACTAATGGATTTCATTCAAAATTGACACAACAATAGATAATATTATTTCAGATTATTTCTGACCAATACATGTATGTCATTGTTGCCAACATGATGTTACGCGCGCTGTTAGATACAATGCATGACGAATAGAAATAAACAGTGTCATCACTCCGCTACTTAAGCATTGTAGTTCATGGTCCAGCCAGTGTGTGGCGCGGAAGTCGCGCCGAACCATAAGCACGTGTGACAGTAACCCACGAGGTTAGTACTGTAATATCCTGTGCGCGAGAAGTCATATTATGCGAGGGAATTTGTTTCTTTGTAATAGTTTACGAATGTCTGTGCAGTGCTGTGTGTGTGCAAACAACTAAGTTTTCTGTTGTTTCGGGAAAATGCCGTAATGTTTTGTTCGTGGAAGTAAATCGGGTTACGAAGAAAATCTGATGGTAGACATTTTTTCACACCGCCAAAAGAAACAAATCTGTTTGCGAAATAGGCGAGAGTTATTCCGTGGAAAGATAAGCAATTGTCGATCAAAAATAGAATCTGTGACGAGCGTTTTTCGGAAGATTAAATTATTATAAAGGCGGACTGTTTCGTAGTGAACTATGAGAACGTGGAAATTCCTCGCGTGAAGTGGAAATTAAACCCAGGATCAGTACCTCACATTTTTCAAAATTTACCGAAATATCTATCCACTGATGTAAAATCACGAAAGCCACCCAGTAGGATACGGAATGAAGGCAGCCTTCCATGGTTAGGCCTACTTGTTCTATTTCGTGCCATCCTTACCTAAAACGAAAAAAAATCCGTCTTAATAATAATAGGCCTAAAATAATAAAAGTTGTTGATTCTTTAGGGACTTAACGACATCGTGGCCACGTAGCCCCGTGTGTTTGGGTTTGTTTAGAATTCGTCTGATAACCTGTGTGATTATAATGTCTGTAGTAGTGTGTGTATTTGGAATTGAGGTCGGATTTGGGTAGGAAGCGGCCGTGTTCTTCAGTTAGTTACCATCCCGGCATTTGCCTGGAGGAGAAGTGGGAAACCACTGAAATCCACTTCCAGGATAGCTGAGGTAGGAATTGAACGCGCCTCTTAACATTTTTGCCTCACGAGGCTGAGTGAACACCGTTCCAGCCCTCAGACCAGTATTAAATGTATTGGCAGAGCTGGGAATCGAACCCGGACTTCCGTGGTGATAGCCAAGTGGCCAAGAATGAGTCGGACATATAATAATGGCCAACCTGCCAATAAAATAAACGGTCATCCAATTCTTCGCTTCCGTTACCGTCCTCCTCGGATCTTGTTTCAACTTTGTCTTCAGTATCAGAGTCACAAATTCCTTTGAAATTACTGAATCAAGAACTAGCTATTCGTTATCTTTCAGCAGAAGGTTTTCGTAAGGCGCAATCTCCTTACTGATATTAACTAAGGCAACATACTAAGCCAAATAATCGGTATAACAGCACACCTGCCACTCACTGACAGAATGTAACATCATTGGGAGCGCTGGTACTATCAATCTCACGCTGACAAAATGTTACACGTGTTAAAGTTATTTTTAGGCACGCTATTTCACAACGCCAGAGAAATGCTTACTAAGGTTTGGTGTAAGATGTCACGAGACCGTAAGATCATAACTTGAACTGTTGGCTTGATATTAAAACTAATATAACGAACCATGGAGCTGTCAGATCAATGCGCAACTAACGGAGGGTTTTAAACGATAGTTCTACATGGGGACTGAGAATATTAATACTAACTTTTTGACAGTATTATTCATAAGTCTAAACCCACAATTTGTTGTAATCAGCGTAACCGCAGCCTTCGTAAAGAGGTTTACGTAGCCTAGCGCGTATCCCACTATTGAACAGCTTACTGTGTAGCGTTGGGGATCAGCGCCGCTAGCGCTAGCCGAGCGGGGCGCGGTTGAACTCGGTGAGTGATAACACTATTTGTTTCTATTCGTCATGTACAATGTTTAACTGCATGTAACGTCCATGCTATCCATTAGACTTGAACCAAATTTTGTATTCTGTACCTTAAGGGATGAAACTAAGAATGTATTCAGTCACTAGGGCTGCCAACTGTAATTCTCTATTAGGCTACATTATGCCAGGTATACAGTATTTCGAACTAATTAGAAATTTCTATATTACCAACTTAATTTCGTCATTATTCTAGATAGATCCATATAGATTAATCATTGGCATGAATCTTAAATTTTAAGAAAAGTAGGCTCTTTAGTTCGTCATGGAACTTCTTGTTGTACACGACATAGCCTATATCTCCATTAATACCATTACGCTGAGAAATTATGAACTACAGTAGAATAAGCCCAAAGTGTCAGTGATTAAGGTCCTCCCGCGAGATGTCACCATGGTGTAACGAGTCACCTAGTTTATTTTAAGAAGTTAAATGCACAGCTTCTAAGATTTACGTGAATTTAGTGCCTTTAAATAATATGTATTATAATAGCCCATCGTACGAATCTCCTCTTCAATAGCTTGAATAGGATACGAGAATAATATAAAACATAAGGTTTTAAAATTTCTACCTGATGCCATCTAGAATGGTTGAATACAATTAAACCTGAGATGTTTCAATGCTAAGCTATGAATAAAGATTATGTGAGCTAAGTTTAATTTCTCTTGAGTGAATTGAAAGAAAGAAAAATCACTTAGCCACCATGTTGTATTTGTGTTCCTCGGATTTTGAAAGGCATATACTCGTATATGTACTCGTACATACTGAATAGTCCTCTATCACCATACAGAATTTCTTGCTTAAATAGCTTTGGAGATTTTGTGAACCTGTGAAATATATCGTATGGACGCCATGTTGGATTGTTTTAAATATCTATTAGGCTATAACAAGATGTTCAGTAAAGAACATATAGCCTACTTTCTCCTAAATGTATGGGTATAGTTATAACTCTTTGTCCTTATCACCTCCTATTTCCTTCCTATTCGAAGTACAAAATGGCACACAACAGTATGACATACTGAATTTGAGCGTTCAAAGCATAGTTTATTATACAATTACAATTTCATCAGCAAACACTCCAAACATCGTAGTAATTCAGTATATTAACACCGACTACTTACAATAATTGGAACTGTTTTGGTCGACCAAAACTGGTGCCAGAGTGAACACGAAACTGCTCGAAGTTCCAGTCAGGAAGACAAACCGGATAAGTATCAGCCTGTATTATTACAGTATAACCATAGTTGATTTTGTATAACCATATAATCACCCCAAACAGACAAACTCCGAATTTTTATCACCATTTTAGCATTTCACCTAACATTAGATATACTACAATTAGCATACACCGACAGTTGCATTACAAATGCTGCAACCAAATAATTGTACATATTGTAAATATTTTTCACCTGTATTCTCAAACATATATGTTATAGCCTAAGCTTAATGGATCTGATGATGATCGCTTAACGATCGAAACTGGTCATCCTAGTGTATTTATTAATCTCACGTAATTTATTTCAGGATTAGGACACAACCCAGCTCTTTTTTTGGGGGGGGGGGTACATTCGTGTTGACCGACTGAAAAGCACCAAACTTTTGTTTACTTAGGTACACTGAAGAATGGCTTCAAACCTCACAACTTAATAAACAATAAATATGAAATAAAATCAAGCAAGAAAGTACTACTCTGATAGGCTTTGAATCCCGGCCGACCGGGTGAAAAACCAAAGCTTTACCACAGAGCAAAACTTGTCCACCGAAGTTTAACGTTATCAATCGATTTACATACCGGTACGTCTTAGCAAATAATGACTTGGACTGAACAATTTCTTCACTGGAGTATATATTCATAATAATCCATTTCATACAACGTTTATATTATTTCTATCAGTATGCTATATTGCATGCAACATATTCAAATTAGTGAAACAAAGGTCAGAACAAGAGATTGGCTGCCATCTTGTCTTGTAACCGACACGGCTCAGGTTTTTAAAGTCACTTCTCCAGTATAATATTATAATTTAAACTTTAAATTTCGAACGGGCTACGTCCTTTAGAACAGCTTAAACCTATCTCGGTTCGATAATCGGAACTCGTGGGTCATAAGTTATGCATAATAAAGCTTGCAGAGTTCACAAAGCTACCATCCTGAAATGGTATGGGTGATGACTTTGTAGTTTGGGCACAAGACGCGTCCTACATGTAGGTATGTTGTGACCAAATTTGCTAAAGATCTGTTTTTAGTTTGGTAGTAATTTAATTTTAAGTTTTGATCATTTGAGTGGCCGCCATTAAGTTTTGGTAAAAATGGCGGCAATATGAAACATGACACTGAGGTGCTCTTTGCTAGTGCTACCTCTGTACGAAATTTCGTTCAATTCGGGTTCGTCCTGTTTGAATTGATAGGGGGCGTGGGCAGATATATATACAGTGTGGTCCACCCGCCCCTTATTATTTAGTTTTATGAAACCCAACTAACACGGCATTTCTCCCGATGGTCGATATTGCTCTGCGCTCTGACTGTGCGACAGCAATGTAATTGGGCCATGGGTCTAGCAAAGAAAAACCGACCTTAAACTTTTCTCCGCCAAATACTATGGCCCATTCTACTAACATATGACTCACTGCTCCTTGAAATAACACACATACACGCAATTCGATCGAATTAATAGCTTACGCCACGTGATCTGTAATAGTAGAAAGTTAAATCAACACCATAAATCGTGATTGAAGACTTTGAGATGGACTTAAACGTTTGAGGTGGGACGGCTACTGTAACTAAACCACGTTTAGCGAGCGGTATCTACCATGTGTTGGTGGCTGAGAGGTTTAAAGCCTGACCGTATATGATGGGCGCGAGCGGGTTGAATTCTGGTTCGAATCCAGTAGTAGGCATACTTTTTTGAACGAAAGTCCACATTCCATTTTAGTGGGGATGTAACTACATTGCCACATTTATTGCCTTACGACGTATTTTTGTGACGAATACGTTGAATTTTGCTGATTTATTTACGAGAATACGATCGAACTGGTACGTTATGCTACGTGACCTGTAATGGCAGCAAATTTAAAAACTGGCATCAATATTAATATAACATATTCAAGTGTCGCTCTGGAGGTCCGGGTTCGATTCCCAGCTTTGCCAAGAAATGTAATATTTGTCTGAGGGCTGAAATTGGGTACACGTAGCCTCGTGAAGCAAATATGAGAAGAAGTGGGTTCGATTCACACCTCAGCCACCCTGGAAATGGTTTTCCGAGGTTTCCCACTTCTACTCCGGCCAAATTCCGGGACGGATTCTATCTTAAGTCCACGGCCGCCTCCTTCCCAATCCTTAATTGCAAATACACACATCATTATAAGCCCGCAATAACTCAGGTTATCAGACAAATTCTACACACACTCCCAAGTAAATGGGCTAAATGACCGCGATGTTCTAGCCCCTCACATGAAACAAAACAACAACATATCGAAGGATATTCTGATCGCCAGTGCTTGCATCCAAGTATACGTATTCCTTAGAATTTCCCATGGTATTATTAGCATACTTTCGATTTTTGCAAAAAATGAAAGAAGACTTATGAGATCTACACAGGGCCAAAAATTGTGTGTCTGTGCGTGAGTGTGTGTGTGTGTGAGACTGTGTGTCTGTGTGTGTGTGAGTGTATGTACTCTGAATGTCTGCCCCCACCCTATCAATTCGAACACGGTGAAACCTAATTGAACGAAATTTGGTACAGAGGTAGAACTAGCAAAGGGCACCTCAGTGTCATGTTTTATATCGCCGCCATCTTGACGGAAACGTAATGGGAAGCTTGTAGTTTTAACGTGACTGTTAATATTGAGATTATGAGCCACGGGACCTCCTTTTAACGTGGAATCCGAACCACAGGACATGGCATTTCACTTCGAAAATCTCACATGCATTGACCGGGAATCGAACCCGGACCGCCTTAAAAAAACGTAATGGCGGCCACCCAAATGTTCAAAGCTTAAATCAAATTACGAATAACCTAATCATCCGATCTCTACCAAATTTTGCAACAACATATATTTATATGGCGAGCGTCTTTTGACTAAATTACAAGGTAATCAGCCCAATAGTTTGCAGATGGCGGCCATGTATGTGTGCAAATCGATACCCCCTATCAATTCAAACACGGTGAAACCGAATTGAACGATATTTGGTACAGGGGTAGCACTAGCAAAGGACACCTCAGTGTTATGTTTTATATCGCCGCCATCTTGACGAAAACGTAATGGCGGCCTCCAAAATGTTCAAAGCTTAAATCAAATTACGACTGACCTAATTATCCGATCTCCACCAAATTTTGCAGCAATATATACTTATATGTCGAGCGTCGTTTGTTTGAACTACAAGGTCATCATCCAATTAGTGTGCAGATGGCGGCCATGTATGTGTGCAAATTGATTCCCCCAATCAATTCAAACACGGTCAAGCCGAATTGAACGAAATTTGGTACAGAGATAGCACTAGCAAAGGCCACCTCAGTGTCATGTTGTATATCGCCGCCATCTTGACCGAAACGGAATGGCGGCCACCGAAATGTCAAAAGCTTAAATCAAATTACGACCAACCTAATCATTTGATCTCTACCAAATTTGTGAACAACATACCTTTTTGAGGGAAGCATCTCTTGACTGAACTACGAGGTCATCAACCCAATAGTTCGCAGATAGCGGCCATGTATGTGTGCAAATCGATTCCCCATATCAATTCAAACACGGTGAAACCGAATTGAATGATTTTTTTTACAGAGGTAGCACTAGCAAAGGGCACATCATATTCATGTATAATATCCGTTTAGCACGTAGTATTTCAAGAAGCTACTACAACTAACATTCAATTATACTCCTTGAAAAGGACAACGAATTATAACAATACCCATTCATTTAGGAGAAAGTAGGCTATACGTTCTTTACCGAACATCTTGTTTTGTTATTAAATTTTAACAAATAGTCTTAGCATATCTTTAGGCCTGTATCACACGACACTCGCTGACAAGGAAGCTGCTGTGATCGCTGGTACAAAATCCTGTATGATTCTGTTCTCTTCGTCAGTATACCCCCTTGTATTACCGAAGTGTATCACACGCTAGCATTTTGTACGCTAAGTTGTATGAAATAAAACCGAAGGGCTGTCGTTGAGGGCATTATTTGCAGTTAATTCGCCTAAATCACGCAAAACGGTCGCGAAACTTGCTTTAAGTAAATTAGAAAACATGCTTGGTACTGAATGCAATCAATATTTAAGATCTAACTGTAATAATTTAATATTTTACCATACGCGTTAATAAGAAGCGCAACAAAAACCTCCAGAGTGTGTTGAAAATGTGTGCAAGTGTTATTGCGCCCGCTCGCTCTTTCGAAGATCCCGGGTTCAAGACTATCCAACGGCAGACTTTTAAAATTCTCTTTAACTATTTTATTATACCCTCCCTACCTCGTACAGCAAGATTTCAACTTGGTTTTGTTCACATTATCAACGAAGGCGATAGGGAAAGTTATTTTCTTGTCTCATTTAAATGGCTATTTTCCCTAAATACTGTTCAAAACGATGGATGGATAGTATTCGTTATAATTATTATATTTTTAGTCGATTTTACCCTCCATGTTAGGTTTTCCCACGGACTCGGCGAGGGATCCCATCATTACCGCCTCTACGGGCAGTGTCCTGGAGCTTGAAACATCTCGTCTGGGGGATACAACTGGGGAGGTGGGATCAGCACCTCGCCCAGGTGGCCTCACCTGCAAAGCGAACAGGGTCCTCTTGACGGATGGGAAGGGAGGGTAAGATCGGGAGGGACAGGCAAGGAAGAGGGAAGGAGGTGGCCGTGGCCGTACGGTAGGTAACATCCCGGTATTTGCCCGAAGGCGAAGTGGGAAACCACGGAAAACCACGTTGAGGATGGGTGAGGTGGGAATCGAACCCCTCTACTTATTTGGACAACCCGAGGCTGAGCAGACCCCGTCCCAGTCCTCATACCACTTTTCAAATTTCGTGGCAGAGCCGGGAATCGAACCCAGGACGTCCGGGGTGGCAGCTAATCACGCTGACCACTACGCAACGGAGGCGACTCTATTCGTGATAGTTAGAATTTTAATAGTTCAATATTTATCCCAGAATAATAATATGGCACGTTCTGTAATTACTGCCTTGCTGCGAGGCTGAACGGTAACGTTCGTATCCTGGCGCAGTCAGCTGGCTTTTGAGGGTGCACAAATGCGAGGGAGCCGTGTCAGTAGATTTACTGGCACGTTGAAGATACCCTTCGGAGCAAAATTCCGGCACCCCGACGTCTCTAAAAGCCAGAGTAGTTAAAAGGGACGTAAAACCAATAACATTATAATTATCTGTATTTACTGTATGTTTGGGGCAGATGACCTCGTAGTTACGCCCCTTAAAACCTCACTAACTAACTATTACTGTAAGTGTATAGCAATCGCTTTTCGCACAGAAGCCGTTGAAAGATATTATAGTTTCGGTCTGATGTATTTATTCGTGAGCCTACCCACATAACAAATCTATTTGTTATGTGGGTCGTCTGATTTAGTCGGTGTTTTCATTTAAACAAAGGTGGTCAAAATTTCGAACACTTGCTACCTTGAATATACAGGATACCTTGCTTTCGTTCTACAGATCGTTATGTCGTCGTCCAATCTGGCTGCGTACCATCGGAAAAGTACGGTCCTTTTGAGGACCAAATAAAAAATCACTCGTTGGAACAGATAGATATGCATCCATAATACATCCACAATAAACGACATTAAGCAAAAAAATGTACTAGTTCAAGGTTCCAAACTACTACAATGCGACTTCGTTGACGCTACTCTAGCAATTCTTGATTTAGCCACCATAGCTACCGAGAACCATAGTGTATTGCTGGCATGTATTGAATCTATTCGTAGACACTTCCTGTCCAAACGTAAGAAGGTGTTATTCGGAGCTCTGATCGTTTCAATCATGCATTATATTTGAGGTCATTGAAAGAACACTGCCACTATTGATTTCTACTATATTCGCGAGAATGTACTCAACAGTAAAGTTGTACAATGGTCGTACTAATGTTTTTAGGATGACTGTAATATACGCGTTAGTTGGGTTGCCTTCCTCCAAAAAAAATAAGGGGCGGGTGGACCACACTGTATATATACACACACACACACACACACACTCACACACAGACAGACTTACAACTTTTGGCCCGTCTGGATCTCATAAGTCTGCTTTAATTTTTTGCAAAAGTAGGAAGTAGGCTAAAAATGATTGTTTGTCTGTTTGTTCTTCTTTTATGCGTTCATATACCATTGCGATAAAATTTGTGTGAGTTGTAGTTCCCACTCCCTCAAAGGTTTCGAATTCAGTAAATCCATTTTACAATAGGTAGCGCACGAGTAGATTCAACAAATGAGAGAAGGTGCGCGAATTGTTTAAAAACAAGATGTTTAGTAAAGAACATATAGCCTACTTTCTCCTAAATGTATGAGTATAGTTAAAACTCTTTGACTTTATCAAAGAGTATAATAGAATCATTTCTTGGTTGAAGACCTTAGAAATTATTTACCTCTACCAAACACCAGAACGTCGGAAAAACTACTACCATCATTGAAGAAAGAAAGAGAAGACATATCTAAAGAATTTTATGGAACTGGAGACATAATCGACCGGACGTGGACTACATCCAACTTTGTGTTGAGGCATGTGTTTACACGTCTGACTGTCCATGGTCTTCACCATCTTAATTGCATTAACAAATCTTTCCATGACCCTACAGTGACGCGTGTATGCCGACTATGTGGATAAGCATGTGAATGCTACCACTTTGAGCTCTGTAGTAAAGGAAACAATCAATCAAATCTATGCAATTCAAATCCCCAGAGTGCAATTTTAGTGTACATGTTCATTCTTTATTTTCGATTGCTATTAGGCTGCAATAATAGTATTAATTAATATCCTGAACTAGCACCAACAGATAGAGCACAGGTACTATGTGAGATCATTTTGTCTTTAGTTCAAATAACACACAATAAGCTGTTACAAACGCTTTGAAATAAAAATGTATCGTATTATCAAATTTTCATTCTTCAAATTCGATGGCTATAGAATGCCAACCAGTGGAGTCCCACGTAGAGCAGTCATGATATCTACCGGATATAATACTAAAAGGGAGAGTGCATTCTAGCGGCCATAAAAAGAAACTTTTCAATTAAAGCTGAAAGGTGATCTATGGACCGTTACGTAATAAGTTGGCCATGATAGTTCCCCTGGTTGCTGTTGGATGTCTCTTGCAGGTCCGCTGGCGAATTTTGTTTTAATTAAATATATAATTATTTCCCATTGTAATATGCACAATATAATTCTTAATTTTAAAACGTCTGAGTAATTACAAAATAATAAATATAAAAAAATACAAAAACAAAAACAAGCAGAAAACCCAACTATGGTAGGTTTAAAACCCCAGTCATACGGGTGAGAGGCAAATAAGTCACCAAAATTCGCCGATATGAGTTGAATGACATACAACGTCTTAGCAAATAATGATTTAGACTTAACGATTTCTTCAGTGGAGTATAGGCTACTTTTTATATATAAAGCATTTCATACAACGATTATGTTATTTCTACCAATAGGTTATATTGCATGAAATACTCAAACTAGTGAAATATAGATCTGGCACAAGATATTAGCTGCCATCTTGTCTTCTAACTGAGACGGCTCAGATTTTTAAAGTCACTTCCGCACTATAATAATAAAAGATAAACTTTTAATTTCGAACGGACTACGTCCTTTCGAACAGTTTAAACGATTCTCGGTTCGATAATTGGAACTGGTAGGCCCCATGATATGGATTATAAAGTTTGAATAATTCACACCGCCGCCATCCTGAAATAGTAAGGCGGTTGACCTTGTAGTTTGGGTACAACACGCGTCCTATATGAAGGTATATTGTTGCCATATGTGGTAGAGATCCGATGATTAGTTTAGTCGTTATTTGATTTTCCGTTTTGAACGTTTGAGTGGCAGCCATTGAGTTTTGGTAAATATGGCGGTGATATAAAACGTGCTAGTGCTACCTCTGTATTAAATTTCGTTCAATTCGGTTTCGTCGTGTTTGAATTGATAGGGGGGGGGGGGGACGACGACGACAGACATACCAAATCCTATACACACACACACACACACACACACACACATACACACACAATCACACACAGACAGACACACAATTTGTCGCCCTGTGTAGATCTCATAAGTCTACTTCCATTTTTTGCAAAAATCGAAAGTAGGCTAAACATCCTGTAAGCGTTCATATGCCATTCATCTGATTGTGATGAAACGTTGATGAGTTGTAGTATACAATCCCTTGAAGGTTTCTGGCTTAGTAAATCCATTTCACGGTAGCGCACGATTAGATTCAATAAATGCATGACGGCACGCGAATCGTTTCCACAAAGTCCCGTATGCGTTCATATACCATCCATCCAATTGCGATGCAATTTTGGAGAGTTGTTGTTGTTTATACTCCTGCAAAGATTTCTTACTTAGTAAATCAATTTTACAATAGGTAGCGCACGAGTAGATTCAATAAATGAGTGACGGTGCACGAATCGTTTCAACAGAATCCCATATGTGGTCATAAACCATTCATACAATTGCGATGAAACTTTGGTGAGTTGTGTCCACTCCTGCGAAGGTTTCAGATTTAGTAAATCCATATTACAATAGGTAGCGCATGGGTAGATTCAAGGAATGAGTGACGGCGCGCGATTCGTTTCAATCAAGTCCCATATGCATTCATATATGTACTATTCAACTGAATGCGATGGAAATTTGGTGAGTGGTTGTGTACACTCCTGTGAATGCTTCAAGCTTAGTAATTCCATTTTATAATAGGTAGCGCATGAGTAAATTCAATAAATGACTGACGGTGTGCGACTCGTTTCAATCAAGTCCCGTATGCGTACATATACTTTTCCTCTGAATGCGTTGAAACTTTGGTCAGTTATTGTGTACACCCCTGTGAATGCTCCAGACTTCGTAAATCCATTTTACAATAGGTAGCGCATTAGTAAATTCAACAAGATGTTCAGTAGAGAACATATAGCCTACTTTCATCTAAATGCATGGGTATTGTTATTACTCTTTGTCCTTTTCAGGGAGTATAATTGAATGTTGGTTGTAGTAGCTTGTTGAAATACAAGGTGTAATACGGATATTAAACATGAATGTGAGGTGCCTTCTAGTTCAGTCAAAAGATGCTTCCCACAAAAAGGTATGTTGTTGCAAAATTTGGTAGAGATCAAATGATTAGGTTGGTCATAATTTCATTTAAGCTTTCAACATTTGGGTGGCCGCTATTTCATTTCCGTGAAGATGGTGACAATATAAAACAAGACACTGAGGTGCCCTTTGCTAGTGCTACCTCTGCACCAAATTTCGTTCAATTCGGTTTTACCGTGTTTGAATTGATAGGGGGAATCGATTTCCACACATACATGGCCGCCATATGCAAACTATTGGACTGATGACCTTGTAGCTTGGTCAAAGAACGCTTCTCACATAAAGGTATGTTGTTGCAAAATTTGGTAGAGATCAAATGATTAGGTTGGTCGTAATTTCATTTAAGCTTTCAACATTTGGGTGGCCGCTATTCCGTTTCCGTGAAGATGGTGACAATATAAAACAAGACACTGAGGTGCCCTTTGCTAGTGCTACCTATGCACCAAATTTCGTTCAATTCGGTTTTACCGTGTTTGAATTGATAGGGGGAATCGATTTCCACACATACATGGCCGCCATATGCAAACTTTTGGACTGATGACCTTGTAGCTTGGTCAAAGAACGCTTCTCACATAAAGGTATGTTGTTGCAAAATTTGGAAGGGATCAGAGGATCAGGTTGGTCTTAATTTGATTTAAGCTTTTAAAATTTAGGTGGCCGCCATTAAGTTTCCGGCAAGATGGCGACGATATAAACATGACGATGAATTGCATTTTGCGAGTGCTACCTCTGTACCAAATTTCGTTCAATTAGCTTTCACCGTGTTTTAATTGATAGGGGGAATCGATTTGCACACATACATGGTCGCTATCAGCAAACTATTGGGCTGATGACCATGTAGTTTGGTCAAAAGATGCCCTCCTACATAAGTGTATGTTGTTCCAAAATTTAGTAGAGATCATATGAAGGGTTGGTTGTAATTTGATTTAAGCTTTTAACATTTGGGTGGCCGCCATTACGTTTCCGTCAAAATGGCGGCAATATAAAACATTACACTGAGGTGCTCTTTGCTAGTGCTACCTCTGAACCAAATTTCGTTAAATTTGGTTTCACCGTGATTGAATAGATAGGGGGAAATTATTTGCACACATACATGGCCGCCATATGCAAACTAATCGGTTGATGACCTTGTAGTTCGGTCAAAAGATTCCTCATTAATAAAGGTATAAAGTTGCACAATTTGGTAGAGATCAAATGATTAGGTTGGTCGTAATTTGATTTAAGCATTTTACATTTCGGTGGCCACCATTACGTTTTCGTCAAGATGGCGGCAATATAAAACATGACGCTGAACTGCCCTATGATAGTGCTACCTCAGCATCAAATTTCGTTCAATTTGGATTCACCGTGTTTGAATAGATAGAAGGAATCGATTTGCGCACATAACTGGCCACCATCCGCAAATTATTGGACTGATTCTTAATACTGTGCCCTTTCAGCAAGAAATATGCAAATCACAGTATGCCCGCATTGCTCAATTCGGGATTTTCGGGATTGCAGTATGTTCTCCCACTCTGTGACTTACACATTTTTGGATTAAATAGAGGATACACTTGCAAAAATAACAACAAAATCAACTCCTATTTTAACACATTTAATTAACCAAAATTATGGCGCTACAAACAATAAAACAAATCAAATACTGACCAAAAATCCTTCTACTTGTTCAAAGTGAACAAGGAATAACATAAGAATTGCACAAATATTATATTAAAACACATTGTTTCCTTTTAAACCAACAACTCATAATTATTTTTACTTCCATAAAGTATCTATCTTAAAGTTCCATCTAACCACGAGCTCCTTTTGGCTCGATACTTTCCAATAATAACGGTGTCATTCTTTTGTACACCTCAATAACTATTTTTATAGTTTCTTATCATCAAAACAAATATATGATTACATTTAAAATACATGTTAATTCTCTACTTAAATATTTGGGCATTTCACATGTTCTCAACATTACCATCTCTCTCAAGTTTTACAAATTCACCATAGTGATCGGGAAAATACTTGTGTACTCCAGAGTTATAAAGATTACTTGACAAAGTCAAAAACTATGATTACTCCCAGAATCTAGTTATCTTCATTAAACTCATGGAATCCTACGTCCATACGACATTACAATAGGGATTTTTATTTATTTATTTGTCTTATAAGACATTATCACATAAGAAAACTACGATCTGAACTGGCAAGCGATAATTTCTTCAACATGAACCTCGGTTCAAATCCCGGGTCATTAACAACTTTTAAACACTCACGGTGTATTTATTACTTCTTGCAGACGCCCTTCACCGACCCTCCTCCTACTAGGGTCTGACCATACACTTGAGCGAGATTTATGGCTGAGGGTAACGTCCCGTCTAGCCTACATGTGGTAGCGGTACTCAATGCTTTTAAAACAAATCTTTCTTTCTTTTCAGTTCTCTGGGGAGACCTGGCATTTTACTTCTCGTATTTACTTTCAACAACATTATTAGGCTCATAAACCACTTTCATAACCTTGGCATTGATTAATTATGAAGGGTCCTCATTGATTGGGAAGAGTAATACACATTCTACGACGAATACTTAGGGGCTTCAACAACAAAATGAGTCTGAGTTCGACTCTCTTAACATGCCTCGGGAACCATTTCCACATTGGAGGACTTATACAAAAATGCGATTTAGGGTCGGCCGTGGCCTACATGACCTACACTCATAATACCATACACTTGCTCCCTATTACAATATAATAACACACACATGGCCTCGTGATCTACGTCACTATTGGAGGACTTACAACATAGCTCAATTCACCGCAATCAACTACCCCTCATAAGTAATTTACCAAGTGCATTTAAATTCTACGCATTCCTAGCGTGACATTTTATTTTAATTGCGCTCCCTTGCGCTATACATTATTTTAAGGCCTAGCGTCTTCCAAAGAACTGATAAATTCCATATTAACAATTGATACATATCTCAATTTTCATATTAATCTTTTCCTTTGACAATAATCGCTCTATTTTTAAGAACATGCATTGACATCATGTCTTGTACTTTTATTAAGGCTCCAACGCTCTTATTTTCATATCATTCAATTAAATCTTGATTTATATTTCTTTTATATTATTATTATTATTAATACGCTTGCTTTTATAACATCCGTCAAATACACTGACATTTTATTCCATACATTTCCTCTACAGGATTTATTCCTTCACATAATTACTTATAATTTCTCAAATGTTATTTGTTCAGATCGCGTTCTTATTCTGTTATTAGTTATTTAGAAACATCCCTTTTACTCAAAACTCCGGTGGATTTGTACCCAATCACTTCCCCGACACCAAAACATAATGAAAATCTTTACTCACATGTTTTAGGTCGTTCCCTGACCTTCCTTCTCGTGCGATGCGTCATTTTGCCCACTCTTTTAAATTACTCCATCTTGTACAAATTCATTGCATGTACAGACATATCTTGACACATATTTAACACGTATACATTTAACACTGATAACATTTTAAATACACTGGTGTATCCGTTTAGAACACACAATAAAAACACTAAAAAATATATTACTTTTAACACAAAATCTTGATATATTTACACTTCACAAATTCTGATCACTAGGCTGCTATTAAGCCTATCACACGTGACTTCTTAACCTCCCGTCTCCAAGGGTGAAATTTATTCAATGTCGGCTTCCTATCCTGCAGAATATGAAAGTCTCGAATCATCTACTTCTTCCCTGGAATAATTCTCCTTCGAATCCCGTTCCTGACGATCTACTCTTCTTATTAACTCGAATGGCTCCTTTCTAGATCCTATTGATTGATCTAGCGAAAGTCTGTTCGGTTCACGGTCCCCTCGATAATCTATCGGTGACCTATGGATTTTTAGCAACTAATACTTCTCGTAACTTAGCGCCTTTTAATAGTTCATCTGCTACCTTGAAACAATGTCTATAGTTTCCTTCTCTTCTTCGCTTATTCGGTTCTCGAACTTCTAATCTTCTAGAATATTTTGCGAACCTTATTCTGTGTGTCCCTGCTCGGGTTCTTGAAATTTGATAAAATGTTTATCTCGCTGTTACGGTACTTCCGTACGTTATGATACTTTTGGTCGTTTACTTTAAGACCTATCGCCCTGGTTCTAAGTTCGCAGCCTGCTTCGACTGTAATTTATGAACTTTTCACGGCAAACTTTATACTGTCGGACCTAAATCCTGTAACTAGGATTTTCCTAATTTCAACACGGCGATACTGTAATATTACTTCTTTGCAACTCTTTACGGATGCACGTAAATTATTGATACCGCGACGCCCTTGGCTGTCGGATATTGTCTATGCGATGTGATACAGCGTTTTTTTTCCTCAAGGAAAGCTTGTATACTGTCTTCGGTGCGATGTAGCTTCACGTCCCCTGGACTATCGGATGTAACATCTCCCCTCAAGGAGTACTGGTAAACTGCCTTCGATGTGTTACAGCGTGACGCCCCCTCACGGACTGTCGGAATACTGCATTCGGTGTGTGATGTAGCACAGTGACGCGCCCTCGGGCCGTTTGAAACTGCTTGATTGGTCTGGCTTCGCCTGGACTTTTATACTATTTAGTAAAAAAAAAGATAAAATCCTAGTCCTTTTCGTGACCAACTTTTGAAATAATTGTCGCACAATTATAAAAATTATATCTCCAGAAAGCTCGTCTTCCAAAAGTCAAATGATCTCACTGCGCATAAGAATCGATCGTGCATTTCTGATATATTAATTAATTTTTAGTCTTCAGCTGCGTGGGTAGTGCTGTTGATTTTTAAATTCCCCACTCCTCTGGTCTCGGTAATTCCCCGATGACGTATGCTGCATTTGCACTTTTTTCCTGTGCAATTATTAAAAGCTTTTTCTCTACACAAAAATCTCTAATCCGAAATGATTCACAGTACTGTATTTATTTACTTACTTTTATTCTTGCAAATGGGTTAAATTTAATTATTCTTCTTCTGGCACAGCGGCGCTGTTGCCGTTTTAATGCAAGGTAAGCTTAATTTCCGAGTCGTGCTTCTCTCTCTTACAGCCGAAACTTTCCACTCAGTCTATAAATATCCATGACCGGCTCCTTATCAATGAGTCAGGAGGCATGATCTCATTTTCTGAACACCTGGGTCCAGCTGCTTGCGCAACGTTATGCTAGAATCCTTGCTTGAAATCTCTCTCCGTTCCATTAGAGACTGTATGTTTCTTTCATTCCTTTCACAAATACATGGATTCGACCCCCTTTGAGCCAATGGTACATGGGTTCAATACATAATGGCATAAAGTTGAAAAAATTGGTATAGAGATCAGATGATTAGGTAGGTGGTAACTTGATTTAAGCTTTTAACATTTGGGTGGCCGCCATTACGTTTCAGTCAAGATGGCGGCGATATAAAATATGACACTGAGGTGCCCTTTGCTAATGCTACCTCTGTACCAAATTTCGTTCAATTCGGTTTCACCGTGTTCGAATTGATAGGGGGGGGGAGGGGGACAGACATTCAGAGTACACACACTCACAGACACACAGACACACAATATTTCGCCCTGTGTTGATCTCATAAGTCTACATTCATTTCTTGCAAAAATCGAAAGTAGGCTAACAAATGGGTGATGGCACGCGAATCCTTTCAATAAAATCCCATGTGATGATATACCACTCATCCGATTGCGATGAAACTTTGGCGAGGTATTGTGTATACTCCCGTGAAGGCTTATGAATTAGTAAACCCATTTTGCAATAGATGGCACACAAGTATATTCACCAAAGGGGTGACAGCGCGCGAAGCGTTTCAACAAAGTGCCGTATGCGCTAGTAGTGGAGTAGTGGGGGTTCTGCTTCACTTGACACTCCTGTGCCCAATAAACCAACATGGCCGCCGCGCGAAGTTGAAACATTTAAATAGACTTTTCTCTCGAACCCATGGTCGGAGTTTCACGAATGAGGTGTTCATAGGACTTGAGGTGACGCCCCTTTGCTATGGACCACTCGTTATACTTTTGAAAAAAAAAATGAAAATTTTTGTTTTTGAAACTAGGTGATAGTTTGAAAACTAAACATGATAGAACGTTGTGCCATAGCTCAAACGAATGGTCTTTATGCCCTTTATTTTCTATAATGAAACTTTTTTACTTTTATGTTTTTTTTGAAAACACTTTAATTTTGAAAATCCTATATTTTGGAAACTAGGAACTCTACAAAAAAGTTTGTTTGACGTAAATGAATGATCCCTACCCCCTCTACCCCCAAAATAAATTTCAAGTCTCTAGGATGAAAACCTGTAGGTAGTAGTGTGGTAAGCTGTCTCACTTAGGAAGTTGTGAGACCCTGCGACCTTGGAATGGAAGGAGCCATGCTAGGAGGGCGTGCTTGGATTCGTTTTTTTCGTCTCGTCGTGCTCTTTACGGGAATGTCGGTGTCGAAAATGTGAAAATCTGGAAACAGTCTTTTTGGGGTAAAAACGTGATTTTAGACTTTTTGCTATATCTCACGAACCAATAACGCTAGAGGCGTGTTCGACAGGTCCAAGGACTCGGGGTAACGTCCTCTCTCCTATGGACCACTCGTTATAATTTTTAATAAAATTGGAAACTCGATTTTGGGGTAAACACATGTTTTTTGTGATTTTGCCGATATCTCACGAAGCAATAACGCTAGAGGCATGTACGATGGTTCCAAGGACTCAGACAGACGTTTTCTTTGCTATGAACTACTCGTTGTAATTTTTAAAAATTTTGGAAACGCGATTTTGGGGTAAACACGTGTTTTTTATAATTTTTGCCGATATCTCACGAACCAATAACGCTAGAGACGTGTACGAGGTGTCCTAGGACTCGGGCTAACGCCCCCTTTCAAATGTGGTAGATATTTTTTTCAAAAAAGATAATTCACAAAGGGCCTAACGCCATACATGTTGAAAAAACGTTTTCTTTTTCTTTACCTGTTTATAATGTTTATAAAGCGTGGTGGTTGAGAGAGAGAGACCATACGGCTGGGTGTGTGTGTTTCAACGAACCTGTCGCTAACCACAAGGACCATGCTTAATAGAACAATCGCTATTTCGACGGGTCGGTGTATGACAGAGCGAGCGTGCGTTTTTCTGATATTTTACCTTTAACGTGTAAACGGTAATGAGAGCTAGGTTCTATGTTGGTCGAAGCGAGTAGAGAAAACAAACTTGCCGAGGAGGTGAAGGTCATTTGAGCTTATTGGAAGGCATTGATCTGACTTGACAACAGGTGACGCTTGAAGGTGAAATAATCTGACCATCGTGCTGGCAGGGGAGTGCGAAAGGCGTGCACACACATGTGTGAAACCACAGGCACGCTAAACCAGTCACATCCTGTTTTGCTTCGTACGTGACAAAATGCAAGTTCATGTGAAATTTGATCCGGCACAGGTGTTCGCCTGGGACGTTATCTGTCCACGTGCGCGATAACTGTTAACAAGTCACATTCTGTTTTGCTTCGTACGTGACAAAATGCAAGTTCATGTGAAATTTTATCCGGCACAGGTGTTCGCCTGGGACGTTAGCTGCCCACGTGCACGATAAGAGAATGTTCAAAGCGTGGGAATCGCTGAATCAGTAAAAAGTATGATGCAACTTGTCGGAGTGATGTCACAACCAATAGATAGGCAAGAGCTGCAAACAGCAGTGGTGGGAGGTGAAGGGAGGGAGAGGGGAGGGGTAATGTATGAGAGAACACAGGAGGAAAGGGAAAGACAAACATGTATGAACATGCATGAAGCGCGGAGCGCTGTACACATAGAGCTATAGGTGGTGTACAACATGGGTGAATAAATAAAAAGTACACAGGTTCACACAACATGTAGTTTATTGATCCAAGAATTAAACGTAGAGTTAAACCCTAACCATTTGACGTAGAGTTTATTTCCTTTTTGTTTCAACACTTTTTCCACAAGATAATGCTGAGGAAATGCTGTTTTATGAAGTTCATGGAGATAAAATCTACCTTTTATGGGTTGATGGTTGAGGTCCTCGAGTAAATAGGTGACTGGACTGTCCAAGTAGACTCGACGAATTCGAAATAGTTCAGTCCCCCACTGAGGCGTGTAGCCCTTATTGAAGGCAGACTTAAATTTGCTCACACGAACAAAATCCCCAATGTTCAGTCGGTGACGTTTAGGATCAGCTGTTTTTATGGGGTTAAACAGTTTATCCAATCGCTGAATATTTTTAGTCACGAGGCGTGGCTTGGTCCCAATCGTTCTATGTTTGGTGTCATTGTAACGTGACACTAGCTCAGGTAACATGTCCAACCAGCGATAACTGCCCTGAGCGGTAAACGCTTTCCACATATGGGTTTTCAATGTTCGGTTGAACCGCTCGACCACACTGGCTTTCAGATTGCTGTACGTGGTGTAATGGTGAATATCCTTAGATTTGAGAAAACTGGAGAAGTTCTTGTTGAAAAATTCTTTCCCCTGGTCGGTTTGTAGCAACTGAGGTTGACGTTGGGAGTGTTGAATAATATGTTGAAAGGCCTTGGTAACTAGTGGACCAGACTTGCGACGCACAGGTTCAACAAAGGTCATTTTGGAATAGACATCAATGACGGTCAACATATAGCGTACACCGTCGTTAACGCCAGCATAGGGTATCATTTCAACCAAGTCAGCCTGCCAAAGTTCATCCACACCTCGTGAAATCACCTTGAGTCGCGGATAGTGACGCCTAGCTGGGCGATGCAACTCGTGAGCAATACCCATTTTAATGGGTGAGGGCTTAAACAATAATTTTGGCATTTCGAAGTTCTTGTTCAATTTCTTGAATTTCCCAATCGTGACCGGTGTGGCCAGCTTGACGTGAGGCATGCAACAATTGTAGCCGCTGGACGAGCTTATTGGGATTGTGCCAGTAGGTAACATCCACAAGGGGTTTTAATGGTTTAAATGTCACTCCCGAAGCGGACACTTTACGACGAATACTTTGATTAGTGGGAAACATTTTTGCAATGATGGTTTTATATTTTTGAGATATATTGGCATTCACTTGTTGCGTGGGATCATACTGTCTTTTGTGAGCATGGGTATCCAATAAAATGGATTTATATTTTTCAAGATCCTCTGACGTATAATCATGGGAAGAGGGGGTCCGAGAAAAGAGCAGCTTTAACAGTCCTGGCGTTAATTTATAGTTGATGTTTTTAATGACAGCTTTAGTACGAGCAAATTTAATGGATGAATCGCCAATTTTAAAACTATCATCCTCATAGCGAACACCATACGTGGTATCTGTGTTCCCAATAAATAGATCGGTGAAATAGGGTTCCAATGTTGATCCATAATATTTTATTAAAATGGTTTTCAGTTGAGCTTTATGTTGAGGGGTGGCCAAGAGTTGTGAAAACGGAGACGCCCTGGAAGGGCAAGGTGTTTCGACCATGGCCAAGGATTTCTTTTTTCTCAAAAACTCTGCAAGGGGTGCGGCCTTTTTTTGAGGCGTAAACACTTGTTCCTCCTCATCCTCAACTTCACTAACACTAGTCAAATCTTCCTGTTCCTCTTCCTCAGGGTCCTCGTGCAGCGTCTGCGTGGCTTGTGAAACGGTGGGTAGCGTTTCAGATGGCTTGAAAGAGGGTTTCAACATGGCTTTTAGTGGAGGTGCTAAATGTTGCTGAATAAACAAAGCATGATTGGCACGTGATTGTTTCAATTGACGAAACTTTTGGCGAATAGTATTTTTTGCTCTAATAATATGCTTTTTCAATTGACTCTCTGCTAACGCCATGGTGTCTTGGCAAATGACTTGCCGGGGAATGAGACAAGGCCTTAAATAGCAATAAAATGATCAAACCCTAAGCGATACCGTCCTTGGTTGAGTTCACTTTGTTTGTCAATCACTAAACAGGCATGACGTTGACTGTTCCAGCACTTGGCACACAATTCTGTAAACATTTGAAAGGTCATATCCGGATTCACATGTTCATTATAAATGTGACGACTGTTCCTCTCGTCCTGACGAAATAAAACAATGACATTGGCATTGTCACGAATCAACTGTTTGGACATTTTTGAATACGTTTGTCCAAGATAGAAGCAATCGATATGTTTGTGACGACCCATGCTGAAATAGCTTTGAATGATGCCTTGACGTTCAGTGGATACATCATCGAAAATCATGAGTGAATCAGGCTTTACCTCATCCGGTGAAATCACATTTTCTTGCATGGAAAATGTAAAATAACCCATATTCTCTTTTTGTAATCCAGACATGACTTGATCCAGAAACACGTAGAGGGGTTGGTAGAGAGATTTTGCAAAAATATAAATATTTTGAAAACGCAGACCATTGGGCGCTGTAATGAGCGTTAGCAAAAGATTTGTCTTTCCACAGCCGGAAGGCCCCACAATGATGCAGCGAATGGAAGATGGAAACAGTGAACCATGGCGTTGTTCACGTGATGTGGGACAGAGATGGGAAACCATGTCCCCCACGGGGAATGACTCTTGCTGCTTAATAATCTTCATGTCAACTAAGGCTTAGAGAGGCTAGCCGGCTGTCTATATACAGAACACCGAGCCTTGTCATAAAAACAGTAGACTGCTACTACAGGTTGACGATGGATGTCTTTGGACGTGCGTTGATGGCCAAAGCTAGGCCTGTCCTCATACATGATCCTAAACAGGAAACAGATCCTGCTAATAAACACTATGTGGATAGGTCAGTAGTGCCACGCACAAAACAGGGAGATTATGACTTTAAGGGAAAGCGGTTAACCCATGTAAAACATCCTCAAGTGTCTACAGACGTTACTACGAAAAAGTATGTGGATAACAAAGTGTATGAGTTTTATGACAAAGTGCCCCAGCTTATGGTGAATGGCTATAGCGCTAATCACCATCGGATTATTCACGTGGAAAACCCACAAGACGAAGACGATGTTTGTACCAAGCGTTACGTGACCCATGAAATGAAAAGGCTTTATAAATTTATCCCATGTGTATTTTTAGTGTATCTGACAAATGAAAAACCTTTGAATGAGAGAAACCATTTACCGCTAGTCCATGATCAGCACTCGACCTATGTGCTTGCTTCGGGTTTAAGCCACTATCGATTACACTATAATGGAACCATTCACATCAAATATGCCATACCTGATGAGAACCATTTACAAATAAAGATAAATGGTCATAGGATGTTGATCCATAACCATGAAATGGTCAATGCAGGGGATGAATTATCTTTTCATCTCATGTTGACATGGGATGAAAAGCAAGCGGGAAAAACCATAAACGATTTCCCACTTTATGTGGAATTGGAATATACAGCCATGAAATAACCATCTGACGTTAGTTGTGATTTAAACTTTCTTGTGAAAGGTTGTTGGTCATTATCATCATGGTGAAACAAAGGTATGCAGTGAGAAAGACTAAAAAAAGGACTTTGTCCTTGGCAAAGCCTGGGCTTACAACATTCGAGGACAAGCCCTTGCGAATGAAAAAAAGAAAAAATAATGTATTGACCATAAGGAAAGCCCTTCGAGCAGCACAGAGACAGGTTATTCCAAAACGTCGGCGACAGGTTTCAAACCAAGGGCGAGTGATTCCCGTCCCAAAACGAGCTGGATTTTTACCTGCATTATTTGCCGGTTTGGCTGCTCTGGGTTCACTTTTGGGCGGTGCCAGTGCAGTGGCGAAAACCATTAAAGCCGCGCAGCAGGGCAAGCAACAACTCAAAGAAAGTCAGCGACACAATGAAACGATGGAAGCGATTGCTATGGGGGCTAGAAATGCCAATTTAAAGCCAGCCTTTTATCAACAAGGATTTGGGATTTCACCATTTCGAAATATTAAAAAAAAAAAAATTAACCTCTGCCATAGCGAGACATGCCCTGACGCATCAACAAGTGGAAAGCTATGCTAAACAACTAAAGCTTTCTCATTTTCGAGGTGTGTTTATGCGAAACCAATTACCCCCACGACCCTGGAAAAAGGAATGTGCTGTTGTCAATTTGGATGATCACCGAGGACCAGGAACGCATTATGTAGCTTATGTCAAAGAGGGATCCATGGTATGGTACTTTGACAGTTTTGGGAATTTGCCCCCGCCCATGGAACTAGTGACCTATTTTGGAAACAGGATCAAGCTATATTATAATGTGAAACGAGAGCAAACGTTTAACAGCCAACAGTGTGGACGTTTGTGTTTAATTTTTTTATATAAGACGCAGCATAAGCAAAAACGCCACCAGTATGTCGGCAGAAAGTAAAACGTTTACAGTGCATGGACGTGGACCTGAAGTCAGCCTAGACTTTTACCCGCCTATCGAATTGAGTGAAAAACCCTATGGTTTAGGACTTGTTTCTCTTGAAACGTACAATCGAATTTACAACATACGTGAAAATGTGAACAACAAGTTTTACTATGATGATTCTGTGCTCACCTTGAACTCAGGTGGATACACGATCGATGATATTTATGAACACATTTATGTGGTGTTGATCAATCAATATGGTTTAAAGTCATTTCTCGACGGAACGCACAAGTTTGAACTTGTAGGAAATACCAACACTCATCGCTGCAGTATTTTCTCCTCATTCAACATTGACTTTAAAACACACCCCGATTCCATTGGCCCATTACTAGGATTTAAACCACGTGTGTTGGAGCCCAACAAAAAACATGAATCAGACCATGAAGTGAAATTCATTGAAGACCATCATGTGTCGGTGACGTGTAATATTATTAGCCAAGTGTACACCAATCAAGAACCATCGCATTCACTTTATGACTTTATTGTGACATCGCCCAATGGCTATATTATTCGTGAAAACCCTCCAGTGGTGCTTTTTCATTCTGTGGCTGTTGATAGTATTAGTAATATAACATTAAGACTGATCAATAGAGATCAACAACTCATTGATCTAGATTCTACCACACCAGTGACTTACAAGTTAGTGCTAAAGCCACTATGAAGTTTGTGTATAAAACAACAACACCGTCTAGGAATGGTGTTAGTTGTTTGCCACGTGAATACACGTTAACATCTCAGAACAAGCAGATTTTACAGCATTTGGGTTACCACGTCAACCCTCATAATGAATTCTATCCTAGAGATAGCGAACCACATCGAAGAGCAACCAGGAGTGGTAAGAATTGATCTCCATTCCTATCAAGCTCAAACACCTGGACTCAATAACAATGATGAAATTCAATTTGTTATCAACAACCAAGATATTTACACCCTACCGCATGAAAGTGTCATTCAAATTGAAGGTCGGCTCACCAAAGCCGATGGCTCTACACCTACCACATCCAAGTTGGCCAACCATGGTTTAGCCTTTCTGTTTTCTGAAGTGCGGTATGTCATTAACGATATCGTGGTGGATAGCACTCGAAATGTGGGCATTTCCAGTGTCATGAAACTATACCCCTCTTATAGTGAGGAAGAAGGTAAAACACTTTGCATGGCAGGTTGGTGTCCTGACTCGACCAATGACTGGATGGTACACACCGATGGGACCTTTACTGGATATTTACCTCTTAAACTGATTTTAGGCTTTGCTGAAGATCACCAACGCATTGTGGTCAACGCAAGGCAAGTGCTTTATCTGGTGAGAGACAGGAGTGATAATAATGCACTCAAGGGAGCCGACAATGCCCCCATCGATTCAAAAGTTCAACTACAACGCTTGCTATGGAAAGTGCCTCATGTGACCCTTAACGATAGCAAAAAACTGGACATACTCAAGATGGTAAAGAGAGATATGCCTCTACCCATGGAATTTAGAAGCTGGGCACTCCATGAGTATCCGCTATTGCCCACCACCAACACACACAGTTGGTCTGTAAAAACAGCTCGCTATACAGAGAGACCTCTCTACCTGATCGTGGGTTTTCAAACGAATCGCAAGTATCAACAAACCAAAGATGCCTCGCAATTTGATCACCTGCAATTGAGAAATGCACGTCTTTTCCTCAACGGAGCTGTGTTTCCCTATGAAGGACTGGATTTGGATTTTTCAAAAAATAAGTTTGGGCCCCTGTACGACTTGTTTTCTAAATTTCGATGGTCGTATTATCAAAAAGAGAACGGCCCCATGCTACTACCCCAAGCGTTTAAGGCAAGAGCACCACTGATTGTCTTTGACTGTTCTTACCTGGAAGAGTCTGTCAAGCCATCCAATATCGACATTCGACTAGATTTTGAAACGCATGACAATGTACCAGCCAATACGACGGCCTACTGTCTGATTATTCATCACAAACAAGTCAACTATTATCCACTGTCCAACCAAGTGACGAGTGTATAAATAACAGGTCATTCCACGTCAAGCCGCTCAGTCATGTCTTGCTTTAAAGCCTCAAGAGACGTTACATCCATGAATTTAAACTCTGAGGAACAACGTTTTAAGACGTTTGCCACATGGCCAGTGCCTTTCATAAACCCTCAAGCCTTGGCGGCTGCTGGATTCTACTATTTAAAAACAAGAGATGAAGTGAAATGTGCCTTTTGTCCCATCATCATAGACCAATGGCAGGAGGGCGATGAACCCATGCAGGAACATCAGCGCTGGTCACCCACCTGCCCCTACCTGTGTAGAATGAAAGTGGGAAATATACCCTGTCATTCAAGCTATCCCTCGCTTGTGTCTTTGGGTGATGAAAAAAATACAAGTTACGATACATGTGGGCCGTATGGTATCCATGGTGCTTCGGTGAGCAGCTCACCATCAAAAACGTCTAGTTTAGAGACATTGGGACATCATCGGTGTTATGGACGTTACAAACACAAGAGACTATATTGTTGTATCAGTTGCTATCGTCCTTATCCCAAAATGACAAAGGCCTGTAAGACGTGTAATGATAATAAAATGATGTAATTCTTAAATTCTTATTTTTTTGCATGCCCCCACTGTCCTACCCTAACCTCAATTTTGAAACTAGCATGGCAGGTAAGTCCATGCCATGATCACACCTGATCGTCCGTCAGTCGTCAGTTGAACTTGGTCCAGACAAGCGTCAACATGTTGCGCACACTCATTGTGGATTGCCAAGGGTTTAAAATTGGTGACAACAAATTTATATTTAAACAAGTGGCCGTGATCGATTGTACCACGTTTTGGATATCACAAGCTACGCATTTGCTATTTAAACCACCCCATGCTTTTGATTTGTTGTGTGAAAAAGACCGTAAACAAACCCAGTGGATTGAAAATCATAGGCAACTAGACTGGAATCAGGGAACCATTTCCTATAAATATTTGGATGTGGTTATGAAAGCACACTTGTCCTCGGCCAATGTGGTATTTGTGAAAGGTAATGAAAAACGTCAATGGTTGCAACCATTTTTGGCGTCTTACTGCCAATGTATCGACCTCATGGAGTTGGGCTGCCCCTCCCTGCAAACGCTCATGGATACTTGTTCCTGTGGCAACATTACCCATACAGCCCTATCGCATGCGTGGCATCTCTTTCATTGGTTAACCACTCATGCCTGCTGGGAGTTGTTGAACAAAATTATAACTCAAGATTTACCTGTGAATGACGTCAGTGAGATTTCTACAAGCGACGTGTAAACATCTACAGCACGTGATACCATGGAGAAAGGCAATGCTACGGACAAAGCCATCGGCAAGTTCTTTGTGTGCAAAAAGAAACTAGACAGTTTTACCAAAGAGGAACTCTTGGCGCTGCCCAAGTCGTTCATTTATTATGTGGCCGCCAACGCGGTCAAAGAAATCTGGCAACATGTACCAAAATCATGGACTCAAGATCCTGTGTTGAGTGAATTGCAACCCTGTACGGATTACGATCACCATAAGCAAGTGGCCATGGCAAAAATACCGTCTATGCGTCAGTGTGCGACTTGCCAGCTAGTGAAACTGTATCACGGTCATAAGAGTCCATGTAAAGACTTTGTTGAATCATTCCACGGGTGTCATGGCGAGAAAAAGCAACAACAACAACAAACACAAACATCGTCCACAGAGGAGGAGGAAGACCAAACCTTTTTACCATCGATGGAAAAGGATATGCCAGACCTGTACTGGCAATGGCGTCATTGACAAAGTGATTCAATACCTACCTTTCGAAATCCATCTTCCAGGTTATCGTTTTTGCGGCCCTGGAACTCGTCTCGAAAAACGTTTACAACGTGGTGATGTACCCATTAATCTTTTGGGTCAAGCATGCAAGGAACATGACCTTTCTTATCGCCATAGTCATCCTGGTTTAAGACATGTGGCAGATAAATTGTTATTGAAGAAAGCTAAACAACGTTTCACATCCAGTGATGCCTCAGTGGGTGAAAGGATGGCAGCCCTAATTGTCATGAGTGCTATGAAAGGAAAGTTGATGATGCATGGACATAAACATTGAGGAGTGAGGAATTGGGATTTGTTTGTATTCTATTTTTCTTTTGTCAATTCACTATGACTATGAAATAAAAACAAAGGTTTACCAGAGCACAATGATTTGTTATTTTTAATTTTAAGAAATCGTGATGTTGATGGCTGATTTTTTCATTTTACACATTTCACACATAATGAATTCCACACACTGTCATTTGCCAATTTGCAATTTACAGTTTTTGAAAACGTTCGTTTCAAGTCTAACGTTTTTGATGAGATGGATTTTTTCCAGTTTGTTGATGACACTTTTTAAACAATGTCCGTTTGAAGTTTTTGAATTTTCAAATTTCACACATGGCCATTTCCAGTTTTTTTAAAATGTCCGTTTTAAGTTTTGCGTTTTTGGTGATATGGAAACATGGATTTTCCATTTTGCTGTTTTCACATTTTTCCATTTGGTGTATGTCGAAAGTTGAGATTTGACAATCATGTTGATGCAAGTGATTGACCTTGATAATACTGCAATGTGCTAATGCGTGTTTGGAGAAACGTCGAGGTCTACAACTACTGCAGGTAAGACTGTTTTTACAAAAATAATGTCTTTTGACTGCCACATTTCAATGAAAAAACGAAACTATTTAAAACAAAATGAGTATAAAAGTGACCATTTACCCCCCTCCCCACCCACCCACCCACCCTACCTCACCGTGTTTGCTCTGGTCAATCATACACACCAGTTTTCTCTCTCCAGTCATACATTCACACCTGTCTTTGGGAACAAACACAACCACCTTATTTATTCCCAAAAGCACATTCTCGACATGCTCACTCATCCCAAAAAAAAAACATTTTAGTTTATCATTTACATTACGAAAAATAATTAAATACTAGTTATTAAAGTTACTAAAAATCTTACTTATTTCATATTTACAAAAAACTCAATTTTGTACAGCGTTAAAAGAATCAAACTATTTACCAATCAAAAAATTTAAAAAATAAGGTTGCATAGAACTTTTAAAGAGCAAAAGGTCCAAGTGGGTTGTCACTATTTACAAAATCTACTATTTACAATGACAGAAACCAATATTTACGAAATTCTAAATCTACAAGTTACAAAAAGCCATGTCCCATAAACGATTAAACAGTGAAATCACACCTCCTCCTCGTTGCGATCATAACCCCAGGGCAGGCTAGTGAGCAGGTCATCAGCCCACACACGCTTGTTATCCATGGAGGCGAGGGTGCGTTTTCTCTGTTCCACAAGATACAAATGATGGTTGCTTGATTGTATCCTGCACTGTGTATGAGACATAGCTTTGCCAGTGCGTAAAACCGCTAGATAGTCATCAACACGTAGCGATTTTACCACTGCCCTACCTACACCTTTTGCTCTTTTGGCTTCCTTACAGTCGAGTGTGCGGTAAGCATACATTTTTGAAGCCAAACCTACGAATTCCGTCATAATGGAATCACCGCATTCATCTTTTAAAACGCCCATTTCCTTCTTGTTTTTTATGGGCAGCTGAAACACGTTGTCAGCACTATAGCAAGAGGTGTCGAACCAGTCACTATGTTGCCTCATGACGTCATAGGGGTTGCAGTGGCGAATGTGGTAAATGAATGAGTCCGTGTCCATATACAAAAGAGAGACGTCCTCAAAATGGCGTTTCGCAAACTCATAGAGGAATCGATACATGACCGATTTAGAAAAGTCTAAAATGACTTGACCCAAGTAAATGGGCTTATCCATGGTCACGCTGGTCTTACTCATTTCAATAGTAGCCAAATCCTCATCGATAATTTTGATCGATTTGAAATTTGGCTTGGCAATGTACCGCCGGGCACCCCACCGCCCCTCCCAGACATTCACCAATTTAATGTCACGGTATTTGCGGACATTCTCCATAGACTTGCCATAGATGCAGTTGTTCATTAATTTAAAAAAAATAATTTCAAACTGCTGTGTTGCCATTTGTCGGTGCTCTGTGTTGAGTCGCATGCATGGCTCAAGCCATGCTTTTTGAGCAAAAGAAATACCCCTGTGGACTTTCTTCAACACCAAGCCTTGGGCGAGGCATTGCACCAACATTTGGATATGTAGCACATACCGATTTTTGTTGTAAAGTGTGCCCATGAGTTTTTCAGTTTTCACTTTACTGTCAGGGGGAACCATTTGCTCAAGACAGAATGGGAAATCGGCATGTTCATCATACAAGGATGAGGGATATTCAATATCCACTTCTAGCACATATCCACGGCCTGTTTCTTGGCTAGCCATGTTCACATGAAATTCTGACACTTGTTTCTCTGTCAGCCAAGCAAACTTCCCATAGGGCAAAGGCTGACTCATGGCGTAACCGTACAAATTATTCACGTCATAGTACATTAAGTACGATTCTGGTTTGTCTGGTGAATAATCAGGCATGTAGACATTGTTCGCTTCAGCATGGCGTTGGTTAAGCGACACAAAGCCGCCACGAATGCCCTTTTCAAAAAATAGAACCATGTCTACATCAGTGAGTAAATCCAATTCCACTTGAGTGTATTTCAAAGCGGCATCGAACGAGAGTCCAGGACTCGTGTAATAGTGAGCCGGGTCAAGACCGTAAATGTGTTGACACAACTCACGGAATTTTTCAAACACATCAGTGAGCAGCAATACATCCAGTTTTAGGTAATGCAAAGCATATTCACTTAGCTTGTTCATGCCAAACACTCGCCAAACTTGACATGCATGTGCATAGTCTTCATCGGAAACGGTACTGCGTGTTAGTTTCGAGTAAAATTTCTCTTGTGGAGGGAGTTTTCTTTGCTTTAACACGTCCCAGCTGTTGCAGAAATCATACGGGAATATACCTTTCCGAATGCACAACTGAAATTGCTCAGGATCATTAAAATGCATTCTAGTATTTTTTAATTCCTCCTCATTCAAGCCATTCACAAGGCTGTCTAGCGAGGATGCCATAAACTTAAAGGAATCCAAAAATCGAATGCTAAAGTCGCCCAACCACCATGTCAGGGCTGTAAAACGCTCATGGTTTTGGGGAATAATGGTAAACGAGCCCTTGTTAACATGGCCCAATTCACGAATCAAAAACTGAATGTCATAATTTGCCAGATTGTGGAAAAAGACACTGATGAAGCGAGGAGCTGGAAAGTTCAAGTTGCATTTACTATGCGCAGCTCCACGAAACTCCCCCGTAAAGTGCGAGTGGTCTCTGACTTTTTCCTCTCCACTTAAAATAGGCTTTTCGCAAATATGGCATGTCGTGGCATGCTCATACTGCTGCTGCTGTTCTGGAGATAGACTCATGGGTACTGGGTGGTCCAGTAATTCCTGTACATCATGAGCCAACTTGACAAGTTCATCCAAGAACCATTTGGCACAATCTGGCCCCTCGCGGTATTTGTAAACGGATTGCGTGGGGTTGTAGGCACACACCACATTAAATCCTATGGCAAAGGGTTCATGTTTTTGAATGGGTGTGGTTGAGCTAACGGTGGGATCTGGTTCACATCCCGCCATGGGTGTAGTGAAAGCTTCGAAATCTGCATACACCACATAGGGGACAGTGTCACGCTTGTGAATGTCCTTAAACTTTAACACAGCCTTGTCCCCTTGTGGCAATATCAGTCTCACCGCTTCCTGAGTAACACAATCTACCCTATGACGTTCTAAGAGCATGGAGGTTGTAAAATATTGCAAGCAACGATCACAAATATGTTTTGCACACTTGTTCATAGACATTTGACTGCTTAGCAATCTACTTAGGCTCTTAATAAGGCAATAGTGATTCACCTCTCCCTCAGACAGATATAAAAGATGAATGTGGTGTCGTTTCGGTTCTTTTGTGGCATAAAGAGGACCCACAATCTCATCACCATCAAGGCCATACACCATGAACGAAAAGTCCTGGTTGTCTTGTTCAAACCTATGGATCTCGGTTAAGTCCATAGGGAACGACACTCGAGTTAAATTTAACGTTTGTTTCAATTCATCAAACTTGGCCTTGTACTTTCCTGGTCGAGAACCATTACGGTCTTGTGCTGGCTGCAAATACGCGGCCACGGACCACAGAAAGCAATCATTGTCACGATTCTTTATATTGACCACAGCCTTTTTCAATGCTATTGCTGGTGGTGTTTTAATAAAGCTAGACCCAGCATTCAACGGGTTGAAATGACAAATGTTGATTTGTAAATGATGAATTTTGTCTAACGCTAAACCACTGGGTCCTTGTTGAAGTTTATCAAATTTTGATAGCAAGGCATTCACCACGTGGGTTTCATACCACTGTTCCAAATTATGGGCTATGAATAGCTCTTGCATTTTACTACAAATATAAAATGTGTCTTTATGCTCTACATCCTTCTTTTTATATATGAAATCGCACACCAGTTCTGTATTCACCTTTAAAGCCGTATGCAACCTTTGCGCTGTGCAAATTTCAATTTTAAAAATTTCAAAACAAGATTGTAAAAATTCTTTGGGAATCAAACTTTTTCTAACATTGACTACGCGGCCAGAGCACACACGTGATTTGAAACAACTGTTTAGAGGTTCCCAAGTTAGGCTATCGGTAGCAGTGGCAAAATACATTATTTTAGAAAGAACACTCTCACCCGAGTTTTCAGCTGTAGACTGCTTGACAAGGGTTCCACTCTAAAGCCACTTGGTTTTCAACTGTATTTGCAATAGCAGTGAACCTTTTGTTTTCCAAATATCTAAAAAGAAATAAAATAAACCACCATAAGTATATCCATTCCATATAGTTTATGCCTTTCATAAACAAAACAAAATCAAACAGGTTATATATATATATATATAAAACAAATCTCACTTTGACGTGTAATGCTTTGCTATATTCCCGTCTCGTGGGCTAGTGTGGAAATGGTTTCCTCTTCTATCGGTCTGTCTTTCTCTTTCTTTAATATATTTCCCACAGACACACGACAGGTAGGCTATACACGTTATCTGCAAACAAATAAATAAATAAAATCATTAATTACCTAATCAATAAATAATTGCATGTATTTATATAAAAATCAATAAATATATAAATATATACCTACCCCACAACAAAGTTAAGTATTTTCCACCAACACCAAAACTGATAAACAAGATCAGGGGTTTCATGCAACGCAGTGTGTTCAAAGGTAGTCACCTAAGTGAGCGTAGAAATGATAACGACATGTCTTTATATATGCTACGTTGCATGTATAATCTTTTTTTTCCCATGCTTTGAAGATTCTCTTATCGTGCACGTGGACAGCTAACACCCAAGCGAACACCTGTGCCGAATCAAATTTCACGTCAACTTGCATTTTGTCACGTACGAAGCAAGACAGGATGTAACTTGTTAACAGTTATCGCGCATGTAAATAGATAACGTCCCAAGCGAACACCTGCGGTAGATCAAATTTCACGTCAACTTGCATTTTGTCACGTACGAAGCAAAACAGGATGTCACTGGTTTAGCCTACATGTGGTTTCACACATGTGTGTGCATGCCTTTCGCACTCCCCTGCCAGCACGATGGTCAGATTATTTCACCTTCAAGCGTCACCTGTTGTCAAGTCAGATCAATGCCTTCCAATAAGCTCAAATGACCTTCACCTCCTCGGCAAGTTTGTTTTCTCTACTCGCTTCGACCAACATAGAACCTAGCTCTCATTACCGTTTACACGTTAAAGGTAAAATATCAGAAAAACGCACGCTCGCTCTGTCATACACCGACCCGTCGAAATAGCGATTGTTCTATTAAGCATGGTCCTTGTGGTTAGCGACAGGTTCGTTGAAACACACACACCCAGCCGTATGGTCTCTCTCTCTCAACCACCACGCTTTATAAACATTATAAACAGGTAAAGAAAAAGAAAACGTTTTTTCAACATGTATGGCGTTAGGCCCTTTGTGAATTATCTTTTTTGAAAAAAAATATCTACCACATTTGAAAGGGGGCGTTAGCCCGAGTCCTAGGACACCTCGTACACGTCTCTAGCGTTATTGGTTCGTGAGATATCAGCAAAAATTATAAAAAACACGTGTTTACCCCAAAATCGCGTTTCCAAAATTTTTAAAAATTACAACGAGTAGTTCATAGCAAAGAAAACGTCTGTCTGAGTCCTTGGAACCATCGTACATGCCTCTAGCGTTATTGCTTCGTGAGATATCGGCAAAATCACAAAAAACATGTGTTTACCCCAAAATCGAGTTTCCAATTTTATTAAAAATTATAACGAGTGGTCCATAGGAGAGAGGACGTTACCCCGAGTCCTTGGACCTGTCGAACACGCCTCTAGCGTTATTGGTTCGTGAGATATAGCAAAAAGTCTAAAATCACGTTTTTACCCCAAAAAGACTGTGTTTCCAGATTTTCACATTTTCGACACCGACATTCCCGTAAAGAGCACGACGAGACGAAAAAAACGAATCCAAGCACGCCCTCCTAGCATGGCTCCTTCCATTCCAAGGTCGCAGGGTCTCACAACTTCCTAAGTGAGACAGCTTACCACACTACTACCTACAGGTTTTCATCCTAGAGACTTGAAATTTATTTTGGGGGTAGAGGGGGTAGGGATCATTCATTTACGTCAAACAAACTTTTTTGTAGAGTTCCTAGTTTCCAAAATATAGGATTTTCAAAATTAAAGTGTTTTCAAAAAAAACATAAAAGTAAAAAAGTTTCATTATAGAAAATAAAGGGCATAAAGACCATTCGTTTGAGCTATGGCACAACGTTCTATCATGTTTAGTTTTCAAACTATCACCTAGTTTCAAAAACAAAAATTTTCATTTTTTTTTTTCAAAAGTATAACGAGTGGTCCATAGCAAAGGGGCGTCACCTCAAGTCCTATGAACACCTCATTCGTGAAACTCCGACCATGGGTTCGAGAGAAAAGTCTATTTAAATGTTTCAACTTCGCGCGGCGGCCATGTTGGTTTATTGGGCACAGGAGTGTCAAGTGAAGCAGAACCCCCACTACTCCACTACTTGCGCTCATATACCATTCATATGATTGCGATGATAATTTGGCGAGTTGTTGTGTACACTCCCGCGAAGGTTTCTGACATAGTAAATCCACATTACAACAGGTAGCACACGAGTAGTTCTCTTAATATTTAAATAAATTTAGACACCAGTATATTAAGCCATGCGTGAAGATATACGATCCAATTTTTACAGCGCTCGGATGATTAACTCGCGAGAGAAATTCTTTTAAATATTCAAATTTCTCGGTGCTGCGCCACCGAGATGGTTTTGGACTCATCACGTTATTGAAAGTCCATAGGTGAGTAGCACTCTATGGAAGTGAAATTTGGACTGTTGGAGCAGCAGGAAAGAAGAGAATTGAAGCGTTTGAAATGCGGTGTTACAGGAGAACTATGAAGATCAGATGGGTAGATAGAGTTACAAATGAAGGGGTATTAAGACGATTGGGAGAGGAGAGATGTTTCTGGCGACTGCTTATGAAGAGTCGTAATTGGAATTATTTTTCTTGGCCGACTGAAAGCTACAATATTAGTTAATAATTAACAATTAAACATAGGCGAGTAAATAATAATGTTACGTACCACCCCCTAGTGGCACTTTTGTTAACTGGATTACGGTGGGTTGAAGCACAACACAGATTGTTCCTTTAAAGAAATAATTAACTTTATTGTGGCCAGAAAGATACACTACTCAACAGCAAATACAAGCAATTATTACCTTACTACAGTTTCCTCACGGAAAGAACACATCCCCTTTCACTTGTCGGTAAGCTGCAGACGTTAATCCCTCGTAATGAGGTGGCCCCGTACGCTGGCTGGAAATAGCTGCACTAAGTCGGTCACTCACTGTTTTGCAACTCACCACAATGACCTCTGTTGCACTAGGTAAGCACACTCGCTCAAAACACAGGCAGTCTCCTGTAAGCTCCTCACTCCCTCGCTGTCAAGAGAATCGGCTTCACTAGGGGTTTCGCAAGTCAACACACTTCTGTCGCTCAGGATAAACGCTCCCACTAGCTCGTAAAACACACTCACACACTGGTTGAGAGGTCGCTCTTATATAGCAGGCCGGTGACTCAATAAATGCTTCTAGACCCATCCAGGGTTCACGGCTTCACGAGGCTTCCTTCGCTGGCTGAGTCACGAATATTCTGGACCAATCCTTTGTCCTAGTAGCCCTGTTGCATAAGGCGCACGCAATACACGAAGGCAGAGCAGTCCAGCCCTGGGGCAGTTGTGACTCATGCGGCGAGCGATGAAACGAACTCACAGCCGTAACACCACCCCCTTCCTAAAAGGCTGATCGTCCCGATCAATCATTGGTCCGTCTGTGTTCCTCCGTAGGCTGCCAGGCGATCTCGATGTACGATCTTCATCTTCGCACTCGGGCTCCGCTGGATCCTGTAGACGACATCGTTGATCCGTTTCACGACTCGGTACGGGCCCTCCCAGGACTTCGCAGTTTGGGTGACAGGCCTTTCTTCCGTAATGGGTTGAAGAGCCGGACTAGGTCGTCCTCGTGGAATCCGCCGGCATCCGTCTGTTGGGTCGTATCGGGTCTTCATTCGGTCGGTCTCGATCCGCAGTTTCCTCCTCGCGAACGCGTGCACGTCCTCCAGTTGGTCGACCAGTTCTTGACAATACTGGCTTACCGGGACCGGATCATTCCCAGGTCGGCCGAAGGCAAGATCGACAGGTAGACGGAGCTCCCTCCCAAACATGGCCCGGGCTGGTGTGCACCCGGTGGCTTCATGCACGGCGGCGCGGTAGGCCAGGAGAAATAGTGGAAGATGTTTGTCCCAATCTCTCTGGTGCTCGCTGACGACTTTTCGGAGATGGTTCTCGACGGTGCGATTGAATCGCTCTACCATCCCGTCGGACTGAGGGTGTAGCGGCGTTGTCCTTGTCTTCCGGATTCCCAGCAGCTGGCATAGGTTCTGGAACACCTGCGACTCGAAGTTCCTCCCTTGGTCGGAGTGCAGCTCCAGGGGTACTCCGTACCGGCTGACGAATTCCTTCACCAGGGTCTCTGCGATCGTCGCGGCTTCTTGGTTAGGTAGCGCATACGCCTCCGGCCATTTGGTAAAGTAGTCGCTGACGACCAATATGTAGCGGTTCCCTGCCTCGCTTAACGGGAATGGCCCAGCAACATCAATGGCCACTCTCTCCATGGGGCCGCCCACGTTGTAGGTCTTCAGTGGACCCCGCCGTCCTCGTCCTGGGCCCTTGCTGGCTGCGCAATCGTGGCACCTGCGCAGTGGTTCTCCACGTCAGTTCGGCATCCGATCCAGTAGAACGACTCTCTCAGCTTCTCCAGGGTCTTCTTTATCCCTAGGTGTCCACCAGATGATCCTCCATGGACTTCCTTCAGGACTTCCTCCGTCATAGCCTTTGGAACGACGACTTGTTCCCGAGATGTCTTCCCGCCGGTGCTCTCCCAGGCGCGGCAGATGAGGCCATCCCTTACAATCAGCGAGTCCCACTGCGCCCAGTAGGACTTAAACTTTGGGCTGCAGTCACTCACAATGTCCACCCGGGTCTGGGGACACAGGCCCTCTTCCATTCGTCTATCAGTCCCAGGTCATCATCTTCTGCTTGTGCCCGCGTGAAAGATTCGCGGCTCCAGTTCCCTTGAAGTTCCACAGTAGTCCGTCGGCACTGTATCCCGGAGTTCTCCTCCCTCCTAGTACAGAAGGTGCAGTCTTCGGGGCACGGTCTTCGTGACAGGGCGTCGTCATTAGAATGCAGTTGGCCTTTCCTGTGCTGGATCTCGAAGTTGTACTGTTGAAGCCTCTCTAACCACCGCGCGAGTTGACCATCGGGCTGCTTAAAGTTCAGGAGCCACCGCAGGGATGCATGGTCGGTCCTGATAAGAAATTCTTGCCCGTACAGGTACTTGTGGAAGTCTTCAACGGTCTTCACGATGGCGAGCAGCTCCTTCCTGGTGACGCAGTAGTTCCTCTCTGGCTTTGACAAGGCTTTACTGAAGTAGGCCACTACTCTCTCCTCGCCGTCCACTATTTGCGACAGGATTCCCCCTATACCAAAGTCGCTGGCATCGGTGTCGACGATGAACCTTGTTCCAGGTCTGGTGTAGGCCAGAATAGGTGCGGTGCACAGAGACTGCTTGAGTTGTTCGAAGGCACTGTGGCATTCTGCTGTCCACGTGAAGAGTTGGTCCTTCTCAGTCAGTCGATGCAGTGGTTTGGCGATGTCGGCGAATCCTCTCACGAAACGACGGTAATAAGTGAAGAGTCCCAGGAAGCTTCGTAGTTAGGACTTGTCCTTCGGAACTGGCCACTCCCTCACAGCTGCGGTCTTCTCTGGGTCGGTGCGCACCCCTTCCTCGGAGACAATATGCCCAAGGTACTGGACCTGCTTCTGGAAGAGCTGACACTTCTTGGGGCTCAACTTCAGCTGGGCAGCCCGTAGCTTCGTCAAGATCTCCTTCAGGTTGCTGTAGTTCTCCTCGAAGCTTTTTCCCAGAACGATGACGTCGTCTAGGTAGACCAGGCTGGTCTTCCAGTGTAGTCCCCTCAGAATGGACTCCATTAGCCTTTCGAAGGTCGCAGGGGCGTTGCACAGACCGAATGGCATGACGGTGAACTGCCAGAGCCCGCTGCCCACAGAGAACGCCGTTTTCTCGCGGTCCTTAGAGTGGACCTCCACCTGCCAGTAGCCACTCTTTAAATCCAAGGTGGAGAACCATCTTGATCCTGATATGGTGTCCAGCGTGTCGTCGATCTGGGGTAGAAGGTAGCTGTCCTTCTTCGTGACGTCATTCACCCGCCTGTAGTTCACGCAGAAGCTGGTGGAACCGTCCTTCTTCTTCACAAGCACGACCGGAGAACTCCAAGGACTATTTGATGGCTCGATCACCCCTTGCTCCTTAATCTCTTCTACCATCCGGTCGACTTCGGCTTGCTTGGCGAGCGGGACACGTCGGAATGGGGCCCTAATCGGTGCGCTGTCCCCAACGTCGATTCTGTGCTGGACCAAGCTTGTCCTGCCGAAGTCCTTGCTCCCCATGGAGAAGACGTCCTGGAATTCGCGTAGCAGGTCCTGAAGTTGGCGTGATTGTTCCTCGTCTAAATGGTCCTGGGATCCTTGGTACAGCCTCTGTAGTTTTTCTGGCAGTGAGCGTCTTCTTCGGTTGTCCGTCTGCAGTTGTCCGTCCGTCGTATCTGTGATGCGGGCAATCCAGGTAACGGGCTCGCAGACTCCTAGGTTGGTGTCCCGGTGAACCGTAATTTCGTAGTCGTTCAGGTTGGACAGGCGGACGTACGGCCGAGACGTCATGTTGATGAGGGTCTTGGCAACTAGCAAACCTTTTGTCTGGATGTCCTCATATTTTGGCTCGATGACAGCTGCCACTCCCTTAGCAGTTCCGTCGACAATTACGGCAGCGCTGACTTCTGTCCTGATGGGTACGATGTCGTCCTCTCTCAGCCTTACTCGTCGTGCGGCGACGGCCATGTGTGCTGGTTGCAAAGCAAGTTCCTCACTTCCGAAGTGCAGAGTATTGGCACTCAGATCCAAGATGATGTTGTTCTGGTCCAGGAAGTCCAGTCCGATGATCACTTCATTTGATACGTCAGCCACAAGCACTGGATGCTTTATCGCCCGTCGACCAATGACAAATTCCAGTGATGCTTCGCCATGTACCGGTGCGGTCTCTCCGGTCGCGGTTATTAGCTGGAGGTTCCTTTGTGTGGGTTGCACTCTCCACTTCGGGATCACGGTGGGATTGACGATGGTCCTCGACGCTCCCGTGTCGATCAGCATGGACCAGCTCACTCCGTTGACGACTCCGTCGACCATCAGGCTGCTATTGTCCCTCCGTAACTTCGTCACACGCAATTGGACTGCCGGGGCTTGACGACTGTCACAAGCCAACCTTTTGCCCCAAGGCTGGCTAATACTCGTTTCCCTGGGCGGTGCGGTTTTCAGACGACTGATTTCCCGTCGGATACCCTCGGCGGCGGCGATCACCGTAGTCCTTGCTCAGGTGGCCTTTCTTACCGCAGGTCCAGCAGGTCGGTAGTCCTCTTCCGGGCTGCCTCTCCGGTTGTCTTCCGGCTGTGTCGTTGCTGGTTGTGCCGCGACTATCGAAGAAACGGCTTAGCGCCTCCATCAATTCGTCGTCCAGGGGCTTGGTCTCGTTGGTTTTTGCTTGTTCGTCGACGTCCATTTGACGCACCCGCGCGTGCATTCTAGATGCCTGTTTTGCCGTCTCGAACTCAAGTGCGTGGCTCAGCGCATCTGCCAGGGTCTTATTGCGCGCGAGTCGCAGCGCCTGTTGAGTGTCCGAGTCCCGTAGCCCGTCGGTGAAGGTCTGCGTCGCAATCTGTTCCAGAAAGTCGGCCGGCGCTGTTGGATAGGCGAGCCTTACGAGGCGTGCGATGTCCATCTCGAACTCCTGCTGGGTTTCCGCGTTCTTCTGTACCCGGATCCGGAGCTGCATCTGGTAGGCCTGCTGAAGATGTCTATCTCCATATCGGGACTCCATATGGGCGATCAGTGAAGCGTAGTCCTGGGATCCAGTCGGGATTGCCTGAAGGACGTTAATGGCGTCACCTCTCAGCGCTACAATGAGAGCTGTAGCCTTTTTTGTGTTGTTCCAGTTATTTATGGAACAGGCCGCCTCGAACTGACGTAAGTAGGTGCTCCACGGGACCTTTCCGTCGAAGGTTGGGGGCGTCACTCTGCTATGTCCCGTTCCTGATATTCCCGGTGTAACGGTGGGCGGGCGTTGGCGCAGCTCGGCAACTTCCTCTCGTAGAGCGTTGAATTTCTCTTCCACCCCCGTCAGTGGGCGTTGGCGCAGCTCGGCAACTTCCTTTTGTAAGGCGTTGAATTTCTCCTCCACCCCCATCAGCGGGCGTTGGCACAGCTCGGCAACTTCCACTTGTAAGGCGTTTGTTTTTCTCCTCCACCCCCATCAGCGGGCGTTGGCGCAACTCGGCAACTTCCACTTGTAAGGCGTCGAACTTCTTTTCCACTGTTGCGTCTTCCTCACGTAGGCCCTGTTCTAATTTCCTTTGGCTCTCCTCTAATTTCGTCAGCAGACACTCTTCCAGATTTTTCTGGCCATACAGAAATTTGGCGGTTAGGTCCTCTGCTATCTTATTCTGGCCGTCTTTCAGGTCCTCTGCTAACTTCTTCCGGCCATCCCCCATCTTCTTCTGGCCGTCTTCCAACTTCTTCAGGTCATCCTTCAGGTCCTTGGCAAATTTCTTCTGGCCGTCTTCCATCTTCTTCTGGCCGTCTTCCATTTTGGTTTCCATGCCACTTAACTTTTCTAGCAATGCTGCCAATTGCGCCTCCATTTTAGTTGTTTGTCTTGTAAAGGGCATGCACTCACAGGAAAATTAGAGAAAATGACCTGCTCGGGTTTTGAAACCAGGACCGCCAGGTGTTGTGCATGTGCTTGAGTTCGTAATCCGGCTTCTGACACCAGTTGTTACGTGCCACCCCCTAGTGGCACTTTTGTTAACTGGATTACGGTGGGTTGAAGCACAACACAGATTGTTCCTTTAAAGAAATAATTAACTTTATTGTGGCCAGAAAGATACACTACTCAACAGCAAATACAAGCAATTATTACCTTACTCCAGTTTCCTCACGGCGAGAACACTTCCCCTTTCACTTGTCGGTAAGCCGCAGAAGTTAATCCCTCGTAATGAGGTGGCCCCGTACGCTGGCTGGAAATAGCTGCACTAAGTCGGTCACTCACTGTTTTGCAACTCACCACAATGACCTCTGTCGCACTAGGTAAGCACACTCGCTCAAAACACAGGCAGTCTCCTGTAAGCTCCTCACTCCCTCGCTGTCAAGAGAATCGGCTTCACTAGGGGTTTCGCAAGTCACCACACTTCTGTCGCTCAGGATGAACGCTCGCACTAGCTCGTAAAACACACTCACACACTGGTTGAGAGGTCGCTCTTATATAGCAGGCCGGTGACTCAATAAATGCTTCTAGACCCATCCAGGGTTCACGGCTTCTCGAGGCTTCCTTCGCTGGCTGAGTCACGAATATTCTGGGCCATCCCTTTTTCCTAGTAGTGCTGTTGCATAAGGCGCACGCAATACACGGAGGCAGAGCAGTCTAGCCCTGGGGCAGTTGTGACTCATGTGGCGAGCGATGAAACGAACTCACAGCCGTAACAATAAACACAATTTAATTGGTCTAGAAATAGGGTGGTCATGCCCCATATGATCTCTGGCTTGCAATCAGCTTTAATTTGGCTGGCCTACACATAAACAAAGCGGAATGACAAATGTTACGGCGTGGTATGTGACACAGGGAAGCATATGGTACAAGATAAAGTGGTCTCGTTCGCCCAATTACTCTATGAACTATGATGTCAGCATTCTTATTTTGAAAGGGCAATTCATTTGCTGGTCTGATGCAAGGTGGAATAAATTCAACAGACAAGACAACACCGGAGGATATGATCTTAATTCAACGATGCTTTGTTACAAATTGTGTGCACGTGACTGCAATCCGTGGTCATAACAATATTACAACAGCACACTAAGGGGCATTGATCACAGAAACATAGCTTATGAGATGAATGATAATGTTTGAAGCCATTTTTTTTAGCCTACTTTCGATTTTTGCACAAAAAAGGTAGACATGAGATCAACACAGGGCGAAAAATTGTGTGTCTGTGTGTGTATGTGTGTGTGTGTGAATCTGTGTGGGAGTGTGTGTACTCTGAATGTCAGTCCTCCCATATCAATTCGAACCCAGTGAAACCCAATTGAACGAAATTTGGTACAGTGGTTGCACTAGCAAAGGGCACCTCAGTGTCATGTTTCATATCGCCGCCATCTTGACGGAAACGTAATAGCGGTCACCCAAATGTTAAAAGGTTAAAATCAAATTACGGCAAACCTAATCATCTTATCTCTACTGAATTTTGCAACAACATACCTTCATGTGGGGAGCCTCTTTAGACCAAACCACAAGATCATGAGCCCAATAGTTTGCAGATAGCGGCCATGTATGTGTGCAAATTGATTCCCCCTATCAATTCAAACACGGTGAAACCTAATTGAACGAAATTTGGTACAGAGATAGCACTTGCAAAAGGCAACTTAGTGTCATGCTTTATATCGTCGCCATCTTGACGGAAACGTAATGGCGGCCACCCAAATGTTAAAATCTTAAATTAAATTACGACAAACGGAATCATCTGATCTCTACCAAATTTTGCAACAACTTACCTTTATGTGAGAAGCGTTCATTGACCTAGCTACAAGGTCATCAATCCAATAGTTTGCATATGGCGGCCATGTATGTGTGCAAATCGATTCCCCCTATCAATTCAAACACGGTAAAACCAAATTGAACGGAAACGGAATGGCGGCCATCCAAATGTTAAAATCTTAAAACAAATAACTACGAAACTACTAATCATTTGATCTCTGCCAAATTTTTCAACAACATGCCTTTTTGTGGGAAGCATCTTTTGACTGAACTACGAGGTCATCATCCCAATAGTTTGCAGATAGCGGCCATGCATGTGTGCAAATCGATTCACCATATCAATTCATACACTGCGAAACCGAATTGAATGAAATTTTGTACAGAGGTAGCACTAGCAAAGGGCACCTCTTACTCGTGTTTAATATCCGTATAACACGTGGTATTTCAACAAGCTAGTACAACCAACATTCAATTATACACCTTGAAAAGGACAAAGAGTTATAACAATACCCACGCATTTAGGAGAAAGTAGGCTATATGTTATTTTCTGAACAACTTGTTCATTGTTGTCTTCGTTAACATAAGTTTGGTGCTTTACAGTCGGTCAACACGATTATACCCAAATGAGATGGGTTATTCCCTAATTCTGAAAAAAATTACATAAGATTAATAAATACACTAGGATGACCAGTGTCGATCGTCAAGCGATCATCATCAGATTCATTACACTTAGGCTGTAATATGTATGTCTGAAAATATGGGTGCAAATATTCACAATATGCACAATTATTTAGTTGCAGTGATAATAATGCAACTTGTCAGTATTTGTTAGTTGTAGTCTATGTGATGTTTTGGAAGTGGTGATTGATCTCCGGAATTGCCTGTGGGTGTCAATATGTGGTTGTTGTAAATAGTTGATTCTGATTGTACTGTATTGTACAGGCTACTTATCTGGTTAGGTCTTGTGTGATCCTGTTGAGAGCAGTTTACTTGGACACTTATCGCACTCGACTGACTGGAAAATTCCTGTGTGTGAGAGTCTGTTGTCTCTTGACAATTAAAACTGGTCATCCAAGTGTATTTATTAATCTCATGTATTTTTTTATGTTCGACGATGTCTAAATGTAAATACGTATGAAAACTGTACTATAATGATGGTCATTATAGTTCTGTTTTTCATTATGAGACAGTTTCTCCAGCCAATCAGAGCTCATTCATTGACCAATTAGGTAAGGATACCTTCGCGCATGCGCTCAAAATCCAACATGTCGGACATGAATTACATGATATGAAAGTTGACAATGTAGCCTATATTGGATCAACCATTGTAGTTACAATGCCAAACACAAAGACAAAATCAGAACGAACCTTTACGGTAACAGGACAATACTATGGAATATGCAAGAAATTTAGGAATCTACGTCCAGAAATTTGCAACACCATCCTTCTAGCCATTACCGACATGAAAAGTGTTCACCGTCCCTAATATTTTGCATAAACAAACTGACGAATATGAGACAAGAAATGGCACTGTACCTTAATATCTCCAACCCCAATGTATACACAGCGCATTGCTCTCAAACGACTTCGGTGACAATATTAGTGAATGCTAGTTCTGATCGGCACTAGACATCATACAGGCTGTAATCAATAGTGTTACGGCTGTGAGTTTGTTTCGTCGCCTCGCCACGTGAGTCACCGCCGCCCCCGGTCTATGCTCTGCCTCTGTGTATTACCTGCGCCTTACGCAACAGGGCTACTAGGACAAAGGGATGGTCCAGAAGATTCGCGATCCAGCTAGTGATGAAAATCTCGAGAAGCCGTGAATCCTAGACGGGTCTAGAAGCATTCATTGAGTCACCAGCCTGCTATATAAGAGCGACCTGGCCAGCGAGGTGGACACTGCTTTTGAGCGAGTGCGACAACAGTTGGTGACGTGACTTGCGAAACCCTAGTGAAGCTGATTCTCTTGACAGCGAAGGAGTGTGAAGCCTACGGAGGGACTGTATTTGAAGAGTGTGTGTTTTCCAGTGCGACAGAGGTCATTGTGGTAAATTGCGAAACAGTGTGTAGTACGGTGACAGGCTGAGTGCAGTTACAGCCAGCGCACGGGGCCACCTCATTAGGAGGGATTAAATTATGTGGCTTATTGGCAAGTGAAAGGTAAGTGTTCCCTACAAGAGGAAATTAGAGTGAGATATTAATTGCTTGTATTTGCTATTGTGTGGTGTATCATTCTGGCCCGCAATAAAGCTAATACGTTTCTTTAAAGGAACAATTTGTGTAGTGCTTCTACCCACCGTAATCCACGTAACGGAAGTGCCGCTAGGGGGTGGCACGATACAATAGCATTGCCAAGCAAAGTAAAAGGTCTCTGCTTCCGAATATCTTTGACCCACGCATGCGCTCTGTTCAGTAAGCAAAACCTGCGCGCTCTGTTCACTAACTGAAGTGAATAAATCCCACAGATATTTATGGATATGTATGTAAAAACATATAATAAAGTAATAATTATCGTCGAACATAATCAGTCGTATGCAAGTCGCCTATGATGGTAATTAAGACACTCGCTACGCTCGTTTCATAAACTTACTCGCGTCTTAATTATTGCCAATATAGGCTCGAGGCATAATGTACTATTTCAGGATTAGGGAATAACCCATCTCATTTGGGTACAATCGTGTTGACCGACTAAAAAGCACCAACCTTTTGTTATGAGATACATTCAATACGATCCCCTGAACACGGGGCTGGGGACAAAGATTTCTCTAGCCTCCAAATAATAATAATAATAATAATAATAATAATAATAATAATAATAATAATAATAATAATAATAATAATAATAATAATAATAATAATAATAATAATTATAATAATAATCGCGGAGTCTTTAGTACAATAGCACGCAATCACAAATTCGTGGAGAAACCCAAAAAAGAAAACTGGTAGCAAGTGGTCCACAGATGCAACACAATGCTTTCATGAAGAGATTTTGGGAGGAAAAGAAGGCGATAACCATCAGGCCAACTAACAAGTTCAAGCTCGCTGTTTGAATAGGAATAAAGAGATGAGATTTTCTGATGACATCGTCATCTTGGCCGACACGCCACAAGATTTGAATGAGTTTCTGAATGAAATGGACTCAGTCTTGAGGAAGGAATTCATGATGAAAATCAATAAATGTAAAACAAAAATATTGGAATGCAGCCGCAATAAATCAGAAACCTCTATGGAGATCAAATTGAAAGGTGAAAAACTAAAAGAAGTAGGAGACTTCTATTACCATGACGGACGAAGCAATGAGGATATAAAAAGTAGGTTGACTCAGGCAAGGAAAGAATTTCTACAGAAAAGGAATCTGTTGACATCGAATATAGATTTGGATATTAGAAAGTTATTTTTGAAAGCCCTTGTCTGGAGCATGGCACTATATGGAAGTGAAACTTGGACTATTGGTGCAGCAGAAAAGAGGAGAATCATTGCGTTTGAAATGTGGTGTTACAGGAGAATGATGAAGATCAGATGGGTAGATAGGGTTACAAACGAAGAAGTATTAAGACGAGTGAGAGAGGAAAGATGTTTCTGGCGTCTGCTAATGAAGAGAAGAGACAGGTTGATAGGACACATACTAAGACACACAGGAATAGCAAGCTTAGTTATGGAAGGAAGGGTCGAGGATAAGAACTGTAGGGGTAGACCAAGGTTAGAATATGTTAAACAGATTGCCTTGGATGAAGGGTGTGGTAGCTATGTAGAGATGACACGTTTAGCTCAGGACAGGGAGGCATGGAACGTTGCATCAAATCAGTCAAATGACTGAAGACTCAAACAACAACAACAACAACGAATAATAATAATAATAATTATAATAATAATAATAATAATGATAATGATAATGCTATTGGATTTACATCAATTTTATCCAACATTTATGTCAGTGTGACTTATGTCCTTCAAAGTGAACTATGAACGATTTGATTGCAGGCGCCTCCAGCGCTATTGACATCGCTCAATATGTGATTAGTTTTTGACCTGTATATTCAGTATATGGTAGAAATTAAGATATCCTGTATTTATATTCTTTCTTAAATATTGATACTTCTGACACGAATAAAGAAAGAAGACGTCCATTTAAACTACCAAGTCTTTTAAAGAGAATCGGGGTGCCAGAATTTAACCAAATAGGGGATCTTTAACATGTCAGTAAATCTAATAACACGGCTACCTCACATTTGATCCTGGCATTTGGGACGCAGCAAACGAGAAAGTTATCGCGCACCACTCTCCAAATAATAGAACAATGGTTCTTACGTACACATATTTTTTGTAAGAAGGACGATTTTCAGCATTTGTTTTCTATTTGTTGTTGAAAAGTGATTATCCATGAAAAATGTTCTAAGACTCTTTTTTTAGGAAACGTAAAGAACAAGATGTTCAGTAAAGAACATATAGCCTACTTTCTCATAAAAGCATGGGTATTGTTATGTTGGTTGTAGTAGCTTGTTGAAATACATCGTGCTATACGGATATTAAACATGAATATGAGGTGCCCTTTGTTAGTGCTACTTCTGAAAATAAAATCATTCAATTCGGTTTCACCGTGTTTGAATTAATATGGGGAATCGATTTTCACACATACATGGCGCTTTCAGCAAACTATTGGGCTGCTGCCTTGTAGTTCAGTCAAAAGATGCTTCCCACAAAAAGGCATGTTGTTGAAAAATTTGGTAGAGATCAAATGATTAGTTTGGTCGTAATTTGTATTAAGCTTTTAAAATTTGGGTGGCCACCATTCCGTTTTCGTCAAGATAGTGGCATTATAAAACATGACACTGAGGTGCCCTTTTCTAGTGTTACCTCTGTACCAAATTTCGTTCAATTAGGTTTTACCGTATTTGATTTGATAGGGGGAATCCATTTTCGCACATACATGCCAGCCATATGCAAACTATTGGACTGATGACCTTGTAGCTTGGTCAAAGAAAGCTTCTTACTTAAAGGTATGTTATTGCAAAATTTAATAGAGATCAGATGATTAGGTTGGTCGTAATTTGATTTAAACCTTTTACATTTGGGTGGCCACCATTACGTTTCCGTCAAGATGGCGGCAATATAGGCTAGAACATGACACTGAGGTGCCCTTTACTAGTGCTACCTCTGTACCAAGTTTCGTTCAATTGGGTTTCACCGTGTTTGAATTGATAGGGGAATCGATTTGAACACATACATGGCCGCCATCTGAAAACTATTGGGCTGATGACCTTGGAGTTTAGTCAGAAGACGCTCGCTATATAAATATATGCTGCAAAATTTGGTAGAGATCGGATGATTAGGTTAGTCGTAATTTGACTTAAGCTTTGAACATTTGGGTAGCCACCATTACGTTTCCGTCAAGATGGCGGCGATATAAAACATGACACTGAGGTGCCCTTTGCTAGTTCTACCTCTGTATCAAATTTCGTTCAATTCGGTTTCACCAAGTTCGAATTGATAGGGGGGGGGGGGGGACAGACATTCAGAGTACACACACACACACACACACACACACAGACTCACACACAGAGAGAGACACAATGTTTGGCCCTGTGTAGGTCTCATAAGTCTACTTTCATTTTTTGCAAAAATCGAAAGTAGGCTAAAAAGTGTGGAAGTAAGGGTTCAGTCGAGTGGAGGGTGTAAGTATATCACAACGTTATAACTTCTAAATGCCAGCTTCAATATCCACCAGAGTTGCTATGAAACAAATAGTGCACAAGGACATTGATATTCTGCCATTTTCAATTGTGCAATTGTTGTCAAGTGTAAATAAGACGTCATTATATGTTTTAATATTAAATTTCATAGCTCCAAATCAACCACTCATACAACGCGTAAGAAACAAGAAGTTCCGTTAAGAACTATACAGCCTACTTTTCATGCCAATGATTATTCTACAGAATATGAACCTATCTAGAATAATGACGAAATTAAGTTGGTAATATCGAAATATCTAATTAGTTCAAAATATGCCTGGTATAATGTAGCCTAATAGAGCACTACAGTTGGCAGCCCTGGTGACTGAATATATTCTTAGTTCCATCTCTTAAGGTACAGAATACAAAATTTGGTTGAAGTCCAATGGACGTTACATGCAGTTAGACACTGGATCTATCAGCAGGCGTAAAAGCATGTTGCCAACAATACCATGCGTGTGCTGGTCAGAAATAATCTGAAATATTATGATATCTTGTTGTGCCAATTTTGGATGAAATCCATTTGTTAGTATAGAAGTTACATGTATTTTAAAATTGGACATATCAGCAGGCATAGAATCATGTTGTCAGCACTGCCTTGTATTAATTACTCCAAATTAATCTAGAATGTCAGGTGCTATACGTGTGCAAAGTATAGAGCTGGTGGCTTGCATACTTTCTGATATATTGATATTAGGGTAAAAATATAGACAGCATTTATTAACAGTTGGCAGCCCTGATTGCACCGAAGAATACTTATAGTCATATCTGATATGTTACACATAGCACATGCGAAATTTGGATGAAATCCTACTGATAGTATAGAAGTTACATGTATTTAAAAATTGGCCCTATCAGCAGGCTTAGAATCATGTTGGTAGAACTGACGTATATAAATTACTCCAAAATTAATCAAACATGTCAGGTACTATACGTGTGCATAGTTTAAAGCTGTCGGCTTGCACACATTCTGATATATTGGTATTTGGAAAAAAAAAATAGAGAGAGCAATTATTAACAGTTGGCAGCCCTGGTGGCTCCTAAGAATACGCTCAGTCATATCTGTTTATGTACAGATATTACATACAAAATTTGGTTGAAATCCAGTTGATAGTGTAGAGGTTATATGCATTTAAACATTGGACCTATCAGAAGGCTTAAAATTATTTTGGCAACACTGTCATGGTTGGCCTCCTGGAAATTAATCTGAAATAGTATTATCTACATGTGTGCCAATTTTGGAATAGCTCCTATGCATACCTTGCAGGATATCCAACATGGAGCTCAAATTTCTAGTGCGTTTTTTCAGCAGTTGGTAGCACTGACATCATTTTCAAATATGGACGTGAGCTATTCCGGTGCACATCTTTACTCATACTAAATTTGGTTTTGATTGCTGCAGCCGTTTAGGAGTTGATAGGGGGGGACACACACACAGCCAGACAGACAGACAGAAGGACAGACAGACAGACAGACAGACAGACAGACAGACACACATTTGCCCGATCTCATAAGACTACTTTCTCCTCATTTTTGCAAAATGTGAAAAGTAGGCTAAAAATAGTTTTGAAAATTTTCACCGATTTCGGTATTACCACACACATTGTAACTACAAGTGAATACTCATATTTGCCATATTTGCCCAACTTAAATGCCAAGGAAACTTAAATACTAGAATTGAAGTGGCAGCTATGTGATATTAACTGAGCTATAAAAATTACATACGGTAATAACAATTTGTGAAGGTTTAATCGAGTTTTACAGTATTCATTCTCTCACACATTCATACACGAATTATTTTAGTTGACCTACGAATTCAAGAGGAAATCTTTTCATGCACGTTTGAAAGTTGTTAGGGATGTACAATTCCTAACGTCACAAGGACAATTATTCCAAATTCTAGTACCCGACTCGAGGATATATTTATTGGAGGCAGATGAATGATGTAGCGGAATAATTGCAAATATATATCCAGATCGCGTGTTGGTTGGTTGGTTCCTTAGTTTAGGGGCTGCGACAACGCGGTCATGTAGCCCCATGTACCTTGGATGTGTGTAGAATCTGTCTGATACCCGGTGTTAATTGTGATGGCTGTATTAGTGTGTGTTATCTGTTCTAATTCAAGTAAGGACTGGAGACAATAATTTCAAGTGGTTTCTACCTTTGCTACCTAATGCTACCATCCACGACACCTAGCTGGCGGACTTGGCTACTAGATGTGGCATCGCAGTCAGCACCTGATGGCGAACGTTGGAACTAATAGAGCGTTATCAATTCTAACCTATAAATGTTGGCTTCACACAAGTGTAATTAGTGGAAGGTTCTCTTTCATGACTTAAATCTATGACATGGGACCGCCGGCTTTACTTCCCCTCCGAAGGAAAGCATACTGAGGGATTTTTAACGCTCTTAAAATTCCGACGACTTCGACCGGGTTTGAAAAGGAAGAAAGAAAACGATAATTACAAGGGAGATTTTGAGGTGTACTTTCATTGATAAGTGGATAGATGAGTGCACATATATGCAGATTTCTTTCTGGTTCTACCTTTAATATTCATTACGCTACTGTTGCGCTGACATCCATCTGGGCTATTCGAATAACGCGGCGATGGTTTCTGACAGTAGTTTGTCGATTCAGGCCTGTGCCGGGTCAGCTGTTTACTTTAATTTGATCACTGCTGCCATATCCGTTGTATCATAGATGCCTATCGAACTATACGAGCTGCTTAAGTCCATAGAGGTATACCACTCTCCAACAAACCAATTACTCGAGCTCTCTCAAACTGCGACAATGATAATATTGTTGATAGCGTGATCTCTGTCGTCGAGACATGTGAACAACACTACGAATAATTACATGAGGAGGCATGTATAAACAATTCAATGGGCCTGAAGAGATTATTGTTTATATACTGTGCCTAAATGGTGGCGTTCCATATCGTGATAATCAACAAAAACGACCGACTTCGTTATGACGTTACAATTCCCATTTTTACGGGTAAAATAACTGAAATGTTTAGAGCAGGTGGAGTTCTACGCAGTTCACACCACTATTTGGAAGTTGGAAGCAAGGTGAATGACATATCCATAATATTATAGTACCTTCTAGAAATCTGATTACGGTTCTTCCTGGAGAACGCATGAATTTGAATGACAACCGCAACTGATGGACGTGGTTCTGAAAACTAATTTTATGAATATTTTTACAGGTTAACGGGAAGAGGAACTGTCTCGAAATGAACATCGAGAGGCAGCTGTTCAGTCAGTATGGTGCGTTTCCGCCAAGTGCAGGTCACATACCAAGACTGCACGGTGCTATTGGGAGTCCGGAGGTCAAACATTTGCTGCCAGTGGATTCTGAATGTGGGTTTCTCTTCGATGATGGATATTTCAATGGGTCTCCACACTTCAATTCCCGGGAATACCTATCCTAACCCCGGATCCATTAAATTACTGGTGCAACAGCTACAACACTGCGATGTTCTTCCTTAGGACTCGTCTACTCTGCTGCTGAATACTGTGCTCCAGTATGGCTAAACAGCCCACATGTCGGTAAAATCGATGTCCCGCCAAATGTGGCAATGAGAGCAATAACAGGGTGTATAAAGTCTACTCCTCTTCACTGGCTACCGCCTCTGAGTCACATAGCGCCACCAAATCTGCGGAGACAGAACGCCCTCCTAAATGAATATAAAACATTAATTATCAATCCTCAGCTTTCAATCCACTCTGATGTACCTGTACTTAGAAAAAGCCCATTAAAATCCAGACAGCCACCCATCATACTGGCAGAATCGTTGCAAGCAATGAATTTCAACATGAACAAGAAATGGTCAGGAATGTGGACTAGTGCTGCACATGAGGATTACCAGGCTCTCGTTAGACCAGGTACACAGCCAGTTGGCATGGAGCTACCACGACGTGTTTGGAAGACACTTAACAGGCTCCGTACAGGCCATGGCATATGTGCAGAGAACCTCCACCGATGGGGATTGGCGGCATCTTCCCAATGTGACTGTGGCAATGAACATCAGACCATCAAAGACATTGTAACATGCTGCAGCAGACGAGCTTGTTCTGGAAGTCCAGAAGATTTCTTTGAAGTGACGGCTTCAGCCCTTCAATGGATTGAAAACTTTGACATTAACTTGTAGTTTTTTAGTATTTCTAATTTTATACAGTTTGTAAACTATGTATAATAGTGGCTTTTCAGTTGCCATACGCTAAATAAATAAATAAATAAATAAATAAATATCATAAAATCAACTCTAACGTGAGCAATGAGATTATAAAAAGTAGGTTCGCTCAGGCAATAAAAGCATTTCTTCAGAAAGGAGCGGGAGCGTGATGTCGCAGTGGCTTAGGTGCTCGTCTTTCACCCGGACGGCCGGGGCTCGAATCCCGGTGGCAGTGGGGTGGAATTTTGAACTGGAAAATCACGTTGGGTCAGGAAAGGCATCCGGCCTTAAATCCCCGGCCAAAACCAAAATGAGCCCAGTTGGCTCCGTGGCTTAGGCGGCAGCACGCCGACCTCTCACCGCTGGGTCCGTGGTTCAAATCCTGGTCACTCCATGTGAGATTTGTGCTGGACAAAGCGGAGGAAGACAGGTTTTTCTCCGGGTACTCCGGTTTTCCCTGTCACAATTTCATTCCAGCAACACTCTCCCCTATCATTTCATCTCATCTGTCATTCATTTAATCATTGCCCGATGGGAGTGCGACAGGCTTCGGCAGCCGGCACAGATCATATCCTCGCCGCTAGATGGGGGCTTCATTCACTCCATTCCCTGACCCGGTCAGTCGACTGGAAGCAGGCTGTGGACTTTCATTTACTTCAGAAAAGAAATTTGTTGCCATCAAATATACACTACAGTGGATTTAGGTATAAGAAAGTATTCACTCTCGTCATCATTATTCACATCTTAGGGAAATATGACTTCGATATTCCGCACCTTGATACAAAAATCAGTACTTTCATTGAGCTGACAAGGCTGAGAGCTAGAGGACACATAGGTGTAATTGTCTGCAAACAGGGGTGAACGATCTACACGTCTTAACGCCCTTCACAATCTCACTCGTCATGAGGACACCTCCATTTGACACCCACAGAGCATTGTCCATTCACTTGGTGCGTTCCTTCGTATTTATGGTTCCACTTAAGCTCACACCTTGGAGCAGCAGGTGTGACCCTCCATGCCAATAAAACTTGTGGGACTCTCATGTATGGATTGTAAAGAGAACTACAGTACAGCCATCCTTCAATGTTAGAGAAGGTTGTTGGTGCTTCGGTGGCGTAGTTGGTAGCATGCTAAGCTTCTATGCCCAAGATCGCCGGTTCAAACCCGGCCGAAGTCGTTGGATTTTAAGAGCATTAAAAATCCCTCAGTATGCCTTCCTTTGGAGGGGAAGTAAAGCTGGCGGTCCCATGTCATAGATTTATGGCATGAAAAAGAACCTCCCACTAACTACACTAGTGGAAGCTGAAATTTGTAGGTTAGTTTGATAACGCTACATTAATTCCAACGTTTGCCGCCAGGTGCTGAATGCGATGGAATTTAGTAGCCACATCCGCAGCTAGGTGTCATGGACGGTAGCATTTGGTAGCAAAAGTATGAACTACTGGAAAAAATGTATCGTCTCGAGTCCTTCTACCTGAATTACAGGTAACACACACTGAGAACTGCCACCAACCGTGAGCCCCTGAGAGTGTAGCATTATCCAGGGTGCACCAATAATGGTGGGGCTACATACACCCTGCCTCGCAGAAGGAGGGTATTGGGAAAGATAAGACAAGGGCCAATTAAGGCGGGAAAGGAAGATACTCCCTAGGCCTCGGATACCCTAATACCGTCGGGGTTGGAAGAGAACAAGAGAGGTCGACAGGAAAGAAGTCGGAGAAGAGCCTGGCACAAGTTAAGTGGAAGCAATGCCAGACTCAGCTGGGGTCCCGTGGTCGCCAACCCACGTCCCACTAGATGTGAGCCCCTGTGGGAGATACGTTTCGAATTCACTCATCTTCTGATTCTTGAGTAGTCGCACTCCTTGTCCTTGAGATTTAGCATTATGCAGCTAGCGCGGTCAATATAATAAATCTCCTGCACAAATTATTTTCAACTAGCCATGATCGTACTCATTTAATTTATTACATAACTATTTTCACCGTAAAGTGAGTCGGAAAGGAAATATCGTCGAAAAACTGATTTCGAGCGCCATTTTTCCAATATGGCAGCGGTTTTTAGGAAACAAAATTGTTAGCAAAGTAACAATTCGGAAAGAGCACGTCAAAATCTGTAAATATACCAAATTTCAGAACTCCCCTAAAGCTCCGTAGGTAAAACTACCAAACGATTGGATTAATTCTGTGCCCTGACTCTCACATTTAACTCGGGTATATTCTACACTCATGCGTGGGTTATCGTGAGTGAATTCCTACGGCTAGTCTCTAACTCACAGATAATAAGCTATTACTAAGTAAATCATGCGCTCTTAACGGCGACGACAGCGCCGTATTGGACGTGAGCCTGGTGACAAACACTCGAACTCATCTCCTTATTATGACATCCTCATCATCGACTAATTACTCTGTATTACTCACTCTAGGTTGTTGGTCCCTGGTTCTCTTCCTGTCCGCACCATACATGGATTACCTCATGAGCCAATCATAGCCACGATCATCCGCACTGCCATACACACAATGTTCGCGACTTTATTGTTGATTTAAGTCTGTAATTGTTGCCTTAAGAGATGGAACACTAAATGCATGTGCCCCTTAGCTGCTAAAATTCTTGGATACTCTGTACATTGCATTTTAACTTTATTTATGCGATGTATATAGTGAGAAGGGAACTGAAAACGAAAACAAAATTACTCTATTGCAAGCTATTTTCAAAAACACATTTAGTATAATAGTAATATTCGAAGGTCAGTAGCGTAACTAGGATTTACTTCCGGAGGGGTATGATCTAATAAGCTATGAAGCTAGGTCTATGCACTTACCTGATAACCCTTTAAAGACAGAGCTACTTTTATTCCAATTGTTCTAGTGTGTAATTTTTTCTCCCTTCTGTTGTAAGTTTAAGTTTTGTGTCTGTTCTTTTGTTGTTCTTGAGTTTTGATTTTGTATATGGTTTTGTGTTTGTGGTTGCTTTTGTTTTTTATTTTTTTCTATTGTTTTTATGCTTTGTGTAGTTTTTTTGGTTTTGACTTTGTTTCTTGTTTGTTTCTTGTTTGTGTTTTTTGTTTTTGCATTGTGTTTTTTTGCTTTTTGATTTTGATTCGTGTTTTTGATTTTACCTTGTGTTTGTGTTTTTATTGTTTTTGGATTTGTGTTTGATATGTATTACTTTTTCCTTGTGTTTTTTGATTTGTGTTCTTTGTTATTTGCATTGGTTCTTTAATATTTTTTCTTTTTATTTTGTAATTGTTTTTGCATTAATTTATGATGTTTTATTTTTTGCTATTTACTTTGTGGGGGAAGGGGGTAGCTTGGGCAAACTGGGACTGCATGTTTTTGTTTTTGATCTCGAGAGCATTTGATATTTTCATTTGCACTTATCAAAGCTCGAATGTGAACAGTTTTGTTTACACCAGTAAACAGAAATATTCTTCAATTAGTAAATATAAACGTACATAATCCTGTCGTTTGTGACCAATATGAAGATAGGTTACATTCAAAATAATAATAATGTCATCAAATAATGTATTTTTATGTTCGACGATGTCGATATGTAAATATTATATGTCAAAAAAGTATCATAATGGGTGCCATTAAAGAACTACTTTTCATAATAACACAGTTTTTTCAACCAATCATTCATTGACCAATTACATAAGGATATCGTCTAACATGCACTGAAAATCCAACATTCTATGAATTACATGATTTGAAAGTTGACAATGAAGCCTATATTGGATCAACCATTGTAGTTACAATGCATAAACAAACTGGGCAATATTGCAAAAGAAATAGCACTGTACCTTAATATCCGCAACTCCAATTTCTACACATTCGTAAAATTCCACCGCCAATTTTTGTGAATGCAGTTGTTGACATAAACACACCATAACCGCATGGAGGAAACGGGCGTATGACATTAGTTCCACGGAAATTATAATCCAGCTCCCTGTTCAGTAAATAGATTTCTTATGCGAAACTTTTCCGCCAGATACCGTTACTGTTCTATTTGGGACTACATTGATCTGCCTTCCGTTGACATTCCATAAGCATCGAATATGAAAAATAACTAGTTGATAATACGATACATTTTAATTTTGAAGCGTTTGTAACAGCCTATTTTTTGTTTGACCAAAATAACAAAATGATCATACAAAGTAGGCCTACCTGTGCGCTATCTATTGGTGCCTTTTCAGGATAAACGATGTTTCAAAGCTTTGCGATTCGTTACTGGGTAGAGATCAAATGCTGAGCCCACACAATTCTCAAAAAGAAGAAGTCAACCAACAGAATCTCGACAGATATTTATGAATATTTATGTTAGAACATATAATAAAGTTATAATTATCGTCGAACATAAACAGTCGTATGCAACTCGCCTATAATGGTAATTAAGACAATCGTATGGAAATTATAAAAGTCGCTTCGCTGGTTTTATAAACAAACTCGTGTCTTAATTATTGTCATTATAGGCTCGTTGCATAATTATTGTTCAGCTCTTGAGGGGGGGGGGAGGGGGATGGATTGATCCCCCGGATCACCCCCTTATTTACGCCACTGAAGCCAAGAATTTCACCTCAATGTGTACTATCTCACTCCCCGGGGAAATATGCTACCGGCCATATTATAAGTTAAATATGTTTCTTCAGTGACATCCTAGTTTTCCTCTTATATGCGTTAAAAGTACAAAAACTAACGGCTTGTAAATAATATTAAAAAGTCTAGCTACATTACCCGCTTAATATTTCGTATAACAAAAGTTCAAGTGTACTGTTTATTTCCAGAAATTAATAAAATTTCGTTTAGTATCTTGCACATATTTTTTTCAGTACCGTCTTATCAAAATTGTGAAGACGTAATTCAGCCCACAAAATACTTGAAAGGTGATTTTATCTCGTCCGGGCCCTTCAACAGGCCCGGGCCTCAGGGCTGTAGCCCCGTTTGCCCCAACCTCTCTTCGGTACTGGGACTAGAATCGTACGCTTTTCTACTATTCCTACCCACAGAACTCTGATATAACAAAAACTGCATGTACTGTACATTATTATTTAGCTGTATGGTGGTTTTGGAGTATTTACAACGATGCAGTTCGTGTAAATTGGCAACTAGATTTATAAACCGCACTCGTTCCAGGTTCCGTATTGACCATGTTTACAAGATGTATAACACAATTTACACTCGCCAAATCAATACTTTACTTTACTAAAAAATACTATAGGTACATGTTTCGGAAACTTGATATGTTTCCTTCTTCAGTCCGTATGTTGGTGTGAAACATCATATGACATCGAAATCCTAACCAAAAATAAGAATACAGTTCGTACTTTTTCTCTTGTTCTTCAGGCAGACAGGTTTTTCTCCGGGTACTCCGATTTTCCCTGTCAAGAAGAACAAGAGAAAAAGTACGAACTGTATTCTTATTTTTGGTTAAGATTTCGATGTCATATGATGTTTCACACCAACATACGGACTGAAGAAGGAAACATATCAAGTTTCCGAAACATGTACCTATAGTATTTTTTAGTAAAGTATTGATTTGGGGAGTGTAAATTGTGTTATACATCTTGTAACTAGATTTATGTCTCCAAATTAGCCGGTTTTTTTTTTTTTTTGGAAATTAGAGTCCAGTCGCTGAATTCATAATTGAAATAAAACTATCGCACAAATCATAGCCAACAATGTACATTATTCATTTATTCAAGTTACCCTTAGGTATCTTGAATGTTCTAGGTAAAAAATTCCAAACCTATGTTTATTTTTGACATTAACTCAAATTTAGATTTAGCTTTGATATTATACAAGCAGTAGCCTCCGTGGCTTAGGCAGCAGCACGCCGGCCTCTCACCACTGGGTCCGTGGTTCAAATCCCGGTCACTCCATGTGAGATCTGTGCTGGACAAAACGGAGACAGACAGGTTTTTCTCCGGGTACTCCGATTTTCCCTGTCAAAATTTCATTCCAGCAACACTCTCCACCATCATTTCATTTCATCTATCATTCATTTAATCACTGCCCCAGAGGAGTGCGTCAGGCCTCGGCAGCCGACACAGTTCATATCCTCGCCGCTAGATGGGGGCTTCATTCATTCCATTCCTGACCCGGTCGGAGACTGGAAGCAGGCTGTCGATTTTCATTCATTATACTAGCAGTAGTTCCCGGCTTCGCCCGGTGGATTTAATTGTTTTATGGATGATAATGAATACTACCACAGAACTGGCACATGATACTTAAACTAGCAGTAGTGTGGGTGATAAGTACTACAGTATAATGGACGTAACATCCAGGTATTTTTCCCATAATGATAATGATAATAATGAACAGGGAAACGGCTGTTTACTAACTACAGTACAGACACGTGTAATTTACAAACGAATTGAAAAATATGATTAGAAAGAGGAGTACGTGAAATAAAAGACACTGCCTAGGGCCTATATCTCATTGGCTGTTATAAACGTAGAGACCAATAGAGTCGTCTTTTGTTGCATAGCACTGTAGGAAATTGATCAGAGCACTTTGGGAAACTTCGGCTGTCCCGAGCCCCTAAGGTAGAAATAGTGTTATTTAGCGCAACATAGCGCACAAGGATAAGAATCGGAATAAATGAAAGTAAATTTGAAAGCAACAACTCTTTTTGCATCAATACCATCGCAATTATACAGAGGCATAATATTTTCATGATGATAACTGTTTTAAGGGGCATAAGAAATCCTTTTGCACTAATTACCACCCGTGACTGCAATTTATAAGCAGCGCAAGATGTAACTATTTTCGCAATTCTGCATCATAACACGGGTAGGGGTGGCGTGAAGCAGTCCGCATTGCCAGCCAACAATAGACTTACTAAAATATTCTTACAGTTACACTACTACGGACATGAATGGTTCTAGGGCCTTAAAACGAGGTTTTCAAGTTCCTCTTGTCTTTTATTCTAAATGTAGGGAATGGAAAAGGTTCTCCAAAATATCAAGTGGACAGTGTTACCAGCAGGGTTTTGAAGGGTATGTACTGTATGTTAAATTCGGTGCAATTAGGTGAAATGGTGCAGATTTTTGCGAAAGGGCCTAAATGCAGGGAATGTAGTGGTCTGTCCGAAATGTAAAGTGGACAGTGTTACCTGCAGGGTTCCAAAGGGTAGGTATACAAACGACTGGATTATGAAAGTTTATGCTTACTAATTGTGAGAATATTCCTTTTACTCGTGTAAAACGTTTAATGTCACCTAACCTTAACACTTGCTTAAGTAAAACTACTCAATTTCGTGCTTTTGTACATTGATGGGTGCAAATAAAGCGTATCGAGATCAAACACGAAAAAGTGTTTGTGTTTCTTTCATTGATTATTTCTCATTTTTCCCAAGACCCCCTCCCCCCGCATAAAGAAAAAACAAAATATCAAAAACGAAAGAAAAAAACATACACAAAACCAAAAACACAAAAATTCAACAGCAACGCCACAGCATAAAACAACAAACATAAAGCAAAAAATAACAACAAAATCAAAATTTAAAAACATCACTAAAACACAAAGCAAGAAGCAAAAATCAAAAACAAAAGCCAAAGCAAAAAAACAACAAATACAAAACCATAAAGAAAAATCCTCAAACGAAAAGAACAAAACAAATAATAAAAGAAAAACTCAAAACAGCAAATTAAAAAAAAGACAAGAAAATCAATATCACAACAGAAAGCAATAAGAAACATACGGAAAACCTAAACTTAAAACAAAATAGAAAACAGAATAAAAGAAAACATTTGAAAAATATTGTTGTAAGAGCATAGTCCTAGTAAAACGCTCTTCATAGCTCATTAGTTTTGATTTGACTTCACTCAACCCCCTCCAGAAGCAAATCGTAGTTACGCCACTGCTTGGCTTAGTTATTGAAAAACACTTGAGGATTACTCACTCCTGGTGACTTATGCAGCAAGTAACATCACATTTCCTTTTGTTACTCCCCTCCAAATCCCCCACTCCCTCACCGACCAAGATCTCTATCATTTCAAGTGCGTGTTAGTCTTTGTCAAGCAAGCACTGTCTCTTTCTCCCGCATGTTATCTGACTTTATCCATCACACCGTCTCCCTCGCACAGCGAGAAGAGAAGAACAAAGCAAGATGTAGTTATCATGTTTTCATAAAGTTGTCAGCAGTTTTAACGTGTGGCTCACGTCGTGCGCGGACAATCAAAACTCAGGTATTGTCTGCGCGGAGACAATAAGGGCATAAAGTGGCTACTGGCCCGGAAGGAGCGCCCATTAATATGGGTCGGAGTCTCCGAAAGCTGGACGTCTCCAGAAAGATAATCACTTTCATCAAGCCGCGCAGGAAACGGGGCGAACGTGGGCGAATTCCTTTGTCTCTGTTTGTGTGGTTTCCGGTCCATCGGACATATCCCACCTTACCTGAATTGTAACGTAATACGCAACTGAAACAATACTTACTACAAGATAATTTCTCCAATTATAGACTAACAGAACCACGTCAATTATGTTTGGAATTAGTTTTCCTAGAATTAAATTTGAGACAGAAGAGTTCAAATAGAGTAATGTCTTGAGGCATGCTGGGAGGTCTCGTATCGTAATAATAATGTCTAATGTAGCCAAATAGGGTTACAAAATTACAATACCCATTATTTACAAAATGACATAAAAATGGCCATGATAGCCCGATTCCTTATTTGCGTATTGTTCATTCATTCATTCATTTGCAATTGAAGGTGTGTCCTCCGGTGGCAAATTGGATATACATAACAAATAAATAATTTTACATAAGAATTCAATTAGTGTGAACAGGTTAAAAGTTCCGCCTGATCAATACTTCTATTAATAATGATTACTGTGTGGTCATTAATGGGACATGTTTCCAGGCCTAAATAATAGTTTTCGCCCCCTTCATCAGAACGATACAAGAATATTTTTTGCGTAGCACTTAAAATACCCTTAAAATGGAATCTTGTATGGTGCACCATAAAGAGAGATTGAAACATTTACGCCTAATATGAGTTATGAAGTCTTATGAACTAGGTCTATAAACACTTTCAATGGACGCCTCACGGTGGTCTTTAGATGTTATTGAAGGCACAAATGTATGGTACCGGTTTGGTACGACAGCAAAAGTTCAGAACACCTTTGTTGGAATCAGCAGTAGGAACACTTAATTCCTCAATACTTCACCAGCAATATAAATATAATGAAACCAATGAAGTCACTGCGCTGAAATCATATCTTGCCTAATATAAAGCTTACGAAGTGCATAACTTCAACACTTACCATGGCAGAGATTGGCCTCTAATCCGTCTTGTTAGAGCAACGATTAATAACCAAACTTATTATATTGGCAAATAGCAAGAGGCGGAACTTTTAACCTGTTTATACTAATTAGTTTATCAATACGGAACCAGAATGAACCTTTTAAGTTCTAAGAATTCAATAACAATTAAACTGGAGTATTTACACAAATCGTCAGTCGTTTCTTAAACACACCTATATGTTTGGGAAAAGGCTCAAAGACTGCGGCAGGTAGAGAGTCCCAGTCATCAATGGCACGGTTTACGAAATAATATTTACCATAATTTTTACGCTGTGGTCGGCCCTTAATATTGAAAGGATGATCACTCCTGCTCATGTAAGTGGGCTTTCCCGGTGATTCCCACCCAAGTTTCTTTAACATACGGCTCACACTGCTCCTGGGATTAGTCACTGAGCACAAATCTAGCGGCCTTTCTTTGTACCATTTCCAACTCATTGATGAGCCCTACTTGTTATGGTTCCCAAATCGCTGAGGCGTATTCCAGAATAGGTCTTACAAGTGACAAATATCCTAATTCTTTAGCAGAGGTACTACTTTCTTTTAATACCCTCATTACAAAGTGCACGGATTTGTAAGCTTTAGAAACTACAAATCTTACATTACTACTCCATTTCATATCATTCCTTACGTGAACGCCAAAATATTTGCAAGAATCTTCTTCTAAAAGTATTTCCGAGCCAATGTAATATTGAAAATCTTGCCTTCACCCTTTCCCTATTTTTATAAGACTACATTTTCTTGTGTTTATTTTCAATCGCCCACTTATAGATCATAAACTATTCATTACCTTAAGTCAATTATGTTGTACATTAAAACTATACTGGTTTCAGTCACATTGTGAACTTCCTCAGCGTAGTATAGGTTAAGTTAAGTGCAATAACATACTGTACACTTGATACAATTTTGACATAACAGAGGATACAGTATTAAAAATAACTTTGCTCCAAAAGCTCACAAAGTAAAAATTCTAAAACCAGATTTCAATAACCAATACATTTCTTACCAATTCATAACAACTTCGTCACACGTATTTCTAACGTTCTCTCTGCAATATTTCTCAACCTGGCAAATACATATTAACCATCAATTATAATCTAACTTATTCAACATACCTATTTTCATATCCATATCTCTTCAATTCAACGCTGTTTTATCAAGACATTTTCATGTTCTTCTTAACACATTTTGTAAAAGATCTGGTTTAAGCAGTTCCTTCATTTCACCTGTTTCATATAATGCAAGTTCAACAACTATTCGTTAAATAGCACAGGGTTCGTGTTGAATCCGGGCATTGATATCTCTCAGTATGCGTAGAGCCAACCCCGTATCCACAGCAGAAATGTTACGTTGTTGCTAAATTATACGATATAATTTGGCATAATGAACCGTTTGACTGCAGATGACCTCACTGTTCCTCCCCTTAAAACCACAAAACAACAACATTTTGACTATTTCAAATTTACGAAGAGTATTTTTTATGGAAATTAGTCAAGTTATGTTTCAAAGTATGGCATGCAAGACGATGGGCAAATACTATGTTCAATTACTACATAGTTTATGGCCAAATAGCATTAACAACAATTTTGTACGAGCGGCTCAAGCGTCTTTGGATTTATATATCGGTGAAGGGTTCTAGAATAAATCCCCTCTGGGAATCTGGGGACATCTGCACATTAATTTGTGTTGCCCATAAGACACTGCAGGAGTACTATAGTGACTTTCATAGATTTTCAAAAAGCCTACGACTCCATAGACCGAGACACACTATTCCAAACTCTATAGGAGATGAAGTAGGCATTAAAACATGAGCTCTCATCCGAGATACCCTCACTAATACCGTCTCCAAGGGCAAATTTAAGGTCAAATTTATGGGAGAATTATCAGAGCCCTTTCCAATGAGAACTGGCGTCAGACAAGGCGATGGCCTCTCAGCCATCCTATTCAATGTAGTTTTAGAGAAAATAATTCGTACACGGGAAAAAAATCAAAGTAATTCAACTAGGTAAAACATAGGAAAACATAACCCATATAAAATGCCTCACCTTCGCAGATGACATCGCCATACTAACAAATACTAGAACAGAAGCACACCACGCCTTCGAAAATCTCCACGAGATTGTCATGAAAACCGGGCTTCAAATTTCGTACGAAAAAACGCAGTTTTTCGATACAAAATCCTCCGACAAACTCCCAATAAAAGCAAAATACGGAGAAATTGTACAAGTCAATTACTTCAATTATTTAGGAGAAATCTGGTCACAACACAAAGGCTAACGAAGAACGAGTCTCAAAATTACAGAAAGCTTACAAACTTATCTGGTCCTACTACAATACAAAATGCATCTCCTTGGCTGCAAAACTACGACATTATAAAACAGTAGTCTTGCCGGAAGCCTTATACGCATTAGAAACCACAAGCACCAAGGGAATGGCCAACAGAAACCCTGAATCAATCACGACACTTATCAGAAAACGAAGGTGAAGTTCTATACACACATCGCCAGAATGCACGACACCAGACTGACTAAAAGAATAAACATATTATAATTTCTACGTCGAAATTGGGTACTTCTTCGTACAAAGAAACTATGGAAGATCTACAACAATTACATATCACCCTAGAAGAATCCACGACAGCAGCATTTGTAGACAAAATATCAAAAACCAGAAATTAGAATTTAGATCACAACCCAAAAGAAATAGGCGTAGATGGACAGATTAAGAGAAGAAGGCACACAGTAAACGGATGAAAGGTTTTTGGGAAGATAAAAAAGAGGAAAACGCCACCATAAAAGGTAGATTTTTGTGTTTTTAGTGCTCTCCTTAAAGGGGAATGTACTCAAATAATGTTTGTGCTAATACTAATACATTTGAAACAAGTAGTTCCGTGAAGAACTATACAGCCTATTTTCATATATCATACTTTTGTTAATTGCCTCTATCAACATACAAAATTTCAGTTTGATTGATGTAATAGATTCGTAGATATTGAGAACCAAATAAATATTTCGGATGGTCGCCATGTTGGATTTTATATATGTAGGTTCTAGAGTTATGTACTGTTACATGAAGATTATTGTGTACGTGTAGCATTCAAACTTCAATCGCATGATTAGGATACAAGAAGTAACAAGGAGATTTTAATATTTCGCACAGCTGCCATCTTGTGGTTATGGAAACAATTGAAATAAATGAGATGCCAGTGGATTAACATTCGTATAAGGATTTACTGTACCAAGTTTCACTGTACTCGGATGGTTAAATTGCGAGAAACGTCCATGTGAATATTTATATTTCGCGTCGCCGCCATGTTGGATTTGTGATCACCAAGTTATATAAAGTCCTATAGGTGAACTTAAGTTCATAGCCCCTATGAACATAAAAAAAATCAGTTCGATTGCTATAATAGATTCGTAGATATTCAGAGCTGTCTAAATATTTCGGATGGTCGCCATGTTGGATTGTGAAATGTATAGGCCATAGAGTCATGTACCAGTAGAGGAAAATTATTGCGTAGGTTCATTATTCAAAATTTCACTTCGTTCGCATGATTACGAACCAAGAAATAAAAACTTAATTTTAAAATTCGCACAGCCGCCATCTTGAGGTTATGTAAACAATTGAACCAAGTTAGATATCGGTACATTACAATGTGTATAAACATACACTGTACCAAGTTTTATTGCGTTTCGTTGGTTAAATCGCGAGAAATGTTCTATTTAAAAGTCGCAAATTCGCGTGGCCGCCACGTTGGTTTTGTAGTTACCAGGTTTTCAAAGATCACATAGGTGAACTTCTAGTAGTTTCCTTTATCTCCGTAACAAATTCTAGGGTGATATCGGTAATAGTTTCGGAGATATTGAATGCTGGTGAAATATTTCGCACAGCCGCCATGTTGGATTGGTGAGACGTAACAACATTTGAAGGGCACGGTCGGCGTCGTCCGGAAAAGTGCTATGAATTTACCGAGTTCTATTGAAGTCTCTCCAGCCGTTTAGAAGATATTAGGGGGACACACACCCCTCTCTCTCTCTCTCTCACACACACACACACGCGCACACACACACACACATGGACAAAAGGTGATCTCATAAGCCTATTTTTTCAAAATTGAAAATAAGCTAAAAATTAGATCACAGAAATTCTACAGTATAGTCACATACGGGTATATACGAGAATTCTTTCTTTCGAGGAATTTAGTTCTAAGATAATAAATAAATTAATTAACCAATAATTTTTGCTAAATTTAACTATAATTAAATACAATTACTCCTCTGATTTGTTTTGAAGTTATTCACCTGTAGATGCCAAATCTTGTTTGAATAATAATAATAATATTAATAATAATCGTATGGTCTCAGATACCTGTTAAAGATTTTGTGAAGATGTGATGATATGTTCACCAATTTCGACGTTCTGATTTTTAGTGCCATCTGGCAGAAATATCCTGAACTCAATGTCTGGGTCTTTGTCGAGTTCTGATTTTGTTTTGTAATAACCAAATATCATAGAAATACCTTACGTGAACTAACATAAAACGAATCCAAGGGCCATGGATATTCCCCGCCGTTCGAAAATTCCAAAATTGTCGTCCGGGAATCGATAAAGACACTAAACAAGTGATTCTCAATATAACATTTCTTAGAAAGCAGAAACAACGAGAAGATTATACGGAATTCAAATTGATAAAAACATTAATCATTTGAAGAAAATATTGTAATAATTCGGAGATGAAATGAGGAACGTAAATTATACTTTACGATTAAAAAATCAATACAAAATATAATTTTAGCCACAATTGGTCGGACTATTTGGACATGTACGGTATACATAAAAGAAGTCTATACAGAAAGCTTTTCAAGTATATGGTAAAGAACGCAGGTTTTCACTTGAAATCTGACACCTAACTATGCATCAATGTCACAAGAAACAGGTTTGACACGCTATATGAAAATGAGCTTCTAGGTCGAGTGCACTTGAGCAATTAACGGACGCACGATCGAATGCACTTCTGTAATTATCTGACACATTTGAAACACACTTTAGTAAGATGATGAAGTAGCTAATTATTTTCTAGCACTTGCATGTGTTGCGTGCCATCTCATAGATAAATAGATTATTATGTTGGTTTACAGAATTATCATAGTGAAGGCTAGGATTTCAAAAGGGGCACTGGAAGGCCAAACAGACCTTCTTACCACGTTTACAGATCGTTGTTCTATAAATGTCAGTTAAACGCAACTTACGATTTCTTATAAATTATTAGTTAATAATAATAATAAAAAAATGTTATTGGTTTTACGTCCCTTTTAACTACTCTGGCTTTTAGAGACCCCGGGGTGCCAGAATTTTGCCCTAAAGGGGATATTTAACGTGCCAGTAAATCTACTGACCCGGCTCCCTCACATTTGCGCACCCTCAAATGCCAGCTGACTGTGCCAGGAGGAAACGTTACCGCTGAGCCATGCAGCCAGCAAATTATTAGTTACATGAGGTGCTTAGAATCAGTTGTTATTGTTGTTGTTTCATTTAGGGGATTTGCGGACATCGTGGTCATGTAGCCCCATGTACTTGGGTGCGTGTAGAATTTGTCTGATAATCTGTGTTATTGTAATGGTTGCATTAGTGTATGAGTAATACAGATGAGGATTGGTAAGGAGGCAGCCGTGGCTTTAAGTTACGAACCATCATGGCATTCGTCTGGAGTTGAAGTGGGAAACCAAGGAAATCCACTTCCAGGATAGATGAGGTGGGAATCGAACCCGCCTCTTCTGAGCTTTGCCTCACGACGCAGAGTGTATCCCGTTCCAGCCCTCAGATCAAAATTAAATTCCCTGGCAGAGCCGGGAATCGAACCCGGCCTCTATAGTGACAGCCAAGGGTGCTGGCTACTACGCAACTAGGCGGAGGCTTAAAATCAAAAAGAGCATTAGCCACCGTAGTCAAATTAAAACCACGGTGCAAGAAGTGGGTAACAGAAGAGTTTCGTTTTCAGGAGAGAGTGGTAACTAATTTAAACATATTAAACAAAATGTTGAAGTAGATGTGAAGGTTCATAATAGCCAGATTATCAACAAAATACGTTCATTCTCTAAAAATTTAAATAATATGATATTTAGTTTTTCCCAATTTTTGCTCCACTACACAGAGAAATATCAAATCTTGGGTATATCATTATTATTTGTATATTTAAATGCCTATGGTGATTTTTGTTACCGCGAGATTGAGAAAACGGCTTAACCGATTGTCTTCGTAAAGCACTATGAGGCCTGTAGATATAGAGTGTCTTTAAAAGAAACAAATATGCTGGCGTATATTTTTAGCCTACTTTCGATTTTTGCAAAAAAAAAAAAAAAAAAAACTGAAAGTAGACTTATCAGATCTACGCGGGCCAAAAGTTGTCAGTCTGTGTGTGTGTGTGTGTGTGTGAGTGTGTATATCTGTCCCCCCGTATCAATTCAAACATGACGAAACAAAATGTAAGCAAATTTGGTACAGAGGTAGCCATAGCAAAGGACACCTCAGTGTCATGTTTTATATCACCTCCGTCTAGACGGAAACGTAATGGCGACCACCCAAATGTTCAAAGCTTAAATCAAATTACTACTAACCTAGGCCTAATCATCTGATCCCTACCAAATTTTGCAACAACAAACCTTCATGTGGGAAGCGTCCTGAAAGCCGTGAAAGCCAATATACCATCATTTTGGAAGCCTTCATAGGGGGGTTATGGCTGCTTGAGCTTTTAGTTCTCGGAGTAAAGAGGCGCAGATGCGCTTCATATACGGATAGGTAGCGCGCAGTTCGCTACTTCTCTGGGGGTCTGGGCGGGGACACCAAAGAGCCCACTGGTGAGCCAGCTTGGTGTCCTAGGCTAAACCCCACTGGAGACACGGCACAAACCTAGAGGAATTGCTGAGTTTTAATTCACTGGCCGCGGGAGCCAATATACCCTTCAATTATAGTCTACTCCTTGGAAAGGACGAAGAGTTATTACTATACCCATGAATTTAGGAGAAAGTAGGCTGTATGTTCTTTACTAATCATCTTGTTAAATTATTAAAGTATAATGTAATATTCCAGGCACATGCGCGTACGCACAATCATTTTCGCCCATTAGAGACATGGCGGATAGAAGATCCACCGCGTTTTATTGCTATCGATGATAAATTAATTTACTAGAACGCACAAATTGTGCATTGTGTATAGAGGATCACAGTGCGATATCGAGAGGGTCACTCGACGCTCGACTACAGCCCATGAAAGGCCTAGGCCTACCAAGCAACCGCTGCCAAGCCATTTGGTCTGCACATATTGGGGTGACGCGTGGTCAGCGCATCAGGTCCCCTCGGCCGTTAATCTTTGTTTTCGTGACCGGGGTGCTGTCTCTAAAATCCCTGACGGAGCCGGGAATCGAACCCGGGACCTCCGAGTGAGAGGCATGCACGCTACCCCACCACCACGGGGCAGGTGCTCGACGCTCTTAGAAAACTCTAATATTGAGTTGGGTAGTTTTTTGCATTTAACAACGTGATAGTGTTTGCAGAGATTATCACATAAATCACACACACACTTGCCACTTGGGTAGTGGAAGGATTTTATCTTGCCAGCCCAGTGGTGGTATCCATGGACGGCCATTGAAGTCACGAAGTGTTGCAGTCCTGGTCTGTGTCCACCCGTGACTTGTCTACCATAGCCTCTGTCGAGTAGAATTCAGTCCAGATCTAGGCTTTCTTCGCTTCCCTCTCCTACGGTAGCCTTTTACTAATATAGGTATAGGGTAAAGGTAGCCTAAGTCTCAGTGAGAATGATAATAATAATAATACCGTATGGCCTTGGGTGCCGGGAGCAAGCTTTGTTAATTGACACCCAGAGGGTAGCTTGCATGTCGAATTTCGTCGTTCCTTTGAACGCTATGAAAGTAAAGGAGGTTAGATATCTAAGCTCCTTGACACTACAGCGCTTTCTAGTAGAGAATGGAGGAACTTTTGTGTTGGCGGAAATTCCCGAGATTAATTTTGCCATTGAACACGGCCTACTGAATTCAAATGGGTTCTTTAACATGCGAACAACGTATGACATCCATGTCGTGATTTTTGACACCTTTCAAAAATCACTTACCACGGTCAGGAGCGAACCTGCAAGCTTGGGGTTGGTAATCCGACAAGTTAATCACTTACTCACCGTGGCAAGCAGTGAGAATGATAAAGGAATGGAGATATTGTTTATGATGTTCCCACGAGATATACTGGAATAGAATTTTAAAAGAAGGGAAATATGGAAGAACTTAAACTGGCAGTTGAGTGTATGAGTGGTTTACCTAAATTAATAGTTTGCTCCCTTTCCGTTGTAGCGTTGCAGATTCGGAATTATATTATGCAGAGTCAAAGCCCTCCTCGGATATGTTTCTTTTTAATTTCCGTATTCTTCTTTCTTGCTATTGGTATTCCATTGTCATACATATATCTCTATCTCTATATATATAAGAATGAAAGTTTGTCTGATTTTTCTGAATTTCTAGGGAAATTTGCGTTATTTACGCGTTTTAGACTGTTTTATGACGGATGCGCGCGAAAATGAAATTTTTGTCTGTCTGTCTGTCTGTTTGTTTGTTTGTCTGTGGACAATTTTTGTGTCCTTGTAACTCGAGAACGGCTGAGTGGATCAACGTAAAATTTGGTACAGATATCCTTCAGAGGCAAGACACCAATCATTGATGTAACCCTTCTCTGTACCTCTCATAATAGGGGGCCTACCCCCTTAAAATACATGCTAAAATAGGCGTAGAAGGGCGAGACAAAGCTCATTTTCAGCCCCTCAATGTGAGAAACGAAACTCGGGGGCCCTAAAGGGATCCCGAAAACCACATTTTAAGGCCCTAAAACCAATAGTTTTTGAGATATTCCCAGAAAATTAATTTCATTTAATACAATAATGAAAGGAAGCTAGCCGGTAACCATGGCAACAGAAATTCACAGGTCCATCTATTGCTGTAACATAAGACGCATTTATTACTTTACTGAGATTGTTTGCAAATGGCTAGAAGGTTATAACGGAACCAAACTAAGCTGTAAACTTCATCAATACATATAATGCGCTTAAGGGGGTCAAGGGTTACTCTAGATTTTTTTCACGCGATTTACACGTGCTGGTGTGCTACGGAAGGTCTATTATATCCCTATCCCTATATTGTCATATTATTATTTTATTTTTTTACACGTTACAGGCCTATTAGACCACGCGAAGCAATCATGACTTTTTGTTCTTCCTGTCTTTCCAGTACTCTTTCATTCGTGCACTAAAGGCCCTCTTCCTTTCTTCGGTCCACTTTGGTCTTTGGGATGTAAGTGCAGCTCTCTCTGACAACACTTCCCACTTGTATACTTTGTGTCTAAATACGCTTTTGTCTATGACGTCTTCTGGGTCGACCTGTGCTTTTACTAGATCAATTTTGACTTGCATCATCCAGGGTGTAGTAATCTTGAGCCGCTGTATGTATCTAAGAATTTTGTTGGTGAGTCTGGTTTGTGGGAGTCTGCTGATGTGGCCGTAAAATTTTAGGCGCCTCTTTCTGATGTCTGCTGCGAGGTTGGACAATTTCTCTGTGGTGTCTCTGGAGTGAAGCCTGTATCCTTCATCTGTGTGCTTTGGTCCAATTATTTTCCTTATTATTTTTCTTTCCTCTGTGAGGATTTTTTCCAAGTCGCCCTTAGTGTGTAACGTCAACGTCTCACTAGCATAAAGCACCTCAGGTTTAATAACCGTATTGTCATATTATTATTATAATTAATATTATTATTACACTACGAAGCCTCCGTGGCTTAGGCGGCAGCACGCCGGCCTCTCACCGCTGAGTCCGTGGTTCAAATCCCGGTCACTCCATGTGAGATCTGTGCTGGACAAAACGGAGGCAGACAGGTTTTTCTCCGGGTACTCCGGTTTTCCCTGTCAACATTTCATTCCAGCAAAACTCTCCACTATCATTTCATTTCATCTGTCATTCATTTAATCATTGCCCCAGAGGAGTGCGTCAGGCCTCGGCAGCCGGCACAGTCCATATCCTCGCCGCTAGATGGGGGCTTCATTCATTCCATTCCTGACCCGGTCGGAGACTGGAAGCAGGCTGTGGATTTTCATTTAATTACACTACGGAAAGGAAGACCCCAGAGGACTGGAAAAAGGGAATAATTGTCCCGATCTTCAAGAAAGGTAGTAGAACAGAATGCAGAAACTATCGAGGAATAAAACTGATGAGTCATTGTGCAAAGATGTTTGAGAAAGTTTTGGAAAGGAGAATTAGGACAAGGATAGAAGGAAGGATGAGGGAAGAAAAACATGACTTCAGAGCAGGAAGGTCCACAGTGGATTTGATTTTTGCTGTAAGGCAGTTACAAGAACAGCACTGTGAGTATGGAACAGATCTACTGATGGCCTTCCTGGACATTGAAAAAGCATATGACAGTGTATGCAGAAACAAAGTAAGGAAGTCCCTGGAAGATAGAGGAGTAGAAAAATGGACTATAAGGAGGATAATGGAGATGTACAAGGGAAGCGTGAGCTGTGTGAAAGTGGGAGGAGAGAGATCGGACTGGGTGGAACAGAGAAACGGCCTAAAACAAGGAAGTGCACTGGCACCGTTACTTTTCATTGTGGTGATGGATGACATAATGATCCGAGTGGCACAAGTAATTGGGGAAGGAAAGATGAAAGCAATGGTGTTAGCGGATGATTTGATGATTTGGGGAAACAAGGAGGAGGAGGTACAGGAACAGTTAGACGTGTGGGAAGGAATAATACAAGGATATGGGATGAAATTTAGCATAAATAAGAGTGAGATAGTAATCAAAACAAAGAAGAAGGAAAGAACCACAACGGGAATAACAATTGGTGGGGAACAGCTGAAGAAAGTGGAGAGTTTCAAGTATCTGGGAAGCCTGATACAAGAGAATGGAAGAAACAATAGAGAAAAAAGAAATGTGCGGGGGAGACAGGCAGAAGCATTCCGGAGGAGTGTGAGAAGCATGTTATGGAGCAAGGATGTCCCTCAGAACAGAAAAAGATCATATATCGGACGTTCTATGCCCCTATCCTGACGTATGCCTCGGAGACCTGGGCTATGAAAGGAAGGGAGAAGAGCAAAATACAGGCCAGTGAGATGAGGTTCTTGAGAAGCAGTATTGGAGCTACAAAGATGGACAGAATAAGAAATGAGAGGACCAGAGAATTAATAAAGGAGGAACCATTACGGGATGGTATAGAGAAATCTAGACTTAGATGGCATGGGCATGTAAAACGAATTGAGGATAAGAGGATACCCAGGAGGATACACGAGACGAAGTGGGAAGGAAAGAGACCGAGAGGAAGACCGAGAGACAGGTGGCTGAAAGGGATGGAAGAAAGCGTGAAGAAGAGAGGAGAAGACTGGACAGGGGTGGAAGCTGAGAGATGGTGGGAAGACAGAAGACATTGGAGTGGCCTGTGTTCCAAACACACCCGGCCAACGGCTGGAAACTGTGCAAAGGATGATGATGATGATACTACGGCCTACAACGACGAGACAAAGCTCATTTTCAGCCCCCTGGTGTCAGAAAAAAACCTCGGGGCCCCTAAACAGTCGTAAAGGGTCCCCGGAAACTACATTTTAATGCTCTAAAACCAAGAGTTTCTGAGATATTCCCAGAAAACTAATTTCATTTAATAAACTAATGTAGGAATGCAAGCCAGTAACCATGACAACAGTCTCAAAAAGGTACATCCAACTTTCCTTCTATTTCTGCAAGAAGTAATGCCACTCCATTTATTAAATTTCTGTGAAAGTTTGCAAATGGCTATAAGGTTATCACGGAACCAACAAAAACTGTAAAATTCATCAATGCGCTTAAGGGGATCAAGAGGTACCCTGGTTTTTTTTCACAAGACTTAAACGTGCGATGTGTCGTACAGAAGGTCTATTATATCTTCAAACAGCAATATTATTTTCTAAAATTCCTGAATTGAAATAGTTTATTTTTTATTTTATTTTTTTGCTTTTAGGAATTTGGGCCATTGGAGGCTAAAAAACCTGAATTTTCATGCACCACAAGCCTTTATAATTTATTAAAGGGGTCTTCCTCTGGATGCGCACGTGACACAACAGTGTGGGTCAGTTTTTATGTGACGTGAATTGCATTTCGTCTACGGGTTTTCAATTTTATTTTCACGTCAGGAAGTACACATTAGGTAAATTAGTTTCAGAGCATATTTCAACTAATCATTTATCTTTGTCGACAAACAGGTTCCAAGCCCCTAACCATTGCAACAGTAGCTCAATTGATTACGTCTGGTTATTAATACCGACGACCGTTCGAAGAATGGGTACTTCTGCTAGTATACATATATTTTACACTTATTATTCCCGTAAAGTAACGAAATATTCACGATGTACAATTACATTTATACTTTTATATTATTAAAGAAATATGTAGGATTCTAGACACTCATGAGTGGCATGGCGGACAGAAATCATTTCAGAGGCTTGGACATCGTGATCATTCAGCACTGTGTACTTGGGTGGGTGTGTATTCTGTTAACCTGTGTTATTGTGATGCCTATATTAATGTGTGTATTTGTAATTAAGGTGGGGATTGGGAAGGAGGTGGGCGTGGCCAAACGTTAGGAACCATCCTGTCATTTGCCTAGAGAGGAATTGGGAAACTGCCGAAGACCACATCCAAATGGTTGAGGTTGGAATTGATCACACCTCCCTCAGTTTTACCTCTCAAGTCTGAGTGCACCCCTTCTAGCCTTCAGATCAGAATTACATTTCTATGTAGAGCCGGGAATCGAACCCGGACCTCTGGAGTGACAGCCAAGAATGCAGTCTTAAGAGTGGGCTTCCCTTTGTTAATATGAATTTTGACACGCATGGGACACATCATTCAAAACTGCCTCCATTACGGTGGCTGGCGATGTGAGTCTATGATCATTCCAGTAGTTGGCGAAATGAGTCTATGCCCCCCAGCATAATTCTGTAGTGCCGGGGAAAATTGGCACAAGTTAAAAATTATATTTACGAAAGAGTGAAAATTCTGTCTTAACAAATAAATTATTGTCATTTTAAAAATCTTCAGTTTCTCCTTTGTGCCTCTTTTCTCAAGTTGGATATGATATAAATGCCAACTAGAATGAACTAACTAACAAAGGAATATTGACTTATGTCACTTTTCCCCGGAACTACAGAATTTTCCGTCATACAAACTCAAAAGATTGTGCCTATAACAGGCGATGGAAATTGCTTATTTGGACCACAAAATGAAGAACGTCGTCATGAGCTGCGTTTGCAAGATATTGCAAAAAAAAATTGCTGGCAGGGATAATTTTAAGGATGTAGTTACTAATGAAGTGAAGAAATGAGGTCACGACGCTCCTCAATTAGTAAAACCATTAATGCTGATGATTATTGGCGATCAGTCTCATCGCATTCTCCTCAACAACCAACTTGAGTATGAAAGTCTCTGGACGGTGAATACGCTGGTCTTTTTGAACTTCATTGTAAAAGTCAATTGTTTATTGATTAGGGCCTATTTGTTCAGAGCACATACCAGTCTAACCACGCTGTTGATAAGGGGCGGATGAACTCGCTCTTCCGCCCCTTAAAGCTACAATTACTAACTATTATGGCAATAGAAGTATTATTTGCCATTTAATATTTAGTGAGTCTGTTTGTGCAGGACACTATAGTGATATCGAATACGAGGTTGATTTGGGGAAAAATGCTACTATAAATAAACCCATACGACAAAAAATAACATTGACTGCTCGTATGTAAACTAGAATTAGACACAAAAAAGTGAGAAAACTGAGAAAAGACGAAGCCACTTTTTAAATCCAATTTAATTCTCTCATTTCAGAAACAATCCCAGATATTATGCCGTACAATGTAGGATCCTTGACGGATGAATGTAAACATTGTTCTACATTGTTCTTGTTACTACGCTTGGTTACTTTGGACTTTGCAGTTGTAATGCTAAAATTAATCTGCTGGAATATAAAATACTACAGACTGAAACAAAGAGCTATGAATAACGAAGGAATAAATAAACTCGTATTTAAATCTCCACAACATTTCATTTTTCATACACAGAAATTAAATTAAATTATAATCAAATTTATATTCTTATAACAATTATCATCATACACTCATCAAAAAAAGTTTTGCATCACCTCGGTTCCCAGATCTCCGGCATATAGACGTTGACTGTGTATATTGTATCAAAGATACAGTCCCTTTGACTGTTCATAGATGTCACTAAAACTGCTCAAAGATGTAAACAACCATGCATGAGCAGGGCCTATTAGACGGAGGGGGTACGACAGCCGATCAGTTCCAGTCATTCCACCAGGACGAAGGTACGCTGCTCATGTTGTCTGTAGTTCTACCATGCCTAGAAGGTCAATACCGCAGTTCGATCGCGTCCGCATTGTTACTTTGTGTCAAGAAAGGCTCTCAACAAGGGAAGTTTCCAGGCGTCTCAGAGTGAACCAAAGCGATGTTGTTCGGACATGGAGGAGGTACAGAGATACAGGAACTGTCGATGACAGGCCTCGCTCAGGCCGCCCAAGGGCTACTACTGTAGTGGATGACCGCTACTTACGGATTGCCGCTCGGAGGAACCCTGACAGCAATGCCACCATGTTGAATAATGCGTTTCGTTCAGCCACAGGACGTCGTGTTTCAACTCAAACTGTGCGCAATAGGCTGCATGATGCGCAACTTCACTCCCGACGTCCATGGCGAGGTCCAGCTTTGCAACCCCGACACCATGCAGCGCGGTACAGATGGGCCCAACAACATGCTGAATGGACCCCACAGAATTGGCATCACGTTCTCTTCACCGATGAGTGTCGCATATGCCTTCAACCAGACAATCGTCGGAGACGTGTTTGGAGGCACCCTGGTCAGGCTGAACGTCTTAGACACACTGTCCAGCGAGTGCAGCAAGGTGGTGGTTCCCTGATGTTTTGGGGTGGCATTATGTGGGGCCGACGTACGCCACTGGTGGTCATGGAAGGCTCCGAAACGGCTTTACGATACCTGAATGACATCCTCCGACCCATAGTGCACCCATATCGGCAGAATATTGGAGAGGCATTTGTCTTCATGGACGACAATTCTCGACCTCATCGTGCACATCTTGTGAATGCGTTCCTTCAAGATAACGACATCGCTCGACTACAGTGGCCAGCATGTTCGCCAGACATGAACCCTATCGAACATGCCTGGGATATGTTGAAAAGGGCTGTTTATGGACGTCTTGACCCACCAACCACTCTGAGAGATTTACGCCGAATTGTCGTTGAGGAGTGGGACAATTTGGACCAACAGTGTCTTGATGAACTTGTGGATAGTATGCCACGACGAATACAGGCATGCATCAATGCAAGAGGACGTGCTACTGGGTATTAGAGGTAGTGGTGTGTACTGCAATCTGGACCACAAATGCTGAAAGTCTAGCTGTATGATGGTACAACATGCAATGTGTGGGTCTCATGAGCAATAAAACGAGCTGAAATGTTGTTTGTGTTGATCTCTATTCCCTTTGTATTTAAAGGTTCCGGAACTCTTGGAACCGAGGTGATGCAAAACTTTTTTTGATGTGTGTATAAAACACTAAGAAACCAGAGGGAGTTAGAAGGTGCTGTTTATGCCAACATTTTCCAGATAGTCTCAATAGCACAGAAAAATTCTATATTTCTTCTAAAGACAACGGAATTAGATTTGTTTAAAAAGTGCGTGTAAGCAAATAAGCAAGACGATAGCCCCTGCCAGAATTGTGTCGCGTCCAGTCCACATAACACTAGTGCTGGGTGGGTGGTTTATGCACATGCGAGATTTATCGCACAGATCTCCTAGTTTAGTATTATTTGCCTACCGCTAATATTTCAATATTTCTCTTTAATGAAAGATTGTGGTACGAGTCAGGTGTTAGCGACAGACAAAACTTGCGTGGTAGAGGAAGGAGGTATAATAAGCATAGAATTAAAATAAATGCTCTAGTTAACATATAAAGATACCTTAAGTTGTTTAGTGCATTTCAAAGAAGAGCTAAGTCATTTCGAAATGAAATCGTCATACGTGTCTGTGCTGGCTGTCATTAGCCATGGACTGGACCAATCAGAGAGCGGCCTTCACACTCAGCACTGCTTCTAATGAAATGAAGCACCAATTAAAATGGTTCAAGGATAATGAGTCTAATGAAAGCGAACCGTTTCTCTGCAGAACTACTTACATTCCTCTATAATTGCCCACAACTTATTCCAAGTCAACTCCCTCAACCACTTCGTCTGCTGACAGCTATTCGGAGAATTGAACTCAGTGCTTCACATTCACACGCCATGACCTGCCCTACGCTTGCTGCAATCGAACGACCTTGGAGAGGTGTGTACCGGATGTTTCCCTGTATGCATTCGATGATGGTAATTATAATAACGATATGGGTTTTACGTTTATTTTAACTACTGCGTCTTTTAAAGACGCCGGGATGCCGGAAATTTGCTCCGAAGGAGATCTTTAACGTGCCAGAAAGTCTACTGACACGGTTCCCTCGTAGTTCAGCACCCTCAAATGCCAGCTGACAGCGTAGGCAAGTCTGCAATTTATCACCCATACTTTTCAATCTTTACATTGAACAAGCAATGAAGGAAATTGGAGAAAATTTTAAAGTGGGGGTGAAGTTTGAAGGAGAAATAATTTCAACTCTGAGATTTGCTGATGACATCGTCATCTTGGCCGACACACCTGAGGATTTGAATGAGTTTTTGAATGGTATAGAATCCGTCTTGAGGAAAGAATTCATGATGAAAATTAATAAATGTAAAACAAAAATATTGGAATGCAGCCAAAAAAAAAGTCAGAAACCTCTATGGAGATGAAATTGGCAGGTGAAAAGCTGAAGGAAGTAGGAGACTTCTGTTACTTAGGAAGCAAAATAACCAGTGATGGACAATACAAAGAGGATATAAAAAGTAGGTTGGCTCAGGCAAGGAAAGCATTTCTACAAAAAAGGAATCTGTTGACATCGAATATACAGATTTAGGTATTAGGAAGACATTTTTGAAAGCCTTTGTCTGGAGCGTGGCACTCTATGGAAGTGAAACTTGGACAATTGGTGCAGCAGAAAAGAGGAGAATTGAAGCGTTTGAAATGTGGTGTTACAGGAGAATGATGAAGATCAGATGGTTAGATAGGGTTACAAACGAAGAGGTATTGAGACGAGTGGGAGAGAAGAGATGTTTCTGGCGAATGCTAATGAAGAGAAGAGAGAGGTAAGTAGGACACATACTAAGACACCCAGGAATAGCAAGCTTAGTTATGGAAGTAAGGGTCGAGGACAGGAACTGTAGGGGTAGACCAAGGTTAGATTATGTTAAACAGATTGCCTCGGTTGTAGGGTGTGGTAGCTATGTAGAGATTAAACGATTAGCTCAGGACGGGGAGGCATGAAGAGTCAAAAGACTGAAGACTCAAACAACAACAACAACAACAAGAAGTGGGCGACAGAACAAACTCTGATGCACTGTAAAGATCTAATTTGCTGCTAGCTCATGTCGTTTTCTTAGAGTTAATTTGAACGTTAGATGGTCTGAACAACACTACAATCGACTTAATACAGTTGGTTACGTTCTCCTGATTTGAAACGATCACACGGTAATGTTAGGTGTTTTGGTTCATTATTGTTTACAATCGTTTCGTAAACGTTGGTAATGCCCTTCACTCCGTGCAGGGGCGTATATAAAAGAGGGAGCTGTTGGGGCTCCAGCTCCCCCCTCCCCCCGAAAAAAGCCAATAAAAATTAAGAAAGTGGTTTGGTAAAATGCTTTGGTAAAGGCATAAAATAATTGTAAATTTGGATGAATCCTAGTCTTGGCTAAGTTATAAAAAATATTAAGATTGAAATTAGACTACCTCGTGGTGTAGTGGCTGCCGAATTCTCTTGCCGGCTCTGCCAAGAAATTTTTATTCTGGTCTGAAGGCTAGAACGGGGTACACTCAGCCTTGTGAGGCAAAACTGAGAATTCCACACAACGGTACTATTGAGAAATAAATTATCAATTTGTAAAAAAAAAATATTAAAAAAATACTGTTTACCTTCCTGCTTAATAAATTGACAAATATTTAGATTTTTGCCATTCATACTCCTTAGGGCATAATAGAAAATTCATTAAGTACAAAATGTTATTTGTGTGTTGTATTTTACAACTTTTTTTTGTATTGCCACTAAATTGTAGGCTATATAAACTTAGAATTTTAGAATTAACTCTTATACAAAATAAAAAGTTGTGCGAACTTTTTAACCTACTTTATATATTTTTCGAAAATGATTGAAAACTAGACTTATCTGGTTCGATGCGTAAGTGGCTGCCTTTTCTGTAAATATTAGTGTTATACTATCTGCATTGTCAATAATAAAATATGCAATTTATTAATATTATTATTATTATTTAAACAAACATGTTTCAATATACAATGATATCATCTTATATAATTTATGACCCAAGGAAGCCAAGCGTTGACGATTTCAGTGAAAAACTTGCCATCCGTGCGCCTTTTAAGCTCACGCGGTAAACAATTAAAATTATCTATATACTATGAGTGTAAGAATTGTGAAAAGTTCTACAAAGAAGTCCATGACAGCATATCTTCATCTTCAATACATCGCCCACGATAAGTGTTTTTACGTTTTCATTTCTTCCAACAATCTCCATTCAGTGGAAATTTAAATTACAAGTTCCAGATTGGAGTGAGTTACGAGCTAAGGAGTGAGCTTATCACCCCAGCTTAAACAGCATCAACTGTCGAGTCATGTTGAATTAAGATTTCAGAGAAGATAATATATGTTTGGAGTTTGGCTGTTCACCTCGGCTTTTATGAATTGCGTCTGGGACCTGCCGTCCGTGCCTCTTTTAAGCTTCTTCTGTATCCGGCACTACAGCCCGGTGTGAGCTTTGGCCTCCCCAACCACAGATTTCAATCGAACTCAATTTTGGACAGCTGTTCTCCAGGGTCGTACGTTCATTGTTTGCAAGTCCACCTCCACTTCATCTTTCCATCGATTCCTTGGTCTACCAGGGCGTCGTCTTCTTTCCGTTCTGGATTAATATATATAATCGTTGGTGTTATTTTGTCTTCCATCCTTCCAATGTGGCCCAGCCATCGTAGTCTTTGTGATTTTATATATCGAACAATGTCTTCGCTTTTGAGGATTTCATCTATTTCCCTATTAGTTCGTATCCTCCGTTCTCCTCAATCTATAAGGTGCGTTCAAAAAGTAACGAGCCGGAGGCTGTAATGCGCAAACCGTTGACGACATTGGCTAATCGTGGCGTGTGTAACGAGGTGTAGTTCCGACCAGAGAATGGAAGGTCACAGCCCGTCGCTGGACGGCACGCGTGCACGTCACGTGACGATACAAAGCGAGCAGCAGCATGCATCAATCGTCCAACGCTGCCAGTCGCATTGAAAACATTCACATGGAAGCGTCAAACGAAGAGCAAAGAGGTGTTGTTCGGTTTCTGACAGCGAAAGGAGTAGGGGGAACGGACATTCGTCGCCGAATGTCACAAGTACGGCAAACACTGCATGTCCCTTGCAAGGGTCAAGGCGTGGCACAAGCGCTTCAGGGAAGGCCGGGCGTCGTTAGCCGATGATGCCCGGTCTGCCCCCCCCCCCCCTGCATTACCGATGACAACGTCCAGCTGGTTGATGCACTCAGTACCCCAGGACCGCCGAGTGACATTGATCGCCATAGCCACCGTGGTCGGATTGAGCGTCGAAAGTGTGCACACCATCATGAAAGAACGACTGCACTTGCGGAAAGTGTGTGGCCAATGGGTGCCCCACAGTCTTCAATCACACCAGGAAGCATGTCGAATGGCCTACTGTCTTGGACTTGGTTGGACGATTGATGCATGCTGCTACTCGCTTTGTATCGTCACGTGACGTGCACACGTGCCCTCTAGCGACGGGCTGTGCCCTCCCACGCTCTGGTTGGAACCACACCTCGTTACACACGCCACGATTAGCCAATGTCGTCAACGGTTTGCGCATTACAGCCTCCGGCTCGTTACTTTTTGAACAATCCTTATAATACAGCACCGTAAATTCTCCGTATTCATTTCCTCTCAAACACCCTAAGTTTATTGCAATCCTGAACCGACATATTCCATATTTCAGAGCCATAAGTTAACACTGGTCTGATCAAGGTTTTGTTTTATGATCTTTTAAGCTTACGCTGGGTAAACTGTTAAAGATACCCTGCGAAGCCGGGGTGGGTTTCTAGTGATTAATAAATCACACCCCGGGCATCAGAGGTCCAGCTTGTGTACTCAAAGGTTAAATAATTAAACGTTTAAAATTATACGCCAAATCAATACATAAAGAAATATATATTTTATATATGACTAGCTGAAGTACCCGTGCTTCGCTACGCGTCATAATTAAATTAAAATGTGAAGGTGACAGTGTTAAAACAGGGTATAGGCGAGGTGCTGCGCAGAGGGAGATTAAGGATGGAACATTTTGTCCAACTACACCGCTCGGTGTTGACCGTGTTTTATAGCACAAATTTAGGTTTTACTCGCTAACCGTTGGATATACCTTTCGGATAGAAAATGTAATTTTAAACCTCGTATATCCCATCAGAAGTTTGCTATTTCTTAACGTTCTCTTTTTATTTGAAATGGAAATATGAATGTTTTAAACCAAAGGGTGTAGAGACGTCACTAAAATGGTCACCATCTTTAAATAGGGCAAAGTATTTAAATCAATAGAAACCTATATGTTAACCAGCTAAATCAGCTACTTCGATGTAAAAATTCATGTAAATCGGACCAGTGGTACTTGCGTGATTGAGTAATACACAGACACACACCATCTCATTTCTTGCCTCGCTTCGCTCGCGTCATAGTCGTGACCTTCCATATTCTTATTCTTCTAACTTTAATAGTTTGGGTTAGTCGATGAGAGTGAACATCCAAAAATCCTTCCTTAGTGGACGTTTTTCTTCCAGAATTTCAACCCTCCCCATAGGCCCCTTAAATTGGATTTATGAAAAACGGTCGAACACCTATTTATTTTATTTATTTATTTATTTATTTATTTATTTTTAATCTGATTATATTCCTCCGAGTTTCAAACTCCTCGCCTATGTCGTTTAAGAGATACACGCTCCTTAAGAATCTTTCAACCCCCCACTTTTCATCCCTTTCACCTCATAATATACACTACATCGAAAAACTATTAGACATATGTCAGCTTATTTTTAATGATTAGTATATATGCCAAGTATCACATCCCCAAATGAAACCACTCGTGAGATATTGTTATTCTATGAAATGCACGTTTACCCCCTTAACACCTATTTAGAACCTGAATATTCAAAACTCTTTCCTTGGTGGACGTTTTCGACATACAACGAACATATCCCCAAAATTTCATGTTTCTAACTTCAATAAGTTTGGCTGGGCGATGATTAGTGAGTCAGTCAGGACATTTTCTTTCATTTATTTTTGATAATTTCACCCCTCCCCATGAACCCCTTAAATTGGATTTATGAAACAAACGTTCGAACATCTACTTACTTTTTTAAAACTGTTTTCCCCCTGAGTTTGATGAGTGAGTAAGTGAGTCAATCTGTTAGGACACTTTCTTTCCTGTTCTTTCCCCCAGAATTTCACCCCTCTCCAAGGGCCCCTTAAATTGGATTTATGAAAAAACGGTCGAACACCTATTTACTTGCATTTTAAGCTGCTTTACCCGCCGAATTTCAAACTTATCGCCTAAGTCGTTTGAGAGATACACGCTCCGTTAAGAATCCCTCAACCCCCGATTTTCACCCCTTTCACCTCATAATATACACCACATCGATAAACCCTTAGACATATGTCTGATTATTTGTATTGATTAGTTTATATACCGAATATTACATTCCCAAAGAAACAAATCATGAGATATCGTTATTCAATGAAATGCACGTTTATCCCCGTAACATCTCTTTAAAACCCGAATAAACAGAAATCATTACTTAGTTGACGTTTTCGACATACAGCGAACATATTCCCAAAATTTCATGTTTCCAACTTTAATAGTTTTCGCTGGGCGTGATGAGTGAGTGAGTCAGACAGGACATTTTCTTTCAATTATTTTTACCCCAATTTCACCCCTCCCCATGGGCCCCTAAAATTGGATTGATGATAAAACGCTTGAACACCTATTAATTTATTTTTAAGCTGTCTTTTTCTCCTGAGTTTGAAGAGTGAGTGAGTTAGTCAGTCTGTTAGGGCATTTTCACTCCTTTCTTCCCCCAGAATTTCACCCCATCCCATGGGCCCCTTAAATTAGTTTATGAAAAAAACGGTCGAACACCGATTTACTTATTTTTTTTAGCTGATTTTTTCCCGCTGAGTTTTAAATTTCTCGCCTATGTCGTTTAAGAGATAGGCCTACACGCTCCGTTTGGAATCCTTCAACCCCCCACTTTTAACCCCTTTCACCTCATAATAATACACCACATCGAAAAACCCTTAGACACATGTCTGCTTATTTCTAATGATTAGTTTATATGCCGAGTATCACATCCACAAATGAAATCACTCGTGAGATATTGTTATTCAATGAAATGCAGGTATAACCCCCTTAAGACCCCTTTAGAAACTGAATATCCAAAAATCCTCCCTTAGTGTACGGTTTTGACATACAACGAGCATATCCCCAAAATGCCATGTTTCTAACTTCAATGTCTTTGGCTGGACGATTATGAGTGAGTGAATGAGTCTGGACATTTTCTTTCATTTTTTTCTTCAGAATTTCACCCCTCCCGATGAACCCCTTCAATTTGATCGATCAAAAAAACCTGTCGAACAGCTATTTACTTACTTTAAAGCATTTTCCCCCCTGAGTTTGATGAGTGAGTCAGTCAGTCAATCAGTTAGGACATTTTCTTTCCTATTTCCCCCCAGAATTTCACCCCTCCCCATGGGCCCCTTAAATTGGATTTATGAAGAAACGGTCAACACATATTTACTTCTTTTTTATGTTGATTTTTTTTCGCTGAGTTTCAAACTCCTCGTCTATGTCGTTTAAGAGATACACGCTCCGTTAAAAATCTTTCAATCCCCACTCTTCACCCCTTTCACCTCATAATATACACCACATCGAAAAACCCTCAGACCCGTGTCTTCTTATCTATAATGATGAGTTTATATGCCGAGTATCACATCCCCCAATGAAACCATTCGGAAGATATTGCTATTCATTGAAATGCAGGTCTACCCCCTTAACACCCCTTTAGAACCTGAATATGCAAAAATCCTCTCTTAATGGGCATTTGCGTCCCTTGAGGAAGCTGCATACCAAATTTCATTCCAATCCGTTCGGTGGTTTCTGAGATTTCGTGATGAATGAATGAGTGAGTGGTATTTGACAAATATATAGTAGAAGATGGTGTCAAGTCTTTGTTATGCTAAACTCGGTTGACAGTGCTGTGTGAGTAGTTGAGTAACTAACGGGATTTCAAGTAAAGATCCTCATTTTCTACACCGGTAGTGCAGAGCGCAAATGGCATCGAGTCGGCCGTGTCTCGACTTGAGCTATGTTGCCATGGAAACTTTCTGCCTTGCCATTCCTTCATGAGTATATTTTATGATTTGATTAGCCTGTGCTTGAGTGCAAGAGGGCCGAAATCAGAAGAATGAGAAAGACTATCGAAAACTCATGTAGCCAGTGGTTCCTTCTGGGTCATAAACTATGTGTATGCAAAATTTGGTTGAGATTGGTGGAACGGTGTAGATTTGTATACGGAACAGATCCACATACATACATACATACATACATACAGACTTTCACTTTTATATATAAGATTTAATATCACCTACCTCGTTGTATCATATAAACCATATAAAGTAGATTTTTATCAGTTTCATATGCTGGCTAATTATGTTTCGTTTATTTATATACACATTTTTCTGACATGTTTTATTTTCCTATATGTTAGGTTTATTCATGTCATCGTAATACTGGTTGGCACTTATTCAAAATTGTTAATAAACTCCGTATTGAAGAGGATTCAACTTATTTAACTCAAGCGCCGAACTGAATTATTTTATTGATTTTCTAAAGTATTTTGTGAATATGTTCATAATTTTTTTTAAGCTTAACAATTTTACACTCACCGTTAATAGTTCTTATTTTCTAACTACTTTTTTAAAATTATTGTAAAAAGACCAATCTTATATTTATTTAATTAATACTACATTTGTAAGGATATCCATTTTATTACTATATTTTATTATTACAATTATTATCATTAATTAGTCTAGTTTTCACATTTTGCAAAAATGAGGAAAAAGTAGACTTATGAGATCGGGCAAATGTGTGTCTGTCTGTCCTTCTGTCTGTCTGTCTGTCTGTCCTTCTGTCTGTCTGGCTGTGTCTGTGTCCCCCCCCCCCTGTCAACTCCTAAACGGCTGCAGCAATCGAAACAAAATTTGGTAGGAGTAGAGATATATACCTGAATATCTCAGGCCATATTTGAAAATGATGTCAGTGCTACCAACTGCTGAAAAATCGCAATTGAAATTTGAGCTCCTTGTTGGATATCTTGGAAGTTATGAAAGGGAGCTATTTAAAAATTGGCACACGTATAGATAATAATATTGCAGCTTAATTTCCAGGAGGTCATTCATGGCAGTGTTGCCAAAATGAGTATTACCCTGCTGATAGGTCCAAATTTTAAATGCATATAACTTCTACACTATCAATTGGATTCAACCAAATGTCGTATGTGCTATGTGTAAATAAGCAGATATGACTGACCGTATTCTTAAGAGCCACCAGGGCTGCCAACTGTTAATAAAGGCTCTCAATTTTTTTCCCCATCAAAATATCCATATATCAGAAAGTATGCAAGCTGAATGCTTTAAACTATGCACACGTATAGTACCTGACATTCTATATTAATTTGGAGAAACTAATATACGTCAGTGCTGCCAACATGACTCTAAGTCTGCTGATAGGTCCAATTTTAAAATACATGTAACTTCAATACTAACCAATGGATTTCATCCAAAATTGGCACAACAAGAGATCAAAATATTTCAGATTATTTCTGACCAACACATGCATGACATTGTTGCCAACGTGATTTTACGCGCGCTGATAAATCCAATGTTTAATTGCATGTAACGTCCATGCTATCCATTGGACTTCTACCAAATTTTGTATTCTGTACCTTAAGAGATGGAACTAACAATATATTCAGTCACCAGAGCTGCCAACTGTAGTGCTCTATTAGGCTACATTTTACCAGGTATTTTTCGAATTAATTAGAAATTTCGATATTACCAACTTAATTTCTTCATTATTCTTGGTAGGTCTATATAGATTGGTATGAATCTTACATTTTAAGAAAAGTAGGCTCTTTAGCTCGTCACGGAACTTCTTGTTTTTCATTTTAATTTAGATTTAAATCACATATGTTATTTTAGTTTTCAATTCTTAATTAATTTTCTATTTAGTCTGAAGATGACCTCAGTGTAGGTCGAAACATGTACCAATATATAAAATATATATTTGTTTATGTATTGATATGGCGTATAATTTTAAACGTTTAATTCTAACATCAATACGGATATTTAAAAAAATTCAATGGTAAATGTGTTTTCATTCTAAGGTTAAATAAACCAAGAGATTCTTATATTTGCCAATTAGTTCTAACGAGTGAAGTACGAGTAGGTTCATAAAGAGGCTGTAAGAGTAAATAGTAAAATCGTGAGAAACGCTTCATAGAGCATTGGCATGCCATAAACTAGTTCAATGCAACTCACGCATTAAAGTGCTGAACACTGGAATTACTAGCCATAAACTTGGATGAGTACATACGGCTGCTAACAAGAACATGTTCATTAGTGTGTAATACTAGTAATAGAATTCGCTTATTACTGTGTTATTTCAAATAGTAATTAACATTATTGCATTGAGGGATGTATGAGTTACTTCACAGACACCGATAGTGCTTGGAACATCGGTGGGAAACACTCTCAGTTCTCAAAGATCTATTAACTATTAACTAGGGTCTCAAATACAGGGTCATTATCTATGTGCGCCCCGATAAACACAGCAAGCTAAACCAGCAGGAAGTGGCGCAAATCGCGGGCGCGCGTCCCCTGTTTAGCCGGTGGTGGAGCGCACTTTCACACTTTGATCAAGCATGTTCAATAATGTGTACTTACAGTGCTCATAGGCGATGCTGTTACACGTCAATATGAAAAACAAAACACGTGTGAACTAACGACATAAGTCAGTGGAGCGCGCCAATCACCGGCTGAACCGCGCCAGTCACAGCCGGCTTAAACGTTGGTGTTGCACGTTTAGTGAGTATTGTGATTACTGTGATTGTTGGTAATGCCTAGACAGCAATTAACATTGCGCGAAAGTGCGTATATTAAATTCGTATTTGAAAAACAGAAAATCGTGTTCTGAAACGAGACAAAAATTTCGAATCAAGTTTCCAGGAAGACCTCTGCCTAATGCCAGTACAATTAGGAGGCTCGCTAAACGATTCAAGGAAACTGGCTCCGTAAATAATAAAAGAGTTGAGATACATTCTTTCTTCAGAAGATGTCAGGTGTGTGTTACATTTTCAGCTTGTCGTATTTATCGGGGCGCACACAATGACCCTGTAGGATACTGACTATTGCGGCTTTGGTGGCGTAGTTGGTAGCGTGCTGAGCATCTATGCCCAAGATTTCGGGTTCAAACCCGTCCGCATTTTTTAAGAGAGTTAGTATGCCTTCCTTAGGAGGGGATGAAAAGCCGACGGGCCCATGTCATTGATTTATAGCATGTAAAAGAACCTTCCACTAACTACAATAAATTGTGTGAAACAAAATGTGTAGGCTAGATTTGATTAACGCTCTATTAGTTCCAACGTTCGCCACCAGGTGCCGGTCGCGGTTGCATCTAGTAGCCAAGTTCAGGGCTAGGTGACGTTGACGGTAGCATTTGGTAGCAAAAGTAGGAACTACTTTCAATTGACCGTCTGCAGTCCTTACCTGAATTACAGATACACACACTAATACAGCCATCACAATTAACACCAGTTATCAGACAGATTCTACACACAACCAAAGTACACGAGGATAGAAGACCGCGTTGTCGCAGACCCTAAACTGAGGAACCAACCAAAGATCCAACTAGGATACTGAGTAGTGTTTGTAAGTACCGACAGCAGTAGCTACGCTCGGTAACGCGCAACGCTAGGCCATAGGGCCAAGCTACAAGCCGGAAGTTTGCTTTAGACGTTGCCCTTGACCTTGAAGCTTGCGGGTGAGCCTGTACACAGTCATTCTCTTGCCCTGTCACTTCACAGTTGTCACCACCTGTCTGATGTAATGGAATTCCAGACTTGAACACGTGACGACACTACCGTGCAGACAGTACAGTCCACGTCGAAGTATTGTGTGACGCGGAAGTACACGTTACATAGTTACGAACAGAACGCCATTATATTTGCCAATGACTGTATTTCAGCAGTAGTGTGAGATAGCTTTGTCCATCATCGCACCTCATGGGACAGGTGACAACAACCCAGGCAATCTAGTAACTCGCCTCCAGGCTTTCATTATGTTTTTTCACTCGTCTAAAACAAACGTCCGGCCTGTACCCGTGGATTGGGTACTGCTCGGGTCTAAGCTGCGTGAACCTGAGAGGAATGTGCATCGCGGACTGTGAGAAGTGGTGGCGACGAGTGATGAGGTTTCTCGGTCCTTGCGTAATAACAAAAGCAAATACATTAGTCGGTGGCTCACTCAATCATTCGCAATGCCACACTGGTTTCAGAAAAGACCCTATGTTAGCAGTATTGGAATAGACGAGAATGTCAGGTAACACGGCGGGCTGACGATAGGCTTCTCAATTCTCGTCTACTCCTTCCCTGCCTCTGCCCTTCATCCGGCAAGTTCACAGAGCTTAGACCCGAGCAGTACACGTCCTTGAAATAGTTTTCCGTGGTTTCCCTCTTTCATCTCCAAGAAAATGCTGGGACGTACCTTCTAACAGGCCTTGGCCACTTCCTTCCATCGCATTGCCCAGTTTCATTCATCGTCACTCATTTCATCTCTCATGAACTCCTCTCAAGACATTGGCGTCAGGAAGGACATTCGGCCATAAATACCACCCACCACATAGACATTCATCGCATATGATCCCCAATACAGTTGATAATGGGAATAATAGGGAGTAGACATACACATACGCAAGTAATGTTCGTAAGAATGGTGAAAGTACGAACAAAAATTATTTTGCCAACTTTGAACAACATTTGTACGAATACAGTAAATGCCACAGACACACAATCTATCAATTCTAGTCTGCTCCTGGGTTGCCAATCTTTATTTGAGTCGTCCATTTGCAAAACTCGTTTAATCCACTTGTGAATAAGGATCATGTCGTAAAATTATTTGTTTTATTTTACTTTATTGTATTTTCTTTTGTTTTATTTTGTTTTGTTTTGTTTAATTTAATTTTTTTTGTTTTATTTTGATTTTTTATTGTTTATTTTGTTTTGTTTTATTTTATTTCGTATTATTTTGTTTTAAATTGTTTTGTTAAATTTTTTGGTTTGTTTTATTTTTTATTTTTTATTTTTTATTTAATTTTGTTTTGTTTTGATTTCGTCTTGTTCAATCTGTTTTATTTTATTTTGATTTTCCAGAAAACAAACACAATACCAAAAACAAAAAAACACGAAGCAAAAAGCAAAATTCCAAAAAAAATGCAAAAGTAGAAAACAAGCACAAAACCAAGAAAGAAAAGCAAAAAGTAAAATTCAAAAGCAAAAGCACAAAGCAAACACAAAACCAAAAATCAAAAACACAAAGCAAAAAGCAAAAAGTGGAAAACAACAAACACAAAAGATACGTGAGGCAAAGTCCAGAGAAACGTTTCTCATGAAAATTATTCTTATTCACAAGTGGATTAAACGAGTTTTGCAACTGGACGACTCATTTATATGTAGTGTCAACTCATACTTTTCAATCTATACATTGAAGAAGCAATGAAGGAAATTGGACAAAAATTGAAAGTAGCGGTACTGATTCAAGGAGAAATAATTTCAACTCTGAGATTTGATGATGACATCCTCATCTTAGCCGACACCCCAGAGAATTTCAATGAGGTTTAAATCTTACGAACTCTGTATTGGGGAAATAATTCAAGATGAGAATTAAATGTAAAGCAAAGATATTGGATTGCAGAAGAGAGAAATCAGAAACCCCTATGGAAGTCAAAATGGCAGATGAAAGGCTAAAGTAGGAGACTTCTGTTACTTAGGAAGCAAAATAACCAGTGATGGACGAAGCAAAGAGGATATAAAAAGTAGTTTTCCGCAGACAAGGAAAGCATTTCTACAGAAAAGGGATCTGTTGATATCGAATATAGATTTAGGTATTAAGGAGTCAATTTTGAAAGCCTTTTTCTGGAGCGTGGCGCTCTATGGAAGTGAAACTTGGACTCTTGGACCAGCAAAAAGAGGAGAATTGAAGCGTTTGAAATGTGGTGTTCCAAGAGAATGGTAAAGATCAGATGGGTAGATAGAGTTACAAATGAAGAGGTATTAAGGTGAGTGGGAGAGGAGAGATGTTTCTGGTGTCTGCTAATGAAGAGAAGGGAAAGGTTGTTAGGACACATACTAAGACACCCAGGCATAGCAAAGTTAGTTATGGAAGTAAGAGTCAAGGACAAGAACTGTAGGGGTAGACCAAGGTTAGAATATGTTAAACAGATTGCCTCGGATGTAGGGTGTGGTAGCTACGTAGAGATGACACGATTTGCTCAGGACAGGGAGGCACGGAGAGTGCAAAAGACTGTCCCAATTTTGGTGATATACAGCCTATGAACTAACGCCAATGCTTTTAAAATTTCTACAGTGGAAAAAGAGAGCTTTCTAAAACAAAATCGAAAATATCCTTTTCAGTTAATGTTGAAAGATATCATATTTAATATAACTCTAACTAATTAAGTAACACTGGGTCAATTATAAGCCATAAGCTTCTTATTCTGTCCACCAAGATTCTCCATGAAGAAACTGAGTCCACGCTTGTGCTAGAGCCGTAATAGTACATTATGCAACGAGCCTATAATGGCTATAATTAAGACACGAGTATGTTTATAAAACGAGCTTTAGCGAGTTTTATAATTTGCATACGAGTGCCTTAATTACCATTATAGGCGAGTTGCATACGACTGTTTATGTTCGACGATAATTATAACTTTATTACATGTTTTAACATAAATATTCATAAATATCTGTTCAGTAACTAGAATTTTGTGATCGGGTGGTGCGCTAGGTAGCATATCTACATGTTCCAAGCTCTCTGGCCGACCGACGCATGCGCTCTGTGTGCTTGCAATGCCATATGCAGGCCATATGTTTACATCTGCTGCCCCTCAGTAATATTTTCACCGGAGTTGTTTCAAGGAAATACGCTGTGTAGAAATTAGTGTTGGTGATTCTAAGGTACAGTGCTATTTCTTGTCTCATATTCGCCAGTTTATTAACGCGAACATATGGACGGTGCGTATTCCATGTCGGTAATTTATTATAGTTCGATGTTGTGTTTATGTCCGACATGTTGGATTTTGAGCGCATGCGCGAAGGTATCGTTACCTAATTGGTCAATGAACGAGCTCTGATTGACTGGAGAAACTGTATCTTAATGGAAAACAGTGTTATAATGACCATCATTATGATACAGTTTTCTGACACATAATAGTGAGGGTCGAACATAAAGGGTATTTAAGTAATTACGAACCCGAATGACCACTTGAAATGCATCGACGATATCCATGCATTAACTCTGCTATTTAAGTTAAATAGGAGTTAATTGACTAATCTTTGATTAAGAGTCAGTGAAAACGGTCCTTAGTTGATATTCAGTGGGAGTAAATTCTACACATTCAGCAATCAGCCTTCAGGCATAGAGTTCAAAAGTAATTTCACTGATGTTCCTTACGTCGACCACTGATTTATTACTATACCATTCTTGTCACAGAATGAACTGCTTTATTTAACTGGACGATGATCGGCCCAGGTACCTAGTTTTAAGTTTCCAGGATACCTGGAAGTGTTGCATTAATATTCTTGTCTATTTTCAATTTTTTCTTGATCATATATCATTACACCTTGGTATTACCTCCTTAGGATACCTTAGAAATTTTCTTCTCTGCTTCCTTGGGGTTTGTTGTTAAAAGTTAACTTAGTCATTCAGGGAATGTTTTAGTCCACAAAATCTCCAGTTTGATCAATACACAATAAATAAAAACTTAATTTTAAAACTGCGCACAGCCGCCATATTGAGGTTATGTGAACAATTGAACTAAATTGGGCACCAATGCATTATAATGTATTTAAACATTTGCTGTACCAAGTTTCATTGCGATTGGATGGGTAGGGCCTAAATCGTGAGAAATGTCTATTTAATAGTTTCAACTTCGCTTGGCCGCCATGTTCGTTTCGTATTTAACAGGTGTTTGAAAGTCTCATAGGCAAACTTCTAGTAGTGCCATTTATCACCGTACAAAATTTCAGGTTGATACCAGTAATAGTTTTGGAGATATAGAATGCCACTGGAATATTTCGCACAGCCGCCATGTTGGATTGGCGAGACGTAATAAAATTTGACGGACACGGTCGGGGCCGTGTTTCATTGAGATCGCTCTAGCTGTTTAGAAGTCATTAGAGGGGGCCCGGGAGGGGGGGGGCACACACACACACACACCTACAAAAGGTGATCCCGTAAGCCTCATTTTTCATAAAATGAAAATAGGCTAAACAATGCCTACTTAAACCGTTCTTCTCCGAAGGCGCTATTTCAAATCCCTCCAACTCAGTCCTATCGGAAAATTTAGATAGTGTGGACTCACAGAGCGATCTTGTGAGTATCAGCTTCAATGGTTCTGTGTTTCATGTTTCTAGGATGTCCGGAAATCCCTACTTGATTCATGTTTATTTTCAGAATTTACCTACACATAGCTCCACCTCTGCCACGGTAACTTGCTTGCCACGGTGGGTGAGTGGTTATCGTGTCGTACTGCCAATCCCAAGCTTGCATTACGGTAGTGGTAAGTGATTTTTGAAAGGCGACAAAAATCACGACACGTATGTCATATGTTGTTGGCATGTTGAAGAACCCATTTGAATTCAGTAGGCCATGATCATAATGGCAAAATTAATCTCACGATTTTCCGCCAACACAAAAGCGTCGAGGAGCTTAGATATCTAACCTCTTTGACTTTCATAGGGCTCCAAGGAACAACAAAATTCCACATGTAAGCTGTCCTCTTGGCGTCAAATGACAAAGCTTGCACCCGGCATCAGAGGCCATACTATATGATGATGATGATGATGATGATGATGATTATTATTATTATTATTATTATTATTATTATTATTATTATTATTATTCTTTAATCGTATCGGCCAACTAAGGACCACGTTATTTCAACTGGCTTCTCTGGGCTTTGATGTTTGCCCAGTGTTCCTTCATACATTGCCGGTGTTGCTCTTTTCTTTCTTCCGTCCACATCTTTCCCGTCTTCAACTTCGGTTTTTCTTGAAAACCCTGGTGGTCGTGTAGTTTCTTCCTGAGGGGATTGCGTTCTTGAATATCCCCACAGGTAATTTCCATCTCTTGCAGGTCACTTTCCACCTCTTCGAACCAGGCGGGGTTGGTCTTCTTATTTTTAAAATAGTTAAAGATCCGGTTCGTCAATCGTGTGGGTTTCATTCTAAGCAAGTGGCCATAAAATGCAATCCTCCTTTTCCTAATTACATCAGAAAAATGTATTATTATTATTATTATTATTATTATTATTCAGTAGCTTATAAGTTTGACCACCCGTTGCGCAGCGGTGCATTGCTCACCCCATCCCCTACCCAACGCACGGCGCCATCACGTAACATTGTTACAGGAAGAAAGCTGTTTAAGCGATTAGCGGTTCTTGGTTCTGGTTGTTTAACATTTGCTAGCAGATTGAGTGCTCTATTTATTAGGGGCAATCAGTTCTCGCCCGCGGCAGGACGGCTGTGCGCCATTAGTCACACATTGCTACCGAACTTATAATTAATGTAACCTCATGCATGGGAAATGCGAACCTTCTTTTTCTCTGGCTAAAGTTTCTAGTAATTACAGCATGACGATAGCTGAACAAACTTGTGCATATTTTAGAGCGATTATCTGTACAAACAGCTCTACTTTTTTATATCGTAGCTCACTTGTAGACAGAGGTTTTATTTTTCCTTATGGGTCAGTGGATCGCCTCCCGTTCGAGTATGATACTTCATACTCTAGTTGTTGTTGATTCATGTAGAGAGGCATTACGACATCGTGTACGGGTGTGTGCTAAAGCGAAGTTGAAACAATTTAATACATTTTTCTCGCGATTTAACCATCTGAGTGCTGTGAAATATGGTACAGTAAATGTTTATACATATTGTAATGCACTGTCATTTACTTTAGTTCAATTGTTTACATCACCTCAAGATGGCGGCTGTGCGAAATTTTAAGTTTTTATTTCTTGTGTCGCAATCATGCGATGGAAGTGAAATTTTGAATAATGAACCTACGCAATAATATTCCTTTCATGGTACATAACTGTATGACCTATACATATAAACATCACACATGGTGACCATCCGAAATATTTAGGCGGTTCTTAATATCTACGAATCTCTTACAGCAATCAAACTGAAATTTTGTATGTTGATAGCGGAAATGAACATACAGTTTGTAGGATATGAAAATAGGGTTTATTTCATCATGGAACTACTTGTTTATTTATTTAGCATAGACGAATCAAAGAAAGTAAGTTGTTCATGTTCTTGATTCATTTAGAGGCTTTGCGACATCGTGGTCATGTAGCCCCGTGTACTTGGTTGTGTGGGGAATTTGTATGATAACCTGTCTTGTTGTGATGGCTGTATTAGTGTGTGTATTTGTAATTCAAATGAGGATTGGGAAGTAGGCGGCCGAGGCCTTGATTTAGAAACCACCCCGGCATTCGGTTTGACTAGAAGTGGAAAACCAAGGAAAACCACTTCCAGGATGGCTGAGGTGGGAATTGAACCCGTCTTTCCTTGGTTTTGCCTCATGAGACTGAGTGTATGTCGTTCCAGACCTAAGACCCGATTTATATTTCTTGGTAGAGCTGGGATTCGAACCCGGGCCTCCATGGCGACAGCCAAGAGTGCTGGCCACTATGAAACGGGGCGGACAAATCAAAGAAATATGAAAGGCCTAGTGAAAAGATTAAGCCTTACCTTCATAAATTGTGCTTCTCTGGCGCAACTCATATTAACATTATTCATATTTTCAGTATAAATAAATAAATACAACATAGAAAATCTCGAGGACCACACCGCGTGTCGTAATAAAATCACAAATGATATGTTTGAGCAAAGAACATCACGACAACCTGAAAAAAAATGGACAGAGCTGAGCGGAAGGAGCATTCCGAGAGGAGGAAGATAGGCTATATTGGGAAGAAAAGAGGGAGAACGCCCGAAGTTGAAAATGTGAATTCAAGTTCAATTGCTCTCCTTAAAGGAGAACAATCGATAAAATAATTAAAATTAAAAATTAAATATCAAAAATTAAAAATTAAAAATCAAAAACTAAAAACTAAACATTAAAAATTAAAAATTAAAAATTAAAAATTAAAAATTAAAAATTAAAAATTAAAAATTAAAAATTAAAAATTAAAAATTGAAAATTGAAAATTAAAAATTGAAAATTGAAAATTGAAAATTACAAATTAAAAATTAAAAATTAAAACTAAAAACTAAGAACTAAAAATTAAAATCTAAGAACTAAAAATTTAAAAAAATATTAAAAAGAATAAAAATTAAATTAAAATTATAATAAAAATAATAACAACATAACAATACAAAAATAATCAATAATCAATAACTGAAGCCTCCGTGGCATAGGTGGCAGCACGCCGGCCTCTCACCGCTGGGTCCGCGGTTCAAATCTCGGTCACTCCATTTGAGATTTGTGCTTGATAAAGCGGAGGCAGACAGGTTTTTCTCCGGATACTCTGGTTTTCCCTGTCACAATTTCATTCTAGCTACACTCTGCACTATCATTTCATTTCATTTCATTTGTCATTCATTTAATCATAGCCCCAGGGGAGTGCGACACGCTTCGGCAGCCGGCACAATTCATATCCTCGCCACTAGATGAGGGCTTCATTCATTCCATTTCCTGGTCCGGTCGGTCGAGTGGAAGCAGGCTGTGGATTTCAATTTTTCGTTTTTCAATCAATCAATCAATCAATCAATCAATCAATCAATCAATCAATCGATCAATCAATCAATCAATCAATCAATCAATCAATCAATCAATAAATAAATAAATAAATAAATAAATAAATGAATGAATGAATAAAACAAATAGATAGCGTAATTTTTAAGGGAAGTTTAACAAGAAGTAAATTATAAAAGAAAGACTACTATCGTGCTCAAACACTGTCTCATGTATGCAGCACCACCTTCTGTGGTTTCGGGGTATGTATTAAGATTCTGTTTCTAAATGTGTTGGGTTCGATTCTTAGCTTTGCCAAATAATGTAATTCTAGTCTGATGATTGGATCGGGGTACACTTAGATTCATGAGGCAGAAGTGAGAAGAGGTGGGTTCAAATCCCAACTCAGCCATCCTAGAAGTGGTTCCCTGTGTGTCATCCACTTCTACTCCAATCATATGCTGGGATTGTTCCTAACGTAAAGCCATTGGACCGTCTCCTTTTCAATCCTGGTCTCAGTTACAAATATACATTCTACTACAGATACAATAATAACACAGGTGATCACACGAAGCCCACACACACCCGAACACTGGTTTGAAATGGCCCCAATGTAACAAGCTCCTAATTCAATCAGCCACCCTAATGTATGTGCTTCATTCCTCCCTTTATTAATTAATTCATTCAGTCAAATTATATCAATCAATCGCTCATAGAGAAGTTAATTTACATAAATGTACTATTTAAGGAAAAACTTGCATCTAGGAAGAACGTCTTAAAACTTGGAAGAACGAATTAAACCTCAGAAGAACGACTGGAATATTGTAATGAAGAATTGCATCTTGAGAGAATGTCTTGAAACTTGGAAGAACGACTTGAATCTTGGTTGAACGAGTTGAATCTTGGAAGAATAACTTGATTCTAGGAACAACGGCTTGAAGCTCTGAAGAATGACATGAATTATGTAAGAACAGCTTGAAACTTGGCAGAACGACTTGAAACTTGCAAGAACGCATTGAAACTTGGAAGAACGCCTTGAACCTTGCAAGAACGGCTTCAATATGAGATGATCGACTTGAATCCAGGGAGAACGACTTGAGCCTTGAAAGAACAACGTGAGTCTTGGAAGAACGGCTTGAATCTAGGAACATCGGCTTGAAGCTCTGAAGAACGACTTGAATCATGGGAGAGTGGCTTGAAGCTTCAAAGAATGACTTGAAAGAATATGAGGTGAACGACTTGAATCTAGGGAGAATGACTTGAGTCTTGAATGGACAATTTGAATCTTGAAATAATGTTTTGAAACTTTGAAGAACGACTTGTATCAAGTTTGAACGACTTCAACCTTGGATCAACGGCTTGAATCTTGGAACAACCACTAGAATCTTGGCTGAATGATACGAATCTTGATTTGTGCTCCATAATGCAGCGGCGCAAGACGTTTTCTCCACGAACTCCTGTTTCCCCTGTCAAATTTAATTCCAGTAAAACTCCATCAACAATCATTTATCATCACACCAAAGGATTGCGACAGGACTCGCTAACCAGTACTTTTCCGCTTCTCTGCGCTAGATGGGGCATCATCCCTGACCCGGCAGTTGGCCAGAATCAAGTTTTTTTTAAATCTAATGCAGTGCCAGCAGGGAGCAAAAGATAGTTATTGTCTTCTAATGCTGATTTTTAACTTTCTTTAATTGATAATTTCTTCATACTGAAATTATAACAAGTTTCTTTGTCTCTTTACAAACTCATCCATCAATGCTTGCTTAGTCTTTTATTTGGTCGTACGTCAGTTACTTCACCTACTTTTGTTTTACTGAATGCATCATTACTTAATGGAATGTGATATTCAATTTCTTTCATATATTCCTTTAGGCGATCCTTTATAATTGTGATTATTACTTAAATTATATGTAACTAGCACATGACAGAGGACGTTGCCGACCATTTAGAAACTCATTTATCATGGTCACATTCACCTCTTTAATTTATTCGACTTGCTCCGAAGAATAGAAAGGTATTAAGGTTTTTATCTTATACTATGCTACTTTTTTAACCTTCCCCCGCTTTCAATTAACGACCTTATTTTAAAATAGAATAAGAATAAAATCAATTAAACCTGTTTGTCCCTATCATACAAGGTCAATATGAGTGGATTCCGGTTACTGAGAACAAAATAAATTCACGTTTCTTTCATTTAGCCCACTTTCCATAGAAAATAATAAGGCGTATAATGGTAATAATAATGTATGTCTACCCCTTATTATTCCCGTTTCCAACGGGGTCGTGGATGACATGCGATGAAATTATGTGTGGTGGATGGTTTTACGGCCGGATGCCCTTCCTGACGCCTACCTCAAGAGAGGAGTTAATGAAAGATGAATGAAACTGGGCAAGGATGTGGAAGGAAGCGGCCGTGGCCTGTCAGTAGGTACTGTCCCAGCATTTGCCTGGTGTTGAAAGTGGGAAACCATGGCAAACCATTTCAATGACGGCCGACGGTGGGGATCAAACCCACGCGTCAACCGAGTCAGCAGAGAGCTTGGCCCCATGACCTAACGCTGCTCGTTAGCGAGCGTAGCCACCGAAACAAGCCAATAATAACAATGCTAATAACATTAATAATAAATTTATTTCCATTTGAGACTGTTTTACCTTTCAGCGTCGAGTCTAGTTTGCGGGCCTCTATTTGTGAACGAGTCACCTCCATGATCCCCTACCAGCAGTTAGCACTGCGGCTTCCTCAACTTCTACTGCTTTCATCTTGAAATCGTTGAACCTCGAATGTAACCATCGCCTCCTAAGTCTACCTCCAATCTCTTTCCCTCTAGAGCCAAAGCTCTAGGTTGAATATCATTCATGTCTGTTCCTTATTGTTGTTGGTTCCTTGAGGCCCCTTGGACCACGTGGTTCCTAGCTTTCTTCCTAGCCCCAAGTTCCTTCATCCTTGCACTGTGTGTGGCTTTCCTTTCCTGAGTCCACTTCACTCCTGCTCCAGGACGCAATGTTTCAGTTGTCATTGACTGGAGCGTGTCGGATGTTCTGATCAGCATTCTAAATTTATCCCAGTTGAATATATTCTTGGGATCGATTTCTAAAAAATTAATCGATTTCTAAACATTAGAGGTCTTTTCGAACAAGTCTCGTCTATTTGGCATTTGCCCCTTTCCCTCGAGAAATGATGTCGAAGATTCCTTAGGTCAGTCTGACTATACGACCGTAGAAGATAAGTCTCCACTTTCTCATGGCTGATGCACTCTAAATGTTAGTCAAGCTCATTGTTATGTCTGATTCCTCCCTCTTTAATGGGACCCATGATTTTTCTCAAGACCTTTAGTTCTTTCAGTACCAAATTCCTGAGTTGTCCCTTTGTGACTATATTCAAGCATTCTGAGGCATACAGTACCGAAAATCTCATTACGGTTTCGCAGTGTCTAAGTTTGAGGCGAAGGGAAAGGGAATTAGGCTTGTAAATGTTTTTACAGACATGGTAAGCTCTCTCCAGTTTGGTACACTTGGCATTTATGGCTAGATCCTCACGAACATTCGGGGTTATCCAGTCTCCGTCCTAAGTGTCCACCATCTTCTTCTTCTTCTTCATTTCCCGGTTCCAGTGGTCTGGGTCGGGACGTGAATCAAGGACCTCCATCCAAGGCGTCGAAACACACACACTATCATATTTAGGCTATTTGTACGATGGGTTCCACCATAGAATTTGAAATATTCTCCTCCTCCTCCTCTTGACTGTCACCGTGGAGGCATGGGTTCGATTCCCGGTTCTGCCAAGAAATATAATTCTGGTGTGAGTGCTAGAACGTGGTATACTCAGCCACCTGAGGCAAAACCGAGAAGAGGCGGGTTCAATTTCTACCTCAGTCATCCTGGATGTGGTTTTCCGTGGTTTCCCACTTCTATTCCAGGCAATTGCCGGGATGGTACTTAATGTAAGGCCACGGCCGCTTCCTACCCAAATCCTACCTAGATTGCAAATACACACACTAGTACAGACATCATAGTGACAAAGGTTATCAGACAACTTCTACACACATAAGAACACTGGGAAACACGACCACGATGTCGTAAAGCCCCTAAAGAATCAACAACAACTCTTAGTAAAATGCAGGTCAGTCCACCAAATGTACCCACTTGTAACTTCCTGCTAACATTCTGGCTGCGTTCTACATACGAACTGTAACCATGAACTGTAGTGAAATCCTCTTCGTGCAATGCTCCACATAGCCCTCGATAATACTTTATATGTTGACCTTTCATGCACATGATCTGCTAACATCTCGAGCGCGATACCATCTCCTGTTTGAACACACCGGCTTGGCACAGTGAGCCCGCGAGGCTGATGCGTGAGGTACAGGGAGTTTCTAAACATGGACCTCTATTAACCATACAGAGTTAAATAATAAACGATGTTATTAGTCGTCGTGTACTGTCCGATGAAGACAGGCCGTATCCAGGTTGGGTGGGAGTATCACCGGCGTATATAAGGGGGGAGCTGTGGGGTGTCCAACCCCCTTCCCCCCCCCCCTTCCGACCCTCCCCCGAAAAAATCCAATAAAAATTAAGCAAGCGTTGCTTTCGTAAAAGCATAAAATAATTGCAAATTTGGTTGTACCCTCTTCTTAACATATTGGCTAAGTTATAAACAGTAGAGTGAAACCTCTATTAAGAGACCAGAGATGGTTCCATGGAAAACTGGTCTTTTAGAGGGGTGGTCTCTTAATAGGGGTGGCCATTAAAAATAATTTTATACTGCATTATTAATGAAGTACAGTTGGAACACATACTTGATTACAATTTATCTGCATTGGTTCACATTTAGTACAAAATAATTACAATTAGTTATTTTTTGAGCTCGTGTCATTTAAAAAAGTCACGAATTGATCTCTGTTTCAGATTAGCACTTTTTAGCCTATTTTCAATTTTGAAAAAAAAAAAAAGGCTTTTGAGATCACTTTTTGTCCGTGTGTCTGTGTGTGCGCGTGTGTGTGTGTGAGGTGTGTGTGTCCCCCTAATAACTTCTATACGGCTGGAGCGATTTCAATGAAACTCGGTAAGTTCATAGCACTACTCCGGACGACCCCGACTGTGCCCTTCAAATTTTGTTACGTCTCACCAATCCAACATGGCGGTTGTGCGAAATATTTCACCAGCATTCAATATCTCCGAAACTATTACCGATATCACCCTGGAATTTTTTACTGTGATAAAGGGAACTACTAGAAGTTTACCTATGTGACTATTGAAAAACTGGTAACTACAAAACCAACATGGTGGCCACGCGAATTTGCGACTTTTAAATAGACGTTTCTCACGATTTAACCAACCAAACGCAATAAAACTTGGTACAGTGTATGTTTATACACATTGTAATGCAACGTAATCAAACTTCGTTCAATTGTTTACATAACCACAAGATGGCGGATGTGCGAAATATTTCACCGGCATTCTATACCTCTGAAACTATTAGCAGTATCACCCTGAAATTTTGTACGGTGATAAAGGGCGCTACTGGAAGTTCATATATAAGACTTTCAAAAACCAGTTAACTACAAAACGAACATGGCGGCCAAGCGAATTTAAAAAAATGGACCTTTCTCGCGATTTAATGTTCCAAACGCAATGAAATCTGGTACAGGAAATGTTTATACACATTGTAATGCACTGGTATCCAATTTAGTTGAATTGTTTACATAACCTGAAAATGGCGGCTGTGCGAATTTAAAATTTAGTTTTTATTTATTGTGTCGTAATCATGCGATCGAAGTGAAAGTTTGAATAATGAACCTACGCAATAATTTTCCTTTAATGGTACATGACGCTATGGCCTATACATTTAACAATACTACATGGCGACCATCCGAAATATTTAGACGGCTCTGAATATCTACGAATATATTATAGCAATCAAACTGAATTTCTTTATGTTCATAGGGGCTATGAACATACGTTCACCCATAGGACTTTAAATAACCTGGTGATCACAAATCCAACATGGCGGCGACGCGAAATATACATATTCACATGGACGTTTCTCGCAATTTAACCATCCTAGTTCAGTGAAACTTGGTACAGTAAATCCTTATATGAATGTTAATCCACTGGCATATAATTTATCTCAATTGTTTCCACAACCACAAGATGGCAGCTGTGCGAAATTTTAAAATCTCCTTGTTACTTCTTGAGTCCTGATCATGCGATTGAAATTTGAATGCTACACGTACACAATAATCTTCATGTAACAGTACATAACTCTAGGACCTACATATATCAAATCCAACATGGCGACCATCCGAAATATTTAGTCGGTTCTCAATATCTACGAATCTATTACAGCAATCAAACTGAAATTTTGTATGTTCGTAGTGGCAGTAAACATAAGTAGGATATATAAAAATAGGCTGTATAGTTCATCACGGAACTACTTGGTTTTTACAATTTCACCTTTTAGAATATCTCTGAGTGAGTTCGAAAGTCCATTAATTTGTTCTGGGTTCAAACAATCTTCTAGGAGAGCCTTTTTTGTATTTTTTATACGTTACATAACACTTTTACTAATGGGCAATCTATGCTGATGCAGTTCTGTGCCAACAGAACCATTGTTTACATCATCACCCTCATCACTATCTCCAATGGGAAGGCAGACGAGAAGTGGTCTTTTGAATGAGGTCAGACTGAGAAAATGCCTGGTCTTTGGTCGGGGAGAGGGGTGGTCCTTAAATAGAGGTAACAAATACATTGACCTTATGAGGTTTTAAATCGGTTCCAAGAACAATCGGTCTTTAATAGGGGTGGTCTTTAAATAGGAGTGGTCTTTTAGAGAGGTTTCACTGTATTAACATTGAAATTAGACTACCGCATGGTGTAGTGGCTAGCATTCTTGGCTGCCGGCCCGGAGGTCCGAATTCGATTCCCGGCTCTGCCAAGAAATTTTAATTCTGGTCTGAGGGCTGGAACGGGGTACACTCAGCCTTGTGACGCAAAACTGAGAATTCCACAGTACGGTACTTTTTTATTTATTTTATTTAGTCAATTTATCCTCTAGGTTGGTGGTTCCCACGGACTCAGCGAGGGAACTCACCACTACCACCTCTAAGGGCAGTGTCCTGGAGCTTGGAACATCTGGTCGGGATGGATACAACTGGGGAGGTGTGATCAGCACTTCGCCCAGGCGGCCTCACCTGCAAAGCGGACAGAGGCCTCATGAGGGATGGGATGGAAGATTGGGATGGATAGGCAAGGAAGAGGGAAGGAGGCGGCCATGGCCTTACAGTAGGTACCATCCCGGCATTTTCCCGAAGACGAAGTGGGAAACCACGGAAAACCACTTCGAGGATGGCTGAGGTGGGAATCGAACCCCCTCTACTCATTTGGACCACCCGAGGCTGAGTAGACCCCGTTCCAGTCCTCATACCACTTTTCAAATTTCGTGGCAGAGCCGGGAATCGAACCCAGGACCTCCGGAACGGCAGCTAACCTTGCTGACCGCTACGCTACGGAGGCGACACGGTACTTTTGAGAAATAAATTATCAATTTGTTTAAAAAACTGTTTACCTTTCCGCTTAAAATTCGTTGACACATATTTAGATATTTACCATTCATACTCCATAGGCCATAATAGAAAATGCATTAAGCATATAATTTTATTTGTGTGTGGTGTTGTATTTTACAACTCTTTTTGTACTGCCACTAGTTGTAGGCTATATAAACTTAGAACTTTACAATTAACTCATCTAAAATAATTACACAAAGTTATATGCTCTATGGTATTGGTTGATATTTCTGGGTTATTTGCGGTGACAATGCCCTGAGAATACTCACTATTTTCCAGGATAGTCAGCTCCCCCCCCCCCCCCCCAAAAAAAAATGTATATACGCCACTGGGGCGTATAACCAGACAGCCGGTAACTTATGATTCAGGAATCATAAGTAAGGTCAGGATGCGCAAAAGCACCTGACACACGTTCAATGAAATGTTATTGAGAGAAAACAAATTGGTTTAATTGGGCCTATATTACACGGCATTTCATCTTAAAATATTCTGAAAACTTCTCAAGAGATAACTGCTTTTATTATTCTTAGTGCGGTAGTGTTCGTCTCCGCGACGAATGCGGGACACACTTCTGCTTCCCCCACCAGTGTTTGGCAATCTATAGCCTACTAAGGTATAATAAAGCTGAAGAGTTTGTGTGTTTTTGTGTTTAAACGCGCTAATCTCTGGATCTACCAGTCGGATTCTAAAAATTCTTTTTGTATATGATAGCCTGATTCAAGAGGAATAGATTAGGCTATGTTAAATTTCGGACATACCACTCCATTCCCTGCATTTAGGCCCTTTGGCACAAATCTACACCGTTTAACCGAGCTGAACCAAAATTTGTATACTTACCCTTTGGAACTCTGCGAGTAACACTGTCTACATGACATTTATGACAGACCAGTCCATTCCCTGCATTTAGGCCCTTTGGCACGAATCTACACCGTTTCACCAATCTGAACCAAAATTTGTATAGCCTACTTAACCTTTGGAACCCTTCTTACGAGGAAAATACCCCAGCTCAAAACCGACTGAAAATGAGTTTAAAGTATACAGTTGTACCCATGTAAATAGCTATCAAAGCCATTCATCCATAAAAGTACGTGTTCGGTCGCCAGCGCCATCTGAGTATGTGAGTGATCACCGTGGCATTTGAGTTTGGACTATTACAATGCGGGAATATTGTAAATAATGGAGTATGTGTACATGTTTCCCTTGTTATGTGTGCATACTGTTCCATTCGGCTGTGTTTTAATTACTTCATCGAAACTCCACATTTACACTTCGTCGCCGAATAAAGGACAACACGGTTATCTTTTACTGTGGGAAAGATGACTATGTTAACAGGGTACTGTTGCAAGCAAGTGTTCAATCTTTTGCCTGATGATACTGCACCACATCTGTTTCTTGTTAATGTAATGGTCCGAATTGCCTGTTGCACGGTAGTTTCTGCTGCGAATTGTGTGTCTGCAATCTTTTTGTAATGTTGCCACATATATGCTAAAGGTCTAACCATTTGCTAGGAATGGATTTTCCCTAATATAATGGACCGAATTGCCTGTTGCACGGTAGTTTCTGCTGCGAATTGTGTGTCTGCAATCTTTGGACAACGTAACTTCCAAACAATGATTGTACACAAATGCGGGGTTTTATAGATAAATGCCCGTGATGGGTAGTAGAACAGACATATCTTCGTATGTTAAGCGCAATGCCAGCCGTTCGAGCTGGGGTACTTCCCTTGTTAGTTACACCACTCATCCTAAACTTTCTGACCTGTGGTTTTTTTGTGGTTGGAGGGAAGAAACTGACTGTGGGTGTCACTGTAGGTTTGCTAGTGTTTCGCCTTGTAGATTTCGATATGATGATGCTCACTTGACGAGCGAAACATGTCATCCTTTAGATTTCTCTTCCTTCAATAGTCCATGAAAATACCTACATATATTAATCACATGTAATTTATTGCAGGTTATTTTTTCACATATTTCATTCATTCATATTCTAAAGGCTCATTGTCTTGTCGATGCAACCACACTCTTCTGTCGTTGGCGGTTCGTTTCAGTTCCATGTATAAGGTGCGTTAAAAAAGGAACGAGCCGGAGGCTGAAATGCGCAAACCGGTGACGACATCGGCTAATCGTGGCGTGTGTAACGAGGTGTGGTTCCGACCAGAACGTGGAAGGTCACATCCCGTCGCTAGAGGGCACGCGTGCTCGTCATGTGACGATACAAAGCGAGCATCAGCATGTATCAGTCATCCAACGCTGCCAGTCGCATTGCAAACAGTGACATGGAGGCGTCAACCGAAGAGCAAAGAGGTGTTGTTCGGTTTCTGACAGCGGAAGGAGTAGGGGGAACGGACATTCATCGCCGAATGTCACAAGTGTACGGCGAACACTGCATGTTCCATGCAAGATTCAAGAAGTGGCACAAGCGCTTCAGGGAAGGACGGGTGTCGTTAGCCGATGATGCCCGGTCTGGGGCACCCCCCTGCATTACCGATGACATCGTCCAGCTGGTTGATGCACTCATTACCCAGGACCGCCGAGTGACAGTGAACGCCATAGCCGCCATGTACGTCAACACTGCTTGTATTTTGTGTCTTGCATGGCCTTGTCAGTAAGCCTCCGTGGCTTAGGCGGCAGCACGCCGGCCTCTCACCGCTGGGTCCGTGGTTCAAATTCCGGTCACTCCATGTGAGATCTGAGCTGGACAAAACGGAGGCAGGCAGGTTTTTCTCCGGGTACTCCGGTTTTCCCTGTCAAAATTTCATTCCAGCAACACTTTCCACTATCATTTCTTTTCATCTGTCATGCATTTAATCATTGCCCCAGAGGAGTGCGTCAGGCCTCGGCAGCCGGCACAGTTCATATCCTCGCCGCTAGTTGGGGGCTTCATTCATTCCATTCCTGACCCGGTCGGGGACTGGAAGCAGGCTGTGGATTTTCATTTCATGGCCTTCTCAGTATGTGCTAGCCACGCGTATTGGTAGGTGTGTCTGTACCAACTGACGAGCCCAACGGCACACTGGGGTGAAACGCTGGCATTGTTTGAGCTAACCGGACCATTTTTATCATTTATTGATAATTCATCCGCTCAACTGGAAACTACATCATATTCCCTTCAGGAATATTCAAAACCTTAACTGTAGACTGTCACTTGGATACGAGATGGCCAGTTACAATGATCGAGTTATTATTTATAATTTACTATGGATTACAATAGGCAATTAGGCAAAACTCTCAGCCTGGTATTCAAAAATATTAATCGTAAATCGCCACACGAGGGCTCACACACACCTTGTATTCTTTAGCTAAGGGAAAGTAGGCCTTGTTTCCATTATGCCCCTTATTGATGTACCAGCCGAAACAAGACCAGTATGATAATGCCTGCATTGTGTGTACTGCCACATTTATCAATTGTTGAGTATACAGGTCGTCTTCATTGCATCCCCGACTACAGACTGCAGCAGGGCACAAATAAGGCGTTCAGATCACTGTTTCCTCACAGTAATCCCTCCAAATTTTATTCTGCTAAGATCCCATTCCAGTTTTGTGCCGAAAATAAGGTCCCATTAACACCAACCTACACATATGAGGAACCTACAGGTTCAGCATAACCCAATGTGTAAGCGAAACCCACTCACTTACTCTTTAAATGTCTCACAATTAAATAAATACATTAAAACATGTATATTTAAAATGAAATAATGAAAGAATGCAACACGGTAACCATGGTAACAGAATCGCACATGTCCATCTATTTCTGTAAGACGCAATACAATTCCAATTATTACATTAGTGTGAAAGTTTCCAGACGATTATAAGGTTATCACTCAACCAAATTAAGCTGTAAAATTCATCAATACGTACAGTATAATGTGCTTAAGGGGGTCAAGGGGCACTCTAGAATTTTTTCATGCAATTTTCACGTGTGAGTGTGGTACGAAAGGTCTTTTTACCCGACTATAAAGGGTCTCCGAAAATCACATTTAAAGGCCCTTAAATTAACAGTGTCTGTGATATTCCCAGAAAACTAACTTCGCTCTGATATACCTATGAAGGAATGACAAACTCCTAACCACTGCACCAGTAGCTGAATTGAATAAGTCTGATTATTCATACTGTATGGATCAGTTGTTTCAGAGTTGTGGGTGGCTGAAGCACGTTAGCCAGTTGTCGATCCATCATGTCCCACACGTGTTCAATGAGACTGAGGTCAGGGGATCTGGCCGGCCATTATAAGGTTGTGATGTCATTGAGAGTTTTCATGGAGATATGTGCAGCATCATGCGGACAACCACTTGATCGAGTATCCTGTCATTGTACTGGCAGCAGTGGTGTGATTTCACACTAGAGCCAATAACTCCACACACCAAAATGCCCGGTATTGGCCCTGTGTGGCTCTTGACAATAAGGTCTTAGTGGTCCTCTGTTCGGTACGTCGTCGCACATGACTGCGCTGATCACTGTGGATCAGACAGAAGAGCCATTCATCACTAAAGGCGGCACCTTACAATTCGTCGTCCCACATTAACATACTGTCGTCAAGGAGAGGAAGGGACTGTTGCACTGTTATCAGTTAACACCGTCCGTCCGTCCGTCCATCCATCCATCCATCCATCCATCC